>OX422143.1:111218097-112478183 GCA_949129095.1 Volucella bombylans | reverse complement strand
CAACTTAATTCACGTAAGACGAATGGTTGCTTATAATACAACAACAAGTCCAATTACACTAATAATTTAGTCTCCCCATGCAACCCATGGAGCGAAATAGCCACTGAACCCAAACATCTTTCTTTCTCTCTCTGTCTCATTTTCCTAAAAACTTAACACGTGCTCAGGCATTTTAAGTGCAATAATACCCACTTGAGTGTTAAGTTCTTTAAAAAAAAAAACAAAACAAATGTGGTTTTGTCCAACTTCATCCACAGTGTTCACAAACCACGGTGCTCTTTCACACTTAACAACATCAATAAGGAAGTAAAACCTCTTTAACCTGGTTTAACTTCATTTTACACGCTAATTACAAAACACATGTCGAATAGGTTTTTCCAAATGGGTTTAATACAAGGATATTCGTCCTCCTCCTGCATGTGTATCGTTATTTCCAACTCACTTCCTAGTTTACACAAAAAACACCAACAACATCCACTCACCACTGTTACATAACATTAAAATTCTGTTTGCATATATTTTAAGTCAGCGCGAAAGTTAAAACAAAAAGAGGGAAATAATTTTGCGCAGAAAATCAAGGAAAATCAGATTTCCACAATCAAGAAAAAAAAATTGAAAATAATAAAAATAATACGGGAAATGGAGAGGAAAATATTCCGCTCTGCACCATCCGGGCAACATGGAGCCAATGAAGGTTTAATCTTATTACTGGCGCGTACACATGTATTTCTGCATGTGCACAAATGTATTCGCACAATTTCGAACTTGCTGCAGCTGGACGCCAGATTCTACAGCAGAACTATGACCCGCGCTCGGACCTGATGCTCAACTCAGTATTGGGACTAGCTCCGGGACTGGAATCGGGGCCAGGACGGATAACTTTTGTTAATGTTAATGGATAAAGTCAGATAAATAATGAATGGCAAAAAATTAATGCGTTTTCCGGGAATACCCACGTCGGGAAATTCGTTTTTAATTGTTTGCACTTTGCGTTCGCAGTAATGAGAAACCAATTGACGCGGTAAATTTGTACGCATTCGCTCGCTCGTATATGAATTCAATTTATTCGAGTTCTGTCGAATTCAATGAAATTCAATTCGGTTTGTTCTTAAATAAAATTTGTAGCAGCTGAAGCAGTAAATGCGCTTTTGTCACAAATAGAAATGTGAGCTGATTTTTACAGCTTACATTTACGAGTATCGCTGAACTGTATTTTACTCATTTGCCTTTTTCATAGGGTTTTTCGTTTTCACAAGGTGAGGCGCCACAGTATCGAATGCCATCTGAAGGGGATTTCTCATAGTGTCTAACACAGGGTGGCTGAAGAAACGCGCTACCCAAAATAAGGAGCAACAACTTTTTGTCTATGCATTTACGGAATGGTCTTTGATTTCAAAGTTCGGATGAAGGAATGAGTTGCTACTGTAGCTGTCTGTTATGAAAGCTTCTTCCGCATAGAATTTAATTGGTCTTACAGCCATGTAAATCCAAAGAATCGCACTTGGTGACAAGGCCTGCCTAAAGCGCCTAAAGCTCTTTTGCACTGCCAGAAGGCCTATAGTGTTTGGGAATTTTCATCTTGGCAAAAATTTGCTATCCAGGATGACACCCAAATATCAAGCTTTGTTAGAGAAACGAATGATGATAACTTACGTGATTATGTACTTAACGAGACTACGGCCGTGTTTTTTTTATCGCTGTGTTAATTTCAGTTGCTTTTGCTAATTTAATAATAGTTTAATTGTTTAATAGTGTTTTCTTAAACCGAAAATTATAAAAACAAGTTTTAAGATATCTGTAGAATTTGGAGTCTTCATCAAATCCCATTTCCCCTTAGAGAGAGACTGCTTTTGTCTCTCTGTTCTTATTCTCTTAAAATTCTCTTCAAATATCTAAGTGCGGGCATTGCGGTGAAAATCTTCCAATCGATGGAGATTTCGCGATTTGTCTCGGATGTAACCGAAAACTGCACTTGAATTACACTACAGTAACAGAAAAGACATGGAGAACCAAGTGAAGCAGAAGAGAATCATGGAGATGACAGATTTGTAGAACTGGTACGAGTGGAGAAAGTCAAAATACTGTTGCACTTGTCCCAGACAATATATCAACTGATAAGTTGTTAACACCTTCACCAGCGCCAGACCTCCAAAACAAAAGGAGACTCCGACCTGGAATTACAAACAGTTCCGTTGACACCAACACATCAAATGACGGCACACAGCTGTTCTTCAAGAACTCAAACAGTTGAGAGTCGAAATAAAATAAATCACAAGAAGCTGCGATTTTGTTGGGAAGAAGTACGACGATATTATTACAAACATAATAAAAAGCAACAAACTCATGGAAAGTATGATGAAAGAAATTTGTGAACTTAAAGAGAACAACAAGAAAAAGGATGAAATTATTGAAACAATGTAAGCCCAAATTAACACAATAATTACTTGTCTGGTAGAAACTTCCGAGTAAAAATTAAAGATTTCTCTAGCGACGACATATCGACTTCTTATGGAGTACCACAAGGATCGAAACTTGGACCACTTCTATTTATTTTATTTACCAATGAACTGCTTCGGGTTTGCATGTGCAGATGATATGGCAATAGTTGTTAGACATAGGTGTCTCAAAACTGGAATGGAAATACTGCAAACCGAATTTGACAACGCAGTTGAATGGTGCCATGATAACGGGCTTATACTAAATTCGTCGAAAAAAAAAGTGATGCAGTATCTATGCCCTCATCATAAAAAAACGGATCAAACAAACAGGTTTAACAGCAACATTTGTCAAAGTACAGGACACGATATTGAAGTTGTGGATAGCGACAAATACTTAGGATTGGTAGTTGATAGACATTTCTTATGGAATTAACATATCGAGAAGCTTCGCTCTGACCTACTACTACCACTACTACTACTACTTTGCATATGAGTTGTATCACTGCTATTTTTAGCGCTGGAGGGATCTTGATCTTGTTGTAGTACTACTACTACTACTACTACTACTACTACTACTACTACTACTACTACTACTACTACTACTACTACTACTACTACTACTACTACTACTACTACTACTACTACTACTACTACTACTACTACTACTACTACTACTACTACTACTACTACTACTACTACTACTACTACTACTACTACTACTACTACTACTACTACTACTACTACTACTACTACTACTACTACTACTACTACTACTACTACTACTACTACTACTACTACTACTACTACTACTACTACTACTACTACTACTACTACTACTACTACTACTACTACTACTACTACTACTACTACTACTACTACTACTACTACTACTACTACTACTACTACTACTACTACTACTACTACTACTACTACTACTACTACTACTACTACTACTACTACTACTACTACTACTACTACTACTACTACTACTACTACTACTACTACTACTACTACTACTACTACTACTACTACTACTACTACTACTACTACTACTACTACTACTACTACTACTACTACTACTACTACTACTACTACTACTACTACTACTACTACTACTACTACTACTACTACTACTACTACTACTACTACTACTACTACTACTACTACTACTACTACTACTACTACTACTACTACTACTACTACTACTACTACTACTACTACTACTACTACTACTACTACTACTACTACTACTACTACTACTACTACTACTACTACTACTACTACTACTACTACTACTACTACTACTACTACTACTACTACTACTACTACTACTACTACTACTACTACTACTACTACTACTACTACTACTACTACTACTACTACTACTACTACTACTACTACTACTACTACTACTACTACTACTACTACTACTACTACTACTACTACTACTACTACTACTACTACTACTACTACTACTACTACTACTACTACTACTACTACTACTACTACTACTACTACTACTACTACTACTACTACTACTACTACTACTACTACTACTACTACTACTACTACTACTACTACTACTACTACTACTACTACTACTACTACTACTACTACTACTACTACTACTACTACTACTACTACTAATATCTACGGATTTCAGTAAAGCTTTTGACACACTAAACCATTAAAAACTGAAGGAAGTTCTAGAACGAATTGGAGTACGAGAAGTTCTTGCTGACTGGATTAAAGATTATCTTTCCTGTAGGTCTTACCGAGTGAAAATTAAGGACGCTTACAGTTGCGAAAGAAGGAGTTCCACAGCGCTCTAAATTAGTCCCTATACTATTTGTCTTGCATACAGAACTACTTGGAGTGCTCAAATACATCATTGCACTTTCCTATGCAGAAGATACTCGTACACATGATACACATAGTCGTCCGTCATATGTCCCTGGACATGGCCACGACAAACATGCAAAACGATTTAATGATGCAGTGAAGTGGTGCCACGACAATTGATTTATAATCAAAGCAAGCAAGACAAAAATGTTGCACATTCGTGGACCACATATAACAAAAACACAGCCGATGATAGAAAGGCAGAATAATGCTTGTCCAAGTGCACCCCTGCTAATTCAACAATAGAATTTGTCGAAAGTTATATTATCTCTGAAATAACCATAGACATTCACTTTCTTTGGAATGAACATATTGATAACTTACGTTTGAATTTGATATGAGCGCTTTTCGAGCTTAATTACTAAAAAAATTACTCTACTTCACAGGTTCTAAAACAAGATTACTATGCCCTGCTTAAGTCGAAACTGAGGTATGGAATCCTTGCATGGGGTAAGGATAGGCACAAATAGGAACACCTTTTAAAGTGCTTAATGTCCGAGCAATTTTCAAGATATTTTATTACTGGAATATTACGACAACGTGCGTTTTAAGATGACCATTATCAATGACCATAACACAAGAAGACGAGCTCAAGGTATGCTTAGAACACCAATACCGTACAACATACGAGTATATAACAGAAGAAAACTTGAACATAGTGTTCCTTCAATTTTCAATGAATTTCCGCAAGACCTAAAAAATATTGTAGATTTTAAAACTAGAAAAAAGCCTATCAAAGAATTTCTGGTATGGTATGCAGAAAAAAATAATGTATTAAGAGAAACGCGTGGATGATTTTATTTCCTCTGCAGGTACCGTGAAGGCAGCAAACGCCAAAAGAAGTCACATATAGATTCCCCTGTAGCAGCCGGCTTCAATATTCGTAAATAGGCATCCAATGTTGACGAATTCTTTAAATTCGTTCTAATTTATGAAACTTCGTTTATTGCAGACATGCAATCTGCTTTGTCGACAATCGTGCATTTGTTCGAATCTATGAGGTGGATTCGGCCTTCATTATTGGTAGGACAAACTCCCTATGCAGTAGTTTTGGATCTGCAAACAATTTTGGGAAAATCGAGTCTATGTGGAGATCTTACAAGACTGGAACATTTTTAATAGCGATCCAAGCTTCCAAGTTATATGTGCTCAATTACACGACTTCTGCGACTAGTCAGAAAAGGCGTATGGAGCAGCGGTGTATATGAGATCAAAGAAGGACGACCGTAATGTACGATTGCGTCTTTTTCTGTCTAAATCCAAGCTCGCATAAGTAAATAAAGCCACTTTAAGAATAATGGAGAGCAGTCATCTAGCTAAGCTTCTAAATAACATTCAACAGTCTCTTTAGTGCAACGCCATCCCCACGTTCGCTAGGACTGATTTCACGACGACTGGTCTCTGCTGTACTCAAGTAGATCATTCGAAATTGGAAATCTGGCTGTGAAACAAAGTTTGGGAGATTCTAGGATTGTTAGATTTGTCTCTTTCGTCAACTCTGGTTTAATTGACATGATGGCAGGACACACTAAAGTCCGTGAAATACTTACACTGTGCCTTTATTATTGATGACGATGATCTAAGAAAAAATTTAAGGGCTTTTAACCACTTATCCAGCACTTTTATAACTTTCTATGTAGCACATAATCTTACATATTTTCAGCTTCTTTTTCTGAGAGTTCATATCGGAATATTCTACAAATAGAAACCACCACATAGTCCGTAAAATATGTCTTAACTACAATAGCGGAATTCCAGTCGTGCAGGCCAGCTTAGTCACAGAAAATTACCTCGATACCTATTGCATCGTAAGAGTTGGCCCTTAATCAGTGTCCATTTGAAAAACAAACATCGCAAATAAGTGCAATAGTTCACATCAAAGTAAATGAAACAAAAAGTCGGAACTAAAAAAATTTTAAAGTGATTGGAAAAAAAACGTAGTATACAACTGAATGAGATTTAGGGTCCTGCGTTGTTCAGTGACTGCTTAATTAAATATGACACGTTATGTCCTGGGAAAATTGCAGTCAATCCACCACTTTTCCAATTTACCATCCACTTCCACTCTCAGATGATTGATCCTGTCGAATTAAATATGTAAAGGGTATCCAAAAATTCACACAAGCAGCATTAAAAACACAGGTTTTTAATTAAAAATTGTTGATTTTTCATTGATTCATAAAATAAACGGTATAGGGCTATGTACGGAATAACATACGGGTAAATGGCATCCACGGCTTTGCTGCCACATACACACAATTTTTGATGACAGTTTATACAAAGAGTGTGAATTTCGTTGATACAGCACTCAATTTGCTCCTCAAAGCGTATGTGGTCGAGGGCCTGTTGGCATAAACTTTTGAATTCAAAGCACTCCAAAGAAAAAAGTCCCACGGCGTTAGATCGCATGATCTGGGCGGCCAATGCTAATCACCAAAACGGAAAATTATACGACTAGGAAACAGCTCTCGCTGTAATTGAATAGCTTCTTGAGCTGTATGCCATGCGACACCGTCGTGGTGAAATCACATATCGCCCACATTCATATATTGTAATTTAGACACTAAAAACTGAATTATCATGTCTCGATAGCGAGCATCATTAACTCTCATTGCCTAACCAGTTGCATTTTCAAAGAAAATTCGTCCGATGATGCCCAATCCCTCGTGTATTTTCTGAACCCCAAATGCGACAATTTTGACGACTAACAAAACCATCAAAATGAAAATGAACCTCATCGCTGAAGATGATTTTATTTGGAAAATTAGCATCCCATTGTTGTTGTTCCATAATCCATTTAAAGAACTCTCTTCGCTGTGCGTGGTTAGTGGGCTTCAGTTCTTGAGTCAATTGCACTTTTTATGCAAATCTTTCGTGAAAATACGCTGTAGAGAGCTTCTTGAAATATTCAATTCTTGACCACGGTGCCGAACGGGTGTTCCTGGACTCTCAGCCACACTCTCACGAAATGCTTCGATGTTTTGCGTAGAACTAAGGTAGGACTAAGATCACTAATTAATCCAAACTCTTAATATACTATTCCGCCCATATTTTGTATTATATACTCGTATTGTTGTATACATTATTTTTAAAATATTGGTCAGCAATAAAAACGGGTTGTTCTTTCGTGTAGCCCTCCATTTTTAATAGCCCTGAACCGTCAGCTGTCATGGTGTCGTTTTTTTTTCATTGGCAACACTTTACCGCACAAATGGCGCAAGATTCAAATCGTACATGAATTTTGGGACACCCTTTATAATCGAACCACATGCTTTGATAGCATGTGAATAGTGAATGGTTGCGAAACATTCGAAATTACTATTACTGTGTGCAGTGAAGTAATGAAAAGCCAAACCAAAAAAAATCCACCCCTAAGGGGCACCGATGGAATGAAAGCCGCTCTAAATAGCAGAATGATTAGGGGTGAATGTGTTGCTGATGGAGGATAACGATGAACGCTTCTACTCACAAATTTACCTGTGTTTTCTGTGTTTTGCTTACGTATTCGTCTTTTGTTTGCATTTGGATACGCTTCACGGTTTTCTGTTAAGAAGATAGAAACACGATTATGTAAGGGAATTGAATTTCATTCGAAAAATACGCCCACGGTAATGAGGATACACAAGGGAGATTAACAGCAATCGCAAAGAAATATTGTGGAAAGCATTATTACCCAGGTGAAAGTAGTTACTTTTATTAAATGAATAGATTTGACATCAGAATGGAATTGGAATTCTATGATATTTCGAAGTGAAATTGAAATTGAAATTGAATTTTAATAAAAAATATTTGAATAAATTATGCTTTAAAGTATTGTACATCAATTTTACGTTTATGTCTACAATGCCTTTAAACAAGATGCTATTATACAGGTGTCCCCGAATTCGTCAAGGATAATTTGGGAAATGATTCTTGCATATATTCTAAGAAAAAAATCGTTATACAGTAACGATCTACAGTATCTCCAATGTTTACATCATTTATCGACTACTTAAGAAAATGCTTACTTTATAGCACCCTGACCCAAGTTGACGGAAATTGCTCTGTTAATACTAACGGTAGAAACCTCGGTGAAGACTTGGTTTTTAGAAGAAACACTAGACTTTGTAACTGAGTTTAAATAATGTTTATATCTTGTTTAAGTCTTCATATATCCAATCTATAAGCCTGTTCCATTTTTCTTGCCCATGCTAATTTTTGATTTTAAGGTTACTTTTATCCAAAAAATGCGTAATAAATATAACGTTTCACTATTTTATTCTCATGAACGTAACAATATTAAAAAAAAAAAGTCATCAACAAGTTTGCAGAAAACCCCATAGAATTTATTATACTTGGGAAAACCTGCAGCAGGTAAAAGAATGAATTTCCGATTTTTTTTACTTACGTTTCTAATAACAGTTAATAATTTTTTTTTATTTATTCGGCTACCTGTCAAAACTTTCATTTCCTTACCCTGTTCCCTAAAAGTTCTCAAAAAGAGCTAGGTTCGGGGTATGAAGGCCTATTTGGAAATTTTACCAAACAAAAATTGTATAAAAGATTAGAAAAAAAAATTAATTCACTAGTTTAATTTTTTATGCCAAGATTACAGTTACTTACTGTACAATGTAAGTTCAACTGGAGCACGACAAATATATCATGAACTTTAGGCAAACCGACGACTTCGTAGTGAAGTTTCAAATACACGACCTAAAGCGGGAGCTCCACATGTAAGAAGGATTTCGGCTGATGAAAAGATACTGGAGGCTGTTACAACTGATCCACCAATCAGCATCAGATGTCTAGCTTTGCAATTCAGTGCTTCCAGACATAAAATTTCTAATGCACTGCATGGAGAAAATCTTTATCCATACCACCATACACCTGTACAAGACCTGCTTCTCAATGATTTGGAAAAGAGTTTTCTAACTGGTTGCTGGAGCGGAGCTTGGATGACAACGAATTTATTAGCAGAATTCTTTGGACGGACGAATCTGAATTCACAAGAGATGGACTCACAAATTTTCATAAGCTTCATACGTGCGCTGTGGACAATCCACATACAAAGAGACATAAATTATATCAACATAAATTAAGCGTCAGAATGTGGCAGGTGTAGTTGGAAACAAATTAATCGGCCCTTTCCTAGGCCCTTTCACCTAGGCTGAATTCTACAAACTATCTGGAGTTTTTCCGAAATGGTTTACCAGAACTATTGGAGGACTTCCCCTTGATGCAACTAGCTTCATCATATTTTTATCAGGATGGTACTCCAGCCCATGATGTTAAGAATTGGGCTAGATAAAGAGTACGGTAACCGTTGGATAGGAAGAAATGGAACAGTTCACTGGCCTGCAAGATCTCCTGACCTTACAGTATTATATTTTTTTTTTATGGGGAAGAATGGAAGAACTTATTTATTCAACCGAAATAGCAACTTTAATTGAATTGGAAGAGAGTATTCTCAAAGCGTCATCAAAAGTGAGGCAGCAGTCAGCATCAGTAAACATTCTCAGTGAAATCCAAAAACGGGTTCTAGCATGCATACAAAACCAAGCAGGACACTTTGAGCACCTCCAAACACAAACGTTATATCCTCTGTGGCTATGTTTGCCCGTCCCAACCAGTACACAGTTATCAGCTCGCGACTAATGTGGTCGATTCCATTTTAAAATTCACAGATCCCGGTGATGAAATCATTGTCCTCGGTAATTGTAATCACCCTGTATACTTTTGACAGTCACAGATGGCCAAGAGTACAAATGTTAACGCTGAATACAACTATTTGCACATTTCCGTGGAATATCTGAATGACAAGAAACCATTCTTGGCCGGATCTATAACAAAAGTCCCTTCATTCTTTGACGTGACTGATAGAATTGGCCTAAATTTGAATCCTATTTGCCAAAATTCCTTGCGACTTATTTACGAAAATTGAAGAGCCGCAAACTTTTTTTATCGACACTCCGTGACATTGTCTTATTACGTATATAATCAGGGGTTCTTGTCCTTTAAATTTTAAATTCACCCACTTTATATCACTCGTCAACACTTTTCAAAGTCGAAACACTTGATAACCCTCAGTCTTAGCGTAAACGACAACCAAAAACTGAAACATTTATCGTCACTTTTATTCTAATGACCCAACTGTCGAACATCCAACCCCCATCCGAAAATGAAAAAAAAGAACATTTCCCCGATCTTTCCCTTCATTTGCAGGGAATCCACCGAAGGGTGTAAAAGTTAAATAAAAGCGAAACTTTGTCACCATCCCTCTAGAGCACACTCTACAAAACAAGTCCCTTCAAAAGTTTCAGTTTCTTGAGTTTTTTATTTTTTTTAACTGTTCTCCACTCGTATAAGCCATTAAAGGAAAACGAAAAATTTACATAAAAAAAAACAACAACAAACAAAAAAATGAAGAGACAGAAAAAACCGAAAAGGAAGCGGAAACAGAAAAAAGGAACTTTGCAAACTGACTTAGCATCCAGGATAGATGAATGGGTGGCATAAGCAGTAGCACTGAGGAGTAACTTCTGATCACCTCTCGTCAAATTTAACTTTCGCTTTCTAACTGTAACTACATCATTCTGATCACAGAGCGCGAATAAATCAACGGAAGCAATTCACCTGAGTTACACCTGGGGTTCTTAACATTCACATGCACATATGTATATACCCGTATAACCCAAAACCACCGATAGGTCCCATGCACTTGAAAAAAATATTTTCTCTTAGTTGTGTTCACACTTAGTTATTCAAATCCATGATAATGCTTAGCAGTACAACGGTGAGAAACAACAATGTGTTGCTTTGTGTGAGGTTTTCAGATTAGCGACAAGGTATACTCGTATATATGTATTTATTTACCCGTACATATATTCTCCACCCCCAAACAACAGAGAAGGGATAATAAAAAATATAAGGCGCAAAGGATTTAAAAGTAACAAACTGTAACAAACAAAAGAAGACCCAGCTGAACAGAAGGCAACAAACGAATCGAAGTAAGGACGCTAAATGGAAATGGTAAACTTTTTCAAAAAAACAACACAAAGTCTAACACTTTACGTGATGCGCCACACATTTCAAAGGGATTTTTCAAATGTCGCGGATAAGACAATTTTTTTCCACCTCTCCTCTCATTCCACGAATCATACAACAAAAATAGAAAATTTCTCACTCGAGGGGAGAGGAGAAGGGAAGGTAGAAAGTAATGTGTTGACGTATGGAATATAAAATTTGGGTTTCACGTGCCACGAATCAAAAATCAAAATTCGAGTAAGAGTGAGTTTCAGTGTAGTTCACAACTGAATGACGGCAAAATTCAAAAGTCAGATTTTATATTGCACAAGTTCAATGTGTTGATGCGATGACAGGTGTAAGTGGTACCTTTGTTACATATTTTTTCTGTTTTGGAATGATCTAATGGATTACCACGGTTTTTACGCAAGAAGCACTCATAAAAAGGATTCAGGCTTTATGATTCATTAAGGAGGTTTTGCTAGAGTGACACTGTTGCGAATGACAGAATATTAAATTGGCCTCTTGTCAGCGTTTTAAATTGATTTTTGGGACGCTCGTTTCGCAACGGGGTGTAAAAATATCAGTGAAATTTCAAATATTTTCTATTTTTGGGTTATCTTAATTAAGAGTGATTCCATTGAATTGTGCAAAATTCACAGATTGCTTATATAGTGCGCTCTGAAGTCTAATACAGCCGGCTTTAAAGCAAGGAGCGGATCCGGAGTTCAGATAAGGAAAGGTCACCTGCACCTGGCTCTATTTCCTTTAAATTTGGTCATAAAACTATTGACCTTTCCTACCATTGGTGCGAGATCATGCTTTTGTTGGAGCTATAGTCCGCTTCTTTGACAACAGAATGAAACCCATAATTGTCAGATTAAAGGATCAATTAACACGCCTCAGGGACTACTCGTATTGTCGTTCAGTTGTATGGCCGATTGAAGGGAAACATTGAGGATGGCTTCAAAGAGGGAGATCATAACCTTTTCTATATATTCATGACTGTTCCAGGGATAAACAAAAAAACAAACAAAGGTGAATAAAAGAAATTGCGGTAATTGTAACTCAGACTAAAGAGAAACATATCAAATTGAAGAGTTCATGAATTTACTCGATATATCTGCTTTAAATCCAGAACCCCTTAATTAAAGAACTGTTCTGGGTGCGCTTCTACAGCTGAATTGCAACATAGCTTTTTAAATATCGCCCATAAAGATTATCTTACAGGTCGCTATTTTGGGTATTACTGTTTCAACTCGCACCTGAAGATCTTTATTGAATGAGGTTACAGAGAGTTTAATTTAATTTGAATTTTTAATTTTGGTGAGAGCTGAGACCCCCATTTATTGGCTTAATACAAGCTTAATCTAACTTAAAAACTAGGACTGAAAACTACCAGAAAGACTTCAGAGCTAGAAATCAAGAGAATGAGAGAGGAGATTTTGTTTGAGACGAGGAGTACTCAGATGGAAATCAAAAAGGGAGAGGTTTGAGTTGACCTTTCGGAGCATATGGGAGATTGGTTCGTTGGAGCCATATGAGGTTCAGTGGATTGGTAGATAGAAGAGACGAGGACAACGTATAATAGATTGCGTGGGTTGATATTGAAGGAAATATAGTTGAAAATGGATGCGCAGTCGATGGAACCTGAGAACAGTTGATGAATGAAAGGAATGTCAGCAATATTCCTACGTTCTTCAAACGAATCCATATTGAAAAGTGATTAAAGGGTCGTTCCACGGCAGACCACGGAGGCAGACCAATCGGAGGAATTGACGTGTTAGTACCCTCGATTGGGGAAACATAAACTCTTTGAAAGGGTGACCAAGCTTGACTGGCATACTCACGCAAGGGGCGAGCAAAGGTAACATGGAGAGATTACCTTTAGAAAATTCCTTGGACCACCGTTTAATAAAGCCAAGTGATGAGTTGACTTTGAGAATCATCTTATATGCAAACAAAAATTAAGCTCGTAGCAAACCAGGGGAATTGGTTGACCATAGAGAAAATAAAGTCGGTGAGGAGACGGGTTGCATTTACATGAGAAAGTTATAGATTGGCATTTGGCGATATTAAGTTCTAGGCAGTTTTTGAGGCACCAGATTGAACTGATCAAGGTCTTCTTGAAGAAGGGCAGAGTCATGGGGATAAGAAATAGTTTTAAAAAATAGTGTGATGTCAGGGTAAATGGAGATGGAGGAGTATTTAATGACCCTCTCAACATCGTCAATAGTAAGAATGAACAGAAGGGGAATAAGATGGCTGCCTTGTGGAACTCCAGATGAGGCCAGGAATGGAACAGAACGTCTCTTGTGTTTAACGTGGAATCCTGCCATTATGGCCTTATCCTACGGGATGCCCATACATCCATGGGAGCAAGGATACGCCTTGCCATCGCTCACCGTCAATCCATCGATACCAATTCGGAACTGTGTTGCTGGCACAAGTTCCACCATTGGTATGAGTCGAGGCCGACCTAAAACCTCTTACTGCTCTTAGGGTCGCAGCACCCAGTACTTATTGCAACTCTACATTGGGTTTAAACCACAGCTATCATGACGCTCCCACAAGGGGGCCTACCTCTAACAAGTCAGACCCGGACCGAGATCCGGGGGGTTGCTGACTCCCATGGTACCGTGATTTAAGTCTTGGTAGGGACTACCGGTGGTCCAGCCACCAACAAGACCTATGACCGGCAAATTGTGACTGATCGAATCATAGCAACCTTCGGTAGCGTCATCTGAAGATATTTACGATAAGACCAGTACTTTGCTCTGCCACCGTTCGTTATTAGACAACGTCATTAAAGGGCGAAGTCTTGATAATTGGGCGGGGGCCGCAGGAATGGAACCGAACGGGCGGATCTAAGGCGAATACTATAATAACGATTTATAAGGTAAGAAGAAATCCATTTCAATAAAAGAGCCTCAGAGCCGAGCCGAGGGCAGATAATTTAAAGAGGATCAATTGATGAGATATCTTATCGAACGCTTTAGTGAAATCGGTAGCAAAAGACACGAATACAACTAGGTTTGAATGGGCGAAATAAAAGAAAGGTAGGAAAGGAGAAGAGATAGATTGGACGAGCATTTTTTTTAAGAAAAACGGAGGGGAGTCCATCTGGGTCAGGAACAAATTCATCTCTAATATTTAGTGACTTTTCTTCAATAACTGCAGGATGGAAATTTCGAGTGAGAAAGGGATCAACGGAGTAATTTGGTAGGTCATTGAAGTAAGAGGGATCTGGTACGAAGAGTGGCAAATGATTGTTTGAAAGATGTAGCAAAAATGTTGGTGATGCTAGGAGGATCACTTGAAGATTTGGTTTCGAAAACGAGGGAGGAAGAAAAACCATCAGTCGTACTATTGTAATTGACAAATTGAAAAAAGGACTTGGGATCATTTATAAGATTAGTTTGCGCACTATTGATAGAGAGAGTTATAGAGTTCAATGAAATGAAGATATTTATTGTGCCTAGATAAATTGAATGGTCGAAAGAAGAATGGGTGCGAAGGAATACCGCCTATAACTTGTTTCTTTTGTAGAGAGAGTTTCTCTCGTAGAGAGCGGAGTCTACGAGTGTAGCAAGGAAGGGATGTAGAACAAGTTTTATGACGGGAATATGACGGGAATAAAGAGAGATGGATTTGAATACTTCCCTGTACAAAATGGAGAGAGCAGCGACCGGAGAAAGAAGCCCTGCTTAGGTAGGTATTGATTTGACGGAAATTAGCTTTATGAAAATTGTAACAAAATAGAACTGCGGGGGAGAGTTGTGGAAAAATGAAGAAGAAGTAGAGAATGAAAGTTATCAATAGTTGAAAGAGATAGCGGAAAAACACGATACTGAGGAGTTGATGGGATCAGTTAGTTTTAATAGTTTTAGATGCATTTTATTTTCTTAACACTAACTCTTATATACTAACAAAAAATGCTTAAATGTTAGCTTAAAATTACATAATAATCTTATACTAACTTACTTGCCCCACACAGGCACTCTAAGCTACTCTAAATTCTTATACTATGTCTTTCGACTTTACTAACATTTTCTTTATGGATATTTATTTCCTATATTTAAAGCTAAGAAAAAAAATTGTTAACAAAAACTTAGCATATGGACATAATTTTTTGTTTTTATAAAAACTTAATATCTAACTTAAAATAAACCTTAGTCTACCTAACCTAGATACATAATACAACATACAACACATAGACATTATACACAATTATATACATACATTAGTATATAGCTTTGTATACACTAATACATGTATATATTTCTTAAATGCTAACCTAAACCTATGTAAGCCGGCCATCGCTATTTATAGAGAAAATAGATTGGTCAGCTCTGCCTCATTAGTGAGGCTGATCAGTAATTGATGGAAACGACGTCGAAACATCTTCTCCATCATTCAAACACCAGAAATGCTGGTGCTGCCGAACGACATCCCTCTTATCGCGATTCCCCACCGCCCTACTGAACCTGAGACGATCCATACTGCCATGTGCGACGTCTCTGTTGTAGTTGAGTCACCTGTCACCATGTCCCCAGCGACATGGAAAATTAACGGGACCGCTGATATATCCTGGATCAACCCTTTCTGATCTAGGTAGAGGAATGCTTCCGGTGGAACGAAGACGTCAGAGCGCACATTCTCGTGGTAAAGGTAATTGGGGTAGTAAGTCCCAGATATCAGGTTATTCGTCGAGGTTATTGCTCTTGCAATGTGCCTTCGAGTCAGCTTAATTACGAAGTTGTCCACTCGTATTAGGTTCGCCCTGTTGTAAAGGATACAATTTTTTGTACTCCGACTCTGGTGTTCTGTACAAACGAAGGCAAGCCCTGTCAAAAACCCGAGTCTTTTCCATTAAGCTTGCTCGTATATTGAACCAAACGGGACACCCAAATACCAGCATGGGCCTGATAAGGGCCATGTAGCAGATTACCTTTACAGGCATTCACCAGTGCATTGTTTTTTGTCTTTATTCCATTGGATATCGGACACCAGTTTAGACGCGGCATGTGAAATATCATGTCCCGCCTTAAAACCGAATTCATTATCCAGAACTATATGTTTGTCCTCAACCCACCTAGACAGAGCTCTATTGATATCCCTTTCAAACACCTTACTGATATTCGGAAGGAGACTTATCGACCGGAGATTCGCCGGATTGGATATATCCTTTCCCTTTTTGGGGATAGGTTGAACCACCGCCGTTTTCGAGTGCGCTGGATAATGTGCATTATTCATTGCATTATTAAACAGGGTGGTGTAAATGTCCACCGCTTCTAGAGGAAGATGTCGAAGCACGATGTTCGGAATAACATCGGTCCCCACTGATTTCTTAACTCTGATTGTGTCGAAGATCTCACGGAGTCCTTCCTTCGAAATGAACGGTGGTAGGTCACCCTCTCTGGCAATGACATTATTTGCCATATTTACGTCGCTAAACCGGGTGAAACCAGAGCCCTCGGATAGCAAGTTCTTTATTTCATTTCGAATGCAGAAGTCGTGCACCAAGACGCGATGATCCAGGTCGTAATTAGGGCCAATGGTATCAGTGGCCTTGTATACTTCCTGGAAAGTCGCCCCTATGACCTCAACTTTCACCTGTGGATCCTCGATCACAAAGAAGTTGTCATCATCAGCGGCCTCGTTTGAATCAATACCTGCTATTTTCAGTAACCGTTCGTTGTCTGTTGTCCGGGCTATTTTAAGACACTGAAGGTTGTTTTGACTTTTTCTCCGAAATATTTTATTTATTTGCGGAAACATATTCGGGTTGCTGGTGTTTACAGCCCGAACCTTGTTATTCCAATATGAGCTTACAGCAATTATGTAATTTTTTTTATTAACTTTTGCACATTTTTAATCGACGACTTCAGTGTCCTAATCTCCGGATCTTGTCTGTCAGTTAACTGTCTGTACAAGTTTTTGAGTCTTGACAGAAGTCTACTTTTCTTTCGGTGCAGTGCGTCAATAGTAGGATTGCGGAACAGGTCTTCGTTAGTTGTACGTCGATACCGCGGTATTGTAGTGTCCATAGTTTGTTTAATTGTCTCGTCCATTTGTTGTAGGTAATTGTCTATCTCCTCGTTTGACAAATTCGTATTGGACGGTGGGTGGAGCGTGTTCGAGGAAAGCGCTCTTTTCAAGGTTGCGGAGAAGCGTGTCCATCGAGTCTTACTGTAGTTGTAAGAATATCTTTGGACAAACTCCTCCAATTCCGCAATTTCGTTGGGAACTGTAATTTCGGTGCTAAAAGCGCAATGGTGGCTGTCATACACGAATGTGCGCAGACAGTTTAGCGTTTGTAAATTCGTACCTGTCAGTCGTATACGTTCGTCGTACAGCAGTAGATCCAAATAAGACCCGCCTCTAGGAAACGACAGGTTATCCGTCGCTTTAAGACCGAGTCTGTACATGACATCGTGCTGACCCCACCAATCGAGTAGTAGGTTCCCTCTAGTATTTGACAATTTCTATGCAATAGATTCAATACAGGGAAGAATTCGCCTTAGTGACACAAGTTGCTATTCCACAACCAATCAGTTTATCAAAGACATCGTTTTAATTACATGGATTCTCAGATGCAGTGATATATTCTCGATACCAGCTGCCAAATGGACATATTGAAACACAAATTGAAGCTTCTAAAACTCAAGTCGCTCCTTTGAAGCAGCTTACTTAGTAACAGCTTTGTTACTAACGAGACTTCTGTGCAAAAATCATTAGGCATCACCTTTGCGGATGTCTTTGCGTGGAAAGACTCATAAGTCGTCCTTTCCTGGCTATCTTCACCATGTTCGTAAGAAATCGTACATTAGAAATCTTAAATAAAATTTCAAAAAATCGATGGTTCCACATAAGATCGAAATTTAATCCTGCAAACTGCGCATCTCGCGAAACTGCCGTCAACTAACTCGCATATTTTCGAATTATTTTGAAGCTTAGTCTCATGAAATGGACACAAGCTCTGAGAAATTTTGTTATTTTCCTAAACACTATAAGCTTCCTCCATTTCTAGATGACGAAAACCAAGTTGGTGGGTACTTGGAGCAATCCACAATTTCATGAAAAGCTAGGCACCCTATCATAATTTCCAAGGAGTACCGGATGACAAGACTAATTTTGTTCAAAGCGCTTCTTCGATATTTACACCCTGGGGTGTCAACCTTTTTTACACGGCAAGAGCACTGGGACATCGGCTGGATAAACCTCTTAACGGAGATTTCTCATGAATGCATACCAAGCTTCAAGATACCGCAACACAAATGATAGGAATTTTATCTCCCCAGTGAGTATGTCAATGCATACCCTTCACTCAATGGATAGAATTAATTTTCGAGGATCCGCGAGAAACTATCAGAAATCCATAATCTCATCCTTTCGGAGCATCTCAGAGAAGTATTGTTGTCACGTGGCGGTATCACCTGGCACTTAATTCCTCCATCCGCGGATTGTGGGAGGCGGGTGTAAAATCTGTCAAACGTCTGGCGAAGGTTTACTGGCTTATACATACTCGTACACTTTTAACCCTAGTGGAAGCGATTCTTAATCCTCAACCCATATCTTAAATCTTCAAATCTGCGGCAATGATATTGAGCCACTAACTCCTGCTCACTCTTTTCTAGACTCTTTTCACATCGTGACAGTCTATATAAGCCAAAGTTCAAGGCTGAAAGAGATATAACATGGAGTACCTCACATCACTCCAAAATCGACCAAAGTGACAGCAACCTATATGTGATTTGAAATTTGGAAACTTTCGCTTCATCACATCGTCATCGAGTACCAACTCTGATTCGTTATCGTACACTATAATAGGCCTCTATTAAATCTATAACTGACCAATTATTCCAAAGGAAAACCCACGATCAGATAATTAACATATTTTTTTCTATTTCAAGGTCGCATATGAAACGAAACGAGCTATACAAGGTCATATATGTATAGGTTTCGCATCCCTCCAAAACTCGTCCAATTTTAGAATTTTAGAATCTCAACTTGAGCTTTAATGATAAAAAATAGTTTAGAAAAGGTGATGGGCGGTCATGTGACTTTATATCTATTTTTTATCGCCAACACCAGATGCGCAATTCTTCGAAAGCCTGTCCAACTACATATTTGCATACTTTGATGGCATTAATATCACTGACAGAGCAAAACGAGCTTTCACTGGTAAGTTTGCAAGTGTTTCGCTGTAAATGAAAGTAGAATCCAGTATAAGCTGTCAACAAGAGGGGTCGCACAACGACAGAGAACCGGACAGAACGTCATGATAGACATTTTTACTCGTAAGTATAGTAAGTCGGTTCCTCTACTAACTTTCACAGTATCTATCCGGATAGATATTCGGGTTTCATTTGCTTATATTATCTATAATTATGGTTATCTATTCTGCTTTGTGATATAAAATACGTACAAATACGCGGAATAGTTTGTATCTAACTGATAAAATAAAGGATGGCTAGATAGCAATGATAATTTTCCCAATTGTTATGTTTCAGCAGCTGTCAAAGTTACCAATGACATCCAGCTATCAAAATATTCAGTAAGGTTTGCCATTTACGTTTTACGCTTGCCGAACATGCGAAAATTATTAAAAAAATTATCGACATTTCGGTTCAGTTGTAAATACACAACGTAAATTACATCGCGAGATCGGTCTTCATAATGGCTCCAATGTGCAGGCAATTCATCGCACTCTTTTGGATCTTAAGCCACCAACCAGACAGAGATTGGTGCGCAATAGCCGCTATAGAGACCAGTATCGAAGAAGACCCAGAAATGACCCAGAAACGGACGACCATAGACAACGCATGAGTTCACTAATTGGACGCAGGAAATTTTGGCCGGAGATCCGAATTTAGGACAAAAAGACATCTTCTCGGACAGTACCCATTTTTATCTCAGCGGTTGTGTCAACAAGCGAAATTGCTGTCATTGGGGCGAACACAATCCACATGTGTTCAGCCAAGTATCAATGCATCCACAAAGAATGACTATTTGGCGCGGTTTATGGCATGGCAGCATCATCTGACCTTCTTTCAAAATTAGAAAGGAGTCACCGTTACAGTCAATGCTCTCAGGTATAGAACGATGTTAACCGACTTTCTGTGGTTAGAGGTCGACATCATCGATATATCCGAGCTGTGGTTCCAACAAGACGGCGCTACATCCCATACAAGCGACGCAACGCTCGAAGTTGTGAAGGAGCAATTTGTCGACTGGGTAATCTCACTGCAAGAGTTCATCAACTGGCCGCCGCGATCATGCGATTTGACATCACTCGATTATTTTCACGTCCATAGTCTACGCTAACAAGCCGATCACTTTGGACGAGCTCGAGACCAACATTCTGGAATAACGCCGCACGTATTGGACCGAGTCATCAAAAATTGAACCGACCGCTTGAAGCACCCTTATCTGATCACCCTTTACATACTACATTACTTACTCGTATGTGTTGAAGTAAAACTAATTCTTCATTTATGCGAACATTTATTCTGATAATGACATTTAATCAGAAATCAAACGAAGAGTTACACTTGTTTCTTTAGCCTAAGAAGGCAACTAAATAAGGAGACCTAAAAATCAAGACTGCGGTTGTGGTGGTGGAGGCTGATGAAGATATCCTTGGTTGCTTGAACGCAAGCTGTATAGCGACATCGACCTGGTCAGAAAAGTGCACATCTGTGGCCTGGACATATCGACCTATTAAATACAAACGCTTTGTTCCTTGTTGAAATTAAATTCTTTATATGTATCGTGCCGACCACCGGCACATGCTAAGCAGTGTACATTAACTCTCCGTTCTGCACAAAAAAAAAAAATAATAATAATAATAATGCAGTAGGGGAAAAAAATAAAAAAATTTACACAGTGCGGGTATCCCAAGATTCTGGTCGAAAGTACTGTTACTTGCACTCAGTCACTGCCGCTGCTGTATTTTGCATACAGCACGGGCAGTGGCTGAGTGTAGGCAATACTTGATGAATAGCGGGTTGAAAGTGAGAATTTTGTTTGTGCATTCTTTTCTATTGTTGTAAGGGCATAACGCCTACAACTATTTAGTTCGGTAAACCAATTCTGAATTTTTACTTCATAGTTGCGTTTAGTATCGTCGGTGTTTGGGTTTTTTGTGTCTGACAGTTTTTATACTGACGCGGGAATTTAGAGTGGATATAGTCAATATTCGCGTGCTTAAAAGCAACCACTTTTCTGACCAGCTGTTTTCGCACTCAGTGAAACACAGATAGATCCCCGCCCATACCTCTCAGATCACTCTGATCTGAAGCTACCTGGCTACGTACTAGTGCCATTATTGTTCTCTCACCCCGGTCTCGCCATTTACGTGCGTAGTAATGTAGTTTACCAAACTCCACCACAATGTGAGCCATGTTATAATCCGGAATTCAACTTCATGTGGTTAAAATTCCATCTCCGTAAGCAAATTATCCACTACTTTTTTATTTACAGAAGCCAGAACTGGACAGTAATTCGACTTTACGAGTTTCATGCGCTGTCTGACTCCATTTAAGGAATTGTATCCCTGTATCCTCATAGTGAAATTGTTATTGCGGGCGATTTCAATATATACAATTCTAGGTGGCTTCGACATTCTGGACCGACAACACCCGAAGGACGGTGTGTTGAGATCTTCGCTGCGGAAAACAACTTAACGCAGCTTGTAGATGAGCGCACGTGAATACCAGACGTTGATAGTCATACCGCCAACACCGTGGACTTGTTTTTAACTTCTCACCCTGATAAGTACACCTTTGATGTGTTCTCCCCTCTATGCTCG
Source organism: Volucella bombylans (assembly GCA_949129095.1). Classification (NCBI taxonomy): domain Eukaryota; kingdom Metazoa; phylum Arthropoda; class Insecta; order Diptera; family Syrphidae; genus Volucella; species Volucella bombylans. The sequence continues at coordinate 112,456,025 of OX422143.1, read as the reverse complement.
TCGGACCATAGTCTCCTATCAGCTTATTTCTCGTACACCAACCACACAGTTAGAGAAAAAATTCCTAAAAGAACCGTATGGCAATACGAGAAAGCTTCGATAACGACGTGGATGCCGCTGCTGATATGATCACAGACACCATTCTCTTTGGAATGAGATCCTTTATCCCTCATCGGATGAAGAGTATCAAACCGAAAGAAAAGGCATGGTACAACTCAAGCTGTAAAGAGGCTGTAAGGTTAGAGAAATGTTTTTTCGGTGCTTTAAGACCAACCCGACTGAAGAAAGCCAAAAACAGTTTTAATGAGCCAGGAATAACTGCAACGTCTTTCTTAAGCGTGTGAAATTTCAATACGACCAAAAGTTGTGACAAAAAATACTACAATGTCCAAAAGTTAGTAAAAGCTTTTGATCGCTTGTCAAAAACATCAGAAATTCTGCCTCATCCTAAATTCCAACGCTCATCTACAATGACACTCGAGCTGTCAGCTCTTTAGACAAAGCCAATCTGCTAGCTGCACACTTTGCGGCCAGCTCAACACTTCCAGATTGTGCTTTGTCTTCGCCTACACATCAATGCCCCGAAGATCTCAACATACATAAAGCCGCTGGTCCAGATGGTATATCTTCCTCCTTCTGAAGAGGTGTTCTTCCACCCTACAAAACCACTGCGTAAGGTTTTCCATCGATCCTACTCTTTATGAATCTTTCCGAGCAGATGGAAAAAGGCATTTGTCGTGCCCGTCCCTAAAAATGGCAAATCTTCTTCTCCCTCCTCCTACAGACCAATTGCACTTACATCTCTTTTCTCCAAGGTCATGGAAAATATCTCGAAACACGAAAACTTCTCAATGACCGGCAATACGATTTTCGTAGCAACAGTTGCACTGATGATTTTATGGCATGTCTCACCGAAAAGTGGAACCAAAGCGTATATCAATATAGCGAAAGCAAGATGGTTGCACTTGATATTTCTAAAGCATTTGACAGAGTTTGGCACTTTTGTCGAAAACGCGTGCATTTGGGATCGACGACTCTCTTCTTCAATGGATTAGAAATTACCTTTCGGAACGCTCAATTCAAATTGTCGTTGCTGGTTTTAAGTCTGATATAAATGCTGGTGTGCCCCAGGGATCCGTTTTGTCTTCAACACTATTTTTAATTTTTATCAACGATCACTTATCTGTTACTTCTCATCCAATATATTCCTTTGCTGACGACAGTACTCTCTGCTTTTCATATTCGTTTCAAGACTCACGTCCCTGCTATTTGGGTGTAGAACGGGAACGGCAGAGTACGAGTATGTTAAGCTCATTAAATTCCGATATTAACAGCATACCCCAATGGTGAACTATCAATAGAGTGGAATTGAATGCTTCCAAAACACAATGATGTCTGCTGTAGTTAAAACGAAATTTAAACACCTAGCCATTATCTATGAATGGCACTTGCATCGTCGAAACTGAAAAACTGCCCATTCTCGGTCAATGACAATGTACGTTGGAATGACCACCGATTCGATGTCACCAAAAATGCTGCGAAATGACTAGGTTACCTCAAACGATGTTAGAAATACTTTTCCCCTTCTGAGCTGGCCTCAATATATAAGTCATTCATCCGCCCAAAATTGGAGTATAATGCACACATCTAGTCAGGTCCGCCTAAAAAATCTCTGCACCTGCTAGATAGGATCCAAAACCGTGCGATAAAACTCATAGGTCCTGCTAATATCACCCAGTCAATGGACACCCTCGAACACCGACGAAATGTCTCCTATCTCACTCTGTTCTTTCGCTACTTGCACCATCAGTGCTCCATAGAAATCGCCAGTAACAATTCGCCCTTTCAAACCTTCAACCGTAACACCCGTCCCGCTATGAATGCTCATCAGTATACCAGCAAGCGCACCTTCGGACGTACGCTGAAATATCGTGATTCGTTCTTAACCCGAACAACTCTCTTGTGGAATGCATTGCCGAGGTCACTATTTCCTAGTCTTTATAATATTCAGACATTTAAGACCAACGTACATCGGTACCGATCTTTCTTCCTTCCCTAATTTTAATTTTAAGGGTATCTTAACCCCTTGAGTGCGAGCTACTTTAAAAAAAATGTAAAAGCTGCACTATATTCGAAACTAAAGCAACTCACTCTAGTACTTATTTCCCTTATCTTACAAGTACTTATTGCTTTTTCTTTAACTACCGTTTGTCTCTTCTTTCTGAATAAATTATTATAACGTGTTCTACATTTACTCCTCTTCTTGTTGCTCCAAATTCTAACAGGTTATGGGCGCAGACCAGGAGTAAAAGTTTAGTAAAAGTTTTGTGTGACGAAGAAAATCTAAAAAAAAAGTAGAATAACTTAACTTAAAAAAGAGGAAAATCACAATACTGTCCATTTCATAAGTCGGTTAATATTTAGTAAAACGAGCAAAACCAGTGAGTCAGGTAACGTGGTAATTGAGAAGTTAAAGGGCAGCGAAAATTATCATTTGCCATCAAAAATGTCCTCGAATAATCATGACTGAATCTCGGAACCAGTTTCAGAGGAGGATGGACTCTAGCTAAAAACAGCAAAAGCAGTAATAGTTCTTCCAATCGATGAATCGCTATATGTCCATGTCCAGAAGGCCAATTCGGCATCAGATATTCGTAATATATTGAAGAAAATGTATTGTATGATGACAAAGGCCTAACGTGCTGAGAAGAGTGTTCATCGATGTCTGAGAACTTAAGCCAGATAACTTGTACAGCGAAGAAATTCAATTTAATTCAATAAGAGATGAGTGATTAGGTGCAAATGTGGTAGCAGGTCTACAATTCGGCTTTAAACCAATAATCATGGGAATCGAGATAGCAGATTTCAAAATGAAAGTGATTCTCTTGGTGCGCGAAAACAAATAATGGACAAGAAATAAGAATGTTTCAAATTGTTACACGTGCAGCAGTCTAAAAAGCTAGACGATAGTGAAACTTGCTCACCTTTGATTACAAGTATTTTAAAAGATTTTTTTTTTTGATAAAAGAAGCAACTTTTAAATATTGTTTAATTTCTTGGGGAGTATTTCTCACTTCGTTAAAACCTCAATAACTTCGACACAATTGCAAACTCGGAAAGTAATAAATGCTGCACGATTGATGACACGCGCCAGGGATATTATAAAACACAACTAATTCCCATGAAAATGTCATACCATGGCTGGCTGCGTAGCCATGACTCTATGTTAAGTGCCTATACTCGGGTTTATAGCACGAGAATAGCAGCCGCCTTTTTTCCCCCCTATTCCGAGTCTGTCACCTTTTCGTTCCTCATATCTCATTCTGCTTGAGCTGTCTCCTCCCGTTTCCTGTCGCTTTTTTGTTTTATTGAATTTTCAGCGCTCACAACGAGATTAAGGAGAGTTTGAAGTGAGACAGCTTTATCGTGTATGTAAGAGCACTATTGGTGGTACAACATCGCGAAGTAACGAACGCTTTATCCTTGTTCGATAATGTTAGTGTCACTTACAAGTATTATTGCACGGTTTAGAATGCCATCTAATGTAGAGGGCAATAATCACAGCGAAAAATGGTCGAATGGTGCCTGTCTAGTGGAATACATCTCATACAAAACTCCTGGATCAATGAGGACAACAAGATCCATGGTCTTAGTCTGAGCAATTACGAGTTGTTCTATAAGCCAGAAGATCAGGACGTGCATCCTAATCAAAAGCCAAATAGAGGCATTTCTTTTGAATAATTACAGCTCAGGTGACGGCGGGAACCTGCTAAACGGAGTGTGGCAAACCACTTTGTGTAACCTCGGCCTACTTCCTCTCTGACTTCGAGAAACTAAAGCACTTGCCATAGGGCGGTAGAAAATATTAATATGGGGTTTGAGAAATCTTGCCAAGCTAGCAGAACGCCTAAAAGGGCTCAACTAAAATAATAGAATAGGGAGATAGGTTTAAAAAGGAAAGAGGTCAGGAAACTCTGTAATAGGGCTAAACTTTTCAGAAGCGACAGTAAACGGTATGAGTACTACGACTGTAAGCAACAATCCAATTACCTATTGTAGTAAGAAAGTCAAAAAGGGCTTCATGACAGAAGTACTGCGAATCTGTCGCAGTAACAGACGAGGTTTCGGGGTTACGTAAAATGCTTTCAAAGGAAGCGAGCGTTCCTAGCTATCTGAGGAAAAGTGACGGAACCTGGGCTGAAAGTAACCAAGAGGTTCTGGCAACATTGGTGTAAACCCACTTTCCGGGATCCATTCAGTAGATTCACATTAGGAATAGAGGCAGTAATGGCTTTTTGACTGAGTCACCGCATGCATATATGAAAGGAAAATCTGTAAAAGGTGTGCAAAATAGTGAAGAGTCTGCGCTTCGGTGAGTTTGCGATGGCGCCCTTCCTCGATACTGAAAGAGCCTTCAATAACGTGGAGTGCACTGCAATTAAAAATGCTCTAGTAGACGCTAACATTGAACATGGCATTGCAAACTGGGTTTGAAACATGCTTCCAAGTAGGAAAATAAACTGTTCCATTGGGCAAAGCTCGGTTAGAATGTCTGTAACCAGGGGAACTCCGCAAGGGGGAGTCATATCGCCACTCCTCTGGGCGCTGGTTATCAACGACATTCTCAGAAAGCTTAGTACAATGTGAATAAGTGCCACGGCATATCCAGATGACGTGGTCATAATAGTGCAGAGAAAATACTTAAATATTTTAAGCGACATTATGGAGGTTGCCCTGAAGATGATCAGCTGTGATCTCAATACCAACCCTTCCAAAACGAAACTGTTTCTTTTTATCATAAAGTATAAGATACCGCAATTCAAACTCGCGAAGCTCAACAGAGTGGAATTGTTCCTCTCGGATTCTGGACAAAAAACTGAATTGGAATCTTAACGTAGCGGAACCAATCAGAAAGGCATATAATGCTCTTTTTATCTGCAGAACAGTAGGAAAATGTTTGGGCTTAAAACCTGCTATAGTGTACTGGCTGTATGCGGTGGTGGTAAGACACCTATTTATATACGGCTTAACAAAGCAATAAAAGCAAGAAAATAATAAAACGGCAACAGTGCAGTACGACTCACTAATCTGTGATACTTCAAGAGCAGTGGTTTCAGACATGTCACAGTCCTGGCGGAGCTACTGCCGGGCAATCCAATTCTAATGAATGAAATTTTTTCCTTGGTCGGCTTCGACCGTATTATACAATGTGCTCAAAGCACTATGCAGTCAGAACCGGGTTGGACTGCGCTGGGTACAAGGAACAAAATCAACCAAAAAACCAATGTTTGTATTTACATACATACACCGCAAGATAATGGTATGGCGGAGTACATGAATAGCACCATAATCGAACGCACAAAGTGCAAGTTACTCGATGCTGGTCTTAATAAGTCATATTATTCATATCTTTAGTCCGTAAACGTCAGGAGGTCTTTGGTCAGGCTACCAAGTCAATATTAGTCACCTGAGAATTATTAAGACGATTTTTATCAGTTGGGGCCATACTTACATTCCAATTATATCAACAAAAATCAAAGTAGTTAAAACTGGGGAGGAAACTGGACTTGAGCTTAGAAACACAAAAAAAAGGCGGTATTGCGGAAAAGTCGTCGAGGGAATCGAAAACCACCCACTCGTTATACTGACTCTTTGGACTTGCCATGCAATAATTTTGAGAATAACCCAAACTCAATCTAAGAAGCTCTGCCTAAATCGGATGCACATCATTGGAAGAGTACCATGAAAATCGAACTGAAATTGTTTTATGAAAACAACACTTGAACATATACAAATTTGCCTGATGGGAGAAAAGCTATTCCAACAAAGTGGTTATATATGTTATACCACCAAAATAAATAATGAAGGAAGCATTGTGCGATATAAAATATAAAATAAGTAGATAAGTAGTTAGTAGATAAGGGTTGCTCGCAAAAATATGAAGTGGATTACACTAAAAATTATTCGCCGCTGGTATGGTACACAACAATAAGATTTCTCATCGCGTTAGCGGCAAAACTGGATTTGAAAATCAACCAAATGTACGCCATTACATCTTTTCTCCCGGATGATCTCGTGGAGGAAATGTATACCAAGCAACATGGGGGCTGTGATGATGGTAGTTGTCAAATATGAAGTCTGCATAGAGTGATGTATGGATTGAAACAGAACTGTCGTTATTGGAATGCTAAGCTGGAAGGAACATTGAGGTGGTTCGGTTTGCTGAAGCCATCCGTTGAACCTTTTGTTTACCATACGAAGAATTCACTACAAATTGCAGCAATTTATGTGGACGACATATTAATTTTTTTGAAATATTCTGATCTTCGAGACATATGAAGGATATGGGAACACCAACAAGTTGTGTAGGGTTAAAAAGCACCTGTAACTATGAACCGAGAGGTACATATATGGATTGACCAGGCGAAGTATGTTCGTAAAATTTCAGACAAATACGACATGAATGACTGCAAGCCCGTGTCGACTTCAAATGATCAAAATCAAAATCTCTCTGTGAACGTTAAAGATGATGACGTGAAGAATATTGCATTTGAAGAAGTATGAATAGCATACGCGGTGAATGATGTCTGCCGATTTAACAAAAATTATAAACCAGCTTATTGGACTGCCGTTAAACGGATCTTAAGATATCTAAAAGGTACAATAAATTATACAATTTTTTATTCAGGATCCGAGAAGCTAACTGGGCTCTCAGATAGCGATTGGGCTTCAGATGAGGACAAGCGTCGTTCCTTCACTGGATATGAACTTACACTAGTTCAGTTCAGTTTTAAAGCATTTTATTTTCTTAATCATTAACTCTTACATACTAACAAAAAATGCTTAAATGCTAGCTTAAAATTACTTAACAATTTAAACTAACTTACTGGCCCCACACAGGCACTCTAAGCTACTCTAAATTCTTATAACTATGTCTTTCGACTTTATTTACATTTGCTTTACTAATATTTATTTTCTGTATTTAACCCTAGAAAACTAAGGTTCGTCGATTCGACGAACATTTTTTTTATTTCTTTAATTTCTCTCTTGCTTTTTCCGCGATCCCTTTCGTTCTTCGTATAGCTCTAGTCATCCATGAGTTCTTGTTGTGTGCGGACGCAATTTGTAGATAAATTTTTCTACAAATTGGGTTTAAACTTTGCGTCGTCGATTCGAATGACGAATGATTAGTCTTAATATACTAAAAAATATGATTAGTCTTCTAGGGTTAAGGCTAAGAAAAAAATTTGTTTACAAAAAAACTTAGCATATGGAGTTTTTTTTTATTTTTATATAAAAACTTAATATCTAACTTAAAATAAACCTTAGCCTACTTAACCTACATACACAATACTCATATGCAAACACATAGACATTATACACAATTATATACATACATTAGTATATACCTTTATATATACTAACACATGTATATATTTCTTAAATGCTAACCTAAACCTATGTAAGCTGGCCATCGCTATCCGCAGAGAAAACAGATTGGTCAGCTCTGCCTCATTATTGAGCCTGCTCCGTAATTGACGGAAATGACGACGGAACATCTTCTCCATCATTCAACCACCAGAAATGCTGGTGCTGCCGAACGACATCCCTCTTATCGCGATTCCCCACCGCCCTACTGAACCTGAGACGACCCACACTGCCGTGTGCGGATCTCTGTTGTAGTTGAGTCGCCTGTCCCCAGCTGTCCGAGCGACATGGAAGATTAACGGGACCGCTGATCTATCTGATCAAGGTAGAGGAATGCTTCCGGTGAAACGAAGCCGTCAGAGCGCACACTCTCGTGGTAAAGGTAATTGGGGTAGTAAGCCCCAGATATCAGGTTATTCGTCGAGGTCATTGCTCTTGCAATGTGCCTTCGAGTCAGCTTAATTACGAAATTGTCCACTTGTATTAGGTTCACCCTGTTGTAAAGGACTCTGGTGTTTTGTACAAGCGAAGACAAGCCCTCTCAAACACCCGAATCTTTTCCATTAAGCTTGCTCGTACATTGAACCACACGGGACAACCAAATACCAGCATGGGCCTAATAAGGGCCATGTAGCAGATTACCTTTACCCTCGCATCAAGTTGGCTGCTATAAAACAGTCTCTTTGTAAGGGCAAAAGCGCCTTTAGCTCTGGCCAGAGCAGCATCTACATTTTTGCCAAAATACAGAAACTGATCTAGCCAGATCCCAAGGTATCTGACTACATTTCGACAGGCAAGAGGCTGTCCGTGCTGTCCAATGATTGAGAACTTTCGCCAATTTTTTCTGGTATCCCTAGAGGCTCCAGACAACGGCGTCCTAAAGAGAATGGTTTCCGACTTCTGAAAGTTGATTTTCAACTTCCAGTCATCGCAAAATCGTCTTATCTTATCGAAGTCACGCTGCAAGAGAGTATTAATGACCTCGATTTTTGGACCTGTTCTGTACGCTACCACATCGTCTGCGTACGCAATAGTATGGGAAAGTGAACCTATCAAGTCTGTTGTGTAGCATATTATAAAGAATGTACAAGAGTGGTTTACTGATCCCCAGCCTAGTCAGCTTATAGAAAAGACCCTCTAACCATACGGTGTCGAAGGCCTTCTCCAAGTCAACAAGGCTGGCACCAGTTCATTGTATTTTGCCTTTATTCCATTGGATATCGGATACCAGTTTAGACGCGGCATGTGAGATATCATGTCCCGCCTTAAAACCGAATTGATTATCCGGAACTATATGTTTGTCCTCAACCCACCTAGACAGAGCTCTATTGATTACTTTTTCAAAAACCTTACTGATATTCGGAAGGAGACTTTCCCTTTTTGGGGATAGGTTGAACCACCGCCGTTTTCCAATGCGCTGGATAATGTGCATTATTCATTCCACCGCTTCTAGAGGAAGATGTCGAAGCACGATGTTCGGAATACCGTCGGTCCCCACTGTTTTCTTAGTCCTGATTGTGTCGAAGATCTCATGGAGTTCTTCCTTCGAAATGAACGGGGGTAGGTCACCCTCGCTGGCAATGACATTATTTGCCATATTTTTGTTGCTAAACCGGGTGAAACCAGAGCCCTCGGATCGCCAGTTCCCTATTTCATTTCGAATGCAGATGTCGTGCACCAAGACGCGATTGTCCAGGTCATAATTAGGACCAATGTTATCAATGGCCTTGTATACTTCCTAGAAAGTCGCCCCTATGGCCTCAACCTTCTCCTGTGGATCTTCGATCACAAAAAGGTCGTCATCCTCAGCGGCCTCACTTGGATCAATGCCTGCTATTGTCAGTAACCGTTCGTTGTCTGTTGTCCGGGCTATTTTAAGACACTGAAGGTCGTTTTGATTTTTTCTCCGAAATAGTTTATTTATTTGCGGAAACATATTCGGGTTGCTGGTGTTTACAGCCCGAACCTTGTTGTTCCAATACAAACTTACAGAAATTGTGTAATTCTCTTTTATCAACGTTTGAATATTTTTAATCGACGACTTCAGTGTCCTAATCTCCGGGTCTCGTCGGTCAGTTAACTGTCTGTACAAGTTTTTAAGTCTTGTCAGAAGTCTACTTTTCTGTCGGTGCAGTGCGTCAATAGTAGGATTGCGGAACAGGTCTTCGTTAGTCGTGCGTCGATACAGCGGTATTGTAGTGTCCATAGTTTGTTTAATTGTCTCGTCCATTTGTTTTAAGTAATTGTCGATCTCCTCGTTTGACAAATTCCTATTGGACGGTGGGTGGAGCGTGTTCGAGGAGAGCGCTCTAGTCAAGGTTGCGGAGAAGCGTGTCCATCGAGTCTTACTGTAGTTGTTAGTATATCTTTGGACAAACTCCTCCAATTCCGCAATTTCGGTGGGAACCGTAATTTCGGTGCTAAAACCGCAATGGTCGCTGTCATACACGAATGTGCGCAGACAGTTTAATGTTTGTAAATTCGTACCTGTCAGTCGTATACGTTCGTCGTACAGCAGTAGATCCAAATAAGACCCGCCTCTGGGAAACGACGGGTTATCCGTCGCTTTAAGACCGAGTCTGTACATGACATCGTGCTGACCCCACCAATCGAGTAGTAGGTTCCCTCTAGTATTTGGCAAATTATTTCCCCAATCTCTGTGTCTAGCGTTGAAATCCCCGCCGATTATAAAATAATTCTTCCCCGATTCCAGCCTCAGAAGTCGAAAAAGCGTGTCGAGCTCTGTAATGAATAGGGTGGATTGTGAAGCCTCAGGTGCATAAACAGAGGCCAAGTAAAGCCGCTTTCCACTGCGGAGCGGAATGTAAATGACAACTGCCTCCAACACCTGGAACCTGCGCAACACTCCCTTGTACACTCTGTGAAATTTTATACCTTCTTTAATGAAGATCGCGACACCACCTCCACGTTTGGATCTGGGCCGGTTTCTTCTTCTAACAATATAATTATTGTACTCCAGTTTGTGCTTATCGGTTAGCTTGGTTTCGCTAGCGAAAAGCACATCAGGAGTTTGGTCTTGTAGCAATTTAAACATCGCGGCTCTTCGTTCGATCCTAATCAGTGAATTAACATTCACCGCAAGGACCTTCAAAGTTTGCTCCACCATGTGCGTACCCATTACGACATGTGTTGCGTTAGGCCCGGCAGCAGCGCGTAAATCTGGTCCACCCGCTTGGCCTGTTCTTGCACCTGCTTTTGCAGCTGAGCCATCTGCCCTTGGATTGCGAGCAAGATGGCTAGCATGTTAGGTGCAGCTTCCGTTGTTCTCGGCATTGGCGCCGGAAAGTAACAGTCGCTTGCTGTACCGTAGCCGCCCTACCTGACGCCATTTGGGCGTAGGAAATTTGGGGCGTGACGGCTGGTGTTTGAAACCTCACAGGTGAACGTTTGACCTCCACCTTCTGCTGGCGAGCCAATTTTGCTTTTTTAATTTCGGTGAACTTAGGACAACCCCGATAGTTTGCGGTGTGTCCCACGTTCCCACATAATACGCACGAGAGCTGCGACCTATCGGATGGTCCGTCAACACCCAGAGCACACTCCTCGGAACTGTGGTTCTTTGCGCACTTCACGCATCGAGGCTGCATTTGGCAGTTCGACGCGGCGTGCCCGAACCTCTGGCAGCGAACGCATTGTATAACGCCGTCGCTCCTTTTTAATTTTTCCCAGTGAACCACCTGGTAGTCTAGGACATTGATACTCCTTAGACTATCCAGACGGCTTTCGGGACTGAGCTGCACCAAGAAGAACGGCAGACTTCGTTTCTCCCGCCTAGCTCTGGCTGTGGTAAACGGCTTTACCTCCACAAACTTGAGTCCTTCGCACTCCTTCTCTTTGAGCAGTGCTAGGATCTCCTCAGGATCAGAAGACGGTTCCAACCCCTTCAGCAGCATCGATTGCCGCTTTTCACACTTCGGTGTGTATGAGTAGTGCTCCGTCGTCGTTTCCTTTAGGAGCTCTTTCACTTTCGCGTAGCCCTCCACTGTATTACAGTGGATGGCATGGCGATCGTTCCCCAATCGCTTAAGATTAAAATTACTTCCAATGTCCAACTTACACAGGTCCTTGGTTGCATTTACCTCCAATTTATAGGTGTTGATAGGAGGCACCTTCTCCTTCTTCTTCGTCTGCTGCTGCTGTTGTTGTTGTTGTTGTTGTTGTTGTCGCTGATGCTGATGTTTTTGTGGTTGCTGTTGTTTTTGCTGATGCCGTTGTTGTGGCATGTGCTCTTTTTGTTGTTCTTGGTGTTTTTTATGTTTTTGTTGGTGTTGTTGTTGGCTCTGCTTTGGAGTAAGCAGCGTCTGCTGTTGTTGCTGGGATTTTTCTTCCTCATCCCTCTTCCTTCTAACCTTTTGCCTTTCTTTGATGGCCAGTACCCTTTCTTGTAGCATTTTTATGCTGCTACTTATGGCCATCATCTCTTCCTCTTCATAGCGAAGCTATTCTCTTCCCTCGCTCCACCAAGCAGTTTTACAGAGGAAGTTGGTTGGGAGGAACGTTGGACTAAGTTGGAAGTTGGCCTTAGCTTCCTCCTTCGCTTAGCTGTTGGTGTTTGGCTTGCACTGCTTGAAGCCTCACCTGACAATTCAGCAGGTCCCGCTATTGGCATAGCGGACCGCTCTCCACAATCCATCGCGTGCTGTTTATTACAGCACTTAGTAACACTTTCACTGTTTTTATTATATATCTTCTTATTTCAAATAAAAAAGAAGAAAAAAAAAGTTTTTCCACGACGCGGAGTCGAACCCACAACCTTTGCTGTCTCAAGCGAACACACTATCACTCAGCTAATTGGAGCCTAAATCCAATTCGTTAAATGTTTAAATTAAGGGAATCAACTTCTCAACTTCTCACTTTCTAGCCGAACTCGTTTAAACTCCGCGGAGGTGTATGAACGACTGATGAACTTACACTATCTAGTGGTCCGATATCTTGGAACCAGTCAATATTATTTGCCATAACCAGAGTGCAATTGCTTTGGCTAAATCTTGTTGTTTTCAAGCTAGATCCAAACTCATCGATGTGCGCCATCACTACATAAGGGATCGAATTAATTGCAGACCAATTGAAATCTAACGATATAGTTGTGGATAACGTAACCAAGGCCATGTCAAAAGTGAAACATAATTTGTGTACAATAACAAACAAATGAACTTGTATTAAAATTTAAAATTAACTTGTGTGAATTTTCGATATAAAATTATATTTGAATTGATTTAGCATATTAATATTAAAATTTAATTAGTTGGGGTGTTGAAATTAAATTCTTTGTATGTAAATGCTACATTACGTTCGACAAGTGTACTAAACTAAAAAAATCGTACTCAAGTGTTCATTGTTCTTATGTTACCTAATGATTTTTCTTTAATTTCCGTTCCTCATTTCTTATGGAATAGAACATTATAACGTGTAGGTAATAGATTTATTCTTCTTTTTATTGCTCCGAATCCATATAATCCCAACATACCTAAGAGTCTTCGATTCCTACTCGGAAGTCCAATGCTGTAGAGAAGGACAACCCCACAAATGAATGACTTGAGATAGTTAACTATGCTGTATTAACTGGATATTATTACTTGAGGCCCAGATTCCCCCCGGAATGTATCACTATCTTTGTCAGTAGATAAGCATAAATGTATGGTCATCCTTCAAACATGTCGGACGTCTTTTGCAATTCGTTCTTGCTCTGTTTTGTTAACTCAATCAAAATTTCTCTGTTAGTTTTCATTCGAGTATCAAGAACCCCACCCCCAGTGTTTTTCTTGTTGCTAGCTTCCTACTTACTACTACTTACTGAGATGACTCAACCGACTCAAGAACCCAAAGTTGTTCCTCCACCTCGAAAACTTATATTCACCCGTTATTTCGCTATTTCGCCATTTCTTAGACTCTATCGGAATGGAAGAGTAGGTTAAAGAAACTGAATAATTATAATGAAGCAGATATAATGCCCAAAAATAAGTCCAGCTACAAATAAAAAAAAAAAATAAGCGTAAGTCTAGTATGAAGCACAAAAATATAAATCCTGACTTTAATACACAAACCTCTGCTCATAATTCTGACCCAAACTCTAGATTTAAAATAGGAAAAATTTCTTCTTTATCCCGAGCAAACCGTTCCGCCATGCGTTAGTCTAAACATCTCCAAAATAAAAACCACTTAACCCTTCCGACCAGATAACCTCATAAGCGCGTATCCATCAGTCCAAAGCCCAATTTCACCATGATTAATAATCACACAACCTCTGTTAACCTAATTTCTAGGACACCCGGTTAAATAAATTTCGTTCGTTACCACATACATAATCCTACCCCAGCCTAAGTGCACAAAACACAATTTGCATCTAAAATCCTTTCACCTCCTCCTATTGATCCTATAGAATGATAGTCAATATGATTCAAAGGGTAATCTACATATACACACTGCTTCTGGTTCTGGCATGTGCAACATTATATTAACGAATGTAAATTCAGTTTCAGCTACGGCCCTTTTTGGTCAAAGTCTCCAGTGGTTTGGTTTGTACAGGCAAAAGCGCAACCTTACCTGTAGGAAGGTATGATAAAATTGAATTATGTTCTTGGAGCCTTACCACAAGATATGCTCGAAACAGCTCTTAATTTGATTTATTTCTCCCCGATAGATAATATTTAAAAGCTTCCAGAAACTCTTACTTAACGGCGCTAGTTTAGAGAGAAGCGAACAGTGATAGAAAAACATCAGAATTAACATACATCAGATATAATACATATAATCAGCAACGATCTAGTTCGAAAACATTTCCCCAGAAGATGAATTGCAAGCTGAAGTAAAATGTTTGGCGGAAGTTTTGAAATGCGTCATACGCATATGGTAGCAATAAATCAATGAAAGCTTAAAAACACGTGGGAATTATAGAGCTCTATACATATTGACGATCTCTTAACAGGACGAAGATGAGTAAAAACACCATTCCAGGATTCTTTCTCAGCGACTTTGTGAATATGGTCTTGGTCTTCTTCCTTCAGAATGTATTTTTAATGCATTGAAATGTAGGTTTTTGAGACAAAATATTTCCGAGAACTAAAGAACGAGTAACCGCAATTTTTAATTATCCCTATCCAATTTAATTTTTAATTCTAATTCATCTGAAATCTCAATGTCGGATCATCGCCACACCATATTTGACCTTGAACTAGGTACAGGGTTTTCCAATAAGGACTTGACAACTTTTCTTTTACTAAAACGCAACATTTGAGATATTTCAAAACTTTATTATCGGCTTGAAGTACAATCAAAACATTTATGAATGGAACTCGACTTCTGTTGAAACCCCATGTCGTCCAAGTCTATATCTTCCAATTCGGGCCAAAAATAATCGGTGATCACGGCACGATAACGCTGACCATTCACAGTAACGTGACGATCGCGAGGAGGAAGTAATCAATATTTTTGCGTGGTCCTAGACTACAGAATACACAAAAATACACGGAATACTGTATTCAATGTGTGATTACATAATGAATACATGTGAATACACGAGAATACATGCGAATACGCGTAAATTAACTAGAATACATCAGAATACACGTGACTACACTTGAATACATTTGAATACAAATGCACAAATTTAAACACACTTGTTTTGAAATCTTCATTTTTTAGCAATGCATGTCGGTTATCCAGTTATCGAGCCATTTATTTCATGCAGAAGATCGTTTATTAATCGTCAGCAAAACTTGATGATATGGCATACAGACAACTTAAACTGTACAAATGATAACAACTGACATTATAATCTTAATTCCCATCGCCATTATTATACATTAGATCCATTCTCACAATAGATCCAAACAACAAATCAAATTCAATCAAAATTCCCTTAGCATATTTTATTGAAGCACATCCTTTTAAAATTGAATCGAAGACCACTGAGTAAGCTTAAGGCGAAGAATATATCTTAACACATAATCAATTTTTTTTTATATCTCTCAGAAAAACTTCGGCTCAAGATCGAATATACGTGAACCAGCTATGAGCAATTTGATTGCTCAGAGGAATGACGGACTATACCATGAAACAAATTTGCATTGTTCAAATACGTAAACACATTTTAGATCGGAAACAAGGACAATAATCTTTCACTATGCTTCCTAATTCATCGATTATATAAAAAAAAAACAATACGTTTTAAAACTAGAAATCTTATTAAAAAAATCACATTTATTAAGTCTTTAGGTTTTTAACATTTATCATTAGCTTAAATGTTTTTGTCACAGATGGGGCGGAATTGGCGGCAGCGGAATAAGGGAGTATATCAAGCTTGTGCTCGAGCTTCCGCTTTTTCAATCCAACGAATTTTGAGTCCGAGTTTTCTCGCTGTTTAATAATTGCTTGGCAACAAGCACTCGCACTTGATATAAGCCTCTTGTGTCCGGGGAAGAATCGAAACCTGTAAAATATTTGAATATATAAACAAATGAGAAGGCTACAATCCGCTGTGCGGATCGTTTAATACCCTATCCCATAACATCCTTAAAATTAATATCCCAAAAATGTGGTCTTTATGTCCATAAAGTATTGAAAATGACGTTGGCACAACATATTGTTCAGAAGGTTTATCAAAATCTTTTATAGTTCGACAAAAACCAATGTTTTTCTATTGCATATGCCTTGGGGTAGGGTATAGATATGGTTTTTGTAGGAAAACGCACACAAAAAGTGGGCTTGGGTTAAAATGATCAAGGGACAAAATGTTTATTATATCATTGTGGAAATATTTGCATCAAAAGTTTTTTTTTCGAACTTTTTAAAATTTGGACAAAAACCGTTTTTTGCTAAAAATATATTTAACATATTTCTCTCGATTTTAAAAGATTTAATAAATTATAAAAGTTAATGTAATAAAATTATTTTAAATAATTTATTAGAAATAAGGTTTGTCTAAATATGTAGCTCAGACACTATTTTGAAATTCCTTACGGTTTGGCCTAAAACAACGTTTTTCTACAAGGGGGCGTGGCAGTGGGCGGATTTCAAAAATGTTTACACTTGTTTTGCTTCGTCGGCCCGAGAGTTTTTATACCAAATTTCAACACTCTAGCTCAAAATTTAAGGCCCAAAAATCGGTGACACACAGACGGACGGACGGACGGGCGGACAGACAGACATGGCTTAATCGACTCAGCTAGCGATTCTGAGTCGATCCATATACTTTGAGGTATATGTATCGAAATTATTTCTCTATGTTACAAACTTAATGTCAAAACTAATACACCCCTATGGGATAGGGTATAAAAACTTGCATCATTAACGAACGAACGAACACTTACATTTCAGGTTTCGTTGCAAACGCTCCAACACAAACCGAATATTCTTCCTCCGATAGAATGGTCCGGAAAACAGTGCGCACCGAGTTTTCCATCTCGCTTATGTCTTCGGATGTGATTTGTGCGATTGTAATTGTGCTTTCAAAACCATTTAGTTTGAAAATTAATTTAATGTTCTCTGGTACACACCCAATTTCTTTTTCTATGTCATCCCAGACATTTTCTTTTTTCTTTTCCATTTGTCACTTATCACTGATATTTTTAGGTAGACTTAGATAGGTACTATCCACAAATTAAATTGATTTAAATCGTTTTTCAAATAACTCGTACGGCTACGCGCAATAAGCGGGAATATACTTGACATTTGTTTATTTTGATTAAGAAAATGACATATACGTCAACGACAAGCATTATGCAAGAAGGACTGTGCGATATTAATACGAACGCACAGTTCTGACGTCATTGCGACCTTAATAAAGAGACATAAAAATTAATATGCGAATACGTGATTACACTAAAAATACGCTGACTACACATTGAATACGCGTGAATACTTGTGAATACACGTGAATACACTTAAATACATGCGAATACGTAAGAATACACGTGAATACATATGAATACGTGAGAATACATGCGAATACGTTTGAATACACATGAATACGTACAGAAAAGTTCCTTGAATACACTGATTACTTCCCCCTCGGACGATCGTTATCGTCGACGAAAAAATATGGCCCAATAACGCCGCCGGCATGCAAACCGCACCAAACAGTTATTTTTTGTGGATGAAGTGGTGATTCATGAAGCACATGTGGATTTTCACACGATCAATAACGCATATTTTGCTTATGGACGAACCCATCGAGCCAAAAATGAGCTTCGTCACTGAAGATGATTTTGCGATGAAATTCATCATATTGGCGCATCTTCTCCAGAACCCAATCGGAGAACGTACGTCGCTTCAAATGGTCCATCGGCTTCAATTCTTGAGTCGACTTGATCTTGTATGGGTGTAAACCAAGATCCTTAGGCAAAATACGCCATAATGTGGTTTGAGCGATGTCCAATTCTTGAGAACGCCGTGGAATTGACTGATTTGGATTGTTTGCTATGGACGCCTGGATGGCAGCGATATTTTCGACACTTCGACCAACCCGTTGTCTCCCTGACACGGCAACATCACACAACGAATATGTAGACTCAAATTTTTGCACTAAACTTGTTAATGCCTGTCTACTAGGGCGAGAATTACGACCGAAAATTGGAGTTAACGCTGTTAAAGTTACTACCATGATAAAAATGTTGAGTTCACTGAATAAATTGACAGTGACGGTTTGAAATTAGTGAAAGAGTGCGTTCACAAATTAAACTCAAAGTTTTCAAGTCCCTATTGGCAAACGCTTTATTATTACAAGTATATCTGAAAAGTACAGACAACCCCAATCCACAGACTATAACATATACTGTCA
The DNA here is from genome assembly GCA_949129095.1 of Volucella bombylans. Lineage (NCBI taxonomy): Eukaryota > Metazoa > Arthropoda > Insecta > Diptera > Syrphidae > Volucella > Volucella bombylans. The sequence goes on along the minus strand of OX422143.1, from coordinate 112,437,799 downwards.
GCAACTCATGGATAACCTGGGTAGATGTAACACAAAAATCGGAGGTATACACATTATTGAGCCAACTCGTGAAAATTTCAATATGGCAATCACTACTAACTTTCATCAAGCTTGGCCAGAAAAAGAAAAAACAGGCAATCGGCTTACTCCCTGGTGGAACAAAAAACCAGCCAAACGCAGAACAGAGACTAGAAAGCTTTTCATCAAGGCTAAACGTAATGGTGAATGGGAAATATACAGAAGAACACTCACCATGTACAACCAAGAAATTAGAAGGGCTAAGAGAGAATCGTGGAGAAACATCTGCCATACAATCGATGGTACCAGAAATTGTGCCCGCATTCATAAAATACTCTCAAAGCAGCACACTAATACTATCGGGTCAATGGCAAATACGCTGAAAACGGGCTGCAGACTCTTCAGATCGTAGCCGAAACACACTTCCCAAACTCGATGACAGTTCCAGGAGCCCAAAAATACACTCCCCTGAGAGGGATAAATAGACCGCTCAGAGGAAACTGTAACAGAGCAAACTAAATCTTTCTAAATCTTTCAAGAAGGCAAAATAACTTGGGCAATCAAACCTTCAGAGCCCCTGGTGAGGATGGAATATTCCCAGCTTTACTACTATAGGGCATCTACTCGTACCTTTACTAATCAACCTATTCAGAGCTGGCTACGCATGTTGCAGGTTGCTGTCAAATATGTGAATACCCAAGGTAGGACGCAGACCGTCTGAACTACCAAAGTCATACAGGCCAATCAGCCTCACCTCCTTTTTCCTCAAAAATCCTCGATAGATATATTAGAGACAGGGCACTTCAAATGAACCCCCTTCACAAATATCAATATGCCTATCAACATACGCTCTACAAAATCTAACCACAAGGATTGAAAAATCTCTCAGAGATCGGTCGGTTGTTTTCTCGATATAGAAGAAGTATTTGACAATACAGAATTTTCCCAGATATGTGTATACAGATATTCAAAACATGGAGTTAACGACACTACATGAATAGTAAATGGATAAAATGTATACTAGAGGATAAATCTGTAAAAACTTCATTAGGCAGCAATAAACTCAGTGTGATAGCTATGGAAGGATGTCCTCAGGGAGGAGTACTATCACCCCTAATATAGTCCGTCGCAGTTAATGAACTACTAATTATACTCAGCAATGATGGCTTCTATGTCCAAGGATATGCAGACGACTTTGCTATCCTAATCAGAGGTAAATTCGAGGACACAATCTCTAATGGCTTCCAGAGGGCTTTGAACCTAGTTGCTGAATGGTGCTTAAAGAAAAGCACCATTGTCAGATTCATTAAGAGACGAAGACGAGAAGGAATCAGAAATGCCACTCTCTTCGGTGAAGCAATAGAGTTCGCAACGGAAGTCAAATATCTAGGAATCACACTGAATGAAAAACTTACATGGAACACTCATCTTTCTATGACTATTGACAAGGCCAGGACCTCACTGTGGACCAGCAAAAGTCTAGTTGGAAAAAATCTGGGCCTTAATCCAAAACAGACACTATGGATGTACAAGGTAATAACAAGACCTATCACGCATGCAGCCGCCGCACATAGCAGTATTTGCATCAAAAACTTGGCCAAATTATTTTGTGTTATCTTTGTCATTATTTTTGTTTAAAATTAATATTTATTCAATTAAATACAATTTTTAATTGCTTTACTTAGGAAAAATGGGCGGACACAGTAGATATTGATGCCTTGGCTGATTGAAATGTTTTTTTTTTTAATCGTGTTCAAATTAATCACTAGATTCTTACCATGAAACTTTAATTTGATGTGCTTGAATCCTCTGGAAGAAGCATTCTTGTTTTCGATTGTGACTTTATAAGAGAAGTGATGAGAGGATCAGAGCTCAGTAACAATCTATTGAGAGAATCTCGGTTACAATCTCTTCTTGAGAACTTTCTTGTGTACGTAAGACGATATAATCTGAAAGTTTAAATTATCATTATTTTTGATTAACTCGTTTTCATTTTCTTCAATTGAAAACTAACCTAAAGTGTTTGTTCCTGGCTTCTGCTGCTTCTTCCGACAACTGACCAATTGGAAGAAGAGCATTTTCCATTTTTTTTTATTGGAAGCTTATAAGCAATATGCAGAAGACTCTCAAAAAGTCCGATCCGAGCATGCAGGAGTCATAAACCAAACTGAATGAAGCTTTCATTAACCTTCATCTCATCCTCAAAAATACTTACTTACCCTCGTGTGTGAATTTTCACACATATTGGATTTCTACGTATTTGACACCAGAAACGTCATTTTTTGTAGTAGTTACCGTGAATAATATTTATGTTTATTTTTTTTTGGTTCCATCAAATTAATTTATCTGCAATACAATTAATGCAAACATTTCTGTTGTGAGTACGCTTGCAAACACCTTTTTGGCAGAAACAGCACATAGTTTCATGTGTGTTGTTCTTATTTTTCGATTTCTCGCTGTAACAAATGTGGCATTTAGCCTTTCCTTTGATATTCGGTGGAACACTTTTACATCTCTTTCGAGGAATGTCGAATATTCGTGGTGAGCTCTCACGAGACACTGAAGATTCGCAAGATAGTGTTGACGATGTGTGGACTAATGAACCCCTGGGCCTGGTCATTGCTTCAATTACTGATTCTCTGCTAATTTTTTTTTTTTTTTTTTTTTTTTATAATGAGCGCGCGCTCAAGGGGTTTGAGTACCCTTAAAGTGATTGTACACAGCGCGGGCAAAGGAAATTTAGGGAGGAAGAAAAGAGAGGTACCGATGTACATTGTTTTTAAATGTTTGCAAGTTATAACGACCAGGAAATACAGAGATCGGCAGGGCATTCCATAAGCGAGATGTACGGCTTAGGAACGAATCACGATATTTTAGAGTACGTCCGAAAATGGGCTTGAGGGTATACTGATGAGCATTCATAGCGAGACGGGTGTTACGGTTGAAAGTTTGAATGGGCGGAATGCTACTGGCGATTTCAGTGGAGCACTGGTGGTGGAAGTAGCGATAAAACAAAGTGAGACACGAGACATTTCGTCGGTGTTCGAGGGTGTCCATTGATTGACTGATATTAGTATCGTCAATAAGTTTTATCGCACGGTTTTGAATCCTATCTAGCAGGTGCAGAGATGTTTTAGGAGCACCTGACCAGATGTGGGAGTTGTACTCCAATTTTGGGCGGATGAATGCCTTATATATTGAGGCCAGATCAGAGGGGGTAAAATATTTCTTACATCGCTTGAGGAAACCTAGACATTTCGCAGCATTTTTGGCGACATCAAATATGTGGTCATTCCAACGTAAGTTGTCATTAACACACATACCGAGAATGGAAAGTTTTTCGGTTTCGACGATGCAAGTGCCATTCATAGATAATGGCTGGGTGTTTAAATTTCGCTTTAAAGACAGCAGACAGCATTGTGTTTTGGAAGCATTAAATTCCACTCTATTGATAGTTCCCCAATTGGTTATGCTGTTGATATCGGAATTTAATGAGCTTAGCATACGCTGCCGTTCTCGTACTACAGCCGAAGAGCAGGGCCGTGAGTCCGGGAACGAATATGAAAAGCAGAGAGTACTGTCATCAGCAAAGGAATATATTGGATTAGAAGTAGCAGACAAGAGATCGTTAATGAAAATTAAAAAGAGTGTCGGTGACAGAACAGAGCCCTGGGGCACACCAGCATTTATTTTGTGAATATCAGACTTGAAACCGTCCAAGACAACTTGAATTGAACGTTCCAAAAGGTAATTTCTAATCCATTGAAGAAGAGAGTCGTCGATCCCAAATGCACGCATTTTCGACAAAAGAGCCTGATGCCAAACTCTGTCAAATGCCTTAGAAATATCAAGTGCAACTATCTTGCTTTCGCCAGATTGATGTACGCTTTGGTTCCACTTTTCGGTGAGACATGCCATCAAATCACCAGTGGACCTGTTGCTACGAAAACCGTACTGCCGGTCATTGAGAAGTTTTCGTGTTTCGAGATATTTCATAATGGTTGTAAGCAAAGAAGCTGCTGATTCGGTTCGTGGCATAGCTGTTCTCATTGTCATGTATGGTTTTGTAAGAGATATTGCAAACTCATGCAAGAAAACTCGTCGCATTGTTTTTTGGTTCATTTGCCAATTTGGATTTATATCTTTATAAACAATAAATGCGTTCAGAGCTGAGATGTCGATCATATTTGCGAATACCGCCATCGGCCATCGGTTCATCTTTCTTTTACAACTGTAACAGGACAGCATTTTATCAACAGTATCCACGCCACCTAAAGGAAAAAGTTTATCAATAAAATCAAAATTATGAGCATAGGAAGAAACCTTTGGTTTTGTTGTAAAATTCAATTATTTCTGACAACTTTTTCCCGTCCGACTGAGCAGCATTCGAAGCATGCAATGTGCTTTGCAGAACTACGCATTTGTCTTTTCTGCCGACGTATGATACAAGTGTTGTATCTTCGGTGAATGCAAATGTTGATTCGAACAACTTAACTTTTTTGCATTCCAGAAGTTTTGGTGGGATGCTTCTTTTGTTTTTCCGCATTGTACCGACCATTGTCAATCCTTGAGACAACAACTTTTGACCAAGATCGTAAGATGAGAAAAAATTGTCTATTGTTAGGTTGTGCCCCTTTAGCCCACAAACCGTTCACCTTGATGTTTTTCTGCAGAACCACCAATTGATTTCCCCAAATACGGTTGGATTTTCCAAACATAACAAGTTTCAGAGCAAACCAATAGCCAAAATTTTATACCATATTTCTCAGGCTTAGATGGCATGTATTGGCGAAACTTGCATCTTCCACGAAAACCAAGTAATTGTTCATCAATGGTAACGCATTCAGATGGGTTGAAGAAATCAGTCAAAAGTTCTGACCATTTATCAAATATTGTAATAATAATAATAATAATGTTGATGATATAGGAGAGGAAATGTAGAAAATTAGTGCAGGAGAAAAGAGTGTAGGATGCGGATAGGATATCAGGATACCAAAACAAACAGAACTAACAAACGGAAGGAATGGATCTTGGATATGGATATTTGGAGGGAAACGGAAATGGAAAGGGAAGGGATAGTCGAGTGTGAGGAGCGTGGCATGCTCGCGATGCGCGGTTCAGCTCGCCGGATGGGGTAGTTCTTGTCCCCACTCTCAACTGTACTACTACAAAAAAAACATATATCATGATATGTTACTTACTGTTTTGCTCTGATCTTGTCACCATATTGAGGATCGCTGGCTGATGTCGATCCGGCGATGCCAATTCCTCCCTGCCGTGAAGTCCCATGGCGATTTTCTGGACTTCCCCTAACCGTATGTTGAACGCTGTCACCTGGTCAGATCATCAGGTTCTGATTCAGCCAACCTTACTTACCCCTGAAAATAAAAAAAACTAACACATCTCTAGGCGCATGTGCCTCTTAAAAGTGATCAAAATCAATCAAATACAAATGACACCATACACATAATACGTTTTAATGTGGTTTTAATTTTATTCATTACATATTATTTTCCTTCTTATACAATTTTATATAACATAAATTTTTTTTTTTTATTTAACAACACGTAAATTGGTTTCATATGATATTGTAAAATGTTTGTGTGGGTACAAATGATAGAACTTATTCTTTTCAATACAAATCCCTTTATTCAGTACAGTTACAATTCACTATTTAATTCTTTCTCTCAGTACAATCCAATTTCTCAACCACTTATACTTTTCTTATCTTTTACTTAAACCACTTAATCACTTCTCCTAATTAACACTTCAAATTACACTTTAGAACTGATTTGCATACCTTTGGGATGCTGGTATTTATACTCGAATGACATACTTCGAGAACAATCCTCGCCATCCAGAGTCCCATACAATTTCCAATTTGCTAGAAAATTCGATTCCACTCTCCAGTCGAGACTTTGTTATTCCAGTATTGACATTTTCTGCTAGATGTCGCTGCTCACATTTAAGTGGTTATCACATTGCTCCCTCCCTACAGTTGTTCGTCCCGAACAACTTCGTCATTCAGCATCCCGTTGAAATGACACATTCTATCCAAATGGACCACTTTCAATTTTCCTCGATCCCCACGCTGGATCCGGTAGACAACGTCATTAATGCGGGTTATCACCTTGTATGGACCTTCCCAGTCCTGTTGCAATTTTGGTGATTTGCCTTTCTTACGCTGAGGATTATACAGCCAAACCAGATCTCCTTCGTTGAAACCGGAAGATCTCGGATGGTGTGTGCCCTGTTGAGCTATGGACCGCGTTTCGGTAGGCCATTAAGAAGAGGGGTATGTGTCGGTCCCAATCCCGCTGGCAGTTGCTGACAACCTTAGATAGATGCTCATTCAAGGTCCGATTGAATCGCTCGACCATTCCATCAGATTGAGGGTGTAGTGGTGTTGTCCTTGTCTTTCTTATTCCCAAATATTGGCATATTTCCTGGAAGACTTTTGATTCAAAGTTTCGCCCTTGATCAGAGTGCAGCTCCATTGGGACCCCAAATCTGCTCACCCAGTTGTTACCTATCTGTTCGGCTACGGTCTTAGCCTCTTGATTTGGGATGGCAAACACCTCCGGCCACTTACTGAAGTAATCCATGACTACGAGAGTATATCGGTTTCCATTAAAAGTTTCGGGAAACGGCCCAGCGATGTCGATGGCTATTCGTTCGAAAGGTGCTCCGACATTGTATTGTTGCATTTGTCCATGTGGCTTTACTTTTGGACCCTTGGTAGCCGCATACCTTATGCACTTTTTGCACCAATTCTCGACATCTTGTTTAGCGCTTAGCCAATAGAAACGTTCCCTTACCTTCTCCAACGTCTTGTTTATTCCCAAATGGCCTCCTGAGATTCCGTCATGTATTTCATGGAGCACTTGGTTGACTCTGGACCGTGGCACAATTAGCTGCATACGAGATGTTGTCCCATCTGCACTTTCCCATTTTCTCTTCAGCAATCCATCTTACACAAAAAGCGAGTGCCACTGTGCCCAGTATGCCTTCAGAGTTTGGCTCCGATCTGATCTGCTGCCAGCTTGGTCTTTCCTCGTGTTCCTTCCAGGCCAATATTGGTTCGATGTTATTGTCTGCCTGTTGGGAGGAACGGATTTCGTCTATACTCCAACCCTCTATTCGCTCAGTCCTGATCGTTTGGATAGTTGCCTGTTGTTTCGCTTCTTTACCACTGACTACTTCTGCTGGGAGGCTTTGGTTGCATTGTTTTACCTGTGAGACTGGCATAATTACCCTGGAGTCGTCGACTCCTGCTACAGACTTCTGCCCCGCGAAGTAAGCATTTCCTGACTGATGGCTTCTGGAAATTTGACCGGTTTCTTGGTAGCCATTTCTGCCGGTTTTTCTTTCTATTTGCCTGTAGCCCCAGTGCAGGCAGCCTTCTAGTCGTACCGGTTCTTTACAATGCCCTTGCAAATGTCCTACTTTATCGCAGTTCCAGCAGCGCATCCTTCGTCTCTCCCGCCAGATATTTCGTTGCATGGTAGTTGGTCTTGAGCAGGAGCATTCACCAGATACTATTTCCCTTACGAAATGCATTCCTTTGGAAGCCTGATTGGATGCTTCCATCGCCAGAGCGAAGGCAAGTGCTTCAGCAAGGGTTCTTTTCCCGGCCATCCTTACTGCTAATTGTAGCTTCAAATCTGCAATTCCCCCAATGAATGCGTCCTTTGCCATTTCGTCGATTATTTCTTGGCCTGCGGTGGGATATGACAAATGTGCCAGTCTCTCACGTCTGCTTGGAGCTGTTGCAGTGTTTCTCCTCGTTGCTGCATACGGCCTTGCAATTGAACCTTGTAAACTTCCCGCATGTGGCTATCCCCAAACCGTTTCTCGATAGCCTGCACTAAAACCATATAGTCTCTATTCTTTTCCATATCGATTGTTTGTAACAATTCTGCCGCAGGACCACGTAAGGCCATCGCTAGGGCAAAGCACTTCTCCTTATTGTCCCATTCGTTTGCACAGGCAGCCATTTCAAACTGCTTCTTATAAGTAGACCATGAGGTCTGGCCATCGAATGAGGGAGGCTTCAAATCTTTTCTCCTTGGACCGCTTAAAGAACATTCTCGCAGTTTCTGTTTTCGCACTGTGTCGAGCTCTTTTGTCAGTTGCTGAACTTTGCTGTCCATTTCTTCGAATTTTTCGCCAACATTCTTCTCTATTCTATCAAATTTGTCATCGATTTCTTCGAATTTTTGCTGGAGAATGTTCTTTTGTTCTTCCAGATTATTCTTTTGTTCATCCATTTTCTGTTGAAGACCGTGCAGATTGTTGGTTTGTTCGTTGAATTTTTGTTCAATGCTGCTCTTCTGCTCGTCCATTTTTTGTTCCACACTGTTCTTCTGTTCGTCCATTTTTAACAAGAGGAGTTGCATCATCGCAGCCATGTCATTGCCGGTACTTGTCTGTTCATCCTCGTCAACATCAAAGGAATATGCATCAGGATCATGTCCCTCGTTGTTCAAAGCCTCTTGAAGACGGAGCACCAGGTCACTTTTTCCTCCACTGGCCCTGAGGCTTCTCTTGTTCAACTCGGATTTGAGTTGGACGAGGGTCAACTGCAATAGTTTTCGACCCATTCTAGCTTTTTCAAATAGTCAGAAATCCCTTTTTTTTTTACACATAATAAGTCCTATCCCACTTCTGACACCAATGTAAAATGTTTGTGTGGGTACAAATAATAGAACTTGTTCTTTTCAATACAAATCCCTTTATTCAGTACAGTTACAATTCACTATTTAATTCTTTCTCTCAGTACAATCCAATTTCTCAACCACTTATACTTTTCTTATCTTTTACTTAAACCACTTTATCACTTCTCCTAATTAACACTTCAAATTACACTTTAGAACTGATTTGCATACCTTGGGGATGCTGGTATTTATACTCGAATGACATACTTCGAGAACAATCCTCGCCATCCAGCGTCCCATACAATTTCCAATTTGCTAGAAAATTCGGTTCCACTCTCCAGTCGGGACTTTGTTATTCCAGTTTCGAAATCTTCTAGTCTTTGAATCTAGATGTCGCTGCTCACATTTAAGTGGTTATCACAGTATGTTGAACGCTGTCACCTGATTAGATCATCAGGTTCTGATTCAGCCAACCTTACTTACCCCTGAAAATAAAAAAAACTAACACATCTCTAGGCGCATGTGCCTCTTAAAAGTGATCAAAATCAATCAAATGCAAATGACACCATACACATAATACGTTTTAATGTGGTTTTAATTTTATTCATTACATATTATTTTCCTTCTTATACAATTTTATACGAGTATAACATAAATTTATTTTTTTTTATTTAACAACACATAAATTGGTTTCATATGGTATGTTTTAAATCCACTAAAATTGGTTTGATTTTAACTTCTAAAAGTATGCTATAGTTAGAAATTATTATTCAATTCGAGCTCAAATTTTACATATAACAAAAAAAAATCATTAATTACATTTATGATTCTTTTAATATACTCGTATATGTACATACATGTACTTATGTATTTTTATTTTATTTACAATAATTTTTTACACTGCTTAATTTAAGGCAGATGCCCTTATTATAAAACAAATCTTTTCTTTATTTAATTTTTTTTTTATGCAAATAAAGTGTACACTGCTGTGAGGCGCACTAGATTATTAAATCAAATGTTCACTATTTATATGTGTAAGTATATGTGCACATAATATATGTATATACAATTTTTTTTTTATTCTTTCATCTATTTATTTACATACATACATACACTTTCCTATTTTTTTTGCGTTTAATGAAAATTTTATGAAGACAGCACAAATTTTTCTTTTTTATATGTACATAGTATAGTACGAAGGTACGATATTATGTTTCCTTTTTTTTTGTTTCTTGTTTTTTTTTTTTTTCTTCTTTATAGGTAGCATGAATCTTTTTCAATAATTAAGCTCTGCATGTAACACAGTTATTGTTACTCTTTAAGCCCTTAATTCCTGTTTTCTTTTTATCAAGTAGGACACCTCTGCATGGAGAATCAACTTTAGGGATGGCAGGATCATTAAACATAGGGTGATTGTCATCTCGGAAAATATTATAAGAAGATGGAAATAGCTCCTGGCTCTTTATGTCGAGGATCAGATTGGTTTCTGTAAGCGCATAGACGTCGAAAGAGAGACCGTGTGATTTAGACAAGACAAGACGGATCCAAGTCCATGCACTAAGACATCTATACATGCCAGTTTTTATACAAGCTGCTTCGTATTTCAGGCTGAATTATATGCAATAGAGCTATGCATTCTAGAGAATTTAAACAAACATATAACAAATAAAAACATTTATATTCTCTTCGAAAGTAGAGCAACTCTACTTGTAATTAAAGTGACCATGGACATAGCAGAAGACAACACGTGCAGACTGTGCAACGAGGATGTGGAAACGCAGAACACATACTATGTCAACACGTCAACGCTACCTAGGTAAATTCTACCTTGAAGCAGCAGATAAAGCTGCCAACTCACCCAAAGACGTAGCCGTCGATAAATTTCTCCTTCATAACTTCAAGCACTTCGTCGCTTATATATCGTATAGCGCCGTCTTGTTGGAACCACAGCTCGGATATATCGACGTTGTCGAACTGTGACCGCAGAAAACCTGTTAACATCGCTCTATAATTAATACCATTGACGGTAACCGTGTCTCCTTCCTAATTTCGAAAGAAATAAGTTCCGATGATGCCGCCATGCCATAAACCGCACCAAACAGTCAATAATGACAATTTTGCTTGTTAACATAGCCGCTGAGACAAAAATGGGACTCGTCCACGAAGATGATTTCTTGGCCAACATTTCCAGCGCCCAATTAGCGAACTCACGGCGCTGCCTATGGCTGTTCGGCTTCAATTCTTGCGTCGGCACAATCTTATACAGATTTAGGCTTCCCATTCCTTGTAACGAACAGACACCAACTCTTCAATCATCACAATCGATATATTGGAGAGCCGCCTTGATAAATTCTGTAAATTCATCAAAGCAACAATAAAAGAAATAAAATAAGCAACGGTCTAACTCAAAATTGAAGAAATGGAAAAAAAAGTGAGAAGAACGCTTTTCATCAGTCAATGCGAAGGTAGAAAACATCACAAACAGAATTGAGGACATTGAAGTTGTGTCTAAGTCTACAGTGGAAACCACATCTGCGAACAAAGAAATGCTTGCCCTCCAACAACAAATCGACAACATTGAACGCAAGCATACTGCCTGTGATGCCGTGCTTCTTCAGCATTCCAAGTTCACCTGAAGAAAATTTATCTACCATCTTCAATCGTTTATGCCACACTATTGAGTGCAAACCCCCAACACTTAAAAATACATTCCGTGTGAAAAAATATGAACCATTGGACAACGATTCGTCATCGCCATCACCGATCGTACTTATGCTTGGTAGCCCGCAAGAGCAAAACCATAGATAAACCATAGACTAACTATACCTAGATATCAAACTCTACTAATACTTTTGCAAACCTTTAACTTTCGCACAGACACACTGTAAGTGAATTCCAACACTTTTGCATCTCTATAACTTTGTCAAAATTTGCTACAATGAGAGCAATTTACAAGTAAAATTGCTAGAATGAGAGCGATTTACAAGTAAAATTGCTAGAATGAGAGCGATTTGCACGAGTGTGTGTAATGTGGATGACGTTTTTTGGTTAAAATGGGCGTGGTTTGTATAAAAAAGGAGGGAAATTGCCATTGATCATAATTCACATGTATTCACAGCAGAGTCACACGGTTAGGGGCGATCAGTAGAAAACCGGTTTTGATTTTCCAATACTGGAAAGTTTGATATCTAGGTATAGTTAGTCTATGAGCAAAACTTTGTACTGAAGTCAATTGCTCTCTATCGAAAAAGCCAACACAGAGAGTTGAACCTTACTGACGTCAGTCGTCGGTATGGATTTGCCACACAAGTGCTTCATCAACGAAAGCCTTACACAGAGAATTCGCTTGCTTTTACGTACAGCTACTCAGATGAAGAGAAAACGACAAATGTTTGCTGTGTTCACGAAATTTGGCTCTTTGTTCGTAAGAAAAACTCCAAACGGGAAGAGCTTTCCCATCGAAAGTTCCAACGATCTCAGCGCCGCTGCTGCCGACACACAACATGAAGAAGAAAACTAAATCGACATCGAGAGAGTCTAGTTTTCAATTATTTCTGTTTTTTGTTTAAATACATAATTATTTTTTTCAATTAATTTATTGAATTTTAAGGCTGAATTAATCTTTATTATATTACATACTTCATTATTCAATAACTTTATTAACTCTTTACATTTTTGTATAGGTATTTATTAATGTTCTCTTGTATTTCTCTGCCCTTCCTTCTTCTAATGTTTGCTATCTACTATATATTTTCTTTTTGTTTGCTGGATGAGAATGTGTAAATGTGTTCATTAGATTGTGGTACTGTTTGCGGTAGGTTAATTGAGAATGGTTAACAACAACAGCATTTTTAATCATAACCACGGTGTGAATGCTAGATTGACTTTGTTTCTGTTAAATGTTCTGTCAAGATACAAGAATGGTTTCAATGTATGTCATATAAACGCTCGAAGTCTTAACAGTGTAAGCGAGATTACTTTCGCTATTTGTTCACAAATTCAAGCATAGATGTGATCTGTGTTAACGAAACTTGGTTTAAACCTAAGTTTGAAAACTTTGTGTACGATATTGAGGGTTACGAATTCTACCGCAACGACAGAATAACCTCTACAACGGGCGGAGGAGTGGCAATTTATTGCAAGTCTTTAATGTGATGTGTTAGTAAAATCTGTCGACACTGATGTTGAATACATTATTGCCGAGGTTCATCATGGAAGTCTCAAATGTTTGGTTTCTTGTTGTTATAACCCTAACAGGAGATTTTCATGTGAACCATTTTTTTCCGCTCTGTCAGAGTTTTCATCCAGATATGTAAATATTATTCTATTAGGAGATTTTAATGCCAACTTATTAAATAACGTAAACACGTCCTATCCAACTTGTTTTCGTACAGATGCACCACCGAGTCTTTTTGATGTTGGTCTTGTTTCAGATCAATCAGCAGTTCTTCTGTTTGACCAAATTTGCCTGGGTGGTGTTTCTGACCATGATATGTTGCCAATACCAATAAGTCTACGACCTTTGAATTTAAAGATTTTAAATCTTATGCTCTGCAAGTTGCAGCACAAACAACAACTCCCTGCTTTCTTTGTAGACAGAGTCCAGATCTAAATGAACAAATTAATCGTTTTCAGTTATGTGTTGCCCAACTCTATGAAGATTTCGTGCCTGTGACTGTTTTTGTTCGCAATAAGACTTTCGCTTGGTTTACTGCGGAAGTTTTAAATGCGCTAAAAATCAGGAATAAACTTTAGAGCAAATGGAAGCGAAATCGTTCTTCTTTTAATTGGGTCGCTTATAAAAACGCTCGTAATACAGCCACTAGTATTGCGCGTGATTCGAAACGAAATTACTATTCCTCTAAACTTAGTATGTCTTTGCCCCCAAAAGGAACTGTGGAGGAATCTTCGCAAATTGGTGTTAGCAAAGGAGGGAATGATAACTGTTCATTAAATCCAAATGAGCTAAATGCACATTTTGTTGACAATGCAATGGCTAGTGGTATGTTTGATTTTCATCCGAACACCTTTACATCAGTGCAAAGGCAGCCGAGATAACAATACTGAGACTAATGTAATTTCAATCATTGTCTCCATTAAGTCAAATGCAATCAGTGAAGATGGTACTCGTACATATATCAGTCAAATTTCTAAAAATAATTTTACTCAGTATTGTAAGCCATATAACCAACATAATTAATTCGTGTATTATGACATCTACTTTTTCCCAGGCTTGGAAACATGTACGGGTAATTCCGATTGGCAAAAAATCGAACGCAGGTTCTGTTAACGATTTTAGGCCAATAAGTATTCTCCCATGCCTATCAAAAGTATTTAAGAGAGTCTTATCCCGCCAGATCAAATGCCACTTATCCTTCAACTCTCTATTGACTTCTTCTCAGTCAGGCTTTCGAGAAGGCCATAGTTCTCAGTCGGCAATGGTAAAGATTTTGGATGATGTAAGGCAAAACTATGACAAAGTGAATCACAAAATTCTTTAATGGAAGCTTAAACACTTTTTCGGGTTAACTTTAACTTTCGCAAAGCTACTTGTCGAACCGATTTCAAAGGCGGCTCGTTGTTGGTGGAAGGATTTCCTCTGTTTTGCCCTTATTACAAGGTGTTCCTCAAGATTCCATCCTTGGACCGATTTTATTTTCCATGTTTGTCAACGATTTGCCATTGGTATGTGTGCACACTCGTATGCATATGTGTCTAAGTGTCAAGTTCTACCCATATCAAAAATCAATTTCGAACTGAGTCTGGTGCCAAATATATGCATATGGGAATAGAAATTAGCGATAGTGGAGTCGGCTACTAGCCTTGGGTTCGTAATAAACCACAATCTGTCCTGCAACAACCACATAAACTACGTCATTGGCCGCATATATGGGTTGTTTGTGTAGACTGTGTTTGGCTGCAAACTTCACACCCTTATACTTCCCATAATAACATATGCCGATGTTTTTTTTAGTAGCATGGATTCATTGTCACGTAATAAGTTACAGGTAGCCTTCAATGATTCAGTTAGATACATTCATGGACTACGCAGATACGATCGGATATCGGTCTATGTGAAAGTTTTATTGGGTTGCACTTTAGTACAATACATGTATGCAAGAAATTGTATATTCTTACACAAATTTATAATAACAAAAACGCCAAATTATCTGTTTTGCAAGCTTGAATTTTCTTCTTTTCGCAGAACACTTAATACAAACCAAAATTTAAATATCTCAACTCATCAAGGTTCTTTTTCGTTCACGCCGTGAGGTTATGGAACTCTTTGCCCTTGAATATCAAAGGTATTAGCAATGCCGCTAGCTTTACAATTTCAATATTATTAAGATTAAAGTGTATTTAACTCCTCTTTCTCTAACTTCTTACTTTTAATCTTCGTTGACTTTACTTTCCTTTCTATTCTTTTTTTTTCTTTTTTTGTCTAATCGTTTATACAAATTATATTTTTAAAAACAATTTTAACCTTGCTTATTTGAGTCATCTTATGAATTGTTTTTACTTTTGAAATATTACATATCTTATTAATTTAAACATCTAATGTAATGAAATTAAATTCTTATTTTAACCATCAAGCCTGAGTACTAAAAGAGACCTACATATGTCTTAATGCACATACCATGTTATCTAATAAAATACCAGAAATACCAGAAATACCAGATGTCATTGGTAACTTTGACAGCTTTAACAGCAATTGGAGATTGGTGATCTTCTCAAAATAGAAACAAATCATATCCATTATAGCTCGTTCGCCTACCTACCTACCTACAGGGAAAACATTTTTTTTTTTAGAAGTCACATTCAACAGAAAACGTATACAAATATCATCACATTAGCAGACACGTATCGGCTGTGGCTATAGGAGCAGTTTTGCCAGAAGAAGTCAAAAACAGCAAATGGCAGCCCTTTTCAAAAAAAACTATTCCCCTACCTAGCAAATATGTACACTTGGCCGCGAACTGCTAGGTGCTTATTCAATAATCAAGCATTTTCAGTGTTTTCTTGAGGAGCAGATAATTCCTAAGCTTCACCGAACACAGGTCTTCAACAAACGTTTTTTATATCAAAGACATTTTCTTTAACTTGTATCAACTTGACATGTGATCGTCTATTGTTCTTTTAAGTATTATTATCATTTGAAAACACTACTCAAATTTTATCATATTATATCACTTTCCAAGGTATTGTAGCTTATCTTCACCTGTGCAGCTTGCCACATCACCACTGGTTTCTTGTACAAGCATTGTCTAGGTTATTAATACAAAAATAGCTCAGCTTTTGAAATTAGAATTCTTAGAGTGCATCAATGTCATGATATAAATAACTTTCAACCACATCCACCATCTTACACATGCCATGTCCTCTCAACGATTCTAATGAAGGCACACAAAAGGATTCTGTACAAAAGGTGATGCAATTATTATTGTAGGATAAAACTTGTTCTACAATACCACACTCCTGAAGTACTTTTTGTAGGTAATTGAGTTCCGGAATAATGATGTCATCATGCCATATAAACATGCATGTATATACGAGTAGGTTCCAAAAGCATCTTACAAATCCCAATGTCATAGCACCTATTGCACGTCACACATTATCATTGTCAAACCCTAAACAAAAAGTGAAGCACAATATCGTATAATACAAAAAGTGCTTGTGCAAGAGGACTGTGCGGATTGGGACGAGTAGAGCATTTTTAGGTGAGATGAATATGTAGTTGTAGTTAAGAGTTAGTACTGAAAAAGATTTAAATGTAAGATGACCTGGTGTTACCTCAACGAAGAAATTGTCACAGTTAAAAGAGTAGCTTATCGAAGACGGTAGTCATCATTGTCCTCTCGGATTACAACATGAAAAAATAGGAAATCCTGACAAACCAAATGTTAGGTAGATAATTGAAACTGCTAACAATAGAGTGCTCAAATTAATTCGTAAAAGAAAACAAATGTCATTCATTGACTTTGTGAAAGTGTCAATTATGTTCGAAGAATATAGTACTCTTATACCAAGATACTTACATTACTTCAATTTTGAGCAAAGAATAGTTGTACCGTAAGTACCTTAAAAGGCACAGAAGTGTTGGTAAGTACTTTGTTCAATATACTCGTATTGTCAAATAGTTTTAGGCAAGGCACTCTTTGTATGTAAACATATTCCGGATGCCCGAACGTTGCGGTAAACAGACATTGATTCACAGACCATAAATTCGTTATACATAAATAAGGTTCGGATTTGGTATACCATATGTATACTCAATGACATATTCTTTTAGCCATTATTTCTATTTTCATTTAACATCATTTATACGATAGCACTTCTCCATGGCCACGTTACAACAATTTTTTTTAACTTCCTGTCAGCGTATAACCTAGATTGGGCCAACAGCCCGACAATGGCTTTACCTCCCAGCGGTGATCTCCGGTAAGTGCATGAGTAAACCCTTACACATGCAGGCTAAAATGGCAAGAGCATACTCGTCCAGTAGGATTATACTGGCCTTTACCGTTTTAGGGATGACAACCGTATAGGATTGAGATTAAAATATGTGTCAAATCAACTAATGGCATTGGATCAAAATGAACTCACTGTTGATGACCCCAAGACCTAGAAAACATTCAAACTACAACGACCTCCGGATCTACATGTGGAATAATTGAATCCTTAACAGGCCACGTGCAGCCGAACAATTAGGAGAGACCCTAGACTCCTATCATGCAGATATTACCACCATCCAGCAAGTGCGATGGAATGGGCCGGATGAAAAACAGTGATATTACCATATGTGGCAGACGTAGGCAAGAAGGCTTGAGCTTCGGGTAAGGGAGCGAGAGTCTTACAGCCATCCGCATCAAGGCAAAATTCGCTAACACAAGCCTAATATGCGTCCAAGACAAGGACGACGCTACAGAAGAATGTTTCTGGGAGCTCCTCGACAAGATATATGAGCAATGTCCTAAATATGACATTTAACACCAGGAGTGGTAATTATAGTAGTCTATACGACATTATGTTTGGCAACGGACATAGGCTAATTGACTTTGTTGCGGGACGAAATATCATTATAGCGAACACACGGTCTTCTAGTCTCAATTAACACACAAAGAGGCATGCCTGGATCATGAAATACTACAATAAATCAAATTGATCACATTGCAATCGACGTAAGGCAGGCCTCTAGTATTCTGGACGTACGAACCTTCCGGGCAGCACATATTGACTCGGATCACCACCTTGTACTATTGCTGATTTTCCGAGTGCCACAACAAAAACTACTGTGAGAAGATACAACGTAGAAAAGCTGCAATAGCAAGAGACCTCCAGATCCTTTGTCGAACGGGTATACCGAAATCTCTGAACAACTCCTACGCGAACGCTGCCAACGTACAATCATAGAAGCCGCAACTGATGTACTGAGTTTCATGCGACCACAGCCAATAAATCCCTAGTTTAATGATGAATGCCGGCAAGAATATGCAGCTAAACGAGAAACGTACAAAGCAGCTCGTCCGCTCTTTGAGCAGAAGAGACGGGAAGAACAACGGCTTCTCCAAAAGAAGAAAAAAGAGTAGGAGTAGTGCGCGATAGAAGATATTTAGTTTCTGATTCAGGAATAACGTAAGGAAGTTTTACCAACAGGTAAAAAGAACATGACAATGCAAAAAGCATGTAGAGATGAAGGAGGAAACCTTGTAGTAGAGTCAAGTTTTTCTGCAAACTGTATAATAGCGAGGAAGCCCAACATCCAGCCGTCATGAGAAGTAAACCATTCAACTTAGACGATGATAGTTAAAACTCCGTCAGCCTGACCAGGATGAAGTGAGGGTAGCAATATTTAAGCTAAGATCAAACAAATCAGCTAGACCGGCAAGGGTATTCAAAGCTGCTGGAAATGTATTTATGGAAAACATACTCCAATTCATTTCTCAGATCTGGTCAGAAGAGTGTATGCCTGATGAATGGAATCTCATGACCGTATGTTCGATCCACAAAAAAAGGAGACCCCCTCAACTGAACCAACTATAAAGTATAAGTCTCCTCAACATAGGATACAAGATCTTATCTGCCATATTGTGTGAATGTCTGGAAACCTTCGTCAATAACCTTGCTGGTCCGCATTAGTGCGGTTTCAGACGAGGATAGTCTAAAAACAACAAAACACTGGCAGATCGCGGAACAGACTCAAGAAGTCCAAGTACTCGTAGATACCCACCATCTATTCATCGGGTTTAAGGCCGCATATGACAGCATTTATGGAGATGAACTATATACAGCCATGTCTAGTTATGGCATCCGTGCGAAACTTGCAAGCTTTTAAGTCTGCGCAGAATGACTATTGAGAAAGCTCGCTGCTCTATTAAGGTCGTAACCACTTAACCAAGAAATTCGATGTCAAAAAGCATACTTGATAGAATTGTCCGGAACTAACAAGTGAGCAATGCAGGCATTATCTTTCAAAATTCTGTGAAACTACTAGCATACGCCGATGATATCGACATGATTGGGAAAACTCAGCAGGCTTTCACGGGTGCGTTAGTTACTATGTAAACGGAAGCTGGAAAATAATTCTAGCGGTAAATGAGGGCAAAACCAAATACAGTAGAATCGGCTTAAGACGCTCACGCTTAGGACGCTTTTCCGCTTTTAACGCCTTTTTCTCCAGTCCTTTTATTCTGACCATAATTCTTATGGAAAAAATCCGGATAAAACATTTTATTTCCAGCTTAATATGCACACAAGTCACACAGCATTGCACTTACGTCCCTTCTTTCCAAGGTCATGGAAACGCTGATAAATCGTCAGCTCATGAAATATCTCGAAACACGAAAACTACTCAATGACCGGCAGTACGGTTTTCGTAGCAATAGGTGATTTGATGGCATGTCTCACCGAAAAGTGGAACCAAAGCGTACATCAATCTGGCGAAAACAAGATAGTTGCAATTGATATTTCTAAGGCATTTGACAGAGTTTGGCATCAGGCTCTTTTGTCGAAAATGCGTGCATTTGTGATCGACGATTCTCTTCTTCAATGGATTAGAAATTACGAGTACCTTTCCGGACGTTCAATTCAAGTTGTCTTGGATGGTTTCAAGTCTGATAAATGCTGGTGTGCCCCAGGGCTCTGTTCTGTCTCCCACACTCTTTTTAATTTTCAGTAATGATCTCTTGACTGCTACTTCTAATACAATATATTCCTTTGCTGATGACAGTACTCTCTGCTTTTCATATTCGTTCCCGGACTTGCGGCCCTACTCTTCGCCTGTAGAACGAGAACTTCAGCGTATGCTAAGCTCATTAAATTCCGATATCAACAGCATAAACAATTGGGGAACTATCAACAGAGTGGAATTTAATACATCCAAAACACAATGCTGTCTGCTGCCGTTAAAGCGAAATTTAAACACCCAGCCATTATCCATGAATGACACTTGCTTCGTCGAAACCAAAAAACTTGAAATTGTGAAATGTGTGTCAATGACAACTTACGTTGGAATGACCACATATTTGACGTCGCCAAAAATGCTGCGAAATATCTAGGTTTCCTCAAACGATGTAATAAATACTTTTCCCCTTCTGAGTTGGCCTCAATATATGTATAAGGCATTCATCCTCCCAAAATTGGAGTACAATGCACACATCTGGTCAGGTGCGCCTAAAACATCCCTGCCCCTGCTAGATAGGTTTCAAAACCGTGCGATAAAACTCATAGATGATGCTAATATCACCCAGTCAATGGACACACTCGAACACCGAGGAAATGTCTCGTGTCTCACTTTGTTCTATCGCCACTTCCGCTACCAGTGCTCCATAGAAATCACCAGTAGCTTTCCACGCATTCAAACTTCAACCGTAATACTCGTCTCGCTATGAATGCACTTTCTTACGAACTCTAAAATATCGTGATTCATCATGAGCTGTACAACTCGCTTATGGAATGCACCGCCGAACTCTCTATTGTAACATTCATGCATCGCCTGCAGCTTTACGTTTGATATTGTCAACTTCCTGAAACTGACCCAAACACTAAGATCTTACTGCTGAAAAACACGCAGTTTGCTACGCCTTTTCGAAAATCTACTTCTATTGAATTTCGGCAAAGAAATGCACATCCGACCTCTTTACTAAATGCACGTAAACAGTATTGATTACGGTTTTTTAATAACTATAGGATAAATAAAGGCTAATTAGACATTAAATCCCAATATCAACCATAAATCAAGAAAATTAAGAACTCAATAACATAGTTTACCTTCTGAAGAAAATGGAGCATAAAAAACAGAAATGTTTGTCCTACTCGTATAGTAATTTTGTTCTTTTGGTTTAAACGTATTCAACATCCTTGAAACAGATTTCTCATTTCTATTGTTCCTCACAATACGTACATCCCTTGACAAAGACGGCAATTGTTTTTGTTGTTTCATTTGGAAAAAAGTCGTTCATTTCTCGTTCTCATTTATTGAGGCAATGAATGGAAAAACAAATACACGCCCCAAGGATTTCTTTAGAAAAATTTAAAACCGACGTTGTTGGTCCCGTTTGAAAGGAACAATTCCTGTATTTCCAAAAGGAACAAATAACAACCAACCAGCACTTTCAATCAGAAAATGATGGAAAATAAATAATGGTCTTTTATATCAGATTTCAGAATGAACAACGTCACAGGACAATACGTCAATCTCCGAATATGGAAAATATATTTGTGAAAGCGCAACTCATACTACTCGTAAGTACGAGTATTGATGACAGAAGCAGTGGAACGAAATTCAATTTCACTTACGATCTTGTTGCAATATCCCTCCGGAAAGGTATGGATATCAGGAGCTTGTGGAAAAGAAATTAAAATTTGTTTCCTGATAGTAGTAGTAGTCCTTTGATTTCACAGAGAGTTACTCAATGCAGGTAAACAGTATATATGGTCGCTTATAAGTAGAATTAAAAGTGTGCCTTTTCTGCAAAGGTCTATACACGCAGAAGATCTACTGCTTTCCATTTTCTAATTAATTGCTCCGATTCTGGCTATCGATGTGATGTATATCATATGCTAAAAGTTATCTTTTCATAAGTCATCGAGTGTACCGATGTACCGAATTGAGTAACCTAACGAATATAAAATACGTGACAGATGATAAGGACTATAATTCATATTCATCACTGGTACAATTCCACTGCATCTAGGAGGAAGGTATCTAACAAATAACAACGTCTCTGCATATGTCTGTAAACCTGCCAATACACAATAAGGATTTTATGTGTCACATCGATCATTGGTCATACTCGTATGTGTCATCGGCTAAACCTTGCAGTTGATGCATGCTTCTCATCAAATCGAGCGTTGAAAAGTTCCGTGCATCTGAGGTTGGATAATGCTATCCTCACTTCCATTTGATCGGGTAGACATAAGTTTCATCAGATTTCAAAACCGGTCACGTCTCTACTACGATGTCCCTGTGTTCGCCTTTGCAGGCTTCAGTTCAGGTTCTAATGCCCTAACATATCCTTTTTATCTTCGCGTAAAACTCTATCTTTATTCTCCGAAAATGTTTGGGTTCGATTTCCTACTCTGCTGGTATGGGCCAACAGCAGCATTTAACTAAGTCGTTGCCCTTACATGCAGTGTTGCACAATACGTCTGAAGGCTGATAGTGATGGTGGAATTCATCAGGAGCCGCATCCAGCAAAGTCTCTAGAAACCTTTCAAATTTGCAAATTTCCTCACTGTGTGTTACCAGCGTTTTATTGACTGTGTTATCTACTACTCTTAGATCCGAGTCAATATTGGCAACTCAAAATGTGTGGACGTGTAGGATACTGGATGCGTGTTTTCCATCTATTGCAATATGGTCAATCTGGCTTTTCTTGTTTTGATCCCATAAGTTTTGTCGGTTCTTAGATGGGGCGCGTAATTGCTACAATAACGTTGTGTTCACCTGCAAGGTCTAGGTTAGGTTAGGTTAGCGGATTGATTTAGTATCTGGAGCCAAAGACATCTTTTACCTCATCGCACTTAGGTCTGTGTAGACCCATGGTGATTCCCGGGCGGGGAATTGGGAGGGAATGGCAATTAGACTGCGGTTGCTAATTTTGGTTTCCGCTTTCCATCTCGCGTTGGTTACAGTTTGGTCCTTAGTAGGTCGGTCTAAGCCGTCTTGTTGCGAATCTGAAAAGAGATGTAAATGAAACAGCAGACCGCTACGGGAGTTCGTGAATGTAGTAGATTCCCAAAGTTCTCTGTCTCAAATTACTGAGTCTGGGATAGTGGCAGAGGTCCACATCTGCAAGGTTTATCCCAATGTGATGTAATGCAGGCTGTGCCAACCGTGTTAGTAAAAGTGACTTTCGTTCCTACCTTAACTTTCCTGCTCATAGGCTCTCTCGAAAAGTCCGGAAAAGACTTCTTTGGTAGCCTCACCTTTGTCCACTGTTGGGGGACGTGCGCGTGGAAGAAATCGTAGGTTCAATGGCCGCGAATATTTATCTGCAAACTCTGAATCGCTCGTACATTGTTTTTTGTAAAGATTCCAACAAAAAACAATCTCCACTTGCAACAAGTGTTTATTTATCATTTTTAGGGAAAATTGCCCTCAACTTTCCACCGAGACTCTAACTGTGTGCGGAGTCCCACCGTCTTCCTGGAATATCGTGCTGTTGTCTACCCAGACAATGGTTGAATTTGCGGCAACGTAAACTCGCCAAACATTCGGCAATGCACTGGACAAATCCTTATTTCTCTCTGGTTAATAACAAAGGGCCAAGCATTTCTCGGGCAGAAGTTGCACAACACACTGTGGTTTTTGGATAATGTTAGCATTTATGATAAAACTCCGAGGGTGACGTTAGTAAATCATGTTCTGCTGCTCGAAAACATTCTAGAATAAGTTTTGCATAGGCCACGTGCACCCAAGCAATAAGCAGAATCCTTTGACTGCTATTACGCAGATATCGACGCCATTCAGGAGGTGTGATGGGGCGGGCATAAGGAGAATAAAAATCTGTGATATACTCGTACATATATCGAGGTTGTTTTTGTAAATAGTTCAATGGCTAGCTCCATACTGATATCAACAGTGCTGATATGTCTGACTTGTTCAACTTTTTCATGAATTTCATAAGTTTTTTTGGGTTGGATTGGACGACCTTAGATTATTTTTGTCATCAAATTTGACAGAATGAAAGAGAACGAATAATTTTTGCGCTGATGATTTTAATAAAGCTCCTTCCCCGTATACAGCACAAATTGTTTACAAGCCTGCGCAGCGTTCTTCCCCTTTTCGTAGAAGTATTGGAAAACGTAGTCAAATTTCTCATTTTATCCATTTCCAAATATGAACAACTTTACAACCACTGCAAACAAAAAAATTATAAATTCCAGTCTCCATTCAAACGAAACTACGCCAAAAACGTAATGAACTTTTTCCAAACCCAGTTTTAAAAGGATTAACTAAAAGATCATTTTTAGTTCACGGAGTGTTCTTACCCACAAAACTAGTGATACGTCTATGCTATATATATTGCATGGCGTTGTCGAAAACACCCTCAATATCGGTGAAAATGTCCACGACCTAGTCGCTTTTTTCAAATGGGATTTCAATTCATTCCACCACCAGTTTCGCTGAATTTTTAGCAAAATGTTCATCGTTGAAATTCATGCGCATGGGATGCATTCACGAAGCAGTTTTACGAACAAGAACCTTGATTGGTGTCTAACCATCTTTCCAATTTTCGGTACAAAGGCTACTCCATGCTTGGCTGGCAGTAAAGATTCTCTTCAGAGTTGTCAGCAACTTGTCTCTGGCTCTACTACATCGGAGCAGGCGACCTGAAACCACCAAAGGTAGTATCATCCGACACCACAATCGATGACAAACCAGGTTGAGCTTGTTATGTAACTCAGCTGATTTGTGATACCATAAGGCGATGCATGAAACTTTTGCTATGCATTATTAAGTCAAACATTGGTTGTACTCTTCGAGTATAACATGCCACCTCTGGTCCAGGCAAAACAATGCCAAAAATATATCTTACTGGTTTTGCCATCTTCTTATCGTGCGGATAAAATGATAGACCGCCTCCTCGTGGTACACCCTGGATATTGCTAAATGACGTTATTGCTTAAGGAAGTCAGATAAGAAGAAGAATTGCAAACAAAACTACATTAACGCAAATACCAATGCTAATATTACCATTTTTCATCATGTGCAATCAGAACTCTTCAGTGCTGTATCTTATCTTATCTCTGACAGGGCGTATCGGCTTTCTGTTCGAATATGCCAACTTAATATCGAAGGTGTAAGCAAATCCAAAAGCGATTACTTATCTACACTTTTACTGAATAAGAACATCGATGTAGAAACACATACTGCATACCTTCACCATTCCCTTCACCTTCCACCAATCATACGGCTCGGCAAGTTACGTTAGGAACAGCACAGTGGACGCAAAATTAGCGCAGACTACGGAATCAACATCTTTACAATACGATCTAAATTGGAGGCATTTATATTGTAAATATATACAAACCCTCCGCAACACCGAGGCCGCTTGATCCAAAAACTCACTGGATCAGCCTGAGGTTCAAGCGCATCAAAGCTTCGTGCTACCGCACTTGCACTCGTATACTCCATAGCGGAATAATGTGCTTGTGTGGCTGAATAGTGAACATATGCGCAAGGTAGACACCCAACTCAACAACACCATGAGACTCATTTCTTGCACCATAAGATCAACGCCAACACGACGGCAACATTGCCCCACGTCATCTGCACCGTTTAAGCGCAGTATTGAGGAAACGTTCTAAAGCGCTAGCAAATACTGAACTACCCATCACGGCACCGAACCATAAAGCTCAGTGAAGAGCTTGCATATGATGTTTTAAATTAGTACTACTTGGTCAACAGCTTCTGCTTCGGAAATGTGAATTCTCCCGCTTGCGATTGCAAAGCCCGACGACAGACTATCTGTCACATTGTTGCAGAGTACAGCGAACGATTCTACCATGGTGACACTAATAATAACCTACGTATGATAGACTGACTAAAAAACCTAGATGTTGTGATTTAGTTTTATTTGTCTTATATTTAATTTTACTAAAGCGTTAGGCCACTTTTTATTGCTATCAATGATCCCTTAAGACAAAAAATGATATCCCAAAATATTATAGCCGGGAAATATCTCGAAGTACTTGTTTTTCAAAGTTTAGTACAAGGCGGCCAGGTAGGCAGCGAATCTCTTTAAAATTTTAACCGCGTTAATCTCAAGTTGGCCGCACTCATAACTTGAACAATTTTCAACCAATTCACCTCAAATTTTAACTGGATCTTTAAATTAATGTTTAGACATTGTTTAAATAGGATTTATTTTTATATGGCACAGTTTATTTGTTATTAAAAATTTTCGGGCGATTTTTCTGCGAATCTTGCAAGTTTGACTCTGGAAGTGCGCCATTCGGCCAAAAATTAATATATCAAAAAATCCTACGTACTTCTCT
This sequence comes from Volucella bombylans, assembly GCA_949129095.1. NCBI lineage: Eukaryota > Metazoa > Arthropoda > Insecta > Diptera > Syrphidae > Volucella > Volucella bombylans. Next base: position 112,411,622 of record OX422143.1, on the reverse strand, counting down.
AGCTGTTGTTAATTATAGCTATTTCCAATAAGGACTTGACATCTTTTTTTTTTTTTTTTTAATAAAACGCAAAACATTTGAAACATTTCAAAAACTTTATTATCGGCTTGAAGTACAATCAAAACATTTGTGAATGGAACTCGACTTCGTTCTTCGTTCATATGGCCACCGCGGGCACGTTTGCAGCGGTTGATTCTTTGGACCCAATTTTCAATTTTAATTTTGGTGGGGGCGAACGCCCCCATTTATTCGGCTTAATACAAGCTATAGCTTAAAAATTAAACTTAAACTAAAACTTAAAACTAAGGTTGGTTGGAGTGGTGAAGGAGAACGGATTTGAGGTAGGGAGTGGTGCGGTGGAAGTCAAAGAGGGTAGGGTTTGAGTTGATTTGACGTAGCATACGGGAGATTGGTTCGTTCGCGCCGTAGGAGGTGTGGTGGGTTGGTAGATAGAAGAGTCGAGGGGTACGTAGATTACGAGGGTTAGTGTTGAGGAAAATGGAGTTGTGAAGGGACGCGCATTCAAAGTGACCTGAAAGGAGTCGATGAATGAAGAGAAAGTCTGCTGCATCTCTGCGATCTTCAAGGGTGTTTAAGTTGATAAGATTGAGACGGTTTTGATAGGGGGGCAGATTAAAAGGATCGTTCCAGGGCATACCTCGAAGAGCAAATCGAAGAAAACGGCGCTGAATGCCTTCAATTCTCGAGATATGAACACGATGATATGCGGACCATACTTGACTGGCGTACTCTAGGAGGGGGCGAACAAAGGTAATATAGAGGGACCTGGTCACGTATGGGTTGGTGAATTCTTTGGACCACCGTTTTAAAAAAAACCTAGTGCAGAGTTGGCTTTGAGGATTATCTCATCCATATGTAAACGGAAGTTGAGCTCGCTATCACACAAAATGCCGAGGTCACGAGAGATTGTACGGAGGAGATAGGTTGGTTATGGAGAAGATAGAGTCGGAGAGGAGATTGGTTCAGTTTATGTGAGAAGGTGATGGATTGGCATTTGGCGATGTTAAGTTCCAAAGAATTTTTGAGGCACCAGATCGAAAAACTATCAAGATCTTGTTGAAGGAGGAAAGAGTCATGGAGAGAGGAAATGGTTTTGAAAAATTTGGTATCGTCGGCGTAAAGGGAGACAGAGGAGTCTTTGATGATCATATCGAGATCATTTATGGTTAATATGATGTTAATAATACGATGAGGGATTTTATCGAAGGCTTTGCTAAAATCGGTTGCAACTACATCGACTTCATTGCCATTCTCTAGGGCAGAGAGGGCAAAGGATACAAGTTCAAGATTTCAGATTTGTGGTGGTTGACCTACCCTTTAGGAAGCCATGTTGTCTAGGGGAAATAAGTGATTTGCATTGGAAGCTTAGATCTTCATACAAAATACTTTCGAAGAGATTGGGTATATGGGAGAGTTTAGCGATGGGACTATAGTTGGTTATATCATTCTTTGATCCTTTCTTGTGGATCGCCGTTATGAAGGTGATTTTCCTTGTGAAAGGGATAGACGAAAAGAGATTAGAAAGGGCAAGGGAAAGAGAGGAAGAACATTTTCTAAGAAATATGTCAGGGAGGCCATCTGGGCCGGGGTGTCATTGAGTTGGTGTAATTTATATTCGATATAAGACGGGTCAAAAATATGAGAGAGAAGTGGGCCATTGGAGAAGTTCAGTAGGTAACTAAAAAAGGATGGTTCTGGTACAAAGGAGTCGTTGGTGAAGGATTGTTTAAAAAAGGTGGCAAATAACTAATTGGAAAAAGGACTTAGGGTGGTTTATAAGGTTGAATTGCGCATTGTTAAGGTAGCGCTGCTAAAGGGAATCATAAAGTTCGGTGAAATGAAGATAAGCACCAAGATAGTTGGAATAGTCGGTAAAGGATCTGGTACGCAGGAAAACAGCCCATAACTTATTTCTCTGATTTCGTAAGGAACGAAGCTTGCGATTATACCAGGGAGGACTAGTAGATGATGTTTTAAGGCGGAAAACGGAACGTAAAGGGAAAAAGAATTAAATATTTCTTTATAAAAAATGGATAAGGCATCATTTATACTTAGGTTGTGAAAGTTAAAGAGGGATCTGCTGAGATATTCACTGATTTTGTGAAAGTTTGCTTTATAAAAGTCGTGGGATGAGAGAGTTGTGGGGAGTGGACTGGAATGAAGAGTTATGAAAAAATGAAAGTAGAAGGGGGGGATGGTATTTATCGATTGTTGAGAGAGATAGGGGACAAAGTGAGACTGAGGAGTTAATTGGATCTGTTGTGAAAATAAGGTCTAATTGCCTGCCCCTAAAATTGGATATACCACTGACTTGGCATAGACTGGAGTCTGTTAAGCGATCTAAGAAGAGACATTCCTTAGCTCAGTTGGCATTTGAAGCGATGAAAAATGATTGATCATTTGATGGAGTCCACTGTAGCTGAGGAAGATTAAAGTCGCCGAAAATAAGGATATCATCAATAGGGTCTGACAAGTCAATTAAATGATCGATCGCATCAATAATAAATTAGTAAGATTCGATAGGTTGAGCTGGTAAGATGTAGCAACATATAACGTAAAGGGACTTGAGAGGGAGTGATATTTTTATTGCGACAAAGTCGGCTTTAGAGGATGAAGAAATTGTAATGGGAGAAGAGTTAAGGCTGTTATCGATCGCCAGTAGGACGCCTCGACAGGGAGAATCTTTATTTGTGCGGGTAGGATCGTCGTCGTGGAAAACATTAAAAGTAGGAGGGAACAATTCCTGGTTCTTTATGTCGGGAATCAAATTGGTTTCGGTCAAGGCGTAAATATCAAAGGGAAGAGCATGCGATTGACGTAGGACAGCATTGGTTTTAGAGCGAAGACCCCTTACATTCTGGTAGTAAAATGTAAGAGGGATGTTGTGGGGTGGAGGTGTGAGACAGGATGGTTTAAGCTGGCAAGGGAGGCACGTTATGGACGAAAAAATTTGTCGTGGTCGGCTCGGCTTCGCTGTAGGTGTGATACTCGTTTAGAGTGAACATAGTTGCCGAATGCAGTGAGATCGTCTGCTACTCTCTGAGGGGACATGTTAAAAATCTCGTGGTACCTGACATAAAGGTTCCTGAGACTGATAGGGTCGGTAGGGAGGCCTTCCTCCTTAATGGAAACCATGACGCTGGTTTTGGTTTTCCCTTCGTAGCAGACCGAGTCCGATTTGTCATGTAGATAGGCAAGAAAGAGACGAATGTTTTCATATATCTTTCTTTCTCTGAGCCTAGAGAGAGCATATCGACTTTCTGCAGTGCTGGTTGGTTTGCTGTGTTAGTTTAACAGTGGGGGGAAAAAGGGGATCAACAATAGGAGCATTGGAGGAGGGAGATAGAGATAAATGATTGGATATGGAGTTGGACGAGGGATGAGATGTGGGGTTTAGGGTATGGGAGTTAATGAAATTAGGGTACTTAGCTCCAGTTTTAAGGTCGAAGTTGGGAATTGAGTTGCTAGCTGGGTTTGGTGGCGTATCAAAAATAGGGACTGGGGCCCGTTAAACCGAGGGAGAAGGCGAGCTGGAAGCGGGATTTAAGATAGGTGTTAAGTCAAAAGAGACACGTTGACGTCGGGGCTTGGTTTGGGGTGGAATAGAGGGAGTTGGAGTATGGGTGGGAGGCTTAAAATTAGGAAAAATTTTAGTTTTAAAGCTCCAATTGGAGCTGGGTTTATTTTGAGAAGAGGAGGTGGGTCTTGGCAAATTGGGTTTACTTGCTACCTTGATAGATGGTTTAGGTAAGATGGGCTGCTTGACTTTATCCTGCTTCTTGTTCGTATTTTCCAACCATTTGCAGACACGCATCTTTCCAAGGTTGAAATTGTTGCTGGCTGGATTATGGAATAGCCATTCGGCATATTGAGCTTGAAGCTGCGCTTACTTCTGTGGTGAGATGTTGGAAGTAAATTGCAGTGGCTAATGGTGATGACATATTTCTTTACAAAGAAATTCGAGATCCAATCAGCATCAGCGTTTGGTGGGGCGCCTTTTATAAGAAGCGTAGTGACCAATTGATTTTTCGAAGCAAGCTTATCAAGCCTACGCTGCCATTCGGAAGGTGTCCAAGTTGAGTTGAAGTGATTGATAAGCCTCCGTGGGGCAGCGATTGGAGGTGTTGACGTAGATGTGGTCTTTATTATCAGGTTGGAAGAAACTTCGGAAGAATCAGTAGGTTGAACCGTCCGCAGATGACTTGTACGTGGGGGTGAGTTTGAGTCCACTTCGGGTTCCATTAATTCAGCCATTAGCGATGTATTATAGGGAACATTCTGGTAAGGCTGCGGGAAGTTTGGTGGGTCAACGATTTTGCTGTTTATTATTGCGATGTGATGTTCAATATCGCATACGAGGGATCGAGTCGCAGTAAGTTCGTCACTGACATCGTTCACTTTGTCGAAGATAACTTCGAGCATAGGATCGGATTCTTTAGGAGATGGTTGTTTGCGTGACGAGGACTGGAAATGAATGTCAATGTCGTCACGCAGAGAGCTTATCAACTCGCAAGTTTTATGGTTGGATATAACTTGCGTAGAACAGATGGCTTTGATGTCATTTAACACTTTATCCAGGTGACGTAAAGGAGTTTCTTCATTCCTGGATCTCCCGGAGTCTAACTCGATTAGACCAGCAATTTGTTTATCCATATGCTTTACTTTGGATTTTATTAGTTTGGTTGAGGTCTGCACTGAGTTCCGTAACTCTTCAACACTTTTAACACTGCTTTCGATGACCGAAATTTTGTCCGTGATCTTCTTCGCGAGTGCGTCTTGGTAGGAGTCATTGGAATCGCTTAGGCATTTTATTGCCAAAAGAACATGCGAGAGTGAGATACACTTGCACTAATCACAGAAGAAAAGGAGGTTATGAGAGAATTCCTTGATAAACGCCGTATTTCTTTTGTTTAACCCGACACAAACGGCATGAAAGGCTTTCCCACAGATGCCCTTGCAAGCTACCCAGTCAGCACTGCAGTCATCGATTACACAATTGGCAATTCCGCAAGACATATTTAAATTAGTTGTGTAGGTCAGTGAGGGTATAAATATTAGGTCGAATTATTGTTTTTATTTTTTTGTTTTTGGTATTGCTTGGTTGCAATTTTATATAGTTAGGGGCTTTGCACTGAAAAAATTGCACAAACAAAAAAATTGGAGAATTCAAGCACTGGGGTTAAGAACCAGAAAATGCAGGAATACAGTTGTGTAGGTCAGTGAGGGTATAAATATTAGGTCGAATTATTGTTTTTATTTATTTATTTTTTGTATTGCTTGGTTGCAATTTTATATAGTTAGGGGCTTTGCACTGAAAAAATTGCACAAACAAAAAAATTAGAGAATTCAAGCACTGGGTTTAAGAACCGGAAAATGCAATTTGACAAAAATTAATTAAAGGGAGAACAAGAAAACACGTCTGCCTGGTTTGAGAGACTGACTAGACTCAACGACTCGGCCACACATTTCCGCCGAAACGGCCGCTATTTCGAGTTCAATGTTGGCTCTGAGCTCTTCCAACGTCGTCGGCGTGTTGGCTGAACCAATGACTTAACGTAGCCTCACAGAAAATAGTCAAGAGGCGTTAAATCGCACGAACGAGGCGGCCTATCGACTGGCCCATTTCTTGAGATAACACGCTCACCATACTTACTCTTCAATAAATCGATTGCAGCGTGTGCTGTGTGGCTTGTGGCATCATCCTGTTGAAACCACATGTCGTGGTTGAGCGAAAAATGAGTTTCGTCACTGAAGATGATTTTGCGATGAAATTCATCATCTTGGCACATCTTCTCCAGAACCCAATCGGAGAACGTACGTCGCTTCAAATGGTCCATCGGCTTCAATTCTTGAGTCAGCTTGATCTTGTATGGGTGTAAAGCAAGATCCATACGCAAAATACGCCATAATGTGGTCAGAGCGATGCTCAATTTTGAGAACGCCGTGGAATTGACTGATTTGGATCCTTTGCTACGGACGCCTGAACGGCAGCGATAATTTCGACACTTCGAGCAACCCGTTGTCTCACTGATACGGCAACATCACACATATGTAGACTCAAATTTTTGCACTAAACTTGTTATTGCCTATCTACTAGGGCGAGAATTACGACCGAAAATTGGAGTTAACGCTCTTAAAGTTGCAGTCACCGACTCCGAATTTCGGTAGAAAATTTTTACAATTTGCAGACTGAGCTCGTTCGTGTACTTTACCATGATGAAAATGTTGAGTTTACTGAATAAATTGACAGTGACAGTTTGATAATTATTGAAAGAGTGCGTTCACAAATTAAATTCAAGAGCTGTTGGTACGGCCGTAGACCCTTCCAAAAAAGAGAGGTCATGTGAGAAACGCTGCACTGCCGCCATTTTTAAATAAATTATTCTATAAAAATTATGTTTTAGAGTTGATCGTATGTAAAATAAACTTCTAGTAAATTGGATTTATTTTATATTTTTCCTGCAAAAAAAATCACATAAAGCCTATTTCTACGGCCTCTAGAGTGGACTAATCTCCTAATGCAAGTTTTGTTAAATGTAATACGTAAGTAAATCCATACGCTAAATGTGGGTAAATAAAATGAATTCGAGTAGTGTTGAATTACTTACCAGCAAATAGATTCAAAAACACCAAAGCTGTCATCATTTGAAGCAAACAGCATTAAATTAGTACACTCAATATTTTTTTAAATCATTTTCATTTATTGAACATAATAATATTTCATTATTCACCATATCAATATTAATAATAATTACTTTCATTTGTGTGTTTAAATTTAAGTTATCTTCATATAATTTTATCTCTTTTTTTGCTTTTTCCGTATCTTTTTTTTTTAAGTAAATCATATTTGTTTTTTTATTTTTATATTTAACATTATTGACAAAATATAATATTAATTATTATTGTATCAATAAGGATATTTAATATAAGATTTTTTCACTTCTCTCTTTTTTCTTTTGTTTTAATTTAGCCGCGCCTACATAATAATTATTATATTTTTTTTGGATTTACTTTTTTATAGTGTTAGTGTATGTGTGTCTGTGTATTAAAAGTTATCTTTCGTGCAAATGCAATAAATTTAGAATTTAGTTCTAAAAAAAAAACAAAAAAAAATTATTTCGGACATAATGATAATATTTTCAATTTTCCTTTTTTTTTAATTATTAATTTTTATTTTCTATATAAATATTAATAATGCATACAAAATGTTTATTGTTATTTTTTTTCTCATTTTTATTTATTTATGACTGCAAAAGAAAGTAGTATTTGCTTGTTTTGTTATTTGCTAAATTTTTAACTACAACTACACTTTCGAAAATATTTTTTTTTTGTTTAGGTGTTTTGTTAAGTTCTTTTTTTCCTTATTTGGCTTTTTTATTTATTTAAAATTGCTTTAATCTATATTTACATTATAAAAATGCAAAAAAGAAAAACACAAAGACTAAGAAAAAACTGTTTGTTCTTTTTTGTTTGAATTTTTTTTAAATTTTATAACCCATCACCATCAAACATTTAATTGTTATTTTTGTTATTATTTACTAAAAAAAAAAAAAACAAAAGGAAATGGAAAATTATTTATAATATATAATGGATCCACACCTTGTTTTTGTTTTTTTTTCAGATTTAATTATTTACAAGAGTTATGTCGTTTTCTTTTAATTATGTATATATATAAATTTATGTTTAAAAATTAAATGACGTTACAAATATGTTTTATTTTTGTTTTGGATTGGACAGAATAGCGAAAACGTATTTTTAAAATACGTGTTTGTTTATTTTTTTTTTGTTGTTAATCAAATGCGCCATATTACATTTATTTTTTTGTTTATTTGATGTTTCTTTTTATAAGGTAAAATTTTATTTCGTGTTTTAATCTTCTATTTTATGTTTTAGTTATTAGCTAAGCGTTAATTAAATAATTAATGTTTAAATTTTCCTTTTTTTTATATATATATTAAATTTAATAATATTGGATGGCGGAATGTTAACATTTTCACAAAAATAGTGTTTTTTTTTGTTTTTTTTTTTTTCATTTTATTAATTTACCTTCACATAGTTTTCGTATTAAATATATAATTTAATGTATGTGTATATATATATTCATATATTTCAGTAAAGTTTTGTTTTGTTTGTCTTTTTTTTTATTTTTCTTGTAATGATTGTTGTTGAGCCTAACTAAAATAGAATGGCAAAACGATAGTTTTTGACCAAAATATGGTTCGCTTTTGCATTAACAAATAAAATGGATGGAATGGATTAGAGAATAGAAAAAATATTAGCAAAATAACTTAGACCGCGCACAGCAAAAATACGATGTTTTTCTAAAAATAAACTTAAAAGAACGATCCGGCTTCTTTCATTTGAGGTAAGATATTTGGGGGACGAAGAAATTGTTTCCGGAAGCGTAAAAAGGAGTTTATAGTGCAAGTGCAATGAACTAGTTCTGCGAATAACTGTACACAAGGATTTTTTCCAAGTCAAATGAAATAGAAATCATTTATTGATTTCTAATCTTTCTTTTTTGTAGGCGTATTGGTTTCTGACAGTGGATGTTTCAGTAAATTCGTATTGAAAATTCAGCAGTGAATGCCAACTTTTAGTAGGACATTGACTTAATGACCACATCGCCAAGTTTTGTAGGAGCAGTAAAATTTACAATGCCCCAAACTAAAAATTATTATTTGAAAACAGTGAAAAATTTTGCGGCAATTGAAGGATTGCTGAATTGTTGCCTCAAATCTGTCAACAAAAGAAGAAATGTAATGTAACTTACCTTTCGACGAAAATTAGCTTAGAGATGTGGGGAATATTTTCTTTAAAGATACATTAGGATGGTAATGTCCATATTTTACATTTAAGCGGGCTGTCTCGATTCAATATGTGTCTGTAATCCTCTGGTCGATTCAATTTAAATTCTTTTCAAACATTCGTGGAAGATCTTCAGATATAAGAAGAACAAAAATTTCATAAGATCAACAAATTTCGAGGTTCCAAACCAAGCAAGACAAAACTGATGCTACTGTTTTTTCTTCTTTTTCTTTTACAGCGGTTGTACGATCTAAGAATAGCCCTGACTAGTATAATAATGAGGATGGCTTCTGAGCTCAGATATTAACCTTTCAGACTGTGAATCATCTTTCTAAGGACTGATAAAACGTTATTTTTTCCTATCTGAAATATCCAACCTACTTATGCCACTTTGCGAGACGGCGTGATCTATTGAAGTGGTATGAATATTTTTATTCAAGCTGTCCAACGCCCCGGAGACGGTATATAGAACCGAACAAAGCATGTCTACCGCATACCGATAATAGATTCAAGACTTCAAACAGGTTTGTACACGACGATTATAAAATATGTACATGATGAAATTTTTCAAAATGTCCAGTACAAAAATAAATGACTGATCTTCTTTCTTCTGTTTAAATATTAACGCATCGAACAACCCAATATATCGTTACAGATTAATCCTAGAATGAGTTTATTCGATTGCGATCCATAAATCCAAGACGTACATGAAGACCCAGCCTATATTAAAGAATACAACTGGTCATAGACTGCAGGAGTAGTTGAAACCTCTAAATTAAAGGCGAACAGAAGGATCAAGTCTAAGTTGTTAAAATCAAGTGATAACGGTAACAAAAGCTTGATTTTCTAAGCAGTGATCGTAGATCTCAGAAAACTCTGTTTAAATAAACGGAACTACTGCGGCTGATGGTGCCAGGTGACTTCTTTTACGGTTCACATGTTAAATATTCGTTTTATTTCTTTCAATAACACCTTCCTAGATTTTAGCCTCAAAGAATAATGCCCTGATAAAAAAGATGAGTAGGTATAGCATAGATATGCACACGACCGTGTTAAAGGAAATAAAAAAAAATTTTTATATTGATAGCTTGATCACGCAATGTTCTTGAGGGATGTGTTGATAATTCAATGGGTACAAATACTAAGCCAAAATCAAGGTAACTGTCATAGTGAAGACCGTGTAGTATAATCGGCTAAGCTTTTAGGAAATTCTGAAAAAATCTTGTCACTTACACTATAACTCCAGCTAGCATATATCAAGAATTACACAACAAAAATACAATCCTCAAAAATCATTTTACTCAGCATCCCTTTATCCTTTAAAAAAAATGTTAGCTTTTTGCTAATTTAAAAAAAAAATACGAACTTTAAATTTGTTTTATATTTAAGCACAATATTTACATCATAAGTACACGTTTTCTGTATTTTTCCCCCATCTTTTATGCTTTCTCAAAAACACATTTTCATCCCTTACTTTCATTAATAATAAATCTTTTATTTATTTATTTTTTTATGAAAAAATATTTTCTATGTAATTTTTTATTTTATTTTTAAAATTTTTATTTTTCATTTTGAATTATTATTTTGTTTTTTTTTTTAATGAAATCTATCAACGCGCTGTAGCAATACTTCTGTTTTATTCTCTAAAGCAAGAGCACTAAGTAAGTTTACTTATTTTCCTTTTCTTTATTTTTCTCTTATATAAATCAAGCGTCTATCTTTTTTTTCAAATCTTTTCTATTGAACGAACGAAGTAACGTTAATTTTCGGTTTTTTTCCCTCTAATAAATTTTTGGTTATCATTGTTTTTTTTTGTTTATTTAATAAGTTTTATTTAGTTTTTTTCTTTTTTAATTTTAACTTCTATTTAAAATATCTTTTTATATTTACCTTTCCTTTTCCTCATTCTTTTTTTAATTATTTTATTTAAGTATTTTGGCCGCTGTTTTCGTTTTATTTTTTTTTTTGGGTAAAACAAAATTGTTCAAGAGTGTTTTGTTTTTTGTTCAAAAAGAATTTTCTTTGATGTATTGTAGTTAAATGTTAGAAAATATTTAAGATATTTTTATGTTTGTTAATAAAGACTATAGACAAACTAAAAACCAAGAATTTAAAATAAGGATTAAAATAATTATATGATTATTTTCTACGTTTTTTTTTTTTTTTTTGTTTAAAGTTCTGCATGTACGTAGGTTATACAAAGATTTGACGTTAAGTACTTCGGTGATAAGAATAAATTTTGGCTTCACTATGGAGATGTATTATTTAATGTAAGATGCTTGATATTTATTTGTTCTCTTTAGTTTTATTGTTTTATGGTTTTCTTGTTGATTTTTCAAGGTTAATGTTTAGTTTAGTTTTTCATGTCAAATATTGAAGGTTTAAGTACTGTTTTACCTTAAGTATTTGCAAAACATCCCATACATACATTAGTAACGCTGTTGGTACTCATGATGCCATCGATTGAAGTCGATGTGGAATACAATAATTGAACCTGTTGATAGACCCGCAAGAAGGTATCTGTAACGAAAGGGAGTAAAAGGAGGAAACATTTATGTATTTTAGAGCCATAAATTTAACAAGCTTATGAAAGGTTATTGCTGATAAACTCATTTTTATGTTTTGAGCCCATAAATTTTGTGGTATCACAATTAGCTGAAAACATTTGGAATATAATGAATTTTTAATTTTTAATACCGTCTCTATACGAGAGATTGCAATGCACTCACATTTTGAAATTACGAGTACCAGTTTTGTCAATTTTCCTGAAAATACATTTTTCAACTTGACTGTGATGTCCGAGTGAATAGACGTGTTTCTTGACTCTATCGGTTTAACATTTCGTCTCATCGTTTTTATTAACATTATAATTCACAAGAACCGGCTATTTGTTCTTCATACGAGTAAAAGTGGAAATTAGTTAAATATAGATACAGCGGCAAAAGTGCCGCTCTTAAAAAACAGTTGGTGCAAAATCAAAAATGAGTTTTAACTCAAACATCGCCCCAGTGACTCGGTTGCAACGAAAACAGGAGAGTACATCAGATGCAACAATCTCCATTACCCCTAGATCAAGTGGTACCCCAATATCAAAGAGTGTATTGACTGTAGCATCGAAGTCCAACACCATCACAACCAAAGAAATCTCTCTGGAAGCAATCGAATTACAACTAAGAACCATACGGAAAGTATAATGAGTCGATTTTGCAAAGAGCTTAGCATTATGCGACAAGATCTCATAGAGCAAATATCTCGGATTGAGCAAAATTGGGCAAATTACACCACACAAATTAACAAGTTGCCTGAAGAAAATTTAAAAAACATTTTTTCAACACCTCTGCCATTCAATAGAGTGCAAGCCACCGACCTTAGAAGCTCTTTTTCGGGCGGATTGAACAGATAACACTAATGAACCCCCAATCATATTGAAATTTCAACGTACTCGGGAGAGGAATGTAGTGTTAAAATGGATCGCGAATCATCGCAAATGTTGCAAATGTCAGCATTTATATGAATGAGAGCCTAAGAAACCGTTCTCTTCTAGACAAGGCAAATCGTCTCAAACACAGAAAACAGCTGTTTTACGTCTGCACTAAATATGGAACAATCATCGTAAGAGAATCTAAAAAATGCTAAATGCTGTAACCGCACGAAGTCAGGAGGTCGTCGTCGCCGACGACGTTGTAAGAGCTCAGAGCCAACATTGAACGCGAAATAGCGGCCGTTTCGGCCGAAATGTGTGGCCGAGTCGCTGAAAATTGGGTCCAACGAATCGACCACTGCAAACGTGCCAGCGGTGGCCATATGAACGAAGTCGAGTTCCACTCGATTGATTGTACTTCAAGCCGATAATAAAGTTTTTTTTTGTTTTAAATATCTCAAATGCGTTTTATTTAAAAAAAAAGTTGTCAAGTCCTTATTGGAAAACCCTGTACTATAATTCAATATATGTTACTGTAATCACTTAACTTATTTTAGTTGGTACTCGTGCACTTTATTTGTATTAGTTTTGTTGTATTGCATATGTATCACAAATGGTTAATACACTACTAGGACAGGGTGATTCCACTGTTGTTTCTAAAATGCTAATTGACATTCTGTGTAAACAAAAAAGAGGTTGTCATATATGCATGTCATTTGAACGTCCAAAGTACTTGGAATAAAATTGATGATCTTAGATATGCATGTGTTTAATGATGGAATGGTCAATGTCTTATGTGTTTCAGAAACCTGGTTGGAACCGGAAATGTGCGACAATTTGTTTAACTTAGCATATAAGAGAATTTTTCGTAGTGATAGACAACGTAAATAAACAGGGGGTGTTGCAATTTATATAAAAACGTGCTTGTCATGATGATAACATCAGACAGTTTTTTTATCTATCATAACCATTCAGTCAGCATGATATCTCAGAAGTATCATATTGCTGACTGAGCGTGTGAAACTTTTCTGCGTTGTATATTTTGTAAATTTAGCATTATTTTAGTATGTAAGACATTAAGAAATAATAAACGAGGCAGTTAATTTAAACCAGGCAGCAAAAACAGTACCTTTTCTTTTATTATAGACTTCCCCCCACCTGTGGTAAGGGGTCCTAAGTAATAGTAGTTTTAGCTGTCTAAATAGTGCTATAAATTCAAAATTCTGAAGAAGTCGACTCTAACTAATTTAATGGAATATTTTTTTTTTTAGAGGTGAGATACAATAGAAAGAAATGTCTGCTTGGCTGCATAAACATGGCTCTAGATATATGTAGCAGATTATAAACGTATAAGTGGCTTACACTAAAATAGTGATTTGTGGCGATCTTTACCTTAATGTTTTAGGGAAAAAAATAGTGCATTCAAGGAAATGGTAAATTCACTGCATCTGAACTTCCCTAACCTATGCCAACAGACGATTTTTTTACCAGATCACGAACCATCGCTTCTTCATGTTGCTTTAGTATCTGACCCAGATTTAATTTTGCATTATGACCAGATCTTTGCACCTGGTTTCTATCACCGTGATATGATATTCTTGACAGTAGATATACCATATTTCCAGCAGTTAAAACTGAGACAAACTTACCAATATTCTCGAATCAATTTAGAGAACCTATGTAATGACTTTCAGTCCTTGGATTGGTCTCCAATTTATAATACAAATGACACAAGCTTCCACGTTTCTTTTTTTAATAACCAAATTAAATATCTCTTTACTAAACATGTGCCTTTGCGAAGTTTCAAAAAGACCAAAATTAAATTACTTTGGCTCACTCAGGAAGTCGTCGAATTGATAAAAGCACGAAATTTGCTGTATGCCAGATGGAGACGTTACAAATGTTTGCAAATTTATAGAATCGAAATGCTGTAACACATCGCTTAAGAAAGAGCAAATCTTCTTTTTTATAAAAACAGACTTGAATCATGTTCTTCAAGTTCTGATTTTTAGAAAAATATTCGCCAGATGGGTCTTACCTCGAAAAAAATTTCGACCTTCCAATAGCATGAATCTGGAAGAACTAAATAAGACTTTCGTCTCTGCCTGAGGAGAGTCAATGCCATTAGATATTCGTAGCTCTTAAGATCTTACGAGCAATTATACTTGTACTGATTCTCTTTCTTGTGTAGATGTAGTAATTGTCGGATATGTTATATTAGGTGTAAAGTCAAATGCAGTTGGTTCAGATAACGTTGCACCTAAATTTATAAAAACTATCCTTCTGTCTTGCATCCTACTACTGACATCTGTAATACCATTATAATGACTTCTGCTTTTCCGGAAAACCGGAAAACAGCAAAAGTTCCACCCTTGCCTAAATCGGCAAACAGGAACTCGGTACAATACCGATCTATAGCAATTTTACCGTTCTTAAGCAAAGTTTTTGAAATTTTAATAAGTCGACAAATAAAAACACATCTAAGTTAGGATTTCGTGCAAATCTTAGTTGTACTTCAGCTCTCTTAAAAATCTGCGAAGATTTGCGTGCTGGTTGTGACAATGAAAAATTAGGTTTAATAGCATTTTTAGACTTTTCAAAAGCATTTGACTGCGTGAATCATGAATTCTTACTGAAAAAAACCTAAATATCTATTTCTGTTTGATAACACGATGGTTAAACTGATATCTTCGTACCTATCCAACATATCTCAGTACGTTTTTCATAATAACAAGCAATCATCGTGTCTTCCTGTCCGTTCAGGTGTACCTCAAGGCTTTGTTTTAGGGCCGCTTTTATTCACTTGTTTCGTAAACGATATCTGTACAGATGTGTGTACAGATACACTCTTTCCAAGTGCAAACAAGCATCAAACGTTGGAAATGTTCAACCAAGAATTAAATAATGCCTATAAATGGTCAGTAAACAACGACCTTATGCTAAATCCAACCAAAACAAAGGCTATGGTAATAAATGCCGGAAGACGTACAGAGTTTATACCTCCGTTATTTCTGAACCATTCCAAAATAGAATACGTTGACCACATTAAGAATCTCGGAGTCTATTTGAGTTGCAATACGAATTGGAAAGTTCACATAAATAAAGTTTTTTCAAAAATTTATGGAGTACTCCGAGATCTTAATCCCATTGCTAACTACGAGTACCTTCCAAACCAATACTAAACTAAAAGTTGTAAAGATTATTCTCTATGACTGTGAAATATTCGCAAATATGGACCACGATTCTGCTAGAAAATTAACAGTCGCATACAATGCCTGCGCGAGATACATTTTTAATGCAAAAAGATATGATCACATTTCTGCATATAGCAAGCAAATCGTCGGCTGTTCCTTGATTGGCTTATTAAAATATCGTTCAGTTTTATTTTTGCATAAAAAGAAAACCCCAGAAAATCTGTTCGAAATTGTAAGCTTTTCGAGAAATAAAATAACTTTACAGCTGGTAGCACTTAGGTGCAAGTATTTAAACACATCTCGTCAATTTTTTGTACATTCAATTCAACTTTGGACTCGTTGGCCCTTAGCCATCAAGCGCATGAGTAACACAAGTTCTTTCAGCAAAGAAGTCTTTAAATATTATGGGGAAAACTTCTAGTAAAGTCCTCCATCTATTTGAAGAGACTAAGGCAAGTGGTATTGAGCTTTCTGCATTTGAGTTAATGCCTGATTACGATCCCATGAAGGCACGATTTGCCAATAAGCTCTCGACCAGATATAACATAAGTACGAGTATATGAGTAATGTCGTAATCGAGACGTAATTTAAACCCCAAGTTAAGGAAAGAACATAGTCTACACTACAACGGCAAAATGAAATCAGACGAATCGATTGATGCACGTTAATGTTTTGTGTTCTGCACGTTAATTGTCAGCTATTGGAGACACCGCATGCAGCGAAATAAGAGGCACACAGGGTTGCACTACAAAGAAGTACGGAACGAACTCTATGAACAAATGAGACGGAAGAAATATCGATTTCTCAGAAAGAAAAAGAAAGAGCAAAATACGCTCGATATGCGGGTGAATTCGGTGGCTGTTGGATGGTATTTGTTGCATTTTTCGTCAAAAAATTATGAAAAATGATGGTCAACACGGTCTCTTTTTTGCATGATTTGAAAAGGTCTTTTGGCACGAACTTTGTTGCTACACGACGGAAACCCAAATCATTAAGCAAAATGTCTTGGACGGATCCATAGGCAATGTTCAACTCCTCCGCTATCTCTCTGATGGTTAATTTGCGGTTATTAACCAACATTTCTTTTACTTCATCAATGTTTCCGTCGGTTTTCGATGTCGATGGTCTGCTACTGCGTTCATTATCTTCGATTGACTCACGACCACTTTTGAACCGTTCTTGCCACTGGTAAACGACCGTTTTCTTTAGAGAATCGTTGCCTAAACACTTTTCTAACATTTCGCGCACCATTAAATTCGTTTTTTACGCAAAATTTAATACAAGTTCGTTGTTGAATCCATTTCTAAAATTGTAAAAAATCACCAATACACACAGAGATAGAATAATGGGAGCGCCACAGGGTGGTTATCCCGGGAACTTTTTGATCAAGATGGTAATATGTGTACGTATGTTATACACGAGTACGAATCAGTTTTCTTACCATTGCGTACAACTTTTGGGATCCCCACCAAGCTCATCCGTCTCTGTAGGATGACAATGAAGAACGCATTTGATGCCAAAAAAGGATTTTGAGAAGGCAGCGGCTCGAATAGAATGTCGCGGCAAGCTATAACTTTGAGGTAGAAAAAGACTTTGTCTACACTAGCTTTGCCAGAAAGTAATGACCAAATCGTAGAGATCAAGCAAAGAACCACTCTTGCCAATCGCTATTTCTTTGGATTAAGAAGGCAACTGAGAAACAAGTCCATCTCATGGACAAGAACGAAAGCACTATGTACAGATGAAAATGTCTCTAATTATTTCGAGAGAAAACTTCTTCAAGTGATTTTGGTTTCGGAATTTAGTGAAGAAATAATAAAAAATTTTATGGGCTACGCAGCGATAGTGACTTGGCCGGAAGGGCAAGAATTCATCGGCTCCGATGGATAGGACATGTTGAGGGAATGAACACCACCGATACGACTTGGAATATCTTCGAATCCATTACAAGGGTATAACGTGGTAAAGAAAGACCTCAACTTCGGTGGTGCGCTCAAGTGAAAAGAGACTTTAGCCAACTGCCAAGATTTTCATTTAGAAATAAAATATAAATAAAAGCCCGTTTCAAATATGTCTTTTCTAAAAGATAATTAAATATACAGCAGAATTCAAAGATGCAATAGCATATCTATATGACCATATCCGTCACCACAACCGATAATAGACACCAACTGTGGCGGCATGTGTTACTCAGCTCGCTTCGGGAAATAGTTGACTCCCCAATAACTTGAATAGGACCAGCAGCGCAACAAGCAAGTTAACAGTGTAGTGCTTGCTTACCTCCCAGTGGTGGGCCCGGCTCACTCATGAAGGCTAAAATGGCAAGGGCATGCTCGACCAGTAGCGTAATACTGGTCTACGGCATCATATGGTCCACAACCGCAAACGGAAGCGATTAAAAAAAATGTGACGAACTAGCTAATTGCTAAGGATAGTATTGGATTCAGTGTTAACGAGCCTGTCAAGCGATTAAAGGGCAACGTTCTTTGGATCTACACTGGGAACCATTGACAGACCATTGACATTGGAGATCCTCGACTGCTATAAAGCAGATATTACCGAACCGCCATCCAAGAAGTGCAATGGGATGAAATGTCAAAAAAGGAATGAAAAACGGTGGTATCTACTATGGAGAATGTTACAGACAACAACAGCAGTCGCAGCGTTTATTTGGATGCGGATTCGCTGTTAGAGGACGATTTAGGAATCTGTCTTCAAGTTTCAAGCTTCTAGCATGTAAGCAAATGGACATGGGCTTATTGATTTTACGGCGGGATGTAATATAACTATATTCAGCATAAGGGGATGATTCCTGATCAACAAACCGTCATCTAAATTGGTCATATTGCAATCGGTGCAAGGCACTTCTCCAGTATTTTGGATGTCCGAACGTTGTGAGCAGTTAACTTTGACATGGACCATTAGCTTGTTATAGCCAAGATATGGGTGCGGATATCCATAACAGTCCCATGTGAATGACCAATTATGAGAAAGTTCAAAATTGAACGGCTACAATTGCAAGAGACCGCCAGAGCCTTTTCAAATCGAGTCTTTTTAATCTCTCGAGTAATCTGATGCCGCCATCTTAACGTAGAAGACCAATGTTATCATTACCAAATAGCAATCAGAGAGGGCGCCTCTGATGTACTAGGTTTCAACCCACTCGAACAAAGAAACCACTGGTTCGATGACGAATGCATACAAGCAAACCTGGAAACCTAACCTGGGGCTGATATTAGGTAACCAGGGTGGTCACTATGGTAGAGGATAGCTGAACGGCCTATAGATACGTATGTATCTACTATGATATTGCGAATAACCAATAAGCAATTTCCAACAAAGAGCGGCAAAAACAGAGGGTCTGACGGAAAAAAACACACAAGCCCAGTGCAATTTTTGTGATAGGGCGAGTAGATGCCGCCCATAAATAAGCATCCTGTCCCCAAGGCAAGGCATTATGCATCCGTCCCGATGACTGAAGGGTGCTGGGGTTAGAAAACTCCTACAGCATCGCTAACGGAGCCCTCCAGATACTTCGCGCACTCTGCTTGTAATATAGCCTTATTATAAAACACAAAAAAAGGGCAAACAAATTTCAAAACGCAGGAGTCGAAAATACAGACGAAAGTCCGTTCAGGAGAAGTTCTCTACTGATGCGATTACCGCCTTTAAAAACAACGGACATGGGGACATTATCTGAACCATTAAGTGAGCAAGATGCAGCCGAACCTTCTCCCCTGAGGAGCATCAACTGGTAATTTGACGTCCGAAACCACCACGGAAGCAAGGGTCAAAGAAACCATCGAAGAAAGAGAAAAGCGTTAAGCCATGCAATCCCTGATATAGAACATCACTACACTGATGGAGTTCATCAAATGGTAAAGCATCAGGAGATTAGAAGCCTGGTGGAACAAAGCGTCTATAAGTGCCAAAGGGAGAAGAAAGAAAAAGCTCCTGAGGGATTTTCTTCTGCCCCAGAGGCAGAAGTCGAAGCCCCAAGACAAAGACCCAGGTATAGAAATTGCAAGACAGGCCCACAATAAAGTCGAGTGGAAAATAGTGGTAGAAAAAGGGCGAGGCAGGATACACATTAACTCGTGCGTCCGAGTGATTAAAAAGATTGGAGAAACTTCTTACTGCAACATACTGCGAAAGGTAAAGACGTACACTGAGCTAAATGGCCTGCGGTCTGATATAACCCTCATAAGAAAGACGACGAAAAGGGAGTTACTGCTTGAGCTCAGGAAAGCACCGGATGGAAAAACCTCTGATCACCAGAGTAAAGTAGGACAATTTCTCGGGGAAATGGCGAAAGTGAGATCCCTAACGCACGAGGTGCTCATTGAGTGCAAAGACCTAGATGACATCGCTACAAGGGAAGAGATCTGCCTTTGAGGAAGTGCAAGTTATGCAACCGTTAAAATTATGTGGACGGCATATCAGGAACTCAATCTGCACTCAATAGCCTCTCAATAAACGCTGCCAAAAAAGTTCTACCACTGTGATGTTTTAGGTGCCTTAACTTCGGGCATCCAGCAAAGGCGTGCAAAAACACGTTGGATAGATAGTCAAGTGTAGACAGAAAGGCCATGTATGCCAGAAATGAAAATAGATGTTGCCGTAGCTGACGAAAAGGTTTGGGTAGCTAAAGAGCTGCTATCTAGGCCTCTAGAGACTACTGCTTTGAAGAAAAAATGATGACAACCGAAATACTCATTGTTCGAGCAAAGGTCAGGGGGGTACATATCTACAGTTGTTATGCATCTCCAAACAGCATCTTTAAGGAATTCTAGGGTATGTTGGATAGTCTCGTGGATGATGCTAGAGGTCGTAGTCCAACAATTATGACTAGAAACTTAAACGCATGGACGGTGCAGCACACGGATCAATAGAAGAGGAGAGGCTCTACTAGAAGCTGCATTGTCACAAGATGTAACACTGCTTAATACGGAAAGCGAGCAAACCTTTAGCAGAAATGATGTAGGCTCCATAGTTAATATGACCTTTGAAACGAGTTCCCTAGTGAGAGGCGCCAAGTGGACAGTCAGTAACCAATATACCCTGGCCATCCAGTTTGACGTACAACAAAGTAAAGCGAACCAGGAACACCCGCCAAAGAAGGCACAACGAATGAGGTGGAAAAAAGTACACTGAACGAAGACTCTTTTACCCTGATCTTTGGAAAGTCTACAATAAGCCCAGGAACGGCAAATGCTATAGCCGCAGAGGTTATCAAACTAGTAACAAGGGCTTGCGACGCATCCATGGGCCAGAAGACATCATCGCCAGCATCCAGTATACTGGTGAAATCAGGAGATAGCAGAGCAGCAAGTGACATAGAGCGAGAAGACTATTCCAGCGATCCAGAGGTTTGCCCATCACGGTCTACAGATGAAATACAAAGATAGGCGTAGGGACCTGCAATTAAACATCCGGAGAAGCAAAAGCAACACATGTAAATCCATGGTGTACTGCCCACAGAACAGTCATGGCAAAAAAACAAAGGCACTAGGACACACTCACCCTCACGCCCACTCCTAATGCAAAAAATAGTATCGGGATTATTTCCACCGTAAACACCAGAGCAGAGCGTACAGAAAACACAGGAGATCGCAGCCGTCATGGAAATGGGACCCCTGTACGTATGCAGACGACTGGACGAAAATAAATCACCTACAATATATTGGATGGCATACCAAATAAATAAGGCCCTTAAGCTAGCCATCTAAACAAATACAGAGTTTATGGATATGTAAATATAATATAACAAGTGTCTAGCAAAAGGGGTGTTTCCAGGGGGGTTTTCCAGACCAATGGAACGTCTGGTGCTGCTGCCTAAAGCGAAAATAACACCAGATGAGCCCTCACCATACCGTCCCACATGCCTGTTAAGACACAATCGGTATAATACTAGAGCGAATCTTATGCAACCGACTGAAGGTGGCAATCAATGAAGTTGGGCGTCTATCAAACCAACAGTATGGATATAGAAACGCTCTTTCTACAATAGATCCTATACGGAGGGTAACTATAATCTTGGTAGAAGCTATTCAGGACAGCAGATGGAAGAGACGGTGCAAACAAATATGAGGCTGTAATAACACTGCACGTAAAAAATGCGTTAGACTCTGCAAACTGGTACCGTATCGTATCGTATTTGGACAAACAAGCCCCTGATTTCTAACCTAAACCTACTTCAATACCCCACAAAGTTACGCCTTATGCCTTAGACAAGGACGATGATTTTTAGCCGAGGTTAGGCTTAGTGAGATAGAAGCTCACATTAGCACCTACACGATGTGCAGTCATGATGTTCCCTCCTTCACTCGTATAGAGCGGCCTTGCAGAAAAGAACGACAGGGGTTGCGAGCTCTAAGAGAAGAAAACTTTGTAGTAGAACCATAGTCGGTGCTGAAAATCTGGAAAGACTATTTATAAAGACTCCTAAACGGGATGACGAACACCATCTCATCATCAGGCAGAATGAAGCCCTCAACAAGGACGAAGACAAACAACATTTCCGTCCACCCGACCAAGTTGAAGTCAGGACAGCTAATTCTAACAAGACTGCAGGACATGATGGCTGGTGATGATTGGATACGAAACATACATCAACTCATCCCCATAGATCAAATTTTCAGACTACGGTAGGAGTTCCAAATCGATACATACCACCTCTTCATCGATTTCAAAACCGCATATGACAACATATAGAGACGAACTGCAATATCCAGTTTTGGCATCCCTGCCAAGCTCATTCGACTATTCAGGATGGCGATAGAGGTTGATAAAGGCAAAAGCGATACCTGTAATACCAAAAAGAATATAAGAAGCTAAATCGGATTTCGAAGAGTGCCTCTTATAAAGACTTTTGCCAAAAAATCGAAACAGTCGGTGGAATCAGTAGGCTATTCAAAGTTATCAAAAGGGAAAAACCAACCAAACAATTTCAGGGCACCTACACTGAGTCAGGTAACCTACTCAGAACCAGCTCACAAACAGATTCTATTAACAAAGATGTTAGTGAGTTGAATAACACAAAACGCCGTAGTTGGTATATCTCATCGGTAGTAGTGACGGATGAGACCATAAACATGCTGCTGCTTTCTTTGACGGCTTCATGTCGCCTGGCACCGATATCATGTACCCAGTTATGTTACAAAAAGGTGTAGACCAGCTGCTGGTACTGGCATACATACCGAAATCCCGGCGAACATAGTGAAAATCGAGAAAAAGGACCTCACGCTCATCAAGAGCTTCAGACCTATAAGTCTGACTTCCTTCATGCTTGCAATGAATGTTCGAACTCCATATGAGCAAACTGCTTTACGAATGCAGATGCAACATACTCGTACTTCCCATAGCGGAAAATCCTGCGAAAGTGCGCTTTAAAATTTGGTAAGCAGAACTGAAGGCGCACTTAATAAGAAGGAATACGCTGGTGAAGAGGACACCGAATGCGGATGCTGACTACAGCCAATATGAAATAATAATACCCCCAACCAGGGTTGTTCGCAAGGCTACTCCGTCTCTACTGCTATGGGGGATGTTGTTTGATTCATTGCTTAACACTCTCAAGAGTTCTGACATCTCTGCACAAGAATACGCGGATGGTGTATCCGTACTGTCTGTTGGATCGTATGTAGCGATTGTATTTTCCAACCTTGGATGTGATAGATAATCGGTGCACTAGAAACTGGCTTTCAGTTAATCTTTTTAAAACTGAAGTTGTTCTCTTTACGAGAAGGACGTAGCTAAGTTTGGGATTGGAAAAGGTTCACTGCAACTGTCTGTTCTAAAGTGCAGGCAACCCTGGACATAGTCGACGATTGGTACAATAAGAATGGGCTGTCAATCAATCCTCTCAAAACTGAGGTTGTTCTCTTTACGAGATGGAGGAACTTGACTGATCTGACTCATTTGGTACTAGGTATCACCATACAATTCTCCAAAGTAGCTAAGTACAATATTTGGGTGTAATCCTGGATCACAATCTATTAAATCACTAAACAGGTAACGTCGAATATCGGCCTTCTGGTAGTGCGAAGGAGCTGTCGGCAAGACATCGGGCCCTTTCGGTCCATTGAATCTACACAGCTATGATAAGGTCAATTATGTATATCCTATGCGTTGGTTATCAGGTGGAATAAGCTTTCACATAAATACGCCACTACCGCTTATACAAGATTCCAAAGAATCTTGCTCCCAGCTCGCATGGCTCCCTTCGATATTCATATCACTCGATGTACTCTCGAAGCCAACTTTCACTGGAGATTTGATGAATTTGTGCGCCAACTATCTTTTGGCTCCAGTTTTATGGACATACCGACCTATGCAATGACACCAGAACCCATGTTGTTCAAAAAAAATACGGAACCGACTTTCCAGGTTTCGGCCAGAATTTGAACCAGGAAAGGAATGTACGTAGTCGGGTCTTCACGAATGGTTCAAAAACCGATTTAGGATGCGGGGCTGGTGTCTTTCTGGAGAACGACAACGTTAGACTTTACTTTACTTAACAGCTAGGAAACCTTGCGTCTGTTTTCCAAGCGAAGATATACACAATCCTGATGATAACTATGTTTAGTGGTTCGCTGAACCTTCTTATGACTTCCGACATGTTTTTTTTTTAAACAACACTCAAGAGGGTGTGACTACTATTAAAATGCAGGAGTTTTAGTTTTTTTAAGTTTTTCGGAAAACTGGATTGAGAGAGAGAAAGATGTTTGGGATCAGTGGTTACTTCGCTCCATAGTCTGTTAAGTCTACTTGCGTCCTCGGTTAGGGCTTCCATTGATAGTTGGGTTTCTTATGCGCACAAATCTCCAGGCTGCTAGCAAAAGTCTTAGATGTCAGCGGCTTTCCTGCTGTCTCTCAGTAGGAAAGGCTGCAGGCCGCTTACCGGCGTCGTGACGGAGCACTACACTTTGGCCACTTAAATGCCTTTGGCAAAAAGTGATACGACATCCTCCGACCCTAACTGTGAAAGTGATGAAGATACCACGGAGCACTAACTCTGTGAATGTTCGGTTTGCGCTCGCATCGGGCTGCAGTTACTCGGCGTGGTGGCGGACTAGTATTGTAGGCACTTTATCACTAAAGCGCTTAGTCTTAGTCTTTCTTCCAAAGATTGCGAAATTCTATTAAAAAGAATTTACAAGGGGTATAATGGACTTCGTTGTCTGACTGCTCCTTTCCGATAGAATAAAAAATATATATGCTTCAATTCCTGTTGATGATCGAAATAAATTGTAAAAGCACAACGACCTTCGGCTATACAACTTGAATGTTTGAACATTGTGGGTGGCCGTGGCTCAAGTGGTAGTGTATTGGCTTCTCAATCGGACGGTTCGGGGTTGTTTTCAGGCAACTATAATCTCGTGAGATGAATGGTTGACTAAATATAATATCAGGTCAATTTAGACTAATAATTTAGTCTCCCAATTAAATGTTGGATGCCACCCATGGAGCGAAATAACCACTGAGCCCAAACATCGTTCTTACTCTTTGTCCAATTTTTCGAAAAATTTAACACGTGCTCTGGCATTTTAAGAGTAGTTGAGGGTGTGAAAACTTGAGTGTTAAGTTCTTAAAAAAAACAAACAAATGACGTGCCACCAAACTATAAGTAGAAGCCCTAGACCTTAAGCTAATACTGCTGCCATTCACATATTTCGAGAGATGGATTCGACATAAGAGGGATGGTAAACTGTGGCATATCGTATAATATGCTGATTGTTATAGAGGGAAGAACTTTCGTGTATGTGCAGTTTCAACGTCTTCGTCAGGAAGTCTTGAACTACATGGAAACCCTGATTACAATCCGCAACGGTTGATTCACCAACTTTTGCCTAATATGTACTAATGCTGGCTCCGAAAGAGGAGCCAACCTTACCAAACCATTTGTTCGACAACTTCTCAAACAAAGTAATTTTCCAAGAAAGATTGTCTTAGAAGAAAGGAAGGAAAGAAACTAAGACTGCATGACATCACCTTTGGAAACCAAGTCACGATGATTGACTTTGCAGCATAGCGTAAATTCATCATAACTAGAATGCTCTTTTGATATCGCAACATCCTCAAAAGACTCTGACAGTCCCCTTTTTAAAGAAACAAGAACAATGAATCAGATTGATCACATAACGATGTTCCATTTCAGTTTCTGAATATATAAAAGTTTTCAGAAGCTAAAATGTACCACTACTTTGTGGTCTACGTACGAATAGGTGCTAAAATGCAAAAGTGCAATGCAGTGGGGAAATTTAAAGTCGATATCCCTTTATTCGCATTAGACTGTTTAGAGACATTCTTCTCTGAGTCTTCCAATTTCTCGAGGAATCCAATTCTACCATCTTCAAGCGCAGAAAACTAATGCCTGCAACACATCTTATGTTGGGGTTCCTCCAGACCACCAAATTAAACTCCTAGTTTGATGAAATGTCAAGACGAACGCATTCGTAGGAGGCATAGAAGGCGGCAATGCAAATAAGAGCGAGAACTGTTCATGTTGGCTGGGGTTGTTCAAAACTCACTACAAAACATTAAAGCCTATAACTGAAGTCATGATTTTCAAGGTTGAGAAAAAAAAAGTATATATACTCGTAGTTATGTATGTACGAGTATCTGCGGAATCCGTAATTTTCATGAATCTTTCAACTCAAATAAAGAATTTTTCGAATTTTTTAAGGAACTAAAACTTACTTTTGATCGTGTGTCAGCGCCAACGATCGAATTCCAGCATTACATGCTGGGAAAGCGTAAAGTGGTGCCAAATTGAAAGTTCTCCACACTTCAACAATACCACGATCACCGGCTGTCATCAGATATTCGCCATCGCGTGACAGAAGCATGCACTGTTGAATGAAATTGAAAAAAAAAAGAAAAAAAAAATATGAATATACTCGTGCTTGTATTGTTTTCGTTATAAAACAAATATTTGATAGAGTCGAATAATTTTGAGAAAATTTATCCATACCTGCAAATTATCATTATGCGACTCATGACGCAGCATCTTTCCATTGATTGTAAACGCAGCCACATTGCCCTTGTCATAGTTGACGACAATGAAACCTTCTCGTGACATTGCAATCAATTCGGGTGAGTAAAAGTCAGACGGTGGATCGAGCGATCGCAGGAGATCACCAAATGTAGTGTGAATAAGAACAGGACCATCTGTAATAGTTAATCAAAAAAGATTGAGCAAATCATAGAACCCAAAGCAAAGACACCCTCAACTTACTTATAGATCCCGAAACTACCAATCCCAATTCAGCACTAATCACAACCGATGTGACAGCCTGTTCGTGGCCTGTCAGTGTAGCTCTTGGAGTTGGTACGTCACCCTCTCCGACAATACTCTGAGTTCTGGCATTCCAATGCCACAGTAGCACTGTGCAATCCGCTGATCCTGATGCAATGTAACAATCTGAAGTGATGTTACACTCGGATCGTGACAAGCAGGTCACAACACCAAAGTGACCAAACACGATTTGAACAATTTTAGCTGCAAAGATAGGATGGATGATTGATCAGATACAGAATGGACTGAGCTCTGATGTAGGAACTTACCTGCTTCGGTGGAGAAGACTCTAAAACTGTTATCCCAGAAGCCACAGGCAATAAGGAAACGACTATCTACGGTAGTGACGAAGCAGTTGGATCTAATCTTCAGCATTTGGCTAAAGTTGTCACCCAAGTGGCGACGATTCATTGGATTATTGTGTCCGGTATTTTGTGTTGCTGCAAAAATTAAAAAGATTGTCAAACTGTCACTTGTAGACGGACAAATTGGTATAAAAAAAACTTACACAAAACAGGATCCATGGTAAGTGGCAAATTAGAGCCAGGTGTTTGCGTTGATTCCGCATAGCTTGGACTTTGGACGGATGCGGTGTAGTTGCAGTTCCATCGGTTTACAGCGAATTGATGGCCAGCTGTCACAGTTACCACAGATGGCAGTGACAATTGAGGATACGTGTTCGCCGAGATGTGTATGATCGGTGAGTTCAGATGGAACTTCATTGACATGCAGACATCGTCAGGCATAGCGCTGAACATCATTGGCGACAGATGCATTGCAGAACTTCGTGGTGGATGCGGTTCCATCAGTAGTTGTGACGGTGTTTGACCAAAATTACGAATTTGATTTTCAACTGCCTCCCGCATTACTGGATCAGCAATCGCATCTAGCTCCACGCTGCCTTCATACGTGAGGTAGTAGAAGACATTAGTTGCCCGAACTGCTTCAGGACCACGTTGCTTGTATCCAAATATTAAATCAATCCACTGATGAAGTTGGCACGAGACGAATTCTGATTCCAAGGCCATCCGGTTGATTCGGACAAATTCTTCCGGAGTCTTTGACCAAGGTGGTAACTCCACATCGGATACAAGTGTCCCATCTTCTCGATGGCCAAGCCGATAACTCGAAGAATTATAGAACATTTCAGGAAGAAAGTACCACTCCGGTATCAACTCCTTCACATCCGAGGTATCCCGTTGAGCGTTCTTCCACGAAAGTGACACGGAGGAGAACAACCGATCGGGATAGTCGAATTTACCGCCCTGTAGGGCTAAGAACATCGTGGTGAAAGGCTCCACACGAACCAACCAATTTAAAGTGAAACTGGACGTGGAATAATGAGTACCATAGTGGAAAGGCGGAATTGTGTCATTTTCCCAGCTCTCATAGCGTTCTTCGAAGTATGCTCGTCGGCTGGGATTCAGTGCACCAATTGGTTTGGACAGATCTCGATAGTTCGATGGTTGGCTTAAGTCAAGTTCCTTAGAATCGTAATTGGTGAGTACCCACGGGAATATCGGGTATTGATTAAGGTCATTATAAGTTCGACCAGCAATTGTATTCAGGAACATCAGATATTCAAAATTGGAGATTTCACGTCGTTGCCATTTCTGTGTCATGTTGGAATTACGCATTAGCTGTCTGGGTGACATCATCGAAGCACGTCTAGTTTGAGGAATTCCATATTTAATGCCCACTCCCACTCGGGGTAATGCTTTGATGACTTTTTTCACCGTGTGCTGGTCGGGGAAAGCGAACAAGATCGACGTCCGACTGGCTAGGAATATTTCCAGTGCAACATTTTGCAACAAATATCGGCGAGAGAAGATCGCACGAACTTCAGAGAAATACCACTTGCCATGCAAGTGATCGCAGTATTTCAGTACTTCCTGTTCGATCTTCTGGAATTCTGGATGATCCTCATCGACTTCAAAGAACATCTCGGTGCTAGTGATTGACACTGTACCAGGGGCCACCAGTCCGGGAGCGATTAGTTTCGCTTTAGTACTTATATTAACTGGTCCAGTCAGATCTAGATCTAGTTCGCGATCCTCGATCAGCAGCTCAGCGTCATCTAGCAGATCAGTAGAGTGTTGGGCTGATTGATGTGATCTTGTTACTGCAATCTGTGTGTGGAATTCATCTCGTGTCTGCATGATTGCGTCCTCGGGACCACCATTTTCGAGAGCAGCTTTGAGTGTAGCTTGTGGATGACTTGATCCTCTTGGATTTTGTACCATACGTTTGCGTCGACGTGCGTCGTCTTCCCAAGCATCAAGTTTCCAAAACGTCTGTTTGGCAACACTTCCGCTCGATTCACCCCAGGCTCCATGCCGATTGCACATTATATTACGAACTTTCTCTAGCAATCTGCTTGCGATAACATTGTCCCGTCGTCGGGCGGCAGTGATAAGATGGTCACACATGCGCTCTTCCTCTCTACGTTCCAAAAGCGTCTGTGCACATTGTGATTCAAAATCGGCATGCTTCAGAACATCATCAGCACGCATGCGATTCAATATGAATTCGGCTTCATTAGCAACTCGAACGATATGGTCTTTCATGGCGTGGGAAAGTAGGCGACCTTCGTTGATGAGCTCAATAAAAGCCAAGCCGGCGTGCTTTTGCAGACTGTTTTGCCATTCTTGTGAACAGAGCAACATAACGAGTTCAACAACGGAGTGGCTATTTTTGAATGTGGTTAAACCCTTGCCTTCCATCAGAAGCTCCTGTCCATGGGAGCCAACCAATGTCTTCGAGAGGAATGGCGCGAAATCGACCATGATTTCTCGTAACAGAGGACAAACAGGCCCAAGAGCAACTTCGAGTTTTTGCGTTAAACTTGCTTCACGGGATGGGGTTGTCATTGGCAGTTGGCCAACTAGTGGTGGTTTAATCGGCAGTTCTTCTGGTCTTGACCTCTGTCCAGATGATGATGAACCACCGCCAAAGTTATCCTGCGGCACTCGAACAACTGAAATCTCAGAATCGGGCTTGTCTCCTCGTTCCCCACTGGGCACTAAGTGATGGATGTTACCTTCCATGTCACGTATCTTCTCGTTGGTGTCCTCATTTAGATTCACATCGGTCCAACTCTCGTCATTGGAATTGCTGGGCTTGTTGTCATCGACCATAATCTCACTGGAAGATTCCACCTCCTGCACCTCGTTTTCTGTGGAATTCATGTTGAGTGAAGCTACATCCGAGTCGACACTCTGAAATCGGGAAAAAAAAGTCGAATTGAGTAACTCGGAAGGGATGGTGTTGAAATGTCCTTGGACATGGTGTTAGTAACATATGTGATGAAGGAGGTGAAGATGAAGGACAAACTCTTATATTGCAGTCAAACAAAACACGAGCAGCACGCAGTGATGAGCGATTCAGAGAGTATTTACTTATCGGAGTCCAACTCCCAGCTCTCAGATCGTGTATAAGTGAGTAGGTGGGGTGAAAGAGATTACAGTGCGATTTACTTCACTAGATCACTAGGTAGTATGGCGAATTACCTTCTTGTAGTGGTAGTGGTAGCATTTGAGTGATTCTATCACCAACAAGGGTGAAGCTATAGTCAGTGCATGAGCGTTTGGCACTAAAACACAAAACAGAAGCAAAAGTGGGAAAAGAAAAAGAAAAACAAAAAGAAAAAAGGAAAGAAAAACAACACAAAACAAAAATACTCGTAAAAATAAACAACTAATGCACACACATATACACGCACATTAGCAAAAATTAACGGAAGCAAAAATGCGAATAGAAGTATACGCCATTAATAAGCAGCAATAATACTCGTACTAAAACACAAAAGGATAAAAGAAATCCAACCCCAAGAAATAACCTTTCGCAGAATTAAAAGGACCTCCACTCTCCCTCAATAGCTAATGAATCGGAAGCAATGAATAACCGTAGTTGAGAGCGGGTGGGTTGCTATGTACTTCAATTTAATCACGCCCACTCATTTATAATCCCTGAGTGCAGCAACATGGGTTAGAGTTTCATTCACGAGGATTATCCCGGAAATCCTTTGTTTGGCCCGAAAGCTGGGTCGAACAAAAAGTGAAATTATTCTCCCGAGACGCACTTATTTCATGATTTATGTGGTTGCGATGTTAGTTAGGATCCGAAATATCCTTGTGTTGAGTCTGGTGGTGATAATTAAAAGGATAAGGCAGAAATTTTAGCTACAATAAATTTGGAAAGGGGTTTGCTTTTATGGATTTACCTTTTCGTATAGAGCCCAGATGGATAAACGTGACATTTGATTATCCTTTGGGGTGATGATTTTCAATTTAAGACAGAAATTATGGATTAAAGTTAAAAGGGGTTTAAGTTGAACAGGGACGTCCCAGACCACTGATTCTACTTGACTGTTTGGTAATTATTTATTAGTGAGCTATCAAAATTGAATGTGACCACATACAAACCGGATACAAGTACAAGGAGGATGTGGTGGTTGATTTTTTATTTTTTGTGTATGCTGGAGTAAAAATCGTTAAACACTTGGAGCGGTAAAATCAACATTTGCTTTATGCTCTGGTGGGGATGAGCAAACAGATTATAAAACACCAGCTACAGGGTTTATTTAGTGGCTGCTTTTTTTTATAGTCTGTGCATGGTAGAATGGTAGAGTGCATCCTGGTGGTGTACATTTCATTAAAGGTAACCAGAGCAGAAACGGATTGAACAGGTAATACAAAGTAATCCACATTTGGATACACACGCGGATGAGGCCAGATAGAATGTGTAATGTTGATATGGTTGTAGAGTCTGGCCTAGGAATATGCGGTACATTTCCTTTTACCGGTATTTTGTGGTGGAAATATAATCGTTGCAGGAGTCAAAAGGATCCATTGAGAAGAATGTTACGTGTTAATTTTGAAAATAATTTTCCCAACGTAGAGCGTAATTGGATTATCAGTACATATGCAAGTATTCATTAGTATAACAAGGATTTTGAACTTTGAAATTCTAAAACTGTGCGGACCCTAAAACTTCACTTCTTGCATAGGTATAAGAAGAGGGTGTTCTTCCGAAGCTTGGTCGAATATAAATAATAAAGAAATATTCAACTTTCAAATTTTCAAATAACTCGCAAAGGTAAGTAGAACGGGGTTTAACTGTGGACTAGTTAAAAGGAACCAAAAAGCAGGAATAAATCTGCGACTCATGTGGCGATGATAGTCGCAAGAAAAATCATCCCCAAAAAGAGAGTAATGTTTGCAAGGCATCGAAATACGGTCGATTTTCAAGGAATCTACGAACAGCTTAGCTAAGTAAAGACAAAAGCTGACTATAACGATCTGATTTGGTACAGAGCATACACTTACTCATTTCAAAGACTAGTCGGAAGAAATTATGCTTGATGTCATCTTCTGATGATTGTCTTCTTAACATGGTGTACAGGAACATGGCTGCTGTATCGTTTTAATGCCTGAAGGTATTCCGGTCGGAAGAATTCTCACTGAGAGCTTTGATCAGAAGCGGCAATTGCACTTCCCAATTGTTGTTTCCTTGGCAATGTTTTATCCATAAATTCCTTCGAGTGAGTTTTGGGCCTGCTTCCTTTGACGGGACTTGTAGGAAGCGTTATAACATTGAACTCTAGAAGCTGTATAACGAGATTAACCTGGCTAGAAAAATGCCTCCGATTGCTATAACGTGTCCTGCAAGATTTTGCAATAATTCATATAGGAGCCACGGGTGTGGACTAAGTCTGTAGTTTTGGAAGTCTAAGGAATTTCAAACCAATATATGACGAGGGATCAGGAAAACCGAGAACTTGCCTTTGGATCTATACGGCTATGATAAGGCCAATTACATCCTATGCGTCGGTTGTCTAATGAAATATACAAGATTCCGAAGAACGAACAGACTCGGCTGCATAACAGCCTTCCCTAGCGCGCATGGCCTTGGTCTAGACGCCCTAATAAACCGTTGATAATCATATCATTCGCTGTACTCTCAAAGCCATATTTCGTTTAAAAAGAAGTATTTTTATGAACTTGTGCGCTAACTGTCTGTTGACACTTGCTTTATGGACATACAGACCGATGAAATGCCACCAGAACTCATGTTGTTAAAAAAATTTGAGACAGGAAAGGAATGCAGTCGGGTCGTCAGGAATGGCTCAAAAACCGATTTAGGATACGGCGCTGTTGTCCTTTTTCGAGAAAACTTGCATCCGTTTTTCGGTGTGGGTATACACGCAATCCTGATGGCAATTCTAAAATTCTGCCCTACTGAACACTCCCACGATCTCCAAGAATGCAATGCAATTCACTGAACACAGTCGAAAGGAAATGAAATGTCTCTCCGTATCTGGCATCGTGACAAGTCGCTTCTCTTTTGTTCGGCACGTAAGTGTGCTGAGTATTAGTGAAACAACATCCTGAGGCGTTTACTGTGAGAATGATGACGAGACCGTTGAGTATTACCTTTGTCAGCGTCCTGTTGTTTAGAATCAAACAAGGGAATACAGGGATTTAACTATTCGAGTTCTTAACGAAAGTTGATTTGAGCCCTTGAAGATGCTACCCAATAATGAGTAGAAGTATTGTATATTCAAAAAGCTAATAGCTGAAATTAATTTTTCTGGACAAGTTTTGAAGAAGTTTTTAACATCTGACCCCGACATACAAAATCAATGTGTTATCCCATCTAGGCTGTTAGAGAAAAGATTCCTTAAAGAAGCGTATGACAATACGAGAAAGCCAATTGAAGCGGACTTAACAGCTTCTTTAGGAATTTTAACTGGCCGTTATGTTTCCTTGATAACGACGTGGATGCCGCTGCTGATCTGATCACAAATACAAATCCCTTATCGGATGAAGAGTATCAAACCAAAAGAAAAGCCATGGTACGGCTCGAGCTGTAAAGGCTGTCAAGGTTACGGAAATGTTTTTTCGGTCCTTCAAGACCAACCCTACCGAAGAAAACCGAAAAAAGTTTAAACGAGCCAGGAATGACTACAACGTTTTTCTCAAGCGTATGAAATTTCAATACGACCAAAAGTTGAGGCAAAAAATACTAAAATGTCCCAAAGATAATAAAAGCTTTTGGTCATTTGTCAAAAACATCAGAAATTCTGCATCATCCTCCATCCAAACGCTCATTTACAATGACATTCCAGCTGTCAGCTATTTGGACAAGGCCAATTTGCTTCCTGCACACTTTGCGGCCAGCTCAAGACTTTCAGATTGTGCTTTGTCTCCGCCTACACTTGTATGCGTCGAATCTTCAATGGGACAAATCCACTTTCGCACTCGTGTATTAACAAGAGTTCTTAAAGATCTCAACTTTCATAAATCCGCTGGTCCAGATGGTATATCTCCCCTTCTTCTGAAGAGGTGTTCTTCCACACTGACAAAACCACTGCGTAAACTTTTTCATCAATCTTACTCTTTAGGACTCTTTCCGAACAGATGGAAAACAGCATTTGTCCAGCCCGTCCCTAAAAAGGGCGAATATTCTTCTCTCTCCTCCTACAGACCCATTGCATTTACGTCCCTTCTTTCCAAGATATGATCATGAAATATCTCGTAACACGAAAACTTCTCAATGACCGATAGTACGATTTTCGTAGCAACAGGTCCACTGGAGATTTGATGGCACGTCTCACCGAAAAGTGGAACCAAAGCGTACATCAATCTGGCGAAAGCAAGTACATTTGGGATCGATGACTCTCTTCTTCAATGGATTAGAAACTACCTTTCGGAACGTTCAATTCAAGTTGTCTTGGATGGTTTCATGCTGGTGTACTCCGTGGCTCCGTTCTGTCTCCGACACTCTTGTTAATATTTATCAACAATCTCTTGTCTACTACTTCTAATCTAATATATTCCTTTGCTGACGACGGTACTCTCTGCTTTTCATATTCGTTTTCGGACTGCTCTTCATATGTTAAGCTCATTAAATTCCGATATTAACAGCATAACCAATTGGGGAACTATCAACAGAGTGGCATTTAATGCTTCCAAAACACAATGCTGTCTGCTGTCGTTAAAGCGAATTTAAATACCAAGCCATTATCCATGAATGGCACTCACATCGTCGAAGCCGGAATACTTTGCATTCTCGGTATGTGTGTCAATGACAACTTACGTTGGAATGACCACATATTTGACGTCGCCAAAAATGCTGCGAAATGACTAAGTTTCCTCAAACGATGTAAGAAATACTTTTCCCCTTCTGAGCTGGCGTCAATATACTCGTATAAGGCATTCATCAAAATTGGAGTACAATGCACACATCCAGTCAGGTGTGCCTAAAAGGTGATGCTAATATCACCCAGCCAATGGATACCCTCGAACACCGACGAAATGTCTCGTATCTCACTTTTTTCTATCGCTACTTCCACCACCAGTGCTCCAGAGAAATCGCCAGTAGAAATTCCCCCCTTCAAACCTTCAACCGTAACACCCGTCTCACTATGAATGCTCATCTGTACACCCTCAAGCGCACCTTCGGTTGTTCCTAAGCCGAACAACTCGCTTGTGGAATGCTCTGCCGAGCTCTATATTTCCTAGTCATTATAACATTCAGACATTTAAAACCAACGTACATCGGTACCTATCTTTCTTTCCTCCCTAATTTTCCTTCGCCCGCGCAGTGTGCAAACATTTTAAGGGTGCGCCCACTTGGGCGCCAGCTATTTAAAAAAAAAAAATCATATCGAAGGCAGAAATCAGAGCTATATTCTATAGCATCTCCACTGTAAGGCAAACTTTATAAGTTTTAATGAATCCTAGATGATCCTGGTTGGTTTTCTTACGCCAGAAACAGATTGCATGAACTATGTTTGACAATGCCTAACCAAATATGTTTTTCATTAATTTATTCAATGTTCACTCAATTACTAAGCGAAGTAACGAATAGCTTCATCCAACTTCGAATTTCGCAAATTTCACATTTTTGGAATGGCATTTTTAATAAAGCCAATTGAAAAGCTGTCATCCTGTCATTCACATTCACATCTTGCCCCTAACAAAAGGCAACTGTACTTGTACTTCATCAAATACAACTTCGGCAGATACTTTTAAAATGCAAATTTCTTCATAGATACCCTGGGATATAGAGAATTAATAACCGAGCTCCTCTTGAGAATGGCAATTACA
The DNA here is from genome assembly GCA_949129095.1 of Volucella bombylans. Classification (NCBI taxonomy): domain Eukaryota; kingdom Metazoa; phylum Arthropoda; class Insecta; order Diptera; family Syrphidae; genus Volucella; species Volucella bombylans. The sequence goes on along the minus strand of OX422143.1, from coordinate 112,375,766 downwards.
ACGACCGTACAACTATCGTTCTTTGTTAGTGAAATCGTTTTTTTTTTTCAATTTGCTGTATTAAATTGAATCCAGTTAAAAAAGAGTTACTTGGTATCTACACCCTAGCATGAGTACTTTATGTCGAATTCGGCATAATCGGTATCTGTTTGTAGTGTGGATGCATCCAGTAATCGTAGTACGTTTTAAAGAACGATTTCTTTTTAGATCAAACTATCTTTTCTTTTTTACCCTTGAACCCAATTTACTCGTAGCTTTATACATATTTTTATATTTTGCCCAACTCTTGATTTTGAAGTTTTCTAACAAACAAACTAAATCAGCTTGTTCCTTTTAAAATAGCATATTACTCGGTCGCTAAAAGCACAATATAGATCGGGGTATTTGATAGAAAAACAGTCCGAAAACATTGACAATGTACTGCATAACTGGGTTGGCCAAAATCAAAATATATAGCTATTGTCAATGCAGCCACTAAATCGGACATTTTATTATTTTCAATAAAGCACCTAAGTATCCAATATAGTGAACGTCGGAAAGGTCTTCAAATATGAATGACAATGGCACGGTGGCATCGTAGAAGCACAATTTGCTTTGCTTAAACACATACGAGGGGCGTTCAACATATTCTCGGTATCGGGGTGAAGCTGTGGTTGTATATATAAATTGACTTATTTATCAAGTAATACTATTATTTTAGTGCATTCATGTAAAATTTCATATAAATGTGATTATTAATTCGCGTTTTATCTCTAGTTAAACAGAATCATAATGGCAACTGAGACGATGATGGTGAAAATTGAGCATCGCGCTGTAATTAAATTTCTCACTAAGCAAGGAAAAAGTCAAAAAACTATTCATGAAGAGATGGTGGCTGTTTACCAGGGTTCCGCACCTTCATTATCAACTGCGCAAAAGTGGTCAAGTGAGTTCAAGAGAGGCAGAGAGAGCATTGAAGACGACCCCCGCTCCGGCGCCCCGGCTACTGCTTGTACAGGAGAAACCATCAAAGAAGTCGAAAAACTTGTTCTTGGGGATGCCCGAATAAAGGTGAAAATGATGGCAGAGATCACCAAGCTTTCAATTGGTACCATTCACACCATTCTTCATGGCCATCTTAACCTTTCAAAGGTCAGTGCAAGGTGGGTGCCACGAATGCTCACAGCGCCTCAGAAAAAAGTGAGAATCGCATGCTGTAGAGAGCTTTTGGAGATGTGTAGTGAGAACGCGGACGGTGTTATGGATCGAATTGTTACTGGGGATGAAACATGGGTCCACCACTATGACCCTGAAAGCAAACAAGAGTCCATGCAGTGGCATAAAAAAGGAACAGACCCCCCGAAGAAGTTCAAAGTCACTCCGTCTGCCGGGAAGCTCATGGCCACAGTTTTTTGGGACTCAAAGGGAATCTTGCTCATTGAGTACAAAAAAAAAGGTGAAACCATCAACGCCACATCCTACGCTTCCACTTTGTATAATTTGCGGGAGGAAATTAAAAAGAAAAGACGGGGTAACTCGCAGCGGGTGTGTTGCTTCTTCATGACAACGCTCCTGTTCACACGGCGCGAGTTTCCAAGGCTGCTGCGCGAGATTGTGGTTTCGAAGAAATCCAACACCCACCCTATAGTCCAGACCTTGCCCCTAGTGATTATTTCCTGTTTCCGGATTTGAAAAAATGTCTTCGTGGAAAAAGATTTTCGGATGATGAAGAACTCAAGTCGGCAATAAATGGGTATTTTGCAGAGAAAGAGGAAATTTATTTTTTTGAGGGTTTAAAAAAGCTTATCTCAAGATGTAACAAATGCATTGATGTTAGGGGAGATTATATTGAAAAATAAAAACAATTTAAATTGAATTCGCATTTTTCTTCATCTCGATACCGAGAATATATTGAACGTATAAGTATTTCTATCTATAATACATAAGGTACAAGTTAAGGACGTAAGTTGTAAGGCTAGGACGTAATTGAAGTTAGGGCTACCCTTGTTTTTCAAATTTAAATCCGCCTTATGAGAATAAAAATATTCCACTTTATCGTTCTGAGTTTCCAAATACGTTTCCATACGATGTTTTCCTAAGTTGTTACGTAGAGCATTTGAACTCTACGTAACGACGGTTTCGTTTTTTTGAATCATAGCCCTCTGTTTAAGATAAAAGATTCTCTGCGTGGGCTAGTTCCCATGGTGGATCAGTGTCTTCACTCTCCGACATTTATAATATTATCATATTCGGAGGATACATTGTATAAACTAGTGTTTTCTTTTTGGCGTTCCGTGGAGTTTTTGGAAGCAAATCTTCTTGCGACATCCAATTTCCATTCACCCGACATACTGTGTATGTGCACCACCGGGATTGTTTCCAACTGCATTTAACTGCTCCAGCTGGCTTCCATCATTCAGAAGTTCAACTGTTGCTGATTGTAACACCGATTTCATTTGAATATCCCGTACGCGGGAAAATCCGTTAACAGATAGATTGGCAGAAGAAGCCTTTGCATAGTGGGTATGAGTTTAAATGTTTGCACTTTAGCCGTCGTCCACATTTGCAGTTCCTTCGGATTTTGAGTTTACTTTAATAATAGCGCAAACTGCTGGGAACGGAGATTATACTGATGCGTCTTTCTGCCATGGACTCGACACTAAAAATTGGAAAATCTATTCTCACAGGGACACATGTCTCTTGTGTTTTGATGTGAACGAATGTCAATAAAAACTTAAGTTCACGAAATGCCCACACATCCATGGGAGCCAGAATCTGAACGTTCGGCCAGCGTTTACTGTGTTTCAGCAATACCAATTCGTATTAGTCGAGGCCGACCTGAAACCTCTTATCGAGCTTAGGGTCACGGCACCCAACACTTATTTGAAACTTCACAATGGTTCAACCATACATGGAAACCCCTTCCTGTGACTTTAGGTTTAAACCACAACCACCTTGACGCTTCAACTACGGGGACTACCTTTTCCAAGTCAAGCCCAGACCAAAGTGCATACCTCCCATGTTTTAATTCCTAGTGAGGGCTACCGGTGGTCCTGCCACTCAATAGGACCTATGACCGATCCCTTGTAACAGGCTAAATCGTAGTAATCTTCAGTGGCGTTAAAATCCGAAAACCATTACGATAAGACCGGCACTGCTGTACCCCCATTTATTATTAGACTACATCTTTAACGGGCGTAGCCTGGATAATTAAGTAAGGACCCTCTCACAGGGACAGAAAGAATCGGGAAAAGAAGGAAACTCATCGGTGATTCCTGATATTTAAGAGGTTTTAGGCCACTATATGATAAGCGATCGGAAAGTCAGAATTCAATCTCATCATGGCAATCCCAGAACTAAGATTTATTGCTGCAAGCATAAGCTACGAAACGAATGGAGAATATGTTGTCACGTCAGTCTATTTTGACTCAAAATGAAATTAGTTACAAACGTACGAAAACTATGAAGATTACAGGAGGCAATGGGTAAGCTTTATATCCGCAAAACTGCTTTGTGAATGCAGTTTAAGATACAAAATCAGGTGCGCAGAATTGAAGACACACTTAACAAGAAACACTACAAGTTGTGTATTTTCATCGACATTAAAAGTGCTTTCGACATCAACTTTTGACGGCATATGCTACTCAGCCAAGCAAGAACGACTTATTTCATAAATTAAAGGAATGCAAATAAAGAGAACTCTGATTGTATTTAGTTAAGTATTTGAGTGTCAACTTCCTTGGACTTAACACGTAGAGTCGAAAATCTCGGGAAAACATAGGGCTTATCATAGAGATAATGAAATGAAATCATGTTTTTTGGAACAACTTTCGGGTGTGAACCAATTTGCCTCGACTGCATGAGGGTTTTCTACAGCAGGAAGGCGCCGTTGACATTGATTTGATTAGCTGCACTTTCAAAGCCATATTCCGTTGAAAACGAGGTACTGGTACTGGAGTTTTAATGGCCTTGCGAGCTGAAGATCTGTTGATTTAGTCTTATTGACATGCTCTCTAATGCAATGACACCAGAACTGCATTTTCTGCAAAGTCGATATTCCCTGTGCCAGAATCTCAGGATGACAACGATAGATGTTTCTCCTTGTTAGGAACATTTCATCTTCTAAGAGGAATGAACTATATTGTGTAGAATAGATGGAATAAGCCAAGTGTCCGCATTTCTGGCCACAGGCTACGCTTAAAGCACTGCTGAATCATTTCACAATTTTCTTCCTAAATAGTTCCAGAATGCAAAGCTTCTCTTCGATAACTTAGTTAATTGAGTCTTGTTCGGGTCTCAGGTTAGAATAAGATCGCGGAAAATAAGGTCACCGACGGACGTTTCTTGAAGATCAGCGGCAAGATAAGAATATGTAACAAGGACTTTTTGCATGAATAGGTAGCTCATCGCCTACATCTATCCATATCAGTCAATCCAAAAATTACATAAACGAACTAGGAGATTTGGATATTTGATAGCAGTTAGATATGAATCGGGATATCAGGAAATGCTTTCGTATACATATATGCAGATCCAGGTTGCACCGCAATCAGAAAACACAAAAGTGCTTTTGGGGCTTATGAGACAGGGAATAAGAATTGTTAAATAAGACAAGGCCCTCTTTAGGAATGGAATTCAAATAAAAGTTAATTTTCAACTAGTTGGACAATCATTATCAAAAAGTTTCTCGGCAGTAGGCACTCGAAGCAGTCGTTATAATTTAATGTCTTTCCATCGCGACGTAGGTGGTCTTCTTTAAACTGTAAAAAATGGCAGAAGTCGAAGAGTTAGAGTTAGCAGACAGTTTAGAATGTTAGCACAATAAGCCTCAACAAATTTTCTCCCGATAAGAAGAAGAAGAACTTAGTCGTGTTGCTAATAACTAATACTAGATTTAAAGTGAAGAGCAGTATTTCTTAAATAATCAGCTGTTTGGCAAATTTAAGTGCGTTGCTGATTCCCATTTGTAAAGAGTGGCTCTTTTTTGTTTTAGTAGTACGAGGCCGCGTTGTTTGGCATGGCAGTGGCTCATCCTGTCAATCATCCATTTTCACAATATATTTTCGATGAATTGAGGATATGTTCCAACTACGATAGATTTGGTGAATATTTGGCTTGAAAGACTGTATTTTTTCTGAATTATTGGCGAAACATTGATTTTTAACGGTATCCCACAAATAAAAGCCCAACGGTCTCAAATCGCACCTTTGCTTACGCCAAGCAACAGGTATTAACAAAACAAAGGATAATTTGATTATTAATATTAGTACGAAATAGATTGAGTGTTGGATGTTATGTTTGGCGGGTAGCAGTATCTTGCTGGAACGAGAGCTCACCCAAGTGATTTCTAGAGGCTCTAAAGCCAATCCGAGCAAAGCCTGTTGTCGATTGAACCGATGTCGATTGACCTTGAATATGAGTATGATTATCATGCGAATCACACGAATATTCTTAACCAACTCTGGTACAGCAAGCATGGTTGGTGCATTATTTCAATTACAATTTTACTTAGCTAACTAATTAATTATGTATATCGTTAAAAAGCTATTGTTCGGCAGATCAACTATTAACTGAGGATAGTTGCTCAATCCAATGCACTTATAAGAAAAAAAAATTTTTTGGTTCAACTTCGTTCACATAGATATATTTTTGCAAATTACGTGCATTTGTATGTGTATTTTGTTTAACTAAAATTCAGTAAAACACAAACTTGTAACCAACTGAAAGCCACCTCCAAACACAAGGTGTACCTCAAAGAAGGTTGTGTTCAATCTAAAACTACAAACAAGTGAAAAGAAAAACACAAATCAAAGTAAAAGAAAAACGATAAAAAAAAAACAAAAGTGTGAAAGAGTTTTCTTCAGAAACACAAACAGAAAAATTAATTATAAAATAAATTTAAAGAAAACGCTCTAGTTTTGAAAAATTGGAAATTCGTTTACCTTTGGTAGTTTCTTTGGCAAAATTGGTTTCGGTGGTGATAATGGCTGCTGCTGTAGTTGCTTACTACCCGGCGTTGTTATACCCAAATTATTCTAACATGCAATTTATTAGTTTCAATTTTAGTTGAAATAGTTTTATTTCTTATTTAGTAAATATAAAAAGAAAGACAAAAATGGTTCTCCGACAAAAATCAAATCAGTTATAAACCCGATACCCATCATTTTAGTTTCTTTTCTTTACTTCATGCAAACAAAATGTTTAATGGTTTAGATTTGTATATATCTATTAATAACCTTGCTAATCCACATTGAATTAAATTATAATTGTCGATATCAGTATTAGGTATAAAGAATCAGGAAAAAAGATAAAATTAAAACAAAATTCTCTTACCTTAATTGAAGGAGGCCCACTAGAATGTGAATCATTGTCAGCTAACACTGAAGGATTATTCTCGTCCACAACAATGATTTCATAGTCACCATCTTGGATTGTACGAGAGCCTTGAATTGAGAGAAAATTGTGTAAGAATTATTATACATACAAAATATACTCGTATAATCAAATAGAAAATAAAATAAAAATACGTTCATATGTACGAGTATATCTTTTTGAAGCAAAAACCAAAAAAAAAAAAAATCTTTGTCCTTCTGAACACTAACGGAGTAACAAATGCTTGCAATATAAGAGGAAAAAAAATATTTAAAAAAAAGTTAAATAAAAATCAGTCCGCTGGAAGTATATCCTTTCTATTTATTTATTTATTTTTTTTAATTTCAAGTGTAAGAGTGTATTTATAGATTTCATAAATAATAAATCCAACGACAAAAAAAGCTATAAAGTATTTTATATATATAGTTTCCTCTATATTAAAAAAGAAAAACAGAAATATACTAAACTTAAACATAAAAAATTAAAGTAAAAAAATAAATGTGTAGAAGTAGCCGACATTTGTTAGAACATATTTTCCATTTTAAATTTATTAAAAAATACTTCTTTTTCATTTTAAGTAAAACTTTTGAAACACATCACTATTGCTTCTGTTTGACAATTGAAATTTTAACGAATTGAACAAAAAAACAAAATGAAAAACATTAAAACCCAAAACAACTAACACTGACGGCGGGACGAAAAAAATTGAAAACAAAGAACAACGGAAACAAGAATCAAGACTTTTGTACAACAAAGCAATGCAACATAAGGAAAGCGGATAACCATATATTTGCTACTAAAATTTCAAATAAAAAACTAATTCTACTCCATAATATTCAGAAACTAATAAAATTCAAAAACGGATTGAAACTATGATAGTACTGACATGTGTTACTAAGTTTGGATTTTAATCCTGTGAAAAGCATACAACTGATAATTCTGACTTGGCATTTGCAGGAAGAAACCAATGAAAAACCCAACGAAAGCTGGCATTAGTCCACAAATAAATTAAAAGGCCAGCTCTGGGCACTTAATTTGCGAAAGCGGTTCCAAAATTCCGTAATCCAAGAAGAAGGATTATTCGCGCATGGTGTATGCAACCACTTTCAAGAAAAGTGTTCGAGTAGGCCATAAAAAAATCCTGCTTGGCGATTCCACAGGCCGGCCGGTGATGGCGCGATGAGACGAAAATGGCCGTAAATAGCGAAACCGATCAAAACCGTCTTGAGTTGGACTACGAAAAACAGGTAGCTGCAGCGCGTACTATAGGCGTAGAGGCATTTTATCGGGAAATAGAAGAGGTACCATTACAACCTATAAGCAAGCAGTAGAAGAAATACAACCACGGAGAGAACTTTAGCGCGGTAATTCCCACGCATTACCATCGCGCACGAAGAGGAAACGGTGGATTTTACTGAAGCTAAAGTTAGAAGAATGAATCTAGGACGTGCAGTTGGATCAGATAATATACCATCCGTGTGTGTGTGGGTGATGAATGGAAATATTCGGTTTAAATAGCTTGCGAATGATGAAAGGCGAATGCCTAAGCAGTGGAGGAATAGCATTTTTAATTTATCGCATAAAGGCGACACGACCAATTGCAACAACTGTCGATCGATGAATCTAAGGTCGTATAGTATGAAAATATCCGAAAGAATTGTAGACAGCCGCTAACTCAATATAATTAACATCCATGGCAGCCAATTCAACTTTGTCGACATAGGCCGAGATTCAAAGTTTACGGGTAATGATGAAGAAAGATCATGAAGCTTCGAAAGATGTGCATATCTTCGTTATCGATTTGGAAAAGCGTACGACAGAGTTGCCAACGATCATATTTAGACGGCTCTAAGATCTCAAAACGTACCCGGCACGGACATTTATAAGTACGCGATATGTAAGTTAAGATTTAATTAAATAAACAGCGGTAATAACCGGGGAATTCGAAGTATAAGTTGGAGAATAGCAAGGCAGTGTACAAAATTCGTTCAGTATTACTGACATACTAGTTTTTTTTTTGGAAGCAACACATTAACGCGCCCAGAACGACATCTTTTCTTTCGCCGATGATAGCACTGTATATAGGTTATTATAGGCAACGACGTGAGCTCATTACGCCAGTCTTTGTAATTGGATAAAGATGCTAGAGGAAAACCAGTTACGAAGTTACCAGTCGTACTAAGATCGAATATCTACATGGACTACAAAGACGATGCCGCACATACAGCCAGTGTGGGGTGGGTTAAATGGAGCTAAAAGCCGCGGTATTTTCTGACAGAAAAATTCCGCCTAGATTCAAAGGTGTTTTACCTAGTCAGTCGTCCAGATTTAACATATTTATCAAAGTTTTGCACGATGTACGAGAAGTATCCAGGAAAAATGAGAGAGACGTAAATGAAAATGTTACGAATCAACAGGTGTAACAAGAGAAACTGATAGTGGAGAAAATTCAGACTGATAAAAATAACCTGTGTTCGCCATTTTCAAGGGAGCTTGTAGAAGTTCATAGGAAATGGCAAAAAGAGAAAAGGAATATTTGGGTCACCCAAATATTTTATACTGGCCTGCAGTATGGTTGTAAAGTCCGCAAATTTAGCCAATCCTACAACCGACGTAATGCAAATACACTGTAAAAAAAATAACTCTTCCGTATCCTTCAAATTTATTTTCAAAATAGGTCTTCAATTTTCGAGCATATAGAAGATTATTTCGGTCGTAATAATCGACCACGTAAGTTCGCTATTCAATCGTGTTGTGGAAAAATTTGGTACTACATGCACTCTAATGTGCGTACAGAAAAAGCTGTATCATCGGTGAGTGAGAGTGTGGCATAAGAACAGGAATTGTCAATTTAGTACCATTTGCAATAGTTTGTCTTTTGTCCACGCACTGTTTGGAAAATTTTGAAAAAGGATCTCGACCTACACCAGAATAAGAATCAACTGGTGCAGAACTAAAGCCACAAGACCATGGCTTGTGACGGAAGTTCGCGGCTTGGGCTCTTGAGCATCTAGAAGTTGGCTCTTACTCTTACTGAAAAATCGCGATTAGTGGTGCACTTTTGGTTTAACTCAGTTACACCCGCAAAAGTGCACTGTTTAGTGTGGGCTTCATGTCGGTGGCATCATCGGTCGTTACTTTGTTTAAGAACGAGTCCGTAATTTTTGTTACAGATAATGGGCAATGCCATCGGACATTGATAAGTGAGAATTCGTTCGAAAATACGGACGATATTTATCTGGGTGTTGTGTGGTTCCAGCAGGATGGTACTATGTACTATACTGCCAATGAAGCTATGGGTTCTGGATCCACCCTCTGAACCGGAGTCCACATATTTTGTTCCACAACTCATCGGCTTTAGAGAAGGCATCTTGCACGATTTCCAGTGGCCAGTCTCCACGAGGTACCACGTCGATTCTATTTGGATAATACTTCTGAATTAATTTTAAGTTTACAAAGTAGTGAAGAAGGTCTTTTCATTTGTAAGTGTGACCCTTCAATGCTACAATTGGTGACAACGCGCAAAGAACATAAGTAAATAAAAAAAATTGAAAATGAACGCAAGCGTAAAATGTCCTTAGACGAAACACCTAATGCCCCACGAATGGAGGAGCAATGGACAACAAGCGAATCAGGCATAAGCTCAGCACCAAAACTAGAACCGGTGCAACAACTCACAACCGAAGTGTAAAAGGCGTTCGTCAAAATTCCACCCTTCTGGAAACTACAACCTGAATTGTGGTTGTCGCACGTAGAGTCTCAGTTCTTCACCGCGGGTATAAAAAATGACGCCACAAAATACCACACTGCGATCGCCGCTGTGGAGATTTGTATTCTATCGCAAGACAGCGACATCATTCTCAACCCCCCGGCCGAGCAACTGTATGCAACTCCTAATGACAGACTTATCACCCAATTTGCCGATTCGGAGCACAAACGATTGCGCAAGCTGTTACAAGAAATCGAATTAAGTGATAAAAAACCGTCTCATTTACTGTGAGAAATGCAGGAGTGAGCGAGGAAAGCAGTAAGCGCTGGTCTTCTAAAATCTCTTTAGCTTCAGCATCTACCACAAGACATACGGGGTACCATCAGCATTATCAACGAGGAACATTCCCGTCTAGTGGTTTTAGCTGACAAAGTTGCAGAGATGACAGAGACTTCATACGCTTCAGCCGTCCAAAAAAAAAAACAGCATCTATTTCGCTCGCACCAGTGTCATACCTCCAACTTACAGAACAAGTCGAAAAGTTAAAATGTGACATACAACATTTATCGATTCGATCAAAATCGTACTATGAAGTTTATTGCTGGTTCCATCACCAATTCGGTCACACGGCTAGGAACTTTCGTTTGCGGATGCATACAACAAATCAAAAAACCAGGAAAACTAAAGGCCAGTCACTCGAAGCGGAAAGTGACAGTAGCCTTAGTAATTGCTGCTTATTTATTACAGATCCTATAACAAAGATAACATTTTTAATCGGCCCCGGGGTTGACATTTCCGTCCTCTCACAAACAATGCAACAGAAACGTCAAAATGTAAAAACAAATTTCCTCTTCGCGGCGAATAACACGAAAATAAGTACATACGGTGAAAAAACTTTACTATTAAGTTTGGGACTGCGACACAGCTTTAGATTGCCAACGTACATCGAGCTATTATAGGAGCCGATTTCATGCGACACTATGTGCTAATGGTTGACCTTGAAAACAAACGACTTATTGACACCAAAATCTTCCAGTGGTATATTAACTCCCATTAACTCCTTTCAAATAACAAATATCTGTTGTGAATACCCTTACAATTCTCTACTTTCACAATTTAAGGACATCACATTCTGACAAGAGGACCACCGAGTTCCAGGTCATGCTTGAGCAGGGCATCTGTCGCCCTTCAAACAGTCCATGGGCAAGCCCGCTACACATGGTTTCAAAAGGTAATCCCCTGCGATATCCCTAAAACCGCCATCCGATGACGTTTAGCCTTCGGAATGCTGGGCAAACATTTCAACGGTTCGTCCATAATATCCTGCGAGACTTTGAATTTGCCCATGCATATTTTGATGACATTTTAATCGCATCGCATGACGAAAAATAACATTTACAGCACCTTAGACAGCTTTTTGAGCGATTTCGTTAAATGGATGTAGTCATCAATGTGAGCAAGTGTCAGTTCGGAAAAAAGGAATTGTAATCTCTTGGGCATGTCATCAGTGCTAATGGCACCAAACCGCTTCCTGAAAAAGTGGATACTATTTGGAATTTTAAGCGCCCCGAGCAAATGTGTGAACTTCGTCCGTTTCTTGCAACTAGTGTCTGATTTTTAACGTAAATCACCTGTCATGTAGACTTATGTTTACAGGATGCCCATACATCTATGGGGGCAAGGATATGCCTTGCCATCGCTCTGCCGCCTTCCTGAAACAATTCGAAACTGTGTTGATGGCACAAGTTCCACCCTTGGTGTGAGTCGATGCCGACCTAAAATCTCTTTTTGCTCTTAGGGTCGCAACACACAGTAAATTTGCAAACTTGCAACACTAAATTTCTATTGTAGATACCTTCCAAAAGGCAACAAAAAGAATAACCAAAGTATATTTCATAATCGAATGGGAAGGCAGGCCGTGAATATTTCAATCAATCGACTTAAAGCAGCTTATACGAGAACCAATGATGTGGATCAAGAGTCCGCTTCGGCTACGCCCAAAGTAGAAGCGCCATCTTATGTAACGCGGTATGGTAGAAGGGTAAAATTTATATCTACGAATACGTAATCGCTGTCTCTAGGAGCGGAGTACTGTGGGGTCTGAATCCACCCTCTAACCCGGAGTGCACATATTTGGTTCCATAACTCATCGACTTTAGAAATATCATTATACACGATTTCCGGTGGCCAGTCTCCACGAGCTACCACGTTATGTCAGTTGGCTCTACTTCTGAATTTGTAAATTTGTATTTTAGTTTGTGTATATTTGAATTAAAAACAAATTTACAGACTAGAAGTCGTAAGAGTTGCTCAAAATTTGACCAACAAGATGCGTTTCGTCAAAAACAGCCGAGGCAGCCATATGACTGAAGTCGTGTTCCAAACATACTGTCATGAATTATTTTGCATCATGAATAAAGATATTTGATTCGCCGTTATTGTTTAAAAAAAAATTTCTTAGTTATTAAACTAAATACAGTTTATATATTTATTACAGTTCAATAGGAGCTTCGTCGTTTAGCTGGGAAAAGTCAGAGGGGGGTCAAAATGGCAATTTTGTTAGCGCAATTTCCAGGATTATTTTTTGTCGTATTTTAAGTATCCACGATGATACGAGGGGCGTTCAACATATTGTCGGTATCGGGGTGAAGCTGTGGTTGTATATATAAATTGACTTATTTATCAAGTAATACTATTATATTAGTGCAAATTTCATATAAATGTGATTATTAATTCGCGTTTTATCTCTAGTTAAACAGAATCATAATGGCAACTGAGACGATGATGGTGAAAATTGAGCATCGATCTGTAATTACGAGTAAATTTCTCACTAAGCAAGGAAAAAGTCAAAAAACTATTCATGAAGAGATGGTGGCTGTTTACCAGGGTTCCGCACCTTCATTATCAACTGTGCAAAAGTGGTCAAGTGAGTTCAAGAGAGGCAGAGAGAGCATTGAAGACGACCCCCGCTCCGGCGCCCCGGCTACTGCTTGTACGGGAGAAAGCATCAAAGAAGTCGAAAAACTTGTTCTTGAGGATGCCCGAATAAAGGTGAAAATGATGGCAGAGATCACCAAGCTTTCAATTGGTACCATTCACACCATTCTTTATGACCATCTTAACCTTTCAAAGGTCAGTGCAAGGTGGGTGCCACGAATGCTCACAGCGCCTCAGAAAAAAAAGTGAGAATCGCATGCCGTAGAGAGCTTTTGGAGATGTGTAGTGAGAACGCGGACGGTGTTATGGATCGAATTGTTACTGGGGACGAAACATGGGTCCACCACTATGACCCTGAAAGCAAACAAGAGTCCATGCAGTGGCATAAAATAGGAACAGACCCCCCGCAGAAGTTCAAAGTCACTCCGTCTGCCGGGAAGCTCATGGCCACAGTTTTTTGGGACTCAAAGGGAATCTTGCTCATTGAGTACAAAAAAACAGGTGAAACCATCAACGCCACATCCTACGCTTCCACTTTGCATAATTTGCGGGAGGAAATTAAAAAGAAAAGACGGGGTAAACTCGCAGCGGGTGTGTTGCTTCTTCATGACAACGCTCCTGTTCACACGGCGCGAGTTTCCAAGGCTGCTGCGCGAGATTGTGGTTTCGAAAAAATCCAACACCCACCCTATAGTCCAGACCTTGCCCCTAGCGATTATTTCCTGTTTCCGGATTTGAAAAAATGTCTTCGTGGAAAAAGATTTTCGGATGATGAAGAACTCAAGTCGGCAATAAATGGGTATTTTGCAGAGAAAGAGGAAATTTATTTTTTTGAGGGTTTAAAAAAGCTTATCTCAAGATGTAACAAATGCATTGATGTTAGGGGAGATTATATTGAAAAATAAAAACAATTTAAATTGAATTCGTACTTTCGTTCATATCGATACCGAGAATATATTGAACGCCCCTCGTAATTCATAAAATATGTTTTTCCTATATGATTATGGGTGTCACCATATAAACTGCAAGAGTAACTGTACAGTTTTACTTGTACCGAGAATTAGGCAAATGTTGCTTTGAGTATGATATTTCTTGTTGGGGAAGGGCTCTGGTAAGCAATTTGCAACCACTTATTACTGCTCAAAGAAGTTTCCTTATAGTGTTTTAACAAAAGTTAAATAGATTATTGCTTCGAAAAAGGTATACAAATTAAATACTGTGGTCGTTCTATCTTCAAGTAGCTCACACTAACGTTAGCAGAAATGCGGTTATGTCCAAAGTTCTTCAAAAAAGAACAAAATATTACGGTAGACTTGTTTCCGACATACATAGTTCTCTTACGAGTACTTTAGCAGTATTACAAAACACACACGTATATACAAAATCCAACAGGATTGCTTAAAAAGCGTCTGATATAACGTCTGGAATAAACATACTCGTTCTAACTGTAATTATTGAATAAAATATTTTTTTCACTTTCACTTCCTTACAAGTGAATTTGTCCACATATTTAAGTCTAAGTGAGGTTCTGAATCTAAGTGAAGTTGCATTATCTAAGTTTTTAGGATCAATCATCGGACTGAAAGGACAGTAAAACACTGTTGCCCGAACCTTTTAACATTTATAATCATTGTAGTCTGGATGCGTCATGCTTTAAACTGTAGCAAAATTACTCTAACTCATGTTGGAATCGGTCAACAATTTGCTTTTCTTGTAGTTTATTTTGGCATTTTTATGGTGCATACAGAGAAGTTATTATTCTCTGTGTAATCCATGTGAAAAATGATGCAAGAAGACCAATATGTCAAACATATGTGCGTACAGCAGAGAACAACGTCACTGTAAACGAAAGTGTAGCCAAAGATACAATTTATCAATTTAATTTGTACTCCTCGGCATCGACGTTGTTCACAAATTAATCCAGAGCTCACATAGCGTTTAATGAGAGTAGGTATTGAATCATAATCCGAGAACATTTCTTCGAAAATCTGGATAGTTTTGATCCAGAAAGTATATATGTATATATCATATATACCAGTATAGCGTGTGGATGTCACACGTTTGATGAATTAAAAACAAAATTTGACGATGAGTTAACTTCGAGAAAAGAACTAGTGAATTGGCCGTAAGGACCATGCGATCTCACATTCCTGCGGAAATGCGTAAAGTCGTTGATTGATATTAATAAAGTAGTATCAACTGTTAGAGGTAATTACAAAACAAAACCAGCAAAAGCTACCAACAATTTAATGTTGAAACTTTTATTCAGTAGCTTTATGCTTGAAATCACTTTCAGTATTATTGCCATGAATCAGTTTTTCCACACAAAAAAAATTTATTAATAGGAGTTAATTTATTCTCTTTTTCTACGAATATAATTTTGGTTTAGAATTTATAAAAAAATATATGCAGGGTTTCCCCTAATTCGCCATTGATAACAAGGATCATAAAATCTATGGGTTTTTCTGAAAACTTGTTGATGATTTTTTTTTATCATTATTACGTTCATAAGAGAAACATAGTAAAACGTTACGTTTATTAAGCATTCTTTAAAAACCAAATCTTAAATCTCCTAGGACATACGCATACACAATCTGAACAAGATCTATACTACTGGCCAGATGTTAGATAACCTTTCAATAGCCTGCCAAATAATTGGACAAGTGTGAAAGAGTGAAAGGATTATACTATATGAACTGTTGTGATTTGAAGTTGTATAGTTCGTATTCCTTTTCTAGAATATCAAAGATAATTGAATGAGCTTTGAAGAGCAAAAGTCAATGGTGAAGATGTTCATCGGTACCAAGGATGCAAATTTGTACTGATCCCTCAGTATCAACTATACGCACTCTTACAGGTCATGTTATTTATTTATTTTCGAAGATGATATTCTGTTGAAATCATTTTGCTGCACTCTGTTGCACACTTACTTCAACGAATAAGAAGAACCCCCCCAAAAATGTTCTAACGACTATGATGTCAAGCGTTAATGCAGATAACGCCACAGTACTGTATATGACAAGTAACGCTCTGTGTTCAGATACAAAAAAACACTAAAGAATGGGATAGTATGAGAAAAATCGATAGAGGATAATCATAAAATTCGAATCCACCCGACCACAGTCCGTTGTTTGGTATAGCACTGAACTATCAACAAGTCCAAGAGCTCGTTACGAACGGAATTCATATGGAAGTGAACATCCAAATACATTACGCAAGGCTCCCTTAATGCACCTGATGCTACCCACATCTTTCTTATTTTGCTTACACAACAACAACACATCAAAACTCACCTGAAAAAAGTATCAGGCTGCAGGTGCTGGGAGAAAATATACCCCCGACACTGGAACCATTCCATCACTGACTAGTCCTTCTATAAATATAAGACATTATAGTAGTTTGCATGAAGACTTATTCGAAAATATTAGCCTTGAAGGATAGGTATGCTAAATACATATTAATAAGTAGCTTGACCAAATATATGGGCGAAGATCGAGCCTACCACCGAGCATTTTTATCCGCAGCAGATTCAATGATAATGGAAAAGACAACACTAATCAGATTGTCTTAGTTTACATTATTAGAATACCCATGATTTTGAACGGATTCGATAGACACAGACAAGACAAAGTGTCTTCTTAAGTCTGTACTGTACAACCTCAACTCAATTAAATTAAGCTCAAAACAATAGTTCTAACACTGTCAACAATTTCAGAGACGCCCAGAAGGAAACTTTTTAAGGGGTTCCACCAAATGTATGAAGCAGGAGAAAAGCAAAAGAGGCACGCGATTGTGAATACCCAGACGCTGAGAAAGTATTCGCAATTTTAACGTCGAGTAATTTGGACTCCAGAAATAATTCTACTTGCCGAAGTATCTGATCTTTAGAAGTAATCTTCGCCTAAATGATCAGTTAAGCAATAGTTAAGTCAGGAATATTAAAGGTAATTTTTTTTTGGTGTTTGGTTTTCCAGTGATTTACACCCAAATTATTGTGAAAAATGTTTTTGGCGCACTTCGACCATTTTATCGCCGTCATAATAGACCTACTGAGCAAGCTATTCAAACCATAGTGACCAAATTTTACACCAAATTTACACAATTGGACATCAAGCCACCTACCCGTATGTATAGAGTGCATACAGAGGAAAATATTGCTGATGTATCCACCAGTGTTGTATCTACCGTTCGCAGCAATTGGGTTTGTGTTGCTCGACTACGTGGAACAGCTCGTGCAAGAACTGAAGCCGAACGACGTGCCACAGCGTAGAATTTTCAGTGAGTGTGCTGGAGGAAAATTCGCTTTTTGTCTTCACCGACGAAGCTCGTTTCTGGTTGAATTGGCATGTTAATAAGCAAAACTGCCGTATTTGGTCCGATGAGCAACCTCAGGCAATACAAGAGCTGCCAATGCACCCGGAATGATCCAGCGAAATCATTGGCCCGTATTTTTTCAAAGATGATCGTAAGAAAAACGTTACCGTCGTTACCGTTACTTTCGTTCAAAGATTTCGAACTTTTTTTTGCCCAAAATCCACGAGCTAAATCTGGTCGACATGTGGTTCAAGCAAGACGGTGCTACTATACATATCACACAGCATGCGAATTGACGGACCAATTGAGAAATGAGTTCGGTGAGCAATTTATCTCTCGTTTTGGACCGGTGGATTGGCCAGCTAGATCATGCGATTTGACACCATTAGGACTAGGAAAGAGCTTGATGCTTGAGACATTTTTAATAGCATACTCATAGTTCAAATTAGAGCGTTTCTAGGATAACTAGATCAAATGTACTCGCATATTTTTTTGATCATGACGTTAATTTTGATTTATTTAAAATTCATTAATGCTTTCAAATTTTAAATAAAGATTCCACTTCGGAATTACTCATATTTTGCTCTTTCATTACACAAACACACACAAGTGTTAGCCCTGCTCCCTCCCACCTTCCGTAACCAGAAATTGCGAACTCATTTTCCAATTACATTAGTACTACTCCGAAGCGCTTTTATTTCCAAGTCCCGAAAAAGAAAACCCTGACTCCAGGGTAAACCGCACCTTTTCCACTCACTGCTTAACAGCTTTTTGAACTTGAATTTTTACAACTTTGGTTAATTAACAAAATAAATGACTTTCATGAAATATTCACCAACAGTCGACAGTCGTACTGTGTAATAACATTCAATTATCGTTGGGTTCACAGAATCCGAATCGAATCCGAAGGGTGACTCAGTCTCGGTAGCTGCTCTTGTGGAATTTACTCAAAAGCCAAATTCAGCTAGAGTGTCCTTTTTAATTATTCGGCTGCACACAACTCAATTAAGCATTTGTTTGGAGAAAAGTTTGCCACTGCCAGCTAAAGTCTTTCAACAAAAATTGGAATGAAATTTAGAGGAGTATACACACCCACCCACTTCCTGATAATTCTAGCTTTTTACTATGAAACCTGGTGGGCGTATCTTTTTCAGAAAAAAGAAAAAAATATCATTGGAAGACAACGCGTAGTGGTTACTACATACATACTATATGTACTATAAATAACGATGACGTGAGTGAGTTTTCTTAGCCTTTTCAAGGATTCCAAATATCATATTAATTATTTAAGATACGATCAATGTAATTCCTGGAAATGCAAATGAAATGCTTTACAATATTAGTACATCGTAATCAATTCATGTGTGGAAATTTAAAATGTTTTAGACCTGATGATAATCACCCACGTACATATAATCATAAGGGTATGTTTGTCTCATACTTGTTTGTAACTACTAAAGGCGTCATACTATTATAGAATCCATATTTCAAAGTTTCCGGAAATATCGAATTTGATGTGTATGCAAATTGAGTCTTTTGTCTAAGAACTTATGTTTTCAAAACGCCAATTAGATCGAGTCAAGATTCATTTGTGTCAAAACCCCCTACTGCTTGTGTGTCACGGCGCACACAAAAACGCTATAAGATTAAGGAAAATGATGAAGGATATCTAGTTTAAGCAGGGAAACCGAAAACGCTAAGGTTCTAGGGTCTGGGACAAAATCTAAGAGGAGTCGAATAAAATGTTTGAACAGTTCAAGCTTTCTTCAAGGGTATTCAAATTAATAAGGTTGAGGTGGCCTAGATAGGTAGGACAGGCGGTTCGTTCCAGGGAAGACCACGAAAAGCAAATCCAAGAAAACGACGTTAAATGTTCTCAATTCTGGACACATAAACTTTTTGAAAGGGGAAGCACACATAAGGGTTGAAGAATTCATCCAACCCCCATTTGATAAGGACAAAACTTAAGTTGCCTTTAAGGATTATCTTATCAACATGCGAACGAAAATTTGAATTAAGCATGGTGTAACCCATGTGGAGAAGATTAGGTCGTAGAGACTGGTTGTACTTACATGATAAGGTATTAGATTGACATCTAGCGACTTTAATCTCTAGATATTTTTAGGCGTTCGAAAAAGAAAACCTACCGAGGTAATCTTGAAGAAGCCTGGTATCTCGGGTGAAGCGATAATTTTGAAAATGTTGGTATCTTCAGCGAAGAGCGAGAGGGAGGAGTATTTAATAACTCTGTGAAGCTAGGATGAAAATTTGAGGACCAACATGACTACCTTGTGGGACGCCACAGAGGGCACATTTAAAACGAACGACATCCAGGGCAGAATCAGTTCAAATATACACACGAGTATGTTTGTAGGTTCTTCTACCGCGAGTATCGAACTTGTCGAGTTGTAGAGACTGAGCAGGTTCAATAAATTTCGAGAAGAAATTCTCCAGACTAGTCCTGAAACCAAAGGATGCTCCCTTCCCATACCGGGCGACCTCCGGATTAGCTAGCTTTATCTGTATACGGCGGATCTCTGTACAGATGGACAACCCTTTCTCCGCTACTCGTGGGACCATATTATGAACAAAACCTCTAAAACAAAATCCCAGGCCGTTACTCCGTTAATACCGGGCGGTAGAACGGTGACTGCACCGCTGGGTCATCCAACAGCACATTTCTGAGTTCTTTCAATGAAGTCCTAAAGGACGCGGTGATCAATAGGAACGATAGCGACGGTTCCATTATAACTGAACGGTGGCAGCTGGTCGAGCTGAAGCTTTCGAACAACTTCTTGGCCATCATGCGGGAAAACCCCGGACCACCTCCTATCACAAGCGAAGCTGGCTGGCACCAAGACCAGCTTGATCTCTTCACCAAGGTCATAGGTGGTTTAGGAGAGATTTGGCCAGGTGCAAAAATCGAGGACGTGTCTAAGGAAGACATTCCTAGAAGACCTCGCACTCGTACCTGGATCCCAGCCGAACCCTCCTCTCTAGAAAGTATTCCGGAAACCATCAGGCTCAGTAACCCGACACTTCCGACTCATGACTGGAAAGTCGCGAAACTGGAGGAACAAAGGGGCTCTTATAGATGCGCGTGAATCGTGATCAATAAGGAACCCTCTGGCGCAGACGAAGGGCATGATTCGGTTCGGATTCGAGTCCATACACTTAAGGGTATACAAAAAGGACGAGCTGGATTCTGATAAGCCAACCTCCTCTTCCTTTAACACAACCTTGGATCTCGCAGCGTCGATATCCTTTCCAGAAATGGATAGCGACACCTCAATCTGTCCGAGGTGAATATTAAGCCGTCGGTATCCTCCTCTGACACCCTGTCGGAAATGGAAACCGATGACGAAGCAAAGAGAGGTCCTATACAATCAGAGGTAGAAGATGAGCTTTTGGGCACATCTTCAGAATCGGAGAACTTCAACAACACCGTGATGGAGGCTACTCTGGAAAACTGTAGCAATGATACGGTTTCTCCAGATTAATCTCCACCACTCAAAAAAGGCTTCGGCCGCACTCATTCTGCGTCTTTCAAAAAACGCAGAAGATATTATCCTAATCCAGGAACTATGGATTTTAGAAGGCGTGGTTCGTTGACTTAGGACACCCGCATATGCTCCGCTCTATACAAGAGACAAGGGTAAGATCAGAACTTTATTAGTGAAACGTGGCTTTAATATATTTCTACTTCCCAACCTCAGCGACCCCGACTTAACCGTTGCCCTGGTAATAACTTAGAAAGGGTGGTACTGGAAGCTGAAAGGCAAAAAACTGGCCTCATCATCGGACGCGACGCTAACGCACATCAAAAGGTATGGGGTAGTACCGATATCAATGATAGAGGTTAGTCACTTTTTGACTATATTTTAAGTACTAACCTCTTAATTTGCAATATTGACAATGAGCCCACTTTCATAACAAGAAACCGACAGGAAGTGCTAGATATCACTCTTGTCTCCGACAGCATCACTCAAAGGCTAACAGACTGGATAGTATCGTCTATCTTTTCACACCACAGACATATTCAATTCAGCCTGAGTGATGCTCCCCCCAGCCAACCAGCATTCCGGAATTACCGGAAAACTGATTGGCCAAAATACAGAGGAATATTGTCTAAAACGCTATCCTCAAAACTATCAAGTCCCCCGCGAGACACCAATGAGCTTGACATGAAAGTCAAGGAATTTACTCTGGCTCTCAATCAGGCTATGGCCGCTTCCTGCCCTCTTATTCAACCTAGAGGCAAGAAAAAGCCACATTGGTGGACATCAGCACTGGGACTGCTCAGAAACTCTTGTAGAAAACTTTGCAACGTAGCAAAAAGCACAAGAAAAGTGACTGACTGGGACTCATACAAAGAATCCCTCAAATTATACAAAAAACAACTGAGGAAGGAAAAGCGACAATCCTATAAGTCATTCTGTGACAAAATCACAGAAACCTCTGTGGTATCGCGGCTAAGAAAAATCCTCTCTACAAATTCTATGATGCCAAGCTGTTTGAAAAAAAACGATGGCTCATGGACGACCTCAAATGATGATTCACTCAACCTGCTTCTGGACACCCACTTTGCAGGTAGCTCCCAACTTGCGGCCAGTAGCAGCTCAAACAGGCCTACTGCAACCGGGAGCAAAATTCATGGTCTGATAACGAGAGCCACACTGCTCTGGGCGCTGCATAGCTTCAAACCATACAAATCTGCTGGTCCGGGCGGTATAATACCTGCCGAGCTACAGAGGTCCTCAGATATTATTCTGCCTCCGCTAGAGAATATCATGAGGAGCTGTGTAGAACTTATCCACATTCCACTGTTATCGAGAGAAGTCAATGTAGTATTCATACCCAAAGCCTGAATATGTTCTCATGTTGTTCCAAATGACCGCAGACCTATAAATCTATCATCTTTCCTTCTGAAAACTCTAGAACGACGGATTGATATCCATATATGAGCTAAAATTGATCCAAAACGGGTTGTAGCAGGGTGATTGCCTATGCGGATTACCTTGCTATAACCGTCTCAGGTAAGAATCTTAATCGCATTAATCAATAGATTAACCCGTTGGGCAGATCGCTGTGCATTGGGAATAAACCCCCATAAAACTGATCTTGTGTTCTTTTCCAGCAAATACAAAATTCCAATTATAGGCATTCCTTCAATAAACGGTACCAGTTTAGTATTTTCCGATACAGCAAAATATCTGGGTCTCATTTTTGACAGGAAACTAGACTGGAAACCTAACATTCAAGAAAGAGTCAATAAAGCTAAGGTAGCTTTATTCTATTGCAAAAAAGCCATTGGGAATACTAGTAAATGGGGCCTTCCACCTCGCATAATCCACTGGCTATACATCTCGGTCATAAGAGCGATACTTACTTGCGGGGTGGTCGTCTGGTGGACGGCCTTAGAAAATGCAGTCAACTGCATTAAACGAACAAAGTCCAAAGAACAGCATGTCTATACATAAACGGATCCACATTCTACTCCCTCTGCGGCACTGGATATTCTGTTTCATTTGACACCCCTCGATATTTTCAGCAGGCAAGTAGCTACGACATCAGCTATTCGCCTTATAGCGACTACACAGTGGACAAATAATTCATTTGGACTCGCCAACATTCTTAACACCTTAGGAATCCTCACAAAGAACATCGATTACACCATGCCTGAATTTTGGTTTGACAAGAACTTCCATGTAAGCCATGGAGGACAAGTCAATCCATCTCCACACAGATGGATCTAAAACCGATAATGGAGTTGGTGGCGGTGTTTTCTCAGATAAGCTAAATCTAAGCCTCTCTTTCCGTCTTCCAAATCACTGTAGCGTGTGCCAGGCGGACATTTTGGCGATTAAAGAAGCTCTGTCCTGGCTGAAGAAAAATGTGATATCTGCAAAGGATATTCGCATATTTTCGGATAGTCAGGCAGCCATCAAGTCCCTGGACTCGGTTTCATTATATTCTAAAACCGCCCTTGAATGCCGATCATCTCTCATGGAGATGGCAGAGCAGTTCAACATTCACCTTTGTTGGGTGCCGGGCCACAGAGACACTCCAGGGAACTGCAGAGCCGATGAACTCGCCAAAATTGGAACCACTCTACCTATCCTACCGAACAAAGGTAGTATAGGTATACCAATCGCTACGTGCAAACTAACACTAAAGCTGGATGCCAATAAAAGAACAGACCTTAGATGGACTGCTGGTCAAAGATGTCTAGCGGCTAAACAGATCTGGCCAAAGCTGGATCTGAATCGCTCTAAGTGTCAGATCCTTCTAAATAGGAAACATCTCAGCGCCATAATAGGAGTCATCACGCAAGAAGGCTTGGCGCTTTTACAAATGATTTCTGTAGAAGCTGCATGGACGAGGTAGAGGAGGAGACAATCGTCCACCTACTCTGTACATGTCCAGCTCTCTCGCAGACAAGAAAGCTTCATCTAGGATCTTTCTTCTACAACGACCTAAACGACCTAGAAAACATAGACGTTAACAGTCTCCTACGCTTTATCATAAGCTCAAACTGGCTCCATTAGTAAGAGGATCAAAGATCCACATGGCATCACAATGGGCCAATAGGACTAAGTGGGTTGGTATTTCCAACAGCCATTCTTACCTAGCCTAACCTAACCTATGTATGTAGATCCAATATAACCATCTGTTATGAAGTTCTCATAGAGATAGCATCTTCTCTTTACAGTAAAGTTTAACTTGATAAGTTAATACCCGATAGGGCGATAAAGTGTTGGGCCAAAACAAAAAAATTAGCCCTACATAATCCTTCGTAGCAAGATTCTTGCAGGTTTCACCTCAGATAATCCGTGATGTTCGAATTGAACGAGGACGGCTACCCAGATAATTATGTTATTCACGTTCGTTAAAGGTGTCTTGTCAAGGTTTTTCATACGTAAGACCACGGAACTAGTGAGGTGTTTAAATGATTGTGGAATATACCTATACATACATATGTCTAGGTATATGCATATGCCACTTTCGTAACAACAGTTTGAACATGCATAAAAAGGAAACACATCGATTATGAGTGGTTTCTACTTAAACTGGCTAAGAACATTTACAGTACAGTGAGTTAATCAGCCTTATGTATCCTAAGTATTTTCTATGGGACTAACTCAATTGTGGGGACAACAAGGGAAAAATAATCAAGGTGAAGTAAAGCAATGACCACAAAAATTTAAACAGGCACTGCCTTCGATACAGTATCCTTCAATATTCTGCGAGCTTCCTTTATGGAAAATAAAGTCGATATGCTGGCAGGAAAATAAATACTAATATTATCTTAATTAAATAAAAATAATGAAATATTAAAGAAGAAGGTAAGTTGAAATCACTCCAGAGGTCTAGATGAATGTAATTCTATAAGTAGAGTGAGAACATGACAGTGATGAAAAGACGGATTTAAAATTTTTCATGCAGAGGAGAACAAATGACGCCTGCGTAGCGATCGAGAAACTGCTGAGTGTCCTATAACTTAGATTGTGCCAGCAGCACAACAATCAATTTCGTAGGGAATGCTAGCCTCCCAACGACGGTCGCCAGGACCTGCATGAGTAAATTCTTTCTCATGCAGGATAAAATGGCAAGAGAATTAGCATTACACTGGCCGTCGCCCTCATAAGGCTCACAACCCTATACGGCGGATATTAAAACATAAGAGACGGGAAGAACATCGGCTTCTCCAGAAGAAGAAAAAAGAGCACAGGAAGCGTGCGATCGAAGATGCATAGAGGTTGTACTCCAGGCAAAAAAAAAAACTGTAACGCAAAAGCCTGTAAAGATGAAGAAGGAAACCTTAAAATAAAGTCACAGTCGATGCTAAGAAAAGGGAACAACTTTTTCTGCAGACTCCACCTGACAGCTTACTGGCCGAAATATTCAAATGTGCGGGAAACGACTTGGTGGAAGGCATGCACCAACTAATTTCTCAGATCTGATCAGAAGAGTGTATACCTGATGAATGGATCCACAAAAAAGGAGACCCCTCAACTGCGCTAACTATAGAGGTACAAGTCTCCTCAACATCGGATACAAGATCCTATCTGCCTTCGCCAACAACCTGAATGATCTATATCACTGCGGTTTTAGACCAGCAAAGTCCACAATTGACCAAGTCTTCACACTCTGGCAAATCCAGGAAAAACCTCAAAAAGTCCAAGTCGATGCCCACCATCTTTTCATTGATTTTAAGGCTGCATATGACAGCATTTATAAAGACGAGCTACATAAAGCAATGGCTACTTTTGGCATCCATGCTAAACTCGTCCATCTGTGCAGAATGACGATTGATTACGCTTGTTGCTCCGTCAACGTTACGACCTTTGATGCAAAAAAGGATTTAGGCAAGGTCATGCGACTTCTTTAACATTATACTTGAAAGAATTGAGCGGAACTCGCAAGTGAACACTGGAGGTGTTGATGATATCAACATTCAACGGGCTGAAGTGGAAGCTGCCAAAAGGGCGAAACCAAGTACATATACGAGTATGTATGCTGTCAATAAGAAGGGACGCACAGTATCGACAACAGAACGTCACAGTTGACAGCTATAATTTCGAGGTAGTAAAGGACTTTGTCTACCTTGGCTCTGCCATGAATTCTGTCGACAACACTTCAGCAAAAATAAGAAGAAAAATCACTCTGGCCAATCGCCAAGGCCCTATCTCGAAAAACTATGGAGACTCTATGTAAGACCGTGATCATCTCAGTCTTATTTTATGGCGCAGAAACATGGAACCTATAGAAGGCGGATGAAGATATCCTCAGTTGTTTCGAGAGAAAAATCCATCGGAACGTATTCGGTAACCTTTGGGTTGACGGACTTTGGAAGAGACGATTCAATGACGAACAATACGAGTTGTACAGCGACTTAATCAGAAAACTGTACAGCAATCGCCTGAGAGGGCTAGAACATGTAGAACGAATAAACACAAATGCTCCGGCTCGTATATAATCCGGAGTGACAACACAGAAGAGAAAGACCTCATCTTAGGTAGCGCGCACAAGTAGAAGGAGACCTCAACCGACTTGGATCGTGCAACTGGAGGCAATTAGCTAAAGACCGAACTAACTGCATATGTTTGTTAGTTGAGGCCCAGGTTGCCCCCGAACTGTAGCTTACCCAAAGCTGAGTGTGATGATGATGATCTAATAATCATTAAGTGCTAGGTACATAGATAACATTTAAGCTAATGGTTGATAATATTCCATCAAAGAGGATCTTCATATCCCAGCCATCCATCCTTGAGCTCTAAAGAAAAACCGAATATTTAGTGCACGGAATAAGCCATTAGGAATGCAAATAAGATTGGGGTGACAGAAACTGAAAGCTGATTCCAATGAATTGGAAGCTTAAAGTCAGGTATGTCTTTGGCTACCGATCTAATATTGAACTCTTATGTTGGTATCGAAATACATCAATGAAAGCATAAACGGCTCTTTTCCTTGGTCAAGGTACGAGTACATGGACTGCTAAAGTTCCGACACAATTGCAACGGCAAAGTGATTTTTTTGACATAGGGCGTCATAAACAAGTTTCTAGATAATGTCAAATGTGGGGGATCCATTGAAACTGCTATATATACGCAGATATGATTAGTGATGCAGGTGTAAGATTTATTTTATAAGTAAATGGCATTGTAACTCTACGGTTAATCCAGGTTCCAAATGGTATAACTTTTTAACATTATACTAATTGATGACATAACTGAGTAAAGGGTATTGAAAATACCATCCGAGATGGTACGCTTGCAGAAGTGTTAATAGATGAAATATTATTTTTTCTAACGAATGCTTGAGGGGCAATCAGTAGATTCTTTTGATTCATCATGTAAAAGGGGGAAATATATTTTACTTCAACTGAATGAAGGACAGATAGCGAATTAAGATGCCCGCGTACTCTTGCGTACGAATATGTACAGCATGAATATAGAAATCATATTTTCCCAAGTTTAGACAAAACCAGGCAGTAAAAACAGATGCTGTAATGGACCAGCGAATAAATTCAGCAACAGCAAGAACACGTTTTAAGGCGAGAAAATATTCCTAGGTAAAATTGTTGACAGAGAAGTACAAATTCTGGATGTACACATAAAATTTGATCAAAGATCTTTCAAATAAATATCATGCTAAATAGAGATAGTGAGGAATGAAAATGAAAATGAGGGAAAAGATCGTTAGCAACTAGTTAATCTCAACAAAATTTTTCAACAAGAGAGGAAAAGACAACCAAAATATTGGCTTGTAAATTAAAATATTTAAGGTAGTTAGTGAAAGAACAAGTAAAGGGTGTCTTTAAGAGCTATAAGATTTGAAACTGACATAAGAAACACGCAAGTTGAGCAAACGAGTGAAGGTTTTTATTATTCGATAGACAATATTATGACATTAATGATATCAGAGCATATTAGGAAGTGCATTCAAGTGCTCCACTATTTGAAAACTTTTTGGAGCAGTACATTTGAGTCCGTATCCGACGAATGGTGCGCCCGATGTTTTCTTTAAAAGCTGGAATCGTTGTTAGATAGCCTGCATAGACCAACGAGTTCAAATACCCTCGGAAAAAATAGTCCAGATCTTAAATGCCTAGCTAGAGGAGATAATGCCGTCATTGAACACGTCCTATAATAACTCGATAATTTCACCAACAGTATGGCATGTGGCACCATCACGTTGAAACCAGATGTCCTTCAAACCATGTTCGCACACTCTTCGAAACAAAAATCGGGTGCCATTAACGGTGATTTTTAGATTTTTTTTCTTTTCAGAAGAAGTATGGCCGATGATTTCTCCAGCATTTTTTCAGGTGCATCAGTAGCTGATGAATATTATTTAGGTTTTCTTTGCTTGAAATATGGCAATTTTGATTACTAACAAAGCCTCATAACTGAACAAAAGTGGATCGACTTGGACACAGACCAAGTTCTTGCGTACAATAAAGAATCGATGAATTGGGTTCTCCCTCAAAACTGTCCTCAACGTCGCCAATATTCTCATATCTGTGCACTCTGCGCATTGTTGTCAGCGACTTGTAGTTGCTGGACTAAATGTAGTCTGAAATTTTTCAATTGTGTTGCGAATAGCTAGGGTAAAATTAGCGCACCGCTCTATAAACATTTTTTTACTTGGAACTAATTTTTCACAATTTGTAAACGTTGCTCAAGTGTAAGTCTTTGGAGGTTATGCCAAACATTACTGAATAAAAACGATGTTATCTGCTGCCAGATTAACTGTCACCGGTCTGAGTGTTGCCACTTGTTAAAAAAACACCAGTTATAAGAACATGACACAAGAATAGTTTTACCGGTAACATTTCCCGTAAACCGTATAAAATGACTCAAACTTTCCTATACAGAGCCTAACAGAAATGAAACCATTTTCAGCCACAGGTATGGACTGGAGCTGCATTTTCTTCGATCACAACCACAATAACAATTGTGAGGAAGCTCTCTATTCATTTGCTCTCTATGATTTGTATAACATTCTCAGATGAATAAGCGCCTCGAAATTTTAAGTGAAGTTTATACAAAAGAAACACAAAACCTTTTACGTAGCTCTTGAAATTTTTGAGCAAAAATAAAACAAATGTTAAAACAGGGGACATATCCTTATCTTCCTTTCCAAAAGCCTAAACTTGGAATCGAGTCAACAAAGGACATTTGAGAAATATCTAAAATACCTAATAACGCTCCAGAGAATTTTTTTTATAACATACTTCCACTATCATACAATTGTATTGTGTCTTATTCCAAGCTAAGCAAATTTCTATTACACTTTACACTTTACACGGTATAATTTAATATTGCTTTCGAAATTCATGCCAACGAAAATTCAGTAATCCACCTATCCGTACATATGTATCTTCTTCCATAGAGAACAATAATTAATTCCAGCTAACCAGTATTAATTCCAGAATCCCCATCGTCACATAATATCACATCACGTTAATATCAACATCAAATTTAAATTTGCATGCATAAGAAATTATTATTATCGCTGATGAATATTGACACTTATCCTTGCCTCCATTCACGACGCCAACCCAAATGAGAATGGTCTACAGGTTATGTCAAATTCAATTCATTGTGCAATTTTTAGTAATATTTTGATTGAATTTAAAAACAACAAAAAATAAAAATTTTATAAGAAAACAAAATGCAAAAAGGAAAAAAATGTGTGGTGTAGGTTTTGTGGTGGGCGCGAGTGTGGTGCTTCAATTATGACATTTGATATTCCAGCCAGATCGTGCAAGTGATAAAGCATAACGAAAATGGAAAATCGAAAAACCACAGAAATGAAAAAAAACTGTAAAATTCAAAAATCTACAATACAATTGTAAAAAAAAAGAGAAATCAAAACACACACAGTAAAAGCTAGAAATAAAGAACAGCGGAACATATTAAGAAAAAAACAATTGCTCCAAAAATTAATTTGGCGATCTGCATCTATTACTTGTACGAGTATGTACATTTTTGTCTCTTGCTCTACCTGTATTATGCCGATAGCGGTAATTATTGTTAATGCCATTCGATGTCTTATATCCCATTTGTCCGCCATTGCGATTACGCATGGAATTTAACATTCCCGACGAAGGAGGTGGTGGGCCACTACCATTATGCAGATGATGATTTTCACCACCCACACCATTAACCATCATTCCTCCATTTCCACCACCACCACCACCACCTCCGCGAAGGTAGAAATTATTAGCGCTGGATATGTCACTGGGGTAACTGTTAACATTATGATTATTATGCATATGATGACCGCTACTGTTGACCATTTTCGCCGACGAACCATTCATAATGTAATGTTGCGATGATTGCTGCTGCTGCTGTTGCTGCTGCTGCTGCTGTTTCATGCTATGATGATGGGTATGATGTTGATGTTGCGGCTGTGATGCAACACTTGACAGTGATGATGAGGATGCAGGTTGCGATGAAGATGACAATGACGATGAACCACCACCACCGCCAGCAGGTGGCGAGGATGGATCCCCATACGGGGACGGGTGATAATGTTGATGATTGTGATGGCCAAGAATAGGTGGTTGAGGCACAGAACATCCACCTGCAACTTGTTGCTGCTGGTAATAATGTTGATGATTATGTTGTTGCTGTTGCATAAGCGCGGGATTCCCCATAGAATTCGGCGGCTGCTGTTGTTGTTGCTGACCAGATTGCTGATGGGAGCCAGGTAAGAACTGCGGGTACACATGGTGTGACCATTGCGGGAACAGTGGTCTAGCTGTAGATTCTAGCGATGATGTTATGCAGAGCAAATGATGCAAAAGGATGACAACAAATTTTGTGGTGCATATTGAGGTGGTCGACAAAAAAATTAATGAGTTCAAAAAAAATTGTTTTTTTTTTTTTTTTGTACAAAATGGTGAATTTTTGTGCGTTTTGTGAGAGAATAATAAAAATAACAGAAAAAGAAATGAAAGAAAACCACAAAAACGGTACATACATCGCGCGCACAGATATTTACAAGAGATTTTTTCAATTATTTTTTTTTGTTTTTACAAAATATACAAAATAAAATAACGTTGTTTGAATGGTTTTAATGTTTTTTTTTTTTTTTAAGGATTAGGTAAATGAAAATTGAAAATTTAATTAATTTGTTTGTTAATTTTTATTAATTTAATGGTTTAAGTTTGTTTGGGTATTTTTTTTTATATATATTTATATAGATCCGAACAAAGCAGCGTGAAAATAAATAAAGGAAAAAAATGGGAAAAATACTCTCATTAGCGATACGGGAGGTTTTATTTAATTAAAACGAAAAAAAAAAAACAAATTAAAAATAAGAAAAAATAATAATAATTTTGTGGACACAAAAATAAGGATAAATAGTTTTCATATCCCTTTTCATACCACAGAAAAATATAGAAGAAAAGAAAAACACAACTGAAAAGAGTCTTTGTCTAGTATTGTGTTTGGATCTATTTGGTTTGCTTTTTTATTTGCAAAATGGAGAGAGTGTGTGTTATATTCTATTTATTTATTTTTTTTGTTGAATATTAACTTAAACTATAGTATAAATAAATATATTAACTTTTAATATGAGAAAACATAGAGAAGAAGATTTTACTCACCGGAAGCCCCACCACGTTGCATGATAGGTGATTGACGGGTTGTTTGTGGTTCAGCTGGAGGTTCAAGGATGTCCCTGTATTTTGACACCATGAGAACCGAAATGAAGTAGACGATAGCCAGCGATAGGAATTGTGCTTGTTTAGTTTCCTCCTGGAACGATAGTTGAGGAGCTTTTCTTAAAAAATATTTAAATATTTTTTGTATTGAAGAAATTGAATACAATTTGTTTCTGATTGTACTTAGGAGCACCAGATACAATGTCCATTCATTCGTAAACTACCATACTACTCTAATGCTACATATGTTATATCAAGTCTTTTACGAGGAGTATATATACAAACTTTAAGAGGTTAAGAGTTTAATGGGTACACTTCCAACATGGACGTCCGAAAAACTCCAGTTTTAGTTGACCTCAAGTGGCGCAGGAAAAATTATTAGTACTCATATAGTAGGGAGAATAGTGAAGATTGATAAAAAACAATATTGCACCGGGTTTTTTGGCGCAAGGTTTCATTTCGAATAGCCTGCTAATTTTCCTTCTTCTT
This sequence comes from Volucella bombylans, assembly GCA_949129095.1. NCBI lineage: Eukaryota > Metazoa > Arthropoda > Insecta > Diptera > Syrphidae > Volucella > Volucella bombylans. The sequence goes on along the minus strand of OX422143.1, from coordinate 112,343,787 downwards.
CTCCTTTCTTATAAGCAGTTAAAAGAATATAACTACGTCTATTGCTACATATTTCTCCAATTTATCTGCATTGCTACTGAATCGTTTGTCGGGTGGGCTAAATTCGCGGACCTTAGTATTATTTTTGCTTTATTTTTTGATCACCTCGTTACTGAGACCAAAAGTTAGAAAATTCTTTTCTATTTAAGTGATCCAACTACAGTACAATATTTCTCGAACGTCGATTAACGCTTGGGCCTCTATGGCCTTTTGCACAGGTTCTTCCGACAATCTTCGTTGCTAATAGCTGATTTCCTCAGCCTAAAGCTTGCCAACTATTGGTTTCTTAATGTGGAGACCTCTGTAAATGACTGTATTTCTTACTGGATCTCATTTTGTAACATTCCTAACATGTTCGTTTTTCCTTTATATTTCTCATACTCGTGCATTGTCGCGTGACATTACGCTCAACATACCTCGGAGTTTTCGCGCCATAATCATAATAATTTCCTTTATATCTTTCTTTTCCGACAGAGCCGAAGTACGAGTATTTAAATTGTTGGCACGATGAGTCTTTCTAAAAACATGTCAGGAATATTGTTCGAAAATACGCATTTGTATATCGATTTGTAACCCAACGCACTTCCACCGCCTTTAGCAAATCATCTAGAGTTATCAGAAGAGCTTTCACGACTTTGCTAATAAAAGGGCTATCATTTACGAAAAGATGAAGTCAGGAACTGCGCACGAAAACATAAAGTCCGGTTAAGCGGCCATATCAACAATACAGTCCTAGAAATCTTGGACGAACGAAACATACTACGCCGTCTTCAACGAACTAAACCGTTGGACCTTGCGCGATAAATTGAAACCGCATTTAGAAAGCGGAATATGTAGGGTCTCCCATTGGAAAGTGTCCTACCAATCGTGATTAACTTATGAAATAAAAACTGCTTGATAAGTTCTACTTAGTTGCGGTATTAAAATTAACAACGAAGGGAGGTGTTTTTAGTGAGTAAGAATCTCACACTACTATGAGCACGCGCTTCTGATCCTCATAGTGTCTGATGGAAGATTTTCACCTGCCCTCGCCGGAAAAAAAAAAAAAAAAAAAAAAATTGCGAAAAGAAGATAAGTTATATGGGGTTGTACCATGGAAATAAGAAATTCTCGAGAGAACATCTGTGCCAGAACGTTAAATTTTATTTTTTTATAAAATATACGTGTGTTTGACGTGTGAGATTTTTAGGGTTCATTAGAAGTACCGTTATTTTATTTCTAAGCATTATTTACCATGCTGTCGGCAGTTCAAATTCGAACCCTCTTCTTTTACGAATTTAAAATGGGACATAATGCGTCATTGGCAATGAAAAACATTAATGACGCATTTTAGGATGTAGCATGTTGGTTTGGAAAGTTCTGTTCGGAAGATTTCAGCCTCGAAAATGAACAACGTGGGAAGGCGGGAACTTTAGTTGACGGCGATGTTTCAAGAGCAACGGTGGATGCGGACCCAACGAAATCGGTGCGGGAGATTGCTCAAAGTATGGGAGTATCTCATAGTAAAGGTAAAGAAACTCGCGTAAATGGGGACCTCATGAACTGAACGAATCCCAAGAACTACGGCGCCTGAAAATCTGCGCATCTCTTACATTAAGAAACCAAAGTGAACCGTTTTTGCACCGGATAGTCACCTGTGAGGAAAAGTGGATACTGTATGATAATCGTAAAAGATCTGGGCAGTGGTTGGATACAGATGAAAAACCAAAACACATCCTCAAGCCCGATCGTCATCCAAAAAAGGTTATGGTGACAATTTGGTGGACATCGAAAGAGCCAATCCACTTTTCATTTCTTCAACCAGGAGAAACAATAAACGCTATCAAATATTGTGAGGAAATGGACATATTGAATGCCAAATTACCTGAAAAACAACCTGCGTTGGTCAATAGGCACTATTCGATCCTTTTGCATGAGAATGCTAGACCCCATAGTAACTCAAGTAACGTTGCAAAAACTGTTGCAGTTGAGATCTGAAATTCTTCCGCATCCACCGTACTCTGCTGATATTTCCCCAATGGATTGCCATCTTTTCTGCAATCAGGATTGATTTTGCGCAGATATCAGAAAAGCCTTTGAAGTTTTTATTGCCTCAAAAATTCAGCACTTCTACGAAAACGGAATATTTGACCTTGTGTCACAATGGAAGAAATATCGTAAATGACAAAGGATTCTATTTCAATTGAATAAAAATATAAAAATAATATTGGCTTTTAAATTTTATTGTAAACATATATAGAAAATCCGGTACAATATTAAAAAGCAACGTGCTGACGTCGTCGTGTATATCACCCGCTATTCTTATGATATAATATATGTTGCGGCACATTTTAAGATCTGTGGAAACCCAGTCGAATGCTCTTTGCAAGTCGATTAAGACGATATGCAAACTCTGCAGTCAATTGAAAATCTCAAAACCAAATTCTTATTAGAACACAATTTGTTTTTCTTTTTTTTTTTTGTACAATTTGCGCGCGCCCAAAGGATTTTGCATACCCTTAAACAGTTTGTATTATACATAGCGCGGCCGAAGGAAAGTTAGGGAGGAAAGAAAGATAGATACCGATGAACGTTGGTTTCGAATGTTTGCAGGTTATAATGACTAGGAAATAACCGGAAATCCCCGGACCACCTCCCATCGCAAACGCTGCTGGCTGGTACCAAGGCCACATCAAGTTTATCACTTCTGCCGGTCGAAGATCGTTTGATCTTTATACAAAAGAAGTAGGTGGATTAGAAGAGGTTTTGCCAGGTACATAGCTCGAGGTTGCGGCTAAGGAGGATATCCATAGCAGACCTAAAAAAAACACACCTGGATTCAAAATGAACCTTCTCCCCAGAAGACATTCTGTAGATTAGTAGGTTCAGACTCATGACTGGAAACATAGCCATAATGTAATTTTGCCTCCTAATCACAGCCACCCCGACATAACCGTTGAAGACTGCCAAAGGTATCTACTGCCTAGCATGGGCATATCTTGGCCATGACTATGTGGACCCTCTCCCTGGTCACAACCTACAACGGGTGGTCTTGGAAGCTGGAAGCCAAACAACTGGCCTCATCATCAGGAGCGATGCTAACGCACATCACACGGTATGAGACAGTACCGACACGAGGCGATAGATGTTGCTAGATCTGCGATAACATTACTTAAATGATAACGAACTGGATGGTATGGTCCGAACACTCTTTTTCAGATCACAGACACATTCAATTTAGTATGAATGGCGCTCCCCCCTGCCAACCAAGTAACATTCTAGAACTATCGGACTCTCCTCTGAACTCTTAATTCTTCCATGTAACATTAACGAGCTTGACATGAAAGTCAAAGCTTTTGCTCTGGCTCTCAATCAGGCAATGGCTGCTGCCTGCTCTCTTATTCAACCTAAATGCAAGAAAAGGCCTCAGAGGCTTGAATCTGCGAGTGATTTTCTGTTTCTTTCGTATCGACGGGGAATAGAAAAAGACATTCCAAAGCGATTCAACGTCTGTGATGGCTGGGCTATGTTGAGCGAATGAGCATCATACCTCCGTCCCAATGAGTCTTCGAATCTTACCTGAAACGTATTGTTGTACGTTGCAGCAGAAGGGGCAGCATCTTAGGTGGCGCCCGCAAGTGGAATAAATATGTAGTGTGGCACTGGAGGCAATTGAAGGGACTTGTTGGTTAAGGCACAGGTCCATCCTGGACTGTAACGCTATCTACTCCAAATACGCAGGTATAGTAGACATATAACGTTGAATGTAAAAGTTATCCGTAACTGCACCTGCCAGTATTGACATCCATTTTATAATAAATTGTTCTGGCTTTGGCTAAAACGTTTATGATATGTCGTAGAAGGAACTATGAATTTCTGGAAAACTGAGCTACTTATATCGTGAGATGTTATAAAACACACTCGGCATAGCTCATTGGTTTAGTTCAAACATAAACCAGGCTTTGGCAAAGAGATAGGTTGTCATGTATTTTTTTAATTTCGTGATGGAACTGTAAGTACTTTAAGAAGGTGCTGATGCAGAATACAATAAGCGACAGTTTTCGACTCAACGACATCCACGATTACTCTTACTTGGGATGTCAAAACAGCCTTTTTGATCAAAAACCAAGCTGTGGCAGATGCCAAATCGCTGAGATGTAGCTACTGTTTAGCAATTGAAAACCTGTTTGGTATGAGAACGATGGATACATTCTTAGGTATGTTAATAATGGCTGTTTCAAAAAGAGGTGTAGAAATTATTTTTTGAATAAAACAAACAATCTCTAAAACCTTTATTGCTTAATACAGAATATCTTCCAAATTACAGGCTAGGTTCTGCTTGCCGACCATCATCTTTTCTCGATATGTTCAGTCACTCAAAATTTTTGAGGCTCTATCTCGGTAATAGCGGCTTCAATTTTTTTTTTTTAAAGAACTTAACAATCAAGAGACTATGACTACTCTTAAAATGCCGGAGCACGTGTTAAGTTTTACGGAAAATTGGATAGAGAGAGAAAGAGAAAGATATTTGGGCCCAGTGGTTATTTCGCTAGATGGGTGGCATCCAACATTTAATGGAGAGACTAAATTATTGGTGTAAATTGACTTGAGGTTTATTTTATTTTCACCTCACGAGATTTCAGTTGCCTGAAAAAATGTCTTTCGGACACGGCTGATTGGGTCCAAAGAATCGACCGCTGCAAACATGACTGCGGTGGCCGTATGAACGAAGTCGAGTTCCATTCATAAATGTTTTGATTGTACTTCAAGCCGATAATAAATTTTTTGAAATACTCGTAGCTCAAATGGTTTGCGTTTTATTAAAAAAACAAAAAAAAATGTCAAGTCCTTATTGGAAAATCCTATACATTTACAAGGTGGGGCAAAGGTTATGTCCACCATGTACATACATATAAACGTCAAGTTTTTACTACAAGTTGTAGTGTACAGCGATAATTTTTATACCAGACAAAGGTTTATCTTTAAAGAGATAACCGTCTTGAAATAGACGACCAATCTAGCACAATGAAGAAAATCGAAAGGAGTGAATAAATATTCCATAATTTAATATAAGTTGTAGCAAGAAATATACACAAATCAATTTTCTGTTGTAGTAGTTGTAGTTCAGTTGAGATAAGTTACAATGTAAATGGTTTAACATACTCGTATATATAAAACTCCTTCATCTAATAAAGCTAAACGGAAACCTATTAAAGCCCACCCTTTAAATAAACCCTTGAGACATATCTTTAATACTCTGCATACTATATGTACTCGTATTTACATAGTCTATAAAACAATTGTACTCACCACATCACGATAGATGACTGCCCTCAGGCGATTAACATCCATGTCTTGCAAAAGTTTCTCTGGATCCTTGACGGGAGATAATTGACCTGTTATCGATTCGACGATGTTCTGTAAGTAAAAAACCATCCCCACAAAAGACGAGGGTGAAGATGCATTGTAGTTACATTTGCACAGTTGTTCGAAATGACATTTCAAAATTGTCATTACATTTTTGTGTTCTCCCTTACTCACCTTTGGAGATGCTTGAGCTCCACGGATAAGTGCTTGCAAGTGTGCAGCACCTGGTACATCTCTAGCCAATCCGCCGGCATTGTATCTCGTACGTTCCTTGCATTCTAGACAATTGCGTACAGCACATGTACATACTAAACGCAGGCACTGCCTCAGGATGCCACCACTTGACATGTTCTTCTCCGCCTCCAGTTCACCAAAATTCAATGAGGTGGCGAATATTAACACATCAGCCATGCTAACCAAACGTTGCAGGAAGGACACAGCTACTTCAAGTGGCATACCTTGTGTAGGCTCCAGGACATCCAATTCGGACTGGTTGTTATTGTTATGTAGATGTGTGCGTGATTTATGATATATAAACATGAAGAAAAGAGTAAGAACAAGACGTTTTAATCAAACACATGTGTGTCAAGAGATTGCGAATGGGGCGGTGTAGAATGATGATGTGGCGTGATGTTTATACTCACATTTGGTGATGTTGCACTAGCCAACAAGGGTAAAAGTCCACCACAGGCGATGATAAGATTATCTGCTAATTGAGAAATTAGATGGACAGTGTTAACGACAAAAATCGCATTTTCACTGGAATTAACAAAGTCGAGAACGCTCTTAGTTGAATGACTACGCCAGACCTGAATGTCCGTCTCTAGTGAGAATAGGACATCGGACAAAAGGCGCTGATGGATGTACGACCACTTGAATTCAGGTATACGGAATGGTGGACGAGTTGGTCCCGGGCTAAACATGGGACGTGTTGAACCCGATTTTGTCCTTTTATTGTCTATTTCAGGAAAAAAAAAAGAAAAATACAGAAAAAATAAAAACCGAATTAAAATCTTCTTTAACATTGTCTGGATTTTATGTGTGTGTCTCTCCCTAGAAATTTATGCTCTTTTGATTGTTTTTCACACGATAAATCCAAGAGGAGGAAGGTGTGTTTCGCCTGTGTCTCGTACGATAGTGGAATCTTTCGACTGTCACTAACAAAAGCTGAGGGTGTTTTGAATTCTTCGCCACAAATTAGAAGACGACATATTATTTTTTTTATAGCCCTAACGTAGAGAAGAGTGGCTCTAGTTGGCTTCCTTTTATACTTTTACTTTTACTGCGTGGCTATAAAATTAGAGTCACTACACGCTTTACGATTTAATTACACACTGTGGGAGTCCTCATGCGGTAGTGCAAGCATGCTTAACTTAAATGAATGATCCACTTTGGAGGTTCACAAAAGCTGGATTGAATGAAATTTATGGAGGATATGTATGTGGTAATGGAAGCCAAACAGGAGAAAGATGTGAACAGCAGCAGCGTTGCCATATTTAACGTGATTTGATTAACCAGAAAGAACGAGTTTTCCAGGACACGTTGTACCTTGAAATGTACACATGCATACATATGTGTATTGTGGTGGTCTACTCGTAAAGTATACTTTGTTATCAGGATTTGCTTTCATCGGTAAAATTCAACAATCACTATCTACTCCATTGGTACATATATATGCACCCAAATTCAGACTTACCACATCATACTCTTGTGAATTCCTACTCAATACAATATTTTAAACCTAATACTCAAAATGTGCATATTCGGAAGAACAATGGAATCCCCATTGTTAAGGAAACCTACAAATTTAAAGTATCGTAAAGACTGTAGCGTCTCGTCAATCAGTCTGGTCTGGTCGTTTGCAAAATGGAAATTTGAAAACAAAAATCGTATCTCACCAAAATGATTGTTCTCTACTTGGGTACTCGTACTATGGTGTGACCGCCTCTGTGGTTGTCCATGTGGTTGTTCGCGCTCTTCGAAATGCTGCTGCTGTTGCTGTTGTTGCTGTTGTTGTTGCAGCTGCTGCTGTTGTTCATTAGTAACGTTTCCATTTAGACTTCCAATTGTATTACTGTTACGACAATCTTGTGCCGACGGTGATGTTTGTGTTTGTGAATCCACCTCTGAAACTGGGCTAATAACCACAGGCTTTGTATTGTTCACTGGTTCTATTGGCTCCACTGTTTCGAGAGCTTCCAGAGTTAACATTGTTTCCTCATGTTCAGCACCGACAATGATTCCTCTTTCCACATCTAGCTCTACTTCACCCTTGTTAGCTGATGGTTCTGGGGATGGAGATGGAGATGGTGATGATGGTCCAGCAGCAACTTGTTCAGGCAATTGTTTGACGGGTGAGGATTGGGTTGATGCAGTTACCATCGGTATCGCAGTTGTCGTGGTTGCTTTTGTCTCCTCAAGCTGTTCCTGTTCAACTGCAGCAACCTCTGACGCTAGTAGTTTGTCATCAATTTTTAACGCAGTTGGACTAGTATCCGCTGATGGTGTCTTTTCACCATTCAGTTTAGGGGATGCGGGTGGCGATGTTAGTATTGCAGCGTCATTTACTACTTCCGCAATGATATCCTCCACCAAAGCTTCGCTTTCGGTAGTGACTTCTACTTCTGATGGCTCTGCAGCGGATTGAAGTGCATCATCGAATTTTTCTTCAGTTGCCTCGACTGGATCTGCGGATTTGTCCTCCTTGACTTCGTTATTGTTTTTCTCGCCGGTAGTTGTGGTTATGTCAGTTTTGTCATCACTATCTTCCCTAAGCCAGTCTTCGAGAGCTCCGGTGCTATCAACTGGTTCCGTCGACTCGGTCTTTGGCTTTTGAGGTTCTGATACCGAAACTTCAATGGGGCATTCCTCCGCAGTTCTACTGTCACTCGTTTCATTTGCCGGCATTGAATCTGTGAGTTCATTACCCTGGGTAACGTCAATTTCATTATTGTTGTTGTTAGCGATTAGTATTGCACTTGGTAAAGATAAATCAGTCTTTTGATTATCAATGGCATCTTCTAGGGTTCTAGGAGTATCTATACTTGCTATTGTAGTTGTGCTTATGTCTGAGGTTGTAGTGATAGTGGTGGTATCGATTGCTACCGTTGACTCAAATTCATTATTGTTATTGCTTAGGTTTTTCGAATTGAGTAAGCTAACTTTTTCGGCTTCTGAATCGGTGGTTACGGCAATGGTAGAAGTTGGCTGTTTCTTTTCAATTTTCAGCACTCCCTGTACGACCTCATTGACAGCAAGCTCGATTTCTTCATCTTTTATAACCGATGAAGCAGCTTCCTCGGCATTTTGCAGAAGAACTTCATCAGAAACTTCTTTACAGTGGTTGAGAAGTTTTTCCGAATTATCGAGAACCTCAGTGATAATTTTCTCCTGTTCTAATTTTGTCTCTTCCGACGTTAAGTCCACTTCCTCTAAGTCGTCTTCGTTAATGTCAAGCACCTGTTTAAGAGCTTCCTGACCGCCAGCATTGAGCGGTATGACTTCTTCGATTCTTTTACTTTCTTCGATTTTGATTTCCACTTTATCGGGGTTACCATTGCAAATCACTTCTCCCTTCAATTGCGCATTATAGACATCAGTGATATTTGACACTGTCGAAGATTGAATTGCGGGTTTCTCTCTTTCTTTCTCTTCATTGGCATTTTGATCGGTCACTGGAGATACTTCGTCTAGCTTTCCTTCCGTCTCCTCATCTTCGCAGGCACATTTCAGATTTTCCAGATTAATTTCTTCTTCGCTGACTTGTTCGTTTTCATTGACCAACGGCTCAATTGCAATAGCCACGGGAGTTGATGGCTTTTCGATTTCCTCAACATCGGTGGGTGTTGCAATGCTATCTGAAATGATCGCGTGTTGTTGTTGCTGCTGTTGTTCTTCGCGTTCCCATCCACTGATCGTGCTTATGGGTCGGGCTTGTCTGAGAGCCGGATCTGTGATATTGTCAGTTCTTTGACGTTCGTAATGTTCGTACATTTGAGCAAATTGCAGTTTGAATTCCTCGTATGAAACTTTGGAGTGTACAATGGCGAGTGTATCAACCCATACCCTCCAGCCTCCATATTCATGTTTAATAGCATGATGTAACAGCATTCGGAAGAGGGAGTATACCATGTCGGAGATTTTCTGCTCCTCACTGTTCTTTGGATGAATATAGGCCATGGCGATCAGCCATTCCTGCCATACAGACATTTGAAGGACTGTTCGACGATTCTCACGATTACTATTGCACAAGAGCGTCATGTCCGAGAGGAAGAGCTTCTTCACTTCGATCAGTGATTCTGTTTGTTTCGATTGACGTATTAGAGTTGCCACGACTTTAAGAATCACTATGGAAAAAAACGACAAAAAATATGATTAAGAGAGAATACGTAGAGTTGGCACGAATTTAAAAAATTTAAATAAATACAATAACATAAAAGCGGACAACCTTGGTGGAGAGGTATCAAAATGAAAGTAATGTGACAAGCTACCGTAACGAATTTATTGTGGATTTTTTTTTAGTTAGGACAATTATCCAAGAAGACCAAAGTTATATGAAAAGATCCTTCATTTCCGAATCCACAGAGATTGTTGGATGACACTAAAGCAAAGCTAGACACAACCCCTATTCAAAATATCGACACTATGGCAATGTTAGTAGTTCTTTTACTTTATGCAGTTCTCTGTTATATGGCTCATAGTCGTTGGAATGGACGAGTGGCATTCAATTGATAGTCCTTTTAACAGACAGCGGGATCTGCAACAACCATTGCAAACATATGCAGTCTTATATCTTTACATGCAAATTTTCAGAAAAAGCTATAGATAAATAAGTGTACCAGGTAAATTGCGTAAAAATTAAAAATTAATCTTAAGCTTGGACTCAAAGTACACAGACAAAACCACCAAGCGACAAATATAGATCAGACCACGGGATCCTTTGCACAAAAGAGCTACGTTATTATCAAGTAAGCAACGCACCAGCCTGCATGGATCATCAGGCATGGCACCTAAAGCTTTTTATAAGTCGCAATAGCAGATGAGCTGCCCAAAATGTTATGAGATTCTTTAAAAACGTCTTTACTGGCTGTGTGACTGTGCTTGGGAAATCCGCAAGAGCACGCGGATGTTAATTAATAAAGAAGTAATGGTACTTGGACTGTCATTGATGAGGAACGTTTATTCAGAACTAAAAGGCAGGCAAAATCAAACCATAAATCACGGTCGAGAATGGTACTCGCAATACATTCCATTCAATCCGATGGCGCTGCTTATTTCCTTAAATTTCGTAGAAATTAAGACTAAATTGTACAACCCTTAAATTATGTGACACAGATAAAACACCAACAAAATCATCCGCAGAACACGCTATATACAGTATCACCAAAAATACCTAGTTCTATACTATTTTCAGATAGAGTAAAACAAATGCATCTCACAAGGGCACTGTCAATGTAAGCAGATATTCAGCAAACTGAGCAACTAACTAGATACTTTATAATTGTAGATCACCATTTCGAAGGAATTACGGATAGGCATCTCTTCCACTGGACAACAGATTAAATCACCATAGCGGCTACATTGACTACAGTGAGTGAAGAACCTGGAACGTTTTTGGGTGACCCTGAACGGCCAGAGAATTAGCAATTTAAGCAAAAACAGAAATTTTGACACCGGAATGTCTCTTATTGTCGGTCATCAGTTAACATCAGAAGTATTATTTCTATGTTTTTCAGGGTGACGTCCGGTTTTGAACCACTAACCGAAGCACTACACACTGCACAACGCCGATCACTGCACCTAGTTAAGTGATGAAGTGAATATTAATTTATTGAGTAATAGATTGTGTTGGTATTATCAAAATGGTAAAACAATTTTACCCGACTCGAAAGCGAAAAATGACAAAAGAGTCTGGAGAAAGAAACGGTTTAGAGAGATCGTAAAAGGAGTCAAGGCACGTTGAAAAGCTGCCAGTTTCGAGAGACTTGCCATAAGTAACTGAAATCCAATACTAAAATTACGTCAATAGATTAAAATTGTTCTTTATAACGCATTCATAACTATGGTCTTGGCTTTGATTCCAAAACTTATTTTTTGTGGTTTTGGTCAAGAAAAAGTAGAACAATACAATAAATTTTCTAATTACTGGCAGATACTACAAGGACATACGTAAAACGTGTGAATTCAGTGGGACAACACCGATAGATGTATTTACGCGTCTAGATTGAATGAATTCAATATGCAATTTGACTCTGTCCAACTACTTAAAAGGTGGCTGACAAATATAAAAGATAGGCAAATAAGGAGAAAGGCCAGTTCAAGTCAACTCTGTCTTTAGAAAAAAAATATAAATACGAGTACCTCGACTGAAGAAAAGCTTGGATAAAATTTACATTAAATATCTTTCCTAATTCCTAATTCTAAATCAGCCGATACCGGAGGATCAACAAGCGGAATCTAAAAAAAGATACGAGTAAAAGTTTCTAAATATCGGATTATTAAAATGTCTGTTGACCTTTTCGAAAATTGTGATATGAGCGGAACAAATTATTGCGTCTCACGAACATGAGATATATAGTATACACATATATTATACCCATTTACTATGTATAATACTTACATTATGTGTTTGAAAACACACTATACCGTAGTAGCAAGGAGAGCAAGAAATGCTGTATTTAAACGAATTACAAGGGTTACACTCAGGCAAGGTCATTCCAACTTTAAATTGCAGTATGAAAGGTACTCGTATTTTGGTGAATAATAAATATAGAGAGATTTTTAGGTATTTAAAACTATCAACAGAAAAAGTTCCAACCAAATTTTTGAGTTGATGAAGACACTTGGAATATTGGCAATATTCTTTGCTAGGCTACTGGTAGCTTCGGCGATTTGTCCAAAGTGCGTAAACGAATTCACAGAAAGCATGTTCGGAAGCAAAAATTCTTATCTACGGAATTCAACCATAATTTATAAAAAACTTTACGTCGGCAAAAGATCATCTTTGACCTCTTCAACTGAAACAAAAAGCGGTTTGGCTAGGAGTTAGGAAGTGTCACATCCCTCCATTGCTACAAAAACGCTGTAAAAGTGGGTAAAAAAATGTATCAACAAGTTTTTGTGAACAGTTAGACCAATACTCTCTTGAAAGTAGGAAAATGGATTTCCAAACAGCGCATTTACCCAAAACCACGCAGCAATGGCTCAGGGTCAATATTCCTGGGTTAATAGCAGCAGAAGATTAGCCTTCATAGTTTATTGTTGGAGAGTATGTCCTGCAAGAACCTTCGCAGAAACCGCAGCAGTCTCGACAATGTCCATAAAAATAATGTGTGCCGCTATAGTCGGATTGCAACAGCATTCGAAAGCCTGTGTAGGTAGTAACTTCGAGTGGTTACGGTCCAAAGAACGAAACAATATTGTTTATGCAGTTCTTAAAAAAAAACTACCACGAACTTCATTCATATTAAAATTATAAGGTATTATGTCGAAAATATACACTGCGGTTCAGATGAATAAAGGCAGTGGCTAATTTAATAGCAGTCGTGCAAATTGATTAAAAAAAGAGGGTGTTAATTCATTGTGTAATTCGGAGTAAAATTTAATAGACAAGATTTGTGTAATTGTTACCCAAATTGGGCAAAGAAAAAAATTGTACTTCAAGAGTCTTATAGGCCAATTGACAAGTCCATCGAATATTTCCTTCAATAAATAAATTGTGGCACGTCCTGTATGGCGTCGTCGTTGCGCCGTCTTAGCTCTTTCACTGCCATTCAATCGGGGTCAAAAAATTCTCTGATCATGGGTCTGTAGCGCTCTAAACATTCAAGTAAATATTTTTTCTGAAGAAATGTGAACAAGTGATTCAACCAGTTCATAAAGCACATCAAATAGAGACTTTTTGTGAATGTAACGGCGTCTCAGTAATATCTTTGTCTCTGTAAATGAGCCAGTTTTGCTTGTTGGCATAGCCGTTCAAACAAAAATGAGCCTCATCGCTTAGAAAAATTTTGTAATGAAAAAAAAATATCGTTTTTGGCCTATTCACGATCGATCACGATACGATCCTCAAGCGGTTTCAGTCATTAGACCATTGGATCTAGTAAGCTCATGAACGAGGATCTTTGCGCAAAATGTTCTACAAAGTGGATGGATACAACTTTAATCGCTGTAAGCAATGAAGAACCGACTCTTTTGTGTGACTCTGTACGATATCTTCACAGATGCGTACTATCAATAAAAGTATGCGTAGTCCGAAAACGAATCACAGTTACATGCTCAGGAAAATGATCATGTCGAGTGTAGAATGAACTTAGCTCTCGGTAAGTTTCGCGGACTGAACCATAACTTTCGAAATAAATTTCCACAATATGGAAGCATCGTTCTGGAGTAAGTCTATTTATGGTCGAATGGCAATCCAAACTGAGAACAAATCAGGTGCCAGCTTTCAAATGAGCTCTCGCTGAAAAAAAACACACTCATTACTGCCGAAAAAGCAAAACTACACGTTTATCACTCGGAATGTCATTCTATAATAACTGCGACATCATGAAAAAAATTTGTCGAAGCGCAACCTCTATTGACAATTATTTAATTAATTAAGGAAGACTTTAAGGGTGATTTCAACAGCTGGTAGGTGCAAATTCATCCGTTGTTATTCTTAGTAACGAGAACTTTGAGCGTTTAAACTTAAACTCCACTGATCCTTACTTACTTTGATGCTTTTTACAAAAGTATCGAAGGGTAATGATATACCGCCTGAATGAATTCTGCGAAAAGGGGAAGCAAAAATGATGTTCTTCATAATCAAAATACATATTACCTTTTATCTAATGGACACCATAAAATTAAAAAAAAAACTTTAAAACCTATTAATATTGTCTTAAGATGTCTATGATTAGATCAAGAGCAAACTGAATGGCGCCCAACAGAGGGATTGAACAATTATATCATCCATTGAACTCTAAAGTTTTATTATCATCAATAAATTACGAACACTTGCAAGCTTCGATATTCATTCGATGTTAAAACATAAAAAGTAAATTTTCCTACAACATTGTTTCGAGTTAATGACACTGCGTTGTCCTCAAGCTAAGCCTACAATTCCTACATGATTTATTACATTGAAACATGCATCTGAACTTAATACTTCTCATTTTTCTAAATGCGTATAAGTCACCCAATACAAAGTCAAAATTGCAAAAAAACAAAAACAAAAACACTTTCTCTGTTCGTCTTGAACAAAACAACACCGTGGAAAACAATTTTTCTTAATTCACTCAAACCATTGCGGGCAACCACTCACATTTAGTGCTAAGAACAAAAGAAGAATACTCGTAATTCATAATAAAATAGAAAATATCCCTTTCAGTGGAGACGATTTTTAAAATAAGGAAAATTGCTAGGGGAGGCAGGAAAAAGTTGAAAAAGAGAAAGAGAAAACAAAGACAAGAAAATAAAATTCGTTATTTTTAAAACTTACTTGGATTCTCCAGTCGATAATGGCTCTCTGGTTCTGGATGCCTTGTGTAAAGGATTTGCTGTGATATATGTTCGGTCATTATTTCATAGAGGACATTATACGTTGGTAAGGACAATGATTCCTCATAAAGTAATAAGCGTTCTGCTAATAGCGTATATAAATTGTGCGGTGACATAACATCGTACTTTCGTCTGTTGACAATGTGCAGCAGCGAACAAAATAAACAAAGAAAATTGAGAGAAAAAGAAAAGTAAAATTTCATAAAAACAGCAATGACAATGTGAAAAAATTTTATAATTTTGTAATGTAACAGAATTTTTATTATATTTTTTCTACAAATGCAGATGGACGAGAAAGTTTGTGGGGCAATTTTTTCCTGACCAAGTTGAAACGGTTTCAGTTTTTCTAAGTAATAAAGTTACATGTTGAGTGGTTGACCCCATTTTTCATTAAACAAGACTCGAAGGACATGAAGCTAATTAATAGGACAAAGTCCTGTTTCTGAGTATAAAAACTTGTAATATTTTATTTTACTTTAGATCTTTGTTTGTCTTGTGTCGGAAGACAATTACTTTAATAAAAATTTGTATTTATAAACAAAAAAAAAACAAAATGGCATCTAACATGAAGATGTGTTCAATTAAAAACATCCACAACTGACAGAATCTCATTTCACATTTGGATCAGATTTTTACTTCTCCATATTGTTGAATAGTTGCTTTAACTGCCTGTCGGAAACAGTTCCCATATCATGATTTATGAATAAAAATAAAAGTGGGGCCCAACGTTAGCCCTGTTTTTTTTTTTTTTTTTTTTAAATGCTTTCAACTCATCAAACTTTCTCGTTCATCGATGGAGAAAATATGAAACAATAATAATAATACATACATCACGGATACGTACTTGTGTGTGCTACGCGATAGAAAGAATCCTAATAATTTTAACGCTTGTAGTCTAATCAATTGACTTTCGGCAGCCAGTAATTTAAATATAGATCTAACACCATGTTTAACATCGAAAGCAGGTACCATTGAGCTTGGATGCTCGGACATTAAGGATATTAACATTTGTAGCACATCATGAAGATTTTCATCCTTAATATTGAAAGCACAAAGAATTTCATTTATAATTAGTGCTCTTTCCCAAATGAGTTTCAGTTAAAATTCAAACATACCTCATGCATCGTCGTCAAGTAGTTCAATATACTTTGTAATTCATCTTCCTTAACTCCATTGCCAATCATAATTAATTGTTTTAGAAACAAAAGTATATATGCACGTATCGCTAAAATATCCTTTTGTGCCGGTCGTGGTCCATCTATCAAAATCACATAAATACACTTTCTTCAGTTAACTCCATTAATAATTGAATATAATTAAACTTACCCAATCCTTTTGGAATGATACCACTCTTCGCGCGAGGATTCACAACCCAGTAATAATATTTCAATGTATGCACTGTTTGCAGGACAGTACTCACTCGTCGTACATTGCTATAAATTTGTGTATCGCTAAGAAATTCTGTAGCTAAATACGAATATAGACGTGCCTGGACATTGGCCGGTGTATAGATCCATAGCGATGGATTGAATAGAACATGATCGAGAAGCTGCCACGTTAGAAATGAGAAACAGAAGAGCTATCCATTAGTTTTGTAACACCTCTGTCCTGCCACAAGCCGATTTTGCATTTTATTTTTTTTCACACAAATGAAAAAAAATTCTGGTTTTTTTTTGTTTGGCATGCAGCAAGCGGACACAAATTTTTTATTTTTGGATAATATTATTAACAACAACTGAAATACAGATGCACAAAAAATTTCACACAAGAATTCCATAAATCAAAATTTTTACAAAAACCTTTCTTTTTCCTTTAATTTTTGAAAAAAACATACATGTAGATCATGGCTTTCTTTACATTATGCTTTATGATTAAAAAAATATTCCTTAAATTTGTTCACTTAAAAAAATGCATGACACTTATAAAATGACTTAAAAATAAAGTAAAAACAAATAATTGTTTATGAATCTTTCCACAAAAACAGATCCTAGACGGTCTCTGTTCTCCAACGAACTAAACCACTTTCACGGGACATTCCTACAGGGTGGGCCAAAAGTCTCTTTCCTATGTAAAAAAAATAATAACTCTTTTATTTATAGATACTTTTGAGTAATTTTTTTTTTGTTGCAGACATAAGACTTGGGAGATTTGACATGGAGCACTACACGATCGCACAGCGAACACAAATCGTAGTATTATTTTTGGAAAACAGTCGGTCAATATTTTACACTCAATGTGCCTACCGGACATTTTATGGCGTTCGAAATGCTCCAACAGCTCCGACTATTCGTGCAATAATGACCAAATTTTAGCAATATGGGAACGTTGGCGATGTGCGGCGTATCGGTAGACCTCATTATAGACGATCGACCGAAAACATGCAGGTCATTAGTGAAAGTGTTGCAGCCGATGCAGAAACATCGACACGACTACGTTAAATGCAGTTAGGCATATCGCGATTCGTCGAATTTTGAGGAAGGATCTGCACCTATACCCTTACAAAATCCAGTTGGTCCAACAACTCAATCCTGGTGACCCAGAAAAACGTTTGGAGTACTGCAGAACTGCCCTTAACATCGCCGAAAATGACTAAGAATTTTTAGGAAATTTTATGAATAGCGACGAGGCACATTTTTCTCTAAATGGATTTGTAAACAAGAAAATTGCAGATTTTGGGGCACACAGAATCCCATCCGTCATCGACCCTTACACTCACTTCGTGTTACTGTTTGGTGTGGAAAAACATCGCGTACGATTTATGGGACATATTTCTTTGAAAATGATGCGGGTGCAAGCGTTACAGTTAATGGGCATCGCTATAGAACCATGCTTCAGGACTGAGCTCATGTGGTTTCAGCAAGACGGAGCTATCGCTCACACCGCTCGTTAGACAATGCACTTATTGCCCGAAAAATTCCCAAATCGCATTATCTCAAAAACTGGTGATCGGCTCTAGACTTTTTTTTAAGAGGTTATCTGAAGGAAAAGGTTTACATTAACAAACCACACAATATAGAGGAGCCGAAACTCAATATTGGAGAAGAAATCGCGCAAATTAAGCCGGCAATACTTCAAAAAGTCATGGAAAGTGCCTGCATTCTAATGGCGGCCACTTAAGCGATGTAATTTTCCATACATAATAAAAAAAATGTCCTTAGAATAAACTTATATTTGTAATTTATTTCATTAGTTTTCGTCTTTCCATTCAAAAGTTATTCCAGATTTACACAGGAAAGGGACTTTTGGCCAACTTTGTACGTATATATATGCGGACAAATCTTATTTCAGAGTAGAAAAAAAGTTATATAAGAAACAGAAAAAAATATATCGCATAGTTTGGGGACGACAAATATCCGTTACACACTAGTCTTCTTTTCCAATTCAGTTCCTACGTTCTTTTGTTTGGTCGAAAAATATAAAAACTATTTTTCATTAGATGCGCCACAGTCTTGCGATAGGAATACTTTGGACTCATTGAACCCACAGTCTGGTGACATATATCATATTTGTGTTCCAGATTGCCTACCACTTAATCACTGAAAGATATACCTTACAACAACATTAACAAATTTTCTAATTTTTTTTATCAAAATTCCCTCTCAATTACGACTATGACTCCAATTATCCATTTTGATTGCCCAATGAGCGTTTAGTGAAAAAATTCGGATCGACTTATTCAAACCATAATGTTGCCGAACCAGTGAGACAGCCAAATACCAGAAGTGAAGAGAATATTGCTGTTGTACCCGAGTCGGTAGGTCAAGTCCGCAATCAATCGATTCCACTCCGTTCTCTAGGCCTGGGTACCTCTTGAACGTCCGTGTGACGCATTTTGTGAAAAGACTTGCCTATACGTTCGTATAAGATTGTAGTACTGACTCAAGAGCTCACTCCAAATGACCATCGTGAAGGTCTAACTCTCGTTGATTCTCCTCTTTGAAAATGGACGAAGATCCGGTTTTTAGCTGAAAAATCAACCTCAGAGGCGAGGGCACACTTTTGGTTAAATAGTTTTTTTTTTTTAAAGCAAAATTGCCATATCTGATCCAGCGAACAGTCGGCAGTGCTCCGACTACAGCAATCGTCACAGTAACCAACTTTTTTTTTAAGACAAATTACAAATGATTAGAACTGAAAGGCTTGGAGGATATACGAGTATGGTTTCAACAATACAATGCCACTCCCGTAATCAACTTATTCAAGACAATAAAGTACGGTGGTCGTCTTATCGCCAGAAATGTTCCGGCCAATTGTCCATTAAGACTATTTTCTTTGGGACTAAATTAAATCTCTGGTCTGTGCAAACAAGCCAGAAACATAAGACGACTTTGAGGCGTGGAGAACATTTAAGCAGTGTCACTGGTTACACTTCATAACAGAAGGTATCAATTATGTTACAATTAAAAGTAAGAATTCTATTTATAACCTAAGGACACACCTGTTTTTTTTTTAAAAAAGAAAAGAAAAACAAAAAACAAATTTGGGGCGCATCTAATGAAAAGTCCTCCATTAAGTCTAATTCAAATCAAAAGATAAATCAACCTACAATGGCTTTCGACTGGTAATGAATTTACTTTTGGAAAAAGATGTAGGCAGGAAGTCTTGAGTTTTAGGTTTTGCGGTAAGCCACAGCTCGAATATTCTGGATGACTGAAAAATCAAATATTATGCTGCCACCAATAAGTTATTACAGATGCTGTGTTTAATTTCCTGATATCAACCAGAATAATACAACAACGAACTCGCTGATTCAATGAAGAATGGCGATAAGAGCATGCAGCTGTACGAGGCGCATGAAGTGCCATTATATTATAGAAAATTTCGAGAACTAGTCGCGAGGACTACGTACAAAGAAGGCACTAGGAGCCTCGGCTTTTATAGAGAAAAAATAAAGAGCTACAGGGTTTCTATTACAATATAAAGTTTCATTTTTCGACTTGCCATACAAACTCACAGCACATGTAAAACTATACCATTAGTTATAATAATAGAACGAAACACGCTCTATATGTTATACGCATTAAATTTGTTTAAATTCACTACAAAAATAATGCAATTGTTAAATTGATCAGAAATTTGTTCAATTGGGACCAGTTAACAATTTGAACAACAGAAATCGTGTCTGCCGCGCAAGAACAACTTGGAATAAAGACTTGGGTCATAGAACCCAAAATATTTAACTGGCCGAAGAATCTAAGCCATTTGGATGCGGGAGATAAATGAAATTGAGTTATGATTCACATTTTCATTTTCAAGGCTTTGCAAACAATCAGAATTGCTGCATCTGCGACTAGAAATTTAAAAAAAAAATGATTGTCGAGAATCCTCTCTACCACAATGTGTTTGGTAAAATTTTTCGGCTCTATTATAGTATCATTGGACCTTGTTTATTCGAAAATGAAGTGGATTTGGCTGCTACAGTGAATAAATTGTGCTATTGAACCATAACACTGGCCAACAAAATTTTGTAACAAGAAAGGTGCTTACTAATTTTAAATTATTCTACCTACCTACCCTGATTCGAACACCATGTTTATTTTGATTTGATCAGGTCTCTCAGGTTAGGTAATTGAAGAACTACCGTCTTTAAGTTTCATTTTGTCATTCAGATTATTTAGTATTTGAAGAGTTGTGTTTTCTGTTTTCCGAGTTAAGTAACAAGTTTGTTTACATTTGTGGCAACATTACTTTTAAAACTCAGCGAAGAAACTGGACGCCATTAGTAACTAAGTTATATGAACAGTGTTTTGGCTTTGCCATCGGACAGCAAGACAAAATGTAGGTTGTTCCAGACATCTGTTGAGTTACATGTGTGGGCCTTCTTACTGGATGGGTGAAAAGATCACGACCTATGTCTTTTGAAATTCCTATGATTTGGAGGGAACCAACGAACCACTCATCTGATTGTTATTTTCGTCTGATACAAAAGGTATTACAAAAAGTAAAATCAAGAATCCTGACCTGCCATTTGCTAAAAGACCGTTCTTTCATAGTGGTGTACCAACCACCTTCGATATGTCCGCTACGCCAGAAGCAATCGATAACGAAACATTAGATCCTGACTTTCAAAAAGCTTCCTCATCTAATCAGCCATATCTAATATCTCAAGGAGAACTCAAGGTTTTGATTCGATTAAGGGGATAGAATTTATTACAACTAAAAACAAAAGTACACATGTTACTTTCGCAATCGAGATGAAGAGTTAAAAGGTTCTTTTTCACAAAATGATCAGCTGATATTTTGTAATAATTTTTATGGCGTAATGACTGTCTTGGGTATAGAATATAAAGCAGAAGGTACGGATGTGGATGATGTTTATTTCGAATAAAACGTCGCTGCGTGCCACATAAAGACGAAACAATTACTCTTTGTGTGAGAAGTTTTACTGGCCGAGTCATTTCATGAGATGGTGATGAATATGGTCATGGAATTTAACACCGTACGACTTAATCAAGCCTTACATTTTTTTTTTTTTGAAGCACTCCGCCAATGCCAGCCTGAAACTCAACAGCCACGCTGTTATCAGTGAAATAGAGCCCGAACTGTGTGATGAAACGTGATGAGTAATTTTATCAAAAGTGCCTAGATGTGCAACAAACATGAATTGGCTGATGTTGTTTTGCACCACTAGTGGCAATCCTTCTCCTATCAAGTAAAATAAAACTGCAACCTTATTTCATAAAACTACAAGTTTTCTTGATAAATCAAAATAAAACTCCTTATTTGAGGACCTTATATACGGGGTCATTCAACAACAACTGTCATTATTGAACGGTTAAAATTCAACTGTCACTGCAATGACTTTTGAAAGGTAAAAACTAGGAGGTTATTAAATATAGATCGATACACACTCGCATAACATGTCGAGATAGTGAAAATTAGCTACAAATTCGGCGAAAATATCGCGGAAACACGTCGTAAAGTTGGTACTGCTTTTAATCATCATCAAGCGCCTTCGCGCACAGCTATTAGATGTTATTCGCCGGAATTATGCGAAAATATTATGAATAATTTCATAAAAAGAATGACTATTTGTAAGCAGTCCCAAGGCGGATATTTGGCAGATATTGTATTCCATTAATAACCTCAGAGCTTTTACTTTAGACTAAAATAAAAATATCACCACTTCTCCTAAAAATGTTGCGTATTTCTACTGATTTAAAATGACACCTCCCGTTGAATTACCCTATAAAAGCTCTCAAATGAGGGCATGCAGATAGTTTTACTGCCAAAAATAACAGGAAATGGTTTGGTGAAGAGCATACAACTAAGTTCTTTGTGAAATATGGTTGAATGACAAATAGAGTCACAGCATCCTTTGTTTTGTTTCCAAAAAAGAAGAACTTCTACATTGACACAGATGTGTTACGTTTTGCAACATCACGGACAAGAACCGTTTTACCGAGCTCTGGAGACTCGTGAACTTCTAGAACAACAAAAGTAAAAAAAACGATAATATTGGACATGTTAATCGAATAAAATTTACGGCTCCGATAGAATATATCCCTGAATTTCTCCTGAAAGTACAAAGCGAAAGAGGAAGTCTTTGTCCTAGTTGGCTGAAGTATAAAGAATCTTCAACGAAATGGAGTTATCGTTTGATTGAGAATTATCTATCTCGGACTATAGCATGTGTCAAAATAAAGTATGGCTTCTTGTAACAGATTTTGCGAAGATAAAACGATTGATATTCTCGGATAGTCGTGTTGTCAATAGAATCGACCAAGTTTAGGGTGGCACAAAGGTCACTGGTTGATATAAATAAATATTTTTTCTTTGTCACGTGCGAAATCAGTTTTTTATGAGGACGATTCGGGTATTGGCTGTACTTGACTGTACTTGATCTTTGCCGAATTGGAATATCCCCCACTACTCGAACTAAAGCGTATGTTGAGCG
Organism: Volucella bombylans; assembly: GCA_949129095.1. Lineage (NCBI taxonomy): Eukaryota > Metazoa > Arthropoda > Insecta > Diptera > Syrphidae > Volucella > Volucella bombylans. The sequence continues at coordinate 112,320,965 of OX422143.1, read as the reverse complement.
AATTCTAAGAGATTAACTCGGTGTACCGAAATGTACGTGCTTTCAACCGAAATCCAGTTCTAATGGTATGCAAGAAATGACAATTTTATTTATCACCTAATAATAGTTGTAAAATAATAAAAGCTCATTGCACTTAAAGGGTTTGAAAACAAACGAAATTGCCGTATATAGGGGACTAAGAACCCCAGATTGATTTATTGATTGACATGTGCTGTCAAACAGTTTATTAAATTTTCTGCTGAAAGAAAAAATGCACTAAACCATCGTTAGTACTCCAATATTTTCAGGGATTCTTTCTAGTTGCTCTAAGAACTTAGAGTATTGGTCTTTAAGCTAATGAAGGCAATATCAATTTATTTTTTCCGACAGCGGTCATCAATCCACTGGCTTAAGTAAAGATAAAGAATCACCATGGACAGTTTCATTTAGGGAACATCAACCCCTCAATCAAACTGGTTGGTTGTTAGCAGAACATAACCAAAGAAAAAATACTTTCGATGTAGTTAAATCTTTTCCTAGGGATCCAGTTGTCGTTAATACCATATAACCAGGTACAAAACATGACGTTTTTGCCCTTTCTTGTGTGGGTTGTAATTGTATAGTGGCTGATGTTTTTTTTTTTGTTTTAATGCAAACAAAGTAGCAAAAAGGTCGTATGATGAGGGTCGGAAAATTATTCATCAGTCTATTTCTCAATATTAGATAGAAATCAGTCAGCACGGTGACATGGTACCTACATTCAACATCTGTAGGCATTTTCATGGCAACATTGAAGATATTTTTTTTTTGTCTCCTGATTGAATCAGACCACTGTAATAATTTCTCCCCATGGTAATTTATCTGACATTGTAATTCTTCATTTCATCTCTCCCACGTTCATGGAACACTCACATTCATTTAAGCAAAAAAATAAAAAAACTGAGAGTATAACTCAAAACATCTTTCGCTACATAAAGGCATTTATTTTGTAATGAATCATTACAAGCATCCTGCTTCGTGCGACATTCTATCCACAAGCCACACCCCAAAACTGATTCGGGGGCTTAGTCATTTATCTAGACGAAAGGACCAATAATTGTAGCAAATAATGATTTGCCTATCACATGGCGCTATAAGATTTACTTCTTTTCTTTCCTACCACGATCCTGTAATTCTAATTCAATCAATTACCTTAAGCATCGCACATGATGATGTACATCATCGTCATCATCATATAATAGCAATAATTACCACGAACAGTGTCATAACCATTTGAGAGGTAGCAATACGTCAGTTCTTGAAGTAATAATGCCACCCCCAACTGATGATGATGAGTTACAATTAAGTTAAAAAAAAAATAACAAAAAATTTAAAAAAATTAAACGCTTAAACCACCAAGGATAGAACAACGCCATTATGTATTTAAGAGAATAACCTGTCATAATTACAATAAAATGCAATTAAAAATAACACTGGCTTTTACAATAATATAAAACGGAAGCGGAAACTTTTTATACAAAAACGAGTAATGAGTTGCAAATGAAAATTACGCAAATCGATGAAATATGAGTATAGTTTGCTGAATGTTGAACATATGTACGTCAGATGGTTCGCCTATTATGAATGTTAAGATTTATCTACCCTTCGCTTATCATAATGGGAAGAAATTTATAAAGCTCTTCAAGCAGGCACACGCACATAATGTTTTTTTTTTATCTTTTTATTTACGTGTATATCGATTAATATTGATCTCATAATGTCATAGATATAAGATATCTAAAAAATTATATATGGTATACTACAAGGCAGCCTCTTCACACACCTGCTGTTTTTTTATTAATTTTCTTTTCAAATTTCTGTTTCGATTTTTATATGAATTTTATTTGAAAAAGAAAACACCAGACGTGGGAGTTTTACTATACTCGTATGACAGATGAGATGAAATTGTTACTTTCAGGCATTGTGAGATCAAATTCCATAGAACAACATTTGAAAAACAAATTCCGATATAAGCACACTCCTTATTTAACACACTTTTCTAATTAAGTTTTAAGATAATTATGTATTTTTTCTGGCAACTTTGGAATTTAACAAAAAAAAAACATCACATTGACATTAAACGAAAAACAGGGGAATATCTAATCACCTGGTAAAACTTTTGTTTTGAAAAAAGACGAAGTTTGTGTTTTATAGGTTAATTAAGAGAAGAAAGATTTGGAAAAGAAAAACGAAAATTAATAATTTATTTCAATATTTTTAAAATAAAAATCTATTTTATCTAAATATAAAAAGAATCACACACTTAACAATCAAAAGACAACGGCAATGCAGTGAACTCAGTGTTTCGGGATTCAATGCTTTTTATTTCAGCACAAACAAATATTTCTAATTTTTTAATTAATTTTATGATCATATCTGTGTAGTTTTTGTTGTTTTATTTTGTCAATTAAACTGATTGATTGAAAATGAAGTCCTAGAATGCAGTTCATGATAATGATTTAGGGTCTATTAGGGCGCTATTGTTCGCAGATTTTTCCACATTAACGATGACAAGATCTCAAAAAAATATATACATATGTATGTTATATAGGTCTCATAGTGAATTCCTGTTCGAGTGAGGACTTAAAGTCACAATCAACACAAATTGATCTAAGAAGTCTTCATCATTGTGTCGACCGCTTTAGATCACAAACAGGAAACAAATAAGAATGGTTTTCAATTTTTATTTTCGAGGCTTGTGAAAATTACAATCGAACTTACTAGTAGGAATGCAACAAAAATTGAGGAAAACCGTTACTTAGCAAATAAAGGGTATTTATAATTTTGTCTCCAGAATCTTAAACGAGAAAGCGGAAAATCACCATAGAGCTAAATTTTTGTTCAATTATCATATTAAAGCTGCACTTGATAAGATTTTGCAACGGCGGACACTTAACTGAGATAAATTAACATCTATGCTGAATCTAAAATAATTTGCGCGAACTACTAGAAAGTTCCTACCGACTTTTGCTGACAGAATTTTTCGTGAAGCAAAGTCTACGAAACGTTCTAGCATCAGTCGTGAAAATGAACTGCCACAACTTAATTAAAGAAAAAATCAGGAAATCAGGAAAAAGACCGAAGTTACAGAAGCAGTAAACAGAATGAACCGGGTGCGTGCAGTCGGACCGGATAAAATACCATTCAAAGTGAGGGCGACAATCGATAATCAAAGGCGACACGAGAAATTGCAACCACTATCGATCGGTGAAACTATTGTCGCATACTCTAAAAATATACGATAGAGTCCTATACAGACAGTAGTGCATTATTATTTAATAATTTTTACTTTATAGGGGGCAATTGGACATATAATATGATTTAAAGTTGGCAGATAATGTAGAAGAAATATCGAGAAGAGGAAGTCTTCCTCGACTTAAAAAAAATGTTCCTCTGATTACCCATTGGTCTTATGAGGACGGCGCTAAAATCTCAAAGTATACCCAAGAAGTAAACTACGATGTATAATATAGATACTCGTTATGTACGACGAGCTCAAAACAAAAGTTAAATGCATAGCGAGAATAACCGGAGAATTCGAAGTTAAAATTGGACCACACCAAGGCAGTGTACAAAGTCCATGCGATAGAAGACAACATTTTTTCTAAACCCACAAAACCAACTTCTGACACCTTAGAAGAAGTAAATGTGGCAACTTTAGATTGTGCCAATAACCGACAATGAAATTGTTATGACGATGTCAGTTGGGTTGCTTAAATCACACGAAAGTTCTGCAGTATTCTGCGGCAAAAAATACTGCTTAGGCTTAAATGTTTGTTATATTCGACAGTCGTTCGTCCATCTTTAACGTAAGTATCGATGTATAAGAAATATAAAGGAAAAATTACAGCAACGGGAATGAAACAAGTAACAAAATGTGATTTTGAAAGAACTATGCACATACGCAGTCTTCACATAAAGAAACTTCAGGCTAAAAAAATCTGCTAGTTTAACAAACAAAGAGTAATACATACTCGCATAGGCTCAAATTCTAGCGGAGGTTTGAAGAAGAGGCCAAAAGAACAAATATTGGATCAATAGGAGAGGTTTACAGAAAGATACTAAGGTCCGCAAATTTAATTCACCTTGCAAAGAGCGCAATGCAGATGTATGATACAAATAAAAAGATGACGGTGACATTAGCTGAACTTACACATTTCAAGGGTTACTACAATAAAAGAAAATGAAGAAGTTTGGAAAAGTCTACGTGACCTAGGCTATTGTAACCAAATAGCATTCTATGGTGAAAGAAACATGATGACTCAACGGCAACTTCCAATTCCGAACCAACAAATAATGAATGGTATTCAGTTGTCCATAGATAAAATTATATGTAGAAGTGTAAGCTATAATCTCAGAAAAACAAAAAACAATGCTATTCATTGGAAATGAACCAACTTAGTTTTTAATCACTAATGCACTAATATGTAAACGGCCCGTCTAAACACTTGAGTAGAACTTCTATTGGTTGAATAAAATATTACTCCTGATATAATGATTCTTATATTTTTTTTACTGAACACCCTGAAACACAAACAAAGGCAAATAAAAGCTTCAAACTCGTAAAATACCAATTAGCAAATATGCAAATATCTTCTTACCACAACCACACTTTAAATAATAATTAAACAACAAAACTCAAATAAATACTTAAACATTACTCTTTTATAATTCAAGCGAAAGCCCAAGTTTAACTGGAAAAATAGAATTAAATAAAGAAAAAAAGTAAGAAAATACAAAAATAATATATTCGCCATTCCTCGCATTATTTTAACATTTAAATTATTTATGTATATGTATATTTCAATTTATAATAATAAAACACCGATAAAAAAAATAATCATATATCAGTTTAAACATCAATTAAAGAAAAATAATAAAATTAACAATATTTATATTGTATATATAACTGCCATGCATTTTAAATTGACAACGTCTTTTTTTTTCAATAACTTGTTGATATAGCATACAAATATTTATACGCAGTTATGTAATATTTATTTAACAAAACATGCTAATTTTATAATAATTTTTTTAAAGTTTATATGCGAAATTTTTTGTAAACCTAAGACGAATTCAAGTTGATTGTTGAGAGTAAGTAAGCATTGCATTTGAAAAATATTTTTCAAATAAATGTTGGGTAATATTTTGTCAATTGGAGGTGTCCGTTTGGATCTTCACATCTCAGTGAAGCTGATAGTTAAAAGGCAACTGATTCAAAATCGAAACAAGTATATATCAACCTAGACATACAAAGAGTGTTTTTTTAGAGGTTTCGTTTTTAAACTGGCAACGCTATTTCTACGAATTGTCAATTTGACAGTTGAAAGCCGATTTGTTATCACCACGTTTTGCCATTTTACGATGAAAAGATTAACGCGTGCAAATTGTGATAACTTATTTTGAAAACCATGGTTCGGTTCGAATTTGGAGAATTTGAATTTGAAATTGGTGGGGCTAACGCCCTATTTATTTTGCTTAATGCAAGCTGAAACTAACTTAAAAACTAGGACTTAAAAACTAACAAGAGTTAAGGGTTAGGAAGTAAGGGAATGGAGGAGGAGACCAAGTTTAAGACGAGAAATGCTCAGGTTAAAATCAAAAAGGGGGATGTTTGAGTCTACCTTACGGAGCATGCGGGAGATTGTTTCGTTAGAGCCATAATGAGGTGCAGTGGGTTGGAATATACTCGTACTCGTAGAAGAGACGAGGATAGAGTATTCAGGTTAAGAAGTTTGAGGAGGTCACGATAGGGAGGTAAGATAAGGGTAATCCACGAAGGGCAAATCGAAGAAAACGACGTTGAATGTTCTTGATTCGGGATATATTCTCTGAAAAGCGGACCACAGTTGGCTGGCATATTCGAGAAGGGGCCGGACAAGGGCAATGTAAAGTGACCTTGCTACATTCTTTAGAACGTCTTTCGATAAAACCGAGTGATGAGTTGGATTTAAGATTTATCTCATCAATATGCGAGCGGAAGTTTAACTCTCTATCTTATAACATTCCAAGGTCGCGAAGGGATTGAACCTGGGGTACAGGTTGGTCATGCAGAAAATAAAGTCGAGAGAGAGATTGATTGAACTTACGAGACAAAGTTATAGATTGGCATTTGGGGACATTAAGCTCAAAGCAATTTTTTAGACACCAAGTGTCTTCTTGAAGGAGAATAGAGTCTTGGGGTGAAGAAATAGTTTTGGAGAACTTAGTGTCATTGGCGTAAATGGATACGGAGCAGTGTTCAATAATCCTATCACCTCTCAAGATCGTTTACAGTTAAAATGAAAATTAGGGGATTTAGACGGCTGCCTTGTGGGACACCCGAAGTTGCTAAAAACGGGGTTGAGAAGGCTGAAGCAGTTGATGTGATATTTTATCGAAGGCCTTAGCGAAATCTGTAGCAATGACATCGATTTCGTTGCCATTTTCTAGGGCTGATACGAATTCATATAAGTTCGTAGTAGTTGATCTACCTTTTAGAAATCCATGCTGACTGGGTGATATAAGTGACTTGCACTGAAAGCTTAGAACTTCATATAAAAAACTTTCGAACATTTTAGGTATGTGAGAAAGCTTAGCAATGGGACGGTAGTTGGTTACTACATTCTTTGATACCTTTTTGTTTACCGGGGTTATGAAAGCGGTCTTCCCCTTGTGTGAGGGACAGATGAAATAGGGAGGAAAGTGGGTGCGAAAGATTGGAGGCACATTTTTTGAGAAATATTGGTGGGAGCCCATTTGGCCCGGGTAAAAATTGAGATTTTGTAACTTTTCCTCGATAAGGGTGGGATCAAAAAGGTTGGGAGAGAGAGGGGCCAATGGAAAAATTGGGAAGGTACTTGAAATATATGGGGTCGGGTACGAAGAGGTTGTCTGCAAAAGACTGTTTAAACTGTTTGCAAAATAGTTGGTAATAATATGTGGGTCGGTCGATGATATATTATCGAACGAGAGAGATGGGGGATAAACGTCTGATTTTCTTTTGTAGTTGACGAATTGATAAAATGTCTTAGGATCGTTGATAAGGTTGGTCTGCGCTGCTGATAGAGGCAGTTATAGGGCTGGGTGAATTGGAGGTAGGTTTCAAGATAGTTAGAGTGGTCATAAGAAGAATTGGTGCTAAGAAAAACTGCCCATAATTTGTTTCGTAAAGAGCGAAGTCGTTCTGTTATACCATCGTGCAACTTATCGTGCGAATCGTCCATCTAAGCAAGTTGTTGGGAACACGATGAATCGTTTTCGCACCACGTACACTCTAGTGGATAATACGCATCCCCAAATATGACAAATAGTGCGAACAGAAGAAGTTATTGCCGTTGTGGAGCGCAGTGTTGAGGAGAATCCGAATGAGTCGAGTCGCCATCGTACTCAGCAATTGGAGCTATGCCCATCCAATTTGTGGAAGATTTTACGAAAAAATTTTGGTCTAAAAGCTTATAAGATCCAGCTTGTGTAAGAGTAGAAACCGCGTGACTATTATATGTGTCGCAGATTCGGTGTATGGGCCGAAAACATGGTTCAGCTTGATCCTCATTTTCAACGCAAAATTTTGTTCTCCGATGAGGCCCATTTTTGGTTAAATGGATATGTAAACAAGCAAAATTGCTGAATTTGGAGTGAACAAAACCCAGAAGCCTTTGTCGAGAAGCGGACGCCTTCAACCATTAAAACTCACTCTTTGGTGTGCTTTATGGGCTGGTGGAATCATCGTAACATATTTCTTTAAGGACGATGCCGACCAGAATGTTACCGTCAATGGAGAGCGCTATAGAAACATGATTTTTGACTTCTTCGTTCCTCAGTTGAATGGCAATGACGTGACAGAGAATTGGTTTCAACAAGATGGCGCAACATGCCACACGGCGCGCGACACAATCCATTTATTACCATAAAGTCGAAAGACATAGTTATAAGAATTTAGAGTAGCTTAGAGTGCCTGTGTGGGGCCAATAAGTTAGTATAAGATTGTTAAGTAATTTTAAGGTAGTATTTAAGCATTTTTTGTTAGTATGTAAGAGTTAATGATTAAGGAAATAAAATGCTTTAAAACTGAAAAAAAAAACTGAACAATCCATTTATTGCGGGAAACATTTACTGAGCGCATAATTTCGCGTAATGGACCTGTGAACTGGCCTCCACGATCCTGTGATCGCACACCTTTAGATTACTTTCTTTGGGGGTATGTGAGGTCACTAGTCTATGCCGATAAACCAGAGACGGTGGACGACTTGGAAGTCAACATTCGCCGTGTTATTGCTGATATACGGCCCCAGTTGCTCGATAAAGTTGCCGAAAATTGGACTTCACGATTGCTTCATTCGAGCTAGCCATGGGGCGTATATGCCCGATATCATATTTAAACACTAATGGCATAAAATTATCTATTAAATAAAGCTAATATCATAAACATTAACACTAGCTTAAAGTGTTTTATTTCATATTGAAAGATTCTGACTATGGCAAGTTTGCTTTTTTTTCGGTGTACTGTGCTGGATTAAATTAATCACTGTGGTACTTGTACATTAGTTAGACGAACTTAAAAGGCAATGCAGAGACTACATCCGCACTGACCATACCAAAGACCAAATTTTATGGCACAACTTCACAGTTCATCATAAAAATACAAAAAAAATAGATTGATGGGGCAAAGTTCCAGTGTAACCCAGGGTCTAGTCCCTCCACTGATTTAATTGATCGCCTTGCTATTTTTGTCCAAGTCTTGCCGACTTGAAGAAAGCGAATGAACATATTTTTATAGGCAAACGCTTTTAACATTGCGTGTACATAGAAAGGGTACTTGACCTGCAAATCGAGCTCAGACCCTCTGAGTAGTTGTCGAAGAGTGAAATCACTCAGCCATCTACAGCTTATAGAATATAACAAGAAATATTTTGCGAACGTTTGCAACCCTCCGACAACCACTTGATTGGCCTCTATCGGTGTGGTTTCAGCTGAAAGACCGCAATCTACCAAATTTTCAAACTCCGGCAGATTGTGGAAAAAGCTCAAGAAGTCCAAATCGATACCCATCACCTTTCCATGGATTTTAAGGCTGGAGTGACAACATTTATAAAGACGAGCTATATAGAGAGATGTCCAGTTTGTGCATTCCAGCCAAACGTGTCCGTATGTGCAGAATATCGATGGAGAACACTCGCTGCGCCGTCAAGGTCGGTAACGGCTTAATCGAGACCTTTGATGTCATGTGACTCCTTTAACACCATATTTGAAAGTCCGGAACCCACAAGTGAACACTGGAGGCACAATCTTTTAAAAGTCTATCCAACTACTAGCGTCCGCCGCAGATGATATTGGCATAATTGACAAAACTCAGTGGGCTGGTGCGTTGACTAGTTTTGAAACGGTAGGTTCCAAAATGGGTTTAGCGGTAAATGAGTGCGAAACCAAGTATATGATGTCAACAAGAAGTGTCACACAATATTAAAGAATTGGACAGAACATCACAGTCGACAGCTATAATGTCGAGTTAGTAAAGAGCTCTGTCTACCTTGGCTCTGCTATGAATTTTCCCAACAACATCTCAGTAGCAATAAAACAAAGAATCACTCTTGCCAATTGGTGTTTCATTGGACTGAGAAGGCAATTCAGTAGTAAGGCCCTATCCCAAACAAGTAAATAGACTCTATATAAAACTTTGATCATCTCAGTCCTAATTTACGGCACTAAAGCATAGACTCTATCAAAAGCGGATGAGCGGCCGTTTGGCCTCGTAAATCGATCTAGTCTAAAAACTGGGCCTGAGATAACTATGACATGTAGAGCAAATGCACACCAATGCTCCGCTCGGCAGAGTCTTCGAATCTAACCCGGAGGGACAACGCAGTGGAAGAAAACCTCACATTAAGCGGCGCGCATAAGTAAAAGGCGACCACAACCCAATTGGAATTCGTATATGGAGGCAGTTAGTCAACTGTCAATTTAGATTTCGATCATCATCGAAATTCTATTTTTCAATATGGCAAACTTTTCAAAAACTTCAAAAATTTTAAATATTTTACTAAACTTTTACTAAACCGCCTTCCTCAAGTTTGTTCAAAAAAATCTCTGAAGATACAAAGTTACCAAATGTTTGTGAGCGATTATCTTTGGTACCCCATTTTCTCTCCCAACAATCAACTTTTGAGATAAAAAAAAAATCCGAAATTTCCACTTCTTCAGCACACTCACCTGCTTTAGCAGCAAATCACTATTTGCCGACAAACACGTCACCAAATATTTAGTCAGATTCAAAAACGAACCCAACACCTCCAGCGTCAGATGTTCCCTGGACGATCGCTGCAACATGAATGAGATCACCAAGAATCCTCGATTCTGTATCATGTGCTGTTGTACAGTCTGTGACGTCTCTACCAATTCACAAATAAATCCCAGCAATTTCGAACTGTCAAAAATATAAATGTCAAAAAAACGTTACGAACAAAAAAAAAAAAAAATGAAATATCCTTCTTTAGACTCACCATAATGTAGGATCACGCTTGACATCGCTGCATCCTTCATGTGCCATATCCAATTGTGAGAATAGTGGAAATAGTACTTGAATGCCACCAATCGAGTTCAACGTACAGTGTATTGAGTGTGTTACAACAGCCTTAACATCCTGTTTTTCAAATACAAAATTCCATATTAGAAAAGGGAAGCCAAAAGGAAATACGAAAAAAAAACAACGGCATCACACAGTAGGTAGACCCAGTGTGGTTGTCGTAAATTTGATAATGTTTAAGTTACACTGCAGCCAATGATACTTCCGCTACCAATGTGCACCAATAAATATCCTGGAGGTGGTATTACTCGTATTACTCTACCAGATTCTGCTGCCAAACCAATGCTCAGAAAAGGCATCCTACGTAGATACTTGGTTATGGGAAGAACAAGTTTTTACATTTTTTTTTCTGATATAAAAAAAGCCACTTCCAAGATATTTTAGTTTTATCCTTATTGAATATAAACACACATACGAGTATGTATGTACTGTGTACGTAACTTACCTGCAACATAAGAGCATGTGGTGTATGTACAAAATATGAAACATTTCCCTTTGGGGATGATTGCAAACACAGCTGACCATCGGTGGCAACTGGGTTGTACATGAAGACGATAGCATTCGAGAGCTTACCATCGTAAAGGACCTGTAAGTACGTAACTTAGTTATTCATATACGGTTAGATTGCGATATATATATTTTTTTTTCCTTTTTTTTTTTTGTTTAACTTTGTTTTTATGGTGAGATTTTTGTTAGTTTTTTTTGTTTTTGCACTACAAGGAGGAGAAGAATATAATAACAGTGACGAAGAATATTGCTGAGCAGCTTTTTCCAAGACCTACCACATAAAAGCCAGACAAACGGTACTCGATAACAAATAGGTGTTTGCTTTTTTTGAGTGTGTGTGAATTGTTTCTATGCCTTTTTACAGAACATGCTTCTTCTTATGATTTGTTTTTACTTTTTTTAATTTATAAAAGCTAATACATATACGATTTGCGTTACGTAAACATTGTTCGATTCGATAACAATGACATACCTACACCTCTTCCTATTAATTATGAAGTAATTACCTAGTTCTAACCAATTCAATTGCAGCACTACTATTATAGCGATGATGAAAATTTAATATACACATACACATCAATACGAATAGACGAAAAAGAACAATAAACTAAAACAAACACCCTATAAGGGCCAACAAAGGGATGATATAAATGAAGAATTGTTTATATTATAAATCAAAACGCAACGCAGCAATTCAATCAAGAAGTGAGAATAGCCGAAACAAACAAAAACACACGCTCACAATTCACAATCATAAAAAGTATTTGTAAGGGTCTGAATGTAGATGGTAGGGGGTGAAGAATCGTTTTATTTTTGTTGAATTTGGTCGTATTAGAGACGAGTACGGGTCTCCATTGTTGAATTTTTGTTTAGCTATGAATGCAATCAAATCTAAATTAAAAAGTACTGAATCCAAACAAAAAGAAACAATAAATCAATACAAACTGCAAGTTAAAGTCAAGCAAAAATACTAGAATGTACTTCACAAAAGAAAACGCAACCAAGCAAAAGGAAAACAAATAAAAAATAAATAATTTAAATGGGGTGGGCGACGCATTGCTAATTGAAATTGGGAGTTGCCTTCGCTGAAGTGGATTTAATGAATCTAATTTTTCTTTTTTCAATGTGACAGATGGAAGCATATATACGAGTAGTATATCACAACATTAGCTACTCATTTCTATTTTTGTACCAACATTTTGTACATCACAGTGTCAAAGAGAGAACATCCTGCCCGAACGACGGATTTTTGTGGGAAATATGTTGTCCAAAAATAGACGTTTTTTTTTTTTCTTTGTCTGATAGATCTTCTAATATGCCGAAAATCAATTTTCTCAATTGTGTTCCGTGTTTTGTTCGACAAATTATCATAGACTTACTGCAGAAAAACACTTCGGTATCATTCATATTTATTTTGAAAAACGGTCTCAAATTCGCGAGACGTATAGAAGATTATGTGATTTTTGTTTTATCCTTATAACCGACCAACTGAGCTCGCTTCATGTTGTGAATAAATTTCATACCCAATACGCTCTATACGAGTATGTTGAAAACCCAACAATGTGTCAACGTTAGAGGAAACTGTAGCCGTTGTGAATGAGTGCATAATGAACAATTTTAAACCATCAATTCGGAAATTCGAAAATCGAAGAAATTATTACACGATCGCCAGAAGTTTTAGACCTATGTACGAGTATGTATTACCCTGACGTCTTTCATCTTGAAAAGCATGGAAAGTTTGGTCGAGCTCCATGTGCGCAAAACTGCTTCGCGAATGAATGCACAGTCTAATGTCGAAGATCCTGCGACAAGAAGCTCTAAAACATAGTCAGCCTAGACGTCATCGACGTTTGGTGCATTAGAGCTATATGAGGTGATTATTTGAGGAAATCTTTCATGCCTAGTGAAGTAAGTAGCCTGACAGTGATTGTAGATCAGAACTGTCATAGTTCCGACATTAAAGTCAAAGTAAAAAGGCAGAAGAAACAACTAGTTCTTCGGTTTTCACAGCGACTTTAGCGAAGCACTACATAGAATCGCGGAAAAGAAATCTGCACTCAATACAGGAGCGCCGAATGTAAATCACGTGTTTCGAACTCTAAGTAGAAATCTATTTTCTTGTTAAGAAAAATGGATTGTAGTATTGGAATGAATTATATCATAGAATTGACTTGCCTCATATTACTACATACTTCCGAATAAGATAATAGTGAAGTTTCTTGCAAGTGCATTGTGCATTAGATGAGTATTGCCAGCAAATAAAGTACAAAAGCATGTACTCATTAGATACCCTATGGTGTCACTTAATTTTGTTAATTGATTTCATAACTAATATCGTACATAGCGCTATATGGCGGTAGGCAAGGGTAGGTAAGAAGAGTGCTTTATTGCATTATTTACAATTGAAGGTTTTCAGCTTGATTTTTAAGTGATATTTTACAAGTGAGCTATTTTGTCTAAAATGACTCCGAATTTCTCATTTGACCATATCTGGAAACATAAGGCTAGTTGGATCAAATCACAGTTTTCTTTAAGAAATTATCAATTCAATTTTCTTGGGTCAAACGTACGAAGTATTATTTCAAGAAAGGGAAATATGACAAAGAGATGTAATGACAAAGCCTAAAGTAAATGTTATCTGTAGAATATTGCTATAGTGGCATCACTTGAATAAAGATTAGTTAAACAGCGATTAAGGAAACCACACGTTTTTTTATTTGGTTTTACGAATACACCACAAATTGGCAACGAGAATGGGATATACTCGTAGTAGTTCTCGATTGCAATAGATCATATAGAAAGTAATTATATAAATTTCATTGAATCTCAAAGCGAATTCGGTCTATTTTTAAATTTTCGTTAAATCAAGTGTCATTCTTGTGGTAAAAAGGGTCATTTATGTGTTCTAACAAAAATGAAACTGTAAATAATGTATCAGATTCCGAAAGCAAGTACTCAGTTAATGATATTGATGATAATTTATTTAACCTATCTATTTACAGCGTGGCTCCGGATTCTACTAGGGGCAGGGCATATACTATTTAGAAGTGATCTTTGAGGGCATTCCCATCAAAATGGCGTGTGATATCGGTGCTCCTTGCACGTTGATTCCAGCATCAATATTCAAGAAAATACATAGTGGGACATCAAAATTAAGACAATGTCAAGTTCCCTATGTGGATTACAGTGGTAAAAGATTACCAGTCTTAGGTGAGTACGATGCTTTAATTTCATATCGTGGTCTCAGAAGTAAAATAGAAGTACATACATAGTAGTTACTGAAACAAAAAGTTCTCCATTGATTGGACGTTCTTTTTTAAAGAAGTTCAATTTCGATTCGGTCCAAACCAATTTGGTTTTTGTTAATGAAAATTCAATTTTTTTTTTTTTTTTTTTTATAATTTACGCGCGCCTAAGGGGTTGATACCCTTTTACTGTTGCCAGGGCGCGGGCGGAAAGATAGAAGGAAGAGAAAGGAAAATTGTTTTGTAGTGGTTTGAAACTCAGGTGTGTTTGGTTTCAATATTCGCTCTCCAGGGGTGGGAGTCCGAACAGGACGGAGAGTTTTTCTTCACTCAGAGTGATTCGAGATATAATTCCCAGTATTTTTTTCATTGCTTGAAACTCTTATAACAGCCAAATCTACGTGTCAGTGTTATGCCTTCACACACAGAATTTTTTTGTCTGAGTTCCAATTATACAATGAAAAACTGATTTTGCCATGGGCAGGATTCGAACCTGGACCCTCCGAGTGAGAAGCGTTTGCTACTACCACTACACCACGGCCACCCGTGGTTCTTAGTCAATTAAAAAACTAGTTTTCGGAAGTGTTCCTTGAAGGGCTTGGAGAATATAGAGGCAGCAAAATTATTTAAAAGTTTGCAAAGATTCCAAACTAAAGTTGAAAATAAACTGCGGAAGTTAATTGAAGATGGAGTTCTCGAACAGGTAGATAATTCGGAATGGGGCACTCTCCTAGTTCCAATTTTAAAATCAAATGGTGACTTAAGAATTTGTAGCGACTATAAAGTCACAATAAGCAAATGTTTAGAAAATTTCGTTCATCCACTCTTTAGGATTGATGAAATTTTCGCTTCATTAGAAGGAGGAAAATTATTTACCAAACTCGATCTTTCCGATGCATATAACCAGTTATTACTGGACGAAGAAACGCAACTATTATGTACTTAGAGTACAGATATACTATAGGCTTGTTCAAAGTCAAAAGATTACCTTACGATGTTAAAGTTGCGGCGGCTATATTTCAAAGAGGAATGGAAAATTTGTTTCTAGGAATTCAAAATGTAGTAGTTTATCAAGACGATATAACTATAACCGGCAAAGACATGCCACAGCACATTCAAACTCTGAAGTTAGTTTTACGAAAACTTCTTTCAGCAGGTGTTTAGTAAAATTTAACTAAATGTCAGTTTTTCAAACTTAAAATATCTTTTTTTTAATTTTCAATAGATGAAAACGGTTTAAGTAAAACCAATGAACGCATTTCCAGTGTCTCGTTGGCACCCATTCCAAAAGACATCTCCGGGCTAAGAGCTTTTATTGGAATGGCAAATTATTATTCCAAATTTATTAATAATTTTAGCCAGAAAATGTTCCCTCTATATGTTGAGTTTCCTCTAAGTGTTAAGTTTTGTTGTTCACAAGAATGCCAAAAATCATATGAATTAATTAAAGCAGAAGTAACATCCGATCAAGTTTTGGTGCGTTATGATAAGAGACTAACCCTAATAAACCTAGCTGAACTCAAGCTACAATAAAAAATAAGATCGGTCCTCGATCATATACTTGTATCATTGCTCATGACAACAGGGAAATAATAAGACACTCGGATCAAATTAGTAACAAGAATTTGAACCAAAATCTTGGAATTGGAACTAACGTTCAAGGAGAACTGTTTAATATCCAGAACAAAGAATCGGAATAGGGAATAGTCCTTATGTTTCAGATCAAACCCCGGAAGTTGTCCCTAGTAGAGCATTGAGACCACGCCGAGAAGGTATATGCTATAAAGAATGAATTAAATTAAATATTATGAATTTATAAATAATGTACAAATAATTTAAGTTTTTGAATTATGAAATCTAATTTTATTATTATTATTTTTATTATAGTTGTCTTCTTTTTGAATATTAGTAATCTCATTTCATTTCATTTAGTAGTAAGTAATTTAAAATATCTTAAGCTTCTATCTTATAGGAGGACGTGTAGAGCATTGCTATAGTGGCATCACTTAATTGTAACCTAACGAAGAATTTCGGAAGTAAAATGAAATGACTGGAATAAAGATTAGTTAATCAGCCATTAAGGAAAGCACGCGTTTTTTTATTTCGACTTCCGAATGCAAACAGTGCATTCCAATCGAAAGTTCTTAAGGCGGAATCATTTACATTGATAGTCAGGCTGCTTTCAATGCACTGGAATCCAACTAACATCAATCCTAATATGCTGAATACTGAATGTATAACCTAGTGAAAGTATTCTGGGTACCAGAGTGGAAGAAAAGCGTTTATATCTCTTTTCATTTTAATTTAATCTCCATAGATCGCCACGGTACCTTTTAGTGCCTAGTGTTGCATGGGGATCCAAGCCTCACAACTCTTCTTAACCTAACCTAACCTATTAGGACTTCATCCTGTTAACGTAACTACCTTGGTTGATTGAAGTCACATGAAAGAAAGTAATACATTCAAGCATAAATCCAGAAAAGTTTGCTTTAAACCATATACAAAAAAAAACGTGGATCCTGCCGTGACTGGTGGTCAAAGTGGGCTTAAAGTTTAAAGTTAACAATTGAACTTGGTTTTGCATTCTGGAAATATTCTTTAACCTAGAAATTCCAAGGTTAACTAAACTATGCCTAGAAGTTTATAAATTAGGAAATAATTTCTTAGTTATGTTTAAAGTGTCAACCCAGCTCTTAATGAACTATACGGTTTAAAGTTTTACACATAACAATAATGTTAGATCAAAGGAGTCCTTTATAAAAGTATTTTGTTTTTCAAGGCGAGCTCCAACTGTGGAACAGAAATTATCAGTCGAAAAGGTTGAAAGCTTAAGAATAGCATCAGCATCTGAAGTGTGAAGAATGCAAAACAGCACTGTCGAGTTTGTCATGACAACATCTGGTTGCATTTGACCCCAAACACTTCTTCTTGATTCAGCTCCAATCGACTTTATCTCAATGGCGGCAAAATTTGTAACTATACAGGTTCTACCATACAAAGCATTTAATCGCATGAATATGTAGATGTAAAAGACACACTTATCGATGTTTAACAGGGGACGGACGCGCAGATAAGCTGCTGCATTCTTTGAGGATTTAAGCCGAGTAGCACTGATGCTATGCTTATGCTACGAAAAAACTCATAACATTTGCTGGAAACTCTGAAGAGAATCTTCAATTTGCAAAATTTGGTACTGACATACAAACCGAAACCCGTCAAACGTTGAGAATAGCCTTTGTAGGCTAACCAAGAGCCTGAGGCAAGTCAATCTAACTTAATTCATCTGCATCATCTGCCTAAAATGCCTACCAATCTTGAAGATCCTGCGAGACTGCGCTTCAAATTCTGATTAGGAGAACTGAAGGTGCACTCGACAGAACGATTACACACTAAGCATTTTCATTGACATTGAGGCTGCTTTCGATAATAAGTATGTATAACTTGGTCGGAGAAAACCGGCGTAGACAAATCACTAATTTTTGGATAAGCTGATGAATAGAACACTGATTACGGGGGCTAATTGCGGCCAAAATGTAACAGATCAACAGGGGTTGCCAACAAAGCAGCGTCTTATCTTCACTGATATGGTATATGCTTCATCACCTCTCCTAGACGCACGCACTGTTAAATCTCCTTCCAACTTCTGTTTAGCAAGAATTGGTTTTGGTTCAACATGCACAGCGATTTAGATAACTGTCCCCCCACTGTCAGTGCAATAAATACAACTTTATCTTTCCCTATAACCCTATACCGTTTCGGTCAGAATCTGAGCCACGAAAAGTACGTAGTCGGGTCATCATACATAGCTCAATAATCGATCTAAAGGGTTCGCCATCTAACGTTTTTTTTTTTCAACTAGTGCTTATTTCGTGAATGGTAACACTTAGCTCATGTCTGATTTGACAAATAATTAGTTTTATCCTTCCGGTTAATAATGGAAAATAATTTCATTCCAATGGCTGCCTCGGCTAGCCATGCAGTAGCCTACACGATCGGTCCAATTTTTAAGCACATTATCGATTGTGTGCAGCTGTATTTCACCAACGGCTTCACAAATATTGTCCTTTAAAGCGTCAATTGTCTCTGGCTTGTCGGCGTAACACTTATCTTTTACGGCACCCTACAAATAATAGTCCAACGGTGTCAAATCGCAGCTCCGAGGTGGCCAAACGACATCAGCTCTGCGGCTGATAATGCGATCTTCAAAAACAGGGCGCAAAACATCGAGTGTAGCTTCGGCTGTGTGGCACGTAGCGCCGTCCTGTTGAAACCAAATGTTGCCAATATCCCCCTCTTCAATTTTTGTGAACAAAAATTCGTTCAACATGGCCCGATAACGATCGCCATTGACTGTAACGGGCACTCCTTGCTCATTTTCGAAGAAAAATGGCCCAATTATGCTTCTGGACCAAAATCCGCACCAAACAGTGACTCGTTTTGGGTGTATCGGCTTTTCAATGTATGCATGCGGGTTTTCTGTGCCCCAAATGCGACAATTTTGCTTGTTTACATACCCGCCAAGATCAAAATGAGCTTCATCTGAAAAGATGATTTTTTTGGCTAAATCGGCATCTTCTCTAAGTTGATCGCAGGCCCACTCAGCGGAAGGATAAAACTAATAATTTGTCAAATCAGACATGAGCTAAGTATTACCATTCACGAAGTAAGCACTAGTTGAAAAAAAAAAACGTTAGATGGCGGACCCTTTTGCGCCTCGACGATTTCATTTTGAAGAATAAAGTTGGATTTCAGTCTTCTTTAGGAAAGCTTGAGTCTATATTCAACATGGAGATATAAGCCATCCTGATGGAAATGAACTTTGTTGTAAAGAATTGGTGAAAGGATAAAGCTACGCGTAAGGGCATTTCACATTTCACAGGCTAGTCCGCAAATGCAAGGCTTTTGTGAACATAGTCGGAAAGCTCAATCCGATCTTGGGATCCAATTTTTTTTCGGTTTGAGATCATAATGGGATTACGAGAAATGAATGCGCCAATGAGCTAACTAGGCATGACTCAGAAGAGAGTTTCTCAGGACTAGAATCCACGTTAGCGCTGCCCGCGCCCTCGTTTAGGGCTTTTATTGGCTGTAGATAGCATGACTCTCCAGGATGCCGACATTTATGGTAGTAAAGAATAAAGACTAATTTACTAGCACGTGACGATTCACTAGGGTTTTGCCTTGAATGGTGATGACACAGTGGAGCACTATTTCTGTGAATACCCGGCCTAACTTGCATCGTCCTGTAAGTACTCGAGGTTGTTGAGGTGGTTGCTGGTATTGTAATCACTTTATCGCTGATACTCACCTTTCTACGAAAGACTGACTGAATCAAAAGAATCATACAAGGAGTGCAATGGAGTAGGCGTTTTTCTTAAAACAGTTCGAAAACAGATCGAGAAGTTGATGATGCAAAATAGACGAGCAGGATTCAGTTCCATCAATTAGAAAGTAGCGAGAGATAGTTAGAAATATTGCTGAAATTTTATATGTTTTATGACGTGGTGCTGTCAAAAATTGTTAAAATTTCCTCGATTTTCATATTATTGCTATAGGAAGCATGATGCTTGATATGAAATTGAGCTTATCGTATCAGTTAGGGTAAGGACACATTTCAAAATAACATTGTGTGTCAATCCCATTAAAAATTGTACTACAATAAGTACCAAGTTCTGCACTGCAGACTATCCTACTTTAACTTTAAATGGAAGAAATTTAAACCTCAAGCTTTAAAATTCATAGCAGACCATTTAGTGGTGGATTCACCTTAAATGCGGTGGCGTTTTTGATTTTTTGTTTTTCATTCGACAAGGGGCTCTTGGTTGATTGGCGCCAATGTTGATGTTGATGGTGCGAGTAGATTGGGCGAAAGTTTGAAGAATTAACGATTGGACTTACTGAAGTGTAAAATTTTTCATTCGATTGAGTTTTTAAGAGCTAATTGATCATTAACACATCAATGCGTTTTCACATTTCTTTTTGTCGTTGCCACGCTTAGCTTCCCATTTCCCATCTAGTCGCGAAGAAAGTCAAGTAGAAATTGGTTTGATTACCGAAAAGTTAAAAGGCGATACGATTTTTTTTAGATAAAAAATCCTGAGTAGGTACTTTGGCCGAACTACATGAAAAAGTTTGCAGTGTTTGTTAAATTTTATCATTACATGAAAATATTGTACTTTGGACTTACACATGATTCTAGGACACAATTGTACATATAAATACGATATATACTTAGGACTGCGTCTACATATAATACAGTGGTCACAAACTAATCTCATATTCTGAGCGGCGCTACTTAAATGCTGTGAAACAGAGCAAAACACATGTAGTGACAGTACACGTACAAGTTAAAGAAGAATAATTTGTTTGTTAAAGCTCAAATCAAAATAAAATGCAATTAAAATCAAAATCAAAATCAAACTTAAATTCAAAAGTTAAAATAAGTGAAAATAATAAGTAAATTAAACAAAAAATCATGCTTACAGTTTTTAAATGAATAATCTCCTCGGTTTCACCGAGTGTTGTAAGTTGTCCAGCGTTTGCCGATGCTCCAGATCCATCTGTCGTTGACATTTTACGCAATTTCGACAGTGCTCGAGATTCTTTACAAATTCATACAATTTTTATTCATTAAATAAAAAATTTATAAATAAATTAAAAAAAAGAAGAAGCAAAAATCAAAATAAAAATTGCATTCATATTCACAAACAAAAAAACAAAATATCTACCCGACGAAGAGAAATTAGAGGACGTTGCCGAGGGTTCTGTATCTTTCATATGGTCTGCCGATGATACTGCTACTGTAGTTGTGGCTGTTGCTGATGCTGTTGAGGCATTCGGAAGTGAATTTGCTGCTGCTGTTGCTCTTTCTACAGCCTGCATTCGTGCAGAAACTAATGCATATGCTTCAGCAACAGCTGCAGTTAAATCGATTTCCGCTGAAGGATCATCATCTGTACCATCATCCGTGGATGTGGCATTTAAACTCACCCGTTTATGATTGTCCGGCAGATTGAGATAGCATTCGTTGTCGAAACGAAATTGTGACTGTAGGTTATTTGGATTGATAATAAGATTTTTTTATTTTTTTTTTATACAATTTTACAGTTACACAATATGATTTGATGAAGAAAATTAAAATAAATAGAAAATAAAAATTAAATAATTAAAATAATACACACATAAATAAAAGAACAAATTTATAAAAATAGAACCAAAGTAAAATTATTATTATTTTGTTTTTTAATTTATTTGCCAGTTGAGTGTGTATTTGCGACAAAGACACAGATGAGTTATGGTGCAGCGTGAAAAGAGAGTAAAAGAAAATAAAAATTATAACAATTAATTTATGTAAGAAATATTGTTTCTTTAAACTTTTTAAATTAAAAAAGGCATAAACTATTAAACAAGAATATGAGAAGATATAAGCTTAAATAAAATACTGAAGCAAAAATGCAATAGTTTTCACAAAAGAAGAGGGATTTAATGTACCCTTAAAATTTATTCCAACCAGCGCAGGAAAATTAGCGCCAATGAGGTTTATTTTGAATGTTTGCACGTTGTAATGAGTAGGAAGGCTTAGAGGGAAGGAATGATACTAATTTCGTTGGAACATTGGTGGTAGAAATAACGATAGAAAAAGGTAAAATAAGAGACATTACACCGGTTTCTGAAGGTATCAATTCGTTGTGTAATATTTATCGCTTTACCGACAGCAAACAGCATTTTGTTTTGGAACCATTCGATTCCACTCAGATTGTGGCTCCCAAATAAGTTATGGTGGTAATATCGGAATTTAATGAGTTTAATGGAGTCCAGAAACGAATTTCAAAAACTGATCGTACTGTCGTCAGCAAAGGGATACACTCGATTAGAAATGTCAACCAAGAGAGCGAATTAAAAAAAGTGTAGGAGACAAAACGGAGCCCTGGTGTACAGCAGCATTTATTTTGTGGTTTTCAGACTTGATACTGTCACACGGTATTACTTTTCAAGTAAGGCATACATTCAAATCATCAGTGCACCTGCTGCTATGAAAACTGACATTTCAAGAGATTGCGTTTTTATGACCTTGGTAAGAAGGGACATAAGTACAATGGGTATGTAAGGGAGAGAGAAGAAGATTCGTCTTTTTTTTAGGGACGTGCTGAACAAATGCTGTCGTGTGTGTCCACACGTAGGGGTGATATCAATAACATCTCGACCCGCGGATTTCTGTACATTGAAATCCTTGATAATCTGAAGGAGTTGAACTGACATCGAAGTGAGTAGCAAGCAGATTGTCCTTTTCTAATCCCGACATGAGTGTCATTATAAATGTTTGTTGTAGAACGAAGCGGAATTTTTTAATGTTTTTAACGATCGACCAAATATTTCCACTACGTTTGGGACAATGTAGCTTTTATTGCCTCGGTTTTCCTCTCTCGCGCTGGTCTTGTAAGACGAAAAAGAATTATCTTATTTTAACAGCCACTTTGTAGCTCGAGTCGTACCATGCCTTTTACTTAGGTTCCAATAGATTCATCGGAAGTGAAAAGTCGATTATCTAAATGGACACGAATCTTTCTAAAGAAAACCAGACATTTCTTAACCCATAAAGTTATACGAGCGGATCATATATCAATGCAGAATTTGTTCTCTTCTGTGAATAGCCGAATTCACAATTTCTCAATTCAATTCGATTCTCAAAATTTAAATTTAATTCTACGCCACACTTTACAAAAAACAATATAAAAACTAACACTTTAGTAAGCTTAACGATAAAAGGTAAAAGTGTACTACGAGTATATTGGCAGGCTCATTCTTGGAGGATAGAACTCAATATAACCTGCTGGTTACTGCTTACTACCTTCCACAATAAAAGGGGACATATGTCCCTACTACTCGTACAATAGTGTAGTAAAAGGCTTGAATATGTCGGATCGGTATGACAATAAGACGGGGCTTTGCAACTATCAAGAACTAGCACAATGACTATACTATATATATAGATAAAAAATCTGGACGGTTCCTTTCTGATGTTAGATAACGATCTGGATATGAAGGGAGTACTTCGCTGTTCAGCTCTTTAGAAAGTAGCGCGATGATGGCAAATCGAAAAAATGGAAACAATAAATTCCCGAATACGCACCAATTATACTAGAATTACAGAGACTGCAACTTCGATATAGGCCGTCACGGTGTCTTCTAGAGGATGAGAATTGCTGGTTTCGTTCCACAGTAGAAACTCTTGAAACTCATCATCGCAAACTCATCATCGGAAAGTGGGTGTGTTTGCAAAAGGGTCAAATGCAAAGATGATTATTAGCGAGAGCTATCTGATGAACTCTGCAAACTGAAGAAGTATACGTGCTCATCCAGTTGTGGCTAAAATAGCAACATAATCCTCGAACAACAGAGTTGTACGTTTCTTGAGTCCACCTCATAAATTATTTGCGGTGAGCTTTGTGCAAAGTGTCAAAGGATAGATGCCCTTAACAGAATTCGGGAAACAAGGACTCACTATCGAAACCTGACAAAGATATGAACCAAAAAAATTATTGAAAGGTGATTTCAAAACACATCAAAACTATCATATTTCGCCTCAGTACTTTGATTTCAAAAAAATTAACGCAAACAATACTGTTACAGCAAAAATTAAAACAAATTTTTCTTTTGGAGAAAATATGAAACAACAGTGAAAAAACACCAACAAAAATTCGAAAAAAACTGCCTTCAAAACAATATAAAAACTATAACAAAACACAATAGAAAAAAATGGAAAAAATTAGAACAAAAAGAAAATCAAACTGACGAAGAAGTATTACAATGAAAAAGAGTATAAAAGTGAATGGAAAAATAATTTACCTTATATCCAGGACCTAAACGATGCATAGCACATATTTGTTGTGTTGTCAAGGCTTCACTGAAAAGATAAATGGCCGACATTTGACCGCAAAAAACTCTCTCCTCATCGAGTTCCGGCGTTGCTCCAATGTAGCACTTATCAAATGGCTATCAGAAAAAAAAATTTTTTTTTTGTATATTCACAATTCAACCGGTTTTATTTCTGATTGTTTTTTTTTTTTTTTTTGGTTTTAAAAAAAAACTCAACTTACGTCATTTGTTGAAACGAACCACGCCATTTCCGTACTAGACGCTAACTGTCCATTAACTAGGCACTTTATTTCGCTTTTAGTCCAACGATTGTATATATACACAATGGCAATCATATACCACTAAAAAATAAAAAATAAAAAAATAACATTTTTCATAAAACATTTTGAAGTGCGTAATTGTGGTGGAGGATGCTAAACGTACCTTTCTCGGTTGGAATTCATATTTAACACAATGCTGGAAGCCTTTCCCTTTGACTTTCATTGATGTCAAGACTAGGCAATTACCAACAAAATGCGCTGCGTATCCAACCCCTTTCGATGTTTTAAAACTATCCAAGTAAAATAGAGAGAGTTAGAATTCGGTTGAAGGTTTCATATTTCATAGATACGAGTATACTCATACTTACCAATAGAGGAAGGGCTTCTCGCGTTCTATATTCACAGAATTGATCGGATCTAAACGGAACCACGTCGTAAATGTGAATCCATTTTCGTATGGCCATTTAGCTAGAGGCGGTAGTACCATTGCCTGAAATTAAGAAATTTAAAAATATTTAAGAATTATTGTATATCAAAATATTGAAAGGAAAAATATAGGGTTTTGTCAGAACTTTCATAGTAAAATCTTTCTTGTGCTTGTAGAAAAACTATCTAAAAAATTATTTATGAAAAGTGAGTTTTAACTGACCTATAACTTGGATTGGCCCAGCAGCGCTATAATCAAGTTCATAGTGTAGTGCTGGCCTTACCTCACAGTGACGGTAACCGGTAAAAGCAAAACCTTGCACATGGAGTCTAAAACAGCAAGTGCATGTTCGACTAGTAACATACATAATACTGGCGTACGCCGGAAGAGATAAAAAAATGAGATGAATCAGCTAATAGCTTCGGATACGAATGGATTCACCACGCGCAAACCTTAAAAGAACAAGGACCTTTGATTCTGCACATGGAACGTTTGGACATTTAATGGAACACGTGTGGACGAACAATCAGTCACACTATCGTGATCACTATTAAGAAGATAGACAGCACTCCGCACCAAGGCTAAATTCGCTAACATAAGCCTAATATGTGCTCATACCCCAACAAAAGACAAGGACAACGCCACCAAAGAATGTTTCTACGTGCTGCTTGACCAAATATATGTACAATGTCCTAAGCATGACGTAGAATTTTGTAAAAATATTCAGAGCTTGTACTCCAGGAAGAATGCACCGAAATTCCACCAACAGATAAAAAGAACATGACAATGCAACATGACCCGCACAGTAACCTGTAGAGATGAAGAAGGACACCTTGTAGTAAAGTCACAGTCGGTGTTGAGAACATGGTAAAACTTTTTCTGCAAGACAGTATAATGACGACGAAGACTAACAACCTTCCGTCAGGCTGAATAGATAAATCAACTTAGGCGGCGAAAGCCAAAACTTCCGCCCACCTGATCAAAACGAAGTGAGGAATGTAATATACACGGATAAGCTTAAATCCAACAAAACTGCTGGAGCTGACTTTGTGGAGAGCATACATACGGAACTCAGAAGCGAACCCTGAAGGTACAATCTTTCAAAAGTCTGTCCAACTACTGGCGTACGCCGATGATATGCGGTATAATTCGCAGATTTCAGTGCACACCGTTCCGAAATGGAAGCTGCCAAAATGGGTTCAGCGGTAAATGGGGGGCAAAACCATGTACAAACTGTCATCAAAAACGAACACACAGCATCGACGAATTGGACAGACCGTCACAATCGGCAGCTATAATTTCGAGGTAGTAAGGGACTTGCCTACCTTTGGTATCAATTCTCCAAACAACATCTCAGTAGAAATAAAACGAAGACTAACTCTTACCAACCGATATTTTTTTGGGCGAAGAAGGCATTTGAATGTTAAGGCCCGCCGCAGGGTCGTAAGTCCACAGGCCAGAAGTCCATAACGAACTTTTGACCCACCACCCAGGGTTATAAGTGGCCAGGTGGCCCAAAAGTTCACATGAAATTTCTGTGCATTATTGACACGTTGATTGTGGTCTTATGCCTCACTAAGGTGGGTCGTAAGTCCATAATCATTAAATACGAGTTTCTTCTTAATTTGAAGAAAAATAGTATTGTACTGCATTTTAGAGGAAGAAAAAAAATTATTTACAAAAAAATACAATTCTAAAACAAGTGACAGATATCCGTGCTACATAAAATCCTGTAAAGCTAGTTTAATTTTTGACACTGTTAAATAAAATTTCTAAAATACGTGATGTCCTTCTTCCATATTCTGACCAATCAGATATGTTTAAAAGGATGAAACTCATTAATACAATGGAAAAGATGAAAAAGGATTGTGTAGAAGGTGGGTTAAATGTGTTAAAACAACGTCGAAACAAATTTGATGAAAAACGCGTTAAAATACAGGATTCGGCCCATTTAGTCCAATATAAAACGATTGACAAAAAATTTGTACAGGATACAACCATTTAGTCCAATATAAAACGATTGACAAAAAATTTGTACAGGATACAAAGTAGTACCTTGCCAAAATCACCAAAAACTTTCATGGAAATGAAAATGTAAGGTTTCGCTATGGAATGTCTCGTTTTACACAAGCATGGCTTTCGAGTCATTGGCTTCTCTGTTTGTATGTCGGAAAAGTGGCACAGACCTAAGAGTGCGTGGGTTGGTGTTAAAAGAAATAGTTTGAAGTAACGAAAGGCAATCAATATTACCAACTAAGATCTGATGAATAAAGAGAAAATCGGCAACATTTCGTCGTATAGATAGTCGCAAATTTATAAGATTCTGCCGATGGTGGTAAGTTTTGGTTATCGTTCAAATAGTAAAAACCTGCGCTGAACAGCTTCCATCCGGAGAATGTGAGTTCTGTAGCAGGGTGATCAAAGTTGGATTGCATATCCAAGAAGAGGTCTAACAAATGCTATGAGATTTGGTAACATAAGCATTGGAAAATTCCTTAGACCAGCATTTGATGAAGCTAAAGGCAGAGTTGGCTTTTTTTTTATCATATTATCAATGTGAGAACGGAAATTGAGGCAGATTAAAGATCAGATAGCAGTGAGGTGAAGTAGGAGGGCGCTTATGGGTATAAGTTATAGCCTGACACTTATTGACGTTAAGCTCAAGAAAATTTTTCTGACACCAAGTACAAAATCTGTCTAAATCTTTCTGCAGTGCTAGGCCGTCTGAGGAAGACGATATTATCTAAAAATTTTCATATCATCTGCGTAAACAGATATGTATGAAATTTTAAAGATGCAATCAACATTATTAATGGTCAGAATAAATAATAAGGGACCAAGGTGGGTACCTTGAGGGACACCAGACAGGGTTGATGAATATCCATTCAAATTTTAACGGGGTGCTTACATTAATACCATTAAAGGACTCCTTCAACTAAATCTCCACAGATTAACCCGTTGGGCAGATTGCTATGGATTGGGAGTAAACTCCAATAAAACTGATCTTTTCCTCTTTTCCAGGAAATACAAAATTCCAATTATAGGCCTTCCCTCAATAAACGGTACCAGTTTAGTATTTTCCGATACAGCAAAACATCTGAGTCTCATTTTTGACAGGAAACTAAACTGGAAACCTAACATTGAAGAAAGAGTCAAGAAAGCTACAGTCGCTTTATTCTCTTGCAAAAAAAAAAGGAATAAATGGGACACTTAACCTCGCATAACCCATTGGCTATACATCTCGGACCGATAATCACAATCCAGTCAACCGCACTGAACTAAGCACAGTCCAAAGAACAGCATGTCTATGCATAAGCGGAGCCTACGGTCTACTCCCTTTGCGGCATTAGACATTCGGTTTCATTTGACACCCCTCTGTATTTTCAGCAGGCAAGCAGCTGCGACTGCAGCTATTCGCCTTAAAGCGAAGTAATTCATTTGGTCACGCTAACATTCTTAATATATTAGGAATCCTCACAGAGAACATCGATAACACCATACCTGAACTTTGGTTTGACAAAGACTTACATGTGAGCTTCCCCTCTAGATCCTTCTGGGAGGAAGATGTTTCCATGGTGAACAAGTAAATACATTTCTACACAGATGGATCTAAAACCGATAGCGGGATTGGTGCCGCTGTTTTCTGAGATAAGCTGAATTAAGCCTCTCATTCCGTCTTCCAACTCACTGTATCTTGTTCCTGGCTGAAGAAAAACGTGATATCTGCAAAAGATATTCGCATCTTTTCGGATGGTCAGGCCGCTATCAAGTCTTTGGACTCAGTACCATTAAATTCTAAAACCGCCATTGAATGACAATCATCTCTTATAGAGACGGCAGAGCAGCTCAAACTTCACCTTTGCTAGGTGCTGGCCCACGGAGAAATTCCAGATCTGGCCAAAGTTAGGAAACGTCATCATAGGTGTCATTACTGAACACTGCCTCATAGACAAGCATGCAATACGGCTTGGCGCTTTTACAAACGATATCTGTAGAAGGTGCATGGACGAGGAGGAAGAGGAGACAATCCTCCACCTACTCTGTACATGTCCAGCTCTCTCCCAGAGAAGAAAACTTCACTTAGTAGCTTTCTTCTACAATGACCTAAAGGATCTAGAGAATACAGACGTAAACAGTCTCCTACCTTTCATCGTAAACTCAAACTGGTTCAATTAGTAAGAGGATCATAGATCGACGTGGCATCACAATGGGCCAAGTAGGCGTAAGTAGATTGCGTTTCCAACAGCCACTCTTACCTACGAGTACCTACCAACCTACCTACCTTACCTTGGTGGAGATTTTACTGCAGTTGGTGACGTCAGTTTTAAATTTTGATTTAAACAAATTAGTTAGCCTGGTGCGATAGAGATGTGTACCTTTTATTAAAAAGGTAACTGATTCAGCTTTGTTGAAATTGTTCAATTTTTTTAGTCTTTTTTTCCACTCCGAAAGGGTCCATATGATTCCGAATCGTGAGATTGTGGGTTCAGGAGTTTGTATAGTAGCATCAATTTCCGGAAAGGGTTGTGGTGGAGGAGAAGATGACCCGATTGGCGGTAAAAATCGAGGTGTTGTACGATGCGTACATACATAGCTGTACGGTGACAACGGTTTCAAGAAAAGTGAAACTTCGCCATACGATTCATTAGTGTTCTCAGAAAGTGACTTTGCACCTTCATTGACAAAAAATTCGCCCCAAACTGTGAGTTTAGCGCTCACTACTACCACTGGAGAGGTAAACACCATAATTGCAACTGTAAGAAAATCTACTGTCAATTCTGCCAAGCTAGGCTACGTGTTCTGCTTGTTTTAAATGGACGGCTGGGATGAAGATGATGAGGCCACACTCGTGTGCAGAATAATTGACCCCATCTTATCCCCTAGGAGTAACCCATCATACCCCATCCAGGGAGCAAGATGGGGTGATGAGACTTGTTTTACTTTTAGTGCTTTTGAAAACTTTATTATGTAACGCATGTGCTCAAAGCAAGATTGGGTGGTGGCACTTGTTTTACTTTTTGTGACGCAAGTGCTTAAAATTACTGTAATTACAAAGACCGATTACCAATAATAATTATCGTAATGGAAAAGATTACAAAAGTGGAATAGTTTCAATTTGATTACGATTCAAGTGCTAAGTACTCCGTCCTAACCACCCTTCCCCTATTTTCTACTCCACCACCATCGCGCTGTTAGCAAGGGAAAAAGCAGGAGGCTGCATGATAGAGTGTCAACGATAAATCACTTGTGCTACCAAGGAAGCAAACTTTCATTCAACTTGTAAACTGAAACACCTCGACTCAGCACTCGATATTGAACAATGAGGCGTCTGTTCATTATCGTCCTGTTAAGACAATACCACAAGAAGGTAGCACAATGTTAATGATACTCGCAAGGTGTCGGAGAAGTATGAAGCCCTTCTCACGTAGGAAATCAACGACTTAAGTGAACAATTATATTATGCCTTGAATATAGTGACGATCTGTGCCAATTTTCTTACAATTACGGACCAAACAATTAGGAATTATGCAACTACCGTTGGCATTTTTAAT
This sequence comes from Volucella bombylans, assembly GCA_949129095.1. Lineage (NCBI taxonomy): Eukaryota > Metazoa > Arthropoda > Insecta > Diptera > Syrphidae > Volucella > Volucella bombylans. The sequence continues at coordinate 112,290,519 of OX422143.1, read as the reverse complement.
ACAGATGTCCACCTCTATATTGCCGGAAGTCAAAAAATTCGAATTCGAAGTAGAATGGTTCTTGATTATATAGTCCGAAATGCTACGGCACCGGACTCATGAAGAAGAACACTGGAATAGAATCCAGTCAACGACATTAAGAAGCTGAAGAATGTTATGAAACAATCAGACTCCTGTTGTTTTTAGATGACTCCATTACAAAATCATATTACATTGCAGTCATTGCAAATAAAGCAGAACAATTTGTGGGAGACAAATAAAACTAAAGCGACACGCAGAAGTTCGAATAGGAGGACATTCAAATATTTATGATGACACATACCCTTCGTGGGGGAGAAATGTTGTAAAATGTTTTCACCAAACCCGTTTTTTCCAGTAGAAGAGAAAACGCTCTTCGAAGCATTATTATCTTCTTTCACAAAGCTTTACAGTCATTAGTTCACCCAATAGCCATTATGGTATGAGTAGAGATAACAATTGAATTTGGTAGTTGAGTATACGTATAGTAACTATAGTTGCATGCAAAACAGAAAATATACTTTAAAGTGTAGGGTTGCCTGTCCCCGGTTACTTAAACAATTTTATTCTATGGGGTATACAAGTACTTAAGAAGATAGATTTCAGAGCAAATTCAATTTCAAAAAGCTGTTTTGCAATCAACATCAGTTGAGACCGCGTTTTAAAGCACATCAAACCGTAGTGTAGTGGTTTTAATAACGCAACGCTTTTTACGGAAACTCTTCCCTAAATGAGAAAATTGTTTCCGTAACTTTTATTACAAACTTTTCCGGATATGCTCCCTTAATATGCCCTACTCCCACTTATGTCTTTCTACTTTACCAGTAATACATAGTTAAAACATAAGAGCCTTTTACCACCAACAAAGTTGTCTTAAGTATTTGAATGAGTTGTACATGTGAATGGATCCTTACTTAAGTAGATGAGCAGGGGACTAGACTCAAAGTACATACATATATGTTATTTTGCGGAATATCCGCAGCAATACATATGTATTTCTTATTAAGCAAAGATATGTATGTACGCACTCGAATCGTACTCCATTTTGATTTCCATTTCATTAGAGGTATTTTGATGCCTATATGACGACAACATCCCCCAGAAGTTGAGTCACTTTTTAGGTCCTCCTTTGGTCAGGACAGTTGAAATGATTTACCTTGTCGGAATGGCTTCATGCGGTTCCATTTATGTACTCGTATTCATAAGTTGATGTGTGCACATCATTAAGGAAGTAAATTAAAATCTTCAACAAGGACTAAAGGGAACGAATAAATATGAATGGTTCCGGTGACGGGGAACAGGACGATCCGAAATTCCGTCTTTCCGCTCGGATGAGAAATTTTCTAATAAATCAATTTGGCTTCTTGTTGCTTGGTTATTTCTCTTTTCGTAATATTATATGTACATGTTAGTAGTTGTTGGTGTTGCTGTTGCTATTGCTGTTGCTGTTGCTGTTGATGTTGCTGTTGCTGTTACTGTTGACTGGGCAATTGATTTATGAAAATGAACATGAACATGAACACAAATTGTAATGTGTTGCTTGATCGAACAAACAGAATCTTATGAATTCCAGGAACTCGTACAATCAAATGAACTTACTTTTTCTTAATCAATGGATTTGAGTATGTTCATTTCGATTCGAAATAGCTCAACAATAATCAAGTGCGATGATAATTGAACAGGACTGTATATGAGAATATAGTAATTGTTTTGAATTAGGACAGACATCAAAATTACAAATGGACTCGTACGAGGAAGGAAATTCCCTTAAACTGTGGCCAATATCCAGATTATCTGCTGACATTATATAAAAAATGACAAGATGCCAACGACAGAAATGGGAAAGAGAGTGAGAGTGAAAGTCATGTTCGTCATACTTCGAAAAATTAAAACTAAAGAAATTGAAAATGAAAATGAAGAAGGAGTCATTCAAGGAGTCATGGCACGATATTTTTTTACGAGTATGATTAATATTTATTTACGAGTATGTCTATGCGGGAACTTTCATAATTCTAGAGAATAGGTATATCCATGTGTAACTAAATTTGAACTGCACTTAAAACATATTCAAATGACTAATTTCACTGGGTTTTGTATGAGTCTAATGACACAAGGATATTGGACGAAAGAGAATCGCCCCTAAGCTCGCTGGTCAACTAAAAAGCCATGGCTTTAAAGAATATAGTCACATTAGAAACTTCCTGATGTCAGCGTCGCTCTTTCCATAACTCAGACCTAAAAACTGCTTATACACGAGCCACTATACGTTTGCTAAGCATCTTAACGTGCTTAAAGTTTGGAAGAGACACTGTTTAGTATATTTCATGTGATTTCCGTTGGTGTGCACACAATAAACACTAATGAGGTGAATACCGAAATTACTTTAGTCCATTTGGCAGAATTTTAAGTTTAGTGCTCGGTATTAAAATGAGAGAACGTTTTACGAGCTTATGCACATTCCCTCTTCATACTCTAACAACAAGACCTGATGTCATATGTTCATATAAAATTCCAAAATTGTACAGAAAGCACATAGTTACTGGCGTAAATGAGAAATAAAAAGTTTAACATCAGGGTATAGAAAGAAACCTTAAGTGGATGCATTGTAAATTGGCTATCTTGGAGCTATCAGGGTGAGAAATGAAAAAAAAAAAAAAAAAAAACACCTGATTACTATACAAATTGAATGTGCATTCAATAGGAAATATGATGTATTGGGAATTTTCATCGATACATCGATGCAACCCTTGTAGTAACGAAAAGTAAGAAAGAACAAAAGAAAAACACAGACTTACTGCCCGCTGCCGGTGGTGAATAAGTATCGAAACTGAAAGAACAGTCAGTACTCAGTTGCGTTTGGATTTTATGAGAAGTAAGAAGTAGTCGGAGAAGTTAATGAAAATAAGTCCAATAGGGACTTCCGAATTTTGACAGTTGATAGGGGCCATATTGTTGAAGCTACACCTGTCAAATTGGCTGTCATTTATTCAGTCTGTTTTGCCAAATCACCATGGATGGGCATAGCGTTCAACAACACGTGGAAATGGATAAATTATTTTATCAAAATGGGTATTCTGTTCGAAAAATGTTCCGCGCGCTTCGCCCACTTTACGGTCGCCATAATCGTCCTACCGAGAGGACTATTCGCAGTATGGTGGATAAATTTAAGTCCACTGGTTCAGTAAAGGATAAACCAACACCCGTACGTCGATGAAACGCAAGATATGCCGAAAACATCGTCGCTGTCCATGAGAGTGTGCAGGAAAATCCGATGTAGTCGATTTCGCGTCGCTCACAAGAACTCGGAGTTTCGCAGACCATAACTTGGCGAATTTTGCGACGTGACTTCGGCCTGTACCCATACAAAATTCAATTGACGCAGGAGCTGAAGGTAAACGACCATAGACAACGACGTGTATTCGCTGAATTGGCTCTGGAGTTGGAAACTGATCCTAATTTTCATCGAAAAATCATCTTCAACGATGCGCCCCATTTATGGATGACAACAACAAACAAAATTGTCGAATTTGGGACTATACCAATCCACATGAGATCCAAGAGCGTCCAATGCATCCCGAAAAAGTCACTGTTTGGTGTGGATTTTGGGCTGGCGGCATCATCGGTCCATATGTCTTTGAGAACGAAGCATGCGGTTTAAACAGGACGGCGCTACGTCCAACACAGCTCACGCCACATTGGAAATTCCGCACAAGCGATTCGAGGGCATGGTCATCTCACTTGGAGATGATGTGAACTGACCACCAAAATCGTGCGATTTGACCCCGTTTTCTTGTGGGGTTTTCTTAAGTTGCAGGTCTATGCAAATAAGCCACAAACCACAGCGGCCCTCAAAGCCAACATTACCCATGCCATCGGTCAAATTCAGCCTGATTTATGTGTCAGAGTCATTCCAAATTTTAGTGCCTTCAATACTAATCCTTACAATATTGAGAGTGCTTTCAATAACGCAAATTTTGACGGCATTTGTAACTCGACGAAGCTACGCGGCATAGACAAATCACTAGTTTTGTGCAGAATGACGTGCAGCTTCTAGGTCTATGGTGAATGTTGGTTCTTGCTGCACGAGAAAATTAGTATTGTCCTCCTCACGAGAAAAACTGTTATAAATCTTCACCATCCGTTTCGCTTTTAAAGCAAAGTACCCAGTCATCCTGGAAAGCAGATCACTTCAAAACCACAAAGTTTTATCGACTTTCTGAGAGTGTAAATGAGTTTTCGGCACGACATGAGAATTTCCACCCAGATGGGTCGTCTGGATCTACACAGCTACGATAATCCATATGCATACATTCTTTGATAAAATAGGCTTTAACACATATACGTCACTGTTATCTCTATCAGATTCTGGCTTACCGGTGCTACAAGAAGACTTTTCTCAACACGAGTTGTTTCGCTCTAGAATAGAGATGATTTCAGATAGATCACAAAAGGATAGCGAGAAATGAGATGGCTGATTGACTTGTCGGATATGTCTCAGAGGGTAACTGTCATGACCTTAACCGGGTTAAGGTTAATATGACAATCCATGTTGCACAGATACGAAACGTATGGTTCAAAATGACTCTTTTGCAACTCCTGTGACGTTTGATGTGACAATATTGACGATACCATGGAGCACTTTTATTCTTAACGTCTGGCTTACGCTTGCAGTCTACAGTCAAATGCGTATTTTTTTTCACTTAAAGGTGAACATCTTGCATGAGCCAGTAACGGGCCGACGCAGAATTCCTTCCGGTTAAAAGCATCACCACCTGAGCAGACCGATTAGTGTTACCCTTGGTACTCCCGTAAGTCATTACTTCACAGGGGTCGCCTATAGACTTAGCTTACTCTATATGATCCGATAGTTTTACCTGCGTGCTCTACGTTGACGCTCTAACCGTCTACGGTCGTTAAGCATATGCACTGCTGTATTACCAACAAAAGTGCAATTTTCTTCGTTTTTAAATGCGCCACTCTCCACATTGCTTTTGAGTATTACAATTTCGTTAGTAAGTATGTAAGCATTGAAGATACAATAGGTAAAATATCATTCGAAACAATCTAAAGCGCACTGACGACTCTTACTGGGCTAGGGGGGTGGGGTGTATGGATTTAACTCTTGGCGCGTAAGACTTAAAGACTTAACCTTTCCGCCACTTAACAATATTATCACTGAATACATGGGTAACACACAGATAGGCCTTGCAGTTCTAGCAAGAATGCGTCTTTTATTCTGTTTTTGGCTTCCCATATTACTCATTGCCTTGTTAGTGCACTTGCAGTTTTCGATCATTTCTTTCATATCTGCTCTAGATCATGTTTGAAACTTAAACCACTGTCAATAATAACTCCGAGATACCTAAGAAACGTTTGACAAACAATTGCATGCCTCTAACCGTTATCGTTTCGCAAATTCTCCTACTCGTAATAAGAAGCGCTCCGGTTTTATGATCGGCCAATTGCAAATCGGTGCTAGTTGACCAACGATGTGGCACTTGCAAGTGTTTCGTTGCTGTAGAGTTGAACTTCTTCCTTCGTTTTTGCTACAACCACCACGTTACATGTTATCAGCAAATCCAGAATCTGTAGGCGTAAAATTTCATCATACATAATGGTCCGTAGTACAATACAAATGAACATAGCCACATAATACGAAGCTGAAACCTTTGCAAGCAATCTCGAAAAAAATAACTCTTTGTGCTACTTAAACGCTAACACTGTATTCATTTCAAAAATCTAGTCACATAACTTCACAAACCAAAATTTCTTCAGAGTAAATCTGAAATTTGAAGTGATTCTCTACCGCTAATTATCCCTCAGAGCCCTGTACGATGGGAGCATCGATATATTATTCATATTCCAATCTCGAGTGCCATTTAAAATTCATCGAACAAATAAGTTCGGATAGAAATTAAATGCTACAGCAATTCTATTCTATCAAATAACAGGGCGAACCTTCCTTATTCTCTTCCCAAGTGTCGATTTCATCTTCACATAATAATCCAATTAAAAGTTCGCACTTTCATAAATATCCATTAAGTTCTGCTGCTACCATTGGAGTTGAACTGCTGCCACTTGAAAATTCCAATCAGACGTCATGTTTCCGAAACTCCCCTGTCTCGACTATGTAGTCCGCCCTACCCACAAAGGTACACTTCAAATACAATCGCGTTTCGCTTTAATTACCTGGGAACGAGTCTTTAATGCGGTTGTCCCTCCTCTATTCGTATATGTATCTATGTACATTCCTACCTACTGACGAGCAAAATCGATTTGTAGAGCACTAATTAACTTTGGTCAAAGTTCTCGGTCATCAGCAGTGTTCGCCACCCTGTCAATTTTCTCTTCTTAAAACGCCCACGTTCCCTTTATTTCAGTTGCCCGACTCTTGGTAAATCTCAACGCGAATTTTTCTTGTTCCAAAACAAATTACAGGGATGCTTGTAATTTTGTTAAAAAAAAAAATGTATATATATATATATATATACATAAATTCACAACAGAAAAAGAAAGAGTTTAACTTCAAAGTAGGGTTGAAGCAACCATCTCTAATCGGCTACCACCAGCCCTGAAGAGTAATAAAACTTATTATTCACTAGTCTCGTCTGTTCCTCCGGTGTAGTTCTGTAGCACTGAGTCCTGATTCTAAGTGTCTCACGGTTTGTACATACATATTTCCTACTGGGTGCGAAGGTGCTGGGGGAGGTGTGTAGACTTTGTTGTTGTACTTTGTAGTAAAGCGATATTAAATGGCGAATAATTAATCAAGATCCTTGCAAAAGGTTTAATTAATGACCCTCGCACAAAATCAGGTTAAAAAGAAGTGGAAGTGTTTAATGAAAGCCGGAAACTGGAGGAGATTCTTATTTGCTGTGAGGCGATCGTTGTCTTTCTTCTTTGGTGGGGTTAATACAAGAATCCGCATCTTGGAGAGGTTTTTTTTGTTATGTTTCGTTTATTCCTCTCTCTATGTTATATTCCCTTTCTGAATGATGGCCAGCAAGGTCCTCACAATTAAGGACATTTCCCTTAATTCAAGTTTACTTGTAATAAGTGGGCAAAAAGAAAACAGTCCCGCCTTGTCTTTTTGATTAATTTCTTGTAAGATTTTGCGATGGCGACATTTATGTAGGTTCGAAGGACAACAGATAGTTAAGAGGAGGTAGAAACAATGTGACATTTGTAATGGCACTCGTGGATCGCTTAATTGTCCACACAAAGTTCCCAGTAGGAGTTGATTGCCATAATCATCATAGTGTCGTCCTCATTTAATTTTTTTTTTATTTTTGACGTGTGGAAATAACAGGCAGTCAGAAGCCACCTGCTAAGTGCAAAAATATGTCATCGAAACTTTTTTTTCCAAATATTGATGATTGTTTTTAAAAAAGGTGAAGATGTGGATATTCTCAGAAAATATGGTTAGAAGATTTTTTGGCATTTCAATATTTTTCATTTTTAATTTAGAAAATAAAATATTATACATGATTACGTTTCCCAAGAAGACTTATTGGATTTTCGGCAAATGGTTGGTTTCTCGAAAGTGACAAGAATTTTTACTTTTAATTTTAAATTAATTTAAATTTGAAGTAAAAAGTAATCTTTTAGAAGTGTTTTTCTTGTTTTGAAATATACATACAATGCATCTAAGGCTAGCTGGATGTTCGTTAAATAAAATTGGGAATTTGTCTTCTTCCGTATGTGTTGAAAGGTCTTTGGATCTGAAGCTGAGCCCGTCTTCTGGTGTTCACTAAGAATTTTGAAAAAACGATGATTTTCGGCTCTGATATGTTTAAGGCGCTGCAGTTTTTGTAAGTGTGTACTGGAAGCATTGTCCCATGCAAGTATTCCGTATCTTAGCCTTGATTCAAACAGGGCGTAATAAGCCTGTCTTAGGACAGAGACGTCGAATAAAACCGTAAATGAGCTAAACCATATAGAGCTCTTCTTAGGAACGAACGTAGGCGGCCAATACGCTTATCCCAAATTAAGCGACTATCGATTATCACTCCCCAGATGCTTGTAGTTTTCGATGATCTTTATTGGTTGGTTCGATAACGAACTTGAACATGGGGCATTTTTGAGAAATATATAATTCGTTGTAATTGGCCGATGCGATCCAGGAATGTGCATAATTTTTGTTTTAGATGCATTGATAACTAGTCCACTATCATGGCACCAAGTTAAATATAATCGCTTTTGTGAACTCACTCTGCCTTGCTTAGTCGGTGTTTGCTATTTTTTTGTTTTTAATGAGGACTCGGGAATTCAGGGTGGACATTGCAAACATACGCAATGTAAACAGTAAACACTCTTCTGTGCACGTAACATCTACAAATTCGAACCAGCTGTTTTGACACTCAGTGAAACACAGGTAGATAACCGCCCACATCGCTCAGATCACTCTAATCTGAAGCTACCTGGCTACGAACTAGTGCCACTATTCTTTTCTAATCGCGGTCTCGCCATTTACGTGCATAGTGATATAGCTTACCAAATTCAACCACAATATAGTCCCTGTTCCAAACCGTAATTCAATTTCATGTGGTTAAAATTCCATCTCCTTAAACAAATTATCCACTACTGCTTTATAGTATTTACAGAAGTCCCAAACTGGACAGCAATTCGACTTTTAATGAGTTTGATGTGCTGTCTGACTCTATTCAAAGAATTGTATCCGCATACTGAAATTGTTCTTACAGGCGATTTCAATATACACAACTCTGAGTGGCTTCGACATTGTGGATAGACAGTTGAGATCTTCGCTGCGGAAAATAACTTAACGCAGCTTGAAAATGAACCCACACGAATACCAAACGTTGATAGTCATACCGCCAACACCCTGGACTTGCTTTTAACTCACCCTGATAAGTACACCGTTGATGTGTTCTCCCCTCTCGGCTCGTCGGACCATTGTGTCATATCAGCTAATTTCTGGTACACCAACCACACAGTTAGCGAAAAAATTCCTAAAAGAACCGTATGGCAATACGAGAAAGCCAACTGGAGCGGTCTTAACAGTTTGTTTAGGAATGCTTCCTCGATGTTATGTTTCCTCGATAACGACGTGAATGCCCCTTCTGATATGATCACAGGCTGTCAGGGTTAGAGAAAAGTTTTCTCGGTCCTTCAAGACGAACCCAACAGAGGAAAACCGAAAAAAGTTTAACCGAGCCAGGAATGACTGCAACGTCTTTCTTACGGCAATTTCTATAAACAATCGGCAAAATCATGCAATTTTTATTTAAATATGCAAGGATCAAAACTCATTATAAAGGATGTTTTTTTTACAGGGTGGGTTTTTAAACTGGCAACACTGTTTCCACAGACTGTCAATTTGACAGTTGAAAGTTGATTTGTGGTTATTAGTACGCTTTGCCATACAACGAATAGATTAAGGCCAGAACAACGCGTGCAAATTGTGCAAACTTATTTTGAAGACCATGATTCGGTTAGCCAAACTTATCGTAGCTACGTCCATTTTATGGTCGACATAATCGTCCATTTGAGCAAGTTATTCGGAACACGGTGAACCGTTTTCGCTGGACAATACGCATCCACAAAGATGACAAACAGTGCGAACAGAAGAAGTTATTGCGGTTGTGGAGCGCAGTGTTGAGGAGAATCCGAATGAGTCGAGTCGCTATCGTGCACAGCAATAGGAGACATGATTTTACGGAAAGATCTTGGCTTCAAAGCTTATAAGATCCAGTTTGTGCAAGAGTTGAAACCGCGCGATCATTATACGCATCGTAGGTTCGATGAATGGCCGAAAACATGATTCAGCTTGATCCACATTTTCAACGCAAAATTTTGTTCTCCGATGAGGCCCATTTTTGGTTGAATGGATATGTAAACAAGCAAAATTGGCGAATTTGGAGTGGAGAACACACTGTTTGGTGTGCTTTATGAGCTGGTAGAATCATCGGCGCATATTTCTTTAAGGACGATGCCGACCGGAATGTTACCGTCAATGGAGAGTGCTATAGAAACATGATTACTTCTTTGTTGCTCAGTTGTTGAATGGCATTGACGTGACACAGTTTTGGTTTCAACAAGATAGCGCGACATGCCGCACGGCGCGTGACACCATCAATTTATTGCGGGAAATATTTGCTGAGCCCATAATTTCGCGAAATGGACCTGTGAACTGGCCTCCACGATCCTATGGTCTTACACCTTTAGATTACTTTAGCGAAAGAAGGAAGTACCTTACATGTACGAAGAGAAAGTAACTTAAAAGGACAACAACGAATTTGCAAGACACATCCTCAACTGCAACTCGAATAATTTCATGTTTTTCTTAAATAATCCCAAACCAGCCCAGCGTAAGGCAAAACGAATGAATCAACACTAGACAGCATCGATTCTCTGGATATGTACTTGATGGTAACTAGACCACACCTAGCTGGCATATTCGAGAAGTGGTATCACAAAGGGATTTAGTGAGGTAGGGATTAGAAAACTGAGTTAGCTCTACTAATAGTGTTGTTGATGTGAGCACGAAATTTAAGTTGAGCGTCGCAGATAATGCAAAAGTGTTAACTTTGTGTTCAATTGTGGTTTGTTGATTCTTGTCTAAATGCACCTTAATCAACTGTGTGCCATTTAGCTTATCACGGATAAGCTTGCCTACAATTTCGGCAGGAAATACCAAATCCCCAAAAATTGCATCGTACACCGATGTCAAAGTGTGGGAACGCGGCCTCTTTTGTTTCAAAGGATTTCCTGATTTCTTAGTTGGTTTGGGTAAGATTTTAAGTTCTCCAATGAATACTTGCCGCAGAATTTTTTTTCCATTTGACGCACGAAGCGGATTTGGATTTTTTGGAAAAGGGACATAAATGATAACAGCTTTCTTGTGGTTAAATAGAATTTCCGTAGCGCGGGTAATGTGAAGATCTCTCAATCTCAGAGTTCATTTCAAGTTCCAAAAGAGCTTGAGCAATGGACTTCTCAAAGCCATCGGGCTCAGCGCCACCAAGCTTGATAATTTTTATTCCATTCATCATAGCTGACTATTTTCACAAAACACGGGGGATGGGAATCGATTTGAAGATCCCGGGTTTTTCTCAGATCCACCGTAAGGTTAAAATCTGGTCTAAAGTGGACATATCGGCCTAAAGCTGCACACACTATCAAATTGTTGATATACTTTCAGTACTCAGATAGGATGGGTACCTGATGGATCTTGAATTTCGCGAGTGATGTTGACAAAACTGCGAAACAAACTCAGTTGCTTTAAATAATTCGACAAGATGAACCATCGGCTACAACTGCCTTATTGGTCCTTATTTTGATATCACTAGCCAGGCCTGTTCCTGATCGGGTAAAATGGAGTAGTTGCCGACCATCATCAACATTGAATGGCTCATTCTGCCAGGCAGTATCATCTAAGATGCTTAACGGTACGCAGAAATAATTTTTTTTGATTTAAAGTACGGACCCTACTAATCCGAGTATTTATACATTTTCAACCCTGAGAATCATGTGCCGTGGAAATGTGCTACATATACTTATTCATTATTAAATGATAGACAATCTGGAACACATGGGTTTCGGGGGGCAGATCTAATGAAAAATCTACAACTTAAATAGGTCGAAGTATCATACAAGGCGTATCTGTATATGTATGTACGTCTTCTTGACTCAAGTCGAAAAAAAATTTAAATTGCAAATTTCTTGAATTTACCAAAAGTATGGTATACTCCATTTGTGCCGCTTAGTTTCGCCGGAATTTGTCCTCACAAATCATTGATTCACATTTGCACAGAACATTTTAAATCACCATTTCGACATAAATGCAACCGTTACTATTGAAATAACGCTACAAATTCACATTAAGCTATAGATACACAATCTGGCGTCAGCCAGCATGTAAAATCAACAAAGCAATTTTCCAGATTTTCCCTATTTTTTTGTTCGGCAGCTGCAGCTCAACATGTTTTCCTCGGCAATAAAGTTCCCCGTATTTGCATTTTTATTATCGCTTCCGTTAAAAAGTCCCCAGTCCCGCTGTTGTGTCATTTCAAATCGTGAATAAAATACCACATCTACCCAGTTCGCTAACAAACCATACCAGCAACAAAAAAAAAAGAATTAAAACATGTATACCAACCAATCCAAATAAGTTTTCTATTCCTCTTATCCACCAAACGGATAGCTGCGATTGCATTCCTAGCAAAAAACCTTCCACGTAAATTTTATGAATCAAAGAAGGGAGAACGTTCAGAGAGAGAGAGAGAGGGAGAGAGAGAGAGAGGGAGAGAGAGAGAGAGAGAGTGGTAGGGATAGGGTTGAAATACCCTCCAGCTACCATCAAAATAAATGAAAAAAAAATAAATAAATAAATAAAAAATGTATATGCATGGCAAGGATACGGGAATGTACTGCATGCTGTTTATCCGAATGTGTGTACATATTTTATTTTGAAGGATTTTTCATCGTCCTGTTTTTTTCACCCAATTGCTGGCGACTTTACGGGATTCAGAGTAAACAGCATAAAAACATAAAAAAAATGGAAAAAGCTTGCATTTCATGGAATTGGAAACGCCAGAATTTGGAAGAAAAAAACAATGAACACAAATCCGTGTATCCGAGTATGTTTTTTTGCGGAGTGCAACCACGACCAAGGGGAAACATTAAAATTTAAGGAATTTTTCGGAAACGGATTTTGTTTGTTGGTTTTCTGCTGTTCGTTTTTTTAAATATCTATGACGAAACTTCATTTACTACTTACCGATCCTTTACGGCCGGGAAAACTAAAGAACACATCTGGACCATTCCGGTGTGGCATTTGACGGAGGACATTTAACAGTTTTGCGGAATGTCGAGGCTAAAATTAGAAGAAAAAAAATTACACATGTAGTCTGGGTATGATGGACCCGCATTTGACTTACCCATTTGCCATTGACGGCTTTCATTGTCCCAAAGAGTAGTTTCAACTCTTTCACTGTGATACTGTAGCTCGCCAATACACCCAACATTTCGATAAGCAAGTCTGTTAAAGAAGATGATGAAATTATTGAGGCCGGAATGGTTTGAAATACGAATATACTTATATGTTTGTACATAGGAAAGAAGATATACATACATAATAATTATCATACATGGGCAGAATATTCTGAAAGAGCTTTTCGGCTAAGTGTCGCAAGTGTTAATATAACAAAAATTTGCTCATATTCCGGCACCATACTAGAATTATATAAATTATATAGGAGCCTCCGGCCCTGACAGTTATAAGAAACGGCATAATTTTTCCACATTTTCCACAAATATCATTGAATAAAGTATTATTTGGTCCCTTTCACATTATTTCTCCTAAAATACTGGCTGCCCTCGGTATAGTACTTGAACGTCTTCTGTTTTCCATTAAAACTACTTAGACTGATTATTGGAAATAGAATTTGTCGCTCTGTTCTGTGCATACCCGGATTTAAAAACGGCAGCAAGTTTCATGTCGAATTCCATGTACATGACATAGCTGGATTAATATACGGCTTTGAGTGAGATACTTTGGCTTTCAGTTCTTGCTGCATTTGAATTGTATTATCTTCATGATAGAAACTGAGATAGCTATGGATAGCAAGGATTTAGACAAGATGATGCACTGTCATGTAATTTTTTTAGCATCGTACTTGAAAAAATTGTGCGAAATACGCGAGGCTTAATTTTCCAAGAGTCTGTACAACTATGATACTCGTATACGCTGATAACATGGCAGAATTCAGTGAGTTGTCACTGTTGCGTTCGCAAGTATTGGAGCAAAAGCAGGAAAAGCTAAACTCTTTATTTCCTAGTCATTCTAACAAGCAAACATTTAAGACCAATGTACATCGGCATATTTTTTTCCTCACTATCTTTCCTTCGCACGCGCTGTGTACAAACATTTTAAGCAAAATCTTTTAGATCCACCCCGGACAGTGTGTAAATAAGTAAACTATGAGCAATCAAATTCTGTAACCGCTTTCCGACAGTTTCTCTACTTACCACTAAAGACGACTAAATGAAAAATCATATTAAGACGCTTTAAAACCTAAGATGAGACCGCAACTCCAATTACCGGCAACCTCTAATATCCGGAACTTTTTCAAGAAAATATTTGTGAAATTTACACTCTAATATCCGCAATGCTGTGTACAGATGATTTTACAAGCATGTAAATGTTCAAACATGTTGCGATTTGCACAAGAATGCGTGCCTGAAAACGAAAACAAATTTGCCGTCGGCATTTTAGTCTGAAAAATAAGTTTGCCGTTTGTCGTCTAGACTAAATGGCAGACTTTAAGTTTTGTTTTCCTTCACCAAAAAGCACATCACGTGAGCACTCGTAGTGTTTGATTGTATGTTGCAGTAAGCACTTGCATCGCTATGTCGACAAAACGAGCACTTAAAGTTCTTGAAATTAAAGAAAAGGCTGCAATTATAAACGATTTGGAAAAAGGCATAAGTGTCCGATTAATTTGTAGCAAATATGGGATAGGAGAGTCAACAGTTTACGACATAAAAAGAAATAAGGATGCCATTAAAAAGTTTTACGCGGATACTTATTCCACAAAGACGAATCGAAGTCGTAAGACTATGCGAAAAGCTGAGAATCCCAAATTAGAGGAGTTACTTTATGAATGGTTTCGACAACGGCGTAGCGAAGGTATTCCACTGTCTGGGAGAAACCTGATAGAAAAAGCTAAAAGGTTCCATGAGCATATGAAAATTGAAACTGAATACAATTATTCTCAGGGTTGGCTTCAAAAATTTAAGAACCGACATGGAATCCACGTCTTGCAAGCATCGGGTGAAAGTGTTTCAGTTTACTATCTGCTAGCTGATGTTCTATTCGCGGATGATTTGGCTCAATTTCTACAAGCCGAGAATTTGACAGAAGACCAAGTTTAAAACGCCGATGAAACTGGGGTCTTTTGGAAAGCCTTTCCGAGGAAAACTTTAGCTTTAAACTCGGAGGCTTCTCTAAGTGGCGCAAAGGAATCGAAAGATAGGCTTACAGCTCTTGTGTGCTCAAATGCAGCTGGAACTCATAAGTGCAAATTACTTGTGATAGGAAAAAGCGTCCGTCCGCGGGCTTTACAAAATATAACTCAACTTTGGTGTACAAGGTAAGTCCTAAACATGTTTGAGTCATAAAATATTATTTTAAATAATGTTTAATTTTATATAGGCCAGCAAACGGGCATGGATTACCCAAGCAATATTTTTGGATTGGTACGATAACAACTTCATTCCTGAAGCGAGAAGACATTGCACATTCATTCTTTTATTGGATAATTGTGCATCCTGATGAAGAGCTTTGCGAGAGAAATCACGTATCGGTCAAATATTTTCCTCAAAACTGTACTTCCCTTATTCAGCCGATGGACCAGGGAGTAATAAGAAGTCTAAAGGGACTGATGAATCGATTGCTTTTGAAAGAACAGATGTTGCTGACGAAATCCTGACCTATAATACTGCATTGGGTGGACATCAACCAACATTTGAAGGAATTGATGCAGAAGCTTTAAGCGCATTAACTGACACCGAAATCGTGGAAATGGTTCTGAATCCTCAAGAAAATACTGATCAAAATGGAAGCGACGAAGAAATCGAAGTTTTGCCTGAATCCAATGGAGTTAAGATAACTGAGGCTATCCTCTCAATTAGAAAACTTATTAATTTTGTTGAGGAAGGAAACTTTATTTCGCAACAAGAAGTGATGCAGCTTTACAGATTGCAAGACAAACTTCTAAAAGAAAAACCGAAAGTGCTAAGACAACAAACCTTGGATAGATATATTTAAAAAAACACCTGTATGTACTTGAAAAATGTTCACTGAAATGTATTTACATATATGTATGTATATGAATTAAATTGAGAATCATATAAATAAATACTTGTAAAAAAACTGTTTTATTTTCGAAATCTCTTAACCTCTAATATCCGGAAAAATCGATTATCCGGAACACTGTCGGTCCCGAGCATTCCGGATAAAAGAGTTTTTACTGTAGTGAAACTACCCGAAGCTTGTGAGCGTCATCGAATTCCCAGAGATCACCGATGCGTCAAAAGAAAAGTCGGATATGCTTTCACACATTCACGCATATTAGAATAGTTCGGAAGCACGACATCTTAGACATGAACGTAATATATGAGTACACCACCAGGCGAGCCACTTTTTTGCACAGCGAAAAAAAGATCCCGAGGCGAAAACAAATATTTGTATAAAGTATCCGTGACCGTGTTCGGGGTCGAGAAATAGATTATATTCAGAAGGTCGGTTCAACAATGAGAAGACTTTTTGTACTAGAAAATGTTTTATGGCAGAGAAATATCGATATACATACGTTCCGTCCCACTACTTGCCAATGAAAGCGTGCATACATATTATTTAGAAACGGAACAAAATAACAACTCAGTTGTCGTCATCTTGCCAGCTGAACCTCTAAATAAGATCGTAAACACCGAGCAACCGATTCCAAAAAGATCTTGGCCGAATTACCAGCAAGTCATCACCGACTTTTGCTAACAGAATTTTTTGTGAAGAAACCAGAGAAAAACTAACGAAAATCGGCACCAGTGCAAAAAATAAACTGCAAAAATTTAAGCCAGGAAAGAGGGCAGGTCTTGTTGCTAAACTTATGAGAATGTCCATGTAAAGTCAATACTTCAGTGCCATAAAGTAGTACTGGCATGATCAAGGTCTCATAAAGAGACGCCTTAGTTTTTCCGAAAAGGGCCTTACTACTCAATTGCATTATTAGCCCAAAGAAACAGCGATTGGCAAGAGCGATTCTTCGTTTTATTTTTGCTGAGGTGTAGCTGGCAGAATTTATAGCAGAGCCATGAAAGGCAAACTGCCTTACTACATCGAAATTATAGCTGACGACTGTAATGTTCTGTCTAATTCATCGATGTTGTCCAGCGGAAAGTTTTCAAGTTTAATATCAAATTAAAAAGCAACTACATACAACGTTATTTATTTATACAAAATTGAGTTAACACACTCTCGCAATCCGATTCTTGGATTTGTGAACAGGTGGGAATAAAATCTTGGTTCAATGCCAGCAACTTCATGGCGGATATTTTCTTGTAGGGCCTGAATTGTTCGGGAATTGTTGCTGTAAACTTAAGGTATCTCTATAAAAAAAAAAGTCGTGCGGTGTAAGGTCCGGTTACCGAAGTGTCCCGTGTATGTCTCCGTACTTGCTTCTTAATGTATTGGGAAACATTACCCTCAGCTTCTCCATTGAAACACTAGATGTGTGTGGAGTGGTCCGTCCTGCTGAAATTATATTCTTTTGTTATACCCGAGAAACAGCTGCAGTTGTGTTACCAAAAACTCATCGATCATTCGGCTATTTCTAATCTAATTCTAACTTTATATTTAGGATGTCTTTGAAATTTACTGATTATTTGTTGCTCAATCCCGACTGCCACTTTCTCAAGCAAACTCTCACCTTTTTCTTCTCCTTTCGTTAGTTCAGTTCTGTTTGTTCGAATGTCAGTTCATTGGTAAAGTTTAGGTCGCGCGTCAGCAGTGACTGACTGTCTCTCGCTGGTTACAAAAAATAGTCCGAGCAGAAATTGCAATAACATGCATTGTTGATTTTTTCATTCCAGTACAGGCCGAAATCTTCCTTATCAATTTACGCGGATTGCGCATAATTTCGCCACATGTTCTGGCGTCAATGATGCCTAAGTTTTTAAAATCGTTTTCCGGTCCTGAAGTTAGTTGAAGGAAATGATATTAATAAACCAAATACAAAGGCGCATAGGGATTATACTGTACCTATACGTTGATTCCTTGCTATTGCAATATTGACTCGGCTTTCATCAAGATGCACCTGACTTAACCAACCCAACCAAAACTGCATGAGCAGAGCTTCTTTTCTATTATTATTTTTTCCTAAACTCAATTGACATCCTTGTATGCACGTGTACGATGATTTTAAAATACATACATACTCGTACGTGAGATTGCGATGCAATGGAATTGAGATGAAAATTTCCTCACATCAGATCCATCATGAAATAGTCACTCACTGAGTCAAGAAAATGGAAAATCTACCATCCTTATGTGACCATGCGCAATCATGTAACTGAGAAAAGAAATTTACTTACCTTCAATTAAACGATTAACTATAGAACTGTCAATGAGGTAAGATATTAACATTGTGTTCACCATTATAGCAACAGATCCTTTCTCAAATATACGCAATGTCTTCACACACCAATTTTAAAAGGGGGCAACAAAATGATAGACAAACTCCTTAAATATTCACTTGAGTTAACACGAGATTACATTTATTTTTGAAATTTGAAGGACTCGTTCCGCATTCACATTGGGTGCGCCACTCTCTGGCATAGACCCATGTATGCACATACATACATATAGTTGTTTCTACAAGTATCCGAATGCGTTCGTGAGGAGAAAGGATAAAGTTCTGTCCTCATATGTTTGCTAGGTTTGTATCCGTAAGGATATGAGGGATTTTGCCCTTGTAATTTTTTTTTATTATTTCGTGCTCCTGTAGACCTTAACTATTGTAGAGACGTGACTTGGAATCTAATGTGTTCGTTGGGGTTGCGAACTAACTCTGACAGTCTGAATAAAACTTTAGTAATGAAGATACATTAGGAATGAGCAAAAAAATATATATATAGGAAGAGATAGTTTATTTTTCTTCCACTGGGTCCTTCCTTGGTCCTCCACTGATTCTTCATTTCCTTTTACCGATACTCGTAGCATGCGAACATGAAAAAAAAGTTTTAGTTTGCCGGTCGTGTCGTGAGATATAGAAAGAGAGAGTGTGTAGATTTTGTGGCATCAACAAAAGTTTCACGAGGAGAACTTTTTCTTTATTTTATAGGGAATTTCCACTCAGGTAGACAACGGTATATGTACAAATGTGGAAAATGTCGGCAGAAAAAAGTTATCCAATGAACCTTTAAAATAGTTTTGTTTTTTTTGCAAGTTATAGATTTATGGAATGATATGTAAAAAAGTCCCATTAAGCGTGTTCACTGCACATGAAATGTTTTCTCGAGAAGTACTGGATCTCATTTAATGATAGGAGGGGATTTTTTCTTCATAAATTTGCCATTTGACAAAGAATCCTTAGTTAGATGGTAGAAAGGTGCTGACGTACTCGTAGAGGTTAAAAGTTAGAATGGAATAAAGTGTTAAATAATACTCTGGTGGACGATGTCCTCGTGAAATATCAGCCTGACGTGAACAGGATTATAGAAGATGCGATGGACGGAACAGGGTTGTTTAGTAAAGCTGCAGTACGGATGCATATTAACTAAACGTTTAATACAAAACCGGAAAAAGATTACGCCAACTTGTCAATCTTTTTTCTCGCTATATGTACGTGCACTGAACAAAAAGGCAACTAGATACGAGAGTTTTGAAGATTTTCCTTACTTTAAGTCCGACGATCGAGAAATTCCTATGATCCAAGTGGTGCAAAACCGCGACAGAAAAAAATTTGCAATGATAATGGACATGGGCTAGATTTGGCTAATTTGGGATTCCACAAGTCTCACCTCAATTCAAAGATACTTATATACGTATGTACATATGTGCTGGCTATGACTATCCCTTATTGGACAGTTCTGTTCACACTGGAATTGTTGACTCAAATAATTTTTCCACACACTTTCGAGTTGATTCGCAAGAGTTGAGGAAACCAGCATTGGATTTTGAATTTGTGTGACCGCAAACAGTTGGAAGGGAAGAACTTTCAACGACATCTAGCGATGGCAAAGTCAACACAAGGGCCTGAGCAGGAAAAAGTGACACGTGACATGATGTACGCTTTCAAGTGGTATTAACTCCAAGTGAGCAGAATCTTAAAACAAATTCAAATCCCAAAACTAATGAACCGCAGCAAAGTCATTTGTTGGATTTGCTGGATATCCCGATGGGTGCAGAGAGCATATTGAGCCCACCGCCAGCTGCGGGCGCTTTATTTGGTTCTAAATGATCCGGAGGTTTCGTTGGTACTGCAGAAGTATGGTGGATGTACTCAATCGCTTTTTAGTTCCTCAGATGGAGGTTGGCTTTAAAGTAACAATCTATCCAATGGCATTTTGAATAGAAGCTTTTCATATTCGTTATCTGATCCTTGGCCTACAGTCTATAGCTTTAGTTCGAAACACAAGTGGCCATGCTGAACCATGGGTAGCGGGAGAAAGTAGAAACTCTCCAGAAAAGTGTTTAGGAAATGATAATCCTACCAAAAGTAGTTCAGGATTCAAGTAACATGAAAACGAACATGAAATGGGGTACCAAATGATTCTGATGCATATAATCTAATAAGTGATACGATTCCATCTAATACGAATACAAGTCTATTACAACAAATTTAGCAACAGCATTTTGCAATTAACTTAAATCAAGATCCTTGGACACCAGTAACACTATAGCAGCACAGCTAACAACGGAGGCTTGCACGCTTAAATAATAAGAAAGCAAAAACAATAACAATATGGATTCGATTGACAGAATAGTGCATATGAGTGCATTAAATTTAAAATGGCAAGTCATAGAAAATTGGCAATTATCCTTCTGAGCCATTTAGAGCAAAGCGAAGTAAATATCACCGGCAATGTCTTCGTTCTGATCGAGTACGGTAGATCAATATTCTCCAGACTTTTCTGGGTCTGAGCGGTTCTAATGGTGATCGAGGCCTAGATTAATTTTTTAATTTGGGTAGGGGTTTACGCCCCATTTATTTGGCTTAAACAAGCTAAAAAGCTAGGACTGAAAAACTAATAATACTCGTAATTAAGGTTTTAAAGCTAGGGATGGTGAAGGAGATCGAATTTGAGGGAAATAGTGCTGCGATTAAAAAAGAAAACGGAAAGGTTGGAGTTTACCTTATGCAGTTTATCTCATACGATAGATTGCTTCGTTAGAGCCATATGTGGTGCGGTGGATTGGTAGATACGAGTAGCATTCGATAGGTTGTGCCGGTAGGATGTAAAAACACATAACATACAGGAACCTGCAAGGGAGTGTTAACTTTATTGAAATGTAGTCAAGTTTAGAAGAAGTAGAAACAGCGATTGGAGAACATTTTAGGTCATTGTGGACGGACAGTAGGACACCTCAACAAGGAGAATCATCTTTTGGACGAGTTAGTTCGTCGCCTCGAAACACATTGAAACTAAAGGGGAAATTATTCCTGATTCTTTATCTCGGGAATTAGATTAGTTTCGGTCAGAACGCTCTCCTTAAGCGGGTTTTAGATCGCGGTCCTCTTACGTGTTAATAGTTGAAGGTAAGAGGAATGATATTTCGAGAGGGCGTAGGAGTGGATGGTTGAAACACTAGCAATGGCATCACGTTAGGGACGAACAAATTTGTCGTTGTCAGCTCTGCTCCGTTGAAGGTGTGAAATCCTTTTTGAGTGCACATATTGAATATCTCGTGGAACTTGATATATAAGTTCCTCAGACTTGTAAGTTCAGTAGGGAGACCTTCCGGCTGTATGAAGACCATGAAGCTTGTTTTAGTTTTTCCCTCATAGTAAACTGAGTCGAATTTTGTCATACAGATACGATGGAAGGAGACGTATATTCTTATGCCAAAAGTTGGTTGAGTTATTTTAGCTGTGGGAGGCAGACGGGGATCAAAAATGGGGCTAATGGACGAAGATGTTGAGGGGAACCAGCGGTAATTGAAGGGACATTAGAAACATTTTCAGATGAGAAACATGGGGACTAATGAAATTGGGATATTTAGCTCCTTCTTTAAGATCGAAATTTGGGAAAGAATTGCTAGTGGGGGCATGTGCAGAGGGGTTAAGTATTTCAGAGGAGATAGTGCGAGCGGTTGGGGTTAATTTGAAAGAGACGCGTTGTCGCGGGGACTTGGGCGGAACGGAAGCAGCTGGTGCAATATAATTGGAGGACTGATGAAGTTGGTTCGCGATGTGAGTTTGAGAGTATGTTAGTTTAAAATCTCCAATTAGAGTTTGGTTTGAGACGGGTTCCGGTATTGAAAACGGGATTTGGTAACGAGATTTGGTAACTTAAAATTAAGATTCGTTTTATCCTGTTTCTTGGTAGGCGTGTCGATCCATTTACAAACCCGCGCCTTTCAAATGTTGAAATTAGCACCAGCAGGGTTCTTAAATAACCATTCGTATCTAGCAGGGAGGTCGAATTTAAAGTTTCGATTACCTTTGTGGTGAGATGGCAGGAACATTTTACATTGGCTGATGGTGATGCTGTAACTAACTACCTCCTGTCAAAATGCAAAGAACCTCATGTTAGTACTGATAAATTCACTATGCTAAGGATGTTGTTTCTCTACGATCTAGTATTAATATCAACATTAATATCAGCGGGGAGATACAGTGTAATACTTGGCCTTGGTAAGTAGCTCAAAAAAGAAAATACCCTCCACAGTCAAAAATAATGCTTCAAAGATCACAGGGGATGTTTTGAGCATCCGAGAGCAGAATCTTTTTTAATGTCTAAAACCAAATTCGCAAGAAAAGCGCTACTGTATATCTGTCTAAGTTAAGTAAAACAGAAGGCCAAGATTGAGCTATATTCGAAATTTCTTAACTAGACTCACAGCAAGGAATGTTCTAATTTTAATTGGAATGATCAAGCTGATGACGACGTGATCATGCTTAAGATTTCTACAATGACAATCATAGAGCAAATGCGGAAGTGTAACATTTTAAAAGCAGCCAAGACTGAACGGTTTCAGTGACAGCCCTGGGAAAGGAAACGAAAGTTGTTGAATTAAGTCTCAAATAACTTTGATTAAAAAAAGGGCATACCTCAGGGATGGATAGTACCACCTGGTCGGCAGCATTTACTGGAAGACTCTGAAGTCTTGATTTTATATTAACAAGAATGATTTAACACTGTTTCCTGTCATAACACCATATTGCTTAAGGCTGAATGTAAATTCTGGCAAAGGGAAGAACACAAGCAGCTCTGACTACCTCTGCAAAAAAAAAAACCTCGAAAGTTCTAGTATTTATTTTTTTGTATCAGCAGAATAAGGTTCTTAGCATAAGTGCTATTCTTTTGTTCATAAAAGTTGTACATGAAACTTTACAACATTATTTTCACTGTTTTTAGTGCACCGTGGTGAATTTGAACTCTTAACCTACCGCATAGTGTTCCATGACATAACTTATGCGAAAAGCCAACCGTCAAACGAGCTTTGTTAGATATTAACAAATTTTAGATAAATAACAATGCACATGTAAGTATATGATAACGTGATACCAACCTCATTCACCTTCTTTCGAATATAATGCTGCCGATCGGAAATTTATTAGCCTAATTTGATATTCAACCCCAGAAAGTTGTGAGCATCTCATTTGGACCTTTGACGTTAGCTTACAACTCGAAGTTGTTTGTTGTGATTCTAAGTTTCAAAATCCTTTAATTACGAGTGTACGTCAAGGATTCACATAATGCCACTATCTTTGTCGTTATCCTTGGTGTGTTTGCAATTTCAATTTATATCGTGGTGAGAATTTTTTTAAAGAAAATTAAATAAAACAAATAATAGCACTTCCCCCAGAGGGTGGCTGACAGAGTGAAAAGAAATATGTTGGCAATTTCCTTTATCGTGAAACAAGAAACGATCAGACTTTTTTTTGTACATTTTCACATATGCATAGCATATGTATATATGTATACGTACATACTCGTATATATAGGTAGGTGCAAACATCTAGTAACATCACGTCGTTTGACAATATTTCATTCATTGAGACGACAGCGGAGATTGGAAACAGTTGTTGAACGTACCTTACACTCACTCAGTGAACGTGTTAACTCGTATGTATATATCTACAAGTAAGTATGCCTGTGTAAACTTCGTCCTGACGAAATTTCGCAGACGGAATAAATCAATTTTATTGCATGAGCAGCACAGTACCGTCGCTAGATGAGAAGAAAGGATGTTAAAAATCGGAAGCGAACAGAAAACGTATACAACGTGTTCCAGCTTATGGGATACAAAGGATAAAAATCGTTATGAGAGAAAAATATAAGAAAAAATAAAATAACATACCTGCGACAACTGTTTCGGAACGCTGAAGCCTGACGAGCACGTGCTCGATTAAGCCAACATCCGTGCATGCTTGAAGATTTCGTACGCTCTTCCGCAGGATCGCTATGAACACACTCCAGATTTCAGCCTGAAACGACAAGAGAGGAAAATAAGAAAATCATCAGAGATGTAAAGGAAAATTGAAAACACTCCTATGATATTATGGAATTATTAAAATGAAAATGATTGATTTGCTATCGTATCCATACAGACCCATAATTCGGCAAAGGGCGGCTAGAACGCAACCGGCAGCCGAGTGAAAAGGAACTGAATTACAGGAAGGACTTGTGTTTGCGTACGGAAGGTAAATGAAAGGATGTTAAGGATCACGTACAAGCTCAGAATATTGTAATGATGTAAATATTGTTTCGAGACTTGGAAAATTGGCAAACAAAAAAAAAAACCTTTTTTTTCGCTCTTTTTCGCCCCAATTCCTTGAATATATAATATTTCGAACATTATTGGCTTTTATCTTTTCTTTTTTTAAACGCAGATTTGTTTGCATTTTTCTTAGCTCGAAATTATGGATTTATCATCGATTTCTTGGAAAACGTATTGAAGGGGATGATTCTCTCAGTGAAATAAACATTAACTTTAGGGGAAAATAAAATTTAGCAAAAAAAAACAGTCACGTTGGAAATTGATTGTAAATGTTTTTTTAGCAAAATTATTTCCAAAAACAGTTTTCAAGACTCTAACAAAACGTAGCTTTTTGCCTCACATCTACGAAATAAAGTCAAACCACTCTGACGACAGACATCTCAGACGGTCCTATGCACGAGTAACTTGCTGTGTCCTTTTTTGTGGCCCTCCCGATTCCACTCCTAAGACAACAAGTTTAATACCTGAAGAAAATGAAAATTTCTTGACGCGATTATGATGTTGGATTGTTTAGATGGCGCTACAGGCCAGGGCCAAGTTGGGGCTCAACCACCATAACATTCAGCTCTTAACTTACTTCAGTTCTCCCATTCATTTAAAAATCCTGCAAGCTAAAAAGGGAAGCATCGGAACCTGAACTTCTCATGGTCTTTCCTTTTTATAATTTCGTCGGACTGAGCTCGCTATTCGTCGCGTTGGGAATAAAATTCGTACCACATACGTTTTACAAAGCTGTGCGGTTTTAGGCCCGCTAAGTCCACAATCGACCAAACATTCACACTATGGTAGACCCTTGAGAAAAAAACCCAAGAACTTCAAATCGAGGCTGCATATGATAGCATCTATGGAGATGAGCTATACAGATCCATATCTAGCCGTGGTATCCCTGCAAAACTCGTCAGAGAACGACGAAGGCTCACTGCTCCCTAAAGGTGGGAAACAATCTTTCAGAGACCTTTGGTCTCAAAAAAGAATTTAGGCAAGGCAATGTAACTTTTTCTAAATCAAACTCGAGAAAATTGTATGGAACTCACAAGGCACAATTATCCAAAATCTATACAGCTATGATACTTGCATACGATGATGTAATTGACATCATTGACAGAACTCAGAGTGGTCAATGGTGCGTTCGTTAGCATTCTAACGAATGGATTTAGTCGTGAATGAGAGCAAAACTAAGTATATGCAGTCAAGAAGAAAATATCAGCAAACCGGAAAGGAAATCACAATTTATAGCTATCTGGAACATTTTATACCTCGGTTCCGCTACTATATATGATAATGAACACAACGGAATACTAAGGAGATATATACTCTCATCATCCCAGTCCTGCCTCATGCTGCAGAAGCATGGACGTTAGCGAAGGTGGATGAAGATATCCTTGGCCTCTTCGAGTGATCTTTCATTAGGACATGTAGAGCGAATAAACACAAACTGTCCAGCCCGGAGATACCAACGATATGAACCCGTAGTAGACCGTAGTAGTAGAGGAAGCCCTCGCCCTTGAAGGCTCGCTCAAGTGGAATGGAACCTTAACCAACTTGGAGTGTTCAATTTAACCGCGCTAACTGGAGAGACCTAGTGGTTGAGGCAGAGGACCACCTCGAACTGTAGCGGTATCTAAGTGAGTAAGGAACACAATGATTAGGCGACTCTAGCAGAGAAAACACATCGACGGTGCACTTATCAGTGTAAAAAGTTAAAAACAATTACAGCATGTTGGGGGTACGACTATCAACAACAGACATTCGCGTGGGCTCTAGCTGGGTTAAATTGTTTCCACAGCGAAAATATAAACACTATCCCCTGGATGTTGTCTGCCCAGAAGGTTGAAGCCACCCAGAATTCTAAATACAAGGATACAGTTACAATTATTTGTATTAATCTTGTAAAAAATCCCATTGCTCGTTAGTTTGGGACAAAAAAAAAATGTAAAGAGATTTTTTCTACCACCGTTCCGGTGTTAACCCTAATGGCAGCCCGAAAAATTACACTTGCCATTCACAAGTTCGCGCGGTTAAAATGCCGAAAATTAGCAAGTATTACTTCTGCAGACCATTCGATCTACCTAAAGAAAGGGAAGTTGATTTGGTAAAGAGCATACGCAAACTTATCTTCCATTGAAAGCGCGCGTGATCTAAAAAATCTCAAAATCGTTAACCGAGTTATTAAGGCGAAAGGGTTGACAGGACTACGGTAACTATAAAAAATATCAGCCTCCCCTGATCTTCGCCGGAAACCTTATGCTCAGTTCTTATCAAAGAGGTTCTGTGTGGGTCACTGGTCAAGATCGCCAAAAAGCTTCTTTCATTTCTACCGTCTGTATCTAATAAACATAATCGTAGGTGGTCCCTCTCACTTTGCACAAAATGCCGAGATAAACAACTAGTGAATAGATAGGGAGACTAGGCTGTGACCTAGATCATATTGCTGAGTCTTATTTTAATACACCATCAACCAGATATTTACGTAAAGCAGATGTTGGATAAATCTAAGGAATCTCAAATCCCTACCCACCATATGACAGTATAGAAACATATGTTTATATTCGATAAGAAAGCACTTCAAGAAGGCAGAACAGAGTATACATATGTACGAGTATATGCATAGGCTGTTGACGAGAAAAGACATCCAAAGTAAATAATTTTACCTATTTTCGATTGATAAGTCAACTTAAAAATTCTTCCCTTTCACGAACAACTAGACAGCCCCCTAGATGACTCTAATTGTCCGATTCCTGTTTTTTTAAGCGACAACATGGAAGCACTAGAATGATTAAATAGGTCTCAAACACCTTGGTTTGCACGACTGATGGATACTGGTGCCAATTCGTGCTAAATTAAAAGAACAATTTGTTGAGGCCCAATGCAACTCTCCATTCTACTCTAAACTATAATTAAAATTATAATACTAATAGTACTAATTATAATAGCTCCTTTTTCGCGGTCTGCACCCACCAAATGATGCAGAGTTTACTCATTGGATGTTTTTGATTCATATAGTAAGTACTCTTCCAGCTCTTCACAATGAAAGAGCGATGAACCATTTACAAATTCAAGTAAGTAGAGTTCGTTATTGGATGTCAGGTGTATTAAGTAATGTTGCCGAAAACAGTCAATGAGTTAACTATTAAAGAGTCTCTTGTAATGTGTAGTCCAAAATCTTTTAAATATTTCCAAGATTGCCAGTTCTAAAGTTTTCCAAGCATCCACATATAGACAGAGGAATCTTGATTTAAATTAAGAGTCGTCTCAATCCCTAAAAAAACATCCCCAACTTTTGTGGTATTACTCGTATCTCAAATTAATAAATAGCTAAAACTCTCCATCGAAAATAAACAACATCCTAGTTGAAAAACTTTTTATATTAAATTCAATCCTTTTGTTTTATTCTATCCGCTTTGCGCCACCCACCATACTCCAACTACTACACTTTGTTCTTATCCTCTTAGCAGCAGAGAGGATCAGATTTTCTCATTATTTATCCAAAAGTGTTCGGTATTCCTTATCAACAATCGATAATAAATTACGAAAATTCCACTGCAGTTTCCTGCACTGAATAGCTCAGGATATTAAGATTTAGAATTTGTTTCGTCTATCCCCAACTCAAATTTTTTAGTTGGGTTTAGTTCCCGATACCCTACGTTCGGAGTAGCTTTTTTTAACTCCTTGTTTTTACTCCTTTAAAAAGAATTTTAATATCTCCTGGCGAGCATGGATTCGGTATCGATATGTACCAACATCATAAGAATACTACACACAACTATAACTTAAGGGAATTTCCTTTTGATTAAATATCGCATAAATAATCCTTGCCAAGGTTGGGATGGCGAAAGGATCGAAGGGCGAATCGAACTTCTGTACCAGAAATATCGGTTTATGATTTATTCAGCATGACCACCCGAGGAAATGCATTCAGGGTAACCAACCCATCAACTTACCAACAGACTCACAATGGGGCTATATCCTCTACAACATGCAAATATGATAAGCGAAAGGATGAAGACGAGTAATGCAGAAATATCGATAATAACTGAATATACTCGTACCAACTGACTCCATTATTTTGGTCTTAATTTTATCTCTTCTTTTGGATTTATATTTAGAACAACAACTTGTGTACTTCGGTCAATATCCTTCTTTCCATGAAAATGCGGCTTACGAATAATCTGCCCATGACAGATAAATAAATTTAATCGATGTATAGTGAGCGTATTAAAAGAAAAATAAATAAATAAGTAGATAAAAGAAATATAACGAATTTCTATAGTAACATTTTTGAAAGTTGCAAAAAGATTTCGCAAGATTTAAGATGTCCTTGAACAGAGCAGACAGTGGATTATCTTAGAAATCGTATTTAAAGAAAAGCTGAAGTAATAACAAAATTAAGCCGAATTTGTTGAAAAAGAAAGAGCTTGCAAAGCAATCAGTAACTGTGATATCAACTCTTGTTTCTAACAAATACAAACAAAAGCGAATTCTGTGCACAAAGAAAGTTGTTTAACAGAGTTCATGAGATCTACCTCACTTGTCTGGTTTCTGTCATTTTTACAAACACCAAATGATCTTCGAGACCACAGTGTTCGGTCAAATTTCTGTTTTACGAACTCTGAGAGTTTTAATGAACTCAAATCCATTGAATGAACATCGACGAGTAAGAAAATTTTCCGAAAAGGTATAAAGGATGTATGAAACCAGAAGTACTGGAAACACTAAAAATCTAGTCCGATTTGAAAAACATTATTAATCGGAACTTACTTACGAGGCAACGATTTTAATACCGACTCATGACCAGCTCTAATTAATGCAGCTCTTTATGAGCCGAGTAGTAAAACCTGACGTACCTGGTGTCGGTGAGGAGTGAGGTGCCGTTGAGGAATGAATCCAATAAATACACTGCGTTTTTGAGTAATCTGGCATCAATAATGTGTATCTATAGGTAGTTATGCTTTAGAGAGATATAGACGTTATGGTTCCCGCCCTAAAGAGAGTATTTATTCCTAGACAAATCTTGGTATACATTCATACATATATCAAACTCCTGGCAAATTGTTAGACCAAAGAAGTCTAAAGTCTAAGAAGTCTATTGGTCTGTTATTGGAAAACATTATGATAAATCTTATTCGTATGTTGATAAAACAAGCTTTGCTAAGGTATCTCCTCTCTTAGATGCAACAGGCTCTCCAAAACAGAACATCTTACTGGACTACGCTTAATAAGAGTCCGAAAACATCAGAAATCAAACGAAGAGATACACTTTTTAAGAGTTATTTCCTTTGCCTAAGAAGACAATTGAGCATTGGGTTGTACCACATGAAATGTCGCTCAGTCGGAAATAAGTTCTGGAGTAAACATCTGTGCCAGAACGTTAAATTTTCTTTTTTTTTTATAAAACAAAGTGGTACGTGTGCTTGATGTGTGAGAATCTTAGGGTTCGTTACTTTTTTTGCTAGGAATTATTTACCATGCTGTCGGCAGTTAAAATTCGAACCCTCTTCCTTTACGAATATAAAATGGGACATAATGCGTCACTGGCAATGAAAAACATTAATGACGCATTTGAGGATGTAGCGGTAAACGAACGCACTATACGATGTTGGTTTGGAAAGTTCCGTTCGGGAGATTTCAGCCTCGAAAATGAACCACGTTGGAAGCCGGAAACATTAGTTGATAACGGTATTTTAAGTGCAACGGTGGATACGCACCCAACGAAATCGGTGCAGAAGATTGCACAGAGCACAGGAAGGGTAAAGAAACTCAATAAGTGGGTACCCCATGAACTGTATAATAAGCGTAAAAGACCTGGGCAGTGGTTAGATGCAGATGAAAAACCAAAATACACCCCCAAGCCCGATTGTCACCCAATATATAGTTATAGTGACAATTTGGTGGACATCGAAATCACCAATCCATTTTTCATTTCTTCAACCAAAAGAAACGATAAATGCTGTCAAATATTGTGAGGAAATCGACATATTGTATGCCAAATTGGCTGAAAAGCAACCTGCGTTGGTCACTAGGCACGGTCCGATCCTTTTGCATGATAATGCTAGACCCCATACCTCACAAGTAACGGTGCAAAAACTGTTGCAGTTGGGGTTTGAAATTCTTCCGCATCCACCGTGCTCTCCTGATATTTCCCCAATGGATTACCACCTTTTCCACAAGGCTGTTACTATAAAATCGGACATTTCATGTGGTACAACGCAATAATAAGGCCTTGTTTTAAAGAACGGGTCTTGGGTTAGAGTGTAGAAGTATGAGGGTGGATCAATAAGTCTAAGACTTTCTGAACGAAATATTGTCCTTTCAGCAAAAAGGCATCTCATTTCTCAACAAAATCTTCTTTGAACTCAATAGACTTCAAGTAACAAGCGATGATTTAATCGATACAACCAAATCGCTTTCCAAGGAGTCAGGTTTGGAAACATGAAATATAGTCACTGCGGATTAAATACGGCGAATATGTTGGATGGGAGAGAAGTTTGTAGCTCAATTCCTGAAATTTCGCTTTAGCGACTACGCACTTTTGTACCCGCGCATTGTCATGGTGGACAATGTAGTGGTAGATGTGGGTTATACCGCGTGCTTACAACAAAGGGGTCGCCCTGTCCTTGTTGGCCAACAGACTTGGTCTTCTTCAACGCCGATGTGTTGTGATGTATCCATTTTTCGTTAACGCTTGTGAAACAGAGCAAAAACTCTCTCGGGTAGCGGTTGAAAAACGCCAAAGTCTCCTTCAAAGATGGTACAGGATCCAATTTTCCCATTTACGCCAAAATTCAGGCGGCTTTCGGCTTGCAATGGCTATCATACACAAAGTAAATGATGCAGATTGCTCAAAATTTGACAGTATTCCATTGACAAATGGAAGTTGATGGTGGCAGTGGTGCTTTTCAAGTTGTAACGCGCGAGCTGTCCTTAGTCATCTCGAGCGAAAGATTCTTCATGTTCATGGAATGTAGAGCATAGGGGAGAACTCAACCGGTTTCACAGCGACATAGATCTGGTCGGTAGATATGTTTCTATCAAAAATGACATAGTCTTTGTTGATCAGGTGGTATTGATCGGACGGTACGGGGTTCAATACCAGAGATGAATATATGATTCGAAAACGTGTGGGAAAGAAGATCCCCGATATTATCTACTAACCATTCAAAAAAAATTATAGACGCAACAGCAGTTCTTCATGATGATTGCTGTAAGAAAAAAAACGAATATTGCAAACGCCGGAACAATTTCAAACTTGAATGATGAAAAAACATAAGTCCGGAGTAAGCTGATCAATAACTATTTTATATGTCTTTTGATAGAACAATTGTAAATTGCAAATTGATTGTGCTTGTAATATTATTTTAATGATTTTTAGTAAATGCTTTCAACGAACTTATTTCTTTCAACAGAATTGCTCTATCCAATATTACAATACAACAACAATTTACAATTCAATTACTTTCATCAACCACTTTTACTTAATCTCTTGCTTAAAACAACTTTTGTTCAAACATAGCTTTCTCAACTGCATTTAGTAAACTGAAGGTTTAAGTTAAATTTTAATTTTAACGACAACAAGGATGCTGTTGCCGTTCTACAGACGTGAGCCCGGGAAGGAAGTGACACTATTGGCATTGTTGCCATATCAGAAGCAGAACCATACATATTCCGCTCTCTTATTGGCTCTCTTAATGCAATTGAGCAGTTCGTTACCTAGCACATGGGACTCAGCTAGTACCTACTTGAGCGTAGAAGTTGTCATATGAATATATATCCAGTGTCAATCCTTGCACCCGTATGTAAGACTATACAATGGCGATGTTTTTTTCACTTACTTGCCGTCAATATCCGCCTGATGCACGAGATCAAAGATATGAGGCCGAACTCCCGCACGCTTACAGCTGGTTGGCCAGAGTAGACCCTTGCTCAATTCTTTTGCCTCTTAGATCAATAATGCAGGACTTATATATCTGAACGCCGTTCATCGACAGTTTAGCTCATCCTTGTATATTAAATTCGAAAGGTGCCAGACCGAAAATAAATTTGCTAGGTACGGGTAAAACTATGTTTGAATTTCGTACGTTTTCAACCAATGCTGCAACTAAGGGTTGCATTTCTCAAAAACACAAATTCAGATAGTATAATCCTTAACATTTTAGATAGACCAAACGAATGTTTCTCAACGCTGCAACTTACTATTTACTGAAAATTTGATTGCACATACATACAAGTCCTTCATTGCGACAAAAAGTCCTTTGAGCTTACGAGTATTTCTTCGCAAAAATGTTTACAAAATAGGTGTTTTCACATAAATCAAACATACATAAGTATCAGTAGAAGGACGACATCTTCCTTTGCTTCAAAGTTGGAAACCATTTAAGTATCAATTTATGCCACGATTATTTTATTCCCCAACTCTTCTTCGAATCGGATGTTACTGTTTATAATGAAAATACTCTTCCCCAAATCCTCGAAGCAAGGCAATAATTTTGATGAATATTTCACGGGCTGTGTCTAGTCTATGGAAGAAGGTATTAACTATTCCATAAGATTTTAAGACAAGTTTTCTGTTTGTTCTATTATGATGTAAACAGAAAACTTTGTTTAAAAGCAAATAACATATTTCATCTAACCTAAAACCGTAGTGAATTTTGTGAAAATTCGTATGCCCTCTAAGTAACTGTCTTACTTCCTACACCGTTCCCAATTATATCATACATTTTTAACAGCAGTCGTCACTTGAAATTCACTTTTAATCTCTCACTATATTCTCTGTTTCTGAAATGGGGTTTCGAAGGATTGATGAAAGCTGTAAATCTAATTTTATTTCTGCAGAAATAATTAGACGACCAAATCTCTAACATAAAGAAAGAAATCCAATTAAGAATAGTCAGCGTTCTGTTTGATTATACGAAATGTAGTCACGAGATAGGATAGGGAAAGGAAAATACTCTTGCACTTTAGGCGAAGGCGAGCAAAAAAAGACTTTGGGATTAGTTGTTCTAAGCTTTTATAGGCATAGATGGATTGATGCTGGAGGAAATGGACAGACACTGAATGGGATCAATCTGTCACTGTCGTAATTATGACTACGTATGGAAAGTGTTTTCTTTAAACAACAAGTGGTTGTCGTAGAACAATATTTGCTAACATAATTAGCGCGAATGCAGACCTAAAATTAAACCAGAGTCTTGGAAAAGACATTGTGAACCCTTCCGGCAGCATTTATATTCCTAAAAAAAATTTAATGTAACTGGCGTCGAGTTCAATCGACTCCACATTCCGTGAGTTCCCTAGAAGTATCCATCTGGTCCATCAGGAGAAACACTTCGGAAACAAATGAATTTCTTTTTATATGATCATGACCAGGAATGCATAACCTGCGAGTAGTCACTTGGAACGAACGCATGCTGTACACTTGCCTTGCTTCTCAAAAATTCTGTACTGGTATAATGCAGATATTACCGTGATCCGAGAGATACAAAAAACTAACATTTTTTACTACATTTACCACTGCCACAGAAGGCTATACATGTAAGGCTTCGGAGTCGTAGTGAAAAATCGACTAAGGTTAAAAGAAGCCAATAGAAGATCGCCTGGGTATAATCCGAGTAAGAGTTTCTTTATATAAAATCAACCTTCTAGGTCCATATCAATGAAGCTATGAGTCCTGTAAATAAGAAATTCTAGAAAAAAAGATAACTGAGCCCCTAAAAATGATTAAAATAACATCTGCAACGGATAAGTTAGAAAAGCACAGTAGTCGAATAACGACTTTCGACTATTGTCTTTGGAGCATCTAGTAACACAGTAATCGGTAGGATTAAGTTTACGACATTAAACGAAACAACTTATGTATCACCAGATACTCGAACCGCCAACCAAATCGACCATGTGCTAATAATATAGACATGAAGCACTAATTCTGACTGTGCCCACTTTCAGAGGAGCATACGTCGACTCTTACTGTTACCATTATCGCCCTTCAGCCTAATTCAGAGAACCACCGAAAAGAAAGCTGTGAACGCTCAAGTCTAGAATAGCCAGAAAATATAAACAGCAGTTCTAACCTTCCGACGACGACAACACCTAGTATCGAAACACCATCAAATACGTTTCCAAATTAATGTTTAGCTGGTCTTACCTGAAATTAAAATTAAAATTGTCCATAATTGTAAATATCAGAAGCAGGTGACCCAGGATGCACATCTAAAGGCACCGCAGCTTAGAACAGGAGAAGAGCGAAAAGATTCGAACCAGAAGGAATGAGGGGAGGGATGAAAAAAGCATAGACAAAATTGATGGAAACACCACCTACTGAACGACTTCAAAGCCGCTCTCATCATTTAGAGCTCTGCAAGGTGATGGCGTTATACCGATAAACTTAGAATAACTTTTAAATTACTCCATCAACTCGTACAATACGGGAACAACTCCTCCAAACTTTTCCAAATGTATAACCGATTGCAAAGAGCTGCAAAATGTGTTAAAGTTACAGTAAATGGGGGCAAAAAAGAGTGCATTCTACCATATTTACAGCCTACAGTAAAATACTTACCCCAGGAAACCGATACCACCGAGTTTTATGGGATGCGCAGGGAAGGAGAGTACGTATCGAGTGCTTTCGAGAGAAGAATTCTAGGTCTTATTTTTTTCAACAAAATAACAAAATAACGATATAGTTTGAGAAGTCAAAACACGTCGACTACTGGTTGACTCGTCCACTCCAAACAACAATGATCCACCACAAATCTTCACATCTTAGCCTCCAGATTCGATACAACGAGCAAGACCGAACCTCCGCTTTAAGAATCAAATGATAAAGTATATCAGAGAGCATCAAGTAATCACATGATAGGACGTCACTTTATCTACCTTCACCAAAGGTTTCTGTGGTGACATTATCGTCACTGAGAAAGCAGTTTTATCAATCAACTTTACCAAATTTATTCCTGCTGACTTTAGTTCCATGTGCCTTCGACGAGTTTTTTTCAACTTCCGAGCTCCGAGTATCATTACAATAGTACCATTTTTACATACCTTCTTCCAATCCAGTACGGAAAGTGCTCGGAAAATTACTACTCCTTCCGTTTTCAGAGAATTTACGAGTATTAAGATGTATTCTCTGTTAATAGTTTTCTACCAATTGCGAACATAAGAAAGCTAGTAATAAGGCAAAAACCGAGGCCGGTACTCCTTCAATACCGGGCGGTGGAACGGTGACTACACCGTCTACCGGCAAGGCTCCTACATTGCCGAGAGGAGGCAAAACTGTGGCAGGCCATGGTGCGCCATCCTCTAAAGGCAAACGGAAAGAGCCAAAAAATAAGAATTCAGGAAGTGTTAAGACTGTGGCAACCCATGGTCCTATCACTTCCTCCACCCCTAGCAACAGCAAGTTTGTGCCAGGCCACGGACTTGTCGCTGCTACCAAAACTCCTTCAGGGAGTGTTAAGACTGTGGCAAGCCATGGTCCTATCACTTCCTCTGCCCCTAGCAGCAGCAAGTTTGTGCCAGGCCACGGACTTGTTGCTGCTACCAAAACTCCTCCCTCGAATCTGGAGCTCAGCCGCATCGGCAAGCTCCATCTAAGGCGCTCTATATAAAACGCCGAAATGCTTCACGCATCATCAAAACCTTCGGATCCATTCCGGAGGTTGAGAGAAGTGCGGAAATAAAGAGCAAGGTTGAGTGGGCTAAAAACATCCTAAAATACGGATTTCCCACGGCTTCCACTGCTACCAAAACGCCAAAAGACTCTTCTAAGCGCCAGAGATCGTTGGAGGAAACCGTACCGGTTTCCAAGAGGCCCAAAACATATAGTTCTATAAATCCTGGGCCATCAAACAGCAGATCTCTGAGGTCTTACAACGAAGTCCTAAAGGCCGCATTGGTCATCGCGGTGATCGACAGGAGCGATACCGACGGTCCTATCACACCGGAACGGTGGCAACTCGTCGAGCTGACGCTCTCGAGCAAATTTTTGGCCATCATGCGGGAAAACCCCGGACCACCTCCTATCACAAGCGACGCTGGCTGGCACCAAGGCCATGTCAAGCTCATCGCTTGGGGTGGCCGTGGTGTAGTGGTAGTAGCAAACGTTTCTCACTCGGAGGGTCCAGGTTCGAATCCTGCCCATGGCAAAATCAGTTTTTCATTGTATAATTGGAACTCAGACAAAAAAAATTCTGCGTGTGAAGGCATAACACTGACACGTAGATTTGGCTGTTATAAGAGTTTCAAGCAATGAAAAAAATACTGGGAATTATATCTCGAATCACTCTGAGTGAAGAAAAACTCTCCGTCCTATTCGGACTCCCACCCCTGGAGAGTAAACATAGAAACCAAACACACCTGAGTTTCAAACCACTACAAAAACAATTTTCCTTTCTCCTCCTTCTATCTTTCCGCCCGCGCCCTGGCAACAGTAAAAGGGTATCAACCCCTTAGGCGCGCGTAAATTATAAAAAAAAAAAAAAAAAAAATCGCTTGCTCCAACCAGAGATCTCTCGATCTCTTCACCAAGGCCATCGATGGTTTAGGAGAGATTTGGCCAGGTGCAAAACTCTAGGTCGTATCTAAGGAAGACATTCGTAGTAGACCTCGAACTCGTACCTGGATTCCAGCCGAACCCTCCTCTCCAGAATGTATTCTGGAAATCATCCGGCTCAGCAACGCGACTCTTCCGACTCATGACTGTAAAGTCGCGAAACTGGAGGAACTAAGGGGTTCTTATAGATGCGCGTTAATTGTGATCAATAAGGAATCCCTTAATCCTCTGGCGCAGACGAAAGGCATGATTCGGTTCGGATTCGAGTCCATTCATTTAAGGGTGTACAAAAAGGATGAGCTGGATGCTGATAAGCAACCTCCTCCTCTTTTAATACCTGACATCACAACCTCGGATCTTGGAGCGTCGATATCCTTTCCAGAATTGGATAGCGACGACCCCAATCTATCAAGCCGTCGCTCTCCTCTTCTGATACACTGTCGAAAATGGAAACCGATGACGAAGCAATTAGAGGTCCTTCACGATCAGAGATAGAAGATGAGCTCTTGGGCACTGCTTCTGGACACCCACTTTCCAGGTAGCTCCCAATTCGTGGGCAGTAACAGCCCAAACAGGCCTACTGCAACCGTGACCAAAATTCATGGTCTGATTACGAGAGACAAACTACTCTGGGCATGGCTTCAAACCATACAAGTCTGCTGGTCCGGACGGTATTATACCTGCCGAGCTACAGAGGTCCTCGGATATTATTCTACCAGTGTTGGAATATATTATGTTCTCATGTATTCCCAAAGGACCTCAGACCTATAAGTCTATCATCATTCCTTCTGAAAACTTTAGAACGACTGATTGATATCCATATTCGAGCTAAAGTTGATCCAAGACTTCTGTCTACGGCTCAACATGCCTACTGTAAAGGCAAGTCGGTGGAAACGGCCTTGCACTCTCTGACTAGCCACATCGAACGATCCCTACAATATAAGGAGTACACAATGGTTGCTTTCCTAGACATAGAGGGCGCCTTTAACAACGTCATAACATCCGCAATCACGACTGCGCTGTCAACTCTGCAGGTAGACGGCTCACTTGGGGAGCTGATCAGTCTAATGCTAAAAAGCAGGATAATCAACTCCAAACTGGGCAGAAGGCTGTGGATTGGGAATAAACCCTCATACAATTGATCTTGTCCTCTTTTCTAGGAAATATAAAATTCCAATCATAGACCCTCCTTCAATAAACGGTACCAGTTTAGTTTTCTCCGATACAGCAAAATATCTGGGTCTCATTTTTGACAGGAAACTAAACTGGAAACCTAACATTCAAGAAAGAGCCAATAAAGCTACAATAGCTTTATTCTCTTGCAAAAAAGCCATTGGGAACAAATGGGGCCTTCAACCTCGCATAACCCACTGGCTATAAATCTCGGTCATAAGAACGATACTTACTTACGGGGTGGTTGTCTGGTGGACGGCTCTGGAAAATGCAGTCAACTGTATTAAACTAAGCAGAGTCCAAAGAACAGCATGTCTATGCACAAACGGAGCCTTGCAGTCTACCCCCTCTGCGGCATTAGATATTCTGCTTCACTTGACACCCCTCGACATTTTTAGCAAGCAAGTAGCTGCGACTGCAGCTATTCGCCTTAAATCGACTAAACAGTGGACAAATAATTCATTTGGCCACGCCAATATTCTTAATACGTTAGGAATCCTCACAGAGAACATCGATTACACCATACCTGAACTTTGGTTTGACAAAAACTTCCATGTAAGCTTCCCCTCTAGATCATTCTGGGAGGAGGATGCTATCATGGAGGACAAGTCAATCCATCTCTACACAGATGGATCTAAAACCGATAGCGGAGTTGGTGGCGGTGTTTTCTCAGATTAGCTAAATCTAAGCCTCTCTTTCCGCCTTCCAAATCACTGTAGCGTGTTCCAGGCGGAAATTTTGGCGATTAAAGGAGCTCTGTCCTGGCTGAAGAAAAACGTGATATCTGCAAAGGATATCCGCATATTTTCGGATAGTCAGGGCGCCATCAAGTCCCTGGACTCGGTCCCATTATATTCTAAAACCGCCCTTGAATGCCGATCATCTCTCATGGAGATGGCAGAGCAGTTCAACATTCACCTTTGTTGGGTGCCGGGCCACAGAGACATTCCAGGGAACTGCAGAGCTGATGAACTCGCCAAAATTGGAACCACTCTACCTATCCTACCGAACAGAGGTAGTATAGGTATACCAATCGCTACGTGCAAACTAACACTAAAGCTAGATGCCAATAAAAGAACATACCTTAGGTGGACTGCTGGACAAACATGTCTAGCGACCAAACAGATCTGGCCAAGGCTGGATCTGAGTCGCTCTAAGTGTCTGATCCTTTTAGATAGGAAACATCTCAGCGCCATAATAGGTGTCATTACTGGACGCTGGCTCATAGGCAAGCACGCAAGAAGACTTGGCGCTTTTACTAATGATTTCTGTAGAAGCTGCATGGACGAGGAAGAGGAGAAGACAATCCCCCACCTACTCTGCACATGCCCAGCTTTCTCCCAGAGAAGGAAGCTTCATCTAGGAGCTTTCTTCTACAACGACCTAAACGATCTAGAAAAAATAGACGTTAACAGTCTCCTACGCTTTATTATAAGCTCAAACTGGTTCCAGTAGTAAAAAGATCATAGATCCACGTGGCATCACAATGGGCCAATAGGCCTAAGTGGGTTGGTATTTCCAACAGCCACTCTTACCTAACCTAACCTAACCTAGTAATAAGGCTTCGACCTTAATCCGACAAAGTTCTGAAAGCATTCCACAACTCGAAACGTACTGAATTTTTTCAGAAACGATCATCAAACTTGCTCGTTCTAAATTCAAAAGTTGTGTATCATTTCCGTTGTAGAATTCAGATAAAAGGATATTTCCAGAGAGGTCTACGTAACATTCAAGTATTTCAAACCACAAGAACAAATTGGTCCATAATCTGAACAAATCCATAATTCGCTCTTACAGGACACTTTGCTATGTCCACATCGAAGTTCAAGTTATGAACTGACTAGCTAAAAACAAAATTACAATCACATCAAATGCAAACTGTATCCTGACAACCTTCAGTCACCTGCCTCATTAAATCCTCGCACATCCAGTAAAATTCTTTGACAACCTCTCTCGATACACTCCAAAATGCCACTATCCCTCTGTCAACACTTTCATGGCATCACGCTATTGTGACACCTGTCACTTTCATGCATGCGTATTAAATCCGTCGAATGCAACTCAAGAGCCCAATTTTAATCAAAGTACGTTCTATTCTGTGAAGTTTTGATGTGTTAAAGAGAACCGATTTTGGAAAAAAAAAAATTCTATTCTCCTTATCTGATGTGGTTAAAGAAACTCACTCTTGTTGCATGAGAAAGCTGAACAGAACGAAAAAAATAAGAACCAAAACTTGACATATACATCCTGTCATCCGTTCCAAACCCCATCAAAAAACACAAAAGTCGGCTGACAATGTGACATTAGTTATGCCAGATGGGGTATGCACGTACAACACATTTTTTTTGCCATAATTTGCATACATTTCGCCAGTTGAGTAGGTGTATCCGTTCAATGACAAAAGATACGGGAACAAAAAAAAACAAAAAATTTCAAACTGCAGCTCTGTCAGGAATAAAGAAATCCTGGCACAGAAGCGCATGGTACGAGCACTGGTAATTTGAATATCTAAACCTCAATCCGTTGCCCGAAAAGAAAATCTCCGTGATGCAGCAACGTACAATGTTTTTCGCACAAGACACCTACACGTACACCTACATCTCATCCCCTACCCCTGCTGGGCATAACAGCAAAAATTCGGCTCACGAAAAATATCTTGACATGGTTTTATTATTTCTCCCTCCATCTGTTATACATCGGTCGTTTCCCGCTAGTGCCGTGCGCTGCGCGCCATCTTGTCTTTGTCAAAACATTTATCCAGGAATTTTCCGGGAGTATAATTTGAATATTGCATGAAGTGTCTTCGGGTGCCAACCGTGGCGGCGCATTTGTACTCGTATTGTACTATCTCTGAATGAAGATGTGAGTGCTTGCTTGGAAAATTGCCACGGGGAATAGAATTAAATTGGAATTTTATTTAGTTTCGTCCTTTTCAGTTCTATCGCATCTTTCTTGGAATTTTTCCATCATTTTATTCACAATTTTTAAATTTTTGAAATATTCGATCAATTTCTTGTAGGTAGCATTGAGGTGCGAGTGCTGCTGTAATGAGCTGTTTTGATTAGGTGTGTTTTTTGAGTATAAGGTTTAATGTTCTCTATGAATTATGATTTAAGAATCTTACGACAATAGCTTTTCCGTTTTCTGTTTTGTTGTCCTGATTGCCTGAAAGATGACTTTCGAAATGCATTATAGCAAGAGAAGGACATTCATGTGAAAAATTCCCTTAATTACATAAAATCGGCAAATATAGCTAGAAAAGTGCATTTTCTTGAACTACGTAAATAAATTCAATCTTTAAGGCTTCACGTGACTTTAACAGAGTCGTGGAATAGAGATGCTAGCTTTTGGTCAAGCCCATTACTTAGGTCGCCCAGCGTAGGTCGTCCAGCTTAAATAAGTAAGCGTAACACATTAAAAAAAACCCAATTGTTGCGCAAAATTCATACACTTATAAACTGTTTCAAAATGGAGAATGGTCCGAATGCTCTTGGAATATTTGTGCACTTTACATTACACGATATTTCATCAACATCGATATTTCATCACGAATCACGATATTTCAGAGTACGTCCGAAAGTGGGCGTCAGTGTATACTGATGAGCATGAAGGTTTGAAGGGACGGAATGCAACTTGCGATTTCTATGGAACATTGGTGGTGGAAATAGCGATGAAACAATGTGAGACACGAGGCATTTCGTTGGTGTTCGAGGGTGTCTATTGACTGGGTGATATTAGCATCATCAATGAGTTTTATCGCACGGTTTTGAATCCTATGTAGCAGGTGCAGAGCTGCAGTGTGCATTGTACTCCAATTTTGGGCGGATGAATGCCTTATATATTGAGGTCAGATCAGAGGGGGTGAAATATTTCTTACATCGCTTGAGGAAACCTAGACATTTCGCAGCATTTTTGGGGACATCGAATATGTGGTCATTCCAACGTAAGTTGTCATTGACAAACATACCGTGAAAGGAAAGTTTTTCGGTTTCGAGCATTTAAGTGCCATTCATCAATAATGGCTGGGTGCTTAAATTTCGCTTTAACGACAGAAGACAGCATTGTGTTTTGGAAGCATAAAATTCAACTCTGCTGATAGTTCCCCAATTGGTTATGCTGTTAATATCGGAATTTCATGAGCTTAATATACGCTTCCGTTCACGTTATGCAGCCGAAGAGCAGGGACGTGAGTCCGGAAGCGAATATGAAAAGCAGAGAGTACTGCAAAGGTTCACGAAAGAAATATATTCGATTAGAAGTGGCAGACAAGAAATCATTGTATTGAGCATTGGGGCACACCCGCATTTATCCAAAGACAACTTGAATTGAACGTTCCGAAGGGTAGGTTCTAATCCATTGGAGAAGAGAGTCATCGATCCCAAATGCACGCATTTTCGACAAAAGAGCCTGATGCCAAACTCTGTCAAATGCCTTAGAAATATCAAATGCAACTATCTTGCTTTCGCCAGATTGATGTACGCTTTGCTTCCACTTTTCGGTGAGACATGCCATCAAATCACCAGTGGACCTGTTGCTATGAAAACCGTACTGCAGGTCATTGAAAAGTTTTCGTGTTTCGAGATATTTCATGAGCACGAGTGCAAAAGTGGACTCATCTCATTAAAGATTCGACGCACTCAAATGTAGGCGGAGACAAAGCACAATCTGGAAGTGGTGAGGTTGTCGTAAAGTGTGCAGCAAGCAGATTGGCCTTGTCTAAACATCTGACAGCTGGAATGTCATTGTGAATGAGCGTTGAGATGGAGGATGAGGAAGAATTTCTGATGTTTTTGACAAACAGCCATAAGCTTTTACTAATTTTGGGACATTGTAGTAATTATTGCCTCAAGTTTTGGTCGTACTAAAATTGCACACCCTTAAGAAAGACGTTGCAGTCATTTCTGGCTCGTTTAGCCTTTTTTCGGTTTTCCTCTGTCGGGTTGGTCTTGAAGGACCGAAAAAACCATTTCTCTAACCCTGACAACCTCTTTACAGCTCAAGTTTTACCATGCCTTTTCTTTTGGTTTGATACTCCTCATCCGATGAGGGATAAAGGATCTAATTCCAAAGAGAATAGTGTTTGCGATCGTATCAGCAGCGGCATCCATGTCGTTATCGAGGAAACATAACGACCAGTTAAAATTCCTAAAGAAGCTGTTAAGTCCGCTATAATTAAACAATATTGCCATACGAGAAAGTAGCTGGAGATAGCACATTGTTCTTGGGTTAGAGGGTTAAATTTAGCAACCGGAAATACTCTAGGTGGTTCAATTTAGTTCGTGTTAATTGAGATATGCGGTATGTGTGACTTCTTTCTGAGATGCACTCTAATCAGCCTTGGAACTGGGGTTCTCAACGAAAAGACCATGCGAACATTAATGAATAGTATAGTTATTGCTTATAATGAGCGCATGGGATTGCTGGCGTCTGGTGTACCCCTCAATAACAGTGAATCCAATGACAAATAATCGCCAATGGACAATTTTCGAGACGAAACTAGTGGTGCGACAAAGAACGCACACAAAATTTTTACAGAATTTTGGCCATCAATTCACAGACCGTATGAGAATTGGTGCATTTAAAAAGCAATTCAATCATCCTCGTACGGGACGACCTTTCTCAGGTTAGGTCAATTAGCCTT
This sequence comes from Volucella bombylans, assembly GCA_949129095.1. Lineage (NCBI taxonomy): Eukaryota > Metazoa > Arthropoda > Insecta > Diptera > Syrphidae > Volucella > Volucella bombylans. Next base: position 112,246,677 of record OX422143.1, on the reverse strand, counting down.
TAACCGCCCAAGTAAAGTCTTCGCGTTACTGCCCAAACGGTGACTCTTGATCACAATATGTGCATTAATTCTAGCTAGTGGTCACGATCACAGGTTCAAAGGCATTGTTTTTCGATTAAAAAAGTAAAATAAATTCAAGAAGATTGCTAACTAAAGTAGAAATTTAAAGAACTTTGGAATTAATTGGTTATGATGATGACAATATTGGTAATCATGATTACGAAACTGGCGAAGATGTTTTCAAAGAAAACAGTCATCATGAAGACAATTACTGAATTCGGACGTAGATATAAATTCAAGAATAATCAACACAGCTAATGAGTAAAGATATAACAAAGTGGGCAAGTGTTCAGGTGAATTAAAAAACGTCAAAAACGTACGCATAAGTTGCGCAACACTGCAAAGTATGCGCTGCTTTTACACTACTGCTGCTTTGTTGCCGATGCAATACGCAACCGAGTTTTGACGCTTATGAACGCTTGAGTTGCAGAAAAAAAATGGAATACGTTGTGAAAGTTTTTTTTATATTGTATAATATAATCGAAAATTGTGCCCCAAAAAGAGATTTTTTTTTAAATATGTAAATATAAATGTATTAAGTAATAAAATGTAAGCCAAACGAAGAAGAATGTCAGTGCTGAGAGTAATCGAATCGTTTGAAAAAAAAAGCATTCCAAAAGTTTTAAACTACTTTGACACAGTTGCAGAATACCCCGACGATATATTCATTAGCCATTTCAGAATGAGCCGTTCTACATTTGTTGTAATCAAATTTTTTATAAATTATTGTTAGTATTAAAGTAATATGTCTAATTTCTAAGGAGCTAAAAGCTGTATTGAGGCTCACTTGGAAAGCCAAACCTCTTGGTAGGTATAGTTACTCACTGGAGAAATGCTTATATATTACTCTGTGGAAACTGTGCAATAAAGTTAGTTTCCGACAAGTATCTGATCGTTTTGGAGTGTCCAGGGGAACCGCCTACAATGTTTTTACTTAGACAGTAGAAGCAATTTGTGATATAAAGAGTGAAATTCGTTGGCCTTCTTGTGATAGGGAACAAAGAACTATATAGAAGATTTTGAGAATTTGAGATCAAACCCGTTTCCTTTTGTTTTTGGATGCATTGATTGCACACACACATAAACATTCCGTACTAAAAGTATGACCCAAGCAGTTACTACGTCAGAAAAGGAAACATCGTTGCCATCTTTGATTAATCGGGTCATTGAATAGCGTGTTTATTTTCGGCAATATACAGCATTGAATCCGAATAAATATGGAATAAAGATCTGGTGGATTTGTGATATAAGGAATAGCTATTCATTTCAAGGTATTCCTTATTTAGAGCAAGAAGGCTGAGAAAGAGGACGCACACTTGGACAAAAAATGGCCAAGGAATTGTGGATTCCATATGAAGGAAACAATAGGAAAATATCGCTTGATGACTAGTTTACTATATTTGAGTTATCGCAATACTTACTCAAGAAAGGGTTAATCTGCGTAGGAACTTTGGGTAAGTGCCACAAAAACAGCTCCAGACATCTGTTGATATTGGTAAGTCATGTAGAACATAGAGATTGGCGACTGAATATATGTATTCATTCAATAATTTATTATCACTTCATTTCATTGGTGTCATAGCCTAATATACGATATATAGTATAGGAATAGGTGTATTAAAGTTGCTGATGATATCAGGGAACCTCTGGACGAGGATGAACTGACTTTCCTAGTGCTCCTGGATTTTTCGAAAGCCTTCGATACTGTTGCTCACACGAATCTCTGCAATAAATTATCAACTCAGTTCGGATTCTCAAATTCGGCTATGACTCTTACGTCGTCATATCGTAAGCACAGGAAATTGTCTTAGTTGTATCTTTCTTCGTAACAATAGAGGGCTTCCACAGTGCTCTATTTTGGGGCTTGTTTTATTTTCCATGCACCTGAATGAATGTCTTCAATCGCAACATTTTCCATTCATATGTTTGTGGAATATATCCAACTGTATTGAATTTGCCCACTAGAAATGATCGAACACTGATCAAATGCTCAACCGCTATTAATAGCGGTCTTAAGGGCTAAAAAGAATGATCTCTTCCTAAACCCTTCTAAAACGAAATGAATCATTATCAGCAAGAAGTCGATGACAAATAGCTTAACAAGAGCGATACGAGTGTTACAGTTGAGGGTTTGAATGCACGGAATGCTATTGGCGATTTCTATAGAGCACTGGTGGAGAAATTCAAAATCACACGATCAGGTTTCCGTTACAGAAGTCTCATTTTGCTCTTAAATGTTATTCAAACTAACCAGCTTTTTTACCTCTTTAATAAGTTACGTTTCTGCTCCTTAAACAGATCACGTCAAATAATTCATCCGCTTTTTTCGTGCCTTGCATCTGGGCGACAGTTTTTCATCCACTTATAGAACTCATTACAGCAGCGTGTTCGAGAAGCTGGTAGCACCAGGCGGTTTCGCTTGGAGCTTAACATTTTTGAAGTGAAACTTTTAATCGCTCGTTGGGCAGTAATTCTCCGAAGAAACGAAAAAGCGACAGTAAGTGATTCCGAACTCCGATGAAACGGATACTTAATCTGTTTTGTCACGATGCTTCACGATATCGTATCTCTATTTCTACCAGTAATGTTCCTACGTAGCCAATAAAGTTATTCCACTTCAAACTCTCCTTAACAGCCATCTCGTTGTGAATGATAAAAATTCGATAAGACGAAAAAGCGATAGGAAACGTAATGGGATAACGCGCCTGATGACGTCGATCGGGCAGAATACGAAATGGGAGAGGAACGAAAAGCTGACAGACTCGGAGTAGGCAATAAAAGAGAGGGGCCAACGTGCTTGGTGGGGTACTACCTCGGACAGAATGATCCGTGAGCGGTAAAGGGAACGTCGTGGGTGGATGCACAATGCACGAATTGCTTTCATAGAAACAACATCAGCATCGTCTTCATCATTCATCATCAAAGTACAATACCTACGTAGACATTATTGCTTTTGTTTTTTAGGTAACCATTCATCTCACGAGATTTTACAATAGTTGCCGCAAAAAGAGAATGTCCTTTGGGCACGGTTGGTATTGAACTCCGAACTGTCCGATTGGGAAGCCAGGACACTACCACTTGAGCCACGGCCATGGCTTAGAATAGCCCAGCAACAGAATTGCTACAGCAACATCGGTTTATCTAGTTTGGGAATACTAGTAGTAGCGTAGCAATTCAAGCAAAACAACATGCTAAGTTTTGCTAAGTTAGTTTAAGATAACAAGTCAGTCATGTGAAAGACATTGAAGTAACAAGGCATTATTCAAATAAGTTGTGTTTTATTTATAAGGGCTGCACAAATACATAACTCACGTGCGGCATACCAACCGCTCCATCTTGCGTCTGTAGTCCGTACTATAGACCCAAGTATAGACACTTAGAGTCATGGACAGGTTCGTGTAAGTAAGAGTATCCCTAGCACGTGCCATCAGTCATGCAGCATTTGTTTATATACTGTGTCGAAGTTATGGACGATACGAGTATAAAGAAGTAAAGAAGTGAGAAAAGATCACTCAACAACGCATCTTTTATCAAAGGAAGGTTTTTTTTTAAATACTTGTATCTTTGTTTTAGATACCTTAATCGAGTTTCGTGAAGTTTCAGTTCTATCGCCTTCCAGCTGTCTAGGGTGACCGTTTTTGTAATCAAAACTTTAGATTTTGAGCCAATGTCGCTCTATTTTTTGGAAATGTATCTTTCTCTCTGCTTCATCTGTGCATAAATTATTGAATTTAATTTTGTTTCAAAATTGCGACTAGGAACTTAAAGCTTCACTACCTTATATTGTAAGGTACATATCTATCTTTATGTGTATGGATCAATGAAATAGATAGATTTGATGGACTATCCGCCAAGATTTTCAAAGCTGAAAGTGATTGAAAACATACATCAAATTACCTACTGAACACGAGTGAGAACAGTCGCCCCAGCAAATCGACTATAGGTCATATCGTGATGCATAAAAAAGTTATAGAAAAGATAGAAGTCGAGGCTCAACATTTTTCCATCGACTTTGAGTCGAGATTTAGTTATGACTTGTAAGATTTGTAGAATGAATTTGACCATGCTTTGCAAAAGACTAATTCTGCCAGTTTTGAATGACAAGTTGGAAGGTGTAGTCGATGGACACAACCAAAAAGGATAAGGCGAGGAGGCTAAATAAAAAAAGGCATAACTACTAAATCCATACCAAGACTATATTAGGTTGGTTATATGGAAAACAACCAACTTAAGAGCGTTTCTGATTCGAAACGTAAAGGAATACCAAATAAATATAAAACTTAGAACTGTGTGTTTGGGATCAAAAAGTCTGGTGGGCGAGTAGACCCTGTGGCACACAAGGCCATCCCGTAAAGAGACCATTTATTTCGTTACAGAAAGGATGGAAAACAAACTTAGAACAACACTTCAACTGACTTTTATTCATACAAAATAAATTCAAACGTCTATTTAATTATAAAATGTTTTCGACTTAATTTAGGATGAAGGCACCTAGTATCAGCACGCACGACTTGGCCACTCGTCGACGAAAAAGGAAAAGAGAGAAAATGGTACGATAAAAAAAAAGAGTGCCCCCGAAACTTCGAGATCTTACTTAATGCGTCGTAAATTTTTGAGATGTCAGTGGGTGTGTTCAGTGCTTTCGCAAATCCTTATTTAGCGCTTGCTAGCGCTATTTTATTTCGCTAATCAATTATCATTTACCGTATCCACAACATCACCCTCCCCCAGTTGAGTGGCGTGGCAGCGTAAGGTAGCAGTGAGAATGCCAAGTGGCCAAGTCGTGGTGTGATGGTTTTGTTGGCCAGTGCTTCCAAACGTTTAGTTTCGAAGACAGAATGTCGTTCAATCACAGCAGCTTTCAATGCGCCATACTTATCGGTAGCTGATAGAATGAACCTCCTCAAGAGAACTCGACGAGCTGAGATGTACAATCTACATCAACGTTATTTTGGGTTTCCGTTAGATTACTGTCACCGTTGGTTGCCATTACCGGCTTTTCTTCAATCATTAAACTACTAAAGACTTGGTACGAAAGCAAAAATCAAAACGTATTTCGGAATACAATGTCGGATATCTGAAATTTCGGTGCGATAATTCTCCGAATGAAATTCTTTAAAACGCTTGGGAAAGGCTCTTTTGGTGTGAGGTTTCTCATTACAGAACGTAATTGTTATATTAGGGCTTCCGTTGAGGATTCGGGATTTTTCTTGTCTACAAAAATCTCTCCAGGTAATCGAAGGTTTTGACCATATACCATGTCTGCTGCAGAACAAATTCAAATCTTCCTTGACCGCACAGCGGATCTCCTAGAGGATGATCGGTAGTTCCGAGCTCCAGTTGATGGTGTTGCACCTGGCCTTCAAAGAGCACTTTAGTTGCATGTGAAAGCGCTCAACCATGCCGTTAGCTTGTGGGTGATATGGTGTTGTGTGAATTTTGCATATTCTCAACAGTCTAGAAATTTCGTTAAAGAGTTTAGACTCGAACCGACTTCGAGTAGGCTTCTGGCCAACGAGTGAATCTGTCTACTGCTGTAAGTATATAGGTGAAACCATTAGATAATGAAAGTGGCCCTCCCAAATCTAGGTGTATGTGGTCGAATCGCCCGTTTGGTATTTCGAATTTTCCGTGTTCTGATTTAGTATGTCTGTAGACTTTTGACTTATGTTCTTATTCATGTTCGGCCAGAAGTACCGGTCAGAAATAATTTAACGAGCCGCATGAATGCTTGGGTGAGAGAGCCCATGAAGAGCGTTGAAAACGCTTAACCGCAGAGCGGAAGGGATATATGGCCTGTTTTTATTGGTTGAAGTTTCGCAGTAAATGCTCACGTTCGGAAAATTGAACTCGCTTAATGAAACACTGCAAGTTTTTTTCGTGCCTTCTTATTTCAGCAATTCTTGTAATTCTTTATCAGTGCAATTGTTTTTAGGTCCAGCTTATGGTCGATGGCAACTATTTCGTTGGTGTCTATACGAGAGAGGGCATCAGCAACCACGTTACCTTTGCCTGGTATGTGCCTTATGTATGTGCCGATGTGAATTGAGAAATGAAATCTAAATGGCGGGTTTGTCGAGGACTTCTTTCAGTTTTTGTGGTCAACGCATAAGAGAGTGGCTTATGGTCGGTGAAGATCGTTACCTCCCGACCTTCTACAAAGAACCTAAAATGCTTAATAGCCAAATAGATCGCTAGTAGCTCGCGATCGAAGGATGAGTATTTGGTTTTGGCATTTGTGAGTTTCCTTGAGAAAAACCGTAGTGGTTGCCAAGGCTTTGAGTTCTTTTGTTGTAGGACTGCACCTACGGCCGTGTTAGATGCATCCGTTACGATGCTGTATGTCCCGTTATATGTATGATGAACTAACAGGGTTACTTGTGAAAGCACTACTTTTGCGTGATGAAAAACACTGTTGATATTTTGGGGCCAACAAAACAATTTGTTTTTGTTATTAGGTTTTGTTAAGGAAACTAAATGTGCGGGAAATGCTGCAATTATTTCAGCAAGTTTAGGCACAAAGCGATGATAGTAGTTTATCATTCCGATAAAACGTTGAATGAGATTGATTGTTGTAGTGTTGGAAAATTTAAAATGGCTTCTGCGTGATCTTTTGAGGGTGTAATAGCTTCTGTGGCTTAAAAATTCCAAACTGGAAACAGAGAAAACGCATTCCGACAAGTTTATGTTGATGCCATATACTTCTAGCCTTTTAAAAAGAATTTCAAGGTCTTTCTTGTGTTGCTCTTCATTTTTACTGGCGATGAGGAGATTATCAATGTATGGGAGAACGAAGTCGAGCTCGAAAAAGACCTCATTCATAAAGCGCTGAAACGTCTGCGCCGCGTTTCCGAGTCCGAATGACATTCGGAGCCAACTATTATACAAAATCAATACCAGATATGTAGTTTAAAAAGCTCATAAACGAAGACTATATTAGGTTAGCCATATGGAAAATAACCAACTTAAGAGGGTCTTTATCTCCATATCCCTGATTCGAAACGTAAAGGAATACCAAATAAATATAGAATTTAGAACTGTGTGTTTGGTTTCAGATAGTCTGGTGGGCGTGTCAACCCTATACAGCGGTCGTTTTCTTTGCCAAAAAAAAGCGCTTGATGACTTCAGTCGCGTAAAAGTCAACCACACCTCTGTTAGGTAACATAGAAGAGAACAAAATTGTGCTGAAAGTGATTTTCATGGTATTTTAGTATTTTCAGGATAATTTAATTTGACATTTTCATTTACTCAGCCCTTCTATTGCTACGGCATCAGGATTCAAAATTTCTCAGTAATAACAGTAATAACAGTTTAATATATAGCAGAACCCTCCCTTGTAGTAATTTCCACGTACCGAGTGAAGATACTAAGTATCGAAGTAGTTGAAGTTGAGGAAGCAGCCAATTACAGTCAACTGCTCTCCTAGTAGGCACTTTATTCAAGTGGCTTAATTCTACACCTCATTAAAACTTACTCAGCCAAAAGCACACATGAAATCTGGTTAAGATGTGATTCTCCTCTAAACTCAATAAGTCCTTTTTTGCCCTCGGTACCCCTATCTCCTACCCACATATATCATACGTTACTTGTCTAAACTCAGTCTATGACAACTGCACCCAAATGCTTCACAAAGTGCTTGGGTTATATCCAAAAGTTAATGTTGCTTCAAATTCATAACAGCCTGACCTATAATCAACTCCTGCGAACATCTGAACATGTTAAAGGACATGAAAGATGCAAGTCTACCCAACACTCTAGAAACTACTGTGTTTCTCTCGACAACAAAAAAAAAGGAAAAAAAAAAAAGAAACACGAAAACTACTTCAACTCTCCGCCGCATACGCATGATGGATTCATAAAAACCGCCAGCTTCAACCCTCCAGAGGAAGCGTTTTTGTCAACCCTCTCATACATTTGCATATAACGTACGCGTCGTCTAAGATATGTATGTAAATATACTGCAACTAGAAACTTGGCTTTGCTATAAGTGTCCTTTATGTGCAATTCACCTGAATAAATTTTGCAGTCACAACGAAGGAGTTAGTCACAGGATAAACCTCCACCTTTTCAACCCATACTGCCGATTCTCTTGGGTTGGGTACTAGATTACTAGGTCAGTAAACAGGTTGTATACAGTTTTACATTCCAAATGGGAGTCGAGTTGCTTGTTGTCGTCGCCATCCTTCTTTGCCATTTTTCTCCAAATCCTTTTGAATATAAAAATCTGCCACACTTATGAAACCTGTCAGAGCTGAGGACAGCAGCAGCAGTAGCACTAGAACTAGTACGTATTAAACCTTCCCTAGCTTAACAGCCGTTTACATGACTTTTATACAAGCTCAATTGTTTTGTATGAATATGGGTATGAGTATGTATGAGAATGTTGGAGTACTTCGTAGTTATTGTAGCAGATTGCCGGAGGTTGAAATACTTGACATAGCCCAGGTCCAACTACCTCCACCTATCCCCTACATTAACGTCCTTTTCTTTGTGACAAATAGGGTTTAAATCTATTTTCGGAGCCCTTCACCTGCCAAGATGGGAAGTAGGTACCAGTATTCGTGTTCGTATTTGGTCTGTGTCTCGGTCAACTTTCGGGTGTTTACCAGTTTGAACTTTTCCCACTTACTCACTGTCACTGGAAGTATGTATAGTCACTGTACGAGTATATGTATGTATTTGTGGTAAAAATAAAACCCTGCAAGTTGACTTGACACCTGAGCTCTTTGACGTTAGGTAAGGGACACGGAGAAGGAGAAGGATTCTTTCTATCATTCCGAGAATGAAAGGATTGCTAATTTAGGGTAATGGGTGAAGAGGTATACATTTACGAGTATAAGATTTTTTTTTTCTCCATGTTTACGGTTGATGTTAACGGTTGATGTGACATGAATTAGAAGGAGTTTTATTTTTGATCTTTTTATGATGTAGTACTCTCGTAAGAAGTGGAAATAAATTTAGCGATGAGTAATTTTATTTCAAATTGCGCAATTGTGATGTAACGTAAAGAAGTTCATAAAAAGGATTAACTGAAACCATGATGAAGTGAAAAAGGTTACATCCCAATCTACTTCCAACAGAATTAAAAAGCAGGTGGTCTGTCCATGGGTCCGGATAGGCAGTAAACACAATAAATAGCGAAAAGAAAAGATCAACACAGTCCTTCAAAAAAACAACAATTAATCTCGAGTCCTGGAAGTATAATAGACTAGTATTTGAACTTCAAAGATGTTCCCCATATAAAAAACAGGGGATAAACAGAAAGAACACATGTATTATGACTATAAGACAGTCAGGTACAAGTCAGGTCAACATCGCAGGTGTACATTAAGATGCATACAACGAGGCTGAAGATCAATTTCGTCTCTTCGAAGGATATGATGCTACAAGCGGCGATCCAACCCTTGGCCACAAACACTTTAAACTGAAAACTGTTACTGATTGATGCATGCCTCCTGATGAGTTCGTAGAGAAAATACGCTTTCAAACGCTGTTGGATTTTTGGTCACTCTGATATTGCAGAGAACTTATCGGTTAGAAACCTTGCTACACAAAGCCTGAGTGGAACCTACAGCAAACGTCTAAAAAAGGTCAATGTGCGCATGTCAGTGACTTTGTATGTAATATACATCTTGACGCATTTCCATAGAAGCCACAAATGAGGTTCTCACTCAATAAGATTAAAATGACCTTCAAAACTGTTTCGAGCTATGGCGGAGCACTTACCAATAAGCAAGCATGCTCAGAAATGTCCCCCATGGAATCGCTTAAAAAAGTGGATGTGCTGGACAGAATTTTCCATTACTTTTTCGGGTTGAATGGGTCGAAATTCTTCTAATAAATCAGGAACTTAGTGTATCCCCAAACAATGTCAATTGTCACTTTTAATAAGTTGATTGTGACACGAAGTTGATAAGTTGATAAGTTTATACCCTCGAAGCCCTCCGGTTTCGCTGTCTTACTGCAACGGCAATATACTCGTCATGGAGTGAATAAGTCCATCGGGAATTGTATAGGAATATACAACGGCTGAAAATTGGAGTTAACATAAGTAATGTAGTCGTAACTGACCACGAATTTTGATAAGAAATTTGGATGATTTGTAACCGATGCTAAAGTGGACACCTTTCCATGACTAAATGGTAGACTATCTGAAACACAATTATGACATCTGTTAAAAGATGATTTGCGTGAGTTCAAAGAATCGCAATTGAAATCTATGTATGTATTTTAGAAGTTTTTTTTTCAACGCATCGGGTACCTTGTAAAAGACGCAGAAGTACTCGTATTTTACTCACTCGAATTACCACCTTTATCAAAAAGTTCAGAAAATTAAAAATACAAGTTTGTTCATCTAAATCTACGAGTATATTGTCCCCTTCAAAGTAATCCCCATCGACTGCAACACACTTATGCCAGCGCTTGATCCAATCCTCGAAACATTTTTTTTATATTCGGTTTTTGGTATGTCCATCAGTGCTTCCTGCGACTTTTCCATTACTTCCTCTCGGCTGCTGAAACGCGTTCCCCGTAGTGGTTTTTTAACTCGATTGAACAGAAACAAGTCACAGGGAGCCAAATCAGGTGAATTCGGTGGCTGTTGGATGGTATTTGTTGCATTTTTCGTCATTACGAATTATGATGGCATTGTGCGACGGTGCGTTATCACGGTGCAAAATCCACGAGTTTTCTGCCCACAATTCTGGTCCCTTTCGGTGAATTGCTTCACGCAAACGTCTCATAATGCCCAAATAATACTCTTTGTTTACTGTCTGGCCTTCTGGCAAAAATTCATGATGAACTACACCGTTGAAATCCATGAAAACCGTGAGCATTGCCTTCTTTTTTGACTGAAAACGACGTGTTTTTTTTTGGTCTAGGCTCATTTGGTGAATGCCATTCACTTGCCTGATGTCTGGATTGCGTGTCGTACTCATAAACCCCCGTCTCGTCTCCAGTAATGATCCTTTTGATGAATGTGGGGGGATCGGATTCAGCTTCGCAAATCATCTCTTTTGCGACGTCAACACGGTTTCTTTTTTAGATGAAATTGAGGTCTTTTGCCACCAACTTTGCTGCTACATGACGGAAACCTAAATCATTCACTAAAATGTCTTGGACGGATCCATAGGCAATGTTCAACTCCTCCGCTATCTCGCTGATGGTTAATTTGCGGTTATTGACCAACATTTCTTTTACTCCATCAATGTTTTCGTCGGTTTTCGATGTCGATCGTCTGCCACTGTGTTCATCATATTCGATTGACTCACGACCACTTTTGAACCGCTCGTTCCACTGGTAAACGACCGTTTTCTTTAGAGAATCGTTGCCGAAACATTTTTCCAACATTTCCAACGTTCGCGTACCATTAAATCCGTTTTTTACGCAAAATTTAATACAAGTTGGTTGTTGCAAATTTAAATCCATTTTTAAAATTGTAAAAAATCGCCAACACACGCAGGGATAGATGTACTCTTGGCTACGTCACTTTTGCAAATGTAAAACTATGATGCTAAGATTTAGAGGGAATGTCAACAACAGATTTACCAACTTAACAAAAAAAAACAGAACTCAAATCGTTATAATGTTATGTTAGGTTATTCCGTGAACCAACGTGGTATACCGATCTGTCGGTATACTCGTAAACGACGGTATTAGTTTGTGAAGCAGAATAAACTGATTCGGTTCTGGCAGATAAGAGGACGGTTGATGTACTGAAGTCGATAGTCAACATTATGTCGGCTTGTATACAGGGCCACAAGGGCTTTTATGACACGAGCGTTTGTGTTTTCTTTCTCGTGAAGCCTCTCGTTAGTCCTACATTTTAAACAGGTAGTGCCGTTTAAGAAGCTAAAGACTGATTCCTTGGAGAAGCAGAAAATTATGCATCGATTTAGGAAAGGACCAGCTGAATCTTCGCTGGAGTAACACTAACGAACGAACTGTTTATGTAGTTATTTTCTTATTTTCGCACTATTATTAGTTGAAATATGTACTGCGTACAACTATATCTAATGCCTACATACATCTAATAGGTATCTACATTATTACTGTGCGGTTAGCTAAATGTGTGAGCCTCATTTTTTGTTCTACATTTGGATGATCCAATTATTTATTTCTCTGTCTCTTCTTCGAACTTTAGCTGGAACTTGACCCTTCGGCATTCATTACATATTTGCGTCGCTGTCAATGTTCCTTTGTACTTCTTGTACATCTTCCAACCTTGACATATATATGTATATTAAGTTTGACCAATGAAAGTGTTTAAGTTTATCCAGATAATTTACATATTATATGAAAATTGCAGGACTGGAACCAATACCAACCAGCATGTAACTAATAAAAGGATGTTTCCAACATGAGACGCAACCTCGCAGTTGGTGGTTTCTATTTCTAGGAGCAATCCGATAAGAGCAAGAGTTCAGAGCAAAGTGGAAAGGAAACCTTTTTGAAAGATTCCTCGTTGTGCGTGTATTAAGATACAGCTGCACCAATAGAAGGCCACTGATGATCAATCGCGATTCAATGTAATTAAGGGCTTACTCTATATTGAGAGACGCCACTAGTGAAAATTTTCAAATAGAGATGAATTTTCTAATGTTCCAATGAAACCTATTGAGTAAATGAATACTATGATTTGGATATGAAATTTAGATTTAGAATTCTCTAGAGAGCCTTAAGCATAAATGATGTCAGACGGTATGGTCTAAGACCTTTAGAAGCCCTATGTCGTATAATTTCAACCGTCGTCAGGAGCTGAGTAGTAAAAGTACCACTTAGCTCTAGGGATTTAAATGGTTCAAAACTTTTAACTGAAATATCTGTAAATTCGAAGTGAGATACCGCTTTTAACCTAAATAGACACACAACAGGGGAAAGAAATATCCATCAGCATATTGAGGGATTTCCTTTCTTATAAGCCCTTTGTGCAAACTGACAGATTGACACGTTTTATCAAGGTTTTAACAGACCGACCTAGAAGGAAAGTTATATATGACTCACAACAGAAAAACTTTATTGGTTGAAAGACGTGAGCCGTAAACTGTGAGCACCACAATTTAAAAATAAATGAGCTCATCAAGAGATTACTGAGGCAACAATGAATATGACATAGATTTAACCTCATTTAGAGTAAGTTTTTCAGAAACCACTATGATAACGGAAAGCGGGGAAGTAAAATGTGAACATTTTCTTCTCATCCGGTCGCCCATCCATTATACCCTTTTATACGCACATCACAGGTGATAGACGACCAATTCTGAATAGTTGAAAACAGCGTACATTTCCATTTCCAATTCAGGTATAAATATCCGAATAGTAGTACTAAACATTCGTTCGTTTGCTGTCGCAATTTTCAATTACAAAAAAAAGCGAACTCAACATATACTGCCATCCCATAACTGAACTTATTGTATTTCACAATCATACTTAACTTTAATTCAATAACACAAATACTCAATAAGAATAAATCTAAATAAGTGAAGCTAATTAAAAAGAAATCGCACAGACTAATTAACTGCTCAGTGTTTATCATTCCCCACCTTGTATTCTAATTAGCCTAACAAATTGCCACAAATTTGCACAAAAGCCATATTATAATGCAATTTGAAAATATTCTATACAAACAACATGACTTTCAAACAGCTCTCTAGTTTGACATAAAGACTAGCTAGATGAAAGGTCTATTAAAATTTATCTGAATTAAAATGCTCGACCAGTCAACCCTATCCTGTCGTGTTGCTTCGAAATACTTCACTAAACTTCACGATCACGATAGCAGTAATAAACGGTACGTAGTACATCAAAATTAAGGGTATTTTATTAGGAGCACTTCAACTAGATTTTCGATGTTTTTTATGGCCTGTCAGACAAACACAATTACAAGTCGTGCTTATCAGGAGCTTGAAATATGTTAACTACCCTGTATGAATAGGTAATTGTGAATTTGATTTTGCTTTATTTTTGCGTATCTCTGCGTCGGGTCTCGGTTTGTTTTGAATAAATTTTGGGGCAAAATTTATTTAAATTAACGTAAAAGTTTGCCTTTGCTTCTACTTGGTTGGCGGGCTCCTTCTTATGATTATCGATAATGCAAATTTTTATGAATGGTTACCAGCGCGGTGGGTAACTGATGTTGAGTTTCCCATGAATACGGAGAAATTTTGTATAGGTAAAGAAGTCGAGTATAAACGTCTTTAAACGATTTTGCGATGTTTTCTATGTTTTTAGTTGATTTTGTTAAGGGTAGTATAACTTTGTGTGATGTTGGGGATTTTAAAACTTTATACATCAATCAATGCACCAAGACCATAAGAATGATATAGAATACTTTTCTTTGCAGACAAATCAAAAACAACGAAATGGTATTCAAACAAAAGTATTTTTTTACACAGGTTTGCAATATTACAGTTTAGAGTTCTGTAAGATTCTTGATTTGTATATTTGTGCTGACCACTCCCCCAATAGATCTAGAATCTGTTTTTGTATAAATTATTTTAAATTGTTCATAAGCCCAAATGTACTCAGATATAGAAACACTGCTGCTGTAGGCTGATCCGCTTCTAACAGCGTTCTTAATCGCCAACGCTTAGAAGAAATCCTCCTATAACATAACAACCAAATGAATTTTGCTGGAAAATCAATTTTCTTTCACAAACTTAGTGAATCACCTAAATCCGTGTGCTATATGTCGTACATATTCACTTCTCTGGTCAAGATAACAAAAGCTTCATAATCATCACAATGTAATACATTTTCTGAATTTTGGGCAACCCGGGTGGTACATCGTAAATGATGTTATGGTGTGTTGTATGTAGTAAACCCACCCACGCATAATCCTGCAACAATGGATATCACAAAAATGTGTACGCCAGAACATGTTCTTCTGCCCATCCCCTCATGGTGGAAGGAAAATGTCCAGAAATATGATAAAAAAAAAAAACAAACAACATATAATCCCAAATATTCCTTTCAAAAGGTTAACGCATGTCAGAGTCCTTTGTTATTTGCTCTGTCAATTTGTCATTTAACTTCAATATTGTGTGTACTGAAACTACGAGTAAAATGATGATGTTGTCCTTGTTGTTGCTACGACAAATATTGACGAAAACTGCAAATGAATGTGTTGTATGTATCATACCACGGAAAAAGAAAAGAAAATACCTAAACATATAAACTACCCATAGTTATGGTCTTCTTTCTTTTGGGCTGCAAGAATAAATAAGCTGTCACTGAAGGTACGACAAAATTACTATCTGTAACTTGCATAACCTAGATGTACACATATATGACCGCCCAATCAAACTGGATGATAATTATCAAAAAAATAAATAAATTCTGTCATATGTAAGTACGAGTATGATTATTGTTACAATAGCAGAAATTCCAAGGAAATCCTAACGTACTTTGATCAAGTATTGTCCGTCTGTCCTTCCAAATTATCGGGCCCATTGTGGAATGACAGAAATTATGAATGCGGGCTTATGTCGTCGTAATTGTCATGAGGGAATCTTGTGATTTTTCTTAGTCTTTAAGTCATTAATTTATAGCAGGTATTAAAGTCTTGCTATATATATGTTTTTATTAGAGTCAGATTTCTACAGAATTCAAGCGAATTCCACCACCAATTCATTGAGAGATCCTGTGGTCGACTGTTGGAAATTCATGTTCAAATTTATGAGAGCTTTTTCTATAGAAATAAGTTTTCGTACTTTTTTTAAATAAAAATGCAAATGAAATTTCAGATAGACAAAACAAGGAGTTCTAATCTTCCGTAGCTATGGAACAGATTATTCTCATTCTATCGACCTGTAGGAAACCTGTTTCAACCCCTTGATCAAAACATCATGTTATATGCCATATGATGCAACGCACAGATCGTCGCTGGAGTTTCCTCACCTACTTGTCCAGTGTGACACGGCAGTATAATAAGTTAACTCACAACGGGTGAGTATTCTTGAAAAAAAATAATCAAAAATACTCGTAGCAAGATATTGAAGGGACTTTCTAAAACGTCCACAGAGATAAAGAAAAAAGGTCTCTATTGCATTTTAAAAACAGACTGAGTAACTCAGAGTTAGGTGGTCAATTAAAGTGCCAGCATTAAGAGGCACTCCCTTCTTCTTGCCGTTTCTTTTGGTTTTTGCATTAAACGAGATTCTAGTTAAGATAAAATTTAATTCAAAGCATTGGGATGTGCTAGTGATTTGGTACTTCTAGTGATACAGAAATTTCCACAATTTGCAACTAAATAGAGAGTGCGGTGTGCATGGTTAACAAATTGACCAAGAACTGTGGGCTTGCGATTAACCAGCAGTGCATGAGGATAATTCCCAATTCTTTTGTCATTGTCCAGCACTATGTTACAACAGAAGTACAACTATGTGGTCAATCTGTAAATGACTAACACTCGTAGAAATTCATAAATGCCTTGGAATGTCCCAAACATTCATAGCTGTTCATAGCTTCTATAGTATGTGAGTCATCCACAACTAAATCAATCTTAGATGCTAACCTTCAACATGAACTTGTTCAAAGGTCAGTCATCAATTTCAATTAACATGGTCACCGGTACTATAACTTGGAAGGACAATCATCATCAGCTCACTTAGAAATCTTATTTTCCTATCAGGTAACTTTAAGTACTTTCTAGGTTAATCGTCATTTCAGCCAAAGCCGATTCCACATTCCGCAGGAAATCTTAAGCAGAGCGAGAAGAAGCAGCAATTTCCACAAACATTTCTTAATACAAGGTGGCGCACTTCTTTACTAAATAAAAGAAAAATTATTTTGAGTTATGGAAATCTTTATTTGGACCTTTATAATTGTTTCTGTTGAGTGGAAAAGATGTTCGCATTCCTTTCGACTATTCTCCTTAAGTAGCCTCAAAGAAAGAATTCTGAGATGGTTAAATCGGGCGATCTTGTTGGCCATGCCAAATCACCAAAAAGGGAGATTACGCGACCAGGAAACGCTTCCTTCACAATATCCAATGTGGCTCGTGCTGTGTGTGCGGTTGCACAGTCTTTCTCCCATTACTCCTCCCGCGAGAACGCCGCTCCACATAGTGGCTTTAAGTGGATTTAATAGCTCTTCGTGCATCACACGCGGATTTTCAGGGCCACAGTAACGAAGATTTTGCTTATTGACGTAACCGCTTAAGTGAAAATGCGCCTCATCGCTCATAATGATTTTCGACACAAAATCGTCCTCTTCGTTGTTGAGATTGAGGATGGCTTTACAGTAATTCAAACGCGACTGACGATCAGGTGGCATTAACTGATGCACTATTTGCATTTTGCTCGGGAACATTGTGTAAGTCTTTCACTAAAATTCGCTGTAGGAGGGTCCGTCTGGTGATGTCCAATTGCGAGGCCCGTAGTCTGGTTGACGTTTCTTCGTTCACAGCGACATCGGCAGCCACAGCCGCGATATTCTCGTCCGAACGACCAGTTCGGTGTCGGCCACGCCCTTTATGGTCTTTTGTACTTCCACTCTTTTCAAGTCGAGTAGCTAAGCGTCGGAATGCTTGCCCAGTTGGCGCGACACCACTAGGAAATCGAATTATTCCACGTTCTTCCGGAATATAGCGCACTATTGTTTGTCTGTTTGTATACTGCAGCTGTCTAGTTCTAGTTCACAAATGACAACTATGATTGACGTACGACGCCATTTGCAAAAATTATACCATCTTCCGGTAGGGTCTTGGTTGTAAAATGCTTGCCATATAAGGCAAGAGAAGCGGTCGGATATCTAAGCAGTAAAGAGAGAGCTCTACCGCCCCACCTCTACTATTATAAAATTTTAATGAAGCCGTGACTGTACAGTAAAGATATTTTCAAAAAATCATTTGCGCTATATCATATCTGACTTTAACCAAATAATTTTTTTTATAATTTTTGTCCGATTATCACAAAAAACTACTGAACCGATTCTTAAGCGGTTTTCACTGTTCGATAGCCAATTTCTCAACTTAAAAACTGCGATAGCCTGTGTTTCAATTAAGAAAAAACATTTCAACATTTTAATATTTAAAAAAAATTAACTCTATGTAGCAGTACAATATATGCAGAACACATACTCGTACATACATAAGAAAATAATTTTTCGCTCAGTCGGAAATAAGAAGTTCTTGAGTGAACATCTGTGCCAGAACGTTAAATTTTCTTTTATTTTTATAAAATAAAGTGGTACGTGTACTCGACGTGTAAGAATTTTAGGGTTCCTTACAAGTACCGTTATTTTTTTTCAAGGAATTATTAACCATGGTGTCGGCAGTTCAAATTCGAACCCTCTTCCTTTAAGAATTTAAAATGGGGCATAATGCGTTACTGCAAATGAAAAACATTAATGACGCATTTCAGGATGTAGCGCTAAACGAACGCACTATACGACGTTGGCTTCGAAAGTTCCATTCGGGAGATCTCAGCCTCGAAAATGAATTACGTGAGAAGCTGGGAACGTTGGAACGTTAGTTGACGACGATGTTTTAAGAGCAACAGTGGGTGCGGACCCAACGAAATCCATGCGGGAGATCCACATGCACAAAGCATGGGAGTATCTCCGATGACAATAAGTCGACACCTTTCTTTCATAGGAACGGTAAAGAAATTCGATAAGTGGGTACCCCATGAACTGAACGAATCCCAAAATCTACGGCGCCTGTAAATCTGCGCATCGCTTACATTAAGAAACCACCGGATACTCACCTGTGCTGAAAACTGAATACTGTATGATAATCGTAAAAGATCTGGGCAGTGCAGTGGTCGGGTGCAGTTGAAAAACCAAAAGCCCTATATTCACCTAAAAAATGTTATGGTGACAATTTGTAGGACATCGAAAGGACCAATCCACTTTTCATTTCTTCAACTAGGAGAAACGATAAACGCTTTCAAATATTGTGAGGAAATCAACATATTGCATGTCAAATTAGCTGAAAAGCAACCTGCGTTGGTCAATAAGCACGGTCCGATAGTTTTGCACGACAATGCTAGAGCCCATACCTCACAAGTAACGGTGCAAAAACTGTTGCAGCTGGGATTTGAAATTCTTCCGGATTACCATCTTTTCCGCAATCTGGATAGATTTTGCCGGCAGAAGGTCTTCCAAAACCGAGCAGAGGTCATAAAAGCCTCTGAAGATTTCGTTGCCTCAAAAAGTCAGCACTTCTACGAAAGGAATAAAAATTTACAGAAAAATAATATTGGCTTCCAACAATATTGGTATTTTTCCAAGAAACTTTACTCATAAATTTACTGCTTAATAAATTGAAGGCAAAATCGATCTAGTTCTGGAGTCATAGGGTATCGCGGCCACTTTCCTATGCGGTGGAAAATCGGCAATCTCCAAAGATAGCTATACCACCCCGATCAAAAAGTTCCCGGAATTTATTCAGAAAATTAAAAATACAAGTTTATTCATTTGAATCTATATTGTCGCCTTCAAAGTAATCTCCATAGACTGCAACACACTTATGCCAGCGCTTGATCCAATCCTCGAAACATTTTTTATATTCGGTTTTCGGTATGTCCATTAGTGCTTTCCGCGACTTTTCCATTACTTCCTCTCGGCTGCTGAAACGCGTTCCCCGTAGTGGTTTTTTAACTCGATTGAACAGAAACAAGTCACAGGAAGCCAAATCAGGTGAATTCGGCGGCTGTTGGATGGTATTTGTTGCATTTTTCGTCAACAAATTACGAATAATGATGGCAATGTGGGACGGTGCGTTATCATGGTGCAAAATCCACGAGTTTTCTGCCCACAATTCTGGTCTCTTTCGGCGAATTGTTTCACGCAAGCCTCTCGTAACGCCCAAATAATACTCTTTGTTTACTGTCTGGCCTTCTGGCAAAAATTCATGATGCACTACACCGTTGTAATCCATGAAAACCGTGAACATTGCCGTCTTTTTTGACTGAAAACGACGTGTTTATTTTGGCCTCGGCTCATTTGGTGAACGCCATTCACTTGCCTGATGTCTGGATTGCGTGTTGTACTCATAAACCCGCGTCTCGTCTCCAGTAATGATCCTTTTGATGAATGTGGGATCGGATTCAGCCTCGCAAATCATCTCTTTGCGACGTCAACACGGTCTCTTTTTTGCATAAAGTTGAGGTCTTTTGCCACCATCTGTGCTGCTACACGACGGAAACCTATATCATTAACTAAAATGTCTTTGACGGATCCATAGGCAATGTTCAAGTCCTCCGCTATCTCTCTGATGGTTAATTTGCGGTTATTGACCAACATTTCTTTTACTTCATCAATGTTTTCGTCGGTTTTCGATGTCGATGGTCTGCTACTGCGTTCATTATCTTCGATTGACTCACGACCACTTTTGAACCGGTCTTGCCACTGGTAAACGACCGTTTTCTTTAGAGAATCGTTGCCGAAACACTTTTCTAACATTTCCAACGTTCGCGCACCATTAAATCCGTTTTTTACGCAAAATTTAATACAAGTTCGTTGTTGGATTTAAATCCATTTTTAAAATTGTAAAAAAATCGCCAACACACACAGAGATATATGTACTCTTGGCTACGTCACTTTTACAAATGTCAAGCTATGACTTTAAGATTCAAAGGGAATGTCAACAACAGATCTACCAACTTAACAAAAAAAACAGAACTCAAATCGGAACAATGGAAGCGCTGCACGGTGGTTATTCTGGGAACTTTTTGATCAAGGTGGAATGTTCAATCAGAGCCTGCATTGAGGGTACTGGTCGGGCCCATCGCGTCGTCCGTAATGACAATAGTTTTGATAAAATATATATAATAATGTGTAGAATTCATACAAGGTGCTCATTCAGTTAACAATCTTATTTTTATTTTACTCTAATTATGCTGCTTCTTATGCTTATAATGCTTCTTGCTCCCACATCAGAACTGTTACCCAGCCCGTCTTTCTCATCAGCCTGATATCCTACAAGATCAGGTGAGAGAAGAGAGCTGGAATGAGCGAGGCTTCATACACACTCAGCGCTTGTTAGGCAAACAATTCGCCACTGTTTTTGGGCATTTTTGTCATCCTTTTTTGGAACTACCCAGATGGGCGAATTGTAGGGGCTATTGCTGGGTGCAATTATTCCCCCCTCCAGCATTTCTGCGATCTGCCTATCGACTTCTTCTGCATGAATTTCGGGGTACCTATATAATTTACTATAAACCGGAACTTCCATTTTCGTTTTTATTGGGTGCGTTAATGAGATGAACCAGTCGCCAAATTTCTTCTTTAAAACTACGTCGCTTGTATGCCATGTAGCCGTTTTGTTGAAACCACAGTCACAGATATATCGATGTCATCGAGCTCTGACCACAGAAGGTCGGTTAACATCGCTCTATACTAGAGACCATTGACGGTAAACGTGTCTCCGTCGTCTTTTCGAAAGCTAAAAATGGGCCTCGTCCGAGAAGATGATTTTTGGGCCAAAATTCGGATCTACGGCCAACATTTCCAGCGCCCAATTAGGGAACTCAAGGCATTATCTATGATCTTCTAGCTTCAATTATTGCGTCAGCTTAATCTTATACGTATGTATGCTCAAACCTAACCGAAAAATAGGCCGGGTTGACTCTCTAATGATGCCTCATTCAGCTGATCGGCGCCGAATCGATATTTCTGGGTCTTCTTCGATGCTGGACGCATCAATCTCTGTCTGGTTGGTGGTTTAAGGTCCAAAAGAGTGTACTTACTCTCAAGCTTTTCCACTGTGCGACGAAGTGCCTGCACACTAAAGCCATGATGACGACCGACCTCACGACGAAATTCACGCTGCGTATTTACAACTGAGCCGGAATTTCGATAATATTTTTTAATAATTTCCGCACGTTCGGCAAGCGTAAGGCGACGCCTGATGAAATGGCAAACATTACTATATATTTTCAGTAATTGGTAGCTTTGACAGCTGCTGAAACATAACAATTGGAAATCTATCAGTGCTATCTGGTCACCCTATATTTGAATGCTACTGTTCATGCAGAGGGAAATTTTTTTGATGATGATGATGATGATGATGCCCCTAAAACAGAAAAAAATTACTTTAAACGAAAGCCGTGCATCGGAGCAGTATTTCAAAAAATATGAAAAACAAGCACTCAATCAAAGCTACACGCTGAAGCATTGAAGTATTGCTTCCTGCTCATCGAATACATAACTTTTTTAGAGGCCACTGTTCTTCCAGTTTGCTTATCAGCAAACACAGCTTTGCTTATCATTAACGGTGTCTCAGTTTTTTTTTTTATAATCTGCGCACGGTTAAGGGATTGGAGTACCCTTAAAATGTTTGTACACAGCGTAGTTGTGTTTGGTTACTGATATGACTCGGAAAGTCAGAGTAAATGTAGCAAATATATGCGGGCTAAGTAGTAAACACTTTTCTGCGTTCGATGGTGTCACAGCCCAGCTCTTCTGAAATGCGAAAAAAAAACAAAAACATTGGAATGGACCTTACAGCTTCTTAGGGGTTTTTCACTAGTCGTTTGTTTCCTTGATAACAATGTTGATGACGCTGATATAATCACAAACATAATTTTCTGGTTGAGATCCTTGACCCTTATGTTTTGAGAGGGACGAATCTGAATGTCTAAGTCAAGTTGTCTTGGACGGTCTCAAGTCTAATCGAAATAAATGCTGATGTGTTCCGGGGCTTTAGTTTGCCACTTCTCAACATGTATACTCCCTGCTGGCGGGAGCTACCGCCTGCTTTTCATATTCGTTCCCGGACTCACGTCCCTGCTCCTTGGGTATAGAACGGAATCGGCAGCATATGTTAGGCTCATTCAATTTCGATATCACCAGCACAACTACCTACATAATTGGGAAACCACCAACCAAGCAGAATTTTATGGTTCCAAAACAACATGCTGTCTGTTGTCATAAAAGCGCAATTTGCACATCCAGCCACTGTATATGGATGACACTTGCATCGTCGAAACCAAAAAACTTTGCGTTCTCGGTATGAGTGTCAACAATAGCTACGTTGGAATGAGCACAGAATATCCACCCAAAATTAGTAAAATTCCCACATCTGATCGGTCTGGCTTCTTAGACGCTTCTGCCCCTATTGGAAAGGATTCGAAATTGTGCAACAATACAATCGTATCATTCTGCTCCTTCAAATACCTTCATTAGTTTACTGTCAAACTCACTTTCGGACGTACTGCGAAATATCTTGATTTTTGCTTAAGTGACCTGAATTCCGTTTTTTCTTTTAACCGAGAAAAGTTAGCGTTAGCAACGTCGATAGATTGATTTCCTCTTCTTATAAATGATGTTCAAATTGTGAATATTTGAGTCAATATCGTCGTTGCAAACGAAAGAATGTAAAAAGATCTAAATTAACGATTCCTCCACGTAGACAACAGATTAGACAGGTTTTCGGTATACTCGTATGTACTGTACATCGAATCCAGAATTTTGGAGTAGTACATATCGATCGCGCCCCTCTAACAAGTATAAAAGGCTGAGGAATGTTTTCTTCAACGTAGCAGATGTTCTATGTTTTATATTCAATTTAAGCACTGAGTCGGAAGTATTTCCTGTAGTCCTAAGAACGCCAGTAGTAATACCAGTGCACAAAAAGAGTGATACAATAGTTTTGAACAATTTGAACATTTCACTTTTATCCATATTTCCTAAAATATTCGAAAAAGGAATGAAATCAAGGATATTGGGTTTTCGAAGTACTTTAGACACACTCAATTTGGTTTTCGAAAGGGCAGATCTGATGAAAAAGCCTTATGGAAACTATGTGGATAAATTTATAACAGTTTTAATGATTCTGAAATGAAATCCCTTCCACCTTATTTATTGACATAACACAGGCGTTCAACATGGTGGATCATGAATTGTGATGGTAAGCTAAGACTGTTCAATGCTAGTTTCAGGGGATATGCGCACAAGCGGTTTGTATCATATCGAAGCAACCGAAAACAAAGGGTCAAAACCAAAACTATAAGTTTTTAATTTTATTTCTGATTTACTCGTATATAAATTCGCCATTCTTTCAACAATTCAAAGAAAAAACCACAGAGTTTGTTGACGATACAGCTCTTTCCTGCTCAAATAAATGTTATTTTAATTTGTATGAGACAGAACTAAAATATGTTGTAAGTACGAGGTGTGTTCAAAAAGTAAGGTGACTTTATATTTTTTTTTTTTAAATATTCATTTATGCATCAATATTAATGTAGTCCCCTTCAAAGTAAATCCCCTCAGATATAATACACTTGTGACAACACTTTTTCTAATCCTCGAATCACTTCTCATAAGCACTTATTGGTATAGTCCTGAGCCCTTCCAGCGATGACATTTTTATTTCCTCAATCGTTGCAAATCTCCGTCCTTTCATAGGTCTCTTCAGTTTTGGGAACAGGAGAAAGTTGCATGGGGCCAAATCCGTCACCAGTTATGAATCTTTTGAGCAAGTCAGGATCATCATTGACGTAATTCAAGAGCTCGTGAGTCACGCTCATGCGACAGTTCTTCCGATCAAAATTAAGAAGTTTCAGAACACACTTCGCTGACACATGTCTCATGCCTGAAACATTCGAAAAAATTGCATGAAAAGAGTCGACCGATGTGCCAACATCCTCAGCAACTTCTTTTATGGTAACTCGACGATTTTCCAAAACAATTTTCTCCACAGCTTCGACGTTATCATCATTTGTTGATTGCTGGAGTCATTTGCCATCTTGGAAGGCTTGCACCACTTATAAACATTGTTTTTTACTTAGAGCAGACTCACCGTATGTTACTGTCAACATTTTAAGTATTTCAGAGCACTTGATTCCATTTTGTGCACAAAATTTGATGCCAATTCTTTGCTCCATTTTTTATAATAATTGAAAATCGCCGAGCACACCGAAACACGTCTAACCTTTCGATCTGTCAAAAACAAACTAAGTATGTTATATACTTGAAACTGTGAACATATGTTCGGGATTTGTGCGCCAACACAGCAGAAAATAAAAATCCATAATCGAATGTACGTTGCCCGCGTACATTATTATATTCAGAAGCAAGACCAAAGCTCGTGTTGCATGTATCAGTACCGTGGTGCAATCAACAACCTTCCTTAAAATTTCTAAAAATGTGCATATCATTGATCTGAATGAGATGTGGCTTTAAGGAAATCATATCATCGACCTATTGAGATGGCCATTTGGCAATAACTTTATTTCGAAAACTGGACCCCTTGATTGGCTTTAATTTTACAACTTAATGACTCTGCGGGGCTAAGTCACTAGTTTATTTTGATAAATCAATAAGGAATGCAGAAGAAACCATTACACAAGTTTGTTTGTTTGCTATCCATTTTAACATATCTTAATGGTTATTCATTAAAATGGGGTAATATCCTGTACAGTTTTTTCTTATTTTAAAGGTAGATAGATAATCTATACTTTGTCACTTTACTCGCATTGCCAGCTTCAGTAGTCCTTATCTATATCACATAAGAAAGCCTAAGATTCATGTGATAAAACTAGATGCCCATCGAAAGTGTTTGGCCAAAAAACTTCAAAACTTTCCTACAAAGTAATCGTTAGCCTGTCAAAAATATTACAAATTGGGTGATATCACATCACGTGCATCTCATCCTTGGAAAGTCGACAATAAATAACAGTCTATTCTTAGGCACGTTAACCCAAACAAAATCATCCTACTTTGTTGTTGTTCTTCACATCGTCGAATGTTTTTCTTTACTCCTCCTAGTCTGCTGGTATCATATCAACCACACTTACCACGAATTGAAGTACAGATCTACCACTTTCCGGAGCTTGTCAAGATGTCGCTATCACTAGCAAAATATGAACTGTCATCCATCAGAGTCTCTTTTTTCCTCCTCAGCAGATGTGTTTTTTACGGTGTTCGGTAGCCTGGTGACCTCTTCGAGAATAACTTTTTTTTTGTTGTCTGGATTCAGTAAAAGTCTTTCACAATGTTCGTTCTCATATCCGTCCATTGATGACGGAGAGCAGTATATGGAGTTGATGTTGAGTAAAAACTATTTCCTGCATCCTCATATTCTCTATCTTTCTCTGTCCAAAGCCAAGTTGTAATAAATTAGATTTTGTCTTCAGCCCCTAGTAGGGAGATATTTTTACAACAACAGCGAAGAAGAAAAACCAAAATCACAATATGAACAACAAGAACAAGAAGAAAATTTCTTTAGCCGGAAGAAGAAGCAGTTTTTGCATCGGAATTTCATCCCTTGACTTTTTTCCAGTTACAACAATCCCCCTGGAGGGGAGGAATATGATATTCTCGGTGTTTTTGCAAAGTCAGGATACATTCCGTTCGTTGGCAAGGACTTATGACTCCTTTGACACCACTCACTTAAATTGGATAATTATTTTATCATTTTATTTGAGAGCAGGATATTTACACCAAGAAACCTAGAAACCTAGGAACCAGGAGCAGAAACCTATGGGACGGGAGCGCTAATGCGAAATTCAATCAGTGTCAAGAGGGATTAAGGTGGACGGGTGACCATCAAGTTATTAAATACTTATATAATCGGTGCCAATGTTAATGAAAATGATACAGTATGGTGGGTGGATGATCGTTTGGATGATGGGGCAAGATTATATTGAATTTAATTTCACTAATTCGATGGATAAAACGGTAGTTTACTCTGTTGATTTCTAATACGAAATTCAATAAAAGCCGATAATTCTCGATGACGAAGGCAGATAATCGGAATGAAACTATAGAACATAGTCTGAGTATTTTGGTGAAAGAGATTATACATCGTTGGTGATACGGACAGCTTATTGACTTATTATATAACTTATAGCTTCGAAGCTAATATACCTAGGTTGGATCAAGGCGATTGTAATTAACAGTAATACGGTAGTCTCCAGCTAATCAGGAAAATTTCTGAAAAATTGTTTCCCTTGCTTGTTGCATTTATAATTATCAGCCTAAGCCTACCTAAACTGAAATTTCATTCTGACTACCTTAAGCGATAGCTTTATTACTACAATACCAACACATTGTACAACCATCTAATCGGAAATATGGTATCTTAAAGTAATGCACTTACATAAATCAACGTCATGACGTTTCGCATCATCAACCCCCACAAAGCTGCATATTTCCGTCGACATTACCGACACCTTTAAGATGTGATTTCACAATAATTTCCAATAAACCGTGTTCGGTGGTAGTAAGAACTAAACTGTTTCACCTTCAACGTTACATCACGTAAGGATGTTAAATGCTTTACGACTGCTTTCTTCTGCCAGTCTTTAAGCAAACATGACGCCAATGACAAGGACACACCCATCATTGTACGTAGCATTACACCTCATTAGAGATTCTGATCAGGGTTGCGTAAAGTTACTGTTTCTTTATGTCGTCATTTTCCTTTCGTCGGTCGGCCGTTGTGCCCATCCTTCACATCCATAACCCTTGATGATAAGGTGAAAGATGTGAAGCATTCGAAATTTTATTTATTTTTTAAGGACTACCTACAAGGATCACTTACTTTGTTTGATGGAAACAGATTCGTGCAGACACAAAAACTCAAACTCACTATTTGACACACCCAGCTTGCATAGAGGCCTACGTCTTCAGTCCACGTACAGATACTCCCTCTCTAGGTTGTGCATAAATTTTTAAACGTTTGCCGCATATTTACATAAAATTCATGAGAAGAACAAACGAGCATACGTATGTATGTATACGGGATACGGTAGTACAGAACATCAAGGACCCAGTCGTCCATTATCCCTTGTCAGCGAGAATTATTTGTGGCAGTGTCGATCTGGAATTTACTCTTTTTCGGTCGTTACCTTTCGCATCCCTCAATTTACTCCTTTTTGGAAGATATTTTCATATACTAGTAAGTATCACCTACCAACAGTAAAATAAAAATCACAGGATACGCACTACAAATTACTTGTGCCGTAATAAATTCAATGGCCCCTTCGCATCATGGGGCGGTTGGGTTATATTCGTATAAAAGCAAACGTCACTGTACGTAACAACTGGATTCGATCCGTATCCGGTTAATGTTGTGAGTAAACTAATTGTGAATGGGTGAGTGTCAAAGAGATATCATTAAATTCCATCCAACCAAACTGTGTGCGAATATCCTTGACACGATACACAGCAGACATATCCCAAACATATCTAGGATGACGTGGTAGGTACATACATATATAGTAGATGGGATCAGAACTTTAAATTGAAGACCTAAAGTTGTCGAAAAGTTGTCAGAAGCAACCGACACACGTTCGCATCTTAAATTAGACTACAAGATGTCATATGATGGTTATGTATCCATATCTGTATCCATTATACCACCAACCCACCAAAGGATAATGAAGCAAATTTGTATAATTGTTGAGATGAGGTTGAGGGTTGCATACGAATAAGGTTTAAGGAGCACCTAGACCTTAATAAGTCTATATGGAGTTAAAACACAAAGAAATCTTGAATGAAGCGTTTTTCAGATTTTTCGGCTTCATATGACAAACAAAGGCTTCACGTCGTCAATGGATTTAAACAATAAATCCTTGCTATGAGTACATGTCTACGAAGAAAATCAATCACCCTGAAGATGTTGTCGGTTTCCAATGACAATATACAAGACACCGCGGATAAGTGAGCATATACCCTCACTTAACAGTCATATCTTTTTTTGCATGTAGGATTCTGTAGCAACGTAATGAGTTCGGAATTATTTATTTACGGCGCCAATGTGGAGTAACTTTTGAATTTGACAAAAACTTTCTTCTTTTCTGTGTGTTTTGTTTCTGAACTTAATGTGGTGCAGATGATGTTAAGTGCGGTATGGCAGAGAGGATTTAGAAGGATTGAGGATGGCTTTGTGAAATCATTTGGCGTTTGTAATAAATTCTGAATGGTTTTTAAACTATGAAATGAATTACATTAAATCGCGCTGTTATGGTTTACCACACAGTGTAAGAGATTTCAGAGTTTCTTCGAATACCTTACGAATACATTATACATTTTGTATCCCAACCATGTATGTTATTATCCTTCTATAGTAGGTAAGTACAATATTTGCATATGCATGTGTTGGCCTTAATTTCAGACTTTGAAGGTAAACCAAGAAGAGGGAATTATTTCTAAATTAACACGAACAGATATGCTTAAATGTGAAAATGCAAATTAATACTGATTGTGTTTTAATAAATAAGAGTTTGTATAAATGAGAGTTTATTGCGAATACATAAACGAGAAAATGCATTTCAAGCTGCTCAAATACATAGCGAATGGTATTCGACTCCAGGCCCTACATACTAAACTTGAAAAATATTTAACATAAACCAGAACCATGTCCCGCCCGTTAAGTACCATCAGTGCCTCTCAGGAAAAATTGCCAGGGTTTTGCTTCTATTTTTTGGCAGTCATCGGTAAGAAGTTTGGGCATAGTATTGAGTCAATTATGTCTTGAAATCAACTACACTATTATCTATTGATAAATTGTTAATAGCTGAGTATGTGCAGAAGTAACCACAGCCCCATTAAGTGAATATATATTTCCCTTTCATCAAATATCGCAAAAAGAATACATTACTCGCATATTAAAAATTTGACTATAGAAAACCTTGACACCGACAATCATCTTCTGAAAAGCTGATTTAAACTTTGAAAAATAGGAATGTTTCCGATAGCGATAACTTTCAAGCCAGGTATAAGTTTTTAGCTTCACTACATTATTTTTGTTTTAAGTAAAATCTAACAATGCCATTGCGCCAACAATAAGAATGACAACATTGAGTTCTGTAGAAAATATCGGCGCAGTTGTTGACCCGAATTTGTAAGTTCACAGCGGTGCACAGAAGCTTGGGCTATATCCATTCACGACGTGAAGCATTTTACAAAAAATCTTTACCTTTCAGAATTCAATAGTATGGCATGAAACCGGACGATGCTCAGACCAACTGCAAGATGATCCAGAATTTTATGCAAAATTGTATTCAGCGAAGACGGTCACTTTTGGCTCAACGGATGCGTCACTAGGAAAAATTGTCGTATTTATCGCATAACTGAAGTGACGCTTCAGACACAATTACATCCGAAACAAAGCACTCTTTGCATATCGTAGCATTGATGTGGACGATATGAGAATCCAGCAGCATCGGGCGATTTCTTGAAATCAGAGTTTGCTGAGAAAATTATCTTAAGATTGGGACCTATAAGCTGGGCATAGTTTGCTGTCTAACGTCGTCGCCCGATTATTTTCGTATGGGATAGGTGAAATCGCTTGTTTTTCTGGAGCAACCAATAAACTATTGAAACTTTGGAAGACAATGTATCGCAAGTTCTTCCGGATATATAGTAATTGGACAGACAGGATACGCTTCGTAGTTGCAAGTCGCGGTCCCGAAATTATTTCTAAATACTAAACGATTCATATAAATTAATTTTTGTTTTTAGACCAGAACCAATATTTTTATTTAAATTTAAGTTCTGGACCCTTAATCTTTAGCTTAAGTTAGGTTATGCGAACTTTGCTGAATCTTATGATAGCAAATGTAGTGGTTGCAAATAGCGCGAATGGGTGAACAAAATATGCCGAAGTAATTAGGCAATTCCTAAAGGTAGTGGAAGGTATCTTGTTGACAGGAAAGCTAAGGATCACCACGGTCGAATGTAGATTCTAGTGTGGGTGTTGGTATATTTGGTTCAGATTGCACTAGAGATGTGCTTATGTGTCTTCAATGCCAAGTCATAATACATGAGGTCGATCATCGAGGTAGGCATACAAATTGCAACCATCAATTGAGAGTCAAATAGTGCTTAAAGCGTCAGATTTTCATTTTATGAGCACAAGAACATTATTCAGTCATTATTCAGCACATTATTTTAGTTCCCTCAAAAACCTAGTAAAGCGCTACAATTCTCGCGGGAAATAGGTGACCACGGATTTGAAGGTTATATAAGTTATATACGAAAACAGACATAGATGCCGAATCCTCGATTGGTATCGCTAAACTCAACAGATTGGTAAAAGGAGGAACACTTAATACCCTTGAGTAATGTTCAAAGAAAAATACAGGCTAAGAGAGTCCATCCTTAAAATTGGATTGATATTAGGAAGCTGTCAGATTTCCCTATCTGGACACTGTGGACAGAGATAGTAACTGTATAAAATGAACTTGTCTTTCGAAACCTGTTCCAGCTTTACTGAAAGAAGGTAAAAACACACAATATTAACTTAGGCAGCTAATACAAATATAACATAAATCACTGTGAGGTAGCGCACGAACTATTGAACCAAAGTGTTCTTGAAAATCCTCAGGTAGATCCCAAGTGGCTTAACCTCTAAGTGGTAGAGCTTTTTTAAATTTCATTCTGAAAAGGTGTGAAAATTGCAAGATACGTACAAATAGAAAACAATCATTGAACACTGAAAATAATCTCTAGAGCACGACATACAAGTATTTCATAAAAGGCCAAAGTAAAGGGGTTTCTCATTACATGCGCCCGACTTTTCCAATAGGGATTCTCTGAACTGACGCATACCATTTTTCGACAGCATATCATATTTCTATATCCAAGTGGTTCATTCCTATCAGTTCTTCCGAGATAATGCCGCCAAATCGGTTACAATCAATGGAGACCGCCATCGCTTCATGTTAACCAACTTTTTGGTGATAAATTGGAAATGGAAAACGCAGATATGTGGTTACAACAGGATGGTACCTGAAATAACACTTTGTTAGGGAATTTTAATAAATATCTACTTTACCTTTAGTAGGGGTATAGGTACAATATTTATATAAGTGAGGCATCAATTTGACTGTGAAATTAATTCTGGCTTTATTTATTTAACTAAAGTGCTAATTATTTATACAATTTATTGATTGCTTATCCTAAGTTTATAGTACTTTAGTTGGGTCATCGATTTTAGCCGATGCGGCAGTTTGACTGCAGCCCAATTGCGGTGTCGTCATTTTTCATGATTACTGCCAATTGCCGACTTATTAAAAACAAAGTTCGATGATAGGCTGATCGTTAGAAATCTCCCCGCTGGTGCAACCAAACACATTTAGACTCTTTTCATTGGGGCTAAATTGAATTTGTCTGGCCTATGCCAATAAGCCAGAACACTCTAGTCAAATATTCAACGTAAAATTGCAGGTATATCCGCCGAATTATACGAAAAAGTCATGGACAATTTGGTCGCTCACATCTATTCATGCAACCGGTACCCTTGAGGAATGAATGATGTCGTATTTCATAACTTATGGTATCACTTATATTTCAATCCAAGTTACAAATATTATTAAAAAAAAAATAAATTAGGCCGAATATATAGTAATGAAAGACTCTATACGTATTGCGATAAATGAGAGACAATGTGTAGCATGTTAGAAAGGCGGTTCTATCATTGGTGTTTAAATTCAGTAATCTATACGGCAATGCTTTGGAATAGTTATAAGTCTTCATTCAATAACGACCCTTGCTGTTCGGACTGAAAGCATCACAGTAATTTTGGACCCACCCACGATTGAGACCATTTCACTCACTCTTCATCGTTCTTTCCGGTCGGCGAGCTGTAGTCATCATTCACCTCGTGTTTTATTATATTTTCTAATCGTTATCTTTTATTTGTAATAAACTCAGTCCATATTATACAAGCGTCTTTTGATTTGAATACGGGCCGGAGATTTCAATTTTTTCCTTCGTCCCAACAGAACGAACATTTTGGTGCCGAAACCCGGGACGCTTGTTATATTTTACTAGTTTATCGCGCAATTAATATTGCATACACATTCATTAGCTTACTGTCATCGTAAAAGTTATCATTTTCCGCGTGTGCTAAAGTTAGGTTACGAGTACCGAAATGGCAAAACCCTTAAAAAAATACAAAAACTTCGGTTTCCGCAGAACTATATGCACAGCAGAAACAACTGATTGAACGCGTGGAAAAAAGCCTCGTCAACCACCGAAAATCCCCGCAAGATCGACACACTTCAGCTTGTTTCAAACGTCGCCTGGAAATCTTGGAGAGCCATTATCGTGAGTTTAATTTAAACCATAAACTCATAATCTGTGAATCTGACGAGGTTACAAGTGCATATATCAAAGAGGATCTGGTGACAGCGTTGGAAGAAACATACATAGCAGCCTGTGGAGAAATAGAAAGTGATTTATCAAAATTGATACCACCTGTGGAAGCCAACCATGCATCCACATCTGCTAGTTTATCCGGCTCCACATTAAACAATACGGAAATTATGTCACCAGGGAACTCTCACGTTAGACTACCTCCTATCACTATCCCCACCTTCGATGGCACCTACAGTAATTGGTCATCATTTAACAGTTTGTATGATTCCATGATACACTCAAATACTGCTTTGGGAAATATCCAGAAATTCCATTACCTAAGAAGCTCACTAACCTGCGATGCAGCCAAAGTCATCGGGGAAGTACCCTTGCAAGCTGGTAATTACGATGAGGCCTATAAATTGCTATGCGAGCGCTACGATAATAAACGAATCCTCTTCCAAAAGCATATGAAATCATTTTCGTCGTTTCCAGTCATTAAAACCGAGAATGCAGCCAGTTTAAACCGCCTATTGAATATGTGCAAAGAATGTGTCTGTGTTTTAAAATCTTTGCGCTTCGAACTTAAGCATTTTGAACCTATCCTAGTGTACTATTTGTCCGAAAAATTGCCTCACGATACCCGTGAATTTTGGGTGCAATCATCCGGTCAAAGTAAAAATGTTCCCAACTTCAAGGAGATTACCGACTGTATCGAGATTCGCATTCGCACGATTGAAGAGATGACATCACAAACTGAAAAAACATCTTCACAGATAACGCTTAAACCAATAAAAAAGGGGCCGGTTCAATCCATCAACTTCAAACATTCCCGGTCCTTCCATGTCAATACCCAAAAGGCTAACCAAATCGTTTCTTATCAATGCAATGTCTGTGATGGTCATCATCCCATTCGTCAATGCACCAAATTTCTCTCCATGTCAATCAATGATCGAGAAAAGGTAATTAAAAATCTTAATTACTGTTTAAATTGTTTAGCGTATAACCATCAGCTCACCAAGTGCCCC
This sequence comes from Volucella bombylans, assembly GCA_949129095.1. Classification (NCBI taxonomy): domain Eukaryota; kingdom Metazoa; phylum Arthropoda; class Insecta; order Diptera; family Syrphidae; genus Volucella; species Volucella bombylans. The sequence continues at coordinate 112,212,556 of OX422143.1, read as the reverse complement.
AGCACACGTACCTGTGGAGAATGCCGTGGACGCCATCACACTTTGCTACATAATCCTGCTGTTCAGAATGCCGGTGATCATTTAATGCACTCCAGTCCATCAACCTTAGCTACAACAACAACTCATTCTAATAATACTCGCTTTAATTGTCATTCCAGACTTACACCACCGAGATCATGCTCAAAAATAGAGGCTGAAGTATTATTAGCCACTGTATTAATACAAATACAATCTATCAACAGCGTCTATCATTACTTTCGGGCATTGCTAGATTCTGGTTCACAAGCCACTTTCGTTACAGAGCGAGCAGCACAAGTACTTCAGTTAGTCCGGAATCCAATTCGAGCAAACATCAGCGGCGTGGGGTGTTTTGTCGGAGAAACCTCACGAAATAGCGTTACTTTGCATATCAAAACTCCGATCAGCACGAATTTCACATTATCAGTGGACGCGCTTATCTTATCACAATTGACCAGTTTTTTACCTGCTCGCGAAATTCCTCTCCGTACATGTCCCCACCTCAATGGTATTCCATTAGCCGATCCAGATTATCGTTTACCAGCGAGAATTGATGTTATTTTGGGAGCCGATGCTTATGCACAAATCATGATGAATGGAATTCGACGAGGGGCACCAGACGATCCAATAGCTCAAGAAACCAAATTAGGATGGGTACTCTGCGGTCGGGTTAATACTTCTCGACCAAACACACCAACTGTTTCCAACTTTTTAATTCGATCAGAGATCGATACACAGATCCGCAAGTTCTTCGAATTAGAAACTGTCCCAGACAAACGCATTCTCACGTCCGATGAGAAATGGTGTGAATCATTTTACACCAGAACCTTCTGCCGTGATCAGCACGGTAGATTCATCGTACGGTTACCATTCAAAACATATGTTGATAAGTTCGCAGTACTAGGCAAATCGAGAGACGGAGCAGTGTCTCGTCAGCTGCAGTTGGAGAGGAAATTTCGACAAAACGCAACTTTACGGGAAAAATACATTGCTGTCATGTCAGAGTACATAGAATTGGGACACATGCATCGTGTACAAGATACCGAAGATGAGCACATAGAACAAATTACACCTAATATAACTTCTTACCGCTGCTGTTACATTCCACATCAAGTCGTGTATAAGGAAGATAGCTCCACCACTCAATTCCGAGTCGTCTTTGATGCTGCCCGGAAAACATCGAACGGCAGGTCATTAAATGACATAATGTTCACGGGGCCTCCGTTGCAAAATGACATTGTTATGGTAATACTTAATTGGCGATTTCATCGGATTGCTTTCAGCGCGGACATCGCAAAAATGTACAGGCAAATTCAAGTACCACCATGTGACGCCGAGTTTCAACGAATCGTTTGGCGAAACCATCCAAGCGAACCGTTGCAAGATTATGCCATTAATACCGTGATGTTTGGGAATTCATGCTCTCCATATCTTGCAATTAAGACCATTCAGCAACTAGCCTCCGAAGAACAAAAATCATATCCAACAGCATCCAAAGTTATACGGACAGACATCTATGTTGACGATGTGTTTTCTGGCGGGGATGATCTAAGGTATGCCTTTCACTTACAGTATGAATTAATCCACCTTTTGAAAGCAGGTTGTTTCAAATTGAGAAAATGGGTCCGCAACTCATCCGAACTGTTGAGTAACCTCCCACCTGAAGATCGAGAAGTTCAACTGCCCTTACCTTTAAATGATATGGAGACGGTTAAAACTCTCGGGATTTATTGGCAGCCAGCAGAGGACTCCTTATCATTTTGCATGAAATTTAACCCAACTACAATGCCGTTCACCAAGCGATCAGTACTTTCTGTTATCTCACGCCTATATGATCCAAGTGGTTGGATTGCACCAGTGATCGTAGTTGCTAAAATGCTTCTTAAGCAGCTGTGGTTTATTCAACTGGATTGGGATGATTTAGTACCAGACGAGTTCTTAGAAAACTGGCGAAGATTTCTAGATGGCCTTTCGGATCTTCAATTAATTAAAATTCCACGATGGTTACATACGTTCTCATCCAACACCTGTTATCAACTGCATGCTTATTGCGATGCATCCTCCAATGCGCATGCAGCTGTAATATATCTCAGAACAATAATGGACGATGGTTCTACTCATGTGACTCTATTAATAGCGAAAACTAAAATTGCCCCAGTGAAAGTGATTTCTATTCCTCGACTTGAGCTCTGCGGGGCGCTTCTGCTGGCAAAGCTGCTAAAACACGTGAAGGCTGGTTTAAATTTTAAAATATCTGAAGAAAGTATTTTCGCCTACAGCGATTCAAAAATTGTCTTGGCTTGGTTGCAAGGAGACGTCAACCGCTGGAAAGTCTTCGTTGCCAATAGAGTTTCCGAAATCCTGGAAACTACTTCCGTTCAGCAATGGCATCATGTCTTAACTAATCAGAATCCAGCTGATTGTGCCACTCGGGGTATGTACGCAAAGGAGCTCGCTAACTATCTATTATGTGGAGAGGACCCGAAGATTTACAACAACCTAAGCCTCATATCGTACCTGTGAATTTAGATTTGGGTGAAAACGATCAACAACAAGTATCGATGGAGGCACGACCACAACAAGTGTATACAGCAGTCGTATCAGAGCGTTTTATTGAATGGTTGTCCTCTCTCAATAAACTATTACGGATGTCCGTTTTGTGCTCCCGATTCTCTTTTAATTCTCGAAGGAAAACAGGTGCTATCACCGTCGAAGAAATTCACTTCTGGACGCAACATTGGATTAAGGTCGTTCAAGCTGTTTCTTTCCCTCATGCATTAAACCATTTAAAGTCGAACAAAAAATTTAGTAAATGGAAACAATTCTTAACTCTTAACCCCGAGTTCGATGGAGAAGGTGTTTTGCGAGTGGGTGGCCGATTGCATAGCTCTAATTTATCAACCGCCCGCAAACACCCGATTATCTTACCAACCAATCATCATTTTACAACTCTAATCATTCGGCAAGCTCATATAAATACCTTGCACGGGGGAGCTCAAGTTACACTGAATCTGATTCGGAACAAGTATTGGATTTTAGATGGTCGCACAGCCGTTCGTGGGGAAATCAGAAAATGTTTGATTTGTTTTCGTCACAATCCGAAACCATGTCAGCAGATGATGGGGAGTCTGCCAACGCCTCGAGTGAAATTTTCTCGGGCATTTACCCACACCGGTATCGACTATGCCGGGCCAATCTCTATTCGACCATCAAAAGGACGTGGAATTGTGGCAACCAAAGGATATGTGTGCATTTTTTTATTTGCCTCTGCACCAAAGCCATACATGTGGAGGCTGTCACGGATCTATCTTCTCAGTCTTTTCTCGCTGCCTTTAAACGTTTCGTTGCTCGGAGAGGATTTTGTGGACACATATATAGTGACAAAGGGACCAATTTTGTGGGGGCAGAGAAAATCATACAGCGGAACAAACACAACTTCAGGAAAATCGTAGAAGCCGATATTGTACCAAAGTTAACAGATGTTAGCATCAAGTGGCATTTTATCCCACCAGCTTCCCCGCACTTGGGTGGCTTATGGGAAGCTGGTGTCAAATCAATAAAACATCACCTGAGAAGAGTTATTGGACTTTCAACGCTAACATATGAGGAGATGTCAACATTGTTGTGCCAAATTGAAGCTGTGTTGAACTCAAGACCGTTGTGTTCTCTTACTAACGATCCGGAGGATTTGGAGGCGCTGACCCCCGGTCATTTCCTGATTGGAGGTCCGTTGTTGGCACCTCCTGAGACAATGTTACTTGACACGACGCTTAATCCTCGGTCGCAACTGAATCGTTTCGACTTAGTCCAAAAGATGCAGCAAGGATTCGCTAAAAGATGGAAACAAGAGTATGTTAGCCGATTACAATCCCGTCCGAAGTGGCTTAAGAAAGAACGAAACATCTCCGTTAACGACATGGTACTTCTGAAAACGGAGCAGTCCCCATCGATATTCTGGAAGCTCGGTCGGATCACTGAAGTTCATCCCGGGCCTGATGACTTGGTCCGTGTAGTTTCGGTGCGCACGTCGACGGGGGTGTGTAAGCGACCTAATACCAAGGTCTGCCTACTTCCAGACTGTGAACCAGATACCCACACTCAAACTTTCTAATTTATTTTACATTTACAATAATATCTTTAATTTCTTCTTCTTTTTTTCAAACAGACACAAGAATGATGATGCCGCCTGAGCTAGAGGTCCTTTGTCATTGGCGGCCGAGTCAGTGGCGGCTTGAATTAACCACTTAGCAATGAGAAAGGACAAAGCGAGATTCAGATGCTGGATGCATCAGCGGGGCCCGGTGTGTTCGGACTGAAAGCATCACAGGGGCCCCCGCCCAATTATCAAGGCTTCGCCCTTTAATGACGTTGTCTAATAATGAACGGGGGCAGAGCAAAGTACTGGTCTTATCGTAAACATCTTCAGATGACGCTACCGAAGGTTGCTACGATTTGATCAGTCACAAGCTGCCGGTCATAGGTCTTGTTGGCGGCTGGACCACCGGTAGTCCCTACCAGGACTTAAATCACGGTACCATGGGAGTCAGGAGCCCCCCGGATCTCGGTCCGGGCCTGACTTGTTAGATGTAGGCCCCCTTGTGGGAGCGTCATGGTGGCTGTGGTTTAAACCCAAAATCGCGGGTAAGAGTCTTCCTATGGTTTTCCTTGGTTTTCCTTTTGGTTTTCCTTGGTTTTCCTTTGGTTGACTCAATGTGGAGTTGCAATAAGTGCTGGGTGCTGTGACCCTAAGAACAGTAAGAGGTTTTAGGTCGGCCTCGACTCATACCAAGGGTGGAACTTGTGCCGGCAACACAGTTCCGATTTGGTATCAATGGATTGATGGTGAGCGATGGCAAGGCGTATCCTTGCTCCCATGGATGTATGGGCATCCCGTGGAATAAGGCCGTAAAGGCAGGTGCCCACGAAAATCGAGAGACGTTCTGAAAGCATCACAGTAATTTTGGACTGGATGCATTACACACAGACTAATCCTATTTGTTCGGACTGAATGCAACACAGTAATTTTTGACTGGATACATTACACCCACGATTGAGACCATTTCACATCACCCAATATCCCTTAAAAAATGGCCAGCGAAGTCATGATCACTCACTCTTCATCGTTCTTTCCGGTCGGCGAGCTGTAGTCATCATTCACCTCGTGTTTTATTATATTTTCTAATCGTTATCTTTTATTTGTAATAAACTCAGTCCATATTATACAAGCGTCTTTTGATTTGAATACGGGCCGGAGATTTCAATTTTTTCCTTCGTCCCAACAGAACGAACACTTACCTTAAAAATGTGCTAAATTGTAGCCAGAACCTCTTGGCTACTTTCAGCCCAGGTTCCGTCACTTTTAATGAGGTAGCTAGGAACGCTCGCTTCCTTTGAAACCATTTTTCGTAACCTCGAAACCTCGTCTGTTACCACGATAGATTCGCGGTACCTTTTTTTAATTTCTAACTACATTCGTAGTACTCATTCCATGTACTGTTGTTTCTGAAAAGCTTCGTCCTATTATAGAGTTTCCTGACCTCTTTCCTTTTTAACCCTTTCTCCCTATTTCACCATTTTGGTTGAGCCCATTTAGGTGTTCTGTTAGCCGGGCAAGCTTTCTCGAACGCCATTGTTAGTGCGTTATTAATATTTTTTACCGCCCTATCTAAGTTAACAATATTATCTCAGGTGATTGATTGGGTATCCAGGTGTATATTTACCTCTTTTGTATACTTGACACAATCATCTTCCTTTCCTTGAAAAGTACATACCCTGTTCTGAAAGTTCACCTTGAAGCGTATCCATTGGTGATCCGATATTGACGCTTCGTCGACTACTCTCCATTCCCTTATTTGATGTAGCCTAACCATTTAACCATTATGGGATCGTAGCCGAAACTGAAACCAGAAAAAAATCGATGCTAAGCTCGCCTAAGGTAAGCCACGTGTGCTGTTCCTTCTTTATGCAAAAAAAAAGTCTCAGATACAATTGTAATGCTATATAGACGAGTCATTTTTACTCTCTAGAGCATGTAAGAACCATCGAAGACCAGGATACGGCGTTATTATGATAGTCTACTCGTATCTGGTAGATATGCATATATGTACTCGTACGTATGATATATTGGTTAGAATGGCTTGTGTCTGGAAAATTGGTATTTCTCACTTTAAATGATAATTCGAAGTATCATACAAATAGAAGCATCCAGATGTTAGAAAAAATGAGGAAAGTAGATAGATGATGATGTTGATGGTATTCGTATCATCCGAATTGGTATTCAGTGACAAGCTAAACTAGAGAATCACACTGAAGTCATGAGACAGTGACAACTGCGCGACAACTGTTTTATGATTTCCATTTTCCTTTCCCGATTTTCCTTCCAGAGGGCGTTATTAAAGTGACTGACAAATGACGATGGATAGAAATGAGCAAGAAGAGCTTGCCAATTTAAATGGAAATTAGAGAGCAATTTATGCAAATAGTTTCTTTTTTTGGTCGTCCTTGCTTTCAGTCAAGTATAAGTATGGAAGTGGAAATGCCAATCTCATTGAAAGGGTTTATTTTCGTTTGAAGATGTCCCCACAAACTCTGTTAGTCTAAGCCCTTACGGAACGTTGAGTGATTGAAAAGCATATTATTATAATTTTTTGATGGAATTTTAAATCAACATTTCAACAAATTTTTCAGGGAGACCTGCAGATTTTTTGACCAATCAATCTGCGATTCATGATATCGTATACGAAAAACTGCCAACAATTTTGAGTTTTTGATTGAGTGTACCAATGAAATCGTAAATATGATACATTCAATAGAATTGGAAGTCAAGTTTTATGTTGCTTCTTTAAAGAGGTTACAAGTAACTGTTCATTGAAGTCTAAAATATTTTAACACGGAACCATCGCTTTCGCTTTTTTATGTTTAACAGATACAACGTTCGTAGATGAATGCATTCACACTGGCATATGAATTGCCTATTTTCAGTCAAGACACAGCACTCAGGCAAAAAACCAGTCCGTTGTGTAGGTGAATTACTCCTGCCTAAAGTTTCGTTTGAAACATCAATTTGTAGAAAGAAAATTCAAATTATCATGGATTTTGATTAAGACGTTTTTGGGGTGGTCTAGTTATAGGTATGTATGTGCTGTGAAGTATTAGTTCGGAATAATTCGCTATCTCGGTATACTTCTACATATTTATTGAATTTAATTAAGTAGATTTGGACTTACTTACTTAAGGTGGTCCTACAGTTCGAGGTGGTGCTGGGCCTCAACCAACAAGTGTCTTCAGCCAGCTCTATCTTAAGTTAGCTAGCTACTGTTTAAGTTGGTTGAGCTCCATCTCCACATGCGTATGTCACCTGATTCGCGGTCTTTCTCTACTGTGAAGATCCTCAAGGGCGGATTATTGGTGTCCATTCGTTCTATATGACGTAGTCACATTAGTGGTTGGACCTAAACTCAATGTCGCTGTACAGCCAGTACAGTTCGTCGTTGTATCTCCTCCTCCATTCACCGTCTATGCAGACAGAACCCATAATCACCCAAAATATTTTCCTCTTAAGCCATTCCTAATAAAGTTCATGACTCTACGTTATAGAGCAGACCTGGCATTATTAAGTTCTTATAACATATAGGGTTACTTTCGTTGTACAAGAGAGAGGGCTTTGCTAGTCAATTGCCTTCTTAGTCCAAGGAGGAGCGATTGGCAAGAGTTAATCTACGTTTGATCTCAACGCTGGTGTCGTTGTCTGAATTAGTAGCGGATCGTAGGCAGACATAGTCATTTGTTTCCTCAAATTTATATCTGTCGAGGATGACGTTCTGTCTGAGACGTCGATGTTGGGTGTCCTTTCTTGTTGACAGCATATACTTGGTATTGCCCTCTTTGACCGTTAAGTCCATCATCGCTGCTTCCCCCGGCTTTATTGAGGATCGAACGAACAGTGATAAAGTTCCATTCATCAGACATACTTTCGTCCGACCATATTTTTCAGATAAGTGGATGTATGCTACTTACCAAGTCATCGCCTGCCGCTTTGAAGAGCTCGGTAGTCAAGCCGTCCTTTCTAGCAGCTTTGCTGAACTTAAGCTTAGATATGGCCATCTTCACTTCATCCAGGTCGGGTGCACAGAATTTATGGTCTTCCATGTTGAAAGGTTCATTCTGCCTGACAGCACTATTTGGTTCGTCATCGCCGCTATACAGTCTAGAGAAATGTCTACTACTGTACTACGATGTTCCCTTGTTTGTCTTTACAGTCTTCCGTTCGGGGTTTGTATATGTGGCATATTATTTCACGTTTTGGTAGAACTTCCGAATATCATTCCTGGAGTAGCATCTCATCATTTTCTCGCTTCCCATACTCCTTCTTTTTCCTTCTCCTAAAAAGCCAGCGTTCGTCTTGTATGCCTCTTGCTTATCTGTATGTGCTTGCCGGCACTTGTCGTCAAATCAGAGGTTTCGGTGTGGTGGCTGAGTGAAACCCAACACATCAGAGGCGGCATCTCTTGTGGCTTCTTGGCAATTTTGCCAGTGTTCTTCGATACTTAATTCTAGCGGCATAGGACCTCTTAAGACATTAAGGGAGGCTCGCCCGACGTAAAACTTTCTCGCAGTATTAGCCTCTTTTATTTGGAATTCCCGCAACCGTACCTTGGATATAACAAGGTAATGATTCGAGTCCATGTTGGACATAAATAATATTGGAGGAGTGCCTTGCGTCGATTGGAATACGGTCAATCTGGCTGACGTTTGATTGATCAGGACATCTACACGTGCTGCGCAAGTCGATTAGTCTGATTCCGATATGGAAGGTGGTGTGTAGGCTATAATTTCCGACAGCGCTATAAAAGATGCCATCTCTTCCTAGCTTTGCATTAAAATCACCAAGGACAATTTTAATGTTATAGCTAGGGCACTACTCGTAAATCTTATCCAAGAGCTCGTAGAGGCTATCTTTGGTGTCGTCATCTTTCTCCTCTGTGGAGGGGTGCGCGCACATAAGTCTAATATTGCCAAATTTGACCTTAATACTTCGTTTGTTAACACCGCGGAAACTCAAGACTTCTTACATAGGTCTGTCTCTAACAACAAATCCGCATTCAGATAGGAACTGCTTTTGCCTTAAATAACAATCAGCGTAGAAAAGGTCGCAGTTTTTCATCCTACCTGCCCATCCCACCGTATTTCTTGGATGGCGGTAGCATCCGCTTTGCAGCAGTCTAGGGCTTCCGCTAGTTGCTCGGCTACACGTGGCCTATTAAGAGACCCAACATTCCACGTACACTTCCGAAGTACGATGCCCGTATTTCGTTTGCAGTAGATCCATTCGTATCTGGGGTTTTTTGTTGCTTCATAACTGTATGTCTTTTTCCATGGCCGGATAGTTACCCCGACGGCACAACCACCAACCTGGGGGGGCAGTCCCAATACAGATACCCTTAGGCGTCGGTTAGACTGAAGTAACTCGTTCGGGCTCCCACAACCATCTCTTTTGCAGGACCCTGACTTTGTCTCAGAAATCCTTATCTGAGCTCCAAATATGTCGGAGTAAACCGGATAAGGTCTCATTTGTTTTATTCCTTTCAGTACTCGAGGGTTCCAGTTGGAGGTAAAATAAGCCCAACTGATGTGTAGGAACAGTTATCACACTGGGCTTCGTGTTCACGTTGGAAAAAGTAAAAAGTTCTTCATCACCGTCATTTCTAATATTACCAAATATATACATGCGGTTTCATAATTTGTTTCAGTTCGCTGTTGTCGTTGCTAATCTTTGCATTGAGAATGTCCCAATTAGGCGACACCTAGTTGGCTTGAGAAATAATCCAGTTTATCACCGCTCGCATAGTTTAGTGGATGATGCTGATGTTTCCCACTCTGGCCCTAAGTCTAGTCGTCAATATCCTGTTGGTGTATGGCCATAGCATATGAATCTATTTCGTCATTTTAGGGTGAGAAATAGATCCATCCCGCAAATGATGTCCTTTGGTTGCGAAGCTGCTACTATTCCAACCTCATATCTTATCTTATGCCTAAAATGTCTAACTTGTATCGCTTAAGCTGAAAGAATCTTGGGCTTTGCGTTCCTTATTTCTCGTTGTCCAGTAGTATTTTCTTATTTGTGAATCAAATCTGATTATCCTCCCGTATTCGATCCGTAAATTGCTGTTTCGAAACTAGATTTGTTTTTTTTTTTTTTGGATACGGCTCACTTGGCTACAAGATGGACCAGTACTTATCTTGTTATAAAGTTATAAAGTAAAAAGTTCTTCATCACCGTCATTTCTAATATTACCAAATATATACATGCGGTTTCATAATTTGTTTCAGTTCGCTGTTGTCGTTGCTAATCTTTGCATTGAGAATGTCCCAATTAGGCGACACCTAGTTGGCTTGAGGAATAATCCAGTTTATCACCGCTCGCATAGTTTAGTGGATGATGCTGATGTTTCCCACTCTGGCCCTAAGTCTAGTCGTCAATATCCTGTTGGTGTATGGCCATAGCATATGAATTTATTTCGTCATTTTAGGGTGAGAAATAGATCCACCCCGCAAATGATGTCCTTTGGTTGCGAAGCTGCTACTATTCCAACCTCATATCTTATCTTATGCCTAAAATGTCTAACTTGTATCGCTTAAGCTGAAAGAATCTTGGGCTTTGCGTTCCTTATTTCTCGTTGTCCAGTAGTATTTTCTTATTTGTGAATCAAATCTGAGTATACTCCCGTATTCGATCCGTAAATTGCTGTTTCGAAACTAGATTTGTTTTTTTTTTTTTTTGGATACGGCTCACTTGGCTACAAGATGGACCAGTACTTATCTTGTTATAAATGTTATAATGGTACAAGGGTCTACAAAAGCTTCAGACATTACAGTTTCCTTAAAAAATATCAAGAGACGCATCGAGAAGGCGCTGAAGATCGGATTGCTTACAAGGCTACAGGTGTTTATATATTTTATAAAGGCATCACCTCCTTTTTCTTTGCGAGCCTGCAATGGTTTATATGACCCCTATACTAGCTCGTTTATCTAATTGGGTCATAGCTGGACCTTATTCTCTCTAAAATCTAGACAATTGCTGGAAGTCAATGAAATTGACCATGACCAAAGCTTTCAATCCCTGGGACTGGTCGCTTAATGCAGTATGAGTATACCAAATCGATTGAGTATCGAAATATTGTAGCAGACACTTGACCTGACCGTACATATGTATGCATAAAATGTGTCTTTAAAAGGAATATTTGACTTTTATCATACAAAAACCTTATCCTTTCAAGTAGCACAAGCCCTTAGTTTGATATTATAGGAACAAGAATTATACTTTGCCATGTGGCACAACCTGACCAAACAAGAAACTTTAAATTTGAGATTTTGGTAAGGACTGAGGAACATTCAAACAAACGAGAATTTAACACAAACCAACTTTTCAAACCCTTGATCAGACCAGAACTTCTGAAAAATCAATATTAAAATATTTTAATTTATTTTAATTGCACAGAACTCTATGTACATGTGTATGTATGACCAGTTTCACAAAATAAAATGCAATACATAGACAAACTTTGACTAAAGAAACGTAATAACATTTTGTCTTCTACCACAATAATGATCTCCATAACAATGTCCAGTTTTTGACCACGTCCTCTCGAACTTACGAATAATGTCAGAAAGTTTTCTATTTTCTTTTTCAGTACATATCTGACTTCATATCCATCTGCACGAAAAGGGAAAATAGCAAAAGGCAGACAAACTGACAGACAATTTTGACATCTAAATGTCTATCTTCCTCTTCCATTGTTTTTTTTTTTTTTTTTTTTTTTTTTTTTTTTTTTTTTTTTTTTTTTGAAAATTTGTCGGAGAAAAGACGAATACAAAGTTTCTATCCACAACAAATCCACAACTATGTTCGAATAAAATATTCTCACATCGTTGTACGAGTACTATCTCTGGATGTGTTTATGGGTGTGGTTCTTCATTAAACTGTCAAAACACCAAAAATACAAGTTTTTCTATCAACCCATGGGCACCAAAAACAATGACAACCAAAAGAAATCTCCTACTAAAGTTAATAACGACAATGATGCCGAGTTGAGAGTAACTTTGAGTTCAAATGTGTCCTTAGGCGGCATTTTGGAATAAATTTTCGAAATGTTGCGAATGACAGGAGAAAGTTTGCATTCTACTCATCTATTTTAGTTTTGTGCTTCCGTTTTATTATGTCGATATCACTGTCCAATCCACAATACCTAGAGATGTGTATGCATATAATGGCTTTTTGATTACATATTTGATTATTATGTCCATTGCAACTTTATGGATACCATGGTTTTCCATGGGGTAACAGCATGCATCAATAGACCCCGATCTAGCTTCTGAAGTGGTGAAGTACTTTAATCCATCACTTACACTCAAACACTCATATGCTCGTGCAGAGTAGTCCTTAAAATCTAAACACACATTCTCATGTCGTCTACATGGTATCTGGAGCAATCAGTTTTAATTCGATAAGTGCATGAAATTCAAATCTCAATTAAGTTATTCAAGATGTTGGTGATGTACACATGAGTACGAGTACACACTCGTACGTAGGTGAGATACTGATTCGTATCTCTGTTTCAAGATGATCATTCTGTTGGAACCTCTCACCACATACGCAGAATATTGATTTTCGAAAGAGTCATTCTAATAAAGTGACTATTGTTAGGTTAAAAATCTTTTTACACTTACCTGAAGATTTGGCGGACAATGGTCCAACAGTTCTAACATGTGTTTGATATTTTGTGCATCTTGTATCACAAAATTTAATTCCATATCAAATTCGCCGCCAACCAGCTGTAAAGAGAAGACAATAACAAAATACTATGAGCTACTGTTTGATTAGAAATAAGAAATTATAAATGAAATACTGAAATACAAATATCGAAAAGTAACCATCAGACTTACGTAGAGTCCTTCAAACGAATTTTTTTTAAGGACATTCTATCGTATATTCTGGTTTCAGTAACGATACAACTGTTTATAAAATCAATTTGTTCGATTTTCGGGTTGAAATAAGGTGTTCTATTGCTTTAGCGGCCATTGCTGAAACTTAATGGTTTTCTACCATGCCATGGGACCAACTCATTAGCAACGGCATTTGAATGTTCCATTCGGGAAGTATGAGACACTTGATAATACTTGGTCACATTTAAATTGCAACTAAGAGACGTGACAGTTAATTCAAGAGAAGACAAAAACTTAACTGAAAATCTGCATGTGGAATCGTTGAACGCCTAATATTGAAAGCTGTAGTTAAAAGTTGATCAGCATAGCATATATCTAGACTAGAGTTACGTGGTGATAATCACGATTTGGTTCCCAAATATATGTATATTCTTCCTTTTGGTTAGCATTGTCAGTTTTGGCTGTCTCCAAAATGCTCAAGTAAAACACTAAGCACATTAAGGTCATCAGTTCAGTTCAGTTTAAATGCTGTTTTATTTAACTAATTAATTTACTCTTACATGCTAGACAAAAAATGCTTAAAAATTAGATTAAATAACTTACAAATAAACTTATTCTAACTTACTGGCAACATGCGGGCGCTCTAAGCTAAACCCAATACTTAAACTATGTCTTTCGACGAATCTTACAGTCTAATTTTATATTTTATATTATATTACTTAATACTAGAACTAAGAAAATAAATTTTAAGTAAAAACTTACTAAATGGACTGTTTTTTCTATATATATCACAAAAACTTAAAACTAAAAACTTATAGACTACCTAAAAATAAATCTTAATCTACTTAACCTACTTACATCTAATACATACACATACATACATATACATATATATATTCATAATACCTATATACTTAATATATAAGTATATGCATATATATATATATATTTAGTTTTTTTTAAATTTTTATTTTTTATTTTTTTGTGTTTTTATATATTTTTTCTTCTTAAAACTAACTTAATGCTACCTAAAACTATGCAAGCCGGCCAAGGCTAATAAAATAGTCAAACGACCGACTTTGCTTCCTATGGCACTGTCGAGTACTGGAGGAATTAGACGACGAAACTTCCCCTCCTTCAACCAGCCACCAAAATTGTTGGTGCTGCCGAGCAACATCCCTCATGTCGCGACTCCCTACCACCCTACTGAACCGGAGACGCTCCGCACTGTCGTGTGCGACGTCTCTGTCGTAGTTGAGTCGCCTGTCCGCAGCTGGTGTACAAGCGAAGTCAAGTCCTAAGACAAGCCCTCTCAAACACCCGAATCTTTTCCAATAAACTTGCTCTCACGTTGAACCACACGGGACATCCAAATACAAGCATGGGCCTGATAAGGCCATGTAGCAGATTACCTTCACCCTCGCATCGAGTTGAATGTTATAGAACAGTCTCTTTGTAAGGGCAAAAGAACCTCTGGCTCTGGCCAGAGCAACATTTATATGTTTGTTAAAATACAGATATTGATCTAGCCAGATCCCAAGGTATCTGACTACATTTCGACAAGAAAGTGGCTGTCCAAGTTGTCCGACGATAGAAAACTTTCGCCAATTCTTTCTGGTATCCCTAGAGGCCCCAGACAAAGGCGTCCTAAACAGAATGGTTTCCGACTTCTGAAAGTTGATTTTGTTGATTGGATGTGTCTTTATCCCTTTTGGGGATGGGATGTACCACCGCAGTTTTCCTATGCGCTCGATAATGTGCATTATTCATTGCATTATTAAACAGGGTGGTATAGATGTTCACCGCTTCTAGAGGGAGATGTCGAAGCACAATGTTCGGTATTTCATCGGTTCCCACTGATTTCTTACTTCTAAGTGATTCGAAGATCGTTTGGCGCTCTTCCTTCGAAATGAACGGGGATAGTACCCTATCGTTGGTGATGACATTATTTGCCATATTCTCGTCACCGAACTGGGTGAAACCCGAGCTCTCGAATCTCCAATTCACAATTGACACAAGGACTCGATTCTCCAGATCGTGGTTCGGACCAATGATAACATTCGCCTTGTACACTTCCTGGAAAGTCGCTCGTATACCCTCTACCTGCTCCTGCGGATCCTCTATCACAAAGAAGTTGTCATCATCAACAGCCTCATTTGGATCTATGCCTGCTGCTACAAGTATTTGTTCGTTATTCGTCGTTCGGGCGATTTTAAGACATGGAAGGTCGTTCTGATTATTTCTCCGAAATATTTTATTTATTTGCGGGAACATATTCGGGTTGCTGGTGTTTACAGCCCGAATTTTATTGTTCCAATACAAACTTACAGATGCTCTGTAATTTTCCTTTATTAATGTTTGGAGTATTTTAATCGACGACTTCAGTGTCATGATCTCCGGATTATGTCTGTCAGTAAACTGTCTGTACAAGATTTTTAGTCTTGACAGCAGCCTACTTTTATGTCGGTGCAGTGCGTCAATAGTTGTGTTGCGGAATAAGTTCAGTGTATTGATACCGAGGTATCGTTTTGTCCATTGTTCGTTTGATTGTCTCGTCCATTAGTCTTAGATACCTGTCAATCTCCTCGTTTGACAGATTTCTGTTGGACGGTGGACATTCAGGTCATCGGCGATATCGGCATACACATCCGTACGGCTCGTGATTTTATCTAATTTAGTATTCGTTATTTATGCAGAATAGATCGTAGATTTTTGGAAGAATTTCCACTCGAAGGACCCCTGTATCTTTTCACCATTGTTCGCCATCGTCGACATGTAATATGCTATACCATATGACGGGAAGAGTAAGTGATTTTTAGAGTTTAGTTCTTGTCCGCTTAAAGATGGGTAATACGTTTTGGGTACTGCTGGTGGGAGCTAATGTAGTATAATCTCTGTAGCAAAAAGATAAACCTCGGCCACATAGAAATTATCGTTGTTCACAGTAAGGTGCTATTCAAATCTCTGGGTAGACTTTGGCTGTTGAAAGAACGTATTCTTTCAGCTCGCTTATCACAATACCCACTTAACGGGATTACTCCTCAAATCTAAGAATGCGCTGCTAACAATTATAATTGGCGTACGCAAGCAAAATGACGCTAGAATTTTATGTATCATCAAGTTATAAAGGACTATATGTACGTTTTCCTAGCCCGCATCACTAAACAAAACGCCGAAGTATACCCAAAGAGCTGGTGCGTCCACAGGGCCACTAAGGAGAAGAGCGGAGGTGAAATCATCACATGCGCAGTGAATGAGGTTTCCGGGAATTACATAGCCAACGATGTAAACTTTTCCTCAACTTCTCGCGGATGATATAATAAAAGGATCATCGATACCAGTCCAGAATAAAGAATCTGAAACCAAAAACTGAGGACAGAGCGCCAACTCATACAAAGTTTAGCTCTCAGCAAAGACTGCTCGACGCGGGAAACGGGAGATCACTTGGAACTGATAACGCCTAAGAGAACCAGTAGAAAGCTGAACCCATCACTCTTGGAATTAGAAGTTAAGTGGAAATAGCTAAATAGCCTTAAATGTCAAAGACTTCAGAATACTTGTCCTCAAACTCTAAGACCCCAGGAACCAACCAGTACACTGGAGAAATTAAAAATGCTGGCAGTTCTGGCAGTTTTTATTATGGGATTTAGGTATATTCAAGTTAACTTAGAGCATGCAAAATCCGCCTCTGCGGTATTAAGTAATAGGTTAAGTCACGGAATCACCTAGATTAGGAGCCGTACACTTATAAGGACCGGATAAGGGGTTCTCAGTTGAGTTACTCTATGATTATATAGAGCCTGTATTATGTTAAATCAGAATATAACAGCTATTCCAGAACACACAAATAAAAGCATTCCGACTGCGATTAGAGGGAAGCGTTGAATTCTAAAACTAGTGAGAGAGAGTTCAGCAACATCTTAAGTGGAAATTAGAATCTACCGATTCTTCACAATATGGTTCATTGCCATCAGGATTATGTATTTCTGCACCTGGAAGTAACAACAAGTGATATATAAATTTGTTGTCCTTCAAGACACACGCGTCGCCCCCTAGATCGGTGAAGACACAACGATATTTATTTTCTGACCGGAACCATTCCTTAGCAGAGGAAATGTCAATTGCTTACTTTTCCAGCAACAAGAGTTCTGGTGTAAGTTTATCAGATGGCATGTTCGTAAGACCAAAGTCAAAAGCCAGTCGGAAAGATATTCAGAACTCCAGTGCGAGTTGTACCAAATCCTCTTTTTTATAAACTGAGGATGACTTTGAGGGTGTAGTTTATGATGTGAATATGCATGTTCTGGGGATTTAACAGCACGTCTAGAACAGAGCCACACGTTATAGATGAAGCCCCCGTGCAACTGACGGACCAGTGTCGTCTGGCGGAGTTTCACTCGACCATTCTCTCCATGCTCTTCAGTATGAAGGAAGTCAGACTGATAGGTTCAATGCTCTTGATGAGCGTGTAGTCATTTTTTCCAATTCTCTTATAAAGAGAATGTTCTTTACAACAGTGGAAATTCTCTTCAATATCTTCTAGAGTATAAATGGATATACGAGTGGCTGGTAACCTAAAGCCGTCAAAGCAACAGGGTATAGATGATGGCCTCATCTATCACCACAACCAATGACCAGCTAGGAAAGGCTGAGTTACTCACTTAACTTCCAACTTAGCGAATGAGGTGGTTGTGATACGGTTCTGGTTGGGTTATCAGGGAAGTGAATTCGAAGCAAGCTACATACAAATATTGTATGCTTTCGATGCAGTGCACACTCTTCTGGGTACTCCTACCTGGTGGTTTCACACACCGCACGAGAAATACCAATTGGAAGGAAATAATAAGGATATCAATGTCATAAAGACCGCCTTTTAGAATATAAATACTACAATGCTTAGCCACAACTACGGTGTTTTACACTGTTACCATTTCAACTTATACAATAAAAACCATTTCACACTGCCCGACCGAGTAAAATGAAGTCAAAGCAATTTTATCGCCACTCAAGTTGAATAAAGTGTCTGGATGAGATGCACTTAAGGGGTTACATGGGTTTCGAAGGCTAAAAAAAGAAAAATTTTCTCTAATTTTCTTTTAATATAATAAAAGGATTATTTTGTTCAAACTTTTAACCATATAAGAGAATGACATTTTAGCAAAATTTTAATTAAAAAAATTTGAAAATTTTTATCGTGGGATCCTCGTTTTCGGAGACGCCTTAGAAAAAAGTATCCTCGCGGTGGTCACGATGACTCATTATAGCTTTATCCGAAATCAAAAAACCGAATATTTTCTTTATACTCACCTATATCTCGTGATTGAATGAATGATTTTAAAAAAAATTTAATTTGAATTCTTGGGAGAGTTGTATGCAAAACTGTGCCATTTTGGGTCAAATGTACACCACATATTGCTTTGTAAAATAAGTTCTAATCAGTGAAAAAAAACACCTTCGTTCAACACTGGACATAATAGAAGAAGTGTGAGTAATTTAAAAAAGATCGGTGGATTAGTTTTTGAGAAACCGTGTCCACTGACTTCAAAAATAGAGTTTTGATAAAACTTCCATATTACCAGCTAGTCCTTGGTGATTGGAAATGCAATCGTTTTTTTTTTAATGGTCCTCATGCCACTCTTCAAACTCTGCCGTATCTAATTGTTTCTTCCAAGTCTCACAATTAAAGGTAACTCGAACCTTAGAAAGTACGAAGGTAGGTAGAAACGTAAGAGTGACTGTTGGAAACACCAACCCACTCAGGCCTATTGGCCCATTGTGATGCCACGTGGATCTATGATCCTCTTATTAATGGAACCAGTTTGAACTTACGATGAAGCGTAGGAGACTGTTTACGTCTATATTCTTTAGACCGTTTAGGTCATTGTAGAAGAAAGCTGCTAAGTGAAGGCTTCTTCTCTGGGAGAGAGCTAGACATGTAAAGAGTAGGTACATGCTCGTCCAGCCAGGACAGAGCTCCTTTAATCGTCAAAATTTCCGCCTGGAACATGCTACAGTGATTTGGAAGACGGAAAGAGAGGCTTAAATAAATAAAAAAATAAATAAGTATTCCTAAATAAAATGTAATAAAGTCGAAAGACATAGATATAAGAATTTAGAGTAGCTTAGAGTGCCTGTGTGGGGCCAGTAAGTTAGTATAAGATTGTAAGTAATGTTAAGCTAGCATTTAAGCATTTTTTGTTAGTATGTAAGAGTTAGTGATTAAGAAAATAAAATGCAATTAAAACTAAAACTAACTCATCAAAAGGACGAGACGTGGGTTTATGAGTACGACACACAATCCAGACATCAGGCAAGTGAATGGCGTTCACCAAATGAGCCGAGACCAACAAAACCACGTCGTTTTCAGTCAAAAAAGAAGGCAATGCTCACGGTTTTCATGGATTACAACGGTGTAGTGCATTATGAATTTTGGCCAGAAGGCCAGACAGAAAACAAAGAGTATTATTTGGGCGTTATGAGACGTTTGCGTGAAGCAATTCGCCGAAAGAGACCAGAATTGTGGGTAGAAAACTCGTGCCACCACTATTCGTAATTTTTTGACGAAAAATGCATCAAATACCATCCAACAGTCACCGAATTCACCTGATTTGACTCCCTGTGACTTCTTTCTGTTCAATCGAGTTAAAAAACCACTACGGGGAACGCGTTTCAGTAGCTGAGAGGAAGTAATGGAAAAATCGCAGGAAGCACTAATGGACATACCGAAAACCGAATATAAAAAATGTTTCGAGGATTGGATCAAGCACTGGCATAAGTGTGTTGCAGTCGATGGGGATTACTTTGAAGGGGACAATATAGATATACGAGTACTATAGATGAATAAACTTGTATTTTTAATTTTCTGAATAAATTCCCGGAACTTTGTGATCAAGGTGGTATGGACATCGTAAAAAAACTAAAACTAGTGCACCTAGATTTTTGAGTTAAAAACAAAAAACGAAGAGGATGTTCTATTATTGAATTAAGCTACATCTGCAGTTCGGATAACAAAACTATGTCTACGGTCTATGTAAAGGAATCCCCATTCACAACAAGTTCGCTCAAATAATCCTATAATACTTTGTCCAAAGTAATTTGATTTCAGTTTATCTTTCAACTTGGACAAAATAAATTTAACTAAAATAAACTGTGCCACTTTGTCCGTGTAGTTCCGTTTGTCCGGTTCGCCTACTTGGTTTAGTACAATACATTTTCTTTCGATTTTAATGTCGTACTTTACCAATGTTTCCTTGTGGTCCGAGATAGATTTTTTCTCTTGTTCATATTGTGTTTTTGGTTGTTGTGTCGCACTAAATCCCTATCTATCACATCATCGCCACTTTGTGAGCTTTCGAAAAATTCCTTACTAACGAAGCACGAGACTTAAGAGCGATGTAAGAAAACTTTAAAGATACAAGACGCCATACATATATACATATATATATATATATATACATGTTCCTATGTATGTGTGTCGTTTAATGTTTATCCTTCCTTCTTTCAAGCCACAAAAAAAAAAAGAAAAAAAAACACACAACGATGAAAGGCGAGTAAACGACAAAGATGGCTAGGCTATAAAATATCCTTAAGGTTTCCAGACAATCACGGTTCGCCCTTCATCCTTGCCAACCCGGTAATCGTACTCATCGTCTTCGCCATAGTTGTCGTCATCGTCTTGGTAGTAGTCATCGTTTTTTGCTTAGGGTGATGTCTTCTTTTGAAGGTTTCTTACTCATCCTTGCTACTTAAATCTCGAATCTACAGTTTGGGTGCGTTGAATTGGGGTGGAGATTTCTAAGAACGGAGACATCGCCAGGATGACTGGCGTCGGATAATTTTTTCGCTACCACATTGCTTCTTAACTTATTTCTTTTTTTCTTTCTTTCTTTTCTCCTTTTTCTCTTTCCTCCTTTTCGATCTATATATTATATTGTATATTAAGAGAGGGCAAGAGAGAGACCAATCATGTGCTTCAGGGCCGAAAAGAGACTAAGATGAATGGTTGTTAAAGCTGTTATTGGGGGATTAGACGCCGCCCTTCGTTTGAAAAAAGGATAGCAAGCACAATATCCTAATGAGTTACATAAATGAATGAAGTGGTGACAAGAAGTCCTGTCTCATATGTAGTTGAATGTCTGCATCGGCTAGCCAGATACCTACTACTGATATGAAAATGAAACTTTCTCAGCTTGAACAAAAAAAAATTATTTATCGTTGCTTTGAATACGCGAATACAAAAAAAAAAGAAGGAAAAAGAATATACATACCTGTAAATCTTCACAATATGTCATGTGTTTTTACTCAGTGCATTTGGATGTGTAAAAGTTAACAGAGCGTGAAAAGAAGGATAAAACAAGACGAGTGCATGCAAACGACCTTGACACTATTCAAACGCCATGATATGTAGGACGCCGTGGCGTTAGAGTGACAAAGAATAAAGAACATCGCGCATATGGGTAAATGTTAGCATTCTGAAAGTGCAGATTTGGATATTTAGGCTAATGTGTCCTTCCTGTAAAGATTCAGCGGAGAAAAAATAAAACACAAATGAAACTACAGAACGACCTAGTTTGATCCTTGTCATTTTGGCTTGTAGATTTCGCTTCATATAAAGCAACAATGTCACTTTTGGGTAATTAAGTCGAAGATCACATATACTCGTATGTATTTACTCGTATCTGCATTTGGAGAAAGCAGGTACAATTAGTACAAAAAGTAGAATTGTACGTGACAAGTTACAATGTATAATGCTTTGTTTTTACAAAGTTTACAAAGGCTATATAAAGATATATACGGGAAAAGTTAAAAGTTAGTTTGTAAACTTTTAGCAATTGGCAATAATTTTCCATCCTTGAAGTTACTAGATATCCACATGCCAGAATTTGATCTCAATGTATCTGATCCCATATGTTGTATATACAATAGAATATATAGAACATAGTTATCTCAGAAATATAAGATAGGTTCGTGTAAGAAACAGCCAGGGATTCCCTACAGCATACTTTAGTATGGTCTTGTAGGTAAAACACGATTGCTAGAGATTACAATTAGAAGATGTTCACCGTCCAGCCGTCCAGGTAGCGCAAATTAGAGACTCTTTTTAACTCAGGTCATGTCAGGCTCAGGTTTCACTCAGTCCGTTCAATGTATTTATTAATTTATTATGTTGTGACTAATTTCAGCAACATAAATTTGAAGGAAACTCTCACGCACATACCTAAACTGGGTTATATAAAGGTTTTTTTTTAGAGGTTTGGTTTTGAAACTGGCAACACTGTTTCTACAGATAGTCAATTTGACAGTTGAAAGTTGATTTGTGTTTAGTACGTTTTGTCATTTTACGATTAATAGATTAACGCCAGAACAACACGTGCAAATTTATTTTGAAAACCATGGTTCGGTTCGTCAAACTTATCGTGAGCTACGTCCATTTTACGGTCCATATAATCGTCCATCTGAACAAGTTATTCGTACGTACACTCTAGTGGATAATACTCATCCCCAAAGACGACAAATAGTGCGAACAGAAGAAGTTATTGCGGTTGTGGAGCGCAGTGCTGAGGAGAATCCGAATGAGTCGATTCGCCATCAGCTTTTGGAGCTATGCCCGTCCACTTTGTGCAAGGTTTTAGGGAAAGGTCTAGGCTTAAAAGCTTATAAGATCCAGCTTGTGCAAGAGTTGAAACCGGGTGACCATTATATGCGCCGTAGGTTCGGTGGATGGGCCGAAAACATTATTCAGCTTGATCCTCATTTTCATTTTCAACGCAAAATTTTGTTCTCCGATGAGGTCCATTTTTGGTTGAATGGAAATGTAACCAAGCAAAATTGGCGAATTTGGAGTGGAGAACACCCAGAAGCCTTTGTCGAGACGCCCTTACAACCATTAGAACTCACTGTTTGGTGTGCTTTATGGGCTGGTGGAACCATCGGCCCATATTTCTTTAAGGATGATGCCGGCCAGAATGTTACCGTCAACGGAGAGCGGTATAGAAACATGATTTCTGACTTCCTCGTTCCTCAATTTAATAGCATTGACGTGCGGAGCTTTGGTTTCACCAAGATGGCGCAACATGCCATACGGCGCGCAACAAAATCACATTTGCTGAGCGCATAATTTCGCGTAATGGACCTGTGAACTGGCCTCCATGATTCTCTGATCTCACACCATTAGATTACTTTCTTTGAGGGTATGTGAAGTCACTAGTCTATGTCGATAAACCAGAGACGTTGGACGACTTGAAAGTTAACATTCGCTATATTATTGCTGATATACGGACCCAGTTGCTCGATAAAGTTGTCGAAAATTGGACTTAATGACTGCGCTACATTTGAGCTAGCCGTGGCGCGCACATGCCCGATATCGTATTTAATGGCATAAAATTATCTATTAAATAAGGCTAATATCATAGACATTGAAATTAGCTTCAAGTGTTTTATTTCATATTGAATTTGTATACCTCCAAAAAAAGCACCCTTTACAATAATATCATGGGTCGACTTCGAGCTCTGAAAAATGTTGCATTGAACAAAAATAGGCTTCGTCAGTGACTACTGACGGCAGAGGTGTAACACTCAATTGAAGATTTACAAGTATTGAAAAGTATTTAAAAGTATTACCCTGTAAATGGGTAGAAAAACTCAGGCTAAGATGTGAGATGGAAATCCTATAAAATACTTACGTATCACCGAACTAAGTTTCATTTGTCCCAAAACATCCCTAGTATGAGCCAACTATGTTACTATCACTTCGACCCAAATATCGATTTTATACTTTTTGGTGTTAACGCCTGCAGCAGCATTTTGAAGGTGTGGATGGCAACCTTAAATAAACTATAGTATTATAGTGTTCGGCCACCAAACCGGAGAGAATATCGAATTCATTCTTTTGTAGAGTGCAAGGGTATGACTTAGGGAATCTGGCGCACAAAAGCTTATGGCCAATTATAAACTCTAAATTGATAGACGCTAAATTGACGGCGCAAGAAATAAATTATTCAAGTCAGCAATTGGTTGAAGATCCCTTTCTCTGAGGTTCTTGGACACTTTAGTATAGAGAGGAAAAGAAAGGGAAAGGGTTTGGGCGTTAACATCACTTCAAGGCTAAAATGTTTTAGCACTTTCATTAGAAAGAATGGAATGATTTATTCATTATAAAGGGTCCGCCATCTAACGTTTTTTTTTTGTAAACTAGTGCTTATTTCGTGAATGGTAACACTTAGCTCATGTCTGATTTGACAGATAATTAGTTTTATCCTTCCGGTTAATAATGGAAAATAATTTCATTCAAATGGCTGCCTCGGCTGGCCATGCAGTAGCCTACACGATCGGTCCAATTTTTAAGCACATTATCGATTGTGTGCAGCTGTATTTCACCAATGGCTTCACGAATATTGTCCTTTAAAGCGTCAATTGTCTCTGGCTTGTCGGCGTAACACTTATCTTTTACGGCACCCCACAAATAATAGTCCAACGGTGTCAAATCGCAGCTCCGAGTTGGCCAAAGGACATCAGCTCTGCGGCTGATAAGGCGATTTTCAAAAACAGGGCGCAAATCATCGAGTGTAGCTTCGGCTGTGTGGCACGTAGCGCCGTCCTGTTGAAACCAAATGTTGCCAATATCCTCCTCTTCAATCTTTGTGAACAAAAATTCGTTCAACATGGCCCGATAACGATCGTCATTGACTGTAACGGCCACTCCATGCTCATTTTCGAAGAAAAATGGCCAATTATGCCTCTGGACCAAAATCCGCACCAAACAGTGACTCGTTTTGGGTGTATCGGCTTTTCAATGTATGCGTGCGGGTTTTCTGTGCCCCAAATGCGACTTCTCTAAGTCGATCGCAGGCCCACTTAGCGAAGCGAAAACGCATTGGATGGTCAGTTGGCTTCAACTCCTGAACCAATTGGCCTTTGTATGGCGTCATACCAAGGTCTTTATGCAAAATTCGTCTCAATGATGTCTCCGAAATGTTCAATTGTTGAGAACGACGGTGAATTGATGTTGATGGCGCTTCACGCACACTTTCTGCCACAGCAGCAATATTCTCGGGTGTACGCACTGTTTTTGGCTTTTCACGCTTTGGTTTATCGATGAGGATGCCAGTTTCTTTCACTTTTTTCACAAGATAACGAACATAGGGAGCTGACGGTGCTTCTCTTCTTCTAAAATCCGTACGCAATTTTCGCACACATTCTGCAACATTACCATGATTTTCAAAGTAATGTCGCAATATTTCCCAGCGTTGTTCAAGCGTATACACAGCCATTTATCCAGCGGAAGGATAAAACTAATTATCTGTCAAATCAAACATGAGCTAAGTGTTACCATTCACGAAATAAGCACTAGTTGAAAAAAAAAACGTTAGATGGCGGACCCTTTAGATTCTTAGTTTGAGAGTAATTTTGATAACGTCCTTGGGATAAAGTCTGATCAAAAAATGGCAAACCACTCATTGACGTATAGAGTATTCAGAATTTCAGTGAATTTGTAAGAAAAATATCTGTAACTAACAGGCTGTAGAGTAGCGGAACATCAGTGGAACATGAAGGATTCATCTATTATCATCTCTTTTTACTGGATCGGTCACAAAAACCTCTCTCAACATGACCCTTAAATACGTAGTATAATGAGTATAATGAAGATTCTCTGTAAGCTCCGACCACTTTAGGAATCGTTATTTCTACCTCGAGACGTGTTCCTTTATAGTGGTACCGGTGTTTTATTTTCATCAACACCTGTCTTCAAAGTATCTTTAATGTGGCATTCCAAAGAAACATGCACGTGGAGAATGTAGAATGAATGCAGGATCTGATTTTCGAAATCTTAGAGTACGCGCCAGATGGACTCTACATACAGTTTAGGTAACTTACTTGCTTTTTGTTTGTCGAGGACCAATAATTCTACATTATCAATTTCCAGAAGAAATGATAAAAGTAGAAATAGCTTGACTACTATAGGTTTCTATAAGTACCCGGTTTGTGTGTTTTACTGGTACTTTATATGCGAATATATGTTAAGTAGTCCAAATGATTTAAAAAATAAGGAAAAAGAAAATGAAAATGAATATTATTTAAGAAAAGTTAATCTCGTTCGCTGCGTCCATTTCGTTTTTGGTCGTAGCTATCGTCGATAAATTATTTGTTGTAAGTCGTCTTGATCTCCTGATATTCGTCTTCTTGAACATGTGTCCAAGTAGTTCAGTCCATTCAGTATGTATGCCTAACACTCCGTCCACAATAGGCCATCCTGAAGATTCAATTTCGTCCTCGGCGTTTCATGGCTTCAAATGATCCGCAGCCGCCCTGTAACCATTCTGTTAGGACCATTTGCTGACCCTACTTTTTGAACTTCATATCTGTCATTGACTCCAACTTTAATTATCTTTTTTGGTTCCAAGAACTTTAGTTTTAGTTTGGCTTGGAAATTTTTCTACTTATTCTACAACATCTCAAGAATGTGTCCTTGAAATTTCAAAGCAAAATCTTTATTCGTTTCGAAATGGCAGCGTGTTTTCGGCCGCAGATGCACGCCCGATTTTAGTGCGCACAGCAGGAAGTTCCATTCCGCCTGCTCCTTTTCTTAACAGAACAAAGAGGCATCTTTGGCATCAAAAGAAGCCCGTACACTTCGTAAACAAGGAAGAGTAGCTCAAGACGAGTTTTACGAAGAATCAGAAGGAATTTTGTATGCCCCGGCATGCAACATAACTCAAAAAATAATTGTCCGATCGATCTAAAATTTGCACCTTTAGCTATACTCTAAACCTTTGAAATATGATTTTCAATGCAAATTATATAAATTGGTAAAACAAAATTGTAAAAAAAGGTGATTTTTTTCTGATCTCCATAATTTTTGCAAAATTAAATTTCTTTTGGGTTTTAAAGGCTTGGAGTTGGAGAAATAATGTTTTTAACAAGACCTATTTTGATTTTTTGTTACAGACGAAAGATAAAGTCCCTAGCTTGCATGCCATTTTCAAAAACGTTCCACTTTGACGCCGTGTGCAGCGCCCCCATCTTGGAAAAGAAAAGAAAACATTTATAGTTAACAGATGTTTCTATCTGCCAATAAAAGATTTTTTTAAATAAAATATCAATTTTTCACTGACTTAAAAATCCTTAAAAAATGTACCTTGTTTCGGCACCTTCCCCCCCTTAAAAAAGCAGCATTACCTCTTTCAAGTTTGCTGTTTTTATTGGAATTTTGTAAACGAGTCGATTATAACAAACAAATACCTGTACAACTTCGCTGTCTCAAACATTTTTTTTTTTTATAATTTACGCGCGCCTAAGGGGTTAGATACCCTTTTACTGTTGACAAGGCGCGGGCGGAAAGGTAGAAGGAGGAGAAAGGAAAATTGTTTTGTAGTGGTTTGAAGCACAGGTGTATTTGGATTCGATATTAGCTCACCAGGGGTGGGAGTCCGAATAGGACGGAGAGTTTCTTCTTTACACAGAGTGATTCGAAGGTTATAATTCACATTGTTTTTTGTGCTTGAAACTCTACAACAGCCATATCTACGTGTCAGTGTTATGCCTTCACACGCAGAATTTTTCTGTCTGAGTTCCAATTAAACAAATGAGAAATGTTGTCAATGGGTAGGATTCGAACCTTGACTCTCCGAGTGAGAAGCGATTGCTAGTACCACTACACCACGGCCACCCCACATTGTACCCAAGTAAGTAAATTTTAATTTTTGTGCTAGGATTGAATCAGTGATTTGGCAAGAAAAGAGTAACAACTGATGAACTTCTAAAAATATCCGGGAAAAGCCTAAAAAACGCTGAAATTCTGCAAAATCCGGCGGTACAGGGAACCGCTTGACTGTTTCGACCTTTTTTAAAGACTAGACTTTCTTTATCAGATATTCTATCTTCCTTTTAAGGAACTGACATTTTTTCCAATTGATTTGAATACCGTTTGCTGTCACAACATCCAGGGTTTCTTTCAATCGAATAAAGTTCCCATTTTCATTCAGCAGATGTCGGAATACTTTCTCGCTAAAACGGTTAAAACTGGAGGGACTTAAGTAAAGTCCAAATGGTGTTCTCAAGAACTCACAATTGACCCTATGTGTACCGAATGCTTGACTCTTCCCGTGGAACAAGGAAAAACGAATTATTCAGGTCGTTGGTAGTAAAGACTGACTAATGCACCTGAAAACAATTGTACATCCATGAGTGGCATTGGAAAGCGATCCTTTATTTTCTACGTGTTGGGATCTCGGTAGTCCATCCAGAGACAGAATTAATGATCTTTTTTCTTAGTGAGGACTATGCAGCTTCCTTTAATCAATCTCTGATTTGTACATCAATGAATTCTTTTCCTTTCAGAGCGAATCAGCGTGGTCTATGATGCACTGGTGTCTCGTCAATAAGAGTTATCTTCTTACGGTCACTAGTAATCGGTTTTGTATTTGACTGGTAACTCTGAATCACATTCTGAATTGTATCTTGATGCTTAAACGGAGCGTATACTGTCATTTCGTCATCAACCGATATATTGTAGAAAGGAAGACTGTGCTGGTGTTGTTATTGTCTAGTTTACTTACCATCGGTCTTCCTTGTGCATTTTATTGAATCTGATGTTAGTTATATGTCGGCTAATTCTAGAAAACTTTGTTCCAGTATCATGTTAGCCAACTAAGCATACTCGTAATCATCACTGTTTATTGTTAGATGGAAGTAACGTAAAGACTTTTGTTGATGGCTCGAACTTCGGTGGGCCAATAATGGAAGATCGGAAACAGCGAAACGCCTGTTCATTTGATTTGCGATCCATCACGTGCATGTATATTACCTTTCGGGCATAGGTACTGCTTGGCTGCGGTAGCTCATTCCATCCTATAGTCGTACACTTTTCCTCGAGATTACTAATCCATTTTACTGATGACCCAAAGTCAGACCCGGAGAAAGTTTTGAAGGAATCCTCTAAATCTTTGAAGTTAAATAGGGCTTTAGTAGTTTCCTTAAGATGTGCACGTGTATATTTTTCATAACCAAACCAGAAGGGGTATTGAAGATAAAAGGAATTTCATTAAATATGCACAAATTTTTCCAACAGGAATTCTCGAAACTCACGCATTTTCACCATTTTTTCAGACATTGTATGCTCCAGATTCGCGTTGTTACGACTACGTTAGTTGTATGTTTTCCAGTTTTCTGTCCCGTAAAGCGAACAATTGAGTATTTAGTGAAAAAATTCGAATCGATTTGTTCACCGTTTTACACGCAACAGTTGGCAATCAATAGAGTCGCCGTTCTCAAGAGATGGGTAATTCCCAAATACATCTGTAGCGTATGTTGCGAAAAGACTTGAAAGCTTAAAGACAAATGACTATCATGCGCGTCGAACTTTCACTGGCTGGGCTCTATTGAAGATGGAAGAAGGTCCGGGTTATCACCTCAGTGACGAGGCACATTTTCGGCTGAATGGCTTTGTTAATAACCAAAATTGGAACAGCCGGATGTATACCCAAAGAGCTTTTGTATGTTTGGTGTTAACCAATTTTGTTATTTATTTGAATAAATTGGAACTGTCATTTTTGGAGGATCTGAGGTTTCAATAGAAGGTGCGAAGAAACAAGCTACATTAGCCGCTTTTAGACTCATTCTTTTGGGACTAAACTAAGTCCCTAGTCTCTGAGAATAAGGCAGAAACTTCAGACGGCTTTATGGATTATTGGCCGTATAACGAAAAAAAGTTATTAAAATCTGAGGCCAGCGCATCCACTCATGCAAAGGGTTCTGCGGAGGACATTTGAATAAAATGTATAAGCCCAGTTGAGGCCACTGTTTGGTTAGCGAAAGGTTTTTTGAGTTTCTGCCAAATCATCACTAACGCAGTCACTCACATCCATCTAATCCCAAATCTCAGTTAATCATTGATATAACATCCCTTTTAGTTGCTACTTTCTGGCGATCCAATTTTTTTTTTCGACAAACACTTGAACAAGGGTCAGCTGTTGTTTTCCTTAAGGAGATAAAATAAATCGTATCTCACACTTTCTTCACGTTGCCTTTTTTTTTAGTAAACAAAAAGCAAATATTTCCTTGTCAGAAAGAAATCCTTTTTTTCCGTTTTTGTCTCGCGTGTGCAAGAGAGAAAGTTATGATCTAATTTCCCATCGTATCAACTCAATTGCAAGGATTCTCTCTCAACTTTTTAGACAGTTCGTGAGGCTGGCTTAAACTCAGCTGGCATCAGTTACTTTTTCAAAAAAAAAAAAAAACACAAAAATGAAAGAAAAAAAAAGACCAATAAAACTTTTCCATTACAAAAGGAGAAGAAGTCCTCTTAAGGATTTCTTCTATTGCAGTTTTGTAGTTTCACAAAATTTATCCTGGAATTTGAGTTTTACTGCGCGGCGCGGTGCTAGTTGACTGTTCTAACCGGAGAAACAATTTCTATCGGACACAAGACAAATTGCAAACTGTTACCAACCCAAAGAGATTGTTTAGTTGAGTTCTTCTTCGTTATCCGGATTTTAGTTTTTTTGTGTTCGTCCTTTGTTATACTCATATCAAAGTTTAGTTGAGAGAAATCACATTTTCTACTTGACTCGATTGCTAAGAAACTGTTATCCTTGCCACTACTTAGTCCTGGTGGATTGCTGCTTTCAATTTGATAGTATTTTTCGCACAAGTACGATGTAAAATGATTTGTGTTTGTCTTCTTTCTCTCACTTTTCTTTCGACCTCAAGGAGCGAAGTTTTAATGGGAGTCTATAAGGTTGTTGCAGGAACTGCAACTGAAATCGAACGCAAGAGCTATTCTAATTAATTTGATTGCTCGAGAAGTGAAGTATATATTTGGTTTTGAATGATTTACATGATAGGTGAATGAGCAAGGGATCAACTAAAATTCCCCAACACAGGTCCCGTGTGGACATCACTTGAATCTTATGCGTATGTAGATGTATCATATTAATGTTAACGATTCCACTCGATTTCGTTTGGATCATACTATAAATTTTTAATTTTTTTTATGTTGACTTTTATCGCTTGTGATTTTAATTTGTTATGAGTGGCTTTCGTCCTATTTTCTCGGTGATGTCCTTCTCAAAAGGGGAGAAAAGAGAAAAAAAGGGAGAGGAATTTTTTTTATAGCATCGAAGCAATAAATGTAAACATTAATTACGTGACCAGTTTTTCTAAGTGAAGTTATGAAAGGCAGTCCGTTTTATGGTGTCTTTTGCTTTCGTAGTCTAGACAGGGAATTGTTTTGTTTGTTTGTTGTTGTTTTGATGCTTTTCGTTTTGGAAAACAACGAGCTGGGTTCAATTTATTTTACGAGCTCTCCTGGGCTTACGTAGGTGGATAGTGTCTATATTGTCCGTTGAGGAATTCGGATACATGAACGTAAGATTTTGCTTTATCACAGACTTGAAAGGTGTCAGTACACAAGAGAGTGATAAGATGGTGATATTGAACGCATTGTGGAAAAAAGGACTTTGGGATTACAAATGATATTCTCGTGAGTTGGAAGACTTTTCAAATTAAATGGATAGAATGAATTTTTTCCGATGAAAGTCATTGGTATTGGCATAAGCAGGAAGCCACAAAGTTACATTCTATTCAAGGAGTTGTTTAACCGGCGATTTAAGAAATAAATGAAGAGAAGCGTAATTAAGAGACACCGGACTATGCGACATCATACCCAGAACCCTGGACTCGACATTGAAAAATGTTAAATCTATTTTTACAGACACAATAACAAAATATTTCATTGTGGTTTCGACTATTCATTTCCACTTTAGTTTCAAATGAGTACAGAGAAAAGACGACTTCCGCAGTACTTATGTATCTATTATATGTACTTAGATTCGCCATCAACTTTAATAGTCTTCTACTGCACCCATATGTGTCTTATCTGTGGTTTAGGATGTTTAAGAAGATCATCACTATATAGCGAGAACTTGTCTTTTTGTGCCGAAATCAATCTCACCATCTTTGGCCAAATTGCAACCAAGGTTTAGTTGATACGGCACAAGCTACGACACGAACGGAAAATGGCACAAATTTGTCGTAGGATCACCTTAATTTCCTTATGATTCAATACTACCGCTATCACCAAAGAAGTATTCAAACTAATTTAATACTGTGATTCCATGAAGTTCGGATAAATGATAAATGTGCTGCTCGGAATACCTTTTGAGGCGGTAGTACACTTGGCACTAATGACTCTCCTTTCCCTGGATGTTCATATCATGAGCTGCACTCCCAGAGCCATCTTCCTTTTAAAAAGAAGTGGTCTTTACTGCAACACCCACTAGAGTCTTGATAACATTGGGTGCCGACTGTCCTTTAGCTCTTGATATCTGGCTTGATATCTGGCCTACGGTCGCATCAGGTTGGAGATATTCGGCGCTGATGTTGTGGTTGCTAGTACTGTAAAGCGTTTTGAAAAACGCAAACGTAAAGTACGTTTTTAAAAACGCAGTTGTGATCGTAAAGCTTCAACCAGCCATCCGAAAGGCCAAGAATTTGTCAGTCAAGATGTGATTGCTCCAGTCATAAGCTACGAAACAAAAACGTAATCGCGCAGCTATTGTGTTAGCTTTTACCCATGTGGCTCAATAATACCTTGATTACCGAAGACGTTAGATAAATTCACTTAATATTGCGACTCCATGAAGGTAGGGCTAATCATATGTACTGATGTTAAGGCTTGGAATACTTTTGAGACAGAAATAAAAGCATCGTCTTATGCTTAAAGCTCACTTCTAAGGTAGTGAGATTAAACTGACAAACCATTAGCTCCTATAACATGAAATTTATCTATCGCGCCACCTTATTTCATTTATTTCGGCTGTTGTAACCGATAATAATAACGAAAACTTCAATGGTAGTTGTACAATATATCAAAACCTTGGCAGACAGCAAAGCTAGCTTTAAAAACTAATTACAACTAGAAAAGACGGTTATTAAGACACCAATCAAGCTTGCTGAAAAGTGATTGAGCTTCATATGCGCAAGACTAGTCTGCTTTCTCTATCCATTGTGCTATACAAAGTGTGACCAGATAAGAACGATATAAAAAATATGTAAATAAAACAACAACGATGTGAGATATAAAACTGTTCCTGGCTTTATTTTGAAGATACGTTCATGCCATTATATATGGAATAGCACATCACTCAAATGGCTGCTTCGTCTTTGTTGGCAGTTCTTCAAGCGGTCGGTCCAATATTTGATGACTCGTTCCAATATGTGCGGCGTTATTCCGGCAATAGCGTGTCGAATGTTGGCCTCGAGCTCGTGCAAAGTGGTTGACTTGCTAGCGTAGACTAAGGACTTGACGTAGCCCGAGAGAAAATGGCTGAGTGGTGTCAAATCGCATAATCGCGGCGGTCAATTGATGAACGCTCACTGTGAGATGATCCAGTCGCCAGTAACATATAGGCAACCCCATTAACTAAGAGAGACCATTAGCAAAGGCATTAAGAAATCGAAGTGCCAAAATTGTGATAATTGTCCAGCTCATTCTCTTAGTTTTAACCCTAGTTTGTCATGGTTCTTGAATATGTTTTCCTTACGGAGCTTTCGAACTGACCATAGCAATGACAAGCCCTATCTTCAGACTTGTTGTCATGACGAATACGGTTAACATGAAAAGAACTGAATGAAACACATTTGAGCCGATATGTCGCTGTATATCAATATCAATTGGGGGAATATCTAAATAGGTTATGTGTCCGTTTTTGCAGCACTGTGAACATAATAGTAAGGGCACGTAAAATCTGTGCATCTGTGCCTTCCATGTGTCTGAAGCAATGAACTATTAACTTTGGACTTTGAGAAACGAAAGCAAAAAGCACATGAATGTGTTTAACTTAGGACATCAGCGTCATTGCATTACAAAATAAATCATCCTTTCTTCTCAGGAAAATTAAAAAAAAAAAAATAAGAAGAAAGAAAAACTGGAAAACCATAATTGTAAGTGTCCTTTTCGGGTCATTACTTTAATGAATTCATAATAAGACGAGAGGGTAAAAAAAGTAATTCACAAGCTTCCTGTAAACAACTCTGTGTACATTTCCGGAAGGGATTCCCGCAGAAACAAAATTATACTAACCACGCAACAAAGAAAAAAAAGTCAAAGAAGTGTGAAAGAATAGCAAGAAAAAGGAATTAATCCAGGATAAGATCACTACTTAAAAGGGCACTAACTTTCGTCCCCCTCCCAAAGAACACGTCCACCAAGGACAACAAACAAACCATGCACTAGTAACATCAAAAAAAGAAATATGCAAGATTACACCCTATCCGCTACTATCCTGTGGCTTAGTTCTCTTTCACTAAGTGACAAAAAATAAAGAAAAAATAATGCAAACCACGTATCCAAGTCATCAACGCATCTCTGCCGCCGTCATCATCGCCGTTGTCGTGCTTCGCATTTTCATCCTTTTCTTATAGAACTCCTACACAGGCCTATATACAAATCGTATAGCTATCTCAAGTAGACCTATATGTGCTAGTACCTCTCCGTTCTGAAACTAACTAGATCACACACACACACAAACACAAAAGCACTTGGACAACTTCCATAAGAAAGTCGGCACAAAGTTTTAATGAAACCTTTAAGTTGGAGACAGACGCAGGAATAGCACCAGGAACTGAACCAGAGCCAGGACCTTGTTCTCTTATTCCTATTTTTTTTTTCAACTAATTATCATGCGAACTTTGGACATGACCATGTTTTTTTCTCCTTTTCCAACATTTTTTACACAGGACGATGTTTTGCAGCGTTACAAAGTGATTCTTTATCATGTTTAAGGATATCGCTTATGTTCGTTGTCTGTATTAAAGAAGGAGGCAGAAAAAAAGCAGAAACGAGAAGATGGTAAAGAAATTAACTTCGTGGTATTCTATTTTAGCCCTGTTTGGCCCGGTTATTCTGGAGTACGTAAGTATGTGCTGGTGAAGTCCACTTTTGAATGACAGTACAGCACGAAGAGTGTAATTAACATAAAGTAATTATGAAAGGACATTAAAATTGAGGTAAATCCTTGAGGTTTAGGTGACAAACATGGGAATGAGAACAAAATAGGAAAGATAAAGGTATAGTACTCGTATTCGGATAGATGCTTGGGGCTACCCAAACAAGGGGATTACTTTGGTGTTTAGAAACACAAATAACCAGAACTCCAGGCAAGAACGCAGAGGAAGAATAATTATCCTTCATGATGAAATTTCGTCGCCCTTTAACTTGTTTTAGACTAACTCACAATAGACTGTCGGAAAGGATGTCATAATTACGTTGTTTATTGCTACGACATAGTTAGGTTTATTAGAATAGAAATGGTTGGGATAGTATAACAGACAAAACGCGACGGAAATATTACAATGTTAGGGCTAAATGGGAGTTGGTCGCAGTCGCAGAACGAGGGCGAACCAACTTACCAGGTCGGAAGTTCCTTATACTTCTGTTACGTTTTTAATACTTCGGACAAAGGGTTATGTAAATAATATTGGGGTCGTTCCATATTTAAATACAAATTTCTTACATAATCAATAACTTGAACTTCTCCTTCACATAGTACATCCATCCGAAAAACCGTCCCTTTTTTACGAGTATCTGAAACAGATTCATGATATCTCTTGTCTCTATGTCAGTAACAGGAATTCTTAAAAAAAATTATTATTCACACCCATTTTCAATATTTCCGCAGAATCAATTTTCAATGTGTAAATTGTTAAATTCATGCAGTACTGCACACGTGTGACCTATTCCATGAATCGTCTAATGAAATTTCACCCCATAAACTTAAACTGCTGTGTCTCCAGGGAATCCTCTCAACACAATCTTCTGTGGCCTTTTAACTTTTTTTGTTTATTTTTTTTTTTAAATTTCAATAAAGCCTATTACATACATATACACAATGACGTAATACACCCAACTCCATGGGATATAAACATCAGTGCGACCTCTGTGTATATTTCAAAATCCCGCCCCTAAACAGGACATGAAATGAATTTTTAAATGACGCAACCGGATGGATTCTTGGTACGAAGTGGCAGCCCTCTATAGAACAACCAGACCAAAACCAAAAAAAACCTTACACAAGCGAGCTAACAAATGAAAAACATCGAAAACAGCAAGGATCATAACAACATCCGTCTTAGGTAACCATTGGTATTCCCGAGGAGAGTACCCAGATTTTTGCTATGTACGAGTATGTATAATATGCGGGGCTACGAATCCTCTTCTGTACGTGAGAGGGATACTCGCATCCCCATGAATGTTTATGTGTAATTCACATCAAATTTTATGGTTACTTCATTTTTATGATGACAACCTTCGTCGGACAGTGCTCAAATTCGAATGGATGTCCATCCTGACGGCTGGTTGGAGGGTCGGCCGATAGGGTGTCCTTTTTGGTAATTTCTATAAACTGGCCATTACCGAATGCGTATATGTAGCTGGGACGGGACATTACTATTCAAGCAGAGAGGCCCATCATCCCTAACATAATCAAAGGAACACATACATAAAAACTATTCACAGTTCGGGAAAAATTGAGGGCTAAAGATTTTTGGCCAACAAAATTCCTTCGGCCGGGAATACAGGTTAGTTTTAACTAACTTAACGTCAAGGAAATGAAGCAATCATCAAGGAATACATGTGAACAGGATGACTTAATGGAATTTTGTCGAAGATTACCGAAAGCTTGATTTGTAATCTATTTTAGAGTTAACCAAGTATTCTGTCAGCTATTTATTGGCGTCTTATATCAATTCCATACTGCGAAATTGGGCATTAAGATGCAGACAAATGTGGACATAAAAACAATATGCGAATGTTGGAAGGAGTTGATTTTCTGCGAAATTGGGCATTAAGATGCAGACAAATGTGGACATAAAAACAATATGCGAATGTTGGAAGGAGTTGATTTTCTGATGGAATAGGCCTCTGTAGATGAGTGTAATTTAAAGATTAAAGGCCTTCAACCGATGTGTTTATTATTAGTTAATTCCCAGTCCGATCAGCGGCGACAATTCTACCTAGGTATCATAAGAATAAGAAGAAAACACTGTTTAGTGGAGGCATTTACTGGTACAAGGAATTCACTAGTGCTGCAGATCTCTGAACGAGATTGCTTTCAGATGACAAGCTTTCCTGTGTTGGGGTGGAAATCAATGTGATTTTCTTAGGAAACAGCATCGGGAGGGCGAATAGGCAATAGAAAATAATAGACATACTCTTACCACTTTGTAATTTAAAACTTGACCAAAAATAGTCGAAATACAACTTATAGGTACTGGTGCGATCGGCAATGCTGTAACATAATGGCTCAAATCCTTAACCTGAAATAGAAATTGTCGGAAACGCTTTAAACGAGTTTAAACGAGTTAAGAAGGGTCCATGATGACACTCATAAGCTTCGAAACATACTGCCTGCTTTCTGCGATCTTTCATAAGCAGGATTAAATGGTATTTAAATGCTATACGAAACTCACTCTCAGTCAGTATGAGAAATTCCTTTAAAAAAAACTTTATAGTTCCGGAGTTTTCTAGTAGTGACTAAGACTTCAACTTGGCGATGTTAACAACACAAATAAACCTTCTGGCAAAACCAGAACTCAAATATAATCAGAAAAATCAAGATGTTACTCTTGCCATGCATGATGCATCCCATTTCGTAGCAGGAATCTATCTGCTTACATATAAAATAGAAGATCAACACCCTTTTTATATACCTTGTACGTAGCGTAGTGGCATCTAAGAACCGTGCGGTTGAAAAATTCACGTCTTTGGTCTTGAAAATAACTGTCACACCACGCACTGGTTGTGATATACATCCAACATACATCCAAAATTCGTAAGAATTATTCTACCTGTCATTTTACCTACCCTAGTGCGCATATATTATATAACCATATACTAACTACTGATATTCACCCAACTCCATTGAAATGCCCAAAAAGACTACCGTACAATCTCCATCTTACCCTATTTATCCAAAGTATTTCTAATAACTTGCTTTCTCCCTTTCAATCCGGTTTCAGGAAAAGTCACAGTTGCATAACAGTGATAACGAAAGTTGTGAATGATATTAGGGACTCCCTAGATAATGGCAAAGTCACCTTCCTCTTGCTTCTGGACCTCTCTAAAGCATTTGACGGTGTTGATCACATCAATTCATGCTATAAGCTCCGAACTTTGCTTGGTTTCTCAAATGGTGCTTCTACTCTTATCCTGTCATACCTCAAATTTCGTAAACAAGCTGTATCAGTTGGTGATAATTCGTCTAATTTTCTTTATACTTCTAGAAGTGTTCCTCAAGGTTCGATCTTGGGGCCACTTTTTTTCTCTCTTTATGTCAAAGATATTCCTTCCTTAATGTCACCGTCCTAACTCGTGCACATGTATGCTGATGCTGACGTGGAATTATATCGTAGCTGCCCACTTGGATTGATAGAAGATTGCGCATATTCCATCAACCACGACTTAGTGAAAATCTGCGATTGGTGTGAGAAAAATGGCTTCTTCCTGAACCCCTGAAACTAAATGCATTGTTATCAGCAAGAAACCCTTATACCTTTCTTATTTTCCTGACATATTCATTTACTTACAATGTCGAAACTGCGAAAAATCTAGAACTACTTTTCAATAGGACTCTGACATGGGGTGTATACATCAATGAGGACATTGGTAAACTACATGGAGGGCTACAACTAGCTTTGGATGTCACAATTGTATTCACCCCTTAGGACACGCATTTTCTGGCGAAAACTCTAATCATTCCCGTTCTTACCTATGGACGGGAACTTTTTTGCAATTGTGATGCAAACAGCCGACGAAAGCCGAAGATGTCACGGTGCCTAAGATGTTTTGATAGAATCTCTAATTACTCAAAAACACTTTACAACACGTCGTTTGATAATTTCCTTCGTTACAGATCTCTTATTCTGGTATCAAATATTATACGGCTGTTTGTATTGTTTGGTTATCTTTTTAACAAGAGACCAGATCATGCCATCTTATTCATCCGCGTTATTCTAGTCTTACCTCCGAGCGGCAGTTTCTCGGTAATACTGTCTGCCCAGGCGACCGTGTTTCATGTGTTTCATGAGTTTTCGAACGGAGCTAAAGTCGTTTCTCCATAGCAACAACATTTACTAATACCTGGTTTTTATATACTCGTACATATTATGCAGATGAAGATGATTGTAGAACTTAATATTCCTGTTTCTTATTTATTTAATCTTCTTTTATTTTTTTTTAATTAAATATACCCTATCACTATAATTACTTAACACTTATTTTCATTTATGTATCTTACAGAAATTTTAAGCTTTATAAGACATTTTTGTATCTTAATGTGTATGCATTATGCAATAAATGAATTAAATTAAATTAAGGGGGTAGTCTCATGTTCGATCTTCAAAAAGTCGATTTTTTTTTTTTGCCTAATTTCAAAGTTCAATAAGTTGAGAATATACTGTGAAAATTTTATACCATATTGTTATATGTTGGAGTGTGCTCCCACAACCTCCCTTTAATGCGAAAGTAGAAGCTTTTGAGCCACACTTGATGTTCTAGACAAACAACCAAGTGTGGGTGCTTTTCGAAAACAAGTTGCTCTTCTGCGAAGATAAAGTTGGAGCGCAGCTTTCCTATAATTTGGAGCATCGGTGAGCAACCAAGCCACGCTTAAGAAAAGCGCGCGCAATTCACCGCTGGTTGTTTGTCTGCTTGTTATAGCGTTACTAAGCGTCACTTATGTTCGATCTCACGCGTGCTTCGGACTACATTCTAAGATCAAATGTATTTTTTATAAAGGAATAAAGCACAATTTAATTTGTAATTAACTCTCTTCTGTTCTTTTATCCAATAA
Organism: Volucella bombylans; assembly: GCA_949129095.1. NCBI lineage: Eukaryota > Metazoa > Arthropoda > Insecta > Diptera > Syrphidae > Volucella > Volucella bombylans. The sequence goes on along the minus strand of OX422143.1, from coordinate 112,172,750 downwards.
CACGATTAAACCCCAACTATCTTAATCGTTACTATATACTAAGTCATTTTAAAGTTACAGCAAATAATAGGGGAGAACGTGCTCTGCAGCTGCGGCGCTCATACTTGCGATATTGTTTAGGACCCTATAGCCTTGAAAATTTTATACTTGTAGTGTACGACACGTAGACTTTTGGTATTTTAAAGGAAAGTGAAAGTCAGTACAATATATGCTTGCATTTCAAAGTGTTATAAATCTAGCTCTGAAAATTTTTCTATTTTTCGAATGAGAAAATCAGTATGTGCTTGTATTTGAACGTGTTAACGTCTAGTTAAAATGGACAATAAAGGCACGAAAAGAGAAAGACACCCAGGAGAAAAAGCTAAAAAAAAATAATTTTAGAGGAAATCAACAGACTGCTGAGGAAAATACTGATTTTGTTAGTGCATCTGCTCAAAAATTTCAAGGTGAAGACGATTGTGAAGTGAATTATGATCCGACAATGGTGAAATATAAATAGCGTAATGGTGATATAGAGTTCTTGAAACGATCACAGTAATTATTAGGCTTTAAATTATGTGCTAAATGCCCATGTAAACATTGATCAACTGTTGTCCAATGACAAAAAATGCATACGAAATCAACAGACGTTTGGTGTTTGTTATGCGTTTATTTGGAATTGGTAAAAAAGGGTCTTGAACTTTTTTGTTCTCTAATGGATTTGGGTCAAGGTTTTAGTAATCAAGGTTATTATTCAATTGTAGTACACATACACATTGCCGTAAATCGTGTAGCTAAAAACGTTTTCCAAAAAGCAGTGAAAGAAGAGCAAGAGAAAAACATTCAATTTGATCATCCGAAAAACGAAATTACTGTTTCAGGTGATGGATCGTGTTCTAAGCGTGGCTTTACGTCACTTTTGGGTATTGTTCCTCTTATTGGAAAATATTCTAATTAAATCTTAGATGTAATTGTAAAATCGAGTGTGTGTAAAGCTTGTGAAAAATTGTCAGGAAAAGAAAAAAAGTGATGAATACGCTGCTTGGTACGAGTATGATGAACATCAGTAGAATTGTACAGCTAATAACGAAGAAGTTATTAAAGTTTTAAAGCCGATCTACGAAGACTTGTCGGAAACACTCAAAATAATAATGAAAGCTTTAATAACTGTAACATTTTTACGGGCAAACAATTTTTGGAAATTCCAACGCTCACGACAGCGTGTATTTTCAATGAAGACCAAAAAAGTGTTTTAAAAATAACGGATGTAATGGGCGGCCGCAGAGGCCATGAACTTTGCATAGCGGGCCGATGACACTCGCATATACAACGCAGAGAAGAGGGTCTCTGCCGTCGCAAAAAGCGAAAGAATTCCACGTAGATCAGCGAGAGTTACTGAAAATGATACTTATGAAGAAACCGAAGGTATACTGTACGCGCCAGGAATAGATGATTAATGTAAGTATAAATTTTCAATGAAAAAAAAATTTTCTTCTCCAAACTTTAAACGCGTTTTTCTCGAAACTACTTTTTCTCCGTCGGCCCAGATGACTAAAAAAAACTATTGGACCGATTAGGTTGAAATTTTAACACAATATTCTACACATGAATATACTTATACTTAAACTTTTTTTATATCTCGATTTTAAACCGAAGAAACAGTCAATTTTCGAAAAAAAAAATTACAAGGCCGATATGTTGTTATTTTTCACTCAAAGGTCACACTGCTTTCACAACGTACTGATGTACGTTCCGTAGTAGAATTCTTAACTACAGCGTCTTCGTAAAAAGCACTGCTGCTGCTTTTGAAGAAGAAAAAAATATATGTAATAGTTCAATGTAAAAGTAAATACAATAGTAAGGTTGTAAGATGATAGTAACCCGGCAAAATTGCTCTTCAAATATGCACTTTCTTCTTGTTGGTAGAGTTGAGTGTGAGCTCGACAAAAGTACAAAAACAAGAACAAACGTAGCATTTTAATCGATGTTTGAACAACGCTTGCGATCATAGCATTGATCGCTTATCATCAATCTGAGAGGCGGATCCTCCTTGTACATTAAAGAGTCTATCAAATATACTGAAGGCCTTCAAATAGAGCTCGAATTTGTGCAAGTACTCACAGTATGTGTATGAAATAGACATAATTTCCTTACCACTTCATCCAATTATTATTGAGCACCGAAACCTGTGCTCGAAACGAGTGTCTTCAAAAATATAATTTTTAAATCACTTGCATCTGGATCTTATCGATTTCTTCGTATCACAAGGAATATTTAACAATTTCATAAAAGTTTGTGATAGATTTGATCATTCTTCTGATTCTGCTTCAAGAAAGAAATTGAAGAAAAAGCCCGTAGAACGTATCACTTAAGACACCCTATGAACTAGAAGTCGAAGTAGATCATTTCGTTGAAAACATTCAATATGCCTCACGGAATGACACACCCTATCAAAGGAACAAACCAACAAACTACAGTGTAAACAAAAAAAGCATTAAAAGGTACTCGTACTAAAAGACCTAAGGTGCGCGACCAATTAGAAAAAATAACTAGAAATGGGCGAAAAGAGATAGGAGAAAACGGAAATCGTCGCTTCTCATCTGGAAGAAACCCTTATGTCATTCGGCGGTCAAGTAATCATCACCAATATCAGTTAATCGGAAAGAGCGTCCGACAATTATACGATGATAAATGCAACGCTAATGGAACTTATCACTGAAATAAAGAAATTAAAGTCTAAGTAAGTTCCCGATCACGACTGAATAACCGGGTAAGTCCTTAAAATGCTGTCTACAAATTCATTAACTAAATAATATAAAATTATATAAACCCGGAAAGTTGCTGAAGTCATAATGGTCCAAAAACCAGGAAAACCCCAAAAACCAGGATGACAAGAAGTTGTGTAGACCGATTTCAATTCCCCTAATTTTATCGAAAATCTTTGAGAGGGTAATTCAGAGAGGTATACTGCCAATTATGGATTAAGCATTCAACTACTGATCCGGTGCATAGAATCACCGACGTAATTGAGAAAGTTTTTGAAGAACAAAAGATTTGTCCAAGCGTATTCCTTGATGTCTCGCAAGCAGTCGGGTCTTTACGGACGGCTCCAAAACCAATATAGGATGTTGCGCTGGTGTCTTTCTGGAGGACGACAACGTTAGATTTCACTTCACATTAGGAAAGCTGTTTGGGAAAGTCCGTCTCCCAAGCGGAGATTTGCGCAATCCGGATTGCAGCGAACTATATTCCGGAGAATCTGTGGAGGGGGCAAAGTATTTACATCTGTAGCGACAGCCAACCGGCGCTTATGACCTTGTTGAATGCAAGAGATCATTGAATGCAGTTGGAAGGCGTGACCCTTGTCTGGGTCCCAGGTCACAATGGGATCGCGGGAAATGCCAGACAACGTTGGGTCTGACTGCGTCCTCGGTCTCATATGAGCACAACAGCAGATGGCATATCTCCCAGGAATGCAGGAAAAACCAAGTGAATGCTTCCCGAAGACTCTCGAAAGTCAGCGGCCTTTCTGCGGTCCCTCAGCAGGAAAGACTGGAGGTTGATTACTGGCGTCGTGACAGGGTAGTACACTTTTGCAAAGCACTTAAATGTGCTGGGCATAACTGACACGACACCGCGGAGTACTATCTCTGTGAATGTCCGGAGGTGTTTTTAGACCCTCATAGTGTCTAATGGAAGATTTTCACCTGACCTCGTCGAAAAAAAAGGAACCGAAACAGCTGGGAAGCTGTTTGCTCTGTGAATATTGCTTCAATAGACAATAGGATGCTTAAAAAGAACAATTCTTCTGTAAAAGAAATTCCTCATGAGGAAGAAGAAGAAGATGACATAGCATATTTCCATGACTACGCTTCTATCTGATGGAACATTTTTGGGACTGATGCGACGAGTGCCGATCACATAAATTTTTCATCACTCCATTGTACAATACGATAAACAAAAGTGCCTGCCGTACTGATTGTATAATACAGCTGGGCACAAATAAAAAAAATAGAAGCTAATGCTAATCCTTGTGGAATACCAACAATCATTTTATTGTAACTGCTACACGCTCAAGCATTTTTCAAACTATGCCACGTAGCCCAGCTGTACGACTGATTCCGGACTGTTTACCACTGATAGCAACAACATTCGCTTGCGCTTACAATTATTGATTTTATTCGATATTTCGTAGAGGAATGCCTCATACATTTTCCGTTTTTAAGAAATTGGCAGAGTTTGCTTGAAGCTCTTCACCTCTTCAATGAGTATGTAGATTTTTCTGCTACATGTGTATCTCTCTTCAACTTGCTGGTCCTTTTATTTCTGTGGCGATTCTACTGCTGAACTTACACGTTGCATATTGTTGTAGTTTGTTATTACATACTAGTAATATGTCCACGTCGTGTTTAAAAACCAACAGCTGTGGATGTTGCGATATAAATTCGATGAATAAATTTCTTTGATCATTCTCTAGACATCTTCAGTTAGCTATGATTTTTAATTTCGTGGGAATGTGTCCGAATTCGTTGAGTTATTTCAAATCATTGTCAAGCTTCGAGTGAATCAATTTTCTGAGAAATAAGAACGAAATGGTAATCAGATCTGTTCGAAAGCCACATCATAGAATCTTTTTTTAAATGTAATGAGCTTCCACCAGCCCATATCGTTAAGGTTTAAACATTCCAATACAAATTTGACTAGCCTACCGTTTAGTGTCTGTTTATCGTTAAGTCCCAAATGACTACGATTCAATCCTTTCAATCCAACACGTTTAGTTCCAAAGGACTAAATTTATATCACTTCCCTAATTATCGTCTTCAAACTCCAACACATTTCTAATTAGTTGCCCATGTTTTAAGATCAACAATTTGAAGCGTTCATGTATATAAGCCATGCCACTAACCATAGTCCCTAAATCCTTGTGATTGTATTACACAATACATTATGTGATCGATGTGTGTATACATACTCGTATACATATTTTTTTATTGTGTTATATAAGTCAACGACTAGGACAACGATATATTATGAAGCCAGTGATTTTGCTGGATTTAATTAATCTAGCATTTTTCTTTGGCACCACATGCTTGACACATGTGGTTTTGATATTTGTCCTGGTCCTTTTTCTTTTTCTCATTTCGTTTTTCTGATCCCCTTATGGCTGTTCACAATATTTATCTTTGCATCTACAATATTTAACGATGGCATTTGTGTTTGGTTTTCCGGTTGTAGTGAGGATACTGCAATCGTATGAAGTTCCTCTTGAAAGAAGACTGAGAATACTAGTTACGAGTATGTTTGGAAACTTTTCCGGGAAGGCTATAACATACTTTGTACTGTTCCTCCCTTTGGATGGACAATATTAAAACAGATAAAATAAAAATCAAAAAATCCAGTAGTTCCGATGTACAGATTTTCCTTTAGCAAATGTATGCATGTATATACGTAAGTATACATACATATACTATGTTAGTATCCCTTCGAAGAGGGATGTTGATTTGAATATTCATCGCCGTTACGATGAGAAATACCAAAAGGGACCGTAAGACATATAGTGCTATAGCAAATGCAAAACTAGTTTTAATTAATTACGTTAGTGGTGATGAAAAATTCCCCCAGGAAATCCGGCAATCGGCTGAAGACATGTGCGATTAAACCAAAATTAACGAAAGTGTTTGGAGGGATTAAGATGGTGCAATGGGGGCAGTCGTCTATGGGAAACTTTTATTTGGTTAAAAGGACTCCATAAATGGGGATAAATTATTACTCACAATTTGCACAGAAATTGCTCTTTCTTTCTTCCATCTGACGTTTTGCCATTTTTTTTTCTAGATATTGTACCACTAAAGATGGTGGTAAATTTTAACTCTAATGAGTCTCTGATGGTTACTAACTTTCTTTCTTAAAAAAATGGAGTGATCAGTCTATAAAAAACATCTTAGACGATACCTAGAAAAAAAAAATGGGGAACCGAAATTTTATATGAAATGTATCTGTATGTATATCTGTAAATATACAGAGTGTTTAGGATAATATGTCGAAGACTTTAAGGGGAGAATCCTTGAAATGCTTTGAGAAAAACATCGTATGACTGGGGGTTGTCTGAAATGCATTCCATCAGAGACACAAAACTTTAGGCCGACCTATAGTGACTTCTAGTGAAAACAACATCTTTTAATTTTATGCGTATATGGTAACAAATAGGGTATCGCTGAACTAGTAATTATGAGTATTTTACTTGTTTTAATGTGTAAGGGGGAAATTAGTCTGAGATACAAAAAAAAAACTTATTTTTGTGATTTTTTTTTTCAGAGTGTATTATTTATTAATATTTTTATAATTTTTGTACATTATTAAGCATTATTCTAAGAATATTCTGATAAATTTTCATAAAAAAATATTGAATATTAAGACAGTGGTAGTGATGAGAACCGAGTCACTTCAATAAAAAGTTTCAGGATAACTCATGATTGCTTCATATGAAATTAAAAAAAACCAAAAAGATTTCTTTAGTACATAAGTTTAACTTGGATTTGAACGAAGGAATCAGCAAAATATTCATTTTTGAATTTTTGGTGAAGGTGCAATCAAAAAACTCTGATTTTTCCCAAATTATGCTCTTTTTGTTTAATTAAATAATTAGTTGTAATTGAAAAAAAAAATCCTTCGTTCAAAACTGAGTATTTAGTATGTAAAAGAAGTGTGCAAAATTGAGGCGAAATCGGTCCAAAGGTTTTCGAGAACTTTTGACTAACGACTTAAAGCAAATTTTTTGAGAAAAACACGATTAAAGTTTGATACATGAATAAGAGAGAAAACATTTATTTTTTAAACTTACATAGAATCTTCGATTCCAGCTGTATAAAGCAACTCAGGTATATTTTTAAAAATATAACAACAAATTAATCTATAGGAATTAAAAGATTTTCTGACAATATTTCTTACGAGTATAAGTTGTAGTATCAGAAAAAAATAGATTTTCTGACCTTTTCCTCCCTTAACCTTTAACCACCGACGTGCGGTATCTGAGACCGCTGAGGTTTTTATAGCCGTTAGATTTTACTGTTCCCCGCCCGCTTGTGGCACGAACGTTACAGTACCTTCGAGTTCAATTGCGCTCGTGACGTAGCGAGTAGTGGTTGCATCGGCGGGAGCAATTTTGGTGAGTTATTTCGATGTTAAATTCAATCGTAGTCTGAGTGACTGTCGGAATCTACGTAACTTTTCTTGAAATGTCATTATAAATAAATTGTGTTTTTGTTTGAATACTGATTTTGCGTAAAAATGTCAAATCATGGGCCATCACGACCTTCGAAAAGAAAAGAAGAATCTTCTTCACAATCTATAGAAACTAGCAAGAGATTAGCTGTGTCAGATTCATGTTTAGCTGAAGTGTTGGAGTCTTGTCTCAAGTGTTGGAGTCTTGTCTCAACGATAGCTGAGGTTAATCTCAATACGCTAAAGAAAACAGGACAGAATTGCAAGATATAGATTCGTCAGAACTTCTAGTTTTCAGTGGACTTCTAGCTTATACAGACGTTTTCAAATCAAATCATGAAAGTGCAGATTATATGTTTGTAACAGATGGAACAGGCCGTGAGATTTTCCGATATGTAACGTCAAGGAATAAATTTCTAAATTTACTCCGTTGTATGAGATTTGATAGAGGCGCCAGAAAAGTTACTGATAAATTGGCCGCTGTTTCAAATATCTTCGACAAGTTCGTGAAAAACTGACAATGTCTGTACAAACTTGGTGAATACGTAACAATCGACGAAATGTTGATTGCATTCAGAGGATGATCGTTTCTTCTTATGTGTATGACAAACAAGCCTGCTAAATATGAATTGAAAATGGTGTGCTGTGAAAACTAGCTACTTCTTTTATATATACAGAGAAAGGATTCTAATGGAGAAGTCTTATCGGAAGATGAAAATAAACTCTTAGTTCCTTCTCAATGCGAGTTATGCTTGTCTCGACCATTGTACGGCTCAAATAGAAATGTGACGTTTGACAATTGGTTTACGTCTCTAGAATTCATTCAATCACTGAAAACAAGGGGGTTGACGTATGTCAAAAAAGAGAGATACCAGAGAACTTTAAACCGTCCAAACAAAGAGAAGTAGGTTCCACTTTATACGGATTTACCAACCAAGTGACACCGGTCGAGACGTTGGCCAGTGAGTATATTTTTCCGTATTTTGGACATCAGTATGGTCAATGCATATGACAATGCATGGACACGGGATTATTTCTAAAATTTTTATTTCGTCAACTGGTATTAGAACATATGCAAAGAAGAGTACTCTGTACCAATTTACCGCGTGAGCTAAAAATGACTTTGATGCGAATCCTATGCCCTGATATGCCAAATCAGCCAGAGCCCGATGTAGCTGTAAATTAATTCAAAAAATTTTTTTTGAGTTAAATAATATAGCGGTCTCCCTGACCTCACGTCGGAGAATGCGTAACAAAAAAAAAAAAAAAACGCGACGGTGGTTCAAGGTTAAGGTTACTCTAAGAGTGATTTATCAACCATTATTGAGAATGAAGTGATTTTTTTCTTTTTAGACCTACAGTTCAGATTTTGTCACAATTTTTCTGGGAAAAATTGTACTTCATTTCATCTCAAGTCAGTCGTTTTTAAGTTTCTTCAAACTACTCGTATAAAACTCAGAAACGGGGTATTCTTTCACAACAGCCCTATAAAATTAACTAATTAACAGTTGCTTTAGAATTGTTCTCTCGTAAAGGATTAATGTAATGTAAATCTAATACTTTAAAAACAAAAAAAAGATTCATTCCTAAAAGGTAAAAAGAGTAGGTGAAAAAAATTACAGGTAATTTTTCTGAAAAAAAAAACTAAGCAGATGTTTTATGAAATAAAATAAAAAAATGCGAAATTATTTGCATAACCAGTTTGTAGTGTTTATTCGATAGTCTTTATCATAATATATTCGAAGACGGACTTATCAAAACAAGAATACGCAGACATGGTTTCTGTCTATGGTTTCTGTAACAGTAATGACCAACGAGCGAGATTGGAATATCTCCTGATAGGACTACCCCAAATGACAGGACGTTTATTAGAACATTTTCTAGGTTAAGGGAGACATGAAATCGCGAGAACCCCACATTCTGATTTAGTAGCAGGTGTTCGCAGCTGGGAAGACGTTCAACATTACTTCAAAAGCCATCCAAACACACCAGTTTTAGAAAACTATGCAGACATTTTAATTCAAGCAGAACTTATAACTGGAGAATTTTACATTCAGAAGGCATGGATGCACCCCATCATATACCAGTACAGGAGCTACAATCCGGTGACTCAGAGAAGCGTTTGGAACTCTCTGAAAGCCAACTTTATTGGCCAGATTCAATGGACGGATTAGTCCCAATTCACCAGAGATACAGGCACCAATTTCCACAATTTACATACTTAGGCAGAAAGCAATCCCCACTCCATGAAACACAGAGCTTTTCGCCATGAGTGCAACGTCTATGTGTGGGCAGGCATATTGGGTAACAAACTGATCAGACCCTATTGTCTTCCTCCAAGGCGTAGCTCGAATTTCTATCTGAACTTTTTGCCAAACGAAGTACCAGAATTATTAGATGATATACCACTGCAAAGAACAGCCATTGTGTACCAGGAGGATGGCGCCCCGCGCACAATGGCCATGCAGTTAGATCGCGTTTATGGAAATTCGTGAATAAGACATTCGTGAATAGTGACAGTAGTTGGTGCGGTGAGTTTGGATCAAGAGGAGTGGGATAGATCTTAGATTACGGGGATTGGAAATGAATGAAATATTTTGCGTTATTCTCGGACAGTCGATGTTTCCAGTCAATAACTGGTGGATAAAAAGTACTTTAGCGACTTTACGACGTTGTTTTAGGGTATGCATGCTAATTAGTTTTAGCCTATTTTAATAGGGAGGTAATCAATATGGATCGGCCCAAGGAAGAACACGAAGTGCGAAACGGTATATACCTGCAATATTCGAGAAGAGGCCTTATAAAAGTAATGTACAGGGACTTTGTAACGTAAGGGTTGGAAAATTCTTTTAACCAGCGTTTGATAAAGCCAAGTGCAGAGTTAGCTTTATTTATAATGCTGTCAATATGTGAGTCGAGATTTAATTCTCTGTGACAAATTGTTTCTAGATCCCAGATTAAGTAGTTTCCTGGAGGGGGGCAGACGTTTGCGGGAATAAGTAATCGCTTGGTATTTGTTGACATTAAGCTCCAGAAATGTTTGCTTGCACCATACCGAAAACTTATTCAAGTCATCTTGCAGGCAATGGGAGTTAGACGGCAATGAATGGAACTTCTCATGTCATCAGCGAAAATCGGTCAGTTAGGAAAATCCCAGGTGACTACCTGTGGGACACTATATGTTGCTGTAATGGGGTTGGATATTGAAGATGACTCTGTATTCTCGGTCCTCTACATAGGATTTTGTCCTGCCACAAAATGAGGGAAAAGCCATCTTTAAATTGATTGCTCATCAGAAATAACAACATTGGATGTTCAAGTCACAGGATTGACGAAGCAGTTGTTAAATTTCGAGAAGAATTGGAAAGAAATGACATTATTAGAGCCTCGCAAAGACGACCATTGGAAGCTATGGTTTTCACTTTAAACAATGATATGGTACAAGGTTTGATGAAAAATATAAAAATAAAAATGTGCAATAAATATTTCCATTTTTTTTTTTCTAAAATTGTTAACAATTTTTAATTTAAAGTTTTACCTGTTGCACCGTAACTTGAAAACTACTGGTTTGAGATTTTAATGACCTGACATTTTCTTTGTTTATAAGTACTAGGTACATGTTTTAAAGTTGCAAAGAGTGGGGGTTAACAAGATATTTTTCCGAAAAAAATTACGACAAGGTCAACATTTTAGGTTCTCAAAAAAAAATCACTTTCACACATTAATTAATTAATTTACTTTAAGACAATTAAAGCACTTATAACTACGAGTTCAACGATAAATTAAAGATGTTATTTTCAATAGGAGTCAAAACAGGGCGGTTTAAGGCTTTGCTTAAAACTTCTGTATATCAGAGGGTATGCATTTGCGACCCGCCTCCGCCCCATCATACGATTTTCCAACAAAATGCGTCAAGGAATCTCCGCTTAAAGTCTGCGACACATTATCCGTGACACCCTGAATATCATCCTTGCATCATATTTCGCCATCTTGTTCGGTTTGTGATTTTAGTAGCCTTATGTATGTACAAGAAGAAAAAAAACCATAATGCGGGCATGCCGCATCTCCTGACCATGGTCGTAGTATTGTTCAGTCACTGCAGTTGCTGTATTACTCCATCGAACGGCAAAAACAATGACTGAGTGCATGTAACAACTGATGGATAGCGCGTTGTGAGTGTGAATTTGGTTGGTGCACAGTTTCTTATTGTTGTAAGGGCATCACACCTACAACAATTTGATTCGATCTTCCAACGTTTGAATTTTCACTTACAACCTTGCTTAGCATTGTCGGTGTCTGTGTTTTCGGTGTTTGTTTTTTTATAATGACAAGCGAATTTAGAGTAGACGTACCAAATATACTTGGGCTAAAAATTAATCACTTTTCTGAGTACGTCCACCGTCTGTAAATACAGACCAGCTGTTTTGGCACTTAGTGAAACACAGGTAAATCCCGCCCACACCTCTCAGATCACGCCGATCTGAAGCTGCCTGCCTATGAACTAGTGCCATTATTCTTTTCTCACCGCGGTCTCGCCATTTACGCACGTAGTGATGTTGTTTACCAAATTATACCACAATGTAATCCTTGATCCAATCCGAAATTCAACTTCATGTGGTTAAAATTCCATCTCCGTAATCAAATTATCCACTACTGCTGTATTTACAGAAGCCACAAACTGGGCAGCAATTCTACCTTTAACGAGTTCGATGCGCGATTCTAAGAATTGTATCCCTGTACCCTCATACTGAAATCGTTATTATGGGCGATTTCAATATACACAATTCTGGGTTGCTTCGACATTCTGGACAGTGTTGTCTGCGGAAAACAACTTGACGCAGCTTGTAAGTCCAACACGTTGGACTTCTTTTTATCTTCTCACCCTGATAAGTGCACCATTGATGTGCTCTCCCCTCTAGGCTCGTCAGACCATTGTGTCATATCAGATAATTTCTCGTATGCTGACCACACAGTCAGAAAAAAAAATCCTAAAAGAACCGTATAGCAATACGAGAAAGCCAATTGGAGCAGACTTAACAACTTCTTTAGAAATATTAACTACTCGTTATGATTCCTCGATAACGACGTGGATGCCGCTGCTGATATGATCACAAACACTATTCTCTTTGGAATGAGATCCTTTATCCCTCATCGGATGAGGAGTATCAAACCAAAAGAAAAGGCATGGTACGACTTGAGCTGCAAAGAGGCTGTCAGGGTTAGAGAAATGTTTCTACGGTCCTTCAAGACCAATCCAATAGAGGAAATCTGAAAGTTTAAACGAGCCAGGAATGAGTGCAACGTCTTTCTTAAGCGTGTGAACTATCTATACGACCAAAAGTTGAGGAACAAAATTCTACAATGTCGCAAAAGTAGTAAAAGCTTTTGGTCGTTTATCAAAAACATCAGAAATTCTGCCACATCCACCATCCCAACGCTCATTTACAAAGAGATTCTAGCTGTCAGCTATTTAGACAAAGCTAATCTGCTAGCTGCACACTTTGCGGCCAGCTCAACACTTCCAGATTGTGCTTTGTCTCCGCCTACACTTGTGTTCGTCGAATCGAATGGGACGAATCCACTTTCGCACTCGTGTAGTAGCAAGAGTACTTTTAAGATCTCAACATACATAAATTCGCTGGTCCAGATGGTATACCTCCCCTTCTTCTGAAGAGCTGTTTTTCCACGCTGGCAAAACCACAGCGTAAGCTTTTTCATCAATCCTACTCTTTAGGACTCTTTCGAGCAGATGGAAAATAGCATTTGCCCACCACGTCCCTAAAAAAGGCGAATCTTCTTCTCTCTCCCCCTACAGGTCCATTGTACTTACGTCCTTGTGTCCAAGGTCATCGAAACGTTGATAAATCGTCAGCTCATGAAATATCTCGAAACACGAAAACTTCTCAATGACCGGCAGTACGGTTTTCGTAGCAACAGGTTCGCTGGTGATTTGATGGCATGTCTCACCGAAAAGTGGAACCGAAGCGTACATCAATCTGGCAAAAGCAAGATAGTTGCATTTGATATTTCTAAGGCGTTTGACAGAGTTTGGAATAAGGCTCTTTTGTCAAAAATGCGGCATTTGGCATCGATGACTCTCTTTTTCAATGGATTAGAAACTACCTTTCGGAACGTTCAATTCAAGTAGTCTGATATTCATAAAATAAAAGCCCCAGGGCTCCGTTCTGTCTCCGACACTCTTTTTAATTTTTATCAATGATCTCTTGTCTGCCACTTCTAATCCAATATATTCCTTTGCCGACGACATTACATTCGTTTCGGGATTGTCCCTGCTATTCGGCTGTAGAACGGGAACGGCAGCGTATGTTAAGCTCATTAAATTCAGATATTAATAGCATAACCAATTGGGGAACTAACAACAGAGTGGAATTTAATGCTTCCAAAACACAATGCTGTCTGCTGTCGTTAAAGCGAAATTTAAACACGAAGCCAGTATCCATGAGTGGCACTTGCATCGTCGAAACCGATAAACTTTCCATACTCGATATGTGTGTCCAATGACAATTTACGTTGGAATGACCACATATTCGATGTCGCAAAAAATGCTGCGAAATGTTTAGGTTTCCTCAAGTGATGTAAGAAATATTTCACACCCTCTGACCCAGCTTCAATATATAATATAAGGAATTCATCCGTTCAAAACTGGATTACAACACCCACATATGGTCAGGTGCCCCAAAGACCTCTTTGCACTCATAGGTGATGCCAGTATTACACAGTCACAGACACCCTCGAACACCGGCGTAATGTCTCCTGTCTCACCTTGTTGTATCGCTATTTTCACCACCAGTGCTCCACTGAAATTGCCACTAGCAACATGAAGGGACGGAACTTCATGTTTTTAACTGTAACACCCGTCTCGCTATGAATGCTCATCAGTTCACCCTTAAGCCCATCTTCGGACGTACTCTGAAATATCGTGATTCTTTCTTAAGCCGTACAACTCGCTTATGGAAAGACCTGCCGAGCTCTTTATTTCCTAGCCAGTATAACTTGCAAGTATTTAAAACCAACGCACATCGGTATCTCTCTTTTTTCACTCCCTAACTTCCTTTCCCCAGCGCTATGTGCAAACATCTGAAGGGTACATAAATCCCTTGTGCGAAAAACAAAAATTCTTGTATCTACGTAACACTATTAAGATATCAAACATTTTTTTAAAAGAACCATAGAATTGATGTTTAAACAAATAGCGTAGGTACTGAGCTGCGACGTCAAGTTTTGTAACTTTCTTGCCGTAGTCACTATAGTACTGTAATACTCTGTCTCATATGATTGACTATCAACAAGCAGATGGTCCAGAATGAGCCCATTACCACAAGTGTTAATAAAGACATCCCATGGCAATCTTATTTTAACGACTCTTCTCTTCTAAATGATAATCTTGTTCATCTCTTCGCAGCTGACACATTTATAAAATGCACTTCCGCTACTTTCATTCCGTATTCTTAATTCTTTCTTAACAATTTTATAGATCATAAACAAAACGAGAAAGCTCCTTATTACGATCTGCTACTTCTCACAAGGAAAATATCTAATGTGGGGATTCCCGCGGTCAAAAAAAGCCAAAAACAACAACAAAAATACTCTAATAGCATAAGTATTGTACATCAGGGAAGGACTGACTTTATAACCCAACTCGAAAATGTAAAAAGCGGCCTCTAAAATACAAACAAATGAGAAATAAAAAGTTAAGGAAACTGATTAAAGAACCCTATTCTGGAGCCGCAAAAGGCATACAAAAAAAGAAAAAAAACCGCCGGCATGTGGGAATATGCCTTCTGAAACAGTAGGTTTTCAGTAAAAATTCCTTTTTTTTGCATCTCCCTTCCAGGTCCTCTTACTGAAAAGTAATTTGAATGCGATGAGAAAGTTTCTTTTTTACGATCTTTTGTTTCTATTAAGCAGCATTCTTCTCATACAGTTTTCTTTTGTTTTTTATGTGTGCTGCTGTTCTGGAAGAAGTAGTACTAAAACAACATAGGGAATTGAAGAAAGTTGCCTCCCAACATAGGAACATAAATGGAAGGGGGAGAGAAAATAATTTGAAAGTTACTCTTTCAGAGAACTTTTTTAACTTATAAAGTTAATTTCGTAATCGGCGAAATGATTGAAATTTATTATTTATTTTGCATTTGATTTTGGTTTTATGCAGGCTACCAACAAACCGACAAAATTAGTGTGAGGTATAAGACGAAAAATACATTTATAACAATTCTTTATGTAAAAAAAAAAACGCAATAAAGAAATGATTCATGAGAGGTAACCATAAGGACTGGACCGGAAATGATTTCGGAGAAAAAAAAATAAAAATAAAAACTTTAATGAGCTCAGGAACAGGCCTTCTGCATTTAAGAACTGAAATTAGGCAGCCAAAAAAAGGGCTAGCATTTCCGGAAGATTTATCTAGCAAGCATTTGCTTACATGTGTATTTTTAGAGAAAATAATTTACTTCTAGCACTTAAGTAAGCATGAAGCCGTAACGAAAGATATCCATGAGATCTGAGCATACATTTCTTTTCCTTTAATCCATATCGTTCTGATCTTCCTGACTTTCAGATGTCTTTAGAGTTCTACACTTCCTTGATGAAGTAAAGTACACGTCAGTTTTATATATCGTACAAGCCTGACCAAAATTATGAGGTACCCTTGAAAATCGTCATATCATCAAAAAGAGGTAAAGAGGTTTTATTTAATAAAATATTTAGTGTTGCCACCTTTGACTTTAATGACTGCTGCTATTCTTTTTGGCATGGATATTAAAAGCTTGTTCAACTCGCCTGAACTTATTACGTACCACTCTTACTCCAAAACGAATTTAAGCCACTCTTTTATTGAATGTTATTGAAACCTCACGGTCCTTACGTTTCAGAATACCTCTAAGGTCCTCAATTGAGTTGAGATCAGCAAGTCAATATCATTTTCGGCAAACCATCTCATTGAAAGAGCGGATTGCTGGCACGTTACATTTTTGGCTGCAAATTTAACATTTCGCATGTTTCTGTCAGCGAAAATCTTTCCAAAAAATTAAACAATTTATGTATATTTTTAGGTCCATAGGAAAATTACATACGATCATTTTCCCAACTCCATCCGCAGCCATCTAGCCCTAGATCATAATACTATATCTGACCATAAAACGCTACACCAGTCTACTTCAGTAAAGTGTTTGTCTTTTTGTTTGCCCATTATATTATGTGTTGCGCGTCGTGTGGCATGTTGCGCCATCTTGTTGAATCCAAAGCTCTGTCACGTCAATGCCATTCAACTGAGTAACGAAGAAGACAGAAATCATGTTTCTATAGCGCTTTCCATTGACGGTAACATTCTGGCCGGCATCGTCCTTAAAGAAATAAGGGCCGATGATTCCACCAGCCCATAAAACACACAAAAAACAGTAAATTTTAATGGTTTTAAGGGCGTCTCGACAAAGGCTTTTGGGTTTTCTCCACTCCAAATTCGCCAATTTCGGTTGTTTATATATCCATTTAACAAAAAATGGGCCTCATCGGAGAACAAAATTTTGCGTTGAAAATGTGGATCAAGCTGAATCATGTATTCGGCCAATTCACCGAAGCTACGATGCGTATAATGGTCACGCGGTTTCAACTCTTGCACAAACTGGATGTTATAAGCTTTGAAGCCAAGATCTTTTCGTAAAATCTTCCACAAAGTGGATGGGCATAGCTCCAATTGCTGTGCACGATGGCGACTCGAGTCATTCGGATTCTCCTCAACACTGCGCTCCACAACCGCAATAACTTCTTCTGTTCGCACTGTTTGTCATCTTTGTGGATGCGTATTATCCGCCAGAGTGTACGTGGTGCGAAAACGAATTTATCGTGTTCCGAATAACTTGCTCAGATGGACGATTATGTCGTGTGTAAAATGGACGTAGCGCACGATAAGTTTGGCGAACCGAACCATGGTTTTTAAAATAAGTTTGTACAATTTACACGCGTTGTTCTGGCGTAATTCATCGTAAAATGGCAAAACGTACTAACCATAAATCAACTTTCAACTGTCAAATTGACTATCTGTAGAAACAGTGTTGCCAGTTTAAAAACCAAACCTCTAAAAAAAACACCGAAGGAATAATCTCTATAATCTCTATCACAAAGCAATTGTAGGCGAAAAAAAACTCCCGACTGGAACCTGTCCCAAGTTGTTTGGCTTAGTGTCGTTCACTGTAATTATTATGGGGGTTGACATAATCTTCGTACCAAAAATAGGCATAAGCTATCATGTTTTAAAGTTCAACTGGTTTGTCATTGTTCCTTATATAAATCCTATAAAGACCGACACCATCCTCATCAGTGGGTGAATCCAATCGTACCCTCGACTTTATAACATACGGGCAGTATGTACGATTAAATCAAAAACGAAAATACTAATTCTAAAGAACCGTGATGCCTCATCATCGAGGGCACAGCAATATTAAAGCAAAAAAATACCTCTTCAGCAGCAGAACCTAGTTAACCAAGTTGGTCACTGGACCTCAAGCTTCTGGATTTCATATAGAAGAAGAAAGTACTTTCAGGATTGTAATAGCAAAGGCTATAAAAGGCGAAGTAAGCTTGGGATTCAAATATCTTAAGAATGTTTGCAAATAATTGCAATCGAAAAACGCGGACCTATAACAGTACATCGGCTAGGAATTTTTTGTCGGATGTTCATAATGTATGATTTTTGCGCCATAGTCTTCAAAACGTAAGAGTTCTGACAATTTTCGATAAATTTTGATAAAGTCTTGAAATCATACGATACACGTTCAAAATCAACATTCGGAACTAGTTGAATGTGCAGGTTGCTACTCAAGTTTTAAGAAACACAAGTAAAAACAAATATTCATCACCGAAATACTCTCCATGAAGATCTATACACTGCATGAGGTTTGAACCAATTTTCGAAACACTTTTCCCTCCGAACGCGGTGACTCCAAAACAAGCGCTTTACATGCATCAACCGCTTCTTCAGGTGACGAAAGACGTTGACCTTGCAATTTACTTTGGATCCGCGGGAATAAAAATAAGTCATTGGTTGCCAAATCAGGGCTGCACAGCGGATAACCCAGCAATTCGATTGAGTGGTCAAAAAATCGCTTGTTTGAGCCGACCTGCGAGAGTTTGGCATTGTCGCAGTGGAGAATGATCCTTGTTCTTCGGTTGCATTTTTTTAATTCTCCAAAGACTTCTGGCAAATAAACGGTGGTGTACCATTCGGAATGGTCTACAATACATTGCTCTAATGGCACGGTGGCGGCATGTCCGGGTTTTCCGAAGAAACAGGCGACCATTTGCTTCGAAGCCCTTCATGCGTGAACAACTTTTGTTGGATTTGGCTCATCTTGAAAGCCCCATACAGTCGACTGCTGTTTAGTTTCGAGCTGATATGCATAGATCTATGATTCGTCGCCTATCACGATCTTATAAACGTCTTTTAAAGTACCGTGATCGATTTTTTTTCAAAGTTTCTTTGGAACAATCGACACGAGCCTTGTTTTTGAACGGTTATCAAATTACATTGTATCCAGCGCGAAGAAATCTTCTTGACTGCCAAATGTTCATGCAATATTAAATGTATGCGAGTGGAACTACCGCCCAAGCATGCCTCAATTTCACGACAAGTCACGTGATGATCTTTTAATATCAGTTCCCGAACAGCAGCGATGCTTTCTGGCACTACAATCAATTTTGAATGACCTTCACGAAATCCATCCTGCAGCGAACGACAACCACGATTGAATTCGGAAACCAGCGCAACACTGTGGCATGGGATGCTTTGTCACCAAAAGTCAAAGCGAATTGATTGGTACACTCTTGTTGAGTTAATTCGAGTCAGGAATCGGGAATAAAAAATCTTCGTAATATAATATATAATACGCAAATCCCACTCGTATCGTTTTGTCATACGTGCACGTGTACCATTAAAAATGTCAAAATTGCTGATATTGATGTCAAATTTGTCGTATCTTCATCGGTATTGCCATATCTCAAAGCTTAAGTAGTGAAAATACGGAAGAAATCTACAGAAAGATAAACTAAGTGTCCAATTTACTATTTACACCTACAGAGAAATCACTGGAGGGCAGTTAAAGAAAAGTTCCGTCTGTTCATATGGAAGAACTTGAATGTTCTCTTTAAGCAGTATATTACTGAAAATCTGCCCACTAGGGAAAAATGTTTTAATGAAAAATATTCTCAGTCTATAGGTATATAACTGCTAGACCACTTCCCAATATTCTATTTTCATCTTGCACCAACGCCAACACTAACACAACAATAGACGTCCCGAGATACTCGTATGAGTTTGAAGGCATCGTCGGCTCTGTCATATCCTTCATTAGACTCGGAGTGTAACAATTCAAATAAAAAAATAAAAATAAAAAAAACACTCGACCCGTACTGGTTGTGGAAAATTGAGCAAGACTCTCTGAGATGTTTTTCCACTTCTACTACCTATATGGAGATCTGTACGAGTACTCTATCGCAAGCAATAACAACAAGACCAACACTAACTTTTCCTGAGCGTCGACGAGATTCAACCTATTCAGCCGCTCATTTATCTTTTTATGCACCCATCTATTCACACCAAACAACCAACCAACCGGGACAGGAACTGGGACTGGGATTGGGTTTGGGTTCGGCAACCGTCGCTATCAACCAAAGCAAGCTTTCCTTTATACATATCCCTTTTTGTCAGTTACTTCCTTGGTATCGTTTTCTATTTGTTTTCCTTCTTTTGTTTTTGATTGTGATTCCCTAGCAGTGGTGTTTGCGGCACTTTCCTGGAGTAGTTTTCCACTCATCTTGCGGTGGTGTTCGCTAGATTTCGAAAGGATCTTTATTTTGTGGCTCTGAAAGGAGGCAACTTATGTATGCGTTATTGCTTTATAGAGCCTGCGCTCCTATATACAAATGTATACAAATGTATACGTATTCACACTCTTTTTATGCTGATTTCCTTTATTCTCTTTCCAATCGACCAAAGACCGTTCTTCATTTTTTTTTGTTTTACTTTTTTGCGAGTATTTCGTTGCCTATCCTCTCCAAGGGACTAAAGAGTTTTATTTGTTTGTTAAGAAATGCTTGGTAAAGGATTTTCTTCGATCTACTCTCTACCAGCATTAGCTTTGAGTCTTGAGAAATTAAAGAATTGATGGAATACGATTGGAGGTAAGGATAAAGGTTTCTTTATGATGAAGTCGTTAGCGCTCATCAACTGTGGTTGAAGTAGTTAGGATGTAATAATGGTACAGTGACAGGAGGTTCGCAATTTACAAAAAGGGCGAAGCCTTTATGCTGGTTGCGAAATTTCTACGAAATCAGCATTAAGACTTTGCCACAGTTGATTTGAGGGCGAATTCTGCATTCAAAGGAACCTTTTTATCTTTCGCATTAGATAGAGAAGTACAAATAAATTATATTTCTCTAATTGCTAATTGCAAAAAGGGCGACAAAATTATTTAAACCCGCAGACATTTGGTGGTATTGCCCCATCAATTTTGCTTAACTAATTGCTTTTGACTGAAAAAAAAGTTCCAATTAGTCGATTTTCTCGAAACAACATACATAAGAGTATCCTGACCAAATAATAATGAGGTGTTTAGCGCCGCATTATCTAATGTTGAGCATAATTAAGTAAGAAAAAAAATTCTATTGGACACAGATGTTCAGAAAATATTCCTACACCTGTGAGGTAGCTAGGCCATTACTCGCTACCCCGATGTTTGATACTTAGCCTGCATATCATTAGCCTCATTATCATATTGTAGTCACCCCAGAGCGTCATCTGTCCTATTACTCAGACAAAGAAAATTCTTTCAAATTTTCTGGACCACTCCCTTGAGACGTCTACAAGCTTTAGTAAATATAAGTCTGTTAAGCTTGTGTACTAGTACTATCTTGGGACCTCTCAAACAGTATTCCTTCTGCTAATAGGTTACCCTGTACATGATGGTTTGATGTGTTACAATTAATGAAGGTTGTACTTCTTATAGACGCAAATAGCGTCTATTAGCGAGATAGTGGTTCATGGTATCCGTAATTAGTTCGGTGGGAATTAACTCGGAAGAGAGGTACAGTTCTTAGATTACGTGGATTAACATTTAAGGAGATGCGTTCGAGGAGAGCCTCAGATTCAATATTACCATTTAAGACCTGATGGACAAAAACTATATCGCAAACTTCTCGACGTGTAATGAGGGGTTGTAAGTTAATAAATTTCAGTCGATTACGATAGGGGGGTAAATTGAAATGGTCAGACCAAGGAGGTTCTAGTAATGCGAACCGAATGAATCTACGCTGTACCGATTCTATACGTGCAATTTACGCAGAATAATATGGTCACCAGACTGGACTTGCATACTCGAGGAGGGGCCGAACAAATGTGGTGTAGAGTGCTTTAGCCACATATGGGTCGTCAAATTCTTTAGACCAGCGTTTAATGAAGCCAAGAGTCGAATTGACTTTACTGATAATGCTATCTATGTGAGAGCGAAAGTTCAGTTCTCTATTATAGATAATGCCTAAATCGCACATTTCGGTCACAATAGGAACAGGCTCGTTGTTGATGACATATGCACGAGAAGGAGTTGTATGATGTTTTCTAGTAAAAGTTAAAGCTTGACATTTGTTAACATTTAACTCAAGAAAATTATGAAGACACCAAGAGGAAAATCGATTGAGATCATCTTCCAACAGAGAACAGTAAGAGGGAGACAATATGTGACGGAAGATTTTGATGTCGTCAGCATAGATAGAGATAAAAGAATTGTTAACGATGGTATCAACATCATTATATTGTTAATATAAATAACAGGGGACCGAGATGACTTCCTTGGGGAACACCCGAAGTGGCTTTGAAAGGTTTAGATAATGTAGGCCTAAACAGGACACTGTAGTGTCTATCATTTAAGTATGAGGAAATCCACGTACCGAAATCTGATCGAAAGCCAAGGGCGCAAAGTTTTACAAGGATTACTTTATGCGAGATTTTATCGAAAGCTTTGCTGAAGTCGGTGGTTATTACATCTACTTCTTTGCCATTTTCTAACGCACATAGAGTACTTGATACAAATTCAATGAGATTAGTGGTAGTTGACCTGCCCTTAGGAAATCCATGTTAGTTTCTTGAAATCACTGGTTTACAATAAAAAGACATACCATCATAAATAATGCTCTCAAAGGGCTTGGGTATTGTGGAGAGCTTCGCAATAGGTCTGTAATTTGAGATTTCATCTTTGTGGCCTTTTTTATGCAGAGGGATTATAAAGGGTTTTCCAATAGGGACTTGACAACTCAATGTAATTTGTGAACGCACTCTTTCACTAATCATCAAACTGTCGCTGTCAATTTATTCAGTAAACTCAACATAGTAAAGTACACGAACGACCAACGTCTGCAAATTATAAAAATTTTCTACCTAAATTCGGAGTCGGTGACTGCAACTTTAAGAGCGTTAACTCCAATATTCAGTCGTAATTCTCGCCCTAGTAGACAGGCATTAACAAGTTTAGTGCAAAAATTTGAGTCTACATATTCGTTGTGTGATGTTGCCGTGTCAGGGAGACAACGGGTTGGTCGAAGTGTCGAAAATATCGCTGCCATTCAGGCGTCCGTAGCAAACGATCCAAATCAGTCAATTCCACGATGTTCTCAAGAATTGGGCATCGCACAGACCACATTATGACGTATTTTGCGTAAGGATCCTGGTTTACACCCATACAAGATCAAGCTGATTCAAGAATTGAAGCCGATGGACCATTTGAAGCGACGTACGTTCTCCGATTGAGTACTGGAGAAGATGCGCCAAGATAACGGTCATCGTTATCACGCCATGATCACCGACTATTTTTGGCCCGAATTGGAAGATATGGACTTGGACGCCATATGGTTTCAACAGGATGATGCCACAAGCCACACAGCACACGCTACAATCGATTTACTGAAGAGTAAGTATGGTGGGCGTGTTATCTCAAGAAATGGGCCAGTCGATTGGCCGCCTCGTTCGTGCGATTTAACGCCGCTTGACTATTTTCTGTGGGACTACGTTTATGCCAACACACCGACGACGTTGGAAGAGCTCAGAGCCAACATTGAACGCGAAATAGCGGCATCCAACGAATCGACCGCTGCAAACGTGCCCGCGGTGGCCATATGAACGAAGTCGAGTTCCATTCATAAATGTTTTGATTGTAATTCAAGCCGATAATAAAGTTTTTGAAACATCTTAATCCTAAATGGTTTGCGTTTTATTTAAAAAAAAAGTTGTCAAGTCCTTATTGGAAAACCCTATATATGAGTTTTTCCAGGAATGGGGACAGGCGCATTGAGATAAGGAAAGCCTGAACAGGGCAGTGAGAGGTATTACCAAGTAGGCGGCGAAATATCCACCGAAGTAAAGGAAGTTTGTGGACAGCTGTTCAAGTATGAGAAATAAGATAGATCCGGGTTTTAGATGTGGCAAGCAAATGATTGGCTAAAGAATGCGGCAAATAAGTTTGCTATTCTTTGCGGATCATCAGACGATGAATTGTTTAACTTCAGGGAAAAAGTGTTTGGGATCAGAAATAAGACTATTATGCATGCGACTTAAATAATTTTAATACATTGATTCACATAAATCTGAAAATTGGTTATAAGCAATTTATAAGCAGTCAATAAAAAGAATTTCTTTCTCCGAAATTGCATTGTTGTCGGTGTAGTGTAAATCAGCAGCGCGTATCCATTTGAGTCGTGGTAAGTTAAAGTCACCCGTAACAACAACAGTGTCATTTGCGTCAGTTTTGGCAAACAGGGCATCGAATTCGTGAATAGCTAGTTTGTAGCTGCAGGTTAGTTGCGATGGGCGAATGTAGCAACAGCAAATAAAGAGATTGCGATTAGAAATAGGAGTTCTTACGCAGACAAATTCAAAGCAAACGGGTAGGTACAGCTAAAAGTACTCCGCGGCCAGTTGATTCGTCGTTATTCATAAGGCCATCGTTTCGGTGGACAACATAATCATGGGTAAATAATTCGCTATTCTTAAAATTAGAGGAAAGGTTGGTCTCAGTAAGAGCGAAGATATCGTACGGCAGGTTTTGCGAATTAATACAGACTTCAGATATTTTTTTTTGAAGTCCTCTAACATTTTGATAGTAAATGCTGAGGAAATCAGGGAGTTCAAATAGAGGCAGAGGTGGGATAGAAGCGAAAATAGTTCTTAAAACTAGAACGCGTTCTTCTGCCAGAGTCGCTTTGAGCTGACATGGGTGGCATAAGAGGAGAGGAGGCTTCGTGAAACCGTACGAAAATCTGACGTAGGTCTTTTGGGTTTGTATTAAGTCCTTCTTGCTGAATGGAAACCATAATATTTATTTTGGTTGTGCTATCAAAGCAAATAGAATCAGGCTTACCGTGTAGATAAGCTAGATAAAGGCGAACGTTTTCGTAAATTCTACGATCCCTAAATCGGGATTAAATATAACGGGCATCATCACCCGAAGCTTGGTTATCTTGAACTTCGGTGGGAGCATAGGGTCTATAAAAGTTGTAGGGTTTGTATCTGATTTGACGGAGGGGACGGATTGAGGGTGTGCGAGTAAACAAAAGTAGGGTAGGTGTACTTATTAGAAGCCGAATTAGTAGAATCAGGTTTGCTTTCTTTCGGACAGGGCTTTGATGGGAGAAGAACAGATACCCGTTTGTGCGATGGATTATTTAGTTTAGAATTATTGGAGGAAGGGAAAGGAAAGGAGATGTGGAACGTATAGCTTGGGAAAAGAAAGGGAATGTTCCTACTTTAAAACTGCAATTTGGGTCAGAATTATGTATGCGGGTTTGGTTGTGAGGCTTGGGGGTTTGCTTAACACTAGGCTTAGATCTAGTCTTAAAATTAATCTCTTTTGCGTTCATCTTGTACGTTGTAGGCTTTTGGTCGATTACTTTTTTACGGTTGATTTTCCTCATTGTTAATTCGGATGTGGAGTTCTGGAAAAGCCATTCATATTTTGAAGGAATGTCAACATTGAATACGGTCCAGGAAACGCCAAAGCGGGTAATTGAAGGTTCAGGATATGCTGGAAGTGCGGGAGATGTATGATGCCGTATGTAAAGGAGAGGAAGGTGTTAGGACGGCGTTTTCAAGCATTTCAGCAAGTAGCGAAGTTTTGTAGCCATGCTTGACTGGGGCTGAATGTGTGAAGGAAATTCCTCAATCTTACCGAAAGTGATCCTGATTTCATCAACTGCTTAGTAATAGACGAGACTGTAAGGAATTGTTACTTATTTCGTCGATTTTACACATCATTGTTGTAAGCCGTGGATCACTTCTGTTAGGAGAAGGAGTTGTTCTTTTGGACGGAGCTTGGAAAATAATATCAAGGTCGGAGCGTAGGGAGCAAAGAGATGCCTTTAATTCATTTAGAGTTGATAAATGTGAACTGGAAGCCGCTTGAATAGCACTTTTCAACTCGATACTCATTTTATCTTCACTATGACATTTTGAAAGTTCTGCATTTTTGGCCAACTCCTTGTCGTACTGCATAAATTTAGATCTGAATTGACTAGAAGAATGTTCAACTATGCAATACAGATCCTCAACACTCTTTTGAATTTGGTTAAGTTTTTCGAATTCGAATTTAAGTTTCTTAAAAAACAGTTTATGTTCAACATCAAGAACATACTCGTATATAGAATCGCTTAAGCATTTGATGGCCAGCATAATATGGGATGGTGAAACATCCTTACATTCAACACAGTAAAAAAAAGACAGAGGAGCGTAAAAAGATCTTGCACATAACCCGCTGCAAATCACCAACTCAGCATTTAAATCATTCGTGAAAGCACATTGGGGGTTTCCGCACTGATTTGACATGTTTATGTAGACGTAGGACAGAGTTGATGAGTATGAATAAGCGACGATGACCGACTTTATTGGGGTAACAAACGGTTTTTGCAAGGGTTTCAATTATTTTTTTTTCGCACAGTCCACGATGAATGATAGTCGGGATTGGGTTCGGTCACTAGCAAATCTTGTACTGGGTTTTTTATTTGTTTTTAACGATAACGACAGTATTGGCAGACAAAAAAATAAAAAATTTAATTTAACTATGGGAGCGAAAACAAAATGCGACCGAACAGCACAACGGTTGAATTCGATACACCAGTAACATATGGTGTGGGTTTTCTTGGGTCCCTATGACATATTCTGCAATCAATTCCAGGTGAATGGAAATTGGCTGAAGAGGACTTCTTGGTCTAGTGGTCGACCGCGGGTCGTCTGTACGAATGCGGTAGTAAAGGCAGTGCGAGTACGAATTCGGAGAAATCCCATTAGGAAACAGAAAATCATGTCTAAGGAATATATGTCATGGATATATCAACCAGATCCATGTTTAGGCTGATTCAGGATGATCTGCATATGAAAGCCTATGGCCGGTCGACGGGTCATCTCCTCAACTAAAAAAAATTAAGCTGGAAAGATGCAAGCGACATTTGCAGTGGCAGTGGCACGCAGACAATGACCATGAAAACATTATATTTACGGGTGAAAATTTTTACCATGGAAGAAGTTTTCAACAAACAAAATTACAAAATGTATGCCACATCATCTAAGGAAGCGAAAAAATATGTTCGAAGGGTTCAACGAAGACATCACCCCGCTTCCGTAATGGTTTGATGGGGGGTCTGCCACCATGGTGTCACATCCCTCCATTTCTGTGAAAAAAGCGTAAAAACTGGTGCAAAGGTTTACCAAGAAAATGTGCTAGAGGGTGTTGTGAAGGGTTTGAGCAATACCCTTTTCAATGGATACAGATGGATCTTCCAACAAGACTCTACTCCAGCACACAAAACCAAAACCACGCCGGAGTGGCTCAGAGTCAATATTCCTGGTTTTGGTTTTAGCAGCAGAAGATTGGACCTCGGAGAGTCCAAATCTGAATCCACTGGATTATGGTTTGTAGTCACAAATGCAGAATATGGCCTGCAAGACTCCCCACAGAAATGTTGAAAGCCTTAAAACAGCATTAAGTAGAGCAGCGTCCACGATCTCCATGTTAGTCGTACGTCCCGCTATAGCCCAATGGCCACACCGTTTGGAAGCTTGTGTTAAAGCAAAAGGCAGTCATTTCGAGTGAATCTAATTTTTTTTTTAATAATCAATATTGTGGTCTTATGATTGAAATTATTTTGAATACAATATGTTTACTGTTTTTGTTTTTATAGCGTTTTATATTTGTAACAGAACTTATGGCAGGACTAGGTATACATACGTATGTATTTCAGGATCTTCGACAAATAGAGGGGTTGTTGGAGTAGTAGAAATCAAAAATGCAAAAACGATTGCTACATCACTACTAAGCATCCAAGTTGACTCATTGATTTCAAAGGAGGTAGGTCCTCTTTTAATTTTTATTTACTAACTTCAATATTTTTCCATTAAAAGTCAACCCCGTGTTGTTAAATCCTGCATTTGGCAGACAGCCGCCCTCCTCTACATCATTCACTGTCATTTTGTTTTTTTATTTATAATCACATTCGCGCCTAAATCCTTCCATCTCCAGCAGCTTCCTATTGCATTGTACACTGTAATAAAAAAAAAGGAAGAAATAAACACAATTCCACTTTTAGTAATTTTCCGGTGCCGTTTGAATAACTGTACAGTTTATGATACCATTTCTGCCATATTCCATGTACCTAAATGGATTTGGAGTTTTTTTTTTCTGTTTCGACCGTAAAGCCCCATAACGATCTCCGTACAATTTCAACCTCATTACCCACCAAATAAGAAACGAAACCAAGGCTAGGGCATATGGCTTCCCCTTAGCTCATCGTACCAGATCCTTCC
Organism: Volucella bombylans; assembly: GCA_949129095.1. NCBI lineage: Eukaryota > Metazoa > Arthropoda > Insecta > Diptera > Syrphidae > Volucella > Volucella bombylans. The sequence continues at coordinate 112,144,696 of OX422143.1, read as the reverse complement.
ACTCGTTAAGCCTAAATCCATCTTTACATTTATAATGTCGCTCGCGCAAAATGGATATGACTCAATCACATACACACCAGCCCTCCATTCCTACTCCTCCTCCACCTCCAGCACAAATGCGTAAATTGATTTCAAAAACTGCCGGGGAATATTTTTATATCTCACGGCCGAACAAACATACAGACAACAAATGTTGACGGCAAGAGGATACAACAAATAAACGTCCCAGAGTTTCCTGGAAATGATTCCGCTTTTCGTCGGGATCTGAATAATGGAATTCATAAACGTAGGAAATTTACGACTATCCTACCACCACAGAGGGTGGTATGTGTACATATGATTTTAAACAAAGCGCACAGAAAAAAACGGAACAATTTACTTTGGTTAAATCAGGAGCACCGAGAGGAACCGCAGGCAGTTCCAGAAGGAGCACCATTCAGTAGTGACACTGTACTCAAGGGTAACAATGCTCAGCGTATAGTATCATTACATCCATTTGCACTTTGAATTACTTGAAATGCACTTAGTGAAGCACAATCAGCGAATTGTTGCATCAGAAAATTAAAGCAAGGAAGGAGGATGGTTGCTGATGAAAGGAGTAGAACGTTTCATTGTTGAATCTCTCCTCAGGATGTACTTATAATCATACAACATCAACTCATTTTCGGGTTTCATAATACCCTCTTTGACAAGAGGAGAAACGGAAACTCTTGACTGGATTGAAAGGATTTCCTCGAAATTTGGAATGACTGTGGAGATTCAATTACAAGTATCCAAACGTTTCACAGAGTCCTGAATGGATACATTGCTCAGTTATGCGATATATTGTACATACTAGCATGTAGTCACAATTAACGCAAGTGCTGTTACACATGTCTATGTGGTTAACGGAATATACGACGACAACGTGTTGTAATTGAAATCGTCTGCGTTTGGTTTGGTAGGATAATGAAGTCGTGTAATCGGTGTCTATTACCACGTGAATCATTCCAGCAATGGTACGAGTACTATGAATTTGCTCAATTCCGACTTAGGTACGTATGCACATACTCGTAAATTGCTTATCGCTATTTTTTCTCTTTTTTTTAAACTTAACACTCAAGAGGGTATGACAGCCCTTAAAATGCATGAGCTCGTGTTAAGTTTTTTTGGAAAATTGAACAGAGAAAGAAGAAAGATGTTTGGGCTCAGAAAGATGTTTGGGAGACTAAATTATTAGTGTAATTGGAATTGCTGTTACATTCTAGGTAACCACTAATCAAACATGATTTTATTTGCCTGAAAGAAGAATGTCTATTGGATTGAACACCGAACCATCCGATTTGAAAGTCAACACACTATCACTCGAGCCAAGGACACCCACTTTTGTAAAGGGATGCACAGTTGATGGAACCTGTGAGCAATCGATGAATGAAAAGAATGTCATCTATTTTCCAGAGTTCTTCTAAGGGATTCAAATTAATACGTTTGAGGTGGTCGTGATAAGGAGGTAAGATTAAAGGCTCGTTTCAGGGCAGATCACGGAGAGCAAATCGGAGGAATCGTCGTTTAATACCCTCGATTTGGGAAACATGAACTGGTAGAAAGGGGGGCCAAGCTTGACTAGCATATTAAAGTATATAACAATAACAACGAAAAGTTTTGAATTGTCTTTAAGGATCATTGGGGTGGCCGTGGTGTAGTGGTACTAGCAATCGCTTCTCACTCGGAGGGTCCTGGTTCGAATCCTGCCCATGGCAAGTCAGTTTTTCATTTGTGTAATTGGAACTCAGACAGAAAAATTCTGCGTGTGAAGGCATAACACTGACACGTAGATTTGGCTGTTGTAGAGTTTCAAGCACAGAAAGAAGTACTGTGAATTATACTCGAATCACTCTGAGTGAAGAAAAAACTCTCCCTCATATTCGGACTCCCACCCCTGGAGAGCGACTATCGAAACCAAACACACCTGAGTTTCAAACCACTACAAAACAATATTCCTTTTTCCTCCTTCTACCTTTCCGCCCGCATGGTCTTGAAAGGACTGAACCAAAAGAAGAGGTTGGCCATAGAGAAAATAAAATCGGCGAGTAGACGGGTCGCATTTAAGTGAGAAGGTTAGATTCACAATTAGCGATATTAAGTTCTAAGCAGTTTCTGAGGCAACAAATGGAAAACCGATCGAGGTCTTATTGAAGAAGGGTGGAACCATGTGGAGAAGAAATAGCTTTAAAAAATGTTGTAGTGTCGTTAGCGTAAACGGAGACAGAGGAGTGTTTAATGACCTTCTCATTCGCTAATAGTAAGAATGAAGAAAAGGGGACCAAATCGGCTGCCTTGTGTACATACATATGTATTATACATATACAAGTTAACACAAAGCAGTTATCAACAAAACACACATCCTTCGAAACTGTTTACCTGCAAACATCATGGAGTAACATTCCAGATAACGTCAGGGTGCGATCAGATTAAAAAAACAACCCAATCCGAAAGTAATATCATCCCTCGACCTTCTTATTTACAATATCCAGAGTATAAAAGACCAGAATGCTAGACTTCGAGATGTCCAGTCTCACACTAGTTGCAGACTAGTATCGTATTAGAATTAAAGATTTGAATAAAGTTTTTTTAATAAACTGATTATTCGTTAATTTATATAGGTTAACTTATATACCTTAGTTGCCATAGAAGCTCTAATTGGTCCCACTACACTCCACTTATGCAAAATTTTAAACGAGCCAGGAATGACTGAAACGTCTTTCTTAAACACGTCAATACGACCAGAAATTTGGACTTTTGTCAAAAACATTAAAAATTCTGACTCATCCTCCATCACAACGCTCATTTGTAATGGCATTCCAGCTATCAGCTCTTTGGGCGAGGCCAATCTGCTTGTGCCCCGAATCTTCAATAGGACGAATCCACTTTCGAACTCGGGTAGTAGCAAGAGCACTTAAAGATCTTAACATATACAAATCCAATGTTCCAGATTGTATATCTCCCCTTCTTCTTAATATGTGTTCTTCCACTCTGGGAAAATCATTGCATAAGCTTTTTCATCAATTCTACACTCCCCGACTGTCTCCGAGTAGATGGAAAATAGTCTGTAAAAGGCGAATCTTCCACTCTCTCCTCCTACAAACCCACTGCACAGGAACGTAGGTACCTTATTTCCAAGGTCATGGAAATGAAATATGTATCTTGAAATACTAGCAACAGGTCCACTGGTGATCTAATGGCATGTCTCACCGACAAGTGGAACCAAAGCATACATCAATCTGGAGAAAGCAAGGTAGTTGCACAAGATATTCTAAGGCATTTGACAGAGTTTGGTATCAGACTCTTTTGTCGAAAATGCGTGCTTTTGTGATCGATGACTCTCTTCTTCAATAGATTATAAATTACCTTTCGGAACGTTCAATTCAAGTTGTCTTGGATGGTTTCAAGTCTGATATTCACAAAATAAATGCTGGTGTGCCCCAGGACTCCGTTCTGTCTCCAACACTCTTTCTAATTTGTATCAATAATCTCTTGTCTGCAACTTCTAATCCAATTTATTCCTTTGCTGACGACAGCACTCTCTGCTTTTCATATTCCTTCCCGGACTCACGTCCCTGCTCTTCGGTTGTAGAACGGGAATGCCAGCGTATGTTAAGCTCATTAAATTCTGATACTAGCAGCATAACCAACTGGGGAACCACTGACAGAGTAGAGATTAATGCTTCCAAAATACAATGCTGTTTGCTGTCGTTAAAGCGAAATTTAAACACCCAGCCATTATCCATGAGAGGCACTTGCAGTGTCGAAACCGATAAACTTTCCATTCTCGATAACAGTGTCAATGACAACTTACGTTGGAGTAACATATACGGTGTTCGTCAAAAATGGTGCCTCAATATATAAGGCATGTTATCACCCAGTTAATATCACCCATTCAATGGACACCCTCGAACACCGACGAAATGTCTCGTATTTCACTCTGTTTTATCGATATTTTCACCAACAGTGATCCATAGAAATCGCCAGTAGCATTCTGCCCCTTCAAACTTTTAACCGTAACACCCGTCTCGGTATGAATGCTCATCAGTACACCCTCAAGCCCACTTTCAGACGTACTCTATAAGCCGTCCAACTCGCTTATGGAATGCTCTGCTTAGCTCTTTATTTCCTAGTCATTATAACTTTCAAACACTTAAAACCAACGTTCACCGGTGCCTGTGTTTCTATTCTCCCTGATTTTCCTTCGCCCCCTGTGTGCAAGCATTATAGAGGTACCTAAGCATTTTGAGCGCGCGCAAATTATAAAAAGAAGCCCACATCAATGATGGCTGTCATAGGCAATGCAACTATAAAACTGTTCTATGTGACATATTCAAAATTCGCGAACAGCTTAAGGTTAGATATGTAACATATAAAAAAAATTCACTGAGTGCACACATAAAGAACAACACTAAAGCTGTCGACGATAAATAAACATCTGATAGCGGATAAATATCCTTTACCATGGATTCAAGATCCACTGCAAAAACTATCAGGAGGTGAGAAATATTCTAAAATAGATGTAAAAGAGCAAAACACTGTGCGCATGTTCAACATCAAAGGGGTGTACTTTAAATCGCATACCGTATGGGTATCACCGGCAACATCTAAGTTCTAAAGCATCATGGAAAAAATATTTCATGATATTAAATATGTTACGGTTTTTGTTGATGACATATTGGTGACTGGGAGAAACGACAACGAGCACATAAGAAGCCTTGAAAGTGTTTTCAAAAGACTACAAGTTGCGGGTATTACGGTGAAGCTGGGTAAGTATGAGTTTTTTAAGGTAGAGATCTGCTACTTGGGGTAACTAATCAACAGCTGATCCACCGAGTAACGTCAAGCAAGTTCAAGCATTTTCTGGTCTTATGAATTATTATGGAATATATATCGCGAATATTTCCATAATCATGGCACCAGTCTACAATCTGTTGAAGTCGGGCGTAAAATTCATGCGGATCCAAAAGCGCGAAACAGCATTTGGACGGACCGAAATCATAAATGCATCCGATAAGATATTGGTGCATTACCACCCAGAGTGGGATGTCGTGCTCGGGTGTGATGCATCGGATGAGGAAATCGCGGCATCGCTGCCGTGTGGAGAGGAACGCCCTGTTTCGTTTCCGTCCAGGGTTTTGTCACCGGCAGAGCGCAATTACAGCGTGCTCGATAAAGAGGCTTTGGCAGTGTACTATGGAGTTCAAAAGTTCTCGGACTACCTATACGGCGGGCAGTTCATAATCAGAAGTGCTCATAAGCCCTTGCTCGCGAAATATGGTGAACATCTCAGCATTCCAATGATGGCCGCTAAAAGAGTGCAGAGATGGGCCATGTATCCAGCACCGGATTTAGAGGAGGGCAGCTGGGGCTATAGCTCCGGGCCTCCACAAAACAGGGGCCCCCACAATAGACTTCGACAAAAAAAGAGCTCTAAATCCGGCCCTGAATGTATCTAGCTGCATTCAATTACAAATTTGAATACATCAAGGGCAGAGATAAGAAGGTGGCCGACATGCTATCCAGATTCTCAAATAACGTCGAAATAGAGGGGAACAAACAGGCAGAGGAGGAGTTCATAAATAAGGTAATTGCAAAAATCGATTTCTTACAGAAGTCCTAAAAATCATGGTCAAGGGGGTGGCCAAAGAGTGTCGAAGAGAATTTGAAACCATATTGCCGTAGGAAGGATGAGCTCGAATTGATCGATGGTGTAATCATGTAAGGGTACCGAGTTCTGGTACCAGGGCAGCTGCAGTCAATTGTACTTAAGGAGATATATACGAGTAGTACATCGTACACTTGTACATGTCAAAGACAAAATCATTTGCAAGATCGTACGAGTATGCTTGGTGGCCAAAAATGGATTTGTGAATTGAACAAATGGTGAGAAGTTGCTTAGCTTGTGCGATTAAGCAATGGCCGGAAGCAAGGAAACCATGGGAAAGGGTACATACTGACTTCGAGGGACCATAATCGGCAATTCCTGATCATCGTAGACGCCATCACGGAATGGCTGGAATTTTATCGGATGAACACCATCGCTGCGAAAACAATAAGTGAGAAGTTCTGCGAAACCTTTGCATGATCCGGTTTGCCGAAAACGTTAGTGGCGGATAATGGAACGACATTCACGTGGAGCGAATTCCAGACTTTTATCGAAAGAAATGGGATAAGGCACATAACAAGCACGGGACACCCACAAAGCAACGAATTCATTCAAATCGGCTTTCAAAAAGAAAGAAGTCGGTTTCTATAGCGTTAGCGAGGTACTGGCAAAACATTCCACAACAAGGCAGTCACCTGCATCAATGATTCTCAAAGGAAAATTACGGATGAGATTGGATCTATTGAGACCCGAGATAGAAGAGACCGGTAAAACAAGGCTGCGGAAAATGGCAAGCTAGTAGGACGTGATCGAAAGGAGTTGAGTCTGCTTTAGTGAAAGATTTTCGAAAAGATAAGCTTTGGTCAGTAGCAGAGGTAAAGAAGGGGATCGGGAAGCAGACATATCTTGTTTCTACTGATGGAAATAAGTTGTGGAAAAGGCACCTCAACCAAATGAAGAAGTTTTTTAACATTTCGGATTCCGAGTCGGCGGACATTCCAACAGAATTCAATGAAGCAAAAAACGTTGTGATGATGTCGTCATAAGGTCCTCGAAAGAGAGACCAAATGCTCGAAAATATAATTTGAGAGGCCATAGTCAATTGAACATATCGAGGAGAAATGAAATTTTAACTTTTTGAATTTTAAGGTTGACAAATGGTATACCTAGAGATTGATCTGAAATGAATACTTGAGTAGATGAGACGTGCATGGCACTAACGTAAAGATCAGGAGGGCAATGGGAGAAAGTATGCCTTTTAAAAATGACCCAGTGTCGTTTTGAAATTGGAAACTGGTTCTGAGTTGAAGCCTTTCTGATTGCAAATCAGTACTACAAAACTTCAGGACAATCTAATCGAAATAAGGTCAAAATCTGCTGGGTACCAAGAAACGATGAACATAACGAAAAATTGAACAGGCTTAGAAATTGGATATCTGCAGACTCAATTTATTTAAACGTAGTTACAAACGCTAGTATTTCTTCTAAAAAATAAGTTTTTACCATTAGTATTTACAGAGTAATTTCCGTTAACATGGATCACGAAGGTAAGGCTTTTCTTAAATTCTCGGTAAATGATGTCAACATTGGAGATAGACCCATACTGTAGAAAAATTTCTTTTTTAGAATAGAACCAAGAATCATTCCCGAAATTATCCTTGACGTATTGGGGACACTCTGTATAAATACTTTACGTATATAATATATGTACATACATAAATACAGGGTCTTCCAGTAGGGACTTACGAATTTTGACAGTCGATAGCGGCGATATTGTTGAAGCTACATCTGTCAAATTGGCTGTCATTTATTCAGTATGTTTTGCCAAATAACCATGGCCAGACATAGCATTCAACGACACGTGCAAATGATAAAATTGTTTTATCAAAATCAGTGTTCTGTTCGGGCAACTTTCCGCGCGCTTCGCCCATTTTACGGTTGCCGTAATCGAATTTTGCGACGTGACATGGGCTTGCACCTGTACAAAATTCAACTGATCCAGGAGATGAAGGTAAACGACCATAGACAACGACATGTGTTCGCTGAATGGGCTCTGGAGCAGTTGCAAACTGACCCTAATTTTCATTGAAAAGTCATCTTCAGCGATGAGGCCCATTTCTGGATGAATGGATACGTCAACAAACAAAATTGTCGAATTTGGGACGATACCAATCCACATGAGATCCAAGAGCGTCCAATGCATGCCGAAAAAGTCATTGTTTGGTGTGGATTTTGGGCTGGTGGCGTCATCATCCATATTTCTTTGAGAACGACGTTGGCCAGGTCGACGATTACCAACTTATTTTGGCCTGAATTGGATGATATGGACACAAACGACATGTGGTTTCAACAGGACGGCGCTACGTGCCACACAGCTCACGCCACATTGGAAATTCTACACGAGCAATTCGAGGCCATGGTCATCTCACGTGGAGGTGATGTGAACCGGCCACAGAGATCGTGCGATTTGACTCCGTTAGACTTTTTCTTGTTGGGTTTCCTGAAGTCGCAGGTCTATGCGAATAAGCCACAAACTACAGCGGCCCTCAAAGCCAACATAATCCATACCATCGGCCAAATTCATCCTGATTTATGCGCCAGAGTCATGGAAAATTGGACACTTTGGATGCGCGCCACCCAGAAAAGCCGCGGCGGACATTTGAACGATGTCATACTCCATACATAATGGCATCGATAGGCCTTTCAAATGAATAAAAAACTCCGTTGATATCTCACACACACTTTGTTTTATTTAAATTTAAATACAGGAAGCGCTTAATGAAAGACCCTTTATAACTACTGAATTGAAACTATTATTACCTATATAATCTTTAAGATCAAATGAGAGCATTTCGAAAACCGCCCAAAATTGTATTTCGGAGACGTGTATATCAATCTTAATATTAATCAAGCCGCCTGAATTCTATCTCAAAAATTAAGATTAGCAAACAGATCTGGCCAACGCCTTTATTCGGGTAATTTTTTTTGTTTTAGTTTTGCTCAATTTTCCAGATTTTCAGTTATATGTACATGTGGACATTGCTACTAGCAAAACTCTAAAATAATTTACTATTCAAAATCAAACTTGTTCTAAATTGAATTTTCAAATGAAAAATTTATAGAAAATATTCGAATTAAATTAAGTTCTCCATCACACCCAATTTCATATATAATACATATGTACATATGTATGTGTTTACATATGTTATGCAGGGGTTAAATTTTCAATTCTGACTAAAATATTGAAGCGCGACTCCCAAAAACACACTAAGAAGCCGAAAACAAATGTTTCATTCAAAATTAAAAGCCACCAACCTCTGCACTATGGCTAAGGCTTCATTTGTTACTCCCTCCCTTACCAAAGAAACCAAACAAAAAATTTTAAAAATAAAAAACGAAGAGGAACTTTGAAAATTTACCCAAACGAGGGAATACGAATACGAGTAGACGCAGTAGAACGAATGATAAAAGGCGGTAGCCTTGAAACCATAAACCTTAGAAATGCCAGTCTTCTAATAACTAAGAAGTTCCAAACCAGGAAGGAACCAGTCGCCATTGTTGAAGGCGACGACGAAACCGCAAGCCTAAACATAAGTTCGTTCCTAATGAATACTCTGGAAACAGAGAGTCTAACAAAAGAAAATAAAACCAAAACACACAACGAAAGCAAACATTGAAAAAGGACGAACGAGAGAAATACAAAACGATTATCCTTGTACCCGACAAGCAGTACTAGAGTACCACCACCAAAAATGGAACAAAAAAGGCAACTGATAGGAAACAAAATCTCAAAAAAACGATAAAATAAAACGTCGAAGAAAACTGTTAGTACCACATTAGCCATAAAAATGGTTCTTCGTCCCTCACCTATGTCATTCAAAAGGAGTTGATGTGGTGTTCGTTCTGTGTATGCGTATGTTTGTTTGTGTATGTTTGTTGTTTGTACTGCGTGCACGTTTTGTCTATTTATTTTGAAAGCATATTACGGGGGGGGGGGGGGGGGGGGGCTGTTACAAAAAGAAGCAAAACAAAAGAATCGGCTTTCCCATACCAAACAAGGGAACGGTCTTCTGCGTCTTTGGTTCCTATTTTTTTGGAGACTCAACACAGTCAGGACTTATTACGGCATATAAACTTTCTTTTAGCTCCTGCAATATTCAAGGATTAAATAACAAAAATTGGAAAAACGGGAGTTGTATATTTCATTCTCATATTTAAGTCAATTTTAAGGCGTCCTTCCTCTAAAAATACTCCTAAGAACAACAACAAAACCAACCAAGGAAAACGGAATGACAAAAGTCGCCCTTATCCTTGTTATTCCAAAGGAACACATATTGAGTCCTTGGTGTTTCATAATGTATGCTACTCTCTGAATTTGACGATTTTTCATTTTACCTCCCCCCCCCCCTCCCACTTATATTCCGATCAACGTAGTTTTTTCCTCTCCTTCTTCTCCCATTTGCCCCCCTTTCTATCAACCAAGTCATTATTAACCTCCTACTGCGTGCGTGTATCTCACGTTTGTGAGGTCCTACTCTACGATGAAATTACTCTCGTGAGGGTGTTTACATTGCGTTGCGCTACACCAACAAGACAACAGCATTCGACGTGACAATAAACGGAAGGCAAATTCCCTTCATTGAGGGTTGTAAAACTGCAACAGGGCCATGGGGTTGTAGGGAGTCATTTACGAGGTGGGTACAAAATGTTGTTCTTCTAGCAAAGCTAGTGTTGAATTGGCACTAAAACTTGACAGCACACAAGGGGCGTGTAATAATAATAAAAAAAAAAAAAAAACAACCTTCTCTCAGTGTGTTTTTTTCCTACATCATGACTTACGTATCCGGGCTCTTTGGAATTTCAATCTGAAGAAATTCTTCAATTTTACTTCCTCACGCAATAGCAGATGGTGTACTTTAGGAGGACATTTAACGTTATCTGGTCGCTGCTTGCCCCTCTAACTCTGTCAACATGTCGAATGATTTTTGATCGAAAAAATAAATAAAAACAGAGTGGAAGAAAGCCTTTCATTGTCTTGAGTGTAGTCAGTGTGACCAGTATAATATAAGAACACATGCATAGGGTGCTCATTCTGATGGAATACTGTCGTATTTTGTAATTCATTCTGTTAGTTAAAGTCCTTCCATTGTTGCTTAACCCACAACACCGTTTAAAAAATTTATTGCTAAGAGACGCTAAATCCAGTGCAGTATTGTATTTTGCAGCAATTTTAACTGAATCAATATGCTTCACTAAAATATTTTACTCTACAGTAGTATCGGCTTTCTCCTTTAAAGCAATGTCTATGAGATCGTTGTAACTGTAACCACTCTCATATCAATAAATGGTTAGAGTACTACTTTTTCGGAATGAGCATGCACTCTAATTATTGTTTAATAGAAGAAGGCAATTTGGCATTTTATAGAGCTACTATAAGACCTTGCGAATGAAATCTCACGATCAAAGGCAGCATTCACCACTTATTATGAGTCGCGGTCCCATTTTTAATTGGGACATACGCCTTCAGTCTGAGTGCGTTAGGTTGATAACCCTGTCACTTAAAAAAAATACCAACCTCAATTGACGGATATCAATAACAATCAAGATCACGGTTCGAACGACGAAATTGGACAAGAATTGGTGAGAGTATGTTCTTGAAATTAACGTACGTTATGCACTTTAGAAGCTTATAGAATCTTAAAATGTAGTCTCCCCATTAAATGTTGGATGCCACCCATGGAGCGAAATAAACACTGAGCCCAAAAATCTTTATTTCTCACTGTCCCATTTTCCTAAAAAATTAACACGTGCTCAGGCATTTTAAGTGTGATAATACCCACTTGAGTTCTTTCAAAAAAAAAAAAAAAAAAAAGCAACCCCCTGTAGTACATGATCAACGAAACTGCGATCCAGGTTCGTAGGCCACCGTATATAATAGCCATTTAAGACATTGCTTAAAATATCATAAAAGGTAATAAATATAATGTAAATGTAAATGCGAATTAGTCTCATCAAATTGATACAGATAGATGTGAACTTAAATCCGATAAGCAATCAGCCATGGTTCGCAAAGAATTCAAATTCTCAAAAAAAGAAATAAAGAATTAAATATAGAACCATGTCCCAACCGACGAGGAATGAAGAGTCTACAGAGCCTGTCTAGAGTAGGATGTCAAACTCGGGCTTAAAAGTTCAGCGAAGCAACATTCGGAAAGTGACTATATCCAACACAAGGAATGATTTTATGACCGCAAGGAAAGACAGAATGTTTGTTTTTATATTCGGTAAGGCATAGATTAGCGATATTAATTCTCTGATATTATTTTGAGGTCCATTGTAACTCTTTATATAAGTATGTGTGTTAAGTTTACCACCTCTGACTAAAGCCTGCTTTTTCATGACCCTAAATGCTCAATATGAACAGGTGTCCTACCCTATCAACTCTATAGTTCCACAAATGTTCTGCAAATGCACAACAGGATCCCTTGTTCGAAGACCCTTAGAATTCTTCTAATTCTACCAGAATCACTTTTGATATCCTTCATCTTAAATGAATAACCCAAGGAGATTTAAAAGTTAGATAACCCGTCACTATTAAGTTTAAGCAGTTTCTACTTTCCCATCGCAACCAGGGAAATGCAAAGGTTGGAGTGCCTTTTGTGCGTCAGTCTGATAGTATTATAAGAAATAATTTTTAGGTCACCAAATCAGTACCACCCATTTTCAAAAGCAATTTGGATAAATCAAGGAGACAAATGTGTTGATGTATTGTAGTATTGCAAGGGCTCCGGTTAGATCCTGTTGCAAACTAGGAGATATAATACATACCCAGTTTATCCGACAGCTCAATGTGCGTTGAAGCAATCCACATTGGTTCAATACCCGTAGAAATCCTGGTGTTTATATGAAATTTTCTAAAATGAGCGAGAGAAAATTGAGAGAAGTTTAACAAACAGCTAATTGAACTGACACTTGACACTAACACTGATACATTGTTCTTATTTCTTTGTCTTTCCAAATATTTCGTTTGCAATTCCACATTTTAAACACACAAATAATACCTGCGTGATGATGAAAGAATGATGAGAGGGCAAGAGAGTAAATTGTCTCTATGCGATTTGAAAATGTTTATATGATGACGCTGTAACCGCTTTGTTACAGGAAGCAGGAATATTTCAATGCGGTTTGAAGTGGTGTTTATTCGATTGCTTCAACACACATCGAGCTGTCAGATAAACTGGGTAATAAAGTGGATCTGTGATCCGCGGAAAACAGAATACAGACCGTAGGTTCTTCTAAGCCAATACAAAAGGTTCGAAGCAGCGATAACCTTAACAAACTGAAAGCTAATCTTTCGGCAAAATTCACATCCAAAGTGGACGTCAAAGCTCTGTTCTAGGCACATATTCATGTGTATAAAATATTAAAGACATTGCCCTTGTAGAAATTATTATAACAAACATAAAGATGTGGAATATTTTCGAGTCAAGTTTACGGTCACACTCATCAAATTCTAAACCATGAGGAGACAATTTCATGGTTTAGTTTTCATTGTCAAGATAAAGCAACATCAAAGCAAAAATGTTCCATTTTACGATTTATGTTTTCGTTTTGTGTGGAATTTGTCCTTCTTCTGCAGCTTCGCAAGGGTATGAAAACGATTTTTAAGGATAACCAGAAATGCCTGTTCTTTTACGTACATACAAACCTGTTTGTGTGCGTTATCTGTTTTCGCTTATACATATGTAGCACAGTCAGCAAATTTAACCATCAAAAGTGGGAAATATATCTTTGGTATGGCAGTTTCCATCTTTCAAATCTTCCTTCCATCAACCTTCTTTCATCATCCGTTTTTCTTCAACTTTGTTTCTTCACCCTGAATGAACAAAGAAGTTTATGTGTGCATGTAGGTTGGGGGCGATGACAAAGCTAAAGTTGTGTGCGTCGTCTATTTTACTGAAAGAACACACTGTTTTCTAGTGAAAAACCGGAGAGACGTCTATTATCCTGCGGCTTGGAAATTATTTAATTGCCCAACTAAAGAATGAAGAATGATTGTATAATAAAAGGGCGGAAGCAATTACAGTAAAATAAAGTAAACGCGTCCAACATAAAGCCACAACAATGACGTCAATCTATTTCTTGAACGGAGTTTAGGTAAAAGAAAACAGGTCACTGGGTCACGCTCAGGAAGAGCCTGTGCACTCAAAGTGTTGCACCAGGAAGTCAAGGTTTTGTTCGGAGTCTTAAATTATCAGAAGATTGCTTTCAAAATGCAGCAGCTCAATGACAATTAAGTCGTAGTGTATGGTTTTATTATTTTTCTCAGCATAGCATCATATTCAACTTAGAGTGCATTTGTTTTTTTTTTTTTTTTTTTTTTTTTTGAGGACATACTCGTACCCATATTTGCGACGAAAAAGCAGCAGTGGTTAATTTTGACTACTTAAGTATTTTAAGTGCCACCAGCTTTCAAATACGTAGTTGACTACACCATTACCTGCTTGAAAATAACACGCCAATAGTGTGCAGAGTGCGCTCATATTTTAGAAAAGTGAAGAATCACTAAAATGAAGTAACGCCAATAAAAAAGTATGACTCTTGGAGTTATCTATTATACAATTTGACATGGACATAGTAAAGTAGTCCTAGAGCGGCAGCTTTGGTTATAAAATTCTGCACGTTGAGGTGACAACTTCAATGAGTTGCATTTGGTAGACAGTCTTGATTCCGACCATTATACAGTCGTTGAACTTTTATATTGGTCTAGTAGATGTTCAAAGGTAAAAGTGACTTACGTCGTGAGCATTTCTCGCCTCCTCCAAAAGAAAATGATTTAATTATTCTCACTCTCATACACTGCTAAAGCGCAGAATACACTAAAAGTTTCAGCGGGGTGCGGAAAAGGCATGATAACATGTCCGGAACCGCAATGAAGGTATGAAAGCCCGCTCAGTGGTATTACAGGATGGAACATATAAAACTTTACCACCAACACTGCGAGTCAATAAATCACCATAACTTCGCTGACTTGAATCAGAAGCTAAAAAATATTCGCGTTCCACTTCCTCGACAAAACCAACAAAAGGCAAGGCTCCGCAGGTCTAACAAACAAATAAGCTGCATATATGTACATACATACAGATACTTTCACAACAGGATGCTTTCAAACATTCGATTCAATATCTCTATTCTCTCTCCATTGACCCCTGTGCAACCACTTTGACTGATGAATATGGCTCTCTCAACCCCCTGTGATACATCCACACACATTATAGCGCTCTAACCTATCTGCCTTTCAAACTGCATAGACATACCGCGTGGGTTGCAAAACCATTGAATGGAACTGAAAATTAAAATTGTTCAAGTGGTTGAGCCAAGGGTCGGGAGCCAAATTGTGGGATGGTGGAGGTGTTAGTACGAGTATTAGTAAAAAACAAAAACTTTACGGAAGCTCTCGACATAGCGCGCAAAAATAATAACGATGAACCAAGAGCAAAAATAATCCTCCACAGGGATATTGAAGGAAGCCATAGGAGGAGAAAAGGATGTAGGGATGTACAAGAGATGAAAATGAAAATAAAAACAAATGGCGTATTTACGGGAAATTTATCATCATATGTCAAGTGGAGGGTAAAAAACGTCGGTTCTATGAAATGTGATCATCTTTTTTCCATCACATGCTATGTTTGTGCTGGCTGATTCTGTTGTTGTCGGTCTGGTCTTGTTGCCGATGTTGTTGTTTTATTGTTTTTTTTTATTTTTTTATTTATTTTTTAATGGTGCTTGATGATGTCATAGCTTTTTTATACTCTACTGAAACTGTATTCTATACAATAAATCGACGAGCTTCACATAAGAGTACTAAAAGTGCTGTGACAAATGAGAATGTGAACAGAAACACATTTATCTATCCTCTTCAATGATTTAAACGAGTATCTACAATACATACGAGTATCTAGTTGTGAGGCCTAATTGCGAAGAAATAAAGACACTAGATTTAGAGTTCGCTGGCCCGGAAACAACTTTCCGCTAATTGAACGAGTGTAGGGATGAAAGGTCACATACTCGTATATGTTGTTTTTCAAATTTTAGCTTAAGTCAAAGTTATCCGGACAAGGGCTGTCGGGATGTTTTCCACTTCAAATTTCTCATTGAAACAAGAGGAAGACAAATTGATGGATTTCTGTTAAAATTCAAAAACTTCAGTTTTCGAAACGCTTAAATTATCTTACCAAAACCTGGATACACAAATTTCCTTTTGAAAGTAAGACTCACCTGAAAAAAAAAGAAAAAAAAAATATAACAATTAGTAAATTTAAAAGAAAAGGTCGGTTGAATAAATATGATAAATTGTATTGTCCTGTGCAATTAGCCGTAAAAATGTAGAATTTCGAAACCCGTTTACAGTGAATAGATCTTCTTCGAATTTCTTTAATAAGTTTTTTTATTATTTCAACTTTACATTAAAACAATATTTCTAATAACTAATTAATTTTTTAAACAAATAATTCTAAGTTATCCAATGAGCCTTCATATTTTCGCAGCAAAGAATTAAGTTTGAATAATTAATCTTTATTTATTATTTATTATGAAAAATGGTTCATGACATTAATTTTTGATTATCTCGGCTGTTTTTGACGACGCGCATTGTTCCGGTACAATTTTGGGCAACTCTTTCGCGCGTTTGGGGTTCTATCTCACCAATGAGTGTAAACATTTTTAAAAACATAAGACCCATTGGTGTCATCAATGTGGAGACCACACCAAACAGTGCACATTTGCAGATATAATTGAGCTTCATGAATCTCTTCTGGATTTCCCTCATTCCAAAAACTTCAGTATTGTTTTCCGCAAACTCGTTGAGTTAATTAAAACAGAGCCTAGTCACTACACACGATTTTTCGATAAAAAATAAGGGTCGATTTCAAGACGCTCAAGAACTAAATCCGCGTACTTCCTATTGCACCATATATTATTAATCCGCAATACGATGAATAGCGAATTTAATTGGCAGATCAATGTTTATTTTTAAAAGGGTTACGAAAACCCCTACGAAACGTTGCGAAGGACAACTAAGCAGGAAAGAAAGAGATATACCGATCTAATTGCATGGCGTTCAGCGAGGCATTCCAGGAATAAATATAGATGAACTAACGTACATTTCCTCTGATGGGCTCTATCCATGTGACCCTGTCTGTGAATACGTGTGAATTGTCAACAATGTCAATTCCAATCAGATTTTACACAAAACTTTCATCCAAATTGCACATACGAGTATATAGTGAACCTAATGTGTAAATAGCTGTCATTCTAGCAAACTCTAGCAGTTTACAGACTTAGACAAGTGTTCGTAATTCACTTACAGTAATCTGTCAGGAGATCTATAGGAATAAATCACGATGTTTCAGAATAAGTTGGGAAGTTGGTTTGAGGGTAAACTGGCAAGCGCTCACATTAAAGACGCGGTGATGGTGGTCAATGAGTTTTATTTTGCACGGGTTTAAATCCTTGAATCTAGCAAGTGGGGTAATTTTTAAGCTTGACCTTTCGCAGAATTCGAATGAGCGTTCAAATGGGGGTGAGGTAAAATTCTTTATATTTTTTGACGAACAATTTCTACTGCCTTTGGGGCGGTTTAGTACAACTGAAATTTCATCTATGAAGGTCGTTCTAGTCATATCTAGCTCGCTCGAGTTTTTTTTTCGATTTTCCTCTGTCGTAATGATCTAGTAAGCCCAAGAAAACAGTTCTTTGACCCTGACAGCCTCCTTTCCTTACGGCTCGAGTCGTAACCCGCTCTTTCTTTTGATTTGAAACCCATTATCCCGTGACAGATTAGGGATTTCCTTCCAATGAGAGTAATGTTTGTGATCGTATCAGCTGTGGCAATTAACAGCTTCATCTTCATATTCGTAATATTTGAGGAATCTTTTCTTTAACTTCGTAGTTTACATAGTGGTCCCGCTGAGCTTAGAAAAGAGATATTGTATTATAAATTGTTTTCCGCAGCAAAGATCTCATCACTGTTAAGAATGTGGAAACCACAGGTGGTAAAAATGAAGATACAGGGATACAATTATTTAATTATTTTCAGATAGCGCATCAAATTCACTAAAAATCGAATTGATGTCCAGTATAAGGATTCTATAAATAAAAAACTTTATTTAGGATGGTAACCGATATTACATTGTGGTGGTTTTTGGTGAGTTACTCGTGCATACTCACGTAAAAGGCAAGGTCAATAGCATTAGTTCGTATAAACGGGCTAGTATTGGTTTTCCGTCAATTATGAATTTTTTAAGCAAATCATCCAGTAATCGCAAAGATATTCTGAACATGTTCGCGTTCGTTCAAGGTATTTATGACTCCTCCAGCCTTTCTTCTTTTAATGAGGATTATTTCGATTCCTTGCAAGCTTTTACTGACTCAAGCTCTCTGTTACTCATTAGATCCGAATTATTGTTGGCATTACAGGATCTGAAGGACAGTAAAAATCCGGATTTCTTGGGTTTTTACCCGGTTGTTTTTAAATCTTGTGCTGATTCTCTTAGCTACCCCCTGCTCTATATTTTCAGTCAGTCATTGGCTAGTGGGACATTTATTGTTGATTGGAAATATTCGCTTATAACACCAATTTATAAGAGTGCTAAAAAAGATCAAATTTCGAATTATAGACCAGTTTCTAAACTGTCTATTATACTGAAACTTCTGGATCGCCTGGTGAAGGAACGGATGGTATTCATCTTAAGCAGCTTTATTAGTGATTCTCAGCACGGATTTTGGAAAGGACGTTCGACTTGCTCTAACCTAGTTCAGTTCACCAATCATTGCTTAAGTTCCATCGAGAACCAAAAGCAAGTGCACGCAGTCTATATTGATTTCGTGAAAGCCTTTAGTAGAATTAACTTGCGTATCCTTCTAAAAAATCTTGAGTGTTACGGAGTTTTTTCATGGTTTAAGTCCTATCTGTTTGGGAGAAAACAATTCGTTTCAATCGGACATTTATATTCGGTTGAAATTAATGTATTGTCTGGTGTCCCGGAAGGAAGCCATCTTGGGCCAATCCTTTTCCTCATTTTTATAAATGATTTGCCGAGTATTCTAAAATTTAGTCATTGTCTTTTGTATGCGGATGATATAAAATTGTTCGTGATGATTTCTAATGCCAGTGACTGTCTTCTACTCCAGAGAGATTTAGATTATTTTTTTGAATGATGTAAAATGAACGATCTGCATCTCAATATCGACAAATGTTCCACCATGTCATATTATAGAACACAATATAATCTAATACCTGATTATCGTCTTGGAAACCAATCAATTAATGTTGTAGTTGAGTTTAAAGACCTTGGTGTTGTTTTTGATAGTAAACTTACTTTTGAAATTCATCGGACTTCAAGGATCCCTATACTCTCAAGGCCATTTATGTAAGCATTGTTCGTCCATGTCTGGAATATTGTAGTGTTGTTTGGAACCCGTTTTCATTGAAAAACATTAATAGAATAGAAAAAGTTCAAAAAAACTTCTTACGCTTTGCATTACGCCGTTTCTTTCTGAATGATAATGTCTACTATTCTTACCGCTCTAAATGTTTGCTGTTGGGTATTGATTCCCTCGAAGTTCGTCATAAAATGCTTTGTGTTATGTTCGTTAGAGATTTACTATGTTTTTCCATTTACTGTGAGAACTTACTTTCATTAATTGGTATTTATGCGCCATTAAGGGTTCTTAGGTCAAGACCATTGTTATTTGAAGTTCATCACTCCACTTCATACGGAGCCAATAAGCCTGTTACGTTTTGCTGTAGATTATTTAATGTTGTATATGATCATCTCGATATTGTAATACCTAGAACTAGATTTAAGGAAGTCACATTGTTAGTTTTAAGATAATTTTTAATTATTGTACTTTATATATACCATATTTTTTTTTTTTTTATCTGTTGATGTATTTATATCGTAGATCTAAATAAATAAATACTAAATATTAATTCTTAGTGACCCCATATTGGTGGTCTGCATTCAACCTGCGATTACATTTAACTTAATATGCATACCGCAAAGCCCTTTTTACCACCGGCTTAATAAATAGAATGCAGAAACCTTCATATTCAGAAGGATCGCCATCTGTGTTTTGATCGATATTAAGAGATATTTTAAGAATACTGGCTGTCTTATCCAGATCGACCAACTTACCGATGGATTTAGGCAATGCTTAAAAGCCACTTCTTGAGAGTTCTAAGTGACAGTAGTTGCGACAAAATGATGTCTATAATTTGATAAACTTTCACTGTCTTTAACAGTCAAAGTTGAGCTACTTAACGAACTCAGCAAATACATTAGATATGAATATGGCGTAGCGCTTATAGTTACTAAAATACGCGATTGCTCAATGACTCTACAACTACGGGGTTTTCTAATTGAGTCGATCATCGTCACTGAAGCTGATGGTGTAGAAACAAATTTCATAGATTTACAACGTCATGATAGACCAACATGATATCACCGGGGCCATGAAAACTTGGTCTTCGGCAGCCCTAAGGTTTTCACGGAACTCATTTCGTTGTACATTTTTACATATTAGCACTACGCAGTGAGGTAAGACTCATTTGCTCAGAGGAGAAAAATTGGAAAAAAGTAGAAAATTCCATTTTATTTTCTCTCCGTAAGAAATTTTGCATCTATTTACATGCATCCCAAATCATGCAAACTGAGGATCACCTATTGAACGTTAAAGTTCTGATGTCATAAACTGATGGGTGAAAATTAAAATTGTGTGTAGGTGTAGGCATGTTCGGTCCAAATCACAGAGTCTCGAATGCACAAATCCACATGTGCCCCAGTGGATTTTAAATCGAGTTATTTGCCATATATGTATTAAACCAACATCAATCTTCAGGCAACTATAAGTGGTGATATTCATCAATCAACTGAACGGGTGCAACATGGGAATGTTGAAGTTATAAGACAGCGTTGGAGAACTACCTATCCCTTGAATAAAAACTGTAAAAATATATTCAGTATCAAAATGAATGATATCATGGTGCTTCCTTCCCTTTAGATTATTGCGGTGCGAGATATCATCTATAAAATATAAAACAAACTCATCTGTAACCGAAGGCAGTCTCTGCTAAGAGAAAGACAAAGGCACAGGACACAGACCGCATTCTACAGTTAAAGCATTATACCTTTCTCAGGAGTACTGCGATTTCTATAGATATTACCAAGTCCTCGGCTAGTGACCTCTATATAATTGTAAGCAAATGTAAGGGGATTCACAAAATCATATACACACACATAATCCTAGTGTGTCTAGCGCACTTGTCTAGGAAAATCATATTAAAGAAATCTCACACAGCAACTACGGATCTGCAGATAGACCTTAGCCGAACAACGTGCAGTTGAATAACTTAGTGGCTATTCAAATAAAGGTCCGCAATAAGAGAAAGACCTTGGAAGGAAGCCTTGAACTGATGATGATACTATATATGCCATTTGGTTTGATAAATGCACTTTCTTTTATAATTTGAACAGAAAGCTAGGAAAAGAGGTCACCTCTGTTAGTACAGTTAAAGTATGAGTACGTGCAGGACTAAACGTCAGTTGGCTGAAATCGATGCCAGAAGTCTGACTAAAGCCAGTGAGAACGTTGCCGGTAAGTTATCAAGGGTACTAATTCCAAAAAGGTGCTTTTCCCTAGATCACCCCAAAGAAAACGAGTGGAACCTAATGTAGCACTGCAAGCTAGGATGGCAGCAGAACATGTCCTCTACTCGTAGAAGAGTTGACGACGAATACAAAAGCGTACGATAAGAGACATGACAAAATAAATTGTAATCCATAAGAAAGAAATCTAATCCCCTTACGCAATCTCACTGCAGCACGGACAGCATTTAACGGACCTTAGTCAAAAAGGCTATCAAAACTGACGGCTTTGCGGCCAACTGCTTGAAGAAACATCTTCAAAATATTGGCTTGATCAAAGCACGAGTAAGGCATAAAAACTCAGCATTGATCCCAAAAAACGTTGGTCAAAATCTTAACTTATAAACCCGACCTTGGAACCCATCATCCGAGAATGATTAAAGCCTTTTGTCTATAACCTGATATTGGTACTATGTTAGGCATGAGTTTCAAATCCATTAATAGTCTCAGTTATGGCTTATGGTTCAGGATGCATTTGGTTTGGAGGAAACTTATTTAACTAATTATGAAGAGCATATTTCGAAGCAATACAGAGGGATATAGTAAATATGAAACATTTGGCATTGCACAAACAATTTTAGGCGATGCACATAGGTAGGAATGGATTTAAAAAAAATTGGGCTAGTTGTGCTAGTCACAGCTCTACCTGAACTGTAACACCACCCCGTTTCGGCATTCCGAGAATTGCCTATTGCCTTCCACACAAGCTCATCCCATACTTTGATACCTCTGTTTCGGACGTTTTTAATTAATTCAGATGCGGCTAGAACGTAATATAAGCAAAGCAGCGACGGTATTATACTTTCATTCCATCTGACATAGTGAGATTGACATTCTCAAAACTCTGCCTTAAGCTTCAGCAAGTACGAGAATACAAGTTCATGTGAGGCCAGCAACAGGACTGAAACTTTGAAAAGCTTTTGAAATAAGGACTCGAAGAAGAACACAAATATGCACTTAATTTACACTTCAAAAAATATAATGGTGCATCGAATTGTAGACATAATGAGTCCAATAGTACTCGTAGTTCTAGTTTTCTTCACAATGGAAGCACTTCTAAAGCTCCACGGAAGCAGTAGAATCCCCATTGATTGATTTTTATTATTTCTGAGTAACGCCTACAGTTTTGTCGCGAGCAATAAGCTGAATAAAAATAGAAGTCAATTCTAAAAAAGAGGCTGCTCAAACAACTAAAAGCATAGAGGACTAACTGCCTACTTAAAGCATTGGTAGAACTTATTTTTAGCTCATGTGGTTGCTGCCTTGAGACGAATTAAGCCGTTTTCATCTCATCTGCAATAGTAATCTTCTGGATAATAATATAAGGGAAAACTTTTATCCACAAATTGTGTCACGCAAAACTTCTTGCACTAGTGACTCATTTACTTGAAAACCAGTGTGTTGATCTTTCGGATTCCTTTCTGTTTCATGTCATTGTCATTGTCATGTTATTTCAGCATTTAAGCCAGAAGACATACAACATTCATCAAATTTTAAATGCTTTCAAGGAAAAAGTCCCAAAATTAGTTAGTTTTCACAAAACTCCATGCTACGCTATTTCCAAAAATACCTGAGTATCTAATCCCAATCTCTTTTATCTCTTACCAAAGCCACTATGTACGAGTATATGCATAGGTATTCGGAGTATCGGAACCAAAATTCAATTACATCTCCACTGTGTTTACTCGACCTAAAGAAAACTTTTCCTTTTTTCGTTCTAATTAAAATAATTTTCACAGCCTAAAACACCCTGTAGGAAATGCCTCGTTCGAGTCGACCTCCGTTTACAAACAAGCGCGCATCCACATTTCACCCCATCTCACCAGAGATGTAAATTAAAAGTAAACAAAACCGAGGCATTTTGCTTCGTTTCTTTCTTGTTTTTTTTGTCAATTTTTCCTTTTAGTTGCCTATTTCCTGATTCCATTTTAGTTTACAACACACAAAGCAAACAAACCTCCGGAATCATAATGATGAATTGAGCTTCTAACTAAACGGAGAAAACAGCCTTCCAAAGCCGAACAAAATGAAAGGAAAAAAAAAAGGACATCAAACCCGAACCTAAATTCAAAGGAAAAACGGAAACATTAGTTGCAGTTTCTTGCTCCATATGGACATCATTAAGTGTGAAATAGGTTGGTACCGACTAACCATGATGTGCGCCTTTCCCAACAACAAACCACGGCCCATTCAACAAACCCCATTTGGAAAAGGTTTTCTAACCAAGTCTGGTCGTATACGAGTACATACTACGGCGAAGCACTTTCATTAATCACATCCTCCTGACCCAGTGTTTGTTCATCGGATGCTCGACAGAGTGTTCAAAATAGCATTCAAGAAACTTAATGAATATCCGAAGTCTTCTTTTTTTTCTTTGGCGTGCCCCTCTCTGCAATTTAAATTCTAAAGTCCTTATTAACAGTAAGCCAAAGCCACAAACTTGTAGTTTTAGCCGCAGTGCCTGCTTTTGTCGGGGTTTCCCTAACCGAATAATAAGTTTATGCATTCACTGGCTCACACGGTCTTTAACAACAAACAAGACGCAAGCAGGAAACACAGACTGGAACGTAGGATGGAGAGTGGCAAGGAAAACAAACTTTCCAGGCCAGCACTCACCTCCTCCGTCACAACGGGGACATTTTGGGGTGAAATTTTATTTCATTAAAAAAGTTCGCAGCAACATTTACGTGTCACATTACGAGTATGGCCGACTGTTTGCCTAGTACCATCCTTCCCTGCACCATAATTATGGCCGATCAACATTTTTTTCATCCTGCTAAACATCGTTCTTGTACATTGTCGGATATACGAGTATGCAGCACTCTGTAGCCTCGGTACGTTACTCTTTTTCGTTTATGCTCAATTAAGCTCACACTGTGGTGCTACCATCACCCAGAGAGAACTACTGGTAAGGGTAATTGTGACGGCTATTCCTTCTTGAAGTTAATGGTTACGGTAGCGCTGCTATTTGTGCGCGCTGCCTGCAACAAAACTGCTAGCCAAGTGTCTGCTTTATAATGTCATCCCTGAGTCAAACAAAGCACGAAAATGTTTTCACAATACGTACACTTTGCAATATGTGGTTTGGAGGTGGACCTTTCCACAACCACCATCAGATGAACGACACCAACGAGGACGATACGAATATCTACAAAAACCCAACTGCCGACACCGCGTCATTTTGCCGTTCTAAGTAATTTCATCTTAAATTTTCAAAGTTAAACACTTTACTCTTGCTTCAGCTACGGATGCACCCAACAAAAGCTGATATTGCCCCCGACAATGTGTGCTTCACTCGTTTTGTGTAATTACTTTAAAATATAAAGAAGACATGCATAGATTCTGGTGCTAGCCTTCCTGATCCAGCCTGCATTCCAGTTATGGTCGGTCTTACTGGATCAACATAAGCCACCCAGAATGTGTGCAAAACTCGTGTATTGTATGAGCGAAAGTACGAGTAAGTTTTAACGAGGATTTTTTGCTGAAGCTTTTCTGTAAACAACATGATACGAGTATCTAAGCCACCTGGGCGGGCGCATCCTTAGTTTATGTGAGAGCAGATTAAATGTCCTTGTTAGGTACTTCAGTATGTATCTATTGTACGGTGTCGTAGAACGAAACTGCCACGCACTAGATTTTATGGAACACTGTTTTTGAAAGGGAACATCCGTACGAGATGGCATTTTAGGATTTGGTGTCATGTTTCTTGGTTTAATGAGCAATTTGGGAATTCTGTACATAAGATTAGTAGTGCAGTGCAGTGATTGCACTTAGAATAACCATTATTTATCCGAAGGGATGGTATAGAATGGGAAGAGTATTTAAAATCTCATTTTCAACGATTTAAGGTACTTACGAGTACTTTCACAAAATTTCATCAGATTTTAGGAAGATTGCGTGTACTCGTATACAGAATTGACTTGTATGCATAAAGCAAATGGCGGAAGTTCATACAAATTAAAAATTAAAAAAAAAATAGAAATCCATTCAGTGGGTGTGGAATATGTATTAGCTTTCCGGTTTTATGCGCGTAAAATGGTAATAAAGTTAGGACACACGATCCGACATAAAGACGCATCACGTACTGGCATTGCCATTAAGAAGCCTCAGTAGCAAAATTTCAATTTAAATTCTGATGATGTTTTTCGGTATCCTTCTGCAATGGAAATGTTACATTTTTAATGTACACGGACATCATTACAGGAATTGATGGAACGTCAGGACTAGGAATAGCTTTTTTATAGTGCTAGTACTCTTTCAAATGCAATTTTATTTCTCTCCTAGGACGAAAAATCGTTACTGGACATGCAAAGGATTTGTTTAGTGTGATGGCATGTGATATGGAAGAGATAGATAGGTTGTTCAAAAAAGTTTTGGGTTTTTTTTTATCAATAGATTGCTTTGCCCGCTTTTATTTTTATCTAGGCGTGACATATACATATATCAAATGTTGGCACACGTTTAGTTGTTGATACTTAACCTAAAAGCAAAACAAAAGTTGTCGCGACTCGGCCGAGTTTTGTGCTTGCTATTGTGGTTCAAACTTAGAGAATTTTGAACAGGATATTCCCCATATTTTGTCTTAACACTTAAAAAACAGGCGATGAAAGCAACCGAGGCAAGGGAAATGTTGCGTAAATATTACGGCAGATTTTTTTTTTGGAAACACGCCAATGCCAGAACTGGTTCGTCCGATTCCGTGGTGGTGATTTTTCAGTTGAAGGCACACATCGCTTCGGTAGGTGGAAGCAAATAAGTTTTCAATGGTTCCGTGTGCATCGACAGCGTTCATGGCCATTTGAAATTGTTTGGCTTCGTAAAGGAGCTCGATATTTGGGTACCCGCATGAGCTGAAAGAAGTTTATCTGACGAAGCGCATAATCGACTGTGATCATGGTAATGCCATCGCACAGAAACGTTCCGAGCATATCAATCGTAAGAGTATGGTGTTCCACCACGACAATGTGAAACCACACCCAAGTGTGGTCACTCCGGTATTATGAAGTTGCCCGGGAGATGGCAGAAGTTCATCGAACAAAACGACCAGTAGATCATTTCCAATTTTCATTACGTCCATTAAATAAACTGAAATTTTAACTTTTTGAACAACCTAATGAAATAGTCTTTAAGCTGCGTCATTTTTACATTAAAATCAAGATTGTTTGGTTGCAACAAATATCCGTATTGATTCGAGATTTCATGTGACAGAGCCATTTGCAATACTAAAATTAGGAAGGATTCCATACAACCACTTAACCTGGGAAATCGACTTACTTTTTTATGAGCTCTGACAATGAAGCACGTCTTTCCGTGTACGAGGACATACAAGATCTGTTATTTACTGTTTTCAGTGGGATTGCAAGCTATTTCCATTGTGTGCTTGTGTTTGTTTTGAATGCCACGTTTTTAATTGAGTATAGTAGAATAGTTCGTGCTGAGGGGTACACATATAACCAAGATGATATCCAAAGGGTATACATTGACTCTATAGATATAGATTTTAAAAAAGACGAGGTAATTTTAGATCAACATCATCGACGATATCGTGATAGGTTCGGAGGTCGTACAACTCGCTTATTGAATGCCTTGTCGAGCTCTCTATTTCCTAGTCGTTATAACTTCTCTACTCAGCCTTCAACATTTTTCTGAAACACCCACAGTTTTTGAATTCGAAGCTGTATCGGAAGTTGATGTTGATTAATATCATTCGGTCACTCAAATCAGATGCTGTTGGTGAGGATGGACTTCCTATCCGGTTTGTCAAAATGGTATTAACCCACATTCTTCGTGTAATTACTCACGTAATTAATTTCTGCATTACGTTTAACCCTCAACCTAGCAAAGTCTAAGCTGATTTTAATATCCAAAAAACGTCACAATACTGAACTACTGTCACCCATTTAGCCCAACGACATGCAATTGCTGCTCGTGGAGACTGTAACCAACCTGGGTTTTAACATAAACCGATTCATCTCCTGTGTAAGCCACATCAATTACACTGTGGGACGAATTTACGGAGGTCTACGCAAAATTTGGCTCCTCTCTAGTTTTACTCCTGTTAACACGAGCCTGAGACTTGTTGTTCCGTATATTGATTACTCATCAGCAGTGTACTGCAAACTCGACTCCCAATCTTAGCATAAACTTACTGTGGCATTCAATGATATGGTAAGGTATGTGTATAGGCTACTTCGACACGACCATATATACAATTATCATACAAATATCCTTGGGTGTATGCTCCAGCAGTTCTTGTATGTTAGGTGCTATATCTTCATGCAGAAAATTATTCAGAACAAGTCGCCACCATACCTTTTTGGGAAACTTCAGTTCGCTCGTTCGCCTAGAACTTACAGCCTTATAACTCCATCCTCGAACTATTTGAGCTCCTCGCGCCTTTTCTTCGTCTTTGCCACCAGACTATGGAATTCTCTGTCCACAACAGCAAAACAAATAATTGGAGCCATACATAACAGCAGACTATTTCTTGTTCTTTACTATTCCCCTCTTCCGCACAAACCTTCCTTTTGTACCCCTTTCCTGATTAACGTATCTCGTAATGTTAAATATAAATTTTAAACTGAATAAATTGAAATTGAGTAGAAACTTGCATACATTTAGGACCAACGTACGCTGCGTTCAAACATTTTCATTATAAAAAACAAAAAAACATTAATTTTCGGAGTTCAAAGCCACATATAACAGCGTGCATAGGGGCAAGCTATCTTGCCCAAGATGATCTCACAGCTCCGTCGAAGTCGGTAATGCATTAACCTCGACCGCTAATGTCAAGAACGCCCTGGAAAGAATCGTGCAAAACTCATCGCACAAGAAAAGAGGCACAATTTTATAAGTATGCACAATTTCTTGTGTACGCGGATGGCATTGATATGATTGGACGAACACAGCGAGCCATCAATGAAGCCTAAGTGGATATTACAACAGAATGGGGCCGACGGAAGACAAGGGCAAATCGAATTATATGCTGGCAGAACAGGATGTACACCGCAGAAGGCTTCGCTAAAACGTCAGCATTGGCGGCAGTTATAACTTCGGAGTAGTTAAAGACTTGGTCTACCTTGGCCTCGCAGTTTCAGGCATCAACGGCATCAGGGCAGAAATCAGACACACAATGACTTTGGCTAATTGCTGTTTCTTTGAATTCAGTAACAGAGTCCTCTCTCGTGAGACCAAAGTATCTTTATATAAGACCATATAATCTCGGTCTTGCTTTTTTTCGAAGAGGTTTGGATCTTGTTGAAAGGGGATGGAGAAGCACTTGACCGTTTCCAGAAAAAACTGAGAGTGCGGTTCTGGAATCAGTGAACAAAAGATCGTACTAGCTGAAAACGCATGTTAGTCGAGGCACCAGTTTCAGCCCAGACTGCAGCGCCACCTAAGTAAGTAAGCTCGAAGTGTGGCCGAAAATCCGGTGTGTCGATCTCAGGAATTGGAATTATCGAAAAGAGCACTCAACCGAATTTTGGATAAAACAATTCACGCAAGAACTTAAGCCTGCCAATATTACTGTGCCAATTGGGTGTTGGAAATGCATGAAATTTATCAAGAATTTCCAATTTCATCTTCAAGCTTTGTTAATATGCAGAATTGTGCATATGGTGCTAAGAAAATTCGAGAATGAATGTCGAGAAGCCAATACGAGTTACTGTTTAGTGCGGTTTCTGGCCATATTTCTTCTAAGACCAAGTGGGTGTGATGAACCATGATCAGTGAATTTTCTTATGGCCAACATCTGAAGGTGGGCGAAATAGTGATACAAATTGAACACCGAAATCAGGCATGGTTATGGGCCATGTGAAAGAGAAGTTGTATGCCAACGCTCTAGAGTAAGCCAACATCCTTGCTATTATCGATGAAATAGAATCACCACAGCAGCGGCTTGAAGGTGTTCACTTGTCTACATTAATTGTATAGCTGGTTTCACGATTCTTCGCTATTAGAAAGCTTCTAAAAACATGAGCTACTTTGCAAAACTTTTAACTAACAGTTCTAGCAGTGTTTGCTTGCGACACAAGGAACTCTTATTTTCTTTCTCTCTATGAGAGCTGGGAATTGAAAATTTTTCATAGCCGCAATGTTATTGACAAATTACTTAATGGGACTGAACCAATGTAATTGACGTTATTGAGAATTCTAGATTATTTTCAAATCTTGGGCTGCAGGCAAGATATGAAATCAACCACAATTCTAATCGTACTCGTACATCGTATATGACCGATATACTTGGATATTATACACAACCGGACATATACACAAACTACGGCAGCGGGTTACAGATCTATAATACTAAATAGGGCATGCGCTCCCTGCAAGTCCTTTAACTAATATTAACGCAATTTCGAAAACCTTTCGTCAGAAATCTGATTTGCAGCGATCAGTGCGGGTCTTTGGCCATGAAATTTTGAAAAAAAAAAACCGAAGATAATCTCTCTAAATCGATACTCATTATCTGAAAGTTGTCAATGGACCCATTCAGATAGATAGTATATGTTTAGTCTCTATGAATGTCTAGGAACCAACGCGGCCGAAGTCGCTTGTTAGTAAACTAACAAAAAGGGATAACAAACATCGGCGAGTTTGACACAGCGGCAAGACCTCAGGTAAAACTATTATTTCTGGAAACAGATTGAAGATCAATCTCGAGCAAAAAATGAAACACTGAAATTTATATCAGACATCCCTGTTTATCAGTAGTTCTTTCCTCCATGCAGTCGAAGAGGGCATCAGTCTAGGGCAAGTAGACGTTAAGAGGCTTCTTGGTTGAAAATCAAATTCGATCTACACTGTATCGCTACCCCAGTTAATATTGAGTCTTATGGAGTAGATAGTCGGTCTACCGTATGACATCGGTCATGGTCTAGTCCCACTTATTTCTTACTTTAGGCTACCACTCGCCCTGCAGCGTTTAATTCATCTACGTAGATGCTTTCTTGAACTAAACTACCATAGTAGTCATGTCTAAAGCTGCCACTTAATAGCAGAGCCCATCGATTACTACGTGGTCGATTTAGAGGACTCTTAGTCTTGGAAAGCTTATCCAAATTCACCAAAAAGTATATTTTAAACTGAAAAAGTGTGCAATTCTCGTCAAGATGACGATAAGATACTCACGTTTCACTCAAACCCACAAGTGTGAAACATGAACATCATTAATTCAGCTTCCTCTAAATAACTAACAATTATTCCAGAAGAAAGAATACTTTCATCCAGAGTGCATTCCTGAAGTTCTTATTGAATTTAAAGAAATTAATTCGTTTTCTCTTTTCTTATGTCAACTGGTTTGAAATCAATTTTTCAAAGCAGACAAAATAACTGATATCACTCTTTGAAGCCTCTTAGAATTTAATATCCGTAACGCTAACCAAGGGACTTCAGAGGTGTCCTATAGCAGGGAAAATAATATTAAAAGGAATGCCCTTTGAAGTTGGCGTTTCGTCAAAAGTATGTATGATCTTCTCTTTCCCTTCAATGACCCTATTGAGTAAAACATTATTTTGCTTCCACTTGGGGTATCATCTGTCAATGATTGTGCATCATTCAAGACATTTCAATTTGATAGCAGATTTGTTGAGAATGTTCTGATTGCTTGGGAATGTATCTCTGTGGTACTAAAAGAAAATGGAAGCACATTTAATTTTTTTCCCCTTTTTTATCCGCCGCTCAACCATTATTTGTTAACACACACACACACAGAGAAAATAACTGACAATGTCAAATGGGAATGGTCGATCCTTTCCTATCATTTCTTCTGCCATTTGATTTGAGAGGAAAAAGATGAGCGACTCCATTAGCGTGAGCTTCAATCAAATACCCCGTCTGCCGGCCTCCCATTGAACGGAACGGGACACAGTTGGTGTTGGGATGTAAAAGATTTGATTGATTAGCAATCCCCAAGGACATTTCATGTTTTGTCCAGCTTAACAGTGGAAATACATAAGCACCATTAATTTCTTATTTGTCAGATGTGCTATTTCTTCTCTTCTCTTGGAGGTTTGAAAACTATTTGCTTTAATTCCAAAGGACCTACAAGGAAATTAGAATTATCGATTCTGTTTGGAACGAAAACGAATAGGCATACGGATGCGTGCACAATCTATGGGGAGGCAGGTGGTAATTTCCGAGAGAACTTTAACTATTTCGTGTTTGTAACAGTTAGTATAGGGGGACCAGGACACAATCTACTTAGTGCGCTACCAATCATTGCTTCTAACTATTGCTATTGCTATGCTTTGGGGAATATACTATCGTTGTCGCATAAAACAGGCACAAAGACGGATTAGCACGCATTAGGAATCGAAGAGGGGATTGATTAGGAGGATAATGTGTTCTGGCCAACAAAAGGAAAGCTAACAAAAACAAAACAAAAAGTATATATATAAAAATAAAAAAATAATAGAGAGGAAAAAAGTTAATCCAAACAAATCGAAAACGTTTTCCTTTTGATGGGAAAATTATTTGCTTTGGCTGGCTGAGATTTTTTCCTCGCTTCACTGAGCTAATCAATCAATTTTCCGAGAATGTTTTTTTTTTCTGGATGGGAGAACGGTAATGATGAGAAATCTATGAAACATTTAACCTCAATGCTAATGAAATGGTCGATTTTTTTCGAAAATAAAATGAAACAATGAACGTAATGGTGTCTAGTCAATGTTGAAGAAAAAGGCCATTTGGGGTACACATTCAGTGATGTTAAGTTGACGTTTTAATGTATTTTGCAATGGTTTATCTGTCAGTGAGTATTTTCTCGAACTAGTTGAAAAAAATCATCGAATCTGGAAGAAATTAGTAATAGAATGAGCTATGCTTCCTATGTTTTAGAAGATAATTTGTAATCAGTTTACAGACTGCAGCAGTTTACTTATCTTTAGAATGCTGTAGTATTGATTATTATATGTGGATGTACATATATACGATATATATATCGTCAAAACATCCGATCTGATAGACTTCTTTATCGGAAAAGGAAGTTAGGTCAAAGTTGAAGAAAGTTTCGATATTTCTTCCAATCATTCTCTGATCATCCCTTCATTGTGCTAATCCTTGGTTAAGAAACAAAGACGACCCAGATTATTCAACAAAAAAAACTCACAGGGAAGATTTCCGAATACAGGTTGTCGAAAATACTGAGTAAAAAGTACCGCTTGGGACGCCGTATCAACTTTAAAAAGAAGTTGAACGGTTTGTTGAAGTCATACAGTAAGCGGTCTGGAATAGCAATCCACGCGAATCGAACAAAGTTGCATAAGATACCCGACGGAAATCAGTGAAATGATAAGGAAGAAATGAAGGGCGCGGAAAAAGTGTCACGAAACTCGGGCTCAACAAGATAAAACGTCCTTTAATAGGTTCTGCAACTTGTTGAAAAAATCGATTAAGGACTTCAATAACCAAGGCATTAATAACTACCTAGAAAGCCTCACAGCGACAAAAGATACATAATTAAAAGAAGAGCCAATAAGAAGAAACCATGATGACTGGGCGAAAGAAGATAAAGAAAAAGTTAACGCTTTCGCAAACCATATTGTAGAAACGTTCAAACCATTCGAAGGGGAAGTACTTCCAGAGAATATCAATACGCTAGACGTGACGACTAACCTTCCAATTGAAAAGGCTACACTTATTGAACTTCGACATGTTATAGACACGCTTAAGCCCAATAAAACCCCCGGATATGATTTAATTATAGAAGATACACATAAAGCGCTAAAAGGTTTGCTAAAGCTGCTCTATCTTATAAATGCCACCATAAGACTGCATCAGTGGAAAGTTGCCGAAGTAATTATGGTTCCGAAATCCGGTAAACCGCTGACTGAAGTCCAGTCATACAGACCAATATCGCTCCTCTCGATTATATCGAAGGTCTACGAGCGAATCGTACTTAATCGTTTTAAACCGATTATTGAAACAAATCGCCTCTTGCCCGATCATCAATTTGACTTTAGAAGCCAACACTCTACTGTTGACCAAGTGCATCGAATAACTGATGTAATTGAACGAACAAACGAGTGTAAGTTAGTCTGTTCAAGTGTGGCACAACGGCCTGAAATATAAACTTCGACAAGTCCTACCCGAGAAATTGTCTCATATTTTAAGTTCATACCTAGATCACCGACTCTTCCGTATCAGACACGGAAACGAATATTCCAATTTTAAAACAGTAAAGGCGGGGGTGCCGCAAGGAAGTGTACTTGGCCCTCTGCTATATTTGCTTTTTACATTTGCTGATGACACTTCCATTTTGACAACAGCTAAGACGGTCGAAGAAGCAATTGCTAAGTTACAAGGCGCCCCTGCACGGATTAACAATTGGACAAAGACTTGGCGGATCGCGCTTAATGAAAACAAGTCTGTCCATGTGAACTTCACTCTCAAGAAAACTGACAATCTACCTGTGTTTATCAACGCAGTACAAATTCCTTTCGCGAACGAGACCAAGTATCTTGGTATGACACTCGACGCTAAATTTAAATGTGGAGAACATACGTTAAGAGCTTGAGATTAAGTATAGAGACATGTACTGGCTTCTTTGAAAGTATTCCAAGCTGAGTTTAGAAAAAATTGCTACTATACAAGCAAATGCTAAAACCGGTCTGGATATACGAGTATGGATACAGCTTTGGGGTTGTACCAAAATTAGTAACGTTAACGTCTTACAGACATTCCAAAACAAAGTTCACCGAGGGTTTGTTAATGCACCGTGGTACATTAGAAACGATGATATCCAAAGACACCTAGGAGTCGAAAACGTTTACAACGAAATTAAAATGTTTGCGCGAAAACACAAAAATCGACTACAAGTACATACAAATATTTTTGTTCAACAGCCTCTCGATCCAGCGCGGTGATTAGCAGCGCCTAATTTTTAAAGTACGTAGGAAACTTCAATGGAAAATCGCCTGCAAAATATCTTATTAAAGCAAACTGAAACGCGAAAGAAGAACTGCTTGTTGAGTGTAAGCTCAATTGTAGTCTGTATAAGGGTGGTGTTTTTTAGTGAGTAAGAATCTCACACTATTATAAGCACTGGGCTTATAGTGTCTATGTCTCTCATTTTAATTCGGCGGTCGTCTAACACCATTTGGTGAACTTTAGGAATGTTATCGTAGGTTGCAGTTTTTGGACGTCCCGAACGTTCATCATCTCCCAAGCTCTTACGGCCACGTTTAAATTCACCTGCCCAAAATTTCACTGTGGTAAAAGATGGTGCAGAGTCCTCATACACAGAGTCGAACTCATTTTTGATTTGCGTAGGCGTATTGCCTTTCAAAAACAAGAATTTAACAACAGCTCGTCGAGTATCGATTTTTAAATTTTCATAAAAAACACTCACATCGACTCACTCAAACGACTGTTAACTAAAAGCTGCGCGTCCAAAATGACTGAAACTTCGGTAAGTAACTGTCAAAAGATGCACAACTAGCATTCACTACCTTTTATTGACGAGTGCTTCTATCTTTACGTTACTCTCGGAAACTTTTCAGACAACCCTCGTATATACTGGGTGAGTTTTTTAACTTGAGACATCCAAATTACTCGAAAAATACGCGATATCGCGAAAAATGTTTGAGACAAAAGTCACACGGTCCTGAAGGGTATATAAGATGGTGACCACAAGTTTGACCTTGAGCCCCATTTTCAAGGTCAAACGAAGGTCACTTTTGATTTTTTAATGGGAACCCCTATTTTTTTGACAGATTCGTAATCTGCGCGAAAAATTACAATTCTTTTACATGAAACACTTTTTTCAAAAATGCGTTCTTTTCCCGATATTTAGACGATGATAGCCAAACCTTTCATCCATCTGACCAGAACGAAGTAAGGATAGCAATAACTTAGTTAAAATCCAACAAATCAGCTAGACCTGACGGCTTACCGGCCGAGGTATTAGAACTGCTGGAAATGACTTTGTGGAAAGCGTGCACCAACTCATTTCTCAGATCTAGTCAGAAGAGTGTATGCCTGATGAATGGAATCTCAGCACCGTATGCCAGATCCACAAAAAAGGAGACTCCCTCAATTACGCCAACTGTAGAGGTATAAGTCTCTTCAATATCGAATACAAGATCTTATATGTATTTGCTAACAACCTCATTTGTCCCTATCAGTGCGGTTTCCAACCAAGAAAGTCCACAATCGACCAAATCTTCACACTCCGACGGATCCCCGAAAAAACCCAAGAAGTCCAAATCGACACCCACCAACTTTTCATCGATTTTAAGGCCGCATCTGAGAGCATTTATAGAGACGAGCTATATAGAGCCATGTCTAGGTTTAGCATTTTCGCCAAATTCGTCCGTCTGCGCAGAATGACGATTGAGAACGCTCGCTGCTCCATCAAGGTCAATAGCGACTTTACCGAGACCTTTGATTTCAAAAATGGGTTTCACACAAGGTGACGCGCTGTTATGCCTTCTGACTTATGACTTCTTTAACATCGTACTTGAAAGAATTGTGCGGAACTCATAAACGGACACTGGAGGTACAATACTTGTATTTCAGAAATCTGTGCAACTACTAGCGTACGCCGATGATATCGACATAATTGGGAGAACTTAGCGAGCTGTCATCGGTGCGTGGGTCTTCCCTGAACTTCTATAATTTCTGCAGAACCTGATCGGATGAAGAAAAAGTGGGAATCTTTGATTTGTCTTTTGTGTAAGTCCTTACAACTAGCAACACTTAGAAGAAGAATCTTAGGCGAGTAAATCTCAAGCGGCTTAACATCCCTTCTTTATCCTTTTTAAAGCGCGTCCTTCTTTTGGTTCCATACGTTAACATATTCATAAATTATTGAGATACAAAATCTCAAGAACTGATGGTATACCAAGAAATCGGAAATCGTGGTATTGCAAGGAGTGAAAGCTTAGGTTAGGTTAGGTAAGAGTGGCTACTGGAAAAACAAACCCACTTAGGCCTATTATCTCATTGTGATGCCACGTGGATCTGTGATCTTACTACCAATTAGAGCTCCTGGCGTAGCGTAGAAGACTGTTAAATCTACAACATATTGTTTAGACCGCTTATGTCATCGTAGAAGAAAGCTCAAGTGGAGTTTACTTCTCTGGGAGAGAGAGCCGGGCATGTACAGTGTAGGTGAAGGATTGTTTCCTCCTACAGCTACAGAAATCAGCATCTGCATAAATCATTTTTAAAAACGCCGAGCCTTCTTAAATGTTTTTTTTTTTGTTTTTAAAGAACTTTACACTCAAGTCGGTATGAATACACTTAAAGTGCCTGTGGAATGTTTTTTTTTTGGAAAATGGGATAGAGAGAGAAAGAAAGATGTTGGGCTCAGTGGTTATTTCGCTCCATGGGTGACATCCAACATTTAATGGGGATTCAAACACCGAACCTGCCGATTTGAAAGCCAGTCCAATATGTTTGCCTATAAGACAGTATTAAGTGATGACATCAAAAATAGCGCTGAGATGTTTCCTATCTTGAAAGATCAAACTTTTAGAGTGATTCAGATCCAATTTTGACCATATTTCTTTGGTCGCTTGACATGCTGACCCAACAGCCCACCTAAGCTTTGTCTTTTTTTTTATTAGTTCTTCGCTCCTACAATTCCCTGGAATCTCTCTGTATCCCGCTACCCAGCATAGGTGAACTAAGAGATGATCGTCAGTGAAGGGAGGTTTTAGAATTTTGTGAGACTGAGTCCAGGGCTTTCATAACTTGCAGATATCACGTTTTTCTTCAGTCAGAACAGGACTTCTTTAATCATCAAAATGTCTGCCTGGAACATGCTAGAGTGATTTGGAAGGCAGAAGGAGAGCCTTAGATTAAGATTATCTGAGAAAACACCGCCTTCAACCATGCTATCAGCCTTGGATCCATCCATACAGAAATGGATTGACTTGTCATCCATGAAAGCATCTTCCTCCCAGAAGGATCTAGATGGCATGCTTATATGAAAGTCTTTGTCAAACCAATGTTGGGGTATAGTGTAGTTGATGTTCTCCGGAAGGATTCTTAGTGTGTTAAGAATATTAGCGTGCCTAAATAATTTATTTATCCACTGTGTAGTCGCTTTAAGACAAGTTTACACATGCAGCCAAGCAGAGGGTATAATAATTTACCCTTTTTATACATATACCTTGTAGTTGTAGGCATTCAAAATTACAATATTCCTTCCGCATGTGTGCCTCAATTAAAATCCAGCTATTATTTTAAAATACGAGGGAACTTATACTTCTCCAGTCATGCAATCCTATTTGCAAAGTTATCAAATTACATCGAATTATAGAATCTGTAACCAATATTACAAAAATTAAATAAAATTAAAGTTAACCACGAACAAGCAATTAATTATACAGAAAACAGTGTCGGATATTTATTTCAATTGAAAACTATATAAAACATTTGCGATTGTAGAATTGTTGACTAAAAGGACCTTCTCTAGGCCGAATTGAGGCTGCCTCCCATTGCCATCAATTAGCAACTTGGGGTAAAAACAACACTGAAAACCGCGATTTTCGTATTTTTATTTTGTATCATTATTTTTATTATTTTTTTTTTGAACTTGCCACAGGTTTAGGTAAACAGTAAAACTAATGACTGAACACATTAAAAACATTTGTATCCAGCAAGGAGGGATTAAAAAACGGTAAATGTCTGTTTTAATACCCATAAAGACACAAATACATATTCGTATATCCGTAGAACAAACATCCGTAAGTATACGAGTACTACGTATATGCATATACGTACTATATATGTAGCTAAACACTCATTCCCATGCTCGGATGTGTAGTAGTATTTTAGCATACAAACAATAAGCGGAAATGACGAAATAGATGGTAGGTATTACAGATAGAGGATGTGAATAGGGTACGGGTACAGCCCAGGCATATGAGTAAAACGATGGTACTTGCCATGGCACGAATGTAGAGAAGGCTCTACCCCTAAGAATAAGTACACTGATGATGATAATGATTCCCTGGAGCGCTAATTATGCGAGATGCGAGCATAAAGGATAACAAGTTCTGCCATTTACCAAGTGAATAAATTCCACTCTCCTTTATGCAGAATTTTCTTCGTGTTTTTCATTTCTCCATGGAGAGACACTGAAACACAGAGGACATAGTAGTGAACAAATAAATGAGGTGGAGGTGGATAGGTACAATATGTGAAGCTGCATCAAAGGAACGGCTTTCATGAATGTTTTGTTTTTTTTTCGTTCTTTTGCACGACCAAAAGGAATATCAAATAGCGCCAGTGGTTAGCTAAAGATAGACAGGATACGAGATGAAATTAATTACTAATTCCACTCTTGTGGCGAAAGGACAATTATTATTTCATCCTCACATTAGCAAGAACAATGCTTTCTGTTTTGAGTTTTATTTATTTTCCTTTTGCCTTGGTATGTGATTTCGAGTTGTTTTTTCTGCCTATCATTCTCCTTTGTTATTTGCAATGGTTTCATTAGAGAAATATACACGCAATATACACGACTGACTAAAACAAACTGAATTTGATTAACAGTTCAAATGCAGATGTGAAGTGAAACTGCGATTTTCTAATTTCTATTTTAAGATAAGGACAATACTACCGAACAAACTTTTTGAGGACGAAAATATTTATGAGTAGTTGAAAAATTCACAGCCATTTATGCCTCGGAGATGAGGACAAATGCTGTGTGTTGAATTTCAATTAAGAGTAATCGAAAATTAATGTTCAACTCCGCAATAGGAGACATCAAAACATTCGATTGAAATATAATAATTATATACCTGAATAAAGCTGGAAAAAGTTTTCTTTTCTTTATAAGAAATTGCGGGATGCGTAGGAAGTTATATACTTAGCCTTTTCAATTTATTTCAAATAAAAGTCTTGTATTGCATTATTGACAATAACAAGACGTTCTATTGATCCAGTAATATGTATTTGATGAAAAACCTTTTAGTACGTAATGGGCAAAACATTTTGGGTAACATAATATACCCTTCTACGTAGGTATGTAAAGCCTTACGGACATCTGATAGGTTATTTATAAGCCAACGCAAAACATTTAGAGTATGTTTTCCAGTGAACCCTTATACTCGATACTCCCGATCAGAGGGATTGTTGGATGATAGTTATTCACGATGAAGTCTTGTAGTCCCTCTTTCTTGGAGCTCTGCGATTTTAAAGGCGGTAGTCATGGTTAAAGTTATCTGCTGTGTATTTAGGCCAACTGATTGTTTTCTAGAATGTCTGCATGCGTCAAGATGAAAAGAACAAGCTACAACTACGGTGGAAGTTCCAAATAGGAGTATCATCACTTGAAAGTGAGTTGCTCTGTATAAGCATTCAATTTAATTGCGATGCACTGTTCTTTTGCTATCTGGAAAGAGAACATAATACGGGCAAACAGTCCCATTGGTAGTTTACTATCTGGACGAAAGGATCTTCTTGATCTTTAATAAACGCCACTTTAATACAGCATTGCGATTAAGACGGAAGACGAAAAAAACAACTTTTATAACCAACTGAAGGAGTCAAAATCTTGATGAAAGAAGTTTATCTTTTTTTTCGAGATACGATACAATCTACGAGGGGCGTTCAATATATTCTCGGTATCGATATGAAGGAAAATGCGAATTCAATTTAAATTGTTTTATTTTTCAATATAATCTCCCCTAACATTTGTTACATCTTGAGATAAGCTTTTTTAAACCCTCAAAAAAATAAATTTCCTCTTTCTCTGCAAAATACCCATTTATTGCCGACTTGAGTTCTTCATCATCCGAAAATCTTTTTCCACGAAGACATTTTTTCAAATCCGGAAACAGGAAATAATCACTAGGGGCAAGGTCTGGACTATAGGGTGGGTGTTGGATTTCTTTGAAACCACAATCTCGCGCAGCAGCCTTGGAAACTCGCGCCGTGTGAACAGGAGCGTTGTCATGAAGAAGCAACACACCCGCTGCGAGTTTACCCCGTCTTTTCTTTTTAATTTCCTCCCGCAAATTATGCAAAGTGGAAGCGTAGGATGTGGCGTTGATGGTTTCACCTTTTTTTTGTACTCAATGAGCAAGATTCCCTTTGAGTCCCAAAAAACTGTGGCCATGAGCTTCCCGGCAGACGGAGTGACTTTGAATTTCTTCGGGGGGTCTGTTCCTTTTTTATGCCACTGCATGGACTCTTGTTTGCTTTCAGGGTCATAGTGGTGGACCCATGCTTCGTCCCCAGTAACAATTCAATCCATAACACCGTCCGCGTTCTCACTACAAATCTCCAAAAGCTCTTTGCAGCATGCGATTCTCACTTTTTTCTGAGGCGCTGTGAGCATTCGTGGCACCCACCTTGCACTGACCTTTGAAAGGTTAAGATGGTCATGAAAAATGGTGTGAATGGTACCAATTGAAAGCTTGGTGATCTCTGTCATCATTTTCACCTTTATTCGGGCATCCTCAAGAACAAGTTTTTCGACTTATTTGATGCTTTCTCCCGTACAAGCAGTAGCCGGGGCGCCGGAGCGGGGGTCGTCTTCAATGCTCTCTCTGCCTCTCTTGAGCTCACTTGACCACTTTTGCACAGTTGATAATGAAGGTGCGGAACCCTGGTAAACAGCCACCATCTCTTCATGAATAGTTTTTTGACTTTTTCCTTGCTTAGTGAAAAATTTAATTACAGCGCGATGCTCAATTTTCACCATCATCGTCTCAGTTGCCATTATGATTCTGTTTAACTAAATATAAAACGCGAATTAATGATCACATTTATATGAAATTTTACATGAATGCACTAAAATAATAGTATTACTTGATAAATAAGTCAATTTAGATATACAATCACAGCTTCACCCCGATACCGAGAATATGTTGAACGCCCCTCGTAAATCTCGTACAGCCGTCGAAGATTGGTAGTACGTTTCTAATGATAGGAAGGCTCAATCTTCGTCATTCTAAAGCATGCATTTTATGACACTATTAAGTGTTGGCATCTCTCCCACGTTCCCAATAAGTCACGAACGGTGATCTTTTTGATTTGGTATCGAAACAGTTTAGGATGGTCTAACTATTTCGTAGAGACTTTATGAAATTCATACTTAGATTTAAAGATTACTTTCAGTTTTATCACGAAGTTGTAATACTCGTACTGCGCTTCCTTTCATGTTTTACTTCTTCATCGGCCGTTTGGCACTCATTTGCTATTCAATTTTGTCCGTTCTTTTGGTGAAAAAGATAACAGAAATTCGACGAGCATCGTAAGCATGCTAAAACTGCAGACGGCATAAACTCTCAGAACAAAGTCTTTTTTTTGTACGTATATCTTCAGAACTAGCAGCCCCTGTAGGAAGTTCTTTACTTTATTTTGGGTTGCAGTGGAGTCGTTGTATCGGGAATTAGACGAGCTACCTTCACAACCAATAAACAGGCGACAAGCAATAAAATAAGTCTAAGGTCGGAGCACGGTCAAACGAGTTAACAATTTTATGACTGCGGCACAACGAAGAACAAATTCGGAAGAAATTCAATCGCCGAAATATTTCGAAAAAGAGCAGAGGTATGTATATCTACTAACTAATCTAAGTTTACAATAGATGGAAAGAGTACTATGACAAGTTGCGAAATAAAGAATTCCCGCACAGTTATGTTCCCTTGGCGTATGCTGCAGACAAGTCAAAGTCAATGAAGCAGTAAATAAATGAATCGGAGGCGTTCAGTCGGACCGGATTACATACCACGAAGTATTTTGGGTTTTTGTTTTTTTCTGTTCAATGAAATTCTGAGAGACATTCGAGGTATGTTATACTGAATAGAGACAAAGGCGTCACTAAAAGTTGTAATAACTACCGATCTGTGAAACTAATGCTGCATATACTACAAGATTCTAGACAGCCGACAATGGCGAAAATAAGAATGTTGCGAATGCCAGCGGGCGTAAACGTGATCAAATAGTCTTCATACTGAGGAGCCGATAGTGGATGAACTTTAGGTTTCGCGTATGTACTCGCTTTATGTTAAACAAAGTTCATCGAAAAGTATCATCCAAAAAGAAATAGAGGCCCAAGTTTCAGTCGGGTTTCAAGGAAGAGGGTGAATGAAAAATAATTGTGACACTCAAATGCAAAAATATCAGTAGACCCTCGGGATCAGTAACGAGGTGATCCAAAATAGAGCGGTAGAATGATTATAAGGTCAACCAATTTAGCCAACCCCACAAGCGGCGCAGTAGTAATGTTTTGTAATACTCGTACATGTCCATAAAACCCATAAGAATTTCTTCATACAATTTTTAAATTCATCGGTGATACTGCACCAGGGTTGTAGATTTATTGCATTGGCAATTTGTGTTATCACTACCGTTTCGGCACCGGCAGGCCGCTGCGTATTTGAATGGTACTGATAGTGGTCAAAATTATAGAACAACGATACCCGAGTGATAAAAAGTCCACCTTAAAAACTCTCTTGACGTCGAGCAAGTTCTCATTTAAATCCCCTTATATCTACTACGTTCTCAGATTCATCATAAAACAGTGCATTGTATATAGGTCTTTCCAAGAGTCAAACAAAAAGTATTTCCCTTGCTTTCCGAAGGTAAGAGGGAAAAGTCTACCAGATCAATTAAAAGCTATTGTCCGACGAGGAATAGTGCAACAAGGTCATATCTCAATTCAAATATCGACGCTGATTGTGAGGAAATTTGTTTACTATTATTGTCAGATTAGTGGACTTCAGCGAATGATAGCGGAAGAGGAAAGAGGAAGGTAGGAAGGCGAAGTTAAAAAGTTACAAAACAAAGTTGAAGTCTTTCTTCCCTTAAAGCTACGGCTTTTCGAACTCTGTCTCGCAATGTTGTAGGCATGGAATTTAGGAGGAATTCTTTTGTGAAGTTTAATTAACAGAAAATTGCAGCTCCCAAATGCCTAATATTTGGACAGGTACGACCGACATTTTGAATGAAAAACAGCGAAATGTTTTCGAGGATAAGTACTGCTTATTTAAATTTTTTGTTAACTAGCTTTTACCTATACAATTCCGCTGTCCAAATATGCATCTTTCAGGTCCACTATTGATATTCTACACGTCATTCTATGTGTACTGCTTATAAACTTATTCGCGCGTACAATGTGTGAATGAAGGATGTGCTACAACATCAAATATGGGAAATATTCATTGGTAAAACAAAACAATTGGAGATTTTCCCCGCATTAGATATCCAGATGCAACCAAAGCTACAAATAACAAACGTTGTAACTCTGGGGTAAAAAAAAGCAATATCGGCAGCTTTTCCATACACAAAGTCTGTGTGAAACAGATGCTGCAACCAGCAGAAGGACACGAATTGAATGTCGCAGAAGGTTCCAAGCCATCGTTGCAGTAAACCTACAACTTTCTCTA
The DNA here is from genome assembly GCA_949129095.1 of Volucella bombylans. Classification (NCBI taxonomy): domain Eukaryota; kingdom Metazoa; phylum Arthropoda; class Insecta; order Diptera; family Syrphidae; genus Volucella; species Volucella bombylans. The sequence goes on along the minus strand of OX422143.1, from coordinate 112,101,008 downwards.
TGGAAATCCGATTAGGCTCAATTGTAAAAACTAACCAAACCAGAGAATCTACGCATTCTTGAATGGAACGAAAACGGAACCTTAAGAAAATTCTTGTCTGTAAAGTGTATATTTTGATATTTTCAGGCTGCATTTACTTGTACGACGTGCATGTGCTAAATCCTAGGGAAACTACGGAGGATGTCTCACGCGTCTCTAAGGACAGGAGACTATCTAACAGGATGAGCAATAACCGGGAAAAGTAGCCGAAATAAGTGCGACCGATGGGTCACGCCAAGAGCTTCCCGATAAAGAGAACTCGTAGTATTCTGAAATGGTTTTTGCTACATATCTATCCGACAAGGTGACGCGCAGTTATGTGACTTCTTTAACATCATACTTGATGGAATTGTCCGGGACTCACCTTTCAGTGAACACTGGAGGTACAATCTTTCAAAAGTCTCTGCAACTACTAGCGTACGCCGATGATATGCTATCAAGAAGAAGCGACACCCAACATCGACGAATTGGACAGAACCTCACAGTCAAGAGCTATAATATTACTTTGTCTACCTGGGTATCTGCTATGTACTCGTATTCCGCAGCAATACCTCAGCAGAAATAAAACGCAGAATCACGATGTAAATCGTTCTTTCTTTGGGCTAAGAAGGTAATTGAGTAGTAGGGCGCGCCTAAGTAAGTAAGTAATGGAGCTGGAACTCAAGTTCTTTCCTTTCCTATTCTATTGTATCCGGATTTTGGTTCAGTTCAGCAGATAACTAAATACATATATGTTATATGCACTTCATATTTTCCCCAGTTCCCAAATTCCTAATTGTTTGTTACTGATTTGTACTCTCTTACTACTTGACATCGAATTATGTAAGTCTTACCAACAGGTTTCAACTTCAATTCAGTTGTGTTTTGTCGAGTCTGACCTACTAGACTACATAATGTTTTCTGAAGTCCTTAACACGGATAAGTGGATAATGAAATCATTTAACTTAACTACAAACCATTTTTGATATCAAACTTCACGTACTTTAAGATATCCTTGTGCTTTCTTTTGGAAGTCAGTTTAAAAAAAGCAATACACGTGAAGATGGCATTAATTTCTTGAGTGTTTGCACTTCAGTTCACACGGAGACACAAAGTTCCTGTAGTTTCCAGAAAAGACACTGTAAACTCTGAATTATGCCATTTTCGTATGAAGATAAATGCGAATGTGTAGTAAGAAGGACAAGTTAACAAAAGTGTTGAGGTAAAGGATATATTCAAACGAGGTAAAACTCAGAGTATATGTACAACAACCCTTTGCAAGTTTAATGTTTTCTGAACCAGCTTAGCATATTGTGTGTACAACAGTTCCTTCATTCCCAAGTCTATCTTTCGTGTTATTTGTAACATTCAGGTTATTTATGTGCATATGTACGTATCTACTAATTTCTTTCTGTCCTTGTCAATTGAAAAATTGTCAAACACATCTGTATTCAGTTAGGAAAATTTTTTCCCATTTCCGGTACTCGGCGTCATTAATAACTCGTCTTTGCTCCGTTTATCAAACGCATCCCATGTTGTTCGTGTAACTTGGCAAAACTTAAATCTCCCCTAATTCCTGACAGGTTCTACTATATTTCAATTTACCTCCTACCCACATCGTTCGAATATCATTTTCTTCGCACAATGTCCACCTTAACCACCTGCCATCCAGATTGCAACGTACGAACACTACCAAGAAAAATGAACCGAATTGTGATCATTAATCACTTTGGCCATCTTGCTTTGATATCTAACGTGGAGGAGCATTCTCCTCCTTAGCCACAAGGAGCAAAGCCTCCATCAGCATTATATGTAATCATCATCATCATCATCACACCATTGCTGGACGATGAGAGTTAGTGATGTGCTTAGTCCTTGTGGTAGGTGGCTTGTAGAGTGTGATTTAATGAACATGAATAGCACAAAGCATCCTATATGCGTAATTTAAACTCACAACCTGTGCCCAATGTAACCATTGCCATGGCACAGACTTTATGATGTGTGATGTCTGTCCCGAACGATGATCATAATGATGATGACTGAGATGGTGGTGACGGTTAATAGTGATAATGACTGTAAGGATGAAGATTATGATGATGGTGTCCATGGTGAACGTGTGATGGTTTTAATTTTTATGACGCCGCTGTGTGAGTGATGTTCCTTACCTCGTTTAATGAACGCATCCTCAGTTCATAGATAAACTGTAATTATCTGCACTTCTTCAAACAAAACCGACTAGGCAAACAGTAGTCGTGTGTACATATACGAGTACACATGAATGCATTAAGGAACTTTATGTGGTTACTCTGGCAGCGACTGACTGCCTATGTCAGGACGACATTGCTTCCCATTTCTCTTCTCTACACGTATGCACTTGGAGTGCACAGTCTGCTTCCCTTGTACAAAACCACCACAAATACCTTCTACTCGTCCTCGTAGCTAGTTTATGTATTTATTCAAGGAGAAATGAAGTGCTACTAGAAATGGCACATCGTCGTCCTACTAGCGTATAAATTTCAATTGAGCACACTTGATCCTAGAAATAATGAGTCAGGCGTTGCTAACTAAACATTGCCCTAGTTTATTGTGCGTACGGTTATGCCGAGGTTTAAGTGAGTTGTGGTATGAGATTGAAAATAGAACAACGATATGCATGCATTCAAAACATGAAGTATACCTTCAATGCTTAGCGCACAGCTAATTGGCTTGAGTTTGGAAGTTTCTCAATAGCCCTCGAGCAAATTGTTTGCCGAGTACACGGTGGCGTATACGTACCAATGTTGTTGGCAGATGGAGATACATACAATACATAGGTGCGTGTATATTACATTTACAAGTTCATGTGCTCTAGTTATTGATTGGATTCAGCTTTAAAATCTGACGAGTATTAACAAAAGGAGTTGCTATGTTGCGCCTTGAAGAATGAAATTAACCAATTTCAAATATGAGGTCCTAATAATTCAAAAAATTTTACTTAGACGTGGTTGGATATCAAATTTTCGATGAATATCAACAAAAAAAGCCTCTGCTTGACTTGCACATACTCAGAGAAATTTTAAATACGATATAAGCAAGGTACGCATGTTTTCTTTACAGTAGAAATTACTGTTATTAAATAGTAAAAAAAAACAACTTACTGCCAAGTATGCCCTCAACGTTTTCCTATCTTTTGCAGCTTTATCCCTTTCTCGTTCGCTCAGCAGTCAGTTCAGCATTGCAATCAAACAATTCTCTTAATCATTACCTGGATCCTACCACTATAATAACTCTGACTCCGATATATTATCTCATCAGCATGACTTAAAATACTTAAAAATCAACGTTTATAGCTCCGTGTGTTTTAATGAACATCTTCGGCGCTTTTCACAACGTGTTCTTTCAATCCATCAAAGTTGCTGCAGATACCAAACGATTTCATCCACAATGCTGTGATGCTTGGTCGACACTCAATTCTCGTAATTACTACCAAAGATTTCCCTAAAGGAGTTTGATTCTTGTGATTCGGAGGAACAAACGTCTGCTTTCTTGTGTGATAACAAATCTTTCAAATAAATCCTTTCGTCGTTTTTGTCTTATATCTTCCATTTTTTCTTTGAGATAGAGACTCTTATTCATATTAAAGTGGAATTTAGTGAAAAGCCAAAAGTGAAGTTTCAGCATTGATGTTGAATAATAAAACTATTTATCTAACCAAAGCATCTGAAGGTGCACGTATTTCTTTTGACTATGCGCATAATCATAATCATATACAGATCACGACTAGTCCTAGAACATCAACACCTAATAAACATACACTGCCGATCACTAGAATGAGGCCATACATTTTGCAAGCAATTTTCACCACTCTTTATACCTGTTTAAAATTTTGTAAACGCAAACTTTTACTACCTGTGAACAGGCACATATTTTCTTAACAGGAAGTCATAAAATTAAAGAGTAAATAAGAAATCACCGTTGGCATTTCCCAAGATCAAACAATGAACTTCTTGAAAAGCGTATAAAAAGATGAGGCACTAGGATGAGGCCACATACAAAATTTTCGAAAGAAAGGGAAAAATTAATAAAATGTTTACATTTTATGGTTTTAAAACATTTATTTATTACGTTTTTCTACATTACTAATGAGTATGCACGCCATTTTTCGATATGACCTCTATAAGACGGTTTGGAATAGAATCATATAGTTTTTCATTAAATAATCAAGAGAAATTTGGGCCCAGGCATCACGAATAGCTTCGAAAGTGCCCTTGTCTTGAAATTGTCTGCCGCCTTCATACACTTTACGAGATAACCATGCCCAAACATTTTCGATTATGTTTAAGTCCAGTGAATAGGGCGGCCAACGCAAAATTTCCACGTCTTCTGATTGAATCCAACTTCTAACAACCCTGAAGTGTGGATGGGGGGGGGGGGGGGGGGCATTGACTTGTTGGAAAATCAAAGGCAGGGGTCCGAAAATGTTTTTTACTTTTGGAAATGACCGTTCCAGCAAACATTTGTAGTTGTTTCCGTTCGTTGTTGTGGACAAAATCTCCAACTCGATTGTACCATAGTAGTCCCAACACAATTACACCCGATGTACGGCTGTGATGTGTTGCCAAAGAAAGCTTAGATTATGGAAATAAAAGTTGTAACCATCGGGGCCGTCAAGGTTAAACTTTTTTTCGAAAAGACAACGCGTTTACATTCACTGCTCCAAGCGAAATTTTCTCCTGCAAAATTCATTCTATACTCCTTGTACACTTGCCTTAAAACAGGTTTCTTTTTAAGTTTACTCCTCTGTATAGTACCACTTTTTCGGAATATCCTTCGGACCGTTGCTATGCTGGCTGATACTCCGCTATTGGACCTTATTTTAGTCGCTGGTGGGGTAGAATTTGAGGCACGCCGTAGAATTAACCGCTTTTCTCGCAATGTTGTTGCTTCTGTCGTGCGTCCTTTTTGATTTTTCCCATAGTTTTGTGGATCCGCAAGATAACTGTTTACAACAGTCTTACTTCTATTAAGCCTCCTTGCAGTTTCTCGGCCTGAGAGTCCTAACTCATTGAAAGCATCTATTTGTCCTCTTTCTGTCGCTGTCAAAGCCTTTCGGGAACCCATTTTTTTAAACTAAATAAAAACAGTTCTTTTCAACGCTTTTTTAAATATTCTTAACAAAACTGTGAAAAATAACGCTGGTGTGAACTCCTGGAACGAAATATTCGCAAGTGGCACATATTTTTCTACGCTTTTCGAGTAGTTCATTGTTTAGTCTTGGGAAATTCCAACGGTCGTTTCTTATTTACCCTTTAATTTTATGACTTCCTGTTGAGAAGATATGTACCTGTTGCTAGGTAGTACAAGTTTGCTGGTACAAAATTTCAAACAGGTATAAAGAGTGAAAATTGCTTGCAAAATGTATGGCCTCATCCTAGTGATCGCTAGTGTATACTGGGTGAGTTTTTTAACTTGAGAACTTCTTAAAAAACACACCAAGTATGTAGAAGGGAACTCTTCATACATGTCGGGCACCTTGAAGTCATCAAGCAACAGTGTGCCCAGATCAGCAGATGCACAATCGGGAATGGAAGTAAAGCCAGCCATAAATACAAACAACAACACTTTAACATCGAATTGTACGATGAAAGTCAACAAAACCGGTTCGAATGAATGGACAACTGTCATCGGCAATCTTAAACGTCCTGCCAGAAATTACAAATTCAACGCCGGGAAAAGAAGAGGGATAGATATTTTGAAAAAAGCAATGACACATATAACTACTTTTGGTTAAAATCTCTAATTATGGAACCCACTAGAATCACAGACAATTCACAAACATGCATTGATCATACTCGTATTTTTGTAAGGTTATCTTCCCATTTTGGACATAATCTATCTGCTGAAGTACTTGATCACAAAATCTCGGATCATTGCATGACTAATCCTAATATTGAAACAATTAAAACAGGAAATTCAGACAAGCATATCCCTTTTAAGACGCAAAATAAAATTAACTACGAACAACTAGTAGAGCACTTAAAGTATGAATTTTGGGACTCTGTCTATGCAGAAAGTAATCCCAGTATAGCATATGATCTATTTTTCTCAAAGCTCAAAAATCATATAGAGGGTTGCACTACTAGTCTAAATAAAAAAAGTGCACATTTCAAACGTCTTAGGCCATCGATTGACTTAAGATTACTTATAAACATAAACAAAAAAAAATGCTTTACGTAAGAAGTGTAAAAGAGATCCTGGTAACATGTTGAAAGATTGAAGGAAGTCAAATTATGTCGGGATAAATACTTCGCAACCCAATTCCAAAATTGTAAGGGCAATATAAAAAATGAATGGAGAGTAGTTAATGAAATCCTTAATGAAGTTAATGCCACAAATAACATATCTAAGATTGACGTTATATCCAAACTAGTAGACATTGCCAATCATTTCAATTTGTTCTTTCGAAATCATCGCCTTCTGCAAAATGTAAACACATTAATTGAAGATGTTTCATTAAGTAATAGTTTTGTCTTTCAGTGTACTCGTATCATGTCACTTGATAATAAGAACTCTTGCACCTCCGATGGTATAACAAACTGTCTCTTAAAACGTCTCTATTATGTAATTGATGTTTTAAGTTATTTGTTCAACTTGAGTGTTCACTGTGGTAATTTTCCCTCATATTTGAAAAACGCCGAAGTCATTCCTTTATTTAAGAAAGGTAGCAAAAATATGCTAAACCAATATCGACCAATTTCTTTACTTCCTACATTTTGTAAACTAGTTGCAGAGCTAGTGAAAAAACGTATTATATCGTTTTTAAATAAAAACAATTTTTTTAGAAATGAACAATTTGGCTTTCGTGAAGGACGATCTACTGGAGATGCTATTCTTAAGCTGTGTAATGAAATTATTGATAGTTTTAATAAAAATAATCCCAATCTAGTACTCTTCATAGGCATGACTAAAGCATTTGATATGGTTAATCACGATATTGTTCTCAATAAATTCATAAGTGGTTTTCGTCCTATTTGTCCAACAGAACACAATCAGTTGCAGTTGGAAATAAAAATTGGTGTCCCTCAAGGATCCGTTTTGGGACCATTGTTATTTTTAATTTAGTTATTTGCTGATGACATGGCCTTAAAATACGACAATAAAAATATTTTTAACTCTGCAATCAAGCTACATAAGGACTTAAGTATACTACGATAATGGTTTGCTAAGCATGAGTTACTTATCCGTAATAAAACCAGACTTATGATATGTAGCCTAAGAGAAGTCTATCCACTTGACTGTGATGCCGTCTTTCATTCGAGCTGTTGCACAAAATTATCGTTATCTGTTCATACATGTGGTAAAAGCAACTTTAATATAGATTCAGTGTGCAGTCCAAGCTACTTTAAAATAGAGGGTGTTACTAGCTATGAGTATCTAGGCGTATTAATAGATAAAAACATGACTTGGAAAGCGCACGTTGAGGACTTAAAGAAATATATGTTATCTGTGACTCGTAAAATGTATCTGTATCTTATAACAGCACATGTCAAGCTTTATACTATGCTCAAAAACATATAGTCAGAATAATTTGTAAGCAAAACCGATTAGCTCACAGTTAGCCACTATTCCTAAACCTAAGAATACTCCCAATAAAACATCTTTACATATTCAAAGTTCTTAAAGTTTTTTTCATACGAAGCGGATACAGTGCAAATCTGAGAAGTTTTAACATATACAGTTTAAGTATAAATAACTTGTCAATGTCAAACATTCCAAGATCTAAAAAAACTCATTGTTCGAAATTTTGCACAACAGGGTCACCAAGACAGATAGTTCAACGCAGTATGTTTCTCAAAGGACTAAAAAAATTCATCTTTTGTGTGGATACTAGGTGGGGTGAAAAGTAACCTTCTTGGGAATGAAAAAACTATTTTTTTTAAATGTTTTTTTTTTATTTTATTCAATATAGTCCCCTTTTAGCTTGATACACTTATTCCAGCGATTTTCCAACTTCTAGATCCCGTCCGAAAAGTAATTTTCCAGAAGGTCTGCAAAATACTCGACGATGGCATCGATGATTTCCTCGTGTGAGCTGAATTTTTTTATTGATTAGCCATCTTTTGAGGTTTGGGAAGAGATAATAGTCCGAGGGAGGCAAATCGAGTGAATACGTTGGATGCGACAGCTATTGGAGCCGTAAGTCATTGATTTTAGCCGTGGTTGCGAACTAATCTTTGTGGTATCTGCTAGCTCGCGCACCTTCACTTTCCGATCAGCCAACACCATTTCATGTATTTTTTTGACATTGTTCTCTGTAACCGCATCTGAGGGCCTGCCGCTGGGAATTGATCGGTAGTGGAGTTGCGGCCACCACGAACTCTCGAAAGCAATATTTGACGTATTTGGTGTAATCTGACGGAGAATTAGCCCCATAATATCTATCCAACTTTTCTTGTTTCCTTCGCCGTTTTGCCTCTTAAAAAATAATGTTTTATGAGAGAACGAAAACCGTTTTTGTCCATACTCAACATGATGCCAAACACGTCAACAACAATCAGCTGTTAAAACAAAACTAAAGACAGTATCGCACTGAAATTTGGCATATCTGCCTAAATATGAACGGACTTCAAGGCACCATAACCTCTTTTGCAGTAGCAGCGCATTCAGGCGGTCAATGAGATTACTTTTCACCCCACCTAGTAGTTCAGAAGTCTCTAATATATTTTTCTTATTAAGTTAATGGTATACTCGTATATGTAGTAAATTTTTTTTATTTTTTTTTTGGTCCCATTGTTATTTATTATTGTTATTATTATTACGTGATAGCTTATTGCTTTTGCTTCAATGTATTTTACTCTTTATTACTTGTGATAATATTGTATACTTTTTGTTATTAAATTTAGCCCACTAACATTTAATTTATTTTTTTTCTTTATTTGCTCTATGAACTACAGAATGACATCCATTCTTTTTCTTAATTGTAAATTAAATATCATATAATTCAATAAAATAAATTAATTAGCAAAAATAAATAAATAAATAAACTTAGTTTCTGAAGCATCTTCGCCTGAGAAAGTCAATCTGGTGAATAACAGATTTTCGCCATTACTGGATGTTGTCCAATAGGTCGATAAACCTACAAGGAATCAATCAATAACCAATAATGGGAAGAATATTAATCCAGATAGTAGATCCAATGAAATGCTGAATATAAGTAATGATGCTTCATCAATCGCTGTAAATAAATTACCTTCCTGCCCACCTATATTCATATTTGGTGCTAACTGTAGTCTTATTAGTGAGGTTGTAAAACTCGATGCAAAAGAATGTAAATTTAATGACTTAAAACATAAATTTGTCAATTTAAGATATCAAAAAACTAAGGTCTATGTGAATGATGCAAAGGCTCATAGTTTAATTATTATCGATGGATTACGTGGGACGGGAATAGGAGCTTTCTCATTTTCTCCCAAGGAATCTTTTAGGATAAGTAAAAGCACACCTTTTGCGACTCCTAAATCCAAAGAAATGAACAAAAAATTAAATATTTGTACTGTACAGCTGGAGATAGGTGAGTTCACTAAAGATCTAATCAGTATTAGACATTTGCGTCACCAGAGAATCTATTTGGGAAAAAAAATCAATAAAGGGGGTATTAGATGCTATCGATGTCAAAAATTTGGTTATTCGGGCGATTTCTGTGCATACAAGATAGTAGATGCGTACTTTACGGAGATTCGCATGACTCTGATGTCTGTATCGCATCTTTCAAATCCTTTAAAGAGTCTAATCAGGATGTACGGATCCCAAAGTGCTTTAACGGAAGTGCAAATGTTCATGCAACTAGTTATCAAGGGTGTTCTACGTATCTTAAATAACCGAGTGGGCGAAAAGTCTCTTTCCTATGTAAAAAAATAATAACTCTTTTGTTGCAGACATAAGACTTGGGAGATTTGATATGGAGCACTACATGATCGCACAGCGAACACAAATCGTCGTATTATTTTTGGAAAACAGTCGGTCAATAATCTACACTCAAAGTGCCAACCGGCAATTTTATGGAGTTCGAAATGCTCCAACAGCTCCCACTATTCATGCAATAATGGCCAAATTCGAGCAATATGGGAACGTTGGCGATGTGAGGCGTATCGGTAAACCTCGTTGTGGACGATCGACCTGAAACATCGAGACGACGACGTTCAGCACACTTAATTTAATTTAATTTAAAATATTCGGCTTAATACAAGCTATAACTTAAAAATTAAACTTAAACTAAAACATAAAACTAAGGTTGGTTGGAGTGGTGAAGGAGAACGGATTTGATGTAGGAAGTGGTGCGGTGGAAGTCAAAGACGGTAGGGTTTGAATTTATTTTTCGTAGCATACGGGAGATTGGTTTGTTCGCGCCATAGGAGGTGTGGTGGGTTGGTAGATATAAGGGACGTTTTGTACGTAGATTACGGGGTTTAGTATTTAGGAAAATACAGTTGTGAAAGGACGCGCATTCAACTTGAACTGAAAGGAGTCGATGAATGCAGAGAAAGTCGGCTGCATCTCTGCGTTCCTCAAGGGTGTTTAAGTCAATATGGTTGAGACGCTTTTGGTAGGGGGGGGCAGAGTAAAAGAATCGTCCCAGGGTATATCTCGAAGAGCAAATCAAAGAAAACGGCGTTGGGTGCTTTCGATTCTCGAGATATGAACACGATGATATTGGGACCATACTTGACTGGCGTACTCTAAGAAGGGGCGCACAAAGGTAATATAGAGGGGCCTGGTCACGTATGGGTTGGTGAATTCTTTGGAGCATCGTTTACAAAACCTAGTGCAGAGTTGGCTTTGGGGTTTATCTCATCTCAACGGAAGTTGAGTCCCCTATCGCACAAAATGCCGAGGTCGCGAAGAGATTGAACGGAGGAGATAGTTTGGTTGTGGAGAAGGTAGAGTCGGGGAGGAGATTGGTGCCGCTTATGTGAAAAGGTGAGGGATTGGCTTTTGGCGATATTAAGTTAAAACCAATTTTTGAGGCATCGAAAAACTATCAAGGTCATGTTGAAGGAGAAATGAGTTATGGGAATGGTTTTGAAAAGGGTATTATGGTTTCATTTTTTTGAAAGATTGTCGTCCAGTTTGGTGTGAAAACTCATGCCATGGTCAGTTGGAGCATCATCCCCATGGTTGGGGCTTGGCGTCAATGTAGCGCGCACACTGGAACCACTGGGGCGTCGTAGGTTCAATTCCCTATGGAACCACCTTGTTTCTTTTTATTCTTTCTCATCGGCCATTTTCACCGCGGTTCTCATTAAGGACATCTGATACAGCCTGTGGAGATGTGCTTGGCGAGAGCAGCGGAAAAATGGCCTGATCCGTGGGCCATGGGCTAAGACAACCAAGCCATAAAATCTAATCCACGGCAGGTGAGACTGTAGCCAGCTGAGGAAGATTTGAGAGGGTCAGTTGGTTCGAAACAGGCAGTGAGTCAAGTGGTATCAAGTGTCAAGTATAGTAGTGCAGTGCAGGGAGCAGGAAAAAAAGGTACAGTCGTAGAAGAGTATATACGTAATTTAAAACCAGTTCGAGAAAAAAGTAAGGTGGGTTTTGTTTTTCTGGTTTATGACGAACGTTATCCTGAAGTGCGCTAATTTTATTTGGTTAGAATACTAAGGGTAAAATCGTGGTTGGAGGTTCTTTTTGGTTGCGTGAAATCCTGGACACGTTTGGTGCAGTTTGGCGATTCATCCTTGCCGAAGTGAAATCCCAGTTAGAATTGGAGCGAGACTACCGAGGAGAAGAGCCCAGAGCAAACTAAGTGCTTCTAAAGTGGTTGGTTATTTTATTATAAAAATTTATAACGTAGCTATGTCCGAAAAGGAAACCCCTTATTAATATTAATTCCGAACTAAGAGCGTATTACCAAAAAAAAAAAAAGGTACGAGATAAAACGTGGGGAAAAAAAGAATCAGTTGCTCGGGGAAACTGTTATACGCAGTGTATAGTACTTAAACAGTTTTAGATAAGAGAAATATATGCGGTCGGTGGTCGTGATAGCCAAAGCGCTTGGCTAGGTCGTGCAGAGGTTCCTGGTTCGAGTCACGTAAATTGTTTTCTTTTTTTTTCCTTTCTTTCTTTACTTTTTTTTGCTTCTCATTGACCTTCAGTCATTGGGGAAGCGTGTTGTTATTTTTTGTTTTTGCGATAGTTTTCTACCTAGAATTAAGATAGAATTAAGATATCTACCTTTAAGATAGAATTAAGTTGTATTATTTTGTGGCGAATGAAATAAAATTGTAAGAATTTTAAGAGTGTAAGGAAATCGTTGTCCTAATTGATAAAGGCGGGGTTTGTTCGCGATCGTCACAACCAATTCGCGATTATAGTTGTGTTGAAGTTGTACGGATGGGTAATTGCGTGGCGCCCATTCATTAACATCTTTATCCACGGCCAGTCTCCGCAGTTGGCCGAGCAACTTTTCGTACAACGCTGCGGGGTAGGAAGTAAATGGACGGTAACAAGGGAGACAGACGAGGGTTTGATGATTTATGGTTAATAGAAAAAAAGGGGACCGGGATGGCAGCCTTGTGGAACTCCAGAGGTGGCCAAAAATGGAGACGAGTGGGCTGACCTAAAGCGAACACTGTAAAAACGGTTTTCGATGTAAGAGGATATCCATTTTAACAGTATGGGTTCAAAGCCGAGGGCAGACAATTTGAAGAGTATTAATCATTGCGAGATTTTATCGAAGGCTTTGCTCAAATCGGTTGCGACTACATCGACTTCGTTGCCATTCTCTAGGGCAGAGAAGGCAAAGGATACGAATTCAGCGAGATTTTTTGTGGTTGACCTACACTTTAGGAAGCCATGTTGTCTAGGTGAAATATGTGATTTGCATTTGAAACTTACAGCTTCATACAAAATACTTTCGAAGAGTTTGGGTATATGGGAGAGTTTAGCGATGGGAGTATAGTTGGTTATTTCATTCTTTGATCCTTTCTTGTGGATCGCCGTTATAAAGGTGATTTTCCTCGTGAAAGGGATAGACGAAAAGAGATTAGAAAGGGCAAGGGAAAGAGAGGAAGAACATTTTCTAAGAAATATGTCAGGGAGGCCATCTGGGCCGGGTGTGAATTCGTCATTGAGTTTGTGTAATTAATATTCGATATAAGATGGGTCCAAGATGTGAGAAGTTCAGTAGGTAACTAAAATAGGATGGATCTGGTACAAAGGAGTCGTTGGTGAAGGATTGTTTAAAAAAAGTTGGTAGATAAGTTGGCAGTGGTGAGTGGATCGTTTGATGACTTGTTGTTGAAAGAGAGGGAAGGAGGGTAACCATCGGACTTTCTTTTGTAGTTAATAAATTGGAAAAAGGACTTAGGATCGGTTATAAGGTTGACTTGTGCATTGTTAAGGTAGCGATGGTAAAGGGAATCGTAAAGTTCGGTGAAATGAAGATAGCTACCAAGATAGTTGGAATAGCGGGAAAAGGATCTGGTACGCAGGAAAATAGCCCATAACTAGTTTATCTTATTCCATAAAGAACGAAGCTTGTGATTATACCAGGGAGGGCTAGTAGATGATGTTTTAAGGCGGGCAAATGGAACGTAAAGGGAAAAAGAATTAAATATTTCTTTATAAAAAATGGATAAAGCATCATTTAAATTTGGGTTGTGAAAGTTAAAGAGGGACCTGCTGATTTTGTGAAAGTCGTGGAATGTGAGAGTTGTAGGGTAAGTGGGCTGGAATGAAGAGTTATGAAAAAATTAAAGTAGAAGGGGTGGGGGGGTAGGGGGGGTAGTTATCGATTGTTGAGACAGATAGTGGACAAAGTGAGACTGTTGGTAATGTAGCACCATATAACGTAAAGGCACTTGGGAGGGAGTGATAGTTTTATTGCGACAAAGTCAACTTTAGAAGATGAAAAAATGGTAATGGCACGATTCGTCGGATTTTGAGCAAAGATCTTATCCTATACCCTTACATAATGCAGGTGGCCCAACCACTCAATCCTGGTGACGCAGAAAAACGTTTGGTTTGCTGCAGATCTGTCCTTAACATAGCCGAAAATGACCAAGAATTTTTAGGAAATTTTGTGATGAGCGACGAGGCACATTTTCCAATGAGTGGATTACAATACATTATACAATGAAGTTGTTCAAAATTTAAGAAATAGGCGATGTACTCTTGGCTTAGACATAAATCTCGAAAAAGCATTCGATTCCATTTGGCATAAAGGTTTTTTTTTCAAATTAATTAGGGTTAACTCTCCAACCAGGCTTACAAAAATTATTTTTAGTTTTCTGCAAGATAGATCAAGCTCAATTTTTATAGGTTCCGAGCACTTGGATTTCTTTTCAGTTTGTTCTGGTGTAGCGCAAGGTTTGATACTTGGCCCGATTTTTTCAATATTTACGTCCATGATTTTCCCTTGTCTCATTCAAGGTTAGGTAAACTAGGCGCAATCTTACACATGCGAAGAAAGTGCTGAATAAAGCAAACATGGTAACTGCTATTTTAAAAATATGACTTTAAGCCAAGCTTAAAACACTAATTAGACCCATCCTAACCTGCGGATTCTGCACTTGGTTCACAATCTCACCTACTGTCGCCAAAGAACTTCAGATTTTCGAGCGAAGAATACTAAGGTTTTGCTGTTTTTGCTGTTTTCTCTAGGCGACTAAATAGAGAAAAATCATATGAATATGAAACTAACCACACTCTGTAACTATATATGAATGGGTTTCCAGGTCTAGATACCACCGGAAAAACTCAACAGGAAGAGATATACTGAACTCGTTCGAATCACACGGTCGTACTACATTAAATACGCTTTTATTAGGCAGAAGCGTGACTTGATTATATATTGGAGTGGTGGACATCAAACTTAGATAGACAAGCTAAAGGCGGTAAGTAAAAAATACTAAAGAGGTCTTGGGCGTACCCCTGGCTGGCCAGCCTCGACTTCTGCTCTCTGCATTTTTTGTGAAGAAACAAGAGAACAATCAACAAAAATCGTCATCAATCGAACAAATTAATTGTCACAACTAAAACAAGGGAAAAGGCCAGAAGCGGCCGCTTAACTTCAGAGAACGTCCCAAAATGCCGTAAACCAAGAAGACAAACAAAAATCACAAGTTTGAGGCTATCTTCAGTGTTCAAGGGAAAACTAAAATCTAACATCGAAAAAAAGTTCTTTAGTATTGTAGAATAATAACCATTTTTTTACAATTCTTGGCATTGTGATTGCGGCGGCCATATCCTGATTTGTAAGATTTCTTCATATTCCCTCTGTTTCAAGTTGTTTCGACAAAGCCTTGACTTGTGTTTAGGGCCGTTGTTCTGTTGAAATACGAATCTCTCGCCAATTAATCATAGGCCAGAGGTCACAGTATTTTTTCCAAAAATACTGTTTTGTTACTTATTCATTTGTCCGATACAGCAAAATATCTGGTTCTCATTTTTGACAGGAAACTAAACTGGAAATCTAACATTCGAGACAGTGTCAATAAAGCTACAAAAATGCAAAAAAAGGCATTAGGAATAAATGGAGCCTTCAACCTACTGGCTATACATCTCGGTCATGAGACCGATACTCATCTACGGGGTTGTTGTCTGGTGGACGGCCTTAGACAATGCCGTCAACTGTAGCAGTCCAAAGAACAGCATGTCTATGCATAAGCGGAGCCCTAGGGTCTGCTCCCTCTGAGGCATTAGACATTCTGTTTCACTTGACATCCCTCGATATCATCAGAAGCTGCAATAGCAGCTACTAGCCAAATAATTCATTTGGCCACGCTAACATTCTTAACACATTAGGAATGCTCACAGAGAACATCGATTACACCATACCTGAACTTTGGTTTGACAAAGATTTCCATTTAAGCTTCCCCACTAGGTCCTTCTGGAAGGAGGAGGACAAGTCAATCCACTTCTACACAGATGGATCTACTCGTAAAACAATAGCGGGGTTGGTGGCGGTGTTTTCTCAGATAAGCTAAATCTAAGCCTCTCTTTCCGTCTTCCAAATCACTGTAGCGTGTTCCAGGCGGAAATTTTGGCGATTAAAACAGCTCTGTCCTGGCTGAAGAAAAATGTGATATCTGAGTCACTGGACTCAGTTTCATTAAATTCTAATATCGCCCTTGAATGCGGATGATATTAAAGCTTCATGCCAATAAAAGAACAGACCTTAGGTGGACTGTTGGACTGGCTAAAGCTAGATCTGAATCGCTCTAAGAGTCTGATCGTTCTAAATAGGAAACATCTCAGCGCCATCATAGGTATCATCACTGGACAATGTCTCATAGGCAAGCATGCAAGAAGGCTTGGGGCTTTTACAAACGAAGAAGAGGAGACGATTGTCTCCACCTACTCTGATGAAAACTTCAATTAGGATCTTTCTTCTACAATGACCTAAACGATCTAAAGAATATAGACGTAAACAGTCTCCTACGCTTCATCGCCAGGTCAAACTAATTCTATGAGTAAGAGGATCATAGATATAGTTTAGTCAGAGGGTATTTTAGGCGCTGTTTTTTCGCCCACTTGGTTTGCTTGTTGTGACTATTAGCCGATCCTCGTGTGTAGTTGTAGCTCTAGACTGACCTGATAGTGATTTATCCTCAAGACATACTGATTGAGCTTGTCATTCAACGGTACGTTGAACGCAGTACCTTGTAGCTTCAAACCCGAAGCAACTTACTACTGCGAGTTGTTTTCTTTAAGAAGAGTGATGGTTGCAAATGGTTTCTTGAATGTAGTTTTCATGACATTTCCCATTTTATGAATTCAAAGTGTGGCTTTTACTCGTATATAGGACACTTACAATCCAGGTTGACAAAATTTGGGATTTGACAACTCTTTTGATGTAAGGAGTCATAAACAAGTTCTAAATCAACAACCAGAATTATGAAAAACTAAACACTTCTCAATAAGCCATAAAAGCGGTTTTCCCCACATTTGTTACCAAAAAGCTAACTGTTCTAAAAGTCAATCCGACTTTTGACTTTTACTATCTAAAGGCGTTCTGAATGGTTCAGGTAGAAGCCCTATGCAATTCATAAAATTCAATCTTCATTTCCAGGGTGGCCTCAAACTTTTGGCCTGTAGTGTATATGGGGCAATCACGAAGAAAAATATAGGCCTAGTGGAAAATCTCGGATATCTGTCTTAAATAAAGGAGCTTGATGGTTTAACGATTAGACGAAAGTGGCGCCGTAAACCAGGGATTAAGTACTCGTATAGGTGTAGTAAGGGACACAACATACAACTAGACGACAAGCAGTAGGAGAAGGGAAATTTCGACGCACAGGCAAACAAATTAATATTTTTAAAACTGCGATACGATCAGGAAAGTACTCTCGAGAGACCCAATCACCAGAATATATTGAACATGAATAGGGATATCTTTTTAACAAGGAACAAAGAAATTTCCAACTGGGAAGAGTTATTTGGAGCCTTGCCATAGGAAAAATTCCCGCACAGTACTATTCCTTCGGCTGTCGCACATGAAGAGGAAACGGAAAACTTTACGTAAAACGAAGTAGGCCAAGCGGTAAAAAGAAAGGACCAAGGACGTGTAGTGTAACGAGATCACATACCCTTCGAAGTATGTGCAACAATGGGTTCAAGCGGCTTGTGATATGGTTCAACGTTGAGAGGCCTCCTAATGCCTAACCACTATAAGGAGTGGTTCTTATTCCACTGTATAAAGGCAAAAGTAGCACGGGAAATTGCAGCAATTACCGATCGGTGAAAGTAATGCTGCATACTAGAAAAGAACGATTTATAAGAAAGATTTAGTTAACCAACTACACAATCTTATAAAAGCAGCTTTGTGGAATGATGCGATGCAAAGTTTACAAGTAATTATGAAGAGACATAACCTAGGAGGTTTTGAAAATTCTGCATAACTTCTTCATCGATGTGAAAAAAGAGTTCGCACTGATCCTCTTTGGACGGCTCAAAAATCTTAGTTTTTCCCCGATGACGCTAAAATGAAAATTTGATTAACGGCAATGTTAACTGAATTCGAAGTCAAACTTGCTCTTAATAATTGGATAAAGTCGCTAGATGATTACGGGTCTTGAATCAGTCGTATTAAAACCGCATTGTCTTTTTTTTCGAACTGGCAAACTCAACATCTGGCATCTGAGTAAAGATATTACGATGATGACACCGCATAGAGTGTTTTTTTATATAATGGCACAAAATTTGTGTAAGAAGTTTCAGACGAGATTTAAGGAAGAGGCTAAAAGAAACATAATTGGATCACTCCAACGCGAAAACATTAGTAACGAGGTGATCCGAAATAGAGAGGTCTGTAGAATGATTCTGAGGTTGAACCCACGAGTGACGCACTAACAACGAAGATATGTATGTTACATAAGAGCAATATATGTCATTAGATACAATTTTACGTGCAACATTTTCTTTAATTAATAAGATAAGAAGAAGAGAGTTGTGTGTACTTTACTATTGAAGCAAAATCTCTTAATATAAACTTCGGTGTGATGTCATCCAAGTTAGCAGTGAACTTTATAAACATCCTTGGGAAGCACTAACTTTGACGTCTACATCTTACTCAGGTAGAATCATCTTCTTTCTTCGAATCTGAGGCATGTAGACAATGGGATTTCAAGGAATGGGTAAACGCACTAATAATGTTATACCAACGGGTTATATCGCTCAATTGCATTTAATGACCGCCAATCCCCCCAAAAGATCCTTTTAATACCATATCTTTGTGGTATGCGACTCTTATGCAGCCAATAGTTCTATTTACCAGAATTTCTCATCAATCCTTTCCATGGGCTTTTGTGTCTGCCGTGTCCATTAAATATTCATCGCACTTCAGAAAACTTAAAACTTAAAACGAGCCAATCAAAATGTGAAGCCATCTAGTACCAAACTTACTACTTCCGACTAACAAAAGGCAAAAGTTTTCACAAGATTTGTGGGCGTTTAGTCACCCCCTCACCACGAAAAGTCAACTCAAAAGTGGCAAAACTTCAGCCATCAACTGCACAAATTTTTGCCTGTTAAGGTGATATGGTACATCCATAGAAAGTTCTTAAATGTAGATACCGCAAGTAGATTACCTGTAGTGGTAACCATGTTGAGGTGTCAACCATACCTTTAGCTAAAAGTCATGCAAAAAGGATTTCTTTTCACGCTGTAGGAAGACGTTCATTCATAGCCCGGGATCAGTACTTTGATGATGATACAGATTGCATTGCAGAAAACCCTGAATGCCTTTAGCATATCCCTGGCTTTGGGTGGGAGCACTCAGTGGGACGACGACTGAAAAAATGAAATATGTCAACAGAATGGGATGCCCTAGAGGAACATTCTATTTGAGCTAGTGCATGAGCTGTCAGAGCGCATTTGTTGAATTGATTGCTTTGCCGTTTTCGTTCTTGTCGTCGTCAAGCAGTACCCCAATCACCATTATCATCACCATCATCATCATCACAGCATCAGCATCAGAATGTGGTTCTTGTAAGCGAACACAAAAAAAAAAAGAACGAACTTAAGCAATAAGAAAGTTTGTATCTGCGGTTGGCAGTATTCGTAACTACGGCACGAAAAAAGCAAATATATATGTAAATAAAAATGAAGGGAAAATAGTTTCCTTTCTAAGAGGCGTCAAGCAGAGCAAACGAATAATTCTATGAGGGGACGTTGCGATGAGAATGTAATTTCCCTTTTTTGTGGAGCAGAGAAATTGAAAACCACTTCTGCGTTCCAGATTGGGTTTTAGTGCCTTCAGCGAGATTTCTTACTCTGATGTTCTAGATTATTTGTGGAGAATTTCTGATGCAATTTATCTGTCTTTATATCTTTTATGTCTCATACAATTGATATTGATTGACGATCCCATTGAATCGGAATGAATAATAATAAGGACATAAATTAATTTCTTCTGTAGAAATTTTGGCAACCGAAATGAAGTAGTGGTATTGATCTGAGTTATATTGCATCGTATTCATTAACTACTTTCAATTTAAGAAGACAATTTTTTATAGTTCTTCGTAAAAAAAACAATAAAACTTACCTATCTCTTCGCGAGTAATCCCCTACATTCATCCTATACTTAGGATGTAGTGTGTGGCATAAATATGAGTTATTCTCTATTATTATGTAGGAGAACTAAACACTATCAAGACAAAACCAAATATAACACTCGTTACACTAATTACAATCATTTTAGATGATCTTTTGATTCGCCATTCTTATTCTAAAAATATTAGATAGAAGAAAACCATGAAACACTTAGGATACATACTCAATAAGGTACGGATTATTAAACGTGAAGACTTTTCTCAGCTCGTGACCAGAAAGCTCCCAGAACATCAGATTCTTTCAAATTCAATTTAAGAGGAAGGGTTTATAGGACACAAGATGAATTTTGGATAACATTGTCCAATGTGTCCGGTTAGATTATGGCTCTTTCGACTCGCATGTTATTTCTGAGTTTCTAGAGTCTTCGAAACTTCGAAGCCAGTCCATGTTACTGTTTTTCGACACTACACGTCCCGTGGCGTAGCGCGCCGTCTTATTGAAACCAGAAGTCTTTTTCACACATTTGCGGGCACAAATTGTACCAAATTGACATTTCCAAATCGGGCTTACAGAAGCCGCTCAGTTGAGAATAGTCACAGTTATTAAACATTTCTATACCGAAGCTCCAGATGGCGTAGCCTGCATAAATATTGTACATTATCGCTTTAGCTGGAAGGCTGGAGATAGACTAACATGGCGCAAAACAAAATCCAACACAATTTTGAATACAATTTTCAATGTCGAATCAATCGATCGTATAGGGATTTCCAATAAGGACTTGACAACTTTTCTTTAAATAAAACGCAAACCATTTGAGATATTTCAAAAACTTTATTATCAGCTTGAAGTACATTCAAAACATTTATGAATGGAACTCGACTTCGTTCATATGGCTACCGCGGGCACGTTTGCAGCGGTCGATTCTTTGGACCCAATTTTCAACGACTCGGCCACACATTTCGGCCGAAACGGCCGCTATTTCGCGTTCAATGTTGGCTCTGATCTCTTCCAACGTCGTCGGCGTGTTGGCATAAACCAACGACTTAACGTAGCCCCACAGAAAATAGTCAAGCGGTGTTATCGTAAATCGCACGAACGAGGCGGCCAATCGACTGGCCCGTTTCTTGAGATAACATGCTCACCATACTTACTCTTCAATAAATCGGTTGTAGCGTGTGCTGTGTGGCTTGTGGCATCATCCTGTTGAAACCACACGGACTTAAATCACGGTACCATGGGAGTCAGGAGCCCCCCGGATCTCGGTCCGGGCCTGACTTGTTAGAGGTAGGCCCCCTTGTGGGAGCGTCATGGTGGCTGTGGTTTAAACCCAAAATCGCGGGTAAGAGTCTTCCTATGGTTTTCCTTGGTTTTCCTTTGGTTGACTCAATGTGGAGTTGCAATAAGTGCTGGGTGCTGTGACCCTAAGAACAGTAAGAGGTTTTAGGTCGGATTCGACTCATACCAAGGGTGGAACTTGTGCCGGCAACACAGTTCCGAATTGGTATCAATGGATTGACGGTGAGCGATGGCAAGGCGTATCCTTGCTCCCATGGATGTATGGGCATCCCGTAGGTTTAAGCCCACACGGCAGGTACTTACGTTAAAAAACAAGAGACATCTGTTGAAACCACATGTCGTCCAAGTCCATATCTTCCAATTCGGGCCAAAAATAATCGGTGATCATGGCGCGATAACGCTGACCATTCACAGTAAGGTGACGATCGTTATCGTCGACGAAAAAATATGGCCCAATAACACCGCCGGCATGCAAACCGCACCAAACCGTTATTTTTTGTGGATGAAGTGGTAATTCATGAGCCAAAAATGAGCTTCGCCACTGAAGAAGATTTTGCGATGAAATTCATCACCTTGGCGCATCTTCTCCAGAACCCAATCGGAGGACGTACGTCGCTTCAAATGGTCCATCGGATTCAATTCTTGAGTCAGCTTGATCTTGTATGGGTGTAAACTAAGATCCTTAAGCAAAATACGCCATAATGTGGTCTGAGCGATGCCCAATTCTTGAGAACGGCGTGGAATTGACTGATATGGATCGTTTGTTACGGACGCCTGAACGGCAGAGATGTTTTCGACATTTCGACTAACCCGTTGTCTCACTGACACGGCAACATCACACAAGGAATATGTAGACTCAAATATTTGCACTAAATTTGTTATTGCCTGTCTACTAGGGCGAGAATTACGACCGAAAATTGGAGTTAACGCTCTCAAAGTTTCAGTCACCGACTCCGAATTTCGGGAGAAAATGTTTATAATTTGCAGACGTTGCTCGTTCGTGTACTTTACCATGATGAAAATGTTGAGTTTACTGAATAAATTGACAGTGACAGTTTGATCATTAGTGAAAGAATGCGTTCACAAATTAAATTCAAAGTTGTCAAGTCCCTATTGGAAAACCCTTTATAAAAATCTTGTGGAGATTTTAAACGGAGTAATTTGAGCATAAATATTTGTTTAACTTTTAATCGACTCGGAGAAGGATTTTGACGGCATGAACTAAGAGTTTAGGTGGCCAGCCTTGCGTAGAAGACGTACTCAGTTCGTTGCTAGTGAGGCAACATTTACAAATAAATTGATAAGCAAATATTTCGATGTGGATTAAGGCTTAACCAGGACACTCCCCAGACATATTTTTTGCTTATATTTACAGCGAACGTACGTAGATAGTGATAAGGTCTTGAAATCTTAAGTGGTGTATCACAGAGTTCAATTTTATTACGGCTTTTTTCCTTTTCCTAGTAATGGGATAAGCAATTCGGAGGAACTCAACATCACATAATACATACTTACCTGGCTGACGAAATATGCCTGTTTAACCATAGTTACGGACTTACGACAGATGGAGGATAAATGCATCAAAAAGCAACGAGTTCGGGAGAGCTAAGTAGTTCCAGGTCAGAATCATACGGCCATAAGGCATAAATACAACCTTATTATGCGATTTGTTGAAATCCGTTTACCTTGTAAGAAGAATTGGTTGGGTGAGAAAGCCTAAGAGTATCCCGGTGTAAAAAGCAACCCAAAGCAGTGTAGGAGTTTTTGATATATGAATTTGCTCTACGAGGAGTTACATATTCTAAGAAAAATTAATGCTATAATAATAACTTCCTGCAGAAGAAAACAACATAGACAGATCAACATCGATGCAAAAGAGAATACGAAGATTTATTTTGTGCACCCAGTGGATCAACTAAAGGGAGAATTAATGAAGCACTATATTCTCGGCTAGCAGATAGAATATTGCACAGAAGTAAGAACAAAATTACACAACGGGAGCATCTTATAGTATCAGATTGCTAGTACATATGTCTATGAGCACCTCTCAAAGATCCAAATGGACCGAAAATAAAAGTCAACGAGAGGAAGTTAACGAATTTACTAGATACGGTCCAATCTTCGAGTTTGTAACAACGGTAAACTTAAAAATATAACATGTTAAGATGCAAGGATAAAAAGGGTTCAAAGAGTCAACAACTCAAAGGTTAAATGTACTATGACAGTCTGCACAGACAGACAGCATAGATTCAGAGATTTCATTTGTCTTCACAGGATAAAAATGTTGAAAATTACTACATCGTATTCTGCGATAAAATTGCATGAAATACTAGGTCATAGTCTTATTCAGAATTGCCAATATATAGTACATGTATAAGTGTGGTGGAATTATTCTGATAAAAGCCTTAGGCATTAGAAGAAGGCTTCATTTGTAGAAGAATTAAAATGCGAGAGCATTGAGACACAATTTTATAAGGGAAGATCTGATCTATAACAACTCAAAACATATAGAAGGAAATAAGTGCTATAATACTGCGTTGTGAAAAGTTGACCCAATAAAGCCTAATAACTTGCCGCTAAGCATGCATCTGCAAGCCTCATTCATAAAAGTCCTTTACAGAACATTTTAGAAAAGAGATTGCCTATGGTATGACTTCACTCAAGATACGATTTCTAATCGATATTATATTCGTTTACTTATGTACTGACACTACCATCCGAGTGTGAACCTGAGTCCTCACCAATAAACCTACCAAGTTAGAGCGGCCTCTCGCTGACTGCCTCTGGTTAAACACTCCAAGATGGTTGAGGTCAACTTCACTTGTGCGCGCCACTCGTCGATGACTTCCTCTACTGTATCCCCGATCAGGACAGGAATCGAATACTTTTCGGGATAGCGCATTTATATCCATACCCTCTACATGTCCTAGCTACCGCAGTCAACTGATGCGCACTTTTGTGCGCATAGTGGTCTTATCATTCCTTGCTTTTTTTTTTTTTTTCGAGAAGGCCTTAATATTCGATTGCCCTCGTAGATGTGCAACATTTCGTTTGATTTCTGACATGTTATCACCACCATAGCCCAGAAGTTGGGCTAGATAAAATCCTATGGCTGTATGCAAATGTTGTCATAATCCGATTCCGATTTTTAATGACAGTATATAAAGAATTTTTGATTGGATGCGCCCCAATTTTCCAATAGGGATTTTCTACTTAAATTTTTCATCAAAATTTGCCTTCAGTTACGACAACGTAACGTGCATTAACTCCAATTTTAAGTCTTATAGTCGTCCCGATAAGCGAACGTTTAGGCACTTAGTAAGAAAATTGGAATAGAGTGAGTAACTCCATAATTTTGCCGTGCTAGTGAGACAGCAAAACACCAAAAGTGAAAATAAAACAATATGGCGATGCACGCAAGTTGGTAAGTCAAGACCGCAGTCATTCGATTGCGCGCTATTCTCGAGTTCTGCGCATATTTTGACAATCCCTGTGGTGTATTTTGAGAACAGACCAGGTTTTAAGTCGGTATAATATCGTAATGATCCAAGAGTTGAAGTCAAACCTACGTCGCGGATTGGTTTCTACTTAAGATGCAGGGGTGATATGTGGTACATTTTTGGTTGGATGCCTTTGGTAATAAGCAAAATTGATGCATTTAATCAAGCGAATAGCCAGAGGTATTCCAAGAGCATCCACTTTATATGAAAATGAAAATGTGAAACTATATTTGGTTCTACCCTCATCCACAGTCAAACAGATTTTTGTCACTTCTGTTTCAATGCTTTCAAACGGACCATTGACAACTTACGTCATTCTGTCAATGATATTATGTACCTATGTCAATTAGATCAGCATTTCAAAAAGTGTGCCTGTTGTGCTGGTGTTAAAAAACTCAAAGGACAGCTCTTCATTGTTGAAACAATTTTTTTTTTATATCAAAAAATATTGGTCAGACTGTTTCCGCGTGGCAAGCATTCTCGTTTGGCAGATATGGCTCTGTTTTTTCGACTCAAAAAATCATGTCGTATGCAGCCTTAAAGTCTGTAGTAAGCAGGTAGTAAGTATATATCCGGAATTCAACGGTTTTCTTTAGCAAAATTCCATTGAATTTGTAGTGAGAAAATTTGGTTAATTATTGACTTGACCAATCAGATCGATGACAACGAGTTTAAATCGTTCGATGTTGAGAAGACGACATGTTGAATCACAGTTTAGAGAAGCTCTCTTGAGGAGGCTTAATTCCACTACCAAATTTAGTACATACAATACGAACACATCGGCCACTGCCTTAAATATTGTATTAATTCAGAAGCTTTCTCACCTCCTTTTTGGTCGAGTGTGTGGAAATCTTAGCTTTATTCGGGACATATTTTTGTTCCCTGGATTTAAGCAACACTGTCCCTCTCCTACAAATAACATGCGCATTACTTTTTGTTGGCCACTTTTGTTTATGATGTTTCATCTAGAAACACTGCAGGCACTTATTCTTCAATAACAACATATGCCCCTAAAAGATGAACCCCTGTACGCCATTAAATAAATTCTGCCGTACCTTCTCAGTATAAAGTGTTTAATTTATTTTTCAGGACTCCATCCGTGTATTCCCTCCCATAATCGGTAGAAAATCCGTATTTTCTGTGTCTTTGGCTTGTTTTGCATTTGCAAATGAAGCAGGACGCCCTCTTACATATGTCAATTCCCTATATAAAAAAAAATAACATGTATGTGTCCGGAATAGAATCCGAAACCAAATCCCAGAACATTAATAATGTATGACATACTCTACAACGTGGGTTGTTTACACTTTTTCCTTTTTCCCAATTCAATTCGTCTTCCCGGTATGATTCTCTGTTATCCTTTCTCCTCTAGGCTTGCGACTAGGTCTTAGGCAAAGTTGGAATTGGAGTTAGAGTCAGAGTCTCCCAGTTCTCTGATGAAACTCATTCGAATTCCTTTCAAAATTTTCCAAACATTGTATCTGCTGTTGTAGATTTTGGAAAAAAAAAATTTTCCTACACAAGCACATGGAAAGGAAAATTGAATATTTGCTCCTTTGCTTGTTTGTCACCTTGTTTCTGTTTATCTCTCTTTTATCTCTTATCTATTTCAATTTAGAGTGCGACTTCAATTTCGTTAGCTTTCTACATCTTCTTTGACTCCTTTTCAATTGATTCAATGATTTTTGTACGAGAATTTCCATTAGAAGGAACTTAAATAAATAGAGAGAGAGAGAGCGGCCATAAATTTGGTAGAAGCCGACAAAATTCAGTGAGGACTTGAAATTCTACGAATCAGATAATAATTGAATGAGACAGATGTTTGATACATCTAAGACATATCGAAAAAATGCTTTTGTTGTTGCCACTTATACATAGGTACTAGGGTACGGCTACCGGAGTTGGTGCCGCATTTTGAAAGCAAAATTGTTATTCGGCATATTCTAGCCGTACACTTCGAGTACCATCAATCGAAATGAATTGAAAAATGTTTCAAACGACATTGTCTGTGACATTACTGACATGTACTTTATATTCAGTGGAGTATCTTGCGATATTTTTTTTTCTTAGCTTTGTGAGGTACATATTGTAGATACCGTACAGAACAAAGGCATGGCAACAAAAATAGAAATAAATGAATGTATAATGCGCTCAGATGTGCTGCTCATCTATTATAGATAAGTCAATTTCGTGTTGGTGTTAAACTCACACTTGGTCGGTGGAAATGAAAGAAAGTTCCTTCAACACCAAATGATGGAGAAATTGCCTTCTGAGTATTATGCTAAAATAAACATCGCAGTTGAAACAGGTGTGTAGAGTTCAATGATTTATTTTAGCCTTATGTAATGGGAGGGTTTCAGCATCGATATTAAGGTCATACATTTTTAAGTTGCCTAATCTGAAAACTGAAGAGGCTATGTACGATCTGCAATTAGAATTAAGAAATAAAATAATTTCACCTTTTATGAGAATAACACCATTCACGGTGTGATATACGTAGTAGCTCCATTCATCAGTAGACACATTCCAGCATCCAATAGTCGGCTTTGCTCTAAAATGCCATAATTTCATCAAATAGCTAGCTATTAACTTCGGCAGAACTTAAATCACTCTTGTAGGGCATATTTCTATAGCATTATCTTCAACCAATATTCTAAATTTATTTTTAATTCAGAACGTGCACTTATTGTATTTGTCCTTCCGGGGAAGGATGGAATCCAATTAGAATATAGAAATCAATATCTATTCACACTACACGTTCTAGCCATCTTAGGCAACTGATACGCACTATGTCAATATCGCTGTAGTGTTCCTAGAGATCGCCGTTATGTCTTCTCCTTCAAAACTCATCAATGCAAACGGAACCAAAAAGCGCCCCAAAATCGTACGTTCATAACCGCAAAGGATATGTTCATCCGACATAGATAATTAGAATCTTAAATAGAGTTTCTGTAGTAACTCTTGACTATATAATATTAACTAAGGTGCCTTCATAGGTCAAAGAAACAGCAATGGGCTAGTGTAATTCTTTAGTTGTTTAAGAGAGTTAAAATCGGAGCAGATGTAAACGAAATCCCTACCGATACGCAATATGTACAAACGCTCAAGACACAATGATGTAAATGTCATCATGTAGTTTCACAGATTTTTTGAAAATTTGTAAATCTGGTGTTTGCTTACACAATTTCCTCAAATTATATGTGATGTATAAATTCTTTTACACCCTACTGTATGATGCTGTTAGTTAAGTTATCAGCTAATTTGTTAAGAGCATTCATTATCTCAAATAAAGTTAGTCTTATTACAACAGCCCAACAGCCGTGTGTATCAAATGTATATACAAAATTAGCGACGAGGATGGGATAGCATACTTTGTATGGGAAGTGTTAGTGCTCGGGAAGCATATGTATATTATATGTGCATATCATTAAAATTACCTCATGTCGGATGTTGAAAGTGAATCAAATTCTAACAAGGAAATTAAGAAGGAAATTGTGCAAGTGAAAGAACTATATAGTGAAAAATCTGAAATGGCTACAAATTTTGTCGGCAATATTGAATATTATAATATTGGAGATGATTTCGCTTCGTATAGTGAGCGCATGGACCATTTCTTACGGTTAAATAGAATAACGGATGAGAAAGATAAAGTCTCATTTCTAATAGGCTTTGTGGGATAGAACTGTACAAAATCATTAAAGCCTTAGCTGCCCCAAAGAAACCTCATTTACTTACCCTGAATTAATAGAAAAACTTTTAAACCATTTTGAGGCTAAAAAGAACATTACTAGTCACATTACATTACATTAGTCACAAGGGGAAAACAGCATTCAGTGCTTTAGATGTCATAAGTGGGGCCGCCACATATCAAAAAACTGCTGCACCACAAACATAAGGCAAATGAAGCAACAAGGGAACATATACGAACTGAGGGAGACAACATCGAATCAGGGAAGCAGCGACAGCAGTGATTTAAATTATGTGAATTGTGTAGAGTTTAGTCAATATAAGCTGTATAAACAAAATAGATAACGCATTATATATTAAGGTATGTTGCAATAATAAAATCTTTAACATGTAAGTAGATTTGGGTGCATGCATTTCCGTTATTCAATATAACATGTTTAACAGAAACGAAAATTCAGAGTTGTGATAAAAATGTACATGTCATATCGGGAGATCAAGTAAAGATAGTTGGTGTTGCAGACGTTGTAGTGTCGGTCAGAAATAATGAAAATTTTAATCTCAAGCTGTATTTGGTGGAAACTAGTGGACAATTCACTCCTCTTTTAGGTCGTAGTTGGATGGATATTTTGATTAAAGATTGGCGGGTTACATTCAAGGTTAATCAATTTGCAGCTGACCCACAAGTTGAGTCTATAATTTAAAAATTTCCTACGATTTTTTCCACGACAAATAATGATTCTATCAAAAACTACAGGGCAGAAATAGTAATGAACCAAGGTTGTGTTCCTATCGTTTGTAAACCTTACGCCGTACCATTTGGCTTACGGGAGACTTTGGAAAAGGAGTTAGACAGACTTTGTGCAGAAAATATAATATTTCCAGTTGGGCATCTCCGATGGTGCGAAATGGAGCAGTTCGACTGTGCGTTGACTGCAAAGTCACAATTAATAAGTACGTCGACACAAATTACTATCCCCTTCCTAGAGTCGATGAAATTGTTGCTAGCTTGATAGGATGTAATGTATTCTGTACTATAGATTTGGAAGGAGCGTATGCTCAACTAGAAATTACAGAAAACTCACAGCCGTGTTTTACCATTAATACTCACAGAGGATTGTATAGACGAATAGTATGGACGCCTTGTATATGGGGTTAAATGTGCTCCTGCCATTTTTCAAAGTACGATGGATCACATTTTATTGGGTATAAAGTAAAGAAAGTTAAATGCTTTATAGATGACATTTTGATAGGTGGTAAGGATGAACAAGAATGTGAAACAATTCTCCTGGAGGTATTGGAAAGGTTAAAGATGCATAACGTAAAAGCTAATATATCCAAATGTAAATTTTTTTTGTCGTGAAGTAAGGTATTTGAATCATTGCATATCTGGAGAAGGAATTAAACCAAATTATGAAAAACTGGAAGCAGTAAAAAGAACTCCAACTCCTCGCAACCTACAGCAGCTTAAGTCATACTTAGGATTAATAAATTACTATTCGCGTTTTGTTAGGAATTTTTCGGCAGAGCTAACCCTCTTTATGCTAGATTTGAATGGTCATAAGAATGTGAGAAGGCTTTTCATAAATGCAAAAGTCTGCTTATGAACAGCTCGATTCTAGTCCACTATGACACAGAAAAGGAGATAATTGTTAGTTGTCGAGTCCTTATGGGGTTTCAGGTATTCTATCTCACATTGTAAATGGGGAAGAGCGACCGGTTTTATTTACATCTAGCACGTTAAGTCCAGCCGAACCGAATTATTCTTAGCTTCATCGTGAGGCACTGGCAGTAGTATTTGCGGTGAAAAGATTCCACAAATATGTGTATGGGAAAAAATTCAATATCCATAGTGATACGAGGGGCGTTCAATATATTCTCGGTATCGATATGAAGGAAAATGCGAATTCAATTTAAATTGTTTTTATTTTTCAATATAATCTCCCCTAACATCAATGCTTCTTCTTCTTTTCCTTTTACTAGCCCTTTTCTCGCTACACGAACTTATACACAACGAGTTTCCCATTTTTACTGCATCGCTACTGCTCCGCATTTGTTACATCTTGAGATAAGCTTTTTTAAACCCTCAAAAAAATAAATTTCCTCTTTCTCTGCAAAATACCCATTTATTGCCGACTTGAGTTCTTCATCATCCGAAAATCTTTTTCCACGAAGACATTTTTTCAAATCCGGAAACAGGAAATAATCACTAGGGGCAAGGTCTGGACTATAGGGTGTGTGTTGGATTTCTTCGAAACTACAATCTCGCGCAGCAGCCTTGGAAACTCGCGCCGTGTGAACATGAAGAAGCAACACACCCTCTGCGAGTTTACCCCGTCTTTTCTTTTTAATTTCCTCCCGCAAATTATGCAAAGTGGAAGCGTAGGATGTGGCGTCGATGGTTTCACCTTTTTTTTGTACTCAATGAGCAAGATTCCCTTTGAGTGGCAAAAAACTGTGGCCATGAGCTTCCCGGCAGACGAAGTGACTTTGAACTTCTTCGGGGGGTCTGTTCTTTTTTTATGCCACTGCATGGACTCTTGTTTCCTTTCAGGGTCATAGTGGTGGACCCATGTTTCGTCCCCAGTAACAATTCGATCCATAACACCGTCCGCGTTCTCACTACACATCTCCAAAAGCTCTCTACAGCATGCGATTCTCACTTTTTTCTGAGGCGCTGTGAGCATTCGTGGCACCCACCTTGCACTGACCTTTGAAAGGTTAAGATGGTCATGAAGAATGGTGTGAATGGTACCAATTGAAAGCTTGGTGATCTCTGCCATCATTTTCACCTTTATTCGGGCATCCTCAAGAACAAGTTTTTCGACTTCTTTGATGCTTTCTCCCGTACAAGCAGTAGCCGGGGCGCCGGAGCGGGGGTCGTCTTCAATGTTCTCTCTGCCTCCCTTGCACTCACTTGACCACTTTTGCACAGTTGATAATGAAGATGCGGAACCCTGGTAAACAGCCACCATCTCATCTCATCATGAATAGTTTTTTGACTTTTTCCTTGCTTAGTGAGAAATTTAATTACAGCGCGATGCTCAATTTTCACCATCATCGTCTCAGTTGCCATTATGATTCTGTTTAACTAGAGATAAAACGCGAATTAATAATCACATTTATATGAAATTTTACATGAATGCACTAAAATAATAGTATTACTGGATAAATAAGTCAATTTATATATACAACCACAGCTTCACCCCGATACCGAGAATATGTTGAACGCCCCTCGTAGTCTTCCCTTGAGGGAGATTTTAAACCGAAAGAAAGGTACTCCTCCGGTAGCAGCCGCCCGAATCCATCGTTGTGCAATTTTTCTTAGTATGTATGAAAATCCTCTTGTTCATAGATCAGCCACCAAAATGCAACATGCTGATGGATTGTCGCGCCTTTCCCTCGAAAATACTACAGGAATTGATGATGTCAACATTAGTTCATTGAGTGTTGATGACAGTGTTCCTCTCACGTTTAATGAAATTGGAGTCCAAACTCAAGAAGAAAAAGATTTGAGAAAGCTACATAGATTTTTGAAAATGGGATTTGCTAGATCAGTTCCACCTAGGTTTGAGATATACTATCGTAAACAGGCAAATTTATCTATTCAAAACGATTGCATTTTGTACGGTCATCGACTCCCAAATTGAGAACACAAACTTTAAAAATATTACATGATACTCACGTAGGGGTTGCACGAATGAAGGCCTTAGTACGATCGTATGTATGGTGGTTGGGAATGGACGATGACATTGAGACAAATGAGACTCCTGTTAATTTGATATTTAAAAGTTCCCCAAAAATATTAATGGATTTAATGAAACCATATTGATATTTTAAACAAAACGGAATAGCATGCCCAGAATTTCCTAAAAAGGGGGGTATCAAAGCAAGATTGTAAAATTGTAAATTTTGAGGAAGGAGAAAATGTTTTATATAGAGCAGAAAGCAAAACAAATGTCAGTTGGCCACCTGCAACTGTTATAAAGAAATTGGGTAATGTAGTGTATTTAATCAGTTTGAATGGAATTCAGAGAAAAGCACATCAGAACCAACTTAGAAGATCAACTATTAAAGTAATAAGATTTGCTCCAATACGAACCTGTCGACAATCTAATACAGTTGCAGAGGATTCAAAATTAGTTTTAAGGAAGGGTCAAGGATTACATATGAAGAACCAGGCTCCAATAAGGAGATCAAAACGAATACATTTAGGGAAAAATATTCCGCGCTATAAGCATTGAAATCGAATTAAATTTGAAAAGAAGTAATATTATTTGAAGTATATTGTTTTTGCATTTTCCTAATTTCATAGTTGTTATTGGTGTTGGGTAACTTTAAGTCTAGGATAAGTTGATGGCTTTAGCTTTCTATTAAGTCGGGGGAATTGTGATGTATGAATTCTTTTACACCCTACTGTATGATGCCGCTAGTTAAGATATCAGCTAATTTGTTAAGAGCACTCATTATCTCAAATAAGGTTAGTCTTATTACAACAGCCGTGTGTATCAAATGTATATACAAAATTATAAAACACATAAGCTCATTCATCATCTTTTCTAAGCCATTTACGAGTATTGACATCAAAGAGCGCGGTGAGATGATTTCCAACCTATATGGAGAAGCGTTGGTCATAAATGGTCATGGATGCTGTCATATGCGACTACAAAATCAACAAAGAAGGGATCAGTATCAATTTGGATTAGGTTTATTCTAGGATCTACGATACTAGATAAGAGGGAAATCAAATCGCTTACATATGGTATGCGCTGTTAAGGATACTGATGCCTCTATGACATAATTACTAAGGGTTTCTCCTCTTGTAAATCTTGTGCATAGAAACCGATGTGGAGTTCTATTCATCAGGTATACTTTCTTCGAATCAAATCATGGAAATGAGTTGGTGTTCGTTATCTATCAACTCATCACAGCTTCCGAGGAAAGCGATCCAACCCATCAGCCTTGTTGCACCTAAGTATCGATATTCTGTCGGTTTGACAGAAGTACAGGTTTCAATGGTTCATTGTGACTGACAGCAGAAATTTGGGTCGTCCGCACCTTCAGCGCTTCTACAAAACTTGCTTCTTTACCTAGTGAAGCTGAACACTAATTGGTTTTGCGAGAATAAATTGTCAGTCAGTCAATTTTCTGAAGTCTTATAGCAATTCTCCATGACGTAGGAATGAAGATCTTTCCTCTTCTTGAAGCTACAGAATGGCAAACATGAGCAAAGCTAAGCTCTCACGTAGTATTCCATACTCGTACTTCGTTCAGGAGACTAATTTGCCAATGAATATTGAAACCGCTATAAAAGCATCATAATATGATTATGTGGAAATAATCAAATAGAAAAATGCTTGATTAAAAAAAAAGTTTATTTTCAGGGCATCATGTGAACGAAAGAAGTGAACTACATGGTTCTTGTGATGACATTTTTGTTTTATCCTCGATATAAGTTTTGCAAATAGTTATAATGTTTTAACAAATAGCTCATACTGCATAAACAAATTATTTGTCACTCACTAGAATATTAGAAGTTTGAGAGAAAACTTTGCGTTTCTTGCTATCTACCTTGACTCTTTTTATTGCATTCCGGATATTGTTATTGTATCTGAAATTTGGATTTATGTTTTTGAACTTAACGATTATAATTTGTCGGGTTCATCCGAATGAAGATTAATCTGCAGGCGGGGTCGGCTGTTTTATTAAAGAAAAAATAATAGTAAATGAAGCGGAGTATGTCGACTTTCTGAGTGCAGACATTTTTGTTAGTTTCTGTTAGATTTAATCAGATAGATTTTGTTCGGTTGTCCGTCTATCGACTGCATATGTTCAATGTATCGTTCATAGAAGAATTTTCTTGTCTGTTGGACAAACTAAAATCAAAAAACTTAATTATTCTGGGAGATTTTAATCTTAACCTCTTAGATAGTGACTAAGTACTTGAATCTTTTGGCTTCCCATGTGTACGCTTCGGGTACGTGTTTGGATCACATTTATGGGCGATTTGCAGACGTCTGTGAAAGGTGAACATATGACTTCCGAATCACTGATCACTCAATGGTAAACACTGTTGGTCTGTTGGTAAACATTTTTCGAAGCAAAAGTATCAGCCGTAGCGAAGTATATGGCCCCCAAAAACCAAAGACAAAAATTGATTTCATGAATCTTCTAATTTATAAGTCTTGGGACGATGTTTACATGGAAAGTGATGCTTCTGTTTCCTATGATGTGTTTATTGTTTGCCTAACTAGACTTGTATCAAACTGCTCCTCTGCAGAACCTCTGACAAAATTTAATAAATGACTAAAACCCTGGATCTCTGGTCAACTTATTGGAAAAGTAAACAACAAAAATAAGCTAAGAATAAAGTGCTTTAAGAATCTCCTTAATCTTAAGCTGAAAAATGAGTTTAAAAGGATGTCGTTTGAACTAAAAAAAGAGATTGCTCCTTACCGCGACAACTATTACCGAAATAAATTCATTTCACGCTAAGGGTAACCTGAAATCAGAATGGAAAGTTGTGAATGATATTTGAAACAAGTCTCCTTCTACCAGAAAACCTCTTTCTATTTGCGTGAACAACTGCAAACGTTCTGATAAACTTGACATTGATAACGAATTCAATGAGTACTTCCCGTCAATAGCAAACAGCTTACCAACACAAATAGCCCAAAGAAGATGCACTCTATGTACCAAATTAGGAAATTACAGTGACTGGTTCACAAAGAATTAGTTTTGCCTTCAAGCTTTGGAGCTCTTAAAAGCAATTAGATCCCTAAAAAAACTCGAACTCATTTGGCTTTGATGGTATTTCAAATATACTTTTAAAACCCATCGCATGCTTTGTGGTTGATGTGCTAGCGATCATTTTTAATAGCAGTATATTCTCTGGAACCTTTCCCAAGGCGCTCAAGTGCGCTGACGTAGTTCCTCTGTTTAATAAGGGTTCTGCAGACGATACGAAAAACTATAGGCCTATTTCACTTCTGCCGACCTTTAGTAAAGTTTTTGAAAAGGTTAGAAAAGAGAAGATATTGTCTTATTTGAATAAGGTTAAGTTTTTCAGTCCAATGCAATTTGGTTTTCAGCACGGTAAATCTGCCGAAGACGCCCTTCTAAATTTTTGCTCCAATATTTTCTCTAACCTTGACGATAAAAAATTCAATGTTGGATTATTTGTTGATATCACAAAAGCCTTTGATATGGTCAACCATACTATATTGATGGATAAAATGGAAAGACTTGGTTTTTGTGGATTTATGCTAAATTGGTTTAGATCTTACCTATCCAACAAATCTCAAAGAGTGAAGAGTGATGGTGAGAGGTGTTAGATTCGCTCATTTAATTTGGGTGTTCCTCAAGGTTCTCTGTTGGGACCCATTTTATTTCTGATATATATAAATTCACTGTTTTCACAGAATTTCAGGAGTCGACTTACGGCTATCGTAGATGATGTTGACTGTTCGTATGACACAGTGACTTGGGTCTAATTTCCGATATTAATTGGGATCTTCGTCTATTAAGAATCTGGTTCACCGAGCACAATTTGAGCATTAGCCCAAAGACCAAAATAATGTTTTTTTAATTTAGGTACTCCAATGAGTACGAATGCGAACGTTTACGTTTCATGCATCAGATTGCCAAAAGTATGGAATAGTAGGCTGCAATTGTGCTTCAACCTTCTGTAACAGTCTTAATTACAGTGATAATTCCTTTTTGACTGAGAAAGTGGACGAGTTGAAATATCTTGGGCTCACAATTGATTCTAGGATGTCATTTGCAAGAAGTACTCTTCGAAATTTTTTCTATCTTAAAAATGTCCGTTCCAAACAATTACTTAAAACTATTTATTACGGAGTTTTTCACTCAAGACTCCAGTACGGAATTGTTTGTTGGGGGGCGTGTATATGAATAAAATTAAGCCCTTATTAGTCTAGCAAAAAAGTATAGTGAGGAAAATCTTCAACAAGCATCG
Source organism: Volucella bombylans (assembly GCA_949129095.1). Lineage (NCBI taxonomy): Eukaryota > Metazoa > Arthropoda > Insecta > Diptera > Syrphidae > Volucella > Volucella bombylans. Next base: position 112,064,498 of record OX422143.1, on the reverse strand, counting down.
GCGTCATCCAAGTTTCTCATTGTTTCGTGATATGAAAATTCTTCCAGTCCGTCATTTGTATTGCTTTAAAGTGCTGAAAACATTCTTTAATAGATCGGGAAATTGAAATTACAGATTAATTTCTGACTACAATCTACGCAGAAACTTTACGTATGTTGTTACTGTACCCGCTTTCCGTACAACTGCATTTCGTAATTATGGCAGGAATACCGAGGATAAAAGAGCCGCGATCTAATTGATGAGGACATTTGCAAATAACAAGGCCGATGTTGTGCGAGTCGAGTAGACTTTTTTTTAGGGTTTTTTGTACTCTTAAAATTTTTTTTTTATAATGAGCGCGCGCTCAAGGGGTTTGTGTACCCTTAAGGTGATTGTTCACAGCGCGGGCAAAGGAAATTTATGGAGGAAGAAAAGAGAGGTACCGATGTACATTGCTTCTAAAGGTTTGCAAGTTATAACGACCAGGAAATACAGAGATCGGCAGGGCATTCCATAAGCGAGTTTTACGGCTTAGGAACGAATCACGATATTTTAAAGTACGTCCGAAAATGGGCTTGAGGGTATACTGATAAGCATTCATAGCGAGACGTGTGTTACGGTTGAAAGTTTGAATGGGCGGAATGCTACTGGCGATTTCAGTGGATCACACACCGCGGGCGAAGGAAAGAAAGAGGGATACCGATGCACATCGGTTTTGAATGTTTGCGGATTACAATGACTAAGAAATAAAGGGCAATTCATAAGCGAGTTGTCCAGCTTAGGAAAGTATCGCGGTATGTAAGAAAGTGCGCTGGAAAGTAAATTGATGAGCTTTCATAGCGAAATGGGTGTTACGGTTAGAAGGGCCAGAATGCTGCTGGCGATTTCTATGAAGCACTAGTGGTGGAAATAGCAATATAACAAGGTGAGACAGGAGACGTTTCGTAGTTATTTGAGTTTGTTAATTAACTACACAATTAACAGCCGAAGAGCAGGGATGCGAACGAATATGAAAAACAGAGAGTACTGTCGTCAGCAAAGGAATGTATTAGACTAGAAGTATCAAAAAAGAGGCGAAAAAAACGGCACCAACAACACGTGCGACAGTAATAGAGGCATTGTATCGAGAATAATAAGAAGTATCTTTACAACAAATAAGCGGGCGACAAGCAGTAGAGAAGTGTAAAACGACGCACGGGTAAACGACCTAAAATTTTTAAAACTGCGGCGAAACACAGAGAAACTCATAAGAATTTCATTCGACGAATTATATTCAATATGAGCAGGGTTTTCCTGCTAGCGGTAGGCAACTTTTGTAGATTTGCAATAGATGGAAAGAAAAAGCGTTAATAAACTAAGAATTTTTGCCCAGTACCACTCCTCCGACTGTAGCGCACAAAGAGCAACTGGCAGATTGCCATTTCGGAAGTCGAAGTTAGCGAAGCTGTAGCATAAACCGGGGGCAAGCATTCGGACAGCATAATCTATCCTCCGAAGTGTGGGCGATAACTGGAAGTCTTGAGTTCAAATGGCTCGCAATTTTATTCAATAAAATTATAAGAGGCGAACGGTTCAGGGGGACCCTACTGGTTCCACTGTATAACAGAAAAGACGACACGCGGTATTGAAACAGCTAACGGCAAGTAAAACTAATGTCATATGCTTTAATAATATAAGATCGAGTCCTACACGGTTAACATCGCAATATTGTTAAAGTGGAAGGCATATAAGGAATAATGATGGAAAAACATCAAGCAATGATGGATGGCGTAAGATCTCAAATTGTACCGGATACGAATGTAACAATGTACGATTTTGGACTGGACGTTGAAAACAAAGTACGTAAAATTTTTGAAAACTTATAAGGCTAGCTTCAGAAAAGCAAGGCACATGTTATAAGAAACCGGTATTCGCAAAACGATCTAGAAATAATTTTAATGAAAACCCGTTGTGGTCAAAATTTTGTTTTCCGACCGGGCTCACCAGATTATTTCCATTGGCGAAGCTTCATTTGTTCTTTAAACAATACTTTGAGCCATGTGGTCGCTGCACATGGTGAAATTTCCAGTTAGAGTGCATGATTACAGCTGTTTCTGTGACTTTCAGCGGCATCCTCGATGTCCAAAAAATGATCCATCTGTACAAAAAGGGATTAATAATAACCAGTGGAATCCTATTCGGACGTGAAAAAAGCCAATCCAAACAAGAATTCAAAACATCGTAGTCGTATCCGTCAGGGCTTCTAAGAGAAAAATCACATCAATGTGCTGGATTTTGGCTACCTCAGCCTCAAGATGTCAATCTGTTTGAAAATATCCGGAAACTTATGCAACAAAATACTAAAAGAAAAGATTTAAGGACAGCAAGGTAGCTTTTAAAAATTCTTTGGCAATAATCACTACGGAAAAATTGGCTGTAAGTTATCGACAAGTTTATAAGGCAATACTTGGAAATGGGTTCGACTAGATATATTAAACACGTTGCAGATAAAAAATATATTAAAAATCTTTTATCTAAATACATTGTAATATTAAAGAAATTGAAATAATGGATACAATTTCAACTCTAAAGTCGTTATGTCTATAACGTTAAAGGTCTATTTATTCGATTTAATCTACGACCTGAATTACCAGCATACAATACCGGATACAATCTATTAAAATTATATTATAAAATAACAATTAAAATTAATAAAAGTCAATTATTAAATAAATAAATTGAAAATCATTCAAAAAGTAAATAATAACATTTTTAATTGCAGTTTTAGAAATATTATAAGCTCTGTCTGCATTAGCAAAATTGATCAACATTTGCAAATTCCAACTTCATTCTGGCCTAACCAACTGGTAACAAAATCTAAAAAAAGAAAACCTTAATAAATCAATAAATAAATGAAGCCACAGATCTGTTTGTCATATTTTGCGAATATTTATCCTCAACCACAAATGAGTTCTACATATCAGCAAATTTAATTAAAATCGCTCCCGCTCAGTTTCCGGGTGGACAGCCATACGTGCTCGTATTTGAAGTTTTTCGCTCGCAACCACGCACCACATCTCCTGCTGGCTACATAAATATCTACATCAAGAAGGGTATGAGTAAATATGGATACCACTATTCAATTTGGGATATCGAAATCATGTGTTAGTGATGGTGGTCTGGGGTGAAGTTACGAGTATATACTTATGATATGGCTAAAGAAAAACGTTGAACCCTCATTTGAATGAGGTAGGATAGGGCATAAACCTTTCGGCATGATATCTGAATGTACATCAATATTTAACAATGGTTTAAAAAGTTTCAAAAATAATTTCCGCTAACTACATATACAATATGTATATACATAATCAGAAGTGAGATGGTTATTTGTAAGAGATATAGCATTTTTCGAAACAAACAAGCAAACCCTTATGACCGGATGGGTCATTAAATTACTTTATATGCCCTCCATGATCCTTAAGGGTCAAATTTCTCTTCTCAAAATAAGATAAAACTATCAAAATCGCTATATATTGTACATAAACCTCCACCACATGATGAGTATGTTATTTACAAATTTGGACATTTCATTGATGTGGACGAAATGAATTTTGGAATTTCCAAAAATAACTATTTACCCCATGGAGATTTCGTCCTGGTTTGATATTTTCGAGTGAATATCAATTTTGAAAATCAATTTCCATCCTAATTAGTTTCAAATTGTTTTCATGTTAAGCAGATTGAGGTTTTCATTTGCAGTTTTAATTAAGGCTTGGCATTATTTCTAACTAAAACGTTTGTATTGTTCCTAGTAAATCGCATTATGCGTCTAAAATTTTAGATGAATCGCAATCGTGACCAGTTAGACTAATTAATATAGATCCATGAGGTTAATATGAATTTCGTTGTATTAGATTATGTGATGTTGACCTTAGATATATTTATCGTGCCTAAGCATTTCTACGGGTTAAAAAATTCAGCTGTTAATTGATGAATTCTAAGGATGCACCAAAGAAAAGCCTCGGATATGGAAATTTATTATGAAGGCTAGCCTTTTGAAAGATTAGGGCTACGCAAATCGAATTTTATTTGACACGACTACGTTTTAATTGGTCCATAAGGAGAGTCAAATCCAATTTTGAATCACTTTTTCGAGCATATTGGCTGGTATCTCGCAAATAACAAGTGTAATGTTGGCTTTCAAGGCTGGTTTATCGGTGAGTGATTTGACGTATACCCATACAAAATAGTCTAAAGGCGCCAAATCACACGATCTAGCTGGCAAATTCACCGGACCAAGACCAGAGACAAACTGCTCACCGAACTCATTTCTCAATTGGTCTCATGTAGCGCCGTCTTGCTGGAACTACATGTCGACCAGCTTCAGCTCGTGCATTTTGGGCAAAAAAAAGTTCAAAATCATTGAATGATACTGAGCGCCATTGACGGTAACATTGTTTTCACGGTCATCTTTGAAAAATAACGGCCAATGATTCCGCTGGACCATAAACCGCACTAAACAGTGCATATTTCCGGGTGCATTTGTAGCTCTTGTATTGCCTGAGGTTGCTTATCGGACCAAATATGGCAGTTTCGTTTATTAACACACCCATTCAGCTAGAAATGAGCTTCGTCGCTGAAGACAATTTTTCAATAAAAAGGGGATTTTCCTCCAGCTTTTTTAAGGCCCGAAAATTCGACGCTGCGGCAGGTCATTCGGCGTCCGTTCTTGCACGAGCTGTATTTTGTAAGGTTTTAGACTAAGATTTTTGTGTAAAATCTTCCATGTTGTCGAGTAATATAATCCCAATTGCTGCGAACGGCGACGAATGGACAAATCACGATCTTCATTAACACTGGTGGATATAGCAGCAATATTTTGCCCTGTACGCACTCTACGCATACGGGAAGGTGGCTTGATGTCCAATAGAATGAAATTGGTGCGAAATTTTATCACTATTTCTGGGAATTTCTGGCTCAGTAGGTTGATAGTAACTATATGACGGTAAAATGATCGAAGTGTATGAAAAACATTTTTCACAGAGCACGAATTTTGATAATAAAATTCAATTTCGACGATGAAATGGCAATGCTAACTCAGCGTGTTTGACTTTGACACATATCACGAATCACGCGTGAGCTGTCAAAAATAGAACACTGAATAAAACAAGGCAGTTGTCAGCACAGATTTAAAGACGTATAGTATAAGCTACATATATAGCGGAATGGATCTAAACCATAATTGTAGAAAGCGCACGAGGAGTTTTTATTGGTAAGTCACCACGTCCAGTACACCAAAAGCCCTGACTCTGACCAATACGTCAAATACAAACACAAAAACTGTTTTTGGTTATAGAAGCGGTTACTGTGTCAATGATTCTATATTTATTTGTTTTGACGTGTTTCTCAGAATTTGTTTGCACTGTTACCCCAGCCTATTTTGGTGCACTCAGTTGGAAAGGGCCTAAATTGACCTCGTGTGCAAAGCTGGAGCTAGGTAGATATAGATTCAGTTAACCCTAGGAAGAAATTGTCAATCCTTTCTTGTTGAATCGAAATCTAAATACCAGTAATGGCAACAGTCTGAATTAACTTACAACAATACGAGAAGGAGGTAGGAGTACATATCTGGTGCGATTCATCTAGCGCATAAAGGGATCAGCATCCATTTCTTCAACGAAATGAAGTGTTTTCGTTTTATTTTGGATAACAGGCGCTGTTGGCTTCCGGGCAATGTAAGTGAGCTCTTGGGTAAAATATAGGGCTTACTACTAGGAAGGTTTTTGGATGTACACAACTATGACAATACCAATCACATCGTTTGGTAGAACACAAAAATGCTTTTGCAAGACGTAGAGTACGCTCTGTCTTGGCATAATGGGGGCGTTTTATTCTAGACGTATTGATGAATGTAGCTCTCCTTGATATTCGTATCATGGACTGCAGTCTCAAAGCCTTCTTACGGCTATAAAGAAGTCATCTTTGGTACAACACGCACTAGAGTTTTGATGACTTTGAGAGCCGACTGTCATTTATTTCTGATCTAACGGGTATGCGGCCTAATGCAAGGACAATACTCTGCCACATGCCGATCGCATTTGGAAGGCTGGGTCTGTCTTGTGTCAACAATGAGGTCGCAAGAAACAATCAGATTGTTATGCAAGTCAACCTGCGTTCGAAATGCCCATATCCTCAATTTCATGTGAGCATGACTCCAAAGGATGGCGGTAGACCAAACCTATGCTTCCCGACCTCTAGAAGAGATAGATTGCTTACTGGCCTCGTAATGGGGCTTCACGCTTTTTCTAAGCACCTAAGTGTACTAGGCATAAATGACACCACACAATCCTGCGACGCCTGCTGTAAGAGTGATAACGATATCGTGGTAGCACTGTAAGTTTTCGGCCTATGCTCGCATTAGGGTGCAGGTACTCGGCGCTGATGTGGTGGGTGCTGCTACTGTATACCGAAACGTTTACTAATCTTTTTACAAACGAGTGAATATATCTAATAAAAGAAACATAAAAGAATTACAGTGGACTAAATTTTTGTCTGAGCATTCTGCTCCGACAGAAAAACAGTTACAAAGAGATACACTTCTTCCAACTTCAATGATTAATCTGATACAATCTATACTCGTACGCATTAGGATCTAGAGAATACATAAATTCAAATTGCATGAAGTGCACAAATTTCAAACATATCCCAAAACCAATTCTTCTAAAAATAGCCACAAATCAAATCCAAGATCTATAAATGCTGAAGTATTTCGATTTCTTACCTAAACCTAATTTATTTTTAATAAATAAGAAACAAGAAGATCACTTGCTTTTGTTCGCTGAAAAGATTGCATATCAACTTACAATTCCACTAAAGATTAGCTTCTCACACTCATTTACTTCATTTCACTTACCTGGAATGATAAAAATAAAATAGAGATTTATTAAAAATGTTCATATACAGGAATCTGTAGAAAATATTATATTAAATAAGATAAAACAATTTTCAAAAGATTTAAGGCAATGCATTCTTGTAAGTTGTGGAAAATGTTGACCATATTACGTTTTATTGACATGAAAACAATGAATTCTAAAAATCCACACTTTTAAGGAGGGACTTTATTAAAGCTAATTGTTCCAATTAATTTTTTTATTAAGTAAAGGATGCAATTTTTAATCGTTCAAGTTGCTGAAAAACTTAATTTTATTGGTAATATGTATTTTTAATGTAGAGAGATAAAGGTGTACGATTTATTATACAGTACAATGCAAGTCATACTAAAAGCCACACAATTTAATTTCTAATTTTAACAACCACCTCATCATATAAAAAAAAATACTGAAAAGTACTCATTGGAAATGCGTGTCCAAATGATTCAATACTGGGCTATGGTACGGAAGTACGATATGAAGTCAACGAGCTTAGCGGTGATGGGCCTGACTGTATGACATTTCGACGTTTCTAACTGACCAGCTGCAAAAACAAAGTGAGCTTATTTTCACTTTGATTTCTTCAAAACTCGCTGAGTCTGAACAGAGGATTCTCAACAAAATTGAGTTGGAAGTGGAATCAATGAAAAATACTAGTATTGCTGAAATTGATATTAGAATATCGCATCCTGAATCAAATTCCTCCGTCACTGAAACCAAACTTCGAAATACAGGAGAACAAAGCTATTGCAGCTGATGCCCTTCTCTACGGAGTTCCAACCATGGAAAGCGAAAATCTGCTATCACTTTTCAGTAAACTGTGTCAAACTGTGTGAACACCCCAGCACTTCGGAACATCTATCCCATATGTCCACGCAAAACAATCCAGTGCAGACACCTGCCATCATGTTAAAATTTAACTCTGCATATGAAAAAATCCTTATAGTCAATTATATCCAAATGTAAACATAGTGCGACCCCGCTCTGCCTTCGTGATATGGGTATACCGTCAGACTCTGGCATATAAAGGATTTTCCAATAGGGACTTGGCAACTTTGAATTTAATTTCTGAACGCACTCTTTCACTAATCATCAAACTGTCACTGTCAATTTATTCAGTAAATTCAACATTTTCATCATGGTAAAGTACACGAACGAGAATGTCTGCAAATTATAAAAACTTTCTACCGAAATTCGGAGTCGGTGACTGCAACTTTAAGAGCGTTAACTCCAATTTTCGGTCGTAATTCTCGCCCTAGTAGACAGACAATAACAAGTTTAGTGCAAAAATTTTAGTCTACATATTCTTTGTGTGATGTTGTCGTGTCAGTGAGACAACGGGTTGGTCGAAGTGTCGAAAATATCGCTGCCGTTTAGGCGTCCGTAGCAAACGATCCAAATCAGTCAATTCCACGGCGTTCTCAAGAATTGGGCATCGCTCAGACAACATTATGGCGTATTTTGCTTAAGGATCTTAGTTTACACCCATACAAGATCAAGCTGACTCAAGAATTGAAGCCGATGGACCATTTGAAGCGACGTACGTTCTCCGATTGGGTTCTGTAGAAGATGCGCCAAGATGATGAATTTCATCGCAAGATCATCTTCAATGACGAAGCTCATTTTTGACTCAATGGGTTCGTCAATAAGCAAAATATGCGTTATTGATCGGGTGTTATTGGGCCATATTTTTTCGTCGACGATAAAGATCGTCATCACCGATCACCGATTATTTTTGGCCCGAATTGGAAGATATGGACTCGGACGACATGTGGTTTCAACAGGATGATGCCACAAGCCACACAGCACACGCTACAATCGATTTATTGAAAAGTAAGTATGGTGAGCGTGTTATCTCAAGAAACGGGCCAGTCGATTGACCGCCTCTTTCGCGCGATTTAACGCCGCTTGACTATTTTATGTGGGGCTACGTTAAGTCATTGGTTTATGTCAACACGCCGACGACGTTAGAATAGCTCAGAGCCAACATTGAACGCGAAATAGCTGCCGTTTCGGCCGAAATGTGTGGCCGAGTCGTTGAAAATTGGGTCCAAAGAATCGACCGCTGCAAACGTGCCCGCGGTGGCCATATGAACGAAGTCGAGTTCCATTGAAATGTTGAGTTTTCTGAATAAATTGACAGTGACGGTTTGATGATTAGTGAGAGTGTGTTCACAAATTAAATTCAAAGTTGTCAAGTCCCTATTCGAAAACCCTTTATTTAAAGAAAAAAAAATTAACATATCTATGTAACTATATTTCCAATCATACTACCTGTATTTACAAAAAGCAAAAAAAAAAAAAAAACTATTGAATTCGCTTAATTAAAATCATAATTCATAGGTTGAGGTGTGTCAGAATAAGAGGGTTGCCGTCAAAGTCCACAGGCAAAGCAACCACGGTGTACCGTAATCGGTGCATTAAAGGGTAGGTAGGACCTGTGCGAAATCATCGTCTTCGTGTGTCCAAACATACGGCAATACGGGGTTATTTGCGATCGTGTGCTCGTCCCTTATGTCAGGCACGATTATCATTTTGTGTGTAGGTTAGTGACAACAATATCTTCCCCCAATCCGACGAGCTACTGCTGAGCATGGCCAGCGTGCCACCCCGTTGTCACAAGAGAAGCAAACACCCGAACCCTGCCTTCGCAGTTTATAGGAGCGGAATGCTTTTGGCAATGTTCACAACGATAAATTGACTGCGCAATAAAACTGTCATATATCAGTTATTTCGCGAGTTATAGAATTCTGGCTAGCCAGTGCAGAGATGTCCTAGGAGCACCTAACCATGTTTGGGCGTTCTACTTCGATTTCGGGCGGATAAATACATTTTACAAGGCGGCGCAAAAGAATCATCTATCGGAAAGTGGTATACTTTTTGCAAATGTCGTCGTACGTCGAAGCAATGGAACGCTATATTGAACAAGAGCGTGGAATATTTGTGTCGATGTTTTTGACCAATAATCGGTCGGTGGTGTTAACGCAGCGTGAATTTCGACGTGGATTTCCTAATAGTGTCGCGCCAACTGGGCAAACATTCCGGCGCTTAGCTACTCGACTCGAACAGAGTCGACTATAGGAGACCATGCAGGGCGTGTCAGCCATAGGGCTGCTCGTTCGGCCGAGAATATCGCAGCTGCGGCTGCCGATGTCGCTGAGAACGAAGAAACAATAACCAGACGACGGGCCACGCAATTGGGCATCACCAGACATTGGACATCTCTACAGCGAATTTTAGTGAAAGACTTACGAGTACACAATGTTCCGGTACAAAGTGCAAACAGTGCATCAGTTAATGCGTCCTGACCGTCAGTCGCGTGTGAATTACTGTAAAGCCATCCTCAATTTCAACAACGAAGAGGACGATTTTGTGTAGAAAATCATTATGAGCGACGAGGCGCATTTCCACTTAAGCAAAATCTTCGTTTCTGGGGCACTGGAAATACGCGTCAGATGCAAGAAGAGCCATTACATCCACTCAAAGCCACTGTGTGGTACGGCGTTCATGCGGGAGTAGTGATTGGGCGGTATTTTTTTGAGAACGCCATCGGCAATACGGTCACTGTTACTGACGAACGCTACAAGGACATGATAAACGACTTCTTACTGCCGGAATTGGATGAGCGGAGCTTGGTGAACATGTGGTTTCAGCAAGACGATGCAACCGCACAAACAGCACGAGCCGCAATGGATATTGAGAAGGAAGCGTTTCCTCGTCGCGTAATCTCTCATTTTGGCGATCCACCCCAGACTCCTTTCTTTGGGGCTACTTGAAGTCGCGGGTTTATGCCAACAAGCCTCCGACAATCGCAGCTCTTAAGGAGAATATTCGACAGGAATGCGAGCAGTTACCACCGGAAATCTTGCGGAAAGTCATGGAAAATGCGATAAAACGGGCACAAATGTGTATCAATACTGGCGGCAGCCACTAGGCGGATATCATCTTTTCCACTTAATAGAAACCAGATAAAACAAGTCCAGATAAAGATTTCCATCACTCAAACTCATTTTTTTTTATTTATAAAAAAGTAATTCAAAAACAAAATTGGATGATTAATTTTCTTCTTCTTACATCGCTTAAGGAAACCTAGACATTTCGCGGCATTTCTGGCAACATTGAAAATGGTAAGTTGTCACTGCACCGACAATGCAAGTACCATACACTGATAATGGCCGGGTACTTAAGTTTTCCTTTAACGACAGACAATAGAGGAATATACTGGAGTAGAGTGTTAGAGAGACAACAGAACCCTGGGGTACATCAGCATTTATTTTGCGAATATCAGACTTGAAACGGTCCAAGGTAACTTGAATTTAACGTCCCAAAAGTAAATCCATATGCATTAAAAAAATATTCCTCGATTCCAAATGCACACATTTTCGACAAGAGAGCCGGATTCAAAGCTATATCAGATGCCTTTGAAATTTCAAGTGCAGTTAGACATGACAGAAAATGAGCAGTGGACCTGTCGATACTGTCATGTGTTGCAAATATTTGATCCTTACAGCATACGAAGGGTTATTTGGTGCTCTACAATATGAAATTAGAGACGACAGAGCGAAAGCGGTTCGGGTGAGTCATCAATCAGAAGAACCAGCTCACAGAATCATTCATTTATATTTCTGAAAGTGCTCATTATCATATATTTACGCAGGAAATCTTAAAGATCCTGCGAAATATTGAGGCAGAAAAGTGTTTTTTTAAGGAGATCAGTCAGGATTGGTTCTACTCTATACTGATATTAATTTCTTCAAACTCTTGGTTATTAAATTGTATAATGACGATTATATCAATAATCCGCTGTTGAGAAGTAGTCAAATGCGTCTAAAAGAAAAGGAAAAGGATCGAAAATAGCCCTCGCTTGAGCGGGACGTTTGATTGTTTTTCGGAAAAAAAAAATTAAAGAAGTTGAGAAACTTATACAGGAAGATGATTAAGTAAAGATCAATGTGTTAGCAGAGATAACTGCGTAACGATCGCTACTATAAACACTATCACAACCGTATTAACCTTATAAAAATCTGTTCAAGGTGGATGCCAAGATTTTTCATATAACTATAAATATTCAAAACAAACGTACATCGCTATCTTGTATTCTTTCCTCCCTAATTCCTCAAAAAAGAAAAAAAATGTACAGTCATGTGCTCGGTCGGAAAAATCACGGTCCAAACAGGCTCAAAAGGAAATTTGTTAGTCGAGCAACACAAAAAGAGGTGAAATAAACAGAGCAGTTCACACAGCCACTCTTCGTATATTGAGGGAAGCAATCATTCTTCCCATCCTATAGTACAGACATAGCAAAGTAATTATAGCCTCTTCCCCAAATAAAAAAAGAACCTTTGGGATAGTGGTTTACCAATGAATTTGCCATCGTGGGATTCACAAAACTCTGCCGACGAGTCACTGAATAGTACCATCCACCCATTAAATTTTGTTTTAAAAGGTTCCCTGGAAGAAGTCGAATACCAACGGGTACAGGTATGTGAAATCTCGAAACTAAGATATTCATATATATTCCTTGTTTTGATATACAAGATACAGGGCATGACAACTCACAATGTTCAAAAATGTTAACATGCCAAGGGCTAATTTCGTTTCATCTTCATCTCTTTTTAGTTGTCAGAAGTTGGGTTCAAAAATTATTTACATCACCAGAAACTCATCAAATATTTGTCCAATCTCTGTGAAAATCCTCTCCAATATATTTTAGTTTTCTAAATCAAAACTTCGTGTTTTGAGTCGGTTCTGTAAAAGAATATTATGTAATAACTGCAAACGTTGTACAAACCTCATGACCTGTAAAGGAGTACCTCTGCCCCCAGAATATAGAATCGAATCCGTGCACATCTCGTATTTTCTACTTTAACCTCTCTGAAAAAAACTTAATACTTTTATTCTACAAAGAGATACAAATATCCAGTATTTTATTACACTGAATCTTGTTACGCAAGTTTCCCCTTGGAATACCAAAACGAGAAACCCATTTTCCATTGAACAACAAACAGAAAATATTAAATGGCCCCTTATAGAGGAACGAGAAGGAGAAATATAAAATCAAAATTCATCCCTGAAATTCCTTTCAGCTTCCTCCTCCTTGAATATAGAAAAAAAATCTAAACTGTGACAGCAAAAAGGATGAAACAATTTGCAGCGGTTCACTGAATTCTATTCAAGTCGGAACCTGAATTCCCGAATTGAATCCACAGTTGAGTTTCTGCCCCCTAATAGCCCCCCGTCGACTGATGATTTTACATGATTTTTAGGTCAACATGTCAAGTTCTGAAAAAGTCCTGAAAAGTATGTCGAATTCTACTTCTTGTTGTTTTTTTTTGTTTTTTGTTTTTTAGTAAAATTCCCTGCATGTCCAACTCCTGTTGATTCAATGACTTGGAATGTATAAAAAAAGGACCCAACTGTGATTACTCTGTCATACACAGGAAAGGATAGCTCCCCTGTGTGTAATGTGTACGAGTATGTGCTGTGGAATTATTTTATTTTCAAACCAACAAAGAAAAAATGGGATATCTAAGCAAATAAAAGAGATTTGTTGTAGTGTCCTGCTAAAAGAAAAAGGGAATAGAAGAAAATATTCGGTCTATAGAATTTTTTAAACTTACCGAAAAAGCTTTAAGGAACACTAAACACTGTATGATCCCTTCCATGGTGTCGCCTGTCAGACAAAAGGTCCCCGTCAAATGGCGTCCTTTTCGTCCGACTGTAGCAGCTGCCAGTGATGCATGCACCAGAGCGCGTTGTTGTCCTTTAGTACCGGGCAAAGCACGAGGTAAAGGCGCAGCACGCATAAGCCTCTCTAAAGAATCCATTGTTAATTGAGTTTTTTTCATTAGTACGATTTTAGATACTATTGATTATTACAAGTTTTTGTATCTATTTAACCGCGACATTTTGAAAACTTTACGACATCCGATTTGATCACCCCGAAGGGCGGAGTTTTTCCTAAGGACATCCGATTTAAATTTGAACTACTAACAACAGTGGAAGGGCATAGAAGAGGGAATTTATATATATTTCTGAGCTTTCCGTTTTTATTCTCGCGCTTATTCTTCGATGGATGGACAAAAAATGCGGTTTCTCACTTAATGCACTTTTAATTCACTTTAACGCGTTTTAATTAATAATTTTCTGCTTTAAATCACTGTGCACTTGGGTTGTTTTTTTTTTTCTAGTTTAGTAGCCCGGTTACAGGCAGAGAGAATAAAGATAGGCAATATTAATTTAATTTTTTTCAGGCGGAGTTTAACTTTTAGTTTAGTTAAGAATTACTACAAGAAATCCTTGATATAATTATATTCATATCTGTAAATGGAATGAAATACAGTCGATCTGGTGGTGCTTTTAGCTTTGTTCGACGGTATTTTCATTTTGCTGGAGGAGATGTACAGTACAACGAAATCATAAAACGTGCATTGAAAATCTAAACAATTCACTAAAAATTCTGTTTTGCGAGAAAAATTAAATAAAAATGAATTGAAATAAACAAAACAAAATATATATATATAAAGATGTATCTCTTTGGATTTGGAAGAAACAAGGACCAAAAATAAGAAACAGCGGCGATTCAACGATTAAGGATTGAAATCAAATTAATTCCACTTGAAAAAATTCCGGATACAGAAATTATTTCTGAAATTAAAAATCCGGTTTTCAGAAATTTTGGACGTTTTGAAACTTTTCTAACGTATAGGGTTTTCCAATATGGACTTGACAACTTTTTTTTTAAATAAAACGCAAACCATTTGAGATATTTTAAAAACTTTATTATCGGCTTGAAGTACAATCAAAACATTTATGAATGGAACTCGACTTCGTTTATATGGCCAACGCGGGCACGTTTGCAGCGGTCGATTCGTTGGACCCAATTTTCAACGACTCGGCCACACATTTCGGCCGAAACGGCAGCTATTTCGCGTTCAATGTTAGCTCTGAGCTCTTCTAACGTCGTCGGCGTGTTGGCATAAACCAATGACTTAACGTAGGCCCACAGAAAATAGTCAAGCGGCGTTAAATAGCACGAGCGAGGCGGCCAATCGACTGGCCCATTTCTTGAGATAACACGCTCACCATACTTACTCTTCAATAAATCGATTGTAGCGTGTGCTGTGTGCCTTGTGACATCATCCTGTTGAAACCACATATCGTCCAAGTCCATATCTTCCAATTCGGGCCAAAAATAATCGGTGATCATGGCGCGATAATGCTGACCATTCACAGTAACGTGACAACGATCGTCAACGAAAAAATATGGCCCAATAACGCCGCCGGCATGCAAACCGCACCAAACAGTTATTTTTTTGTGGATGAATTGGTGATTCATGAAGCACATGTGAATTTTCACCCGACCAATAACGCATATTTTGTTTATTGACGAACCCATTGAGCCAAAAATGAGCTTCGTAACTGAAGATGATTTTGCGATGAAATTCATGATCTTGGCGCACCTTCTCCAGAACCCAATCGGAGAACGTACGTCGCTTCAAATGGTCCATCAGCTTTAATTCTTGAGTCAGCTTGATCTTTTATGGGTGTAAACCACGATCCTTACGCAAAATATGCCATAATGTGGTCTAAGCTTCGACACTTCGACCAACCAGTTGCCTCAGTGGCACGGCAACATCACACAACGAATATGTAGACTCAAATTTTTGCACTAAACTTGTTATTGCCTGTCTACTAGGGTGAGAATTACGACCGAAAATTGGAGTTAACGCTCTTAAAGTTGCAGTCACCGGTTCCAAAATTCGGCAGAAATTTTTTATAATTTGCAGACGTTGCTCGTTCGTGTACTTTACCATGATGAAAATGTTGAGTTTACTGAATAAATTGACAGTGACAGTTTGATGATTAGTGAAAGAGTGCGTTCACAAATTAAATTCAAAGTTGTCAAGTCCCTATTGGAAAAAACCTTTACAAAGGTACCGCAATCAAATAAAACCACAGACTCACAATCTTGCTTTAAATGCTTACAAGCCTCCGCTATACATATATACACCAAATAGAAAATATACCCCAATTGAAAACACGATCGTTGCTGTGCCAGAAACATCATTTTGGTGGTGACTCTAGTAATAACTAGTACGAGTACGTCAGCTAATTATAAAGTCAAAACGACGAAACGAGATGCATTTTATATAAAATTGATCTAGAGCTGCTTAAATGTTCTTGTGTGTATTGTACCTACGAATTTACTATGAAGTATCTATTTCTTTTTCATTGCATTTAAGTGACTTTACTCATTTTAAATTTTTTACAAAAGATTTATCCTGTAACATAGCTCAGCTCGAAGATAAACAAATCCGAAATTTAATACCGATGCCGTAGAAGTTCCATAAGACAAAATGATAGTCAGGTAAAGCGACTAAGCCGTCTTGTCAATTAGCCAGCCCAGAAAGTTTGTACTAATCCACTTCAACCGTAGAAGAAAGCTGAATTTTCTCCAGATCTTTATCTGCACGATACAACTATAAAGCTATCCAATGAAGATAAATATTGTATCTAGGAATAGTTATAGACAAAAAACTCAATTGGAATTCAAATATAAATAACAAAATAACTAAAGCTACCGTATGTATTTGGACCAGTAGATGCATATTTGATAAGACATTGGGGGGTATCCCAGAAAGTTACGCATTATATCTGTACTGTGATGGCCATATCGATCATCGACTATTTGCCAGTAAAATGGTGGAGTAAGACAAAAGCAAAGCTGCAACGTCCTCAGACTCGCATGGATACGTATCTCCGGTGCTATACGAACCTGTCTCACAGCTATCAAACATGAGACTTCTAAAACTCAACATCAATGTTTAAAGATAACAAGTGGTAGGTGCAGGAATCCATGACCCAGAGCCAATCGTTGAAAACCCAGTAGCAAGTGATAACGCTTTCAAGATGAACTTCATGCTTATCAAATAGAAATGAAGTCAAGCTCTGGTGGGTACCAGGGCATAAGGGTTTTGAAGGAAATGAAAAGGCCGATCAAGTGGCTAGAAAAGGTTCAACTGATCCATTCAATGACCGAAAACCTTTCTGCGGCATCGCGCATTCTGCAAGAAATTTAACGATCAGAAGTTGAGAGAACCCAATTAGGCTAAATGATATATGAAACCCTTTAAAAACAAATGCAAAATAAGGCAAATGGTTCTGATATCATTGGTCATCTCTCTAGTGGGACATTTTTGTGAATTATAATGGCACGGGAATTCCGGGTGGGCGCTGCAAATATACGTGGGTAACCACTTCTCTGCGTACGTCCATGTATGTTAATATAGGCCTGCTGTTTTAGCACCTAGTGAAACACAGGTAGATCCCCGCCCACACCCCTCAGATCACCCAGATCTCAAGCTACCTGGCTACGAATTAGTGAAATTATTCTTCTCTCACCGCAGTCTCGCCATTTACGTAGCTTAACAGACTCCATCAGACTTGTATTTAACTTTTAACCCTAATAAGTATGTACAAGGTGGATGTGCTTTCCCCTCTAGGGAACACAGTTAGAGAAAAGATTCTGAAAAGAATCGTATGGTATACGAGAACGCCAATTGGAACGAACTTAACAGCTTCTTTAGGAATTTTAACTGGTCGTTATGTTTCCTCGAAAACTACGTAGATACCGCTGCTTATATGATCATGGACACTATTCTCTTCGGAATTAAATCCTTTATGGCTCATCGGACTAAGTGTATCAAACTAAACGATGCTGCCAAAATTGGAGAAATTTTTTTGCGATCCTACAAGACTAAGCCGACAAACGAAAATCGCAAAACAATTCAAACAAGCCAGGAAAAGCTGCAACGCCATTCTTAAAAAATACTACAAGGTCCCAAAGGTAGTAAAAAATTTTGACCGTTTGTCAAAAACATCAGAAATTCAGCCTCGTGTTCCATCCCAACGATCATTTATAATGGCATTGTAGCTGTCAGCTCTTGGACAAGGCCAATCTGCTTGCTGCACACTTTCAAATTGTGTTTTGTCTCCACCTACACCAGAGTGCGTCGAATCCACTTTCGTACCCGTGTAGTTGCAAGAAAACTAAAAGACCTTCCTGTTCTGCTGTTCTTCCACACTCGAAAAAACCAATTGCGTAAGCTTTTTCATTAAGCCTACACTTTAGGGCTCTTTCCGAGCAGATAGAAAACTGCATTGTCCAGGTCGTCCCTAAAAAAGGCGAATCTTCTTCTTTTCCTCATCCTTGCCTTCCCCCCAAAGTCACTGAAACGCTGATAAACCGGTAGCTCATGAAATATCTCGAAACATGAAACATTCTCAATGACCGGCGGTACAGTTCTGGTAGCAACAGGTCTACTGATGATTTGATGGGATTTTTCATCGAAAACTGGAAACAGAGCGCACATCAATCTGACGAAAGCAAGATAGTTGTACTTGATATTTCAAAAGCATTTGACAGAGTTTGAATCAGGCTCTTGTGTAGAAAATGCGTGCTTTTGTGATCGATGACTCCCTTCTTCAATAGATTAGAAATTACTTTTCGGAACGATCAATTCAAGTTTCTTTAGCGGCTTCAGGTCTCATATCCACAAAATAAATGCTTTTGTGCGCCAAGGTTCCATTTCGTCACTTTCAATTTTTTTAATCTTCATCAGTGACCTCTTGCCTGCTAGTTCTAATCCAATATATGTCTTTGCTGACGACATTACTCTCTGGTTTTCATATTCGTTTCCGAACTCTATTACTTCCTCACCTTGTTCTATCGTTACGAATCCTTTCCTAAGCCGTACAACTCACTTATGGAATGCCCTAGCAAGCTCCTTATGTCCTACTCATTATAATCTTTAAACATTTAAAACCAACGTACATTTTTACCTCTCTTTCTTTTCTTTCTAATTTTCCTTTGTCAGCGCTGTGTCAAAGTATTTTAAGGGTACCCAATGTCTCCTGATTTTCAGATTTTCAATTAATGGATCATTTCGTTTGCAGTGCCCACCGCGATTGGCTGGTCAGTGCCTGAAAAATAGTTACCTCGTTAAATCTTAATCAACTTTGAACATTCCTCCATAAATAAGACGCGAAGCAAACACATTACGCATAGGCACAAGCCTGAACAATATCATGGAAAGAAATCAGCGTGCACTTGCTGAAATAGAAGACGTAAACAGGAGCTGAATCCACCTGAAAAACCTTATTTAACTCTTCACAAGTATCTTCACACTATCAATCTCACAGGGGCTTTTTCTTCGTTACTGGAAAAGTGCTTATATAATCCCTACCGATCAATTGTTAAGCTATCCTGCATCTCCAATATCTTTGAAAGTATTATTCAAGACAGACGAACAACTATCAAGAGCAACTGAAAGAAGTGGATGTGATTGCCACAGACTTCCACAACACCCAAACAAGTTAATTTTCTCCAAACTCAATGCACTCGGTAATGAAACCATCTTCCAGAAGGCAGACACCTTGGTCCATTACCTTTCATTTTGGCTTCCAATCATGTTGTTCATATTATAACGAGCTGTGACATATCTGTCCATTCCGGCGACATGAAAATCTATAGGCAGCTTTCCAATTGTTCTGACTCTCAACTCTAAGGAGATGTAAATTTCCTTGAGCTCAGTATAAATAAACACCCAGCCATCTCATACTCCCGGAATCGGTTAACACTTTCCAACCGAACCCTAAAGCCCTAAATAGCAATCGTTATGCCGGTTTACTACGACTACTCGTGTCTCTTCTATCGGCGAGGGTTAATTCTTTGTTGTGTTCTTCTTTAATAACTTCTTAGAACCATCCATCGCAGTTAAGGAGTAGGTCTAGATCTCCGATTCATTTTTTTTTATAATTTACGCGCGCCTAAGGGGTGTGATACCCTTTTACTGTTGCCAGGGCGCGGGCGGAAAGATAGAAGGAGGAGAAAGGAAAATTGTTTTTTTTTTTTTTTTTTTTTGCTAGATAGGGTCATTGAAGAGGTGGTAATTTAGACACGGTGCCTGGTCCTTGCTGCAGACGGGCATTTGGGTAAACGAATCTTTCACATTAACATCTTCGCAGCTTTGACAGAAGGTATTAAAGGATATAACTAGCTAGCTGCCTGATGTCCTAAGAGCCAGTGCCCTGTGGTTATGTAACAATGCCCGCATTGGTTGGCCAGCATGGTAAAGTGTTTGTATATATTGCCGTTAGCTACTCCTAGTGTTGACTGTTTCTGGCACCCGCACATATATCGATACCATAATCAGCAAAGCTAACTCTGCTTTGTTAAACTATGGTGTAAAAACATCCCTAGCCCCTACGTCACAAAATCCATTTACATCAGATCTGTAAGGCCACTTGTCGAGTATGCCAGCCAAGTGTGGTCCCCGTTACTATGGAAACTCTATTCTACATTCAAAGCTGTCCAATGTGGATTCCTATAATTCACCCTGCATTTATTGGAATGAGCTGACCACTACATTATCCCCCAAATATAATGACCAACTTAAACTGTTTGTATTAAAGTCGACCGGGCCTGTTCAAAATATATTTGAGGTAGAAAAGGACTTTATCTGCTTTCGAAAATTGTTGTATTTCTATTTTTCTATTTTAGGTTTGGTTAATTTTTCCGAGCATCACTTATCCAGTACAGGCAATTAGAGTTTTTTATTGGGCTGACCAAAGCAAACCATGCATGACCGACATTTGAAAATTTACCTCCTGTTGTATGACTTCGAATCAGCCAGTCGGGACATTATTATAATTAACAGAAAACAAAACATCTCATCTCATCTCACCAATCCCTTAGAATATAAACTAAAAATAAAGAATCTCCTCCTCACGAAAGACGTCCTTTAACTTCATTGCAGCTACTTATGGTGATTTATGAAAAAATGTCCGTCTTTCACAACAGCACATTAGTTCCGCTACATTCTTTTCAGGAGAGCATTTACTTTAAACAAACGACCAAGGACATTCGACAATTTTCGATCTTCATCACCCATTCAGAGGGACCGGAGCAGTCTTCTGACTCTCTAGGCAGTTGATAAATGTAATTAAATGTCCTTTTCGCTTTACTCTAGAAATTTCTTTCTCATCTTCTCTTAACCTCATAATTATTTACCGGTAATTTTTTTGTTATTTATTTGTAAATTTTTAATTCAGGAATCGACGACCATTTTTTACGAAGAAAAAGAATTTGTATTCGCAAATCTTCTGTTCATTTTGGCTTAGGCTAGGTGTACAGTGGTTAAAATTGAAATTACGAACGCCTTAAAAGTCTGGAATGAATGGGGGGTATTTTTTTAAAAAATTAACAAATCTCAAAGGCTATCGGACGAATGTGGTATTATAGATTCTTTCCTATAATGAGTAAACGATACATATTTTGAATTTTATTTGAATATGCTGGATAGCAGCAAAATGAAGTTCTTACTTAAATTAAACAAGTTTTCATGAAATATTTTAGATATTCACAAACCGAAGTTTGCCCACTGTTTTTCGCCCTACTGCATACCTTAAAACTTTTCGAAAAGGAAAAGCAAAAATTAATAAAGAAATTTAAAATGCGGATAGCTCCAAGGACATACAATACAGTTGTCGCAGCAAACCATACTACGACAGCAATATTTTTATTTTTTGTCCTTGTTTACTAAATATTTTTGGCTTTTCTTTGCCTTCTCGTTACACTAAGTTCTGCCTCCATTTTTCTTATTTCCTCAAGTTGAGCTTAGTGATTTTTTTTTCTGTGTTACGTTGCCCTTAAGGAAAATTTTAATTCACAGAGCTTATTTGAAGGGCTCCTTAGAAAGGTAAAATGTCCTAAGAAACCATTAAAACACAAACACACACGTAAGTACACACCCAAATGCAAACACACTAATGTGTAACATATATAAATGTAAGTACCTATATAACATGTACATATGTAGGCATTCGTTCAAAAGAAGAACCTTAAAAAGCATTAAAGTGCACCTTTAGTGCTTTAGCGTGTAAACGTAACAAGAAAACGATTTTTCCGTCGACTGTTTTTGTCATTTGTGTTGCGTCCTTGTTGTTGTCATCGTTCTGTTCCTTGTTGAAAATTCTATCTTGAGTGTTGAACACCCAAAATGGATCCACAAAAAGGGACGAATTCTCATCGCAGTTGTGTTGGGTGTTTGGAAGCAGAGTCAAAGCGAAAACCAACTACAAAAACAGGGAAAGTGACTTTTCGGATTCTATTGTTCTTTCGTTTTTCACTTGGCGAAAAATGATTAACAAGGAAATTATTACATTTCTTTTGCTTTCCTTTATTTTTGGGTACACAAAGTTTTTTTTTCCCGTTGCTTTCTCCTTTTATTGGATTAGTAATTGAATTTTTGTATTTGTGCAGGATACGAGACTCCTATTGTGAGGACGAGTGGGGTGGATGTGGATACTGAGAGAAAATATAATCAGCACAATCGTTTCGAATTTGGACGTAAGTGCCGTAGATTGAGAGAAGTGATTTATTCGATTAGTGAAGATAAGGACGATCAGGAATGATGTGCGCTTTGTGTCATTACGAGGGTAACTTATAATCATATAAATAACAATTTTGACGAAATTTAACATTTAATATACGCTAAAACTATTTCTAGGCAAAAATGACAGAAATATAAATATGAAAAGGGAATATTCCATCGTGACGTGTTTACTTACATATTTGTTTATCTATACAATTATGCTAGTATTTTCATACTCGAAAAGCTTCAACAGGTCGGAATGCATACATCAAGTGAAGGTGGCATATCAAAACAAAAAGTGTTGATGTCGTAATTAGTGAACACAAAGCAAAATAACAGAGACCAAGCCATCAGTATCTTAGGTGGCCTTCAACAAATATTAATAAGGAGATACAGATTTCCGAAGAAGAATTTTTACGCATAGATTTATACAATATCAGAAAATTGAAAACGTATACTACCACCCAGTGGACTCTGTTGTACATGGTGATGTTTTTTTACTTGATAGATCTTCCAATACGGACAGATTTTAAATTTTCCTATCATTTTTGACAGTTCTCATGCATTTATGTTCAATGGTGTTCAAGAAAACACCAATAACAGATTTATAAAATGGTCCCGAGACTAACACATATATAGCGGCTGTAATAACATATTGTGGGGACCCTTCAATATGTTCAACAACCAGACGGCGCGACGAGCGTTAGGAAGAAAAAGAGTTTGGCATTCGAGAGTCGAGGTTGGATGATGTAATCTTTTCCAAGGAACAGCAAAAAATGCATGTGTAAATCAGTTGATAAAAAGTTATGAATAAATGTAATTAAGTCAGAGCAAGATACTGCATTTTATTTACAATTTAAATCTACTGTAGCAGAGGACGCTACATTGGTGACCCCGATAAAGACTTACGGAAACTGGACTCTCAGCCCCAACTTGGGACTACAAAAAGTCATCACCTAGCCGTTCATTATTGCCGACGTTAAAGTCGCTATAATTGATGCCGACTCTTGCTTTCTCACTTTAGTCTGCTCATCGATCTTAAATCTGGATGTATTCTGGAAACGTCCACGTCAGGTAACGTCGTCGGTCAAGTTGACTCCACATCTGTACCCAATATGCCTTTAGTTGACGGCATTCACAGATACAGCGACTTTCTACACAATTTCCTAGCAAACAGAACCAGCTCCAAGCCAAATGATGTCAAATCAATAATCAGGACTGTGCAACACAAAATCATAACCACCGGTCAACCAACAGCAGAACGGCCACGAAGACTTTCAGAACTCAAACTAAGTCAAGCTAAAGAAGACTTTCGAGTCATGATCAACAATGGAATTTGCAGATCGTCCAGCAGTCCGTGGGCCCCATACAACTTGTCCAAAAGAAGTCTGGAGGGTGGAGATGTTGCGGGGACTGCCGCCGGCTACACACCCTGACACAACCGGACCGGTATCCAATCCCGTACATAATGGACTTTACCGAATCCTTGTTGAACAAGCGATATTTTACCACCATTGATTTGGACAAAGCCTACTATCCAATGGCTTCCGAGGATATTGAAAAGAATGCTGTCACAACGCCCTTTGACCTCTTCGAGTTTTCAGTAATGCCGTTCGGACTCAAAAAAGCGGCACAGAGCTTCCAACGGCATGTGGACATGATTCTTTGCGGTCTGTCTTTTGTTACATAGATTACATCTTAATTTTCTTTGAAACCAAAGCAGAACATCAAAAACATCTCCAGCAAGTCCTTCAGCGCCTTCAAGAATACAAACTATCCATCAACATTGACAAATGTATATTCGGGAGTCCGGAGCTTACCTACCCGGGACACACCATCAACAGCCCTGGAAGTAAACCACCAGAAGACAGAGTCGAAGCCATTTTGAAGTATCCTAAACCTTCAACGATGGTTGAACTGCGCAGATTTTTAGGCGTCATAAACTATTATCGGCGATATACGAGTATACCAAGTTGTGATCACGCACAGGCACCCTTAAACAGTCTTCTAAAAGACTCTTAAAAAAACTGACAATCGTCCAGTTCCTTGGTCAACGGAAACGTCAGCAGCATTTGGAAAATGTAAAAGCAGCATTGGCAAATCAACTTTACTGTTTCACATCGATCCTCAAGCCCATTGGTCTATTCTCCTGCAAGCTGACACCAGCGGAAACGCGCTACAGCACATACGACAGAGAGTTGTTGGCGATTTACTCTGCCATACGTTTCTTTAAACATCTCCTCGACGGCCGACAGTTTAGGGTGCAGAGAGATCACAAACCTCTCATCTGCTCGTTCCAACAGGGATCAGACAAAGCGCCACAACGAAGATTGAGACACCTGAATTATATTGCCCAATACACCATGGATATTACATACATGCCGAGCAAAGATAACGTCGTAGTAGACGCATTATCAAGGGTTAATGCAATTTCGATGCCCTTCACTCTGGATCCGAACGAACTTCAACTGGCACAGCAACAGGACACCGAGTTACAATCGCTGATAACCAACAGTACGCAATCATCGCTCTATCTCCAGCAGGTACTTGTGGAACCAGGATGTCAAATTTAATGCGATACCTCCGGTGGAGTAAATAGGCCATACATTCCCGAACGCTTACGTCGAAATGTTTTACACTCAGTTCACAACCTCTTTCACACAAGTGGAAGAACAACAGGTCGTCTACTTCGCCAAAAAGTTGTCTGGAAAAACATAAGGAAAGACACACAAGAGTAGTCACGCACCTGCTTACAGTGCCAGCGATCCAAAGTTCAGCGACATACAAGGATGGCACCGGAGAAAATTACAGTTCCCGATAATTGATTCGATCACATACATACACTGGGTCGTACGATTTGGATCTCCAAAAGTTGTCACTATTGATAAAGGCACTCAGCTTGAGTCGGCTTTGTGTAAGGCCCTTGCGGCACAACTAATACCCGAACATCGCCGTACCATCCAGCATCCAATGGGATGGTGGAGCGCTGGCACCGATCCCTGAAAGCAGCATTGGTGTGCCATGAGATATGAATTGGGTCGAGGCTCTTCCGTTTGTGCTGTTAGGACTTCGAACTGCTTTCAAAGAAGACATCCAAGCTTCAGCCGTGGAGAAAGTCTATGGAACGAATCTCAGGATTCCAGGTGAGTTTTTCGATAATGAAGATTTGCCAGTCGACCCCCAGATATTTGTGGAGAAACACTGAGTAGCCATGAGACAGTTGGGTCCGACACCAGTCACTCGACAAAAAAACCATTTACATACACAGTAACTAAAACTTGTTCTCATGTGTTTCTTCGTTGCGATGCAGTCACGAAACCACTGGAGCAGCCGTATACAGGACCACATCTAGTAAGGAAGCGGATTAGCGATAATTTGTTTTCGAAGTAAACGGACGACAAATAAATGTATCTACAGACCGTTTATAGCTAGCTCATCTGGAAAATACTTTCAATTTGCACCCCGATCATTTTTTGTCAAAAAGAAAATCTATCAAAACATATAGTAAACAACAAATGAAAGGTCATCCCACAATGTCATTGAGGGGGGATTACTGTGGCGACCCTTCAATACGTTCAACAACCAGACGGCGCGACGAGCCTTAGGAAGAAAAAGAGTTTGGTACTCGAGAGTCGAGATCGGATGATGAACAGCAAAAAATGCATGTGTAAATTAGTTGTTAAAAAGTTATGAATAAATGTAGATAAGTCAGAGCTACGTGTAGATACTGCATTTTATTTACAATTTAATTCTACAGGAGCAAAGGAAGCTACAATATTCCATACGATATTTAGTTAGTACCAAATTTCAACCGATACGTGTCAAAACTTGATGAAATTTCGACTATTAGTCATCGAAATATTGAAGTTTTGGCGATGCATCTTTTGATGTTTTCAAAACCATGGAAAAAATGAGTTTTGTATTTGATGAAACACGGTTATTTGATGAAAAAAAAAATTGAAGAATGGCTGGAAAAATGTTATAAGGAAAGTGCTCCGTTTAACGCGGTTGTACAGACACAAATGATGCTGAATACTCTGAGCACCCAAATGAAGATGTTACGAAGGAAAATATCAAAAAGAACAATTCACAACATTGTTACAACAACGTAAAGAAAAAGTGCGTGAGATAGCTGATATCAACAGACGGTGTACATCATAAATATGATGTAGTATTTGGGTATGTGAAAGCTCTGTGTGTACCGCTTTTGGACCAAAACAACAATGTGTTGATCATTCAGAGCGCTCTTTGGAGCTGTTAAGCGAAATAAAAATAATTTGTTCATACAGTATGTGACAATGGACGGGGTGACCACCGAAACTGACACGTATTTTGAAGGAACTCAACAACTCAACTTGAATAATTGCGTAAAATGCTGAGAACATTTTTTAACAAATCCAAACACACCCGTAATTGGGACCTATACAAGTTCGGTTTAACTAACTTCAACAAACAATTGAGAAAGTCCAGGAGAGTTTTCTAGAGAAAAAATTTAGAGAACCCGGAAAAACTGCCAGAAATCACGAGTCTCCTCGAGTTCTTTCAAAGGACTCTTTAAAAAGTTTAGGTCTGTTACAAAAAGAAAATGGTACTTTCTCAGCTAGTCGAGAGGAAACTCTAAAAATTCTACTTAAGGTTCATTTCCCTTGTAAACAACACAAGTCGATTTTGAAAGTACAAGCTTAACCTATAGCAACAGAATTAACAGCCTATCTGGAAATATGTTTAGCATAGATGAATTTGAATGGGACCTAGACTCATTTAAACCATATAAAGCACCTGGATTAGACGGAATCTTCCCAGTATTGATTCAAAAAGGTCTGATCCAAATTCGTCCCACTTTAACCGAATTATTTGGCTCTAGCTTCAACTGAGCATACATTCCATAAGCCTGAAGGGATGTAAACATAGTTTTTATCTGCAAGCCAGATAAATCTAATGAATTACCTAAATCATATCGACCCATAATTCTTACCTACTAGGGAAAGACTTACCGATATACACATCAGAGACCTTCTTAACCCTCAGCAAATATGCATGCAATAAAGAAAGATCCATGAAAGGTGCTTTACTAAATCTGGTAATGCTAATTAAAGAGGCCTACCGGCAAAAGAAGATTGCACTATGCGCCTTCCTAGGTATTTGATAAAGGAAATTCACCATCCCACTAACCGTAGTGTTAGTAGCTCGTAAATCGGAAAATCTCCACATCTTCCGGATAGACGAAAATCTCTGTCTCAGCCGTCAAAGGTTGTCCACAAGGAAGAGTTCTCTAACCGCTCTTGTGGTCACTGGTCACTGATGACCTACAAGTAAAACTTAGTGATCTGGGCTATCAAACATTAGGATATGCCGACGATTTAGTCATAACAGTGAATGGTAAACGATACGATGCAGACTGCCCTAAAGATAGAAACGTCTCTTCGAGAAAATTTCTCAATTAATCACAAGCTATACTTGTTGCTTTCACTCGTAAAGGAAATCTGAGCATTTACCACATCTCATTTAACGGTACAGAAATTGTATACTTCAACAAACAATTGGAACTCACATATTAATAATAAAATTAATATTACCAAAGCGACTAAAGCTATGTGGGCCTGCTGTCTTATGTATGGTAAGACCTGGGGATTAACCCCAAAGGTCACCCATTGGATATATACAATGATGATATGACCCATCATCAGTACGAGTATTATGGTGGAATCAAACAAAACAAAATCTGTCACACAAAACCTGCAACGGCTACAAAGATTTGCATGCCTCGGCATTGTCGGCTGAATGCACCCATGCCCCACAGCAGCTATAGAAGCTTTCGTTGGTTTATCTTCACTCCATCTCTTTATAAAAAAGATGACAATTCACAGCACGGTCAGGCTACTACAAACAGGAAAGATTAATCACTCAGACCATGTGATCAAATGAATTTCCTCTCCGAAATCCCCGAGCTTGACATGATCTGCGCATATCTAAGACCTAAGAAGGTTCAATATAGTGAGCCCAATCCGAGAAGCATGGAGCTAAAAAAACACCACCTCAAACCTCAAAGGTATTGAGTGGTGTACGGATGGATGGTATATTTGGCCCAAACACCAGAATATCGCAACCAATGGGAAACAGTCCCAGCGTATTTAAAGCGGAAATACATGCTATTCTAGTGTGCGCAAACCTCATTTTCGATAACGGTGTCCCCATCCACATACCAACGAACAGACAAAAAATCAAAAGACTGCCAACAACTCAAAAGGGATGATATCAGAAGACTGGTAGGATTTATAAGCGGACACTGTCACCTTCGAGATCTCCTACATAAAATAGGTCTCATTCTGGGGACCACGTTTTATGTGAACGCATGGCTCTATGTGCCTTAAGGAGACGATACCTCCTCAGAGAAATTCTAATCCCTGGAAAAATTCTCAAAATCTCCACCGGAAAGAATTGCGCTTCTCTTGGCTTCTTAATACTGACTTTGTGGCACAAAAGATCTTCCGCAATTAGCGGAGGGATTCTTTTAAAAAAAATAGAAACAATATACTTTATTAGAAACGAACGAAAACGCCCTTGGTTGCTTCGGGAGAAAAGTTATTTGCGTGAACTGGTAAGTGGGAAAGTCAACGAACCCATTCCGGGGGTACAATGCGATAAAATAAAGAGTTATTAGTTAAAACCTATCCATGTCGGGCCGTAGCACCACCTTAAGTAAACTAAGCATATTACAACAAGCATAAACAACAACGATCAAATGTATATTTTGTAATAATTTTAATTTTTCTGGTAACAGAGTCGACCTATTGCGCCAAAACTTCCAAGATTTGGCAACGTCAGTAACAAGGGCCTTTCTCTTTTGGAATCAAGCAAAAATATTACATACGTACATATGTGCAGGACACTATAACCCGATTAACTGTTCAAGCAGGGGAAGATAATACAGAATGAAATCAAGAAATTTGAAAGTCTGGCTGGGATGTTTCCGAAATCAATCAGAGGTAGGTCATGACAATACACGAACGGCGGCAAGATCTCAAAATATACCCGAGATTTATTTGAAAACGATACCCGAGGACTTAAAAATGAAAACTAAATACAAAGCAGAAATAACTGGAGAGTTTAAAGTTAGTTGGTATTCACCAAGGCAGTGTACATAGTCCATTTCTTTTTAATGCTGTGAAAAACTTTTTATTGAATCTGCACATTGACGAGTCCGAAAAGACTCGTCTGTGGCAGCCAAAAAAGGTGCTAGAAAATAAGCCATACTAGTCGACTAAGACAAGTCTTAATATTTGCATTGCCGTATTTCCGAACCCGCAATCTAAAGCGCTCACTTTATTTTAAATACTTCAGCTCTGATCTCGCACGTAGAATTAGCTACAGGGGGCTTAGGTGACACGAAAATTTCGCTGTATTTTGTTACAAAAAAAACGGCTTTGGCATAAAAGTTTGCTATACACGCATATCTGCATCTTACTGCTGATGTACGACACTTACATATAAAGAAAAAGTGACAGCGACGGAAATAAAAATGACACTTCCCGCATTCGCGGAAGTCTCCACATTCAGAAGCCGAAAATAGGCAAATTTGCTGATTTCGCCGTGTTCCACGAAGATTGTCAGAAAATCCTGTCCAGTAGAGGTTCAAAGAATAGGCCGAAGAAAAATAATTGAATCACTCAAATGTAAAAATGTAAGAAAAATCTCACTAACGAGGTGATCGAATATAGAGTAACCTAAAGAGAAGTTCTAAAATCCGCAAACTTAGCCAACTACATACGCGGCTAGGCGCAGTAGTAATACAGATAAATAGGAGAAATATATCTGTACTATTGTATTGTCAAAAATCATTTAAAATTGTATAATATCTTTACTGAGCTTGCTAAACAAGTTTAATAAGCGAATTTTCTGTGACTTGCACAGCATATTGCTGTAAATGCGGACAGACTATACCTAAACCAGTTGGCTATTTTATTTTTATTATGGTCAAGCAAGCGAATTGCTTACTGCCATCTTAACAGTAGTGTCATTTTCCACGATTCAACTAAAGTAAAACGCGTCAGCAAAACCTTGTTATGCTGCAATTCCAGTTAAAATATCACCTAAGGAAAGTGATGGATTTGACTTCTCTTTAATCCGTGTGCCCTTAACCGAAAAAATACGGGAGTTATAATTGTGTCACAAAAATAATCCAATTAATTTCTCCAGGTGTTGACTCCTAATTTGGGAACAAGACATAGCCTCGTATGCACAAATCTTCTTTCAGATCATTTAGAAGTCTCTAAATGATGCCTCTGTCGTGTTTAACATAATTACACTACGACTGTAAATATTTCTTGCCTACTGTGTCTTGGTTATTAAGACAATAAATCCTCCACGTGTTTCGTAAGAAAGTTAAAAATAGCCTGCAGTTACAAAAGTCATAGAAAACAAAATATTCCACAGGAAAAGTTTTTCCTTAGAATAGGGAAATTTTGTTTGCCTTCTTTTTGTTTTTGTATAACACATGGACAAGAGATGGTGTTCTCGGACAGTATGTCTTATTCAGCCAGAGGGTGTAGCAAGGCGGGAAAAATTCTTTATAGAGTTACGTACTTCTGGTGACGTGATATTGAAATTTGTTTTTACTCCACACAAATAAAATTGCTTGAACTACGATTTTTTTTAAAGACAACAAATAAGCGCATAATTTCTTTTTTTTTTTGTCCATATAATTCCAAATTCAACTATATATTGTATTTCCTTAATTTGTTGATATCACTCTGAAATGGCGAAACTATGCCATCAGACGTTAAACCCAATTTGACTACGACCAGTGGTTTTACAATCCTTTTTCTATTATTTCAGACTCTCCCGCATTCCTGTCTCCGATGGACAAAATACCATTGGAAGGATTCCATTATTTATATTTTATTCATTTTGAGAATTTACTTCAACTTAGCTTGTAAAGCTTCAGCAACTCTGACTCCTTTTTATGTATTTATTTCAGATATGTAAACGTCTGTTACGTGATATATGTATGAGTACGTGTAGCCATGTACGAGTATATCTTCTTCCATTTAACTCTAGTTGTAGGGCTGCCTTGTACTGAAGGTAGGTACCTACGTATAATCGGCCATAGTAATAACGTCAAAAAAGACGAAGCACAAGAGTGGAAGGAAGCCCTAATAAAATTCAAAAACTTTGTTACAAAGTCCTGGCGCAAAAAATAAAAAAATTATGTG
The DNA here is from genome assembly GCA_949129095.1 of Volucella bombylans. Taxonomy (NCBI): domain Eukaryota; kingdom Metazoa; phylum Arthropoda; class Insecta; order Diptera; family Syrphidae; genus Volucella; species Volucella bombylans. The sequence goes on along the minus strand of OX422143.1, from coordinate 112,032,962 downwards.
CAACCTGCAACGCGCAATGTTGAAAATAAATTTTTGTCATAATTTTGCTCTCTTTTCTATTTTATTATTTTTCATTTTTTTTTTGCTCCTTCTCCTTCGAAAAACTTCTTCATTTTAAAATGCAGCAGGCTAAATAAAATACTAAAAAAAAGGTAAAACAAAAATGTACGTGCCGGGAGCAATTTCCAATGGAACGCAGGCAACAGCATAAGGTTCCGCCATATTTAAGGATAACAAAAGTAAAATCGATAAAATCCCTACACCAAACAGTGCTGGAAGAAAATTAGAAGAACGCCAAGTAAGGAGGTAAAATAGAGGGCAAACGAAACTAAATTAAATTGAGATGCTGACTGTGCCAAAATTACGTGTATATTGCAAAAGTTTTCAATTTTCTGTTTCTCTTGCCGTACTAGCCTGCCCAAAGGAAAGGATAAATTCGAAGGAAGCCCACTTTATTCATACACAGCAATGGTTAGCATGAAAAACGAACATTCCCAGCAAATATCAGTTTGAGTTTAACTTATCAATGCATGGATACATATACTTCTGCATTAGGCAGGGCGTCGTCGTCCAGTCTAGAGTAGTTACATGAAAATATACGGATGTACATACGTATGTACTCGTATTTATTCGAAAGTATTCGAAAGATATATACTCGTATATATCTGTATTTGCTCCATAGTTTCTCAACATTCTGAACATGGACAATAGTCATTTCTTCAGGGGAAGGGGTGTGTATTTGAAACTAAATAACTGCTCAACTTCAGTACAGACTTCTTGAAAGTTATTTCAATCGTTTCAATCGTCCTACGGTGCTGCAGAACAAGGCAAAACAACATGGTAAATGCTAAGTACCACTTTGAAACTCACTCACTTCTCACAACTACTCGTACTTCACGCTGAAAATCGTTCATTTTCAAATGTAAGTATTGAAGAAGCATCAATCGATGATTTAAGGAAACTGAAGATGAGTAAGTTAAAAAAAAAAACAAAATAAAATAAAACATTGGTATTGTTAGACGATTCTGAAGGAAGCACTTTCTTTCCATCATCACTTTACCTAGAATGGTTGTGCATCCTATGCCCTCATAAGGATGCACCCTAAATACACAAGAGATGTTTACTGCATCAGAGTTTATTTTTTTTCTTTTTTTTTGGTTTTGACAACTAAAGAAAACGGGTAACAAAACGTCAATTTGAAGTATTACGAAGAAATTATCTGTAAGTTGTAAACGCACTTCTATCGTTGCGCATGATATAAAATAATTCCCAGTTCATCAACGATACGGTTCGACGTTGGGCTTCATTTAAGACTTCAATACACATCTATATGCGAGGAAAATGATGCATTACCTTAGCAGAACAACCCAAACAATAAACAATTCTATCATTTTGTCCTTATGTGAAAAAGCCCAGATATGAATATATGGACCCCTTCTAGGATCGATTAGTCTGAGGCCATCCTCAGACTAAAAGTGGTTCCAAATCTAGATAATCCGACTGACATCGATGCTACATCGATATCTCTACAAAGTAATAGAAAACAATTTTCTTTGGGTTTGAGAAACCAAATACAATATTAGGATAAAAGAGATAGCCCTGAAAATAATTAATAATAACCGCAATATCAAAACCACGTGATTTCAAAGGAACTCTGATAGAGTGTATACTGGTCAGCGATGGTATTCTGACGGAACAAAATTGAATGTTATCACTCAGTAATGGCTATTCCCAACTTGATGCTTCTCCTAAAGTGAGTTGTGGAAGGTATCACTTTCATCTAAAAGCTGTCAGTTACTAAAGATAGCCACAAAGTAAGACCGAAGGCACAACATCATCTTCGTGGGAGGATAAGACAATGTCGAAGCATATATCCTTATGAAATCTATGTGTGGTTTAAATATATTTGTACAATGTATATGATTCCGACTTTATGTTGAAAGTACAGACCATACGAGGGTTTATCGAATGAAGTGTAATCACAATGTCTGCGGCAGCAGTAATGTCAACATAAGAGGTTGATTTCTGCTTAGTTCTCTCAATCAGACTTTCCTTAATATATGTACCTAACAAGAAATCAGATATCACATATATAGCAAGAAATAGGCATAAAATTGATAGGCGCTACTTGTGTAATAAATTCTCTTGGATAAAAACTAGATAGTATCTAATGCAGTGTCTATTTCGAATCATCATTATATTTAATTCGCTTTTGTGTCCGAAACTATGATGCAAATTCATCTTCTTTTACCTCCATTACTTAGACCTGAACAAAAAAAAAATCAACAAAAACCCTGACATAATTTTTTTTCAAACCGTTCCTATGCGAGATTCGAGCTGTTCGCAACTCTGATGTTTGGATTGTTATCAGAACACGAAAATATGGACAAGCTAACACTCAAAGCAAACCCAACGAATGCCTTCTATTACTCCTTACTCTTGAATGAATTATCGTTTCCTAGAAAAGGCATATGAATCCGTTATGAGTCATCTATAAAGGCACAACTATAACAGTTACAATAGCAAACTATTTCTATTTCAGCTAATGGAATTTAAATAAGGTTAAGTTAGATTCCAGGACAAAGTGTCCTGTCATTTGTATTATCATAATAAATGACACTGGCTTCCTACAAGTCCTGTTTTATGGAACAAAGTGCTAAACAAGAATCGTTATTTCCAAGTGCATTGTTCACGCCTCTAGATGTAACTCGAAACCAAGTTGATGGAATTTCACGATTTAGGACGTAAGAAAGTAAAGTCGATGGATTTTCAATAGCGCTAAAGCTACAAGAAATGCATCTGACTGGAAGTCTTATAATGTGCTTATTTGAACCCAGGAAAGCTCGAAGATATTCATGAAGGCTCTTGGTGAAAACATAAAGGCTTGACTTGGTTCTAACATCTAACCGAACTACATAGTTCATATTTTATTCTCACTCTAAGTAACATATGGATAAATATATTAATTTCTCTAAGAAAAAAAAACACAAACAATTACTATGTATACAAAGCAGAAGGCAATGAAAGAAATACATACAATATTTATATTTTAAAAACTAAACTAATTTAAATATCGTATCGCACAAAAAAAAATTATAAAAAAAAAATGACCGGGGGTGGGTTAACCCATAAAGTTAATTTAAGGAAAAAAAGGAAAAGAGAAGATAACACTAACCCACTAATCTCGGTAAGACAAGAAGCAATTTTGAGGTAAAAAAAGTTTAACAAACAAAAAATCTATTCACCAAACAATCTTAAGTACTATTTATGTCTGAACATCAAGTAAAGATTCTAAATATACAACATCTAAATGGAGGACTGTATATTTGAGAATTTATTGATCTCAAAGATCAATAGCACTCAAGTAGTAGAAATGTTTGAGGAATAAGCGCAGGTATTTTTTGAGAGCATCTGTGTGGCTAGAGCAGCACATCCTTGAGTCAATGGCAAGTCCAAGATATTTAAACTCATCAACTTTCTCAATTTTAAAGTATTGACTACTACAACTTAGATGGCTTTTAAAGGTGCTTGTGAAATCAGAAAATCCACATTACCAGTTCGACAGTTTAAACTTAAGCCACTCTGGTGCCAGAAAGAAAACGTCACTTCAAAGCCGGTACAAATCATATTCTTAGAAGGTCTATAGTATGTCCCAATTTATATCAGCTACCAGGTTAAGTAGACTATCAACTCCATAAACACAACCGATATCATCTGCGAAAGCAATACACATTCCTTTGAACTTCATTTAAAACAACCTTGAGGTACGAGCATGTACATCCAGATTTACAATTTCGACAGTACTACTGATTCCAGCGAACTTCACACTTTGTAATCTGTTACTCAGGTATGACCTCGACCTTTCTGAGATAAAGCTTCGGAAACCAGCCTTTTCAATTTTGTTGTTGTAAAATTAGCTTATGTATGTACAGAATTTCAGGAGGACATTTCCTGTGGATTTACATTTTCGAAATCTGAATTGGGCTGAATTAAAATAGTGAACATGATCTAAATAAATAACGAATAATTCTGTTTTTCAAAAACTTTGCTTATTGAAGGAAGAAAGTAAAATATGTGCCAGAATGTCTACAATAAAGTATACAATATTTTTGAGCAAAATATTTGAGATGCCATTAACTCCATAGGAAGATGAGCTTTTTAAGGTGTTCATTGTTTTTAAAAGCTCTAATGCAGTTATTGGCTCAAAGAAAAATGTGACTATTTGGGAAACTTCCTGTCGAGCATAGATACAGGTTGAAATCGTTGAAATTCAAACTGAAACATTTGATTTCAGATTGTTGGCAATTGACGTGAAATATCTGTAGTTGTTGAAGATGTCAGCAGTAGTTTGACAACGGAACAATTCAAAAGAATAGATACGAAGTTTTTAGAGTTTGGGGGTTTATTCAAAATATTGTTGACTACCTTCCATTTTTTTCTTAAATTACCCTTAGTTATCCTAAGCCTGGCATTGTAAAATTCCTCACGGCATACTTTTATTTTTTGTTTTGCTTTTTTTTTAGATATCGGCCTTTTTACTGAAAACGTAGTTTGTGCTGTTTTCTTACTCTCTGAATTAGGCTATTCGTGACCCAGGGCTTAAGTTTTTTATTCGATCCTGGAACTATACTCTTGGAACCAATTTGAGTTTATGATGAAACGTAGGGGACTGTTTACGTCAATATTATATAGGTAGCTTAAGTCATTCTAGAAGGAAGCTCCTAAGTGGAATCGGCCCTACAATTCCCTGCACTGTCTCTGTACCCCGTCACCATAATAGGTGAAGGTTGAAGATATCACGCCTGGAACACGCTACAGTAATTTTGCAGAAGGAAGGAGAGGCTTAGATTAAGCTTACCTGAGCAAACACCGCCACCAACCTCGCTATCAGTATTAAATATAAGTCACTTATATCACCCAGTCAGCACGGATTTCTAAAAGGTGGATCAATTACTACAAACTTAGTTGAATTCATATCCTTTGCACTTTCCGCCCTAAAAGATGGCAACGAAATTCACGTTATTGCTACAGATTTCGCTAAGGCCTTCGATAAAATATCACATCAACTGATCCCTTTCAAATTGTCTTCCTTCGGTCTTGACCCCATATTGTTAAAATGGATACCTTCTTATCTGGAGAACCGTTATTATAGCGTTCGCTTTAGGTCAGCCTTCTCAGCCCCGTTTTTAGCCACTTCTGGTGCCCCACAAGGCAGCCATCTAGGTCCCCTCTTTAATACTTTAACTATAAACGATGTTGAGAAGATTATCAAACATTGGTCCTTATCCATTTACGACGATGACACTAAGATCTCCAAAACTATTTCTTCACTCTATTCTCCTTCAAGAAGACTTCGATAGGTTTTCAACTTGGTGTCTAAAATATTGCTTTGAACTTAATGTCTCCAAATGCCAATCTATGACTTTATCCCATAAGTCCAATCAATCCACCTCTCGACTTTATTTTCAGCATGACCAACCTGTACCCCAGGTTCAATCCCTTCGCGATCATGGAATTTTATACGATAGAGAATTAACTTCTGTTAGCATATTGCATCGCTCGGTTTTATCAAACGTTGGTCTAAAGAATTTTTACATTACCCTTGTCCGGCCCCTCCTTGAATATGCGAGCCAAGTATGGTCCGCCTTTCAGCGAATTCATATATCCCGAATCGAGAACATTCAACGTCGTTTTCTTCGATTTGCTCCTCGTGGTCTGGAGTGACCCTTTTATCTTGCCTCCATATCACGACCGCCTCAAACTTCTTAACCTGAATACCCTCGAAAATCGGAGAGACGTAGCTGACATTCTCTTTATTCATCGACTGCTCTCCGGTTATGTGGACTGCGCTTCCCTTTACATTTCTATTTCCTTCAACACTAACCCTCGTAATTTACGCTGTCCTCGTCTCTTCTATACCCCAACCCACCGCACCTCTTATGGCTCTGACGAACCAATCTCCCGCATGCTCCGTAAGGTCAACTCAAACTTCCCCCTTTTTGATTTTAATCTGAGCACTTCTTGTCTTAAATTTGATCTACTCCACCATTCCCTTACTTCCTAACCCTTAACTCTTGTTAGTTTTTAAGTTAGATTAAGCTTGTATTAAGCGAAATAAATGGGGACATTAGCCCTCACTAAATTAAAAAATTAAATTAATTAAATTATATATAGAAGTGGATTGATTTATCATCCATGAAAGCATCTTCCTCCCAGAAGGTTGGGGTATAGTGAGATAAATGTTCTCTGGAAGGATTTGCAGTGTATTAAGATCTAATATTCTACCCAAATAATTGATTGGTCCACTTTAACGCGAATAGCTGCGGTCATAGCTACTTGCCTGCTGAAAATATCGAGGGGTGTCAAAGTGAAAAAAAAAACTCTCCGCTTATGCAGAGACCTGGGCTTAGTTTGCTGCATTTGACTGCGTTGTCTAACGCCGTTCACTAGACAACCACCCAGTAGGAGAGCATCGGTCTTATAACTGAGACGTTATGCAGTAGGTTATGCGAGGTTTTTGTTCCCAATGACTTTTGTGTAAGAGAATGTAGCTACTTTCTTGACTCTTTCGTGAATGTTAGGTTTCCAGTTCAGTTTCCTATAAAAAGTGAGACCTAGATATTTTGCTTTATCGGAGAAAACTAAACTGGTACCTTTGATTGAGGGAGGATCTATGATTGGAATTTTATATTTCCTAGAAAAGAGGACAAGACCAGTTTTATGGGGGTTTACTCCCAATAAACAGCGCCGAAGGAGTTCTTCAATTTTATTAAGATGCTTACCTGAGATGGATATAGCAACGTCATTTGCATACCACCCGCTTCCAGGTATATTAGCAATTCATTAACCACTAAGTTTCACAGAAGGGGTGAAAAGACACAGCTTGCGCATAAAACTAATGAAATGACAGCACAGTGTTGACGATGTTAAAGACACCTTCCTCGAAAAAATGGCATAGCCAATATGGCTAGTCAGTGAATGTAGAGCCGTTTCTACAGGCTTTCCTTTACAGTAGACACGTTGACAAAGGTCTTGGATCAATTTTAGATAATAATCAGTCGTTCTAGAGTTTTCAGAAGGATAGGTGATAGACTTGAAGGTCTGAGGTCCTTTGGGACAACGTGAGAGCATTTTCCGATTTTGGGAATGAAAACTACATTAGCTTTTGTCCATTAAAGTGGAATGCGAATCATGCAGCTCCTCATGATATTCTCTATTGTGGGTAGGATAATGTCTGGGGACCTTTGTAGCTCAGCAGGTATTATATATACCATCCGAACCAGCAGACTTGTATGGTTTAAAGCTATGCAGTGCAAAAAGCAGGTTGTCTCTTCTAATCAGACAGTGAATTTTAGTTACAATACTCTTGTAGGGAGCTACCTAGAAAATCGGTGTCCAGGTATCACTTGAGGTATATACTTGGTCAAAGCTTAGGTAAATCGATTTTAATTACCATGTCGGGGGTGAATTAGATGTTTTAATGGCTTTATTTTTACAAGAATCAACTATCAAGTGAAACATTGCTAAAGTGACCAAAAATATGATTCATGCATATCCCAGATGAATGTTGGCAGGTTCATTTATAAAGGATACTAATCCATGTGCTGCTATACAAGGGCAAGTATCACGAAAGAGGTATCACGATCTTCTAATATGTCCAAATTCTTTTATTTGCCGGTTCTTTAAAAAAATTTAAAACAAAATTAACTTGAGTATAATCAGTTTTAGTCCATTTAAGTCCGATAGGTAAGATTGTAATTTTCCTGCCGCTATCCAAAAAAAAAACAGAAATCATTGTACATATGTACATGGCAGTCTAGACTTGGTGTACTTGTAGTTCCCAGGTTATGAGCGGTGATAAATGTGGTTTTCACACCTAAATCAAGAATCTCTCATGACTATTTTGATGAAATTCAGTAGATCCTTTCGTTTAAAGGATGTTGAAATAGTGATTGACACCAATTCTCGTCAGAGCATAGATCTAATTAAACCTTGCTCTCGACATTAAATTCGACAGTATGTTTTATTGAAAGATGTTTCAGTTTTAAGGTATGTGCTATGATGGCCTTCCTTGACGTTAAGTATGCCTCCAAAAATGTCAAAGCAAATGCGATAACAGCAGCATTATACAACTGTTAAATTCTGGGAGTTGATGGCTTTTGAACTGTCAGCTTTTCATAAAAGGAATTATTAGCACAAATCTAAAAAGATTTTCATATTAGAAGCATGTAATTCGAGGCATAACGCAACGTGGTGTTCTCTTTCACCAGTTATGGAAGAGGCAAGTCAATGAATTACTTAGATGTCTGGAAGAGGAAGGTGTAAAGTGTTTGCTCATGCAGGTGACACTGGGGTGGGTTCTACTAACAAACACCTGGATATTTTAAGTGATATAATACAAAGGGCCTTAAGCAGACTCTTGAGCAGGTCTCCAAAGGTGCCTTAGCCGTAAAACACAGGGGAATATACCAGAAAATATAAAAGTACATCTCTAATCACAAACATTTCTGGGGACTATTCTGGGAAGTAAATTTGGTTGGAAGAAGGTTGCGATTTTTCCGACCAGCTCGCACTGAGCACGAGTATCTCTTTTCATCTTCCAAATCATTACAGCGTATTTCAGATAATAATCTTGGCAATTGCAGGGATTTTATTATTAGTGATATCTACATTTGAACTGATAGTCAAGTCCTAAAGATACTTAAAAACTGTACTCGTACATATACTCGTATCGATTTTGAGTTAGACAATTTAAGAAGATTAGTAGGCGAAACAACAACGGTTTTTGAGCAGGAGGTATCATTGCCGTGCCGTGAATTGATTGAATGGATCAGTGAAATTTAATTGCCGAAATTTAGGGAATAGATGTGGGTGACGTTTATTTCTTACAAGACGATGTTACATAAGTTATGTGCCCTGCAAGTGACGAAACCATATACCTTTTACGGGAAAATGTTACTTTTCATTGAGGCCATCTTAAAGAAACGGTTTTAGCCAACGATTCTCAATCAACTGAAGTAGTCAAAGCTACTATCCGTGACGTCCTTGTCTGACATCACACTGTTGTATTAGATTTTAATTTAAATGAATTTATTGACACAAGTCCTTCAATTCCGAGCTCCAATGACAAATAACAGCAATACCCATACATAAGCATCATTCGTTCGAGTTTACTGATTGAAAAAAGCTCAACTTTTTCTCAAACTGAGTGACATCATCAGCAGCACTTTTACACTTACTTTATGGCTTTGCATAATGCCATTGCAATTTTCTCCCTTCATTGTATACACCACACGGGACAATTTTTTCCCACACATTCGGGGCAAGAAAGGAAAAAGAAAATCAAACATATAAAATACTCGTACGTTCATAGAAAAAAATTGAAGAAGAACTTTTCAGTTACAGAAAAGGAATTTTATTGAATCAGATTGATGTTTAAAAAGCCGAAGCAAGGCACGGATATAGAAACACTCACATCACATTGTGATTGCGACTAATCAAATTGAATTTCTACTTGGGCTTGTAGTTGTACGAATACAAACAAGTACGAGTTGCTGGCACTTAGAGACGAGAAGAATCGAAAACGAAGAGATTTGGTCTCGTTGTCGTTTCTTTTCTTCCCTGTTATTCTGTTCTCTTTTTGTTTTTTTTTTCTTTGAGAATTCCTTTTCGACTACATACTTTGTTAAGAGGGGTTTGGAGAATATCTTTACAGAGACAAGGAATTAATTACGTCACAGAGTAAGATAAAGTAGGATTTAGCGGAAAGAGTTCCCCTCTTAGCCCTTTCGGAACTGCAAACGATTCTAGGATTGTCGAAGAGAATCCACAGGGATAGTAGTATTCATCAGTTTGATTGCAATTGATTCTGGTGAATTAATTAAGAGCAAAGGGAGTTTTGGGATATAAATTGCTTTTGATTTGGAAGACAAAGCGATGTGATTAGTTAGTTAGTCGAAATGGTAAGGCAAAGGATTCATTAAAAATTAATCTAGAGGGATTGTTTCGGATATGCTGAAGATCGAGGTTGGAAGCAGGAAGTATTTAATTAGAAAATCTTGAACTAGTGTTATACAATACTACACATGGTGTAAATCGACCATAACCTAATGTATTGTATCTTGGTACAGCGGACGCTAACTCTCGGAAATTCGAATCTTCCAAAAATTAGAACTGGAGTTTTTAATTTTTTCTTAGTTTTGTATACATAAAGGGTTTTCCAATAGGGACTTGACAACTTTGAATTTAATTTGTGAACGCATTCTTTCACTAATCATCAAATTGTCACTGTTAATTTATTCAGTAAACTCAATATTTTCATCATGGTAAAGTACACGGACGAGCAACGTCTGCAAATTATAAAAATTTTCTACCGAAATTCGGAGTCGGTGACTGCAACTTTGAGAGCGTTAACTCCAATTTTCGGTCGTAATTCTCGCCCTAGTAGACAGGCAATAATAAGTTTGAGTCCACATATTCGTTGTGTGATGTTGCCGTGTCAGTGAGACAACGGGTTAGTCGAAGTGTCGAAAATATCGCTGCCGTTCAGGCGTCCGTAGCAAACGATACAAATCAGTCAATTCCACGGCGTTCTCAAGAATTGGGCATCGGTCAGACCGCATTATGGCGTATTTTGCGTAAGGATCTTGGTTTACACCCATATAATATCAAGCTGACTCAAGAATTGAAGCCGATGGACCATTTGAAGCGACGTACGTTCTCCGATTGGGTTCTGGAGAAGATGCGCCAAGATGATGAATTTCATCGCAAAATCATCTTCAGTGACGAAGCTCATTTTTGGCTCAATGAGTTCGTCAATAAGCAAAATATGCGTTATTGGTCGGGTGAAAATCCACATGTGCTTCATGAATCACCACTTCATCCACAAAAAATAACTGTTTGGTGCGGTTTGCATGCCGACGGCGTTATTGGGCCATATTTTTTCGTCAATTCGTCGACGATGACGATCGTCACGTTACTGTAAATGGTCAGCGTTATCGCGCTATGATCACCGATTATTTTTGGCCCGAATTGGAAGATATGGACTTGGACGACATGTGGTTTCAACAGGATGATGCCACAAGCCACACACACTACAATCGATTTATTGAAGAGTAAGTATGGTGAGCGTGTTATCTCAAGAAATGGGCCACTCGATTGATCACTTCGTTCGTGCGATTTAACGCCGCTTGACTATTTTATGTGGGGCTACGTTAAGTCATTGGTTTATGCCAACACGCCGACGACGTTGGAAGAGCTCAGAGCCAACATTGAACGCGAAATAGCGGCCGTTTCGGACGAAATGTGTGGCCGAGTCGTTGAAAATTGGTTCCAACGAATCGACCGCTGCAAATGTACCCATATGAACGAAGTCGAGTTCCATTCATAAATGTTTTGATTGTACTTCAAGCGATAATCAAGGTTTTGAAATATCTCAAATGGTTTGCGTTTTATTTAAAAAAAAACTTGTGAAGTCCTTATTGGAAAGCCCTATACAAATACTTTAATACGCAAAATTCGATTTCGGCGCAACTCGTATTTATAATATGGATGAAACCGGAATGAGTACTGTGTCAAAAAAAACTCTAAGTGTAATTTCAACTCGTGGAAAAAAAGTAGTTGGGAAAATTGTGAACGCAGAAAAAGTTATAACAGTGACTGCAGTATGCTGCATGAATGCAACAGGACATTATGTTACACCGGATTTCATTTTTCCAAGGAAAAAAATTAAAGATGATTTGCTTGATGGTGGACCTAATGGTTGTATCGGATTGACATCGGACTCAGGGTTCATTAATAGTGAGCTTTTCAGAAAATGGCTGCAACATTTTAAGGAGCACGTACAAGCAGAAAAAAACCGACCTACTCTACTCATCATGGACAACCACTCATCACATATGTATTTCCCTAGAAGCTACCATCTTATGCAGAGAAAGTGGAATGCCAATTTTAACTTTACCACCCCATAGTAGCCATAAGATGCAGCCACTTTGTTTTAGTCCTCTCAAGGCAAGATATGCAGAGGAATGTGAGCGTTGGATAACTCAATATCCAGGGAGTGCGATAAATCAGTACCAAGTAGTGGGCCTTTTTAATCGGGCTTTTGCAAAAGCTGTCACAATGGGAAATGCTGCTTCCGGATTTTCAGTGACAGGAATATATCCTTTCAATGAAAATCTTTTCGGGGATGTTGACTTTGCACCTGCTTCAGTTGTTTAAGATACGACAAGATGCCGTTGTTGCATAGTCGAATTTTGAAATACCTAATACAGACATCGCAGATCAAGCAATCCAAAGTGCAGAAGTGGCTGTGACAGAAGTTCATCTTGAAGTTGCAGATGCAGGAACCGTTCAGTCAATAGCATATATTGAAAACGTATCGCCAAATACAACGAGTGGTTCACCTACTATATGCGCATAAATGATGAACACATTTTATCTAACTCTATCCCAGCTAGAACTGTAAATTTACAAAAAAAAAACAAAATGAACATGTTTCACTCCTTTCATTAAGTCCTTTGCCACAAGCAGAGAAAACTCAAAAGAAAAAAAGAAAAACAGTCAGATCAGAACACAAAAAAAAACAAAAAAAAAACAATGGACAGAAGACAATCTAAAAAAGTTAAGGTACCAATGAAGCCACCTTTTGGCTTGGCTAAGCACTAAGAATCAAAACTGCCTGAAAAATATGGACTGCTTTTGCACTTTGTGCGGGGGAAAGTATGAGGATCCACCAGTGGGAGAATGGATTCAATGTACTAAATGTTAGACATGGTGGCACGAGGACTGCATTTCCTATGAAAAAGAACTAATGTTCTACTGCGATGTTTGCTGTGATCTGTAATTGAACTGCAGATATTTTTTTTAAACGTGAAGTTCCTTTTTTTTGTTATTTGTTAATTTATTTTTTTATTCATATAACCTTAAAATAAGGTTCCTTCCATTTACAATAACAGTTTGATCTGTGAAATAATACTAATTTTAATATTTAATATACTCGTATTAAGAGTGTTTCTTGTGTTATTTTTGTACTTAAAGTTTTTTTTTTGAAGATGATTAATATTTTTTTACTGCGTAAGAGCTTTTAATTTGTTAAAAAAATCTATTTACATTAAGAACTATATGAAATTTGATTTCGTTGTTTCTCTTTGAAATATACTATTACTTTTTCGGAAAATAAAAGAGTTAATACTAAAAACTTGTAACATAAATGTTTTAGTTAAAAAACGCTGGACATTCGAACACTTACCCCAAATAGGGGCAAGTGTGCGCAATCTGACTTGCTTTGGTTTTTTTTAATAAAAATGTAAGTAAATTAAAAATATATATATTGTTTTACTCTTTTAAATAAATAGCCAAATATGAAGTTTTATAATTTAATAAAACCCTTTATACATTCGAAAATGAGAGTTCTTCTCTCTGAGTAGTTTTTAAATCAACGTAAAAAGAAGTGCACAATGACTGAGTCAATATTAAAGGCTAAATCAGTTTTTGTTGAAGTATATCCCTATAAAGATAAAAATGCATTCCGTGCATGTGAAGGATGGTTTATCAAATGAAAAATCGCCACGGTATTTTTTACTGAAAAATTATTGGCGAGCTTCCTTTCTAGTGATATTGGCGCGGTCACTACTTTTATGCACAAATTTCGTGAAAAGTTCTCTGAGATGGGGCTGATGGAGGCACAAACATATACATGATGCCAACAAAAGCGGATTATGTTTCCGTTGCTGCTTGTGCAAAAAAGGCCCCTGGATACAATATACAAAAAGAATGCATGTCAATTTTACTAGATACAAAACTGATGGCTCACACAAATTAAAGCCATTAGTTATCGGAAAAACAAAAAAAACGGAGGTGCTTCAAAGGATTTAATAACTCACTTCATTACGACTTTTCGAAAAATGTTTGGATGACATCTCGTATATTTCATGAAAGGTTTCACAAAATATTTATTAAAGAAGTGAGGAGGTTCGAAGATTTTTAAAATATTATTTTTAATTTTTAACAGGAAGAAAACAATTTGCCTCCGAAGGCCCTTTTGTTTATTGATAACTGCTCTGATATACACTAATTGAGACACTTCAAAGTGACAAAGTGATGGACACATAGTTCCATTTTTCTCTCCACCAAATGTGACAGCTGTTCTGCAACCAATGGACCAAAATCCCATAAAGTTAACAAAACTAATTTACAGAAGTATGCTACTTTCTCAATCAATAGTTGATGATTGTGAACTGAAAAATGTTTTGAAACGCCATTCAATCCGCAATGCAATAATAGTTCTGAAACAAGCTTGGCCAAAGAGTGCTAAAAAATTCCTAGTCCAACTTGTTAAATTAGGACTCGGACCAATATGACAGCGACGATGATTTGCCACTACCACAATTGATGCAAAAACTCGGGACTGCAATGCAGTATGTACTTTATATAAAATCTTTTAGCAGAAGTTGACCAAAACAATTCCATCTGTATAGAGGAAATTGAAGAATGAAATGAAGATGTTTTTAAAGACCCATCTGAAGATGAACTCAGTTGCGGTTATGAGACTTTAGATGTCGTACCAGTTATTTTTCATTCTACAGCCACTGAAAATGTAAATAATTTAATGAAAGGGTGAAAAAAGATTGAGTGGTTTTCCACTCCGCACATGACTAATCTGTTGGCTCTCCGCGCCGTAACTAAAGGGCCACCAAACTTTGACAGTTGATAGCGGTAATATTATTGAAGCTACATCTGTCATTTATTCAGTCTGTTTTGCCAAATCACCATGGACGGACATAAAATTCAACAAAACGTGCAAATGATAAAATTGTTTTATAAAAATGGGTATTCTGATCGGGCAACTTTCCGCGCGCTTCGCCCATTTTACAGTCGCCATAATCTTCCTACCGAGAGGACTATTCGCACACCTGTACGTCGACGAAATGCAAGATCTGCCAAAAAAATATAGCCGCTGTCCGTAAGAGTGTGCAGGAGATTCCGAGGCAGTCAATTTCGCATCGCTCACAAGAACTCGGCCTTTCGCAGACCACAACTTTGCGAATTTTGCATCGTGACTAGGGACTACAAAATTCAAATGACCCAGGAGATGAAGGTAAATGACCATAGACAACGTCGTGTGTTCGTTGAATGGGCATCACCGTCTTGGCCTGAATTGGATGATATGGACACCAGCAACATGTGGTTTCAACAGGACGGCGCTATGTACCACTCAGCTCAGGCCACATTGGAAAGTCTGCACGAGTGATTCGAGGGCATGGTCATCTCACGTGGAGGTTATGTGAACTGGCCACCGAGATCGTGCGATTTGACCCCGTTAGACTTTTTCTGTAAGGTTTTCTCTGAAGTCACGGGTCTTTGCGAATAAGCCACAAACTTAATTAACAACTTAAATTCAGCCTGATTTATGCGCCATAGTCATGCAAAATTGGACATTTCGGATACGCACCACCCAGAGAAGCCGCGGCGGACATTTGAACGATTTTATAGTCCATACATAATGGCATCGATAGGACTTACAAACGAAAACAAAAATTTCGATGATATCTCACACACACTTTGTTTTATTTAAGTTTAAATATAGGAAGACTTCTGTATTGTTGTATCATTTTCAAATAAATCAAAAAAAAAAAACTTCACTGATTACATACTGAAGAAAGATTAATTCTTAACTAATAAATGAGATTTGTGTGAAAATGATAAATTTTGGAGGTACAGAGTTCAGTCTTTTTTCTACTTTTTAAGTGAATTAAAAAAACTTCCAGCAATTAGAACATTTCGGGGATTAGAATTACCCGAGGAACAAAGTGGTTTTAAATTCTGACCTCCGCTGGAATACAGAATTAATTAATACTGCAAGACAAGATAAGATACAGTGCGTTTCAAAAATATAAGGTCAATGTAAAAAGTGCCAAATTTCTTTCTCCTACAACGTTTTTTTTTATAACGGTACCTCTTATCTGATCTATCTATCTATTATCTATCTCTATGCTGATGCAAATTACGCTTGCATTTTATTTCCATTGTGTGTCAAAGCTCTGCATAGGAAAGTGGTGAAGTTTATAATTTTTGTGTTCTTAAGCGTTTCATAATTATAAGGTCAGTTTTATTAAAAGTAAGTAATTTTTTCCAGCTTTTAGCATTATTTCAGTTTAACGTTGTAAAATTTAGAACAATGGCTCGAGGACAGGCCCTGACACTCTTCGAAAGAGGAAAAATTTACGCATGGAGCAAAACTGCAGTTTGAGAGAAATTACGAGAAAATTGGAAAGATCATTTTGTGTGGTTCAAAATTATGCAAGGGATAAGGTTAACTACGGTGTTAAGAAATCCTCAGGACGCCCAAATAAATTAACAAGAAGAAATATTCGCGATATAAGCAAAATAACATCTAATTCAGTGATGAGCTGCAACGACGTAAGGCGAAGTTTGGACCTTAATGTCTCAAAGTCAACGGTTTTGAGGGCAATACAATCTATTCCACACATTGTTCGAGAAAAAATGAAAGCTGCCCCTCGATTAACAGCAAAACATGTTGAAAACAGAATCGCATTCGCACGCCAAAACATGGGTACAGATTGGGCGAAGGTAAGATAAAATAACACTCGTTCGAAAAAAAGACCGATTTTTAAAATCCTAATTTTTTTTTATACAAGATAATTTTTTCCAACGAAAAAAAGTTCAATTTGAGTGGACCAGATATATTCAGTGGATATTGGCGGGATTTGAGAAAAGAGCCAACATTTTTTTCAAAGAGAAATTTCGATGGCGGTTCCTTAATGGTGTGGGGAGCTTTTACGGCAAACAGAAAATTGTCGCTAGCCTTCCCTTCTATGCGGATGAACAGCGATGAATATCAGGGAGTTCTCTTAGAAAATTTAATTCCGTTTTTAGAGAGCCATCGATATGAAAACTTTGTTTATCAGCAAGATAACGCTACAATCCATTCTAGTCGCAGCACTAAAGCGTGATTTTCGGACCACAACATCGAAGTCCTAGACTGGCCCGCCTGCTCCCCTGACCGCAATCCTATGGAAAATCTTTGGGACATTCTGGTTCGCGATGTTTATAAGCATAATCGTCAGTTTGAGATAGTCAGCGCTCTAAAAATGGGTATCTTAAATGCTTGGGCAAATGTTAGTGACCAAACATTAAAAAAACTATCAGCATCAATGCAAAATCGCTTGTTTGAATTAATATTAAAAAAAGGGAAACAAATAAATTATTAAAACATTTAAAAAACTTCTTGGTTTATTTATTTTATTGACTGACCTTATATTTATGAAACGCTTTAATTGATATATTATTGATTTTTTCGTTTATGCTCGCCTTAGAATTTTTTGTGAAATTTTAAAATTGGTGTATTTGCTCTTCAAAAGTTGTGTTCCAATAACTCTTAACCATATTTTGAAAAGAAAAAAATTTTGTTGATACAAAACAAAAGTTTTTGTCTTGACCTTATAATTATGAAACGCACTGTATAACGGTCTACTATTTGTTCAACTGGGCATAAGACATTAGAAAATTATAAAGAGCACAATTGCTCATCTCTTTCTCGTACCTTAAAGGATGTGTACATTGGGTCTGACAAGTTCGCAGTCTATTGGATTTGTTAAGTTAAAACTTAATTAGTCGAACCAGAGCGACTAAACTCAGTCCCTTTGCAGCAGTGATATGAAAAATATGCAGGTAGGATTAGGAAATCCAAATCGTATCTACAAAAATTCGCTCCAAAAGTGGAGCACAGACTGCAAAAATTTGGGCATTTTTCTTGTTCTGATGTTTTATATGTCCAATAAGCACATAGTGTAAACTGGTCGATTACGTTCCATAAGAGATAGAAGCAAGGACAACACGATACGATGTACACCCAGTTACACCCACTTAAAAAAACAAAAATAAATAAAAACATTGACAGACCTTGTTGGTCTAGCCTCTGTCACTAACTATTTATCCGAACGGTTGGAGAATTACGTAATATCCCCGACGGAACTACTTTCGAGCCGCAGGTTCTGTAACCGAGTTTCAAAGTGGTGTAAAACTGAACAGGTTTACGGAGCCCTAAAAATGTAGTTGCTCAGTTTTCTTACCACTTCGATTCGACAAGTGCATGCCTAAGCCTTTTCTGCAAATTTTCCTAGTGCATGCTCTATGATTGAAGTAATCTTCAAAGTAGATCAGAAGATTTGGGGTTTTAACGATCTTCTACCAAGGGATGTCAGTGGATGATCGGAGATTTATTTGACTAACTTTAGGCTTTATATTTAGGAAAATAAAAACCAATTTCATAGATAGAATTCAATCCTAGGGCACACCAGCAATTATTTTGTGAACACGAGCCTTACAACCGTTCAAGTCGACCACATCAAAAAGTTCCCGGAATAACCACCGTGTGGCGCTCCCATGCATTGTTCCAATTTGAGTTCTGTTTTTGTTTTTAAATCTTAGCATCATAATTTGACATTAGCAAAGTTACGTAGCCAAGAGTACACCGATCTCTGTGTGTGTTGGCGATTTTTTACAATTTTTTAAATGGATTTAAATTTGCAACAACGAACTTGTATTAAATTTTCCGTAAAAACGGATTTAATTGTGCGCGAACGTTGGAAATGTTGGAAAAGTGTTTTGGCAACGATTCTCTAAAGAAAACGGTGATTTACCAGTGGCAAGACCGGTTCAAAAGTGGTCGTGAGTCAATAGAATATGATGATGGCAGTGGCAGACCATCGACATCGAAAACCGACTGTGGCGACCTGTCAGCGAGGATGAGCTCTGAGATGACACGCAGGTTTACGCTCTCGCCACTCATCGCTTCACTACATAGTGCTCTCTATACCCACGATGCGCCCTCTCGCTCGCCGCTTATCCTCCACACAACTTCGGCTACGCGAGTTAGTTTGTTAGAGATCGTGTTAGAGCGTGGTAGTCTAAATAAATATAAATCAAGAAGTTCTATCGGAATTACCACTTGTGTTTGTTAGATTCTCAACTGTTTCACCACCGGTCAGTACACCGACGAAAACATTGATGGAGTAAAAGAAATGTTGCTCAATAACCGCAAATTAACCATCAGAGAGATAGCGGAGGACTTGAACATTGCCTATGGATACGTCCAAGACATTTTGGTTAATGATTTAGGTTTCCGTCGTATAGCAGCAAAGTTGGTGCCAAAAGACCTCAATTGGGGTGGCCGTGGTGTAGTGGTAGTAGCAAACGTTTCTCACTCGGAGGGTCCAGGTTCGAATCCTGCCCACGGCAAAATCAGTTTTTCATTGTATAATTGGAACTCAGACAAAAAAATTCTGCGTGTGAAGGCATAACACTGACACGTAGATTTGGCTGTTATAAGAGTTTCAAGCAATGAAAAAAATACTGGGAATTATATCTCGATTCACTCTGAGTGAAGAAAAACTCTCCGTCCTATTCGGACTCCCACCCCTGGAGAGTAAACATAGAAACCAAACACACCTGAGTTTCAAACCACTACAAAAACAATTTTCCTTTCTCCTCCTTCTATCTTTCCGCCCGCGCCCTGGCAACAGTAAAAGGGTATCAACCACTTAGGCGCGCGTAAATTATAAAAAAAAAAAAAAAAAAATTCGATGCAAAAAAAGAGACCGTGTTGGCGTCGCAAAAGAGCTGATTTGCGAGGCTGAATCCGATCCCACATTTATCAAAAGGATCATTACCGGAGACGAGGTGCAATCAGGCAATCGAGACATCAGGCAAGTGAATGGCGTTTCCAAAATGAGCCGAGACCAAAAAAACCACGTCGTTTTCAGTCAAAAAAGAAGGCAATGTTCAGGGTTTTCATGGATTACAATGGTGTAGTGCATCATGAATTTTTGCCACAAGGCTAGACAGTAAACAAAGAGTATTATGTGGGCGTTATGAGACGTTTGCGTGAAGAAATTCGCCGAAAGAGACGAGAATTTTGGGCAGAAAACTCGTGGATTTTGCACCATAATAACGCACCGTCCAACAGTGACATCATTATTCGTAATTTTTTGACGAAAAATGCAACAAATACCATCCCATAGCCACCGAATTCACCTGATTTGGCTCCCTCTGACTTCTTTCTGTTCAATCGAATTAAAAAACCACTACGGGGAACGCGTTTCAGCAGCTGAGAGGAAGTAATGGAAAAATCGCAGCAAGCATTAATGGACATACCGAAAATCGAATATAAAAAATGTTTCGAAGATTGGATCAAGCGCTGGCATAAGTGCAGTCGATGGGGATTGCTTTGAAGGGGACAATATAGATTTAGATGAATAAACTCGTATTTTTAATTTTTTATCAAGGTGGTATATTGGACGTTACGGAAAGAGTTTTCTAATTGAATTGAAGAAGAGATTCGTCGATAGAAATACACGCATTTTCGATAATTTGTTTGTCAAGTGCCTTTGAAACATGAAGTGCAACTATCTTGGTTTCACCAGATTGGTGTAGACTCTGGTATTACTTTTGGGTGAGAGATGCTATCAAGTCTGTGGATCTGTTGCTACGAAAACCGTATATCGGTCATTGAGAAGTTTTCGTGTTTCGAGATAAAACGGGATCTGATGATTTATCAGCGCTTGCATGGATTTGGAAAGAAGGGCCGTAAGTGCAATGGGAACACAGGAGGGAAGAAAAGAAGATTCGAGTGTTTTTGTGGTTTTGCCAGCACTCCTCAGAGGAAGAGGTGACATTCCATTTGGAACAGCGGTTTTGTGTATAATAAGATCTTTAAGTAGTCTTTTCACTAAACGAGTGCAAAAGTGAATTTGACCTATTTGAGATTTGACGCGCTCAAGTGTGGGCGCACAATGTGGAAACAGTGAGCCGACCTCAAGATGTGTAGCAAGCATTTTTTCTTGCCCACAGAGCTGACAGCAGGAATATCATTATAAATAAGTATAGTGAGGAGGATAAGGGAGTATTTTTATGTTTTGGCGAGTTGCCATAATCTCTACTTCCGTAGGGATATTGTAGTATTATATGCCTCAGATTCCGATCGTATTGGAATGTTGTATAACATGCCTAAGGAATGCGTTAAAGATATTCCTGGCTCGTTCGAACTCTTTTTGGTTTTCCTCTGTAGGAAGGTGTTGAAGAACCAAAAAAAAACAGAACCCTAAGCCCGACAGCTCGAGTTTTTCGTTTTCGTTTTCGTTTTGACAGATAATTTTCACCTGATGAGGGGTAAAGCATTTCGTTCCAAAGAGAATACTTTAGTGGTTGTGATCACATCAGCAGCATCACCCACGTTGGTATCTAGGAGGCATTACGTTTGGATAAAATTCCTAAAGAAGTTGTGTAGTTCGCTTTAATTGACTTTCCCGCTTTTTTTTTTTTTAGGTGTTCTTCTTCTAACCGTGTGCTTAGTATGTGACAAATTATGTCATATGATACAGTGGGTCATCGACTCTATTTGTCAGGACAAGAAATTTAAAACAAGTGAAGGGTGTTGACGGTTTTTCCTATCGAAAATCTCAGCATCCGTTCGCTGAGGAGTTGTTTGTCCAAGCTACCAAAAACTGTGCAAATGAGTACAAGTTCTCCATATTCTTGACTGCGGCTACAATGTCTACCAATTGGGAAACTTCACATGTATGGACTAAAGACCTGAATGTCTTGATGTGCATCCATATTTTAACTTTACAACCAGAACTTGTTAGTTTTATATGAAACGTTCATCTAATACGTTCAAGTTGTACTTAGACCTTTAGACTATTACCATAATATAGGAGCGGTATTTTCTCAGCGGGATTTCTTAAAGAAAGACATCGTGGTACTGATCATAATTTATATTGGTTTGTTACTACGGTTATTTCCAAAATGTTTACAATTAAATTTAAAATGATGAAAGTTCCTAGATACGAGTATCAAACTAACAAGAAAGCAAAAGATCCAATTACAACAAGACATCTTAGTATCGTCTGTACCACTCCAGTTAAAACAAAAACACCATCTTTCCACGCGCAAAGCCATTTGTTTCAAGTTACCTTAAAATTATCCTCACTTAACACTCAGTAAACCTTAGGTTAGTGGTGCTTAATTAACACGAACGGGTCTTATAAGAAAATCTTTAGATTTTTTCTGAAATACTAAAGATTCGTTTCACTGGTTCCTCGCCATCACTGCTACAACTGTAATCGTCCTCATCGGCATCATCATCATCATCTGGATTATCACTAGATGATAAATACTCCTCATTATCAAACCGCCTACACCTTCGCTCCTGCAACGATGTCGCCCTATTCCCACTGAAGATTGCTCGCTTCAAATCCAAAACTAATGGAGCTGCCGCAGCTGCAGGTGGAATAATATCAAAGGTTCCTCCTGTACTAGTGACACCGGGTCCAGGTACGCTACAAACTTCTGGGAAAATTCGATTATCCGAAAGGGAGGAGGAGAATTTCGATAGAAATTTCGTGCTGTTTTTATGCTTCTGTTGTTGCAGATAATAATAGTCACGCGGAAGGGATGAGAAATTCGTTGTACTCGTATTGTTCGACAGTTGAAAGGCTGCCCCTGTCTTGACTGCTGTTACCCCTGTTTTTCCCGAATTAGATCCTTGGGAATTAAGTCTGTGTTGGTGTGGCAACGATGTCGATGATGAAGATATTGATTGTTGATGCCGTTGCTGTTGCTGATAGTGTTGCTCGTAGCTACGGTAACGTTGATCGATAGATGATTCAGGGAACCTAGGAAATCTTGCTGATTTAGGTGATGATGGTATGGTATCTACACCATTACCAGTTGGGGTGGTACCACCTCCAATAATCGGTGATGCAGATACACTCGACTCAGTACTAGTCGGCTGTAAGGAACGTAACTTTTCTTCAGTTATTTGACGACGATAGGACTCGATTCGATCGGATGTTGCCGGTTGTGTACTATGCATGCATCCTTGAAAGAAATCCAATGCTTCGTATAGAATAAAACATAGTCCCAGGACAATGAATGTCTCCATCATAAGAATTTCCGCATTATTTTCGGATAATTTTTATTTTAATTATACGAATTTTTTCTTATGTGTATCTTATATGAGCGCATGTATAAAATTTGATGGTTAAATCCTGAAACAAAAATAGAAGAGTCACGTTGAAAAAATGAATCATTCTTCAAAAAAATTGTTCTTCCACTGGAAATCTGCCTTTTAGATGTACTATTGGGAATAGTTTTAATTGTTGCAAGATTGAGTCATATAGAAAATGTGTATAAGAACTGTTTTTTCAAAAGGAAAAGGATAATTTTGAAACGAAATATTTAAAGGAAAGATGATATGCAATATGCATCACTAAATCAAGAAATCAATGCAGTCATGAATGACGGTGGATGCGTTCTCTGACCAGGCACTGATGAGAAATAATTCTGTGGCTGACACTTATGTATGACAGCTCTTTGGGAGGCAGATACACATTACATTCTATTTAATTTGTACCCAGGATCCGCTTCATGTTGTAGTGGTAGTCCTATACCACGATGTATAAGTTCTTAGGCATAATGACAAATGAGCAAGGTTAACAAAAATACTTGCTCATCGGATCATACTTCTAATCTGACAAAACGAGTATACGTCAGTGTGGAAGGAAGAAAAGAAAAGTCTGATATGATAAGGTCTTCCCGAATCTTTCTTAGAACACTATAATAAAAGGAAATGCTCACGAAGAACTCAGTATATTTGGAACCAAATGTAGACCACAAGTACAGCGATCACAAACCCGAACCGAGCAAACACAAAGATTGAGCATAATAGCTAGTCCTGCCATAGGGTCTGTTACACAATTTCCAGCGCTTATCATTCAAAACTTCTTTCGGGAATAGAACCGTTAACTTTTTTTTCAGAACACATCCACGGATCAGTGAAGAATGCTAAACAGTTTGGTTTCAGTTTGCAAATTATTAAAATGGAGTGGGGCGTTGTCTAGTTTTGTCAAACTGGTCCGCTTGTTCAGAATAACGATGGAGAATATACTCTGCTCCATCAAGATTGGTAAAGAAATCACCGAAACCTTTGAATTGAAAAAAGGAGGAGCACAATCTTTCAAAAGTAGGTCCAATTACTCTATATGCCGATGATATTGACATAATCGTGATGACAGTTTCGCTTTCGCGAGTATTGAGACAGAAAAGGCTTTGAGGTAGTTAAGGGCTTTGTCTACCTAGGCTCTGCTATCGATGCAAACAATGACACCTCACTGCTCACTGCTTCTTTAGGCAAAGAAGACAATTGTCTAGCAAAGCACTCCCTCGAACAACAAAGGTGACCCTATATAAGCCCTTAATAATCCCAGTTCTGCTATAGGGCGCAGAGGCATGGATTTAATCAAAAATAGATGAGGGTACCCTTGGCTGCTTCGAGAACAAAATTCTTCGGGTGATTTTCGGTCCCGCTTGCATGGACAGTGAGAGGAAGAGGATATACAATGACGAGCTGTACGGGCTGTACAGTGACATCGACTTAGCCAGAAGAGTGAAGGTCCAAGGACTGAGAAGACTGGCTCATGTGGAGCGGATGAATACCAATGTTCCGGTCCGAAAAGTCTTCGAGTCCGTCCTCGAGGGGCAAATCAATAGAGGAAGACTACGACTCAGGTGCACACGCAAGTAGAAGGGGACCTCAACCAAGTGCGAATCTAAAGGCAGCTAGCTAAAGATCGAGCTGGCTGGAGACTCTTGTTGGTTGAGGCCCAAGTTCTCAACTGGCTGTAGCGTCACCTTAAGTAAGTAAGTAAGGTCTACCTCCGATTAATAAAAAGAAAGCAAATAATTTCTTCGTTAATAAAATGAATTGA
Source organism: Volucella bombylans (assembly GCA_949129095.1). Lineage (NCBI taxonomy): Eukaryota > Metazoa > Arthropoda > Insecta > Diptera > Syrphidae > Volucella > Volucella bombylans. The sequence continues at coordinate 112,008,174 of OX422143.1, read as the reverse complement.
ATGAACGTTATATGTTTGAGGGTACTCAGTAAATCGCCTCTATTAGACTGTTAAAGAATACTCTCTGAATTAGACATAACTTAGTCACTTCTCCGCTAAACTATGACGCAGAAAGAATACTCTCAGAAAGGAAGACAACGGGTACCATCGATCATGTGACTCAAAGACTATATGCCCATTCGTAAAATGTTGTCCAATTGGTGGGAAACGGACAGCAATGGCAATATACCTACAGAATAGCTACCATAATTGCAAAAACGAGCTCAGATTAATAATAAATTAGTCCACATACTATACTATTTCCGGCAAATAGCTGTATTTTAGATATGTAATAAAGGTAGTTTTAAAAAGACTTTTGTAACCCCCTTCTCAACAGCCTCATTCCTATGAATTTACGTATTCAATAAAATTCCCATCACCCTGTTTGTGGAATATTCGCCTGGAACAAGAGGAACATTTCAAATAATCATGTAAGCTTTAATTGAGAAAATTTTAATCTCCACCTCTAGCCGCATGGCTGCCACGGGCATAGTGCGACACAGTCACCCTCATACCACGAAGCGTCGATTTGTCGATAACTTTCACAAAATTTATTACACTCTCGGCTGTTGTTGTAAACGAGTTCATATAAAATTGTGTGTGTATGTTCTCACACGTTATGAGTTATTTTACTACCTATAGCACCCCAAACCGACCATAAGGCGCACATATCCTATGTACAGTGCAAATGCACACAATACGTTAAGAAAATATTTACAAATTATTACAAGCCCTCCAACACCCTATACCTACGCAGAAAGGGATAAATATAAATTGAAAATTGATTTGCCAGAATGTCAATAATAACGGACAGGCGCAACTGAATTAAATGTCCGATTTCATGATAAGGGCCTAATTATTGTACATATCGATACAAGCTACCACTTTTCACACAAAAATGCGGCCGTAAACTCGGAAAAGTACATATTTAAAAAAAAACATTTTAAAACAATATTTTCCTCTTTAATTAATTCGCTGACCTAAATTTGATTTATTTGCGTACGTAATAATAGACAATTTTGGATTTAAAATTAATGGGATTCGAATTTTAAATCATCAAGCAGATAATAAACACAACACACACAGATACATGTCAGCAAGTACGTAGGTACTAAAGTAATAATAAACAAAGAACAGAGAAATTACCCAAAGTACCCGTCTGTGTGTGGTGGTAATAGTGGACATGTGCACTTGTAGACTATAAAAGTTATTAACTCAGTAATATTGTAGATTGAAAGGGGACTCTTTTGCGTCTTTTGGAAATGGTGGAACCGATTCTCTATTTTCTGAAACTGACGAAAACTGTAAAATGTCAAATCTGAAATTTGTGTTAAAAAAAAAGTCATACTCGCCGCTTGAATTTCAGCCAAAAATATCACTTTCGCCTGTCACAAAAGCAAGGCCGACTTCGGAGGAAAACTTTTCACCAATAGTCTATTTTCAAGCCTTCTGCGCGTTAGGACATCTTACCATCTTACCTGATCGAACGATCCCTACACATTGGCTGCTTTCCTGGACTGCGCTGTCAACTCTGTAGGTAGACGAGTTACTTGGGGAGTTGATCTGTCTTATGCTAAACAGCAGGATAATCAACTCCAAACTGGGTGAGACTTCTGCTAAAAGATGTGTCAGCAGTGGTACGCCGCAAGGCGGTGCTCTCTATCTCCTTCTCTGGAACTTAGTAGTTAATAACCTGCTGATATACCTGGAAGCGGAAGGTATCAGGGTGATTGCCTATGTGGATGACGTTGCTATACCCGTCTCAAGTAAGCACTTTAATACCATTAAATAACTCATTCAATTAAATCTCAAGAAATTAACCCGTTGGGTGGATCGCTGTGGATTAGGAGTAAACCCCTATAAAACCTCTTTTCCAGGAAATATAAAATTCCAGTTATAGATCCTCCCTCAAAAAACGGTGCCAGTTTAGCCTTCTCCGATACAGCAAAATATCTGGTCTCATTTTTGACAGGAAACTAAATTGGAAACCTAACATTCAAAAAAGAGGCAAGAAAACTACAGCAGCTTTATTCTCTTGCAAAAAGCCATTGGGAATAAGTGGCGTCTTCAACCTCGCATAACCCAGTGGCTATACATCTCGGTCATAAGACCGATACTCATCTACGGGGTTGTCGTCTGGTGGAGGGTCTTAGATAATGCAGTCAACTGCAGTAAACTAGGCAGAGTACGGTCTACTCCCTCTGTGGCATTAGACATTCTGTTTCATTTGACTAGCTGCGATTACACAGTGGACAAATAATTCATTTCGCCACGCTAACATTCTTAATACATTAGGAATCCTCACAGAGAACATCGATTACACCATAATTGAACTTTGGTTTGACAAAAACTTCCATGTAAACTTAGCCTCTAAATCGTTTTGGAAGGAAGATGCTTTCATGGAGGACAAGTCATTCCTCTACTCAGATGGACTTAAAACCGACAGCGTGGTTGGTGGCGGTATTTTTTCAGATGAGCTAAATCTAAGCCCCTCTTAACGTCTTCCAAATCACTGTAGCGTGCTCCATGCGGAATTTTTGACGATTAAAGAAGCTCTGTTCTGGCTGAAGAAAAACGTGATATCTGCAAAGGATATCCGCATCTTTTGGGTTAGTCAGGACTCTATCAAGTCCCTGGACTCAGTCTCTTTAAATTCAAAAACCGCCCATGAATGCCGATCATCTTTTATGGAGATGGCAGAGCAGTTCAAGCTTCATCTTTGCTGGGTTCCGGCCCACAGAGACACTCCAGGGGACTGTAGGGCCGTTCAACTCGCCAAAATTGGAATCACTCTACTTGTTCTACCGGAAAACGGTAGCATAGATATACCAATCGCTACGTGCAAATTAATATTAACGCTGGATGCCAATAAAGAAACAGACCTTAGGTGGACTGTTGGACCACCATGTTTAGCGACTACACAGATCTAACCAAAGCTATATCTGAATCGCCCTAAGCGGCTGATCCTTCTAAATACGAAACATCTTAGCGCCACCCCAGGTATCATCATTGGACACTGCCTCATAGGCAAGCATGCTAGAAGGCTTGGCACTTTTACAAACGAGGAAGGGGAGGCAATCCTCCACCTATCCTGTACATGTCCAGCTCTCTCTCAGAGAAGAAAACTTGACTTAGGAGCTTTGTTCTTCAATGAGCTAAACGACCTAAAAAATGTAGACGTAAACAGTCTCATACGCTTCATCGTAAGCTCAAATTGGTTCCCTTACTAAGAGGACCATAGGTCCACGTGGCATCAAAAATAGGCTTAAGTGGGTTGACCGATAACGCTGACTAGTTTTTGATTCGAGAAAGTTCAGTCTCTATCCAGCACAGATTTACACTGGTCAACACAAATTTCAAATCGGTGTTTTGCCTATGTGGCTGCCGGAATTAAGATACGGATTTTGAGAAAAGTTCCTTTTTTTATCTCTTTATTGTAAAGGGTGATTCTTTTAGAGGCACTTATTCCTGTGGGTATTTCATGAAAGATCACGCATGCGTCGTGTTACACTGATATGGTATTTTTGTTCAGTATTGTCTGACATTTCATCATGGAAAGACTTAGCCCGGCACAGCGTATGCAAATTATTCAGCTGTATTACGAAAATCAGCGTTCTACGAGGAATGCGCTTCGTGCGCATGCACAATTCGCTATACCATCGAAAAGTTTGAAACCTAATTATCATTACTGGACCTAATAAACCACATCTAGCACGTAGTGAAGAAAATATAGCAGCGGTAGCGGAGAGTGTGTGCGATGATCGTAATAATTCGACTCGGCGAAGTTTCAAGTAGCTTGGCTTGTCGTATGCAACAACCAAACAATGGTTTGGTGTGGTTTATAGGCTAGTCATCGGTCCATACTTCTTCAAAACTAAGACCCGCTGCAACGTAATTATGAATGGCAATAATTATCGCGGAATAATTATGGACTATTTGCTGCCTCAAATTGAAGCCCGTGTCGGGACGACATTTGGTTCCAACAAGACGGCGCCACAGCCCGTGAAACGAGAATGATTCGGTGAACAGTTAATTTCACGCTTTGGACCGGTGAATTGGCCACTTAGATCATGGGACAGACTTTTTCCTTTGGGACTACGTAAAGTCTACATGGATAAGCCGGCTTCTATTGAGGTATTGGAGGCCAATTTTACTCGAGTCATTGGTCCAACACCACTCGTAATGCTCGTACGCGTCATCATCATCAAAATTGGAACTTCAGCCTCGAAAATGTTTTAAGAGCAACGGTGGATGCGGACCCAACGAAATCGGTGCGGGAGTTTCCACAAAGCAGGGGAGTATCCCCAATGACAATAAGTCGATACCCTTCTCTCATAGAAAAAGTAAAGAAAATATTGGCTTTTAAATTGTTACTATAATATCTGACATTTCATGTGGTACAACCTAGTATGACCCTATTGGAAAGTGCCATCGATTTTACAAATGGCGTTGATTGTCGATTCGGTTTGATATTTTTGAAGCAAACAGATTTAGAATTTTGGCGCAATGTGCATTTTGTGCCATTTTACTGGCTCCCACGGTCGTTCAATGCGGCGTTTAGCCGCACGACTCTTAGGGACTGCAGAGATTATCGCCACCGTGGCTGAAGATGCCGTAAAAGCTCCGTCGACGTCGACTAGATGATGTAACATGCAATTGGCAATTCCACACACGTCCCTTCGGCGCATTTTGGTGAAAGACTTGGAGATGTTTCCTAAAAAAGTGCAGACAGTCCATCAGCTGATGGGTCTGGATTGTGAATCGCGGTCTAACCAACGTTCACGCCCTCTTGAATCTCAATTTTGCGTCAAAAATAATGACGAATGACGAGGCTCATTTCCACCCATGTGGATATGTGCACACACAAAATTTGCGATTCTAGAGCAGTGAAAATCCGCGAGTAATGCACGAAGAGTCATTACATCCACTCAAAGTCACGGCATGAAATTTTGATCCCTCAATTGGATGAAATGGGACCACAAGCAATGTGGTCCCAGCAGGACGGAGCACACTGCACGACCCACAACCGACATTCTAAACCAGGGTCATGCATTATGGCCCAAATTGTACTTAAAATTAAAAATAAACTTTTGCATCGAATTTGAATTTTTCTTACTAACTAAAAAACAACTTAAAAGAAAAACTATAGCAACAAAGTATATAAAAAATGCAAAATTTTTATTTCTTTTTAAAATTAATACTATATGTACTTCTCTTTTGATTTTATGGACTGTCTCGTACAAACTACCCCCAAATATAATCTCTCACCATTCTCTCATTATATTGGCCCTGATAATGACGTTCAATATCCATCAAATTTTGTTCTTTCGAATAGACACACATATTGTCTTTAAATTGATCAAAGTGAGCATGTAACATATGCAATTTACGGGACAGTCTGCAACGCCACTGATACAGATAGTTGGATAGTTACCACCCTCCCCTTTCTCTTACGTTGACGTAAGTATTCTTACAGTTTTAATTTTCATAGGGCTAACTACGCCAAGCTGGACAACCTCCTCAGTATGGCTAATTTTAACTTTCTCTACTATCATCCTAACCTTCGGGTTAACGTTGCTCTTGCATCCTTTTACACCGAAATTTTAAGATGTCTCTCCCAATCTGTATCTTTTTTAACCCAAAGGAATATCTCATCTTCACCACCCTGATATACTCGTAATAAAGAGCTGAGATCTCTTCGTAACAAGAGTAATAAGCCCTGGTATTCTTACTTAAAATCGCACTCCGTCGCCGATTTTTTCTACTATCGGTTTTCCCAAATAAATTTTTCTGTACTTTGCCAAACTCTCTATGGCAACTATTTAAACCGATTGGACAACACGCTCATTTTCGACCCCAAAGTCCAGTTCATTAAAACTAAAAGTAAATCGGATAACTATCTAACATTTTTGAAATTTCTAGATAAGTCCCCGAGCTATCCCCAAATTATTGCAAATCTCTTCGCAATTTTTTTTGCCAAGCCATCCATTCCCAAGAGCCAGACCACTCTTACTTTTCCTACTTAATAGCTGCCCACAAACAACTTTCGAATCCGTGTCTATAACTTTGCTCTAAAATAAAAGATAAAATAATAAACCTCAAAGATGATTATTCTGCTAGACCTGATGAACTTCCCCCTATATTTATAAGGAAATGTGAAATGTACCTAGCCTTTCTATCACCCAGGGATTATTTCCCTCAACCTGGAAAAAGTCTTTTATTATTTGCTTGGTCGCAAAACGATATTTCCAACTATCGAACAATTGCTAAGCTGTCCTGCATATCCAAGCTTTTTGGGAGCATTATTTACAACATAATGCTTTTCAATTGTAAATCTATTATTTCCCAAAACCAGCACGGATTTCTCAAAGGTACGATTAGATCTACGACCATCACCAAAGAATTCGTATCAGGCACTTTATGTGCACTGGAATCTGGAAATGAAGTTGATGTGATTGCCACCGGTTTCAGCAAGGGCTTTGATAGAATTTCTCATGATATAATTCTTTTAAAATTAAAGGCCTCTTACAGTTTAAATGAACTTTATATAACATGGGTTCAATCCTATTTAAATGAACGATATTACTATGTTCTATTCAGGTCCATGGTTTCTGCCCTGTCCTTCGAGATAAGCCACCTTGGTCCCTTATTATTTATTTAGACAATTAATGATGTTGATTGCATCATTAAAAGTTCATACATATCTGTTTACGCAGATGATATGAAAATCTTTATATAATATCATCTTCCTCAGACGGTTTACCACTGCAGGAAGATCTATACATGGTGTCAGAAGAATTTCCTTGAGCTTAAGGTCAATAAGTGTCAGGCTATAACTTATACTCGTAAGCGCGCTGAAATCTGATTTTTAATCTGCCTGTTCACTTAGTGAATGAGTTGCGTGATTTATGTGTAATCTGTATAAGGAACTCAAATTCTGTTCTCACATTGATCTATTATCAATGCCAACTCTGCTCTTGGCCTCTTCTTGAATATGCAAGCCAAGTTTGGTCACCCTACTACAGAATTCACATCCTCCGGATAGAAGCTGTTCAACCCAGATTTTACAATTTGCTTTACGTGGTCTTCACTGGGATGATAGCCAAAACTTACCACCTTACACTGACCGGCTGAAACTTATAGAAATTTACAACCCCTTTCTATACGCCGAAAAGTTGACGACATTCTCTTTATTGATCAAATTTTTGTTGGTAATATCAATTGTCCTTGTTTACTTCAACTTATTACATTTAATACCAACCCTCGCAATATTAGGTCTGTGCCACTTTTCCGGCTGAATCTTCACAGAGCGAATTACGGACACCTGGAGCCAATGTCGAGAATGCCTCGTGAAGTTAACAATATTCTGTCTCTGTTCGACTACCAACTCAGCAAACTGTCCCTCAAGAACATTCTTATTTCCACCTATGACTCACGTCCCAACTTTCTTTAACCACTCCCACCCTTTAGTTTTTATCTTTAGTTTTAAGCGAAATAGTTAGTTTTAAGAATATGCTTGCAATAAGCCTAAATAATTCTGTCCGGGGTTGACCCGGGACGCAAATCAAAAAATTCTTATATCACTGTAAACGGTACAAAAACGAAGTTTTCCAAAAATAATCGATGAGTTTAGTTATTTTTTGGCATAAAGAATTAGAAAATAGGCATTGAAATAAAAACCTCAAAAAATTGCTTTGTTTTGTTTGTTGACCTTCTTCCTGGCAGCAAGTACTACACTCACCACCAGAGCAAGAATTCGCTGCCGTAATCACGTAAGACTATACGACGTATTTGTCCTGGAAATATGTAACTCTAGAGTAGATTACTGCCGATAAGTTTTCTTGAATGCAGATTAATATTTTCTGAAGCTTCCGTTTCAGTTTTCCTTATAGGTTCGATCTGTCATAAGATTTAAGCGACTCTCCAAAGGATTGAAACAGTAGGACGGAATACTTGTTGAAAACCACGAAGCGTCACCAACAAAAATAACAGCCCATGATAAGCTGTTTGGAACTGATACAGAATTTTGACATTCGAATTTGCCAACCGCCAACAGATCAAATTGAGTAGTATATCCAAACTCATAAAAAGATTTGACAAGGAATTGTTGAAAACCCAAGAGAAATGAACACGAACCTCAAAGATGAATAAGGCTGTCGTGATTTAAATAAATTTCTAGAACACATGACCCTTTGGAACGAAGTAAAATATCTGTAGTATATCATATCACAGACAGAAAAACCTCTAGTTAATCCGTACAAAGCGATTTTTCTGATTTAAGGTTTTGGTTTACGGTCAGACTGTGGTATGTACATGTTAGCATGTAACTTGAAGCTTGCCCACCTCCCTATTCCCATTACCATTTTCAGCATAAATTTCGAAAATCCTGTGGTGTAAAAACCAGCTTATCGGACCACATCCTTTTTTAAATCCCAATGCTTACCTTTGGTTTCTTTGTGGCCAAATAGTACAAAATACAGCCAAAATGCAACAACACGTTCTCTGTTACTTAAAAAAAAAACCGTCAAAGGCATTCTACGGCTTTTGTTCGATTCTGTTAAAAAGAAAATCTGAACTTTTTTTATTTATAAACTAAAAATGGAATTTTATTTGCTGTATTTTATTCTACATTCCATCCATCTATTATATAATAGCAGCCTTTCCCAGTGTCCTTCCTGTAACCATATTACTGTGGTGACCGGGGACATATGTGTTCCTACTAGGTGTAGGCATCAAGTCAAAAAAGCGGTTTCAGTTGTTCATTTTTTCAGTGGAGCCCATCGACTTTTTTTCTGTTTCTATTTTTTATCCCAAACAAGCGAGTTACTGGATTGATCGAAAACCGGAAGCTCCAGGACTCTGGTACTCCTGACTCTGGTGTAACAGAATTTTGTTTCACCGAAGTTTAATGATAGAAGAGCGGGGGAAGAAGGATGTACATACGTATCTGTTTGGTCTGGTATGGCGCGACTTTATGACCACGTTCTGGGTTCACGTGTTTGAGGTTCACGTAACGAACGATAACTAATTAATGTAAATAAATACAACTTGCCGGTGAGGGCATTATGTTGTTTTTCTCTATCTCTCTTTGAGCTGTTATGTGCCCAAATTGGTAGAGAATAGCTGGCCAGATACAGAGGGTTTACGGATAATTCTGTTGTTAGTTTCGAGTTTCTTTTTTGAGGAGTTAATTATTTTTTTCGTAACCGACTATGAAAAGTCAGTTGGATACTTTTTTTCTTTGTAGTCTCTTTGCTTGGCAACTACCTAATTAGTTGCTAAGAGCCGAATAATTAGAACGGTTTTGTTTTGGAAGGTGTTTTGGGATGATTGGGCTTGATTAAGTTGAAATGAAATTGTGAAGTGGTGTGAAATTGTTGGATTAAGTTTTGTATCTGAGCAATTATCATACACGAAGGCGAAGCAATAATTGCTCTCGTTATTATGCAGTACCATCATGATGAATTGATTACGGGTTAATTTTTACAGAAGTTTTTTAAGACTTAAGACGTAGAGAGAATGAATGACTGACAAGTACATCTATTACATGTGTGCTCTGAAAAGAAATGTGCTGAAACATTTCATACTGTAACAATATCCAAGACAGATAGATGCAAGAATGTGCCCAGTCTTACGACAAAGTAACATGAAGCATCCAGAAATGGCTTTGATACATTCACATCTAAATAGAACAGTCTATGCAGTGTTTTTTTTTTTCATTCAATCGTATCACTGTGATAAGTTCACTAGAATACACATGCATTGTAGCCATATTTTACTCCGACTTACGAAGAAGCTTATTTAGGAAGCTACAACAAATTCACTAAGGAAGTAAGGGTAAATCCTAATGACGTTTAATAAGTATCCTCATTTTAATAGGATTGATATATGTAAATGCCTCATTCCGAAGACATATAAAATGCTTACCGCTAATAGAAATTTGACAGTAGGTTTTACTCAACCGACACCTCAAGTTGCAATAAAAGTATAAACAACTCTTGAGTCAAGCGATCCAGAGAACCACAAAAAATATTTTTGTTACGCAGGAAACGATGTTTGCTAAAAATACGGATACAAACGGATGAGACGGATAAAAGCCCTCCTCTATTCATAAAAATAAGGTTCCCAGAACGCAAAACACATACAACTGGTAATAAAACTCATGAGTTAGCCTACTGTTCCTCATGTAACAGGAAGCAGATATTGAAACAATAACTTCGTATATATAACAATATGCTTACGGGTTGTTGCAATAACAACAATCTTCCTAAAGCTATAGCTTGCAAACTTTTTAAAAAAAATTTTAAAATATGTTCATGACCGGTAAGAAGACGTTTGATTGTACAGTATTTGCGAATATCACTACAAAGCACGAAACGATTCGAATAGTATTTTTCCCTCAATGAAATTGGACCAGATCCGACAGTACAGAGATCTGAATTCAAAGCTTAGTAGTGTAATATACGACAGACGTAATTAATTTAACGCTTAAACTGCACTAGTCGAGTGTACACCAAACCGATACGACTGTAGAACAATTTACAGGAAAAGGCAACTCAAAATACTACCTCATACAAAGCTTTAGCTATTTTTGGTTGATATCGGGTGAGAGCAATTTCCAGTAGTCCCAAGACAAAGATATTAGCGAGTACTGATAACACCTCATCCAAAAATTTGTTCAAGCTGTGTCTCAAACATCAGAACTATTAAACCCAATCACAGCTAGCATATGGGAATATGGACCTTCGACAGATAATTTAGCTTTTAAAAGACGAGGCGAGCACGGGCGACCAAGACCAAAGCATTTAGACGTTTATGGCATTCCATTCAACTTAACACTACGGATAAGAGTTTAGGATATTTGATAGTCTCCCATGTTAGGAAGCATACGAGTAGTATCAGTTGTCGCGATACCGAACTGTAATCCTATGACCATTGGCCAGATATGTGGGTCACAGGAGGAGATTTGGCGTAGATTTGAGGAACACTTGGCGGCACCGCGGAACGATAATGGATAAGAAAGAGCTGGAGTATGTTGCAGAGTACTGAATAAAATGGCACAAATTGTTGGCATCTTATTTGCCAGGAAGGTTATACAAAGACTCGGTTATAGTCATTTCCTACTATTGCTACTAGAACAGAATTCTAGCTTATTATATACTATGCTTTCGTTCCTATTATTGAATGCTGCTTTAAATAGACTGCAAGTAACGGTCTGTCTCGGATACATGGGTTTCGCCTAGCACACTTGGAGCTAATCTAGACGCGATTATAAATTTCCCTCTCCTTGATATTCATATCACGGGCTGCACTCCAAAAGTCAGATTCATTTTTAAATTAAATGCTCTTTGCTACAACACACACTACAACACAAGTGGTTCGGCCAGAATTCGGGCCAGGAAGGGAATGTAGTCCGGTCTTCGCGGATGGTTCTAAAAGCGATCTAGGATGCGACGCTGGCGCCTTTCTGTGGGACTACAATGTTAAATTTCACTTGTCGTTAGGAAAACTTACTTTTATCTTCCAAGCGGAGACATACGCAATATTGAAGGCAATGATTTGAATTGCAAGACTTAACTGAAATCAGTCGGAAGGATAAATTCGCTGAGTTTTGTTTGGGTCGGAGATCATAATAGAACAATGGGAAATTAAATTGCTGCCGAACTTGCTAGGCAGATCTCAGAGTAAAAATGTTGTCCCTCAGTAGGCAAGGCTGTAGACTACTTCCTGACGTTTGGCTACGATTTTACCAAACAAATAAGTGTGTTAGGTATGTGTGAGAGCGGAGAATTAACTCTAGGAGTGTCCACAGCGCTTCTGTGGAGGGTGCCTGTACAATAGGCAATTTGCGAGCATTTACTCATCTTTCTAAAGACTGAGAACTTTCAGTAAAAGGAACTTACAAGGAGTGCAAAGGCTGTGAGTGCTGTGCTCCAACAGAAGAAACAAATACTCGTACATTTCGCAAATTGAAGTTGGAAGGCTAAGAAGGCGTCGTTCGAAATAAACTTGTTCCTGTTGATCTATCAAACAATATTGAGCATAAATGTTTAAGAACATTTATCTCTATTCGACCATCTAACAGTCTTAAAAAAAAACCTTTTACTATTAAACAGTCGAATTTAGGTGACAGTAAATATTTGAATATTTTTTTCTGAAAGCATCCCATTTCGAAATGCCAAATAAGACAATCTCATTTCGTTTGTCTGTACCCTTGAGATTGAAACCCTGTTCATGCGGCCCCCAGCGCATGAAACGCATCTACTACCCATGGCAAAATTATCCAATATCTCATTCCCTCTGTATGACACAAGGACTGCTCGCTATAAACAAAACGAAATTATGATATCGAAATTGTCATATTGCGTCATTTTTTACCTACATCCTCTAACTTTTCCAGTTATTGCGTTATATGTTACTATAGTTTTAATCCAATTATCAGCCATCAGCAAATAGAAATATATTTTGCGTTTAATACACCAATCGAAACACTTTATATCCAATTAAATGCTATTAAGTCAATATAGCAAACTCCTATGTCCTTGCGAATTCCACTTACATCATCGATCGTCCATTCATGTGACGTAACTTTGGCAACAAGTTTCCATCCGTACGCTATGGAACAGTACTGTGTATCGTGCCAACAATCCATAAATTTTACCATACACACACACACTCAGGCTAAAACATACCATGTACGAGTATAATGTTTACTCAGTACCACGTCTAACTAAGCCGTGCTATTCAGACTAATTGCCAACAAATTACGATGCCGACGACGAGAACGATGAGGACAATGGGGATGACAATAAGAACTAGAATGGCAAAGTAAATTGAAGGACATATCAATTTGAATAGGAGAAAGTTTTATGCCACACCCTACAGTTTAATGCTCCCCAATAAAGGGACTACCCTCAACTGCTCGTTGTTTCTAAGGAAATAACTTTCTGACTTTTGTCAAGAAATTCTGCGTGACACTAAATGGAAAAGTGATTTATATCTTTCCTCAGTACGCAGGTCCTTTTGTCCTGATTAGACAGAAATGGCTGTCCATTTTCGAGGGTTCTATTGAACTCAAAAGGATACTGTACTTCCGGCACATAAAATCGTTTCATCTTCAGCCGGTAATGATGCTTGCAATGAGTTCCTCGCACTAAACTCCTTTCAGTATTAGGATCACGATGTGGGTGCGCCATTTTGCTGAGATTTTGACTGACAGACTGTGGCTTCTATTTAGTACTTATCTTCGAAAATAATTTCAACTAAGAAGGTTATACGAGTAGTTTCAGATTGAGACCGACAGCGATGAAATACTTGATATTGACCTCATATTGCGTTCGATGTTTCGATCATTTTGTCCCTCAAAGTTTTAAAGTTCAGATCATGTTTTATACTTCTTCCTTCTTCTCCTTTTGTGCATCTCGATTTTAGTTGAAAGTAGACAAACTTTTAATGGATTTTCAACGATTTGAAAACTCACTACGTCATGGATAAGAGAGTTGAAACCGTTGCCCTTCAGCCAAATGTAAACGATGTAACAGTTTTGCCTGCCTTAGCAAGAGCTCATCGGAAAACCTTTCGAGCAGGTTAAATTAGGTGAGAGAAGATGAAAATTAAAATGAAAATTTAATTGGAACATTTGGTAGACGGGAGAGAAAGAGTCCTGTGGCAAATTTGAACATGTACGAGTACATGAATATTTAAGTTGTGTTTTACTTCTTCTTTATGCGACCATCACCATCACTACCACTACCAGTGCTGGGAGGTTAAAGCCAGTTGTTTGCTTTGTTAAAAGGTCTGCCCATTCCTTTCCTACTTCGGCATCCCTGCACTGTTTCTCTGTAATCATAAATATATTTATTTTTTGCTCCTTGTAGTATGAGTATCCTGGGCATGTTGGACATTAATTCAAGGAGTTGGTGGGATGATTATAATTTTCCCTTGTAATGGACTTTCTTTCAGGTTTTCATTAACGTGTTTTGTTAATTTCGTATTCGAGTCGTGTTTCTTTCTTTCGTTTTTTTTTCTTGGTATATTTTCTCGCTGTTTACGCTGCTTTTGTTGTTTTTGTTACTTATTCTTTAAATTTTCTTTTGCTTTTTTGTTCTTCTGGCATTTCGGTGCGCAATTTTCATGGAGTGACACTTCATTTTGCATTTAATATAAATGGCGCCCAACAAGAGGCCGTAATGACTTGTTCAGGTAAAGTGTGAAGCGAATCGTTGTGGTGGTGAAATTTTAGAGTGCTTCAAAATGGCTCTTGATGAAATAATTATTTTTCTGGCTCTGAACTCAAAATAAAACGTAAACATGTCTACAGAAACACTGTTGAACGATTCAAATGAAATTCAATTATACCTACTCGTATTAATGAGATTTTGTTATTCATGTTTTGTGAAAAAGAGAGAGAGAGGAAAACTAATACAGACGCCGCTGGGCATATGAAAACAATTTGTCCACACAGGCATTCTATTTTTAAAAGGACTGTCCTCTCTGGAGACAGTTTCTACGATGAAATATCTCACAATCGGTTTTCATTGAGCTCAAGGCATACTTCAAACATCAGAACGGCGACGTTTTCACCCAAACTAAATTGCCTTAAACCATTTCAATATCATTCTGCATTTATTTATTTAGGTACAATATTATCCTTTGTATTGTAATTCGTTAATTAAAATGCCTCTAACTACAATGTTTGCTTGTGGCAAATAGTCTTTCAACCTGTGAAGACACAGAAATTATTCTTCCCCTTCGATAAATTGGACACTACTTCTAGTTATGCCGGCTTAGTGCTCTGGCTTCATATCAAATTTTTTTTTTACGAAAATTGGGTCTTCTTAATCGTTTTAAACCTTCGTGATTTTCGCTTATTTCCTGAAGGAATGTTTCGGACGTTTCAAGAGCACTTAAAATACGATCTCGTACGTGAGGTTCAGCGGAGATATCCAACAATAGTTCTTCCAAGACACCAGATTGCTTGATTTATGAACGAAGCATAGTTAAATTATCTGTAAAGCTTTTGTCTAACCAAATTTGAGAGAGGATTCAGTACACGAATTCTACCAAAACACCTCCTTCCAAATTTAAAACCTTTCATGCGGCCACTAGAAGGGTATCATTTAGTTGAGTGTAGCGTTAAGTTGTTAGCAGAGCCGTGGACATTACGCTCCATCTAGATTTCTTGCAGAAGCTGTCACAAGATAATGACCTTCCTTTCTAAGACCTAACCGCCAATATATATTTAGTGACCGGCAGTCTACGGAGTTATCATCCTCATGCGTGCTGCTCAAAATGATAATGATTTTCATGTAGGCTGACTATATTATTCAATTGTTATCATATGAATTTTTGTCAAAGTGGAAGGAATCCGCACCTTGTTCGTCCTGCACTCAAAGATTCTGAACTGAAAACAAAGATATTCTTACAACTTCTTTTTCGTCTGTGATGTTTATAGTCCGCTTTTGCATATTGCAGAGCAGGACTACAATTTATTTACTTAAATTTATCATACCTTTTCATTATTCCTATGAATCCAAAATATTCGTACGCATACGAGTACAATAAGTAATCACCCTACGTTGGGGTTTGTTGGTCTCATAACAAAGTTCTTTATCGGATTATTAGAGAGAGACTTTTACCAGATCCCCTCACATTGATACAATTTAAGTTTAATCCTCTCACACTACACAAAAAAAAAAAATAATCGAAAACGTCCTCAATGTCCGTGTGAAACAGTCCAGTAGAAAAGATATTACCACCTGCTCAATGAACCTTTCCTGGCCTAAGCGAGTTCACAATTTAACTCAGCCTGACCATTGGTTCGTGCTTTCCTCTAAACAGTCGTAAATAAGTGAAAGGCAGCAGTTTAATTCCGTTCTCTGTAATTGAAGATTCTGATGATCGATTGTCAAGAACTTGGATTAGGTTAGGTTTGCGAGGTGTTGTGGTATTTGGAGCCGAAAGCACCCTATACCTCATCGCACTTAGGTCCGTGGAGACCCGTTGTTCCGCCCGGGTAGGTAAATTATTATATATTGCGGTTGCTAATTGTGATTTCCGCCTACTATTGGTTGACATTTGCTCCTAGAGTGAGTCTTAGCCATTCTGTTGCATTAGAGAATCTGAAGAGAGATGTAAATGGAAGTAGTAAATTTGCATAAAATTACTGAGGGTATCCTCCCGTAAGTCTACGTGCACACAGCCTCTACAGGTGGTCACGTAAGTAAGACGCAGTTTTATTTCATGTGCTCCCATGAGATTATGGCCCGTGAGTAATTCAATAAGCGTAGATAGTTTAGCTCTGCCTTTCAAAAGAATCTTACTTGTTCTGGATTTGCAGAGTTGAAGTTTCACAGGTTGGAAGGTTAAGTCAATAACTTAACTTTCCAGGGAATTTTCTAGTTGAACTTTTATTCATTAAAATTCAGTGAACTGAGAAGAGTTCCGCTTTAGCCGATTGGCAATTTTTTGATCGTTCACTGTTCATTCTGACGCTGAATATATTCGTTGTTGGTGCACTTAATCAACCCACTAGTACAACAAAAGCATGCCTATATGGTCGACTAGAGGACTACACATATTAAGTGAATGTATCACAAAAATTTGCGATCCGTAAAAGCTTTGCGCAGGTGATTAAAATTTGAAGTGGTTTGCTCAAATAGAAGAATACACAGAAGTCATATCCATTTCGACTAGCTTCAACTGATTTCAGCGAACAATTTTTCTCTCCTCATAACAATTCATAATCTGAATTTCGAAGCATAAATATTTCTTGAACGAAATTAGCCCCTAAAAATCATGCCCTCCTTATGGATAAATTCACTGCAACTGAGCGGGAGAAAATCTTTCAGAAATTTATGAACCCAGAGATTCTACTTTACAAATTAAAACCAATTCCGCGCAACAACATCCTCTGACAGGATTCACGATCCAGGATTCCTCATAAATTTAACAGCTTGACCTCTGTTAAAACCTTTATCCATGGCACACAACAACTCTGGAGTAGTAAATGCAACCGGAATGACACAATCATAACAATAAATCCAAAGGACATTTCTCTGGGTGCTCATTTCTGTTTTTGCTCTATATTGCTGCCCGTTGGAGGTCATTGCGACAAAACAATCAACCTTAAGCAATCGTCGTTATCCTCCTCGGTATCCCTTTTCTGGTTTTACTCATTTTCTCTACACAGTTTCGTCATTTTTATTGTTATGTATGCGCTCATGCTTGCTGTCATTTTATGATGGTACTAGCTTCAGGATGTTGTTGTTTTTTTTCCGTTGCAAATAAATTTGATTGCTCAAGTCAAAACCAAAAACAAAATGTAACCTTCACCTTGCTACTTAGCCAGAGGCAAGCAGGTGCAGTTGGGTACTACTTTTATAGTCAAGCCTCAATCGTGCGCCTGAAACTGGGTCACACGTAATGAAAATGACAATTGTAGGCAATCTGCATTTGTTTCAAGTTGTGGCACTTGGCTTGGGCCAGGCACTGTATTCGTATTCATATTCAGGACATGTACAGGAGTGGAGTATCGTGTCGCAATGACGACGGGGCACCGAAACAGTAACAGAAAGAGAAACTTTAAGCCCAGTCATAATAGTAAACTTAATTTAAAATCAATAGTAGATATAGAACTAAATTGATTTTTTTTTTGTCCAAGTCTTGTATCTATCTATCTATCACCTCAACAGAAGGGACTTTCAGGAGAGCTCATCGGGACAACCATTCAGAACTCATGGCATTGACAATAACTTAACCCGGAAAATCTCTCTCTAAATTATTGTTATTGTCTCGTAATCGGATTAGAAGTTTGGGAATTATTTCCGCTTCCTTGAAAACACTGAAATCATTGGAACAAGGTGAATAAAGATGAAAGGACCTTCCCTCATTCCGTCTTTTCTTCCATCGAGAAGGTTGGTAGAAATTAGAATTAGACATTCATTCAACTGTAAGAGGGGTGTTTTCAGAGTCCCATCTCTGTTACAGATATATTCTTGGTGAGGAGAAGATCCTAAAAAGTCGAGAAGCGAAGATTTTATTTTCTCTATTATTATCCGTACTTCCCTTTAAGTTTGGGTTCTGCTTTCATGGATTGCTTTTTCTGCAAAAGGAACAGGTCGAAAAAAAAAAAAAATTTGGCCTAAAACAGCAATCAAACTGAGGGGAGCTTCTTTGGTATCCTTGAGGAAGTCAGATCTTCCGTCTTGGTATTTTTTTTTTTACAGGAAAAGGGAGGATAGAATGAGACAGAATAGATTAATTATAATACCTAATTGTTTCTTTATAGGGAGACAGATTTTATTCTGTATTTTTCGTAATAGGTACTTGTGACTGCACAGATACATTAACATTCACATCGTCAAATGAAAAAGGAAAGATTTTTTTTTTTTTTTAGAATTAAGAACGCATTTCGGGAGATTTTCAGAAATGTTTGTTCAAATGAATATAGCGAGAGAACTCGTATCTGCGAGTGTACTATAGGTTAATATGCCCTACTGCCTTTTTTAACAATTTACGCATGGATATGGTCGAAGAGAGGTGGTTATTGGTTATTTAGAGGGTGGAGATGAGGAATGTAATTTCGTTCTCATTAGGAAAAGAAATTATTTTATAATTTCTGTGCAAAATTAATTTAGAATGTAATTAAGGTCTCGGAGATACACAGGCATTATAAGACAATTTCGAATAGGATTTGTTCAATATAGGATGAGATTTACATAAGATAGGACCGAAGGATTACAGTGGATTACAATTACTATGCATGTGTTTTGTGAGAAGGCTTTTGAGATAAGGAAAAGGAAAATAACATAAGTACTTGTGATGAAATTTCCAACTCAAAAAGGTATATTTAATGAGAATAATATTTAGATCTGAATCTCCTCTCTTCGGTAAAACGCAGAATATCACTTAAAGGGTTTTGGTTTAGAAGTGAACATATGGAAGTTGTGCTATTTAACAGCAAGTTTGTCCGCAAGTGTTTTCATAAGAATCTAGAGGAAAATCGAGGACGGAATCTCGAGAGTCGCAATCCAAAGGAAATATGTATATAGAGAAAAGGTTTTAGTTTTAAATTTAAAGGCACCTTAGTAAAAACTAGATTTTAAGCTTCCCTTTCCCGATAGAGAGAAAGATTGATAGCGAAGATACATCTATTATCATACAATATATGGTAGTTTCACTTTAAATGAATTATCTTGGATAAGCAAAAGCTAGATCCGTAAATGTACAACTTGTTAAACTATGATAAGTATGGGATTTATTAGCTAGTACTACATGTTAGGCAATGGCTAACTTATATTTCATCGAACTACATTTTCAATATTTCAATATTTTATCAGAATTCAATTACGTCTTAAATTAAATAAATAGTCATTCAGGACAACTAATTGATGCAATTAAATAAAGTTGAATTGTGTGATCAAAGTTGAAGGAAATTTGTTAAATTTACAAATAGTTATAAGTTTATCGTACGTGTATATAACTAAAAAGAATCCTTTTTAGACGAGGCACAGATAAAATATTTATTTATTTTATTTCGAACATGAACTCTTGGTAATATGACCGAATCACCCATTTGTGTAGCTTGAAAAGCCTTTCGCCTTAATACGATCCGTATAAATGATAAATCGAGCAAACCAAGGCCTATGTGCCACACAAACGAAGATGACGACTTTTTTAGTGAAGCTCCTTGAGCTAACACTCAAGGAATTTTCTACGCACAACGATATAAATGTCATGCGCTATCTTAGCGCCAGGTTAGAAGTGCAGGGCTTTTTAAATTAGACATTTGAAAGATGAAAGTATCTATGTAACGAAACTATTTCATTTGACCTAAATATGATATATGCTGCGAAGAGAATACTAAAAAGATCTCACGATAGACACGAAGTAAGAGAATTATACTAAAAATATAGAGCCAAGCTGCTTCATTATTATTTCCACCAGAGTAAGCAGCTGAGGAGTCCCAAGGATTTCGACATCAGTAGAGGATATTAAACTATACTTAAGAGGGATAAGGATTTCCGAAATTCCTAAAAATGTTTTTTATTGCAATATGATCAGGCAGTGAGGTGGATATCACAGAGAGATCGTATGGTATTAAAGACTATCATCATGTAAAATTAGTCAATGAGCCTATGTTTGCACCACAAAATAGTGGATCAATAGGGAATAAGATATAATGGGGTGTTGTTTTAAGAGGTTCAGGCTTTTTTTATTTAAATAAAACACAAAGAAATGAACGTTTACCACGGCTGCTTAAGCGCATTTTAGAGGTCCAATTTTCAACCAATTTTTAGAGCAATTGCGAGCGTATATCGCGTATTACTCGAACAATGTTGACATAGACCCATAGAAAATAATCTCATGGCGTCGATTTTAATGACCAGCTGACGAATGAATTTCTTAAAATCAGTATATTCCCAAATCGTGTTTTCAATGAAGTGATGTTAACGTTGGTAGTACGAAGCATTATCCTGGTGGAACCACAGTTCTTCCACATTGATGGGAGCAAATAATCGTTGATAATTGCATCAGTGTCATTTGAGGGGAGCGATGATGGCACCGGCATACAACTCACACTATACGGTACGCTTTTCTGAATGCAATCGTATATGGTGAAGCACTGTCCTGGGTCAATTTAAGGCCCCAACACTGAACATCTGGTGCAATTAATGATCACGCGGCTTTAGTTCTTGCACCAATTGGATTCTATAAACCTTAAGACCAAGATCCTTATCCGGAATTTTCCGAATAGTGGATGGACAAAGGCCAAGTTGCTGCGAACGACGATGAATCGATAAATTGGATTCGTCATCAATAGAAGCTTCCACAACCGCGATAGACTCGTATTCTTCCGAACGCTTTGTTCTCGTTCCTCTTCTTCTCATTTCAATAAATTTCAACAATTTGAAATCGGTGTTGTGGCGTCTATCTTTTCATGCGTACTTAAAATAAATGCAGCTCATCAGCTCTATGGGATTTCACATTTAATCTCAATTGACAAATCCTTCAAGAGTATTTCCCAGGTGTACTAAAGCCTGTTACTTCCATATAAACCTCACTAAAATATAACTGGTCCTGTTCACTAGAAGGCGTAAGAACTTTAAGATTTCAGTCCACCTAAGCTAGAGGACCATAAATTCGTATGGTTAGATCATGCAGAATATTTTTCATCAGTCACTCTGAATAGTAAGTTAAATTGGGTTTCAAATTCTTAGGTCGGAGTAAGGAAAACCTACACTTTCCTTTCCACAACTTGCTCAGACGTGTGAATGCAGAACTCATTGGAATAAAACACATTACGACACGGTCATATTCTGACTGCAAATAAATCAACGGGTACTGACAATATTCTCATTGAGTTTGACTTTGAAACTCGTTTGCAAGAGGACTACCTCAGTAAGGAAGTACATATCATACCTCATGCATCATTACTGTCTTCACAAGTGGATCATAAACAGCGTAGTAAAACGGCTTTGATCCATCTGCTATTTATCTAGAAGTGAAGTTGCATTTAAGGCGCTGAAATCAGCGTCCGCCAAATATCTCTTAAGATATATTGCGTAAAGAATTGCTTCAAGCCTTGTTGGGAGTCTTAAAACTGTAACTAAGGGAGGAAGTATTTGTTCGACTTTGCTCTATAACAACCGGCAGTTATGAGGGCGATTATATATCGCCACAGATCCGCCAAGGCCTTCTGGTCGAAGTCCAAACAAACTAGCTAACCCAGTTAGTGACTACCAGCTCCGAAAGGCAAATTCTATATGATATGTGAATGTAAGGGAAATACAACAGGCCCAACGAAGTAGGAAATAGATATACTCGTATATAAATCTCAAAATATACAAAGGAGCTGTTACGCAGCCTAGCACCCCTGTATCTGTCTTTTTACCTAAGAGCGAGTGGGGTATTTATCTCGTACTACGTCACTTCCCTTTAGTAGAAATGGTATTCCGAATTCAGAATTTCCTCTTATGTAAGCTGACTATTTGTCAAATACATCTAGGAGAAATCGATGAAGGGCTTCTGTATAGGTTAGGTTAAGTTAGGTTTACGGGTTGATGTGGTGTCTGGAGCCGAAACCTCATCGCACTTATGATTCTAATGGCCGCGCGTGGGAATTGGATTGGTTTTGGTTTCACATTGTCGTCTCACGTTAGTTGTCGTTTGGTCCTTATGTTGGTCTAAACCATCTTTAAATGTTCACTTAAATTTCACCCCCATATGAGTTGAAGATATTCTCTTACCCCAGTTCCCCCAACACTACTTCTCCTATGCCTACCTATCATTTTCAAAATACGAGTATACCCCCACCCATGGTGAACTGCTCTTCAACTCGATTATGCGCGCCTTCCAATCTTATAAATTGTGGCCATTAGCATACGAATTGAATTAAATATTCCAAACCGTGGCAATTACTTGCGCAAACCTCCAGCTCCTTTATGCTGTGCTTTCGGATGTGTACTGGGTATTGGATCTGGCATGACTCCCCCGATTTTGTGAACGTTTAACATCTGTCAATATTAAAATTCCAATCGAAAATATTCCTGCCTTTTCAACACAAAAAAAAAATAAGGCATCCTCCACCAATGTATTCGTGGATCCTTTGAGGAAGATTTCTGATGTGAGGAACAGGATGTGGGCTTGTACTTTTTTATATTTTTTTTTCGTTTCCAAGTGAACTCGAGCAACACCCAAATAAATAAACAAATCGAGAAAAATCGAAAAAAAAGAAGAAATCTCCCGAGAAAATTTTATTAGGTTATTGTCCTTCGAAAAGGGCCTGTGGAAGTGAGGAAAGAAGTTGCAAAATTTCAACATACGAATACAAGTCTTTGATGGTATGTATGTAAGTATTTTTTTTTTTTTTTTTTTTTTTTTTTTTTTTTTTTTTTTTATTTACTTCAGCTAAACAAAATAAATAAATAAACAAACAGAGAGACAAAAATGCTTCTTGTGCCAAGTTCAATTTAAGGATTGTGCGTTCCTAAATCCAAGTTCCACCCTGCCAGTACCCCACCGTGTGGAAATGCTTATCATCCATCCTCTAATTTGAAATAAAATTCGAATTTTAGTCCGGACTCTGGAGGAATCGAAGAGAAAGTTCTGTGTGTCAGACAGTGTCGCTGGCGATAAACCAACGTGCTTGTGATATTTTCTGATTGATAAGGACACGTTCCGAGAATGCAAGAATTTTTTCACTTTTTCTCATCCACTACCGAGATTAAGATTGGTCGCTTCTACATTACATACATATATGACTCCTAAGTTTGGAATTGCTTTTATCCATTTTCTCTATTTCGAATGATTTCTTTGCTTTTTCTTTTTTTCTGTGTACCTCTTTATTTGTTGGAATGTGAACAAGTGTGTATTGGAATGGAACAAATAATAACATTAAAGGGGGGTGATAGACAAGGTCCTCTGTTCTGCTGTCGGCTATGTCCCTGTTATTTTTATTAAGGTGGCTTGCAGCCCTCCCTGGGTATGGATACATATGTACATATGAAGACCAGTGACGGATATGACGAACCAAGATGATGATAATGTGAAGTAGATACATTTTTTTGTTAATTTGTTTTTATATTTTTACTCATTTATTTATTTATTTATTATTTTTTTTTTTAATTTAAGAAAAATAGTTGCAGGTCTTGAGCTCTGTTGCTGGTTTTACTTTTTACATAGATAAAATAAATTCCTCTTATTTTGTTTTGATGGGGAAGTGGATGCTGGTATCAGCGGTGAAACGATGAAACGTTTGTGATGCCAAGTGAAATTGTTTTCATTGGAATCAGTCCAATGTTTGGTATTTTAAACTGCTGCAGTGAACCCCTATGGGTGTGGTTCAGTTTGACGAAACACTTGGCATAGAGGAAATGGACTTTTTAAATTTGTATTTAAAGCAGTTCTGCGACAAAATTTTTTACCAAAAAAATGCAAACACAGCTACTATTGTTCTGTAACCCATAAGTGATTTGTAAGTGTCAGGGATGCACTGAATGAGCATGATAGCCGGAATTGTATTATGATCGAGGTTTGATGATTCCATGCGTTGAGTAACGATATCGATGGTCCATGAGCACATTGCACAAGGACATATTCCTCTTTAAGGATTTAGTCAAATAAAAAAAAAGTCCAACTGGGAATATATGAAATTATGTAAAACTCGTAAAAGAATCAGTTTCCTATGTAAATGATTTCACAACACAACGAGGTAGAAAGTTCTGCTGGAATCTGTATCTATCGTGGAAAGATCAATTCTAAGCTCTCTCGTTACTGTATCTGAATGCTTCTTCAGAAATTTGCTAACTAAAAAATATAGAGTTTTTGTGAGAGTATGAGATGGCAGGGCATTTCTTTATGTTGAGCTCAAGTAAGTTTTTGTGGCACCATATTAAGAAAAATGCCGGCATATGATAATTTATAATATTTACAACATCATTAATAGTCAAAATGAAAACTATTGGACCAAGGGGAATGCATTGTGGAACACCAGAAGTTGCGTTAATTGGTTCAGGCAAACGAGAACGAAAATGGATTAGGTAATCGCATTCTAATTACTAAGAAAATTCTAAGAATTACTTAACTTATGTGCAATTTCATCAGGCCTTGCTAAGGCCAGCAGTAATCACATCCCCCTTGTTCCTTTGTTTGCGGGCACATAATATACCATAAACGAACTCAATAAAGTTGGTAGTGGTTCATCTGCCTTTAAGAAATCCAAGGATAGATTTGCAATGAAAGAGCATTACATCATAAATGATTCTCTTAAAGATCTTGGGATAAATTAGCAATGGTAGCACGTAATATCCTGTTTGAGTCCTTTTTTATGAATATGGATTATATAAGCCCTTTTCCAGAAGCAAGGAAAAGCTTCCTGGTAGATCGAAGGTCTGAAGATACTTACGAGGGGTTGAATAAGATTATTAGAACACTTTTTCAGAACAATGTGTGGTAAACCATCGAAACCAATAGAGAAATCATTTCTAAGTCTGTTCATCATGTCTAGTAGCTGCGCTGGCGTTATTTCGATACACATTAGGGGTTTTTGAGTGCAGTTACTCAAGTGACCGAAGTATTTGAGATCCGGGTCTTCAGTCTGGGTTTAAAAGGATGCACTGAAGAAATTAGCAGCATAATTTCGTTCTCAATATCCAGTCCATAATAAAATTGCAAAGAAGAATTGATTCCATTGTGTACAACTACAAGTATAGGAAGTCCGGGTTCATATTCTGAATAACGTTTACATATAACTCTTTCTACATACGAGAACTAATTCCATATGGTTTAGGTGACATGGCGATAGTAATGAGGCTTTCACAAACGTGCTTTTGTATGGCCTGGCAGATTTCATGATGCACCTCTTCTTAATGAAAGTGAACTCGGAAAAAATCTAATAACTGTTTCCTGATATACACTCAATCGGTGACTTAGCATACCCATTATCTACCTATATATTGGTATCCAACAAGGCACCAATAGGAGCACCAGATAAGGGAAAACTGCGTCTTCTAACACTGTGCTAGTGCAATTTTGCTGTGATGGCAATTCCTAATACATGAATCTGGTATTTTACCTTTTCTGAAAACACCCTCTTGCTACGTATGCATGTCAAGAAAATCTCATAAATCACAAGATACTTCAGAAAATGCTAGGCACCAGCTGGTACTATCACGATTAATGTGGATCCTATTCTCAAAGAAGTTAAAACTGATTAAATTATTGAAAATTGCGGAACGCGCATCACATGTTACCTGCCTGTAGCATCTAGAGACTTCAACAGAAATCAGATAACATACAAATTACAAATCGATAGAAATAGATTTAGACAATGCAAATACCAGATACTCCTTATGCATCTCTATAGAGTAAAACGTTCGTCCGTTCGGATACCTTTCCTCTACTTTCATTAATCCTATTCATTGACGTGGAGAAATCGTTAAATACTTCGAATCATGATACTACGAGGGGCGTTCAATATATTCTCGGTATCGATATAAAGGAAAATGCCAATTCAATTTAAATTGTTTTTATTTTTCAATATAATCTCCCCTAACATCAATGCATTTGTTACATCTTGAGATAAGCTTTTTTAAACCCTCAAAAAAATAAATTTCCTCTTTCTCTGCAAAATACCCATTTATTGCCGACTTGAGTTCTTCATCATCCGAAAATCTTTTTCCACGAAGACATTTTTTCAAATCCGGAAACAGGAAATTATCACTAGGGGCAAGGTCTGGACTATAGGGTGGGTGTTGGATTTCTTCGGAACCACAATCTCGCGCAGCAGCCTTGGAAACTCGCGCCGTGTGAACAGGACTGTTGTCATGAAGAAGCAACACACCCGCTGCGAGTTTACCCCGTCTTTTCTTTTTAATTTCCTCCCGCAAATTATGCAAAGTGGTAGCGTAGGATGTGGCGTTGATGGTTTCACCTTTTTTTTTGTACTCAATGAGCAAGATTCCCTTTGAGTCCCAAAAAACTGTGGCCATGAGCTTCCCGGCAGCCGGAGTGACTTTGAACTTCTTCGGGGGGTCTGTTCATTTTTTATGCCACTGCATGGACTCTTGTTTGCTTTCAGGGTCATAGTGGTGGACCCATGTTTCGTCCCCAGTAAGAATTCGATCCATAACACCATCCGCGTTCTCACTACACATCTCCAAACGCTCTCTACAGCATGCGATTCTCACTTTTTTCTGAGGCGCTGTGAGCATTCGTGGCACCCACCTTGCACTGACCTTTGAAAGGTTAAGATGGTCATGAAGAATGGTGTGAATGGTACCAATTGAAAGCTTGGTGATCTCTGCCATTATTTTCACCTTTATTCGGGCATCCTCAAGAACAAGTTTTTCGACTTCTTTGATGCTTTCTCCCGTACAAGCAGTAGCCGGGGCGCCGGAGCGGGGGTCGTCTTCAATGCTCTCTCTGCCTCTCTTGAACTCACTTGACCACTTTTACACAGTTGATAATGAAGGTGCGGAACCCTGGTAAACAGCCACCATCTCTTCATGAATAGTTTTTTGACTTTTTCCTTACTTAGTGAGAAATTTAATTACAGCGCGATGCTCAATTTTCACCATCATCGTCTCAGTTGCCATTATGATTCTGTTTAACTAGAGATAAAACGCGAATTAATAATCACATTTATATGAAATTTTACATGAATGCACTAAAATAATAGTATTACTTGATAAATAAGTCAATTTATATATACAACCACAGCTTCACCCCGATACCGATAATATGTTGAACGCCCCTCGTACAAAATGTTGGTAATCTTTTGCAGTGGAAATATCCCCGAGAAAATCTTTACCAAGGTCAAATGATGTTAGTACGTAAATGTCATGTTCTTCGCAATGGTGACGAATGGAAGGTCATGAGATCCGTAGAAGTGTTCATTAAGGTTGCATTCTCTTGCATTTTGTCAGAATGCAATGAATTGCAGCAAAGCATAAAACTGAACACATTTTGACTATCCTGATGACATTTTTAAATACGAGTAGAACCCTATATACGAAGTTTTATTTTCAATTTGAGAAACAAATGTTTTTAACAAAAATGCCGAACTGTAATTGCTGTAATACAGCAGTTTATTCGTAGTACTTCGAAGAAAATTAACTCTGTTTCCCGAAAGCTTTATGAACAGATGTCTGCGAAGTGAGCCAAAGACATGTACAGAACTAGATTTCCGACACCCAGTTTCATCGGCTCCTGTCCCTGCCATACAGGGACACAAGTTGCTAAGGATAGATTACACAACATAGACTACACTTCTATTGTAATAGAAACTCTAACTATATGTCGTATTCGCTAAGTTGATCACGCTGAGTCAGATCAAAGATTCTCGAGAATTTCCAGAGATAAAATACTCACCCACCACCATTATCCAGTCTCGATTGTGTCTCAAACGCAGTATACCTAGCTCACTCCGGATTATTTTGTCTGTATGCAACTAATCTCTATACAGATTGATCCCCCTTATTATACCACTAGAAAGATCTAACAATGAACAGAAAAAAATTTAGACCGGGTCCTCTATAAACTGGCGGTTATCGGGAATGATGCTTAATGATCGCTCATCACATAGCGAATAGAAATTCCGCAAATCGGAAGAAGTGCAGAGGTAAAAGATAAGCTAGAATGGGGGAAGAGCATTCTAAAAAAGATCCAGCGACTAAACGTCAAAGATTGTTAAACTAAACTACTTCGGTTTCCAAAAGGTCTAAAGTAGAGCACATCAAAAGCTTTACAACGCCCCCTCCTTAAGGGCCTTTCAGCGGTGATGGACAGCGACATCGATGGCACGATCTTTTCAGAACGGTTGAAGCTATCAGGTTGATTCCCAAATATCGGGCAACCCAAAAACCATTGCGATGACGAAAGGCATCAAAGTCAAGCTTATCGCTTGTTAGAATCAGCAATCTCTACATGAGATCCACAATATATTCCATCTCTACAAGATAAGCCTAATCAGCCTAGGGAGAGTTTGCCTATTTTACAATTGGAATGTCATAAAGCTGTAAGACCAAGAGGTTTAATATATGTAGATCCACCCTTATTGTCGTCTTGTCGAGAAGACTGCCTTTCTTTGTGAGGATGATCGCAGAAGGAGAGGGACAAAAAACTGGCCGCATCGTAGGATACTCGTATTATGATAACAGTCATCAAAATCTAATATCATAAGTAAAAATTTACAAGAAATCTTAGATATTACTCTTGCTTCCGATACTAGTAATCAAATGACTTTGAAATAGAAATATCAGCTGAACTCTTCACAAGCCACCGATATCTTGACTTCAGCCTGCATGAAGCTCCTCCTCGCCAACTAGGTATCAGAAATCATCAATAAAAATAAACTTCTAAACTCTATGGCCTCTTCCTGTAACACTCATCAGCTTGATATGAGTATAAATGTCAGTGATCCCAATTTGGCCTTACATATTGATGTATAATGCTTTAAAACTAGCACCGCTTAGGAATAATTACAGTCAAATTTTCAATCTAGCCAAGGGTACGAAATGACCGAGGAGCTGATGGTTGCAGATTGTTTGCTTATGCGGATGACATTGCTATTGTCGTTTCAGGAGAACATCACAGGAGCTCCTAATAGGATTGGGCGTAAACCCTTACAAAACCAAAATTTCTACGAAATGCAAGGTTTCATATGTTGATCATCTCTCCATAAATGGTACAATCTTATCTTATCTGGCACAGTTAAACATTTGGGTGTCATTAAAGGTAGAAAGCTGAGCTAGAAACGTTAAAAAAAAGAAAATCACTGCATCTCGGAACTGAGATCGAATCTTAATCCCCGAGAAGTTGTCTGGTTGACTGACCTATATAGAGTAATAAATCGTGATAAGCTAAGCAACGTCCAACGATTAGCATGTTTGTGTATTAGCAAAGCGCTTCGAACCATTCATCACTACTAGAGCAGTGTTTCACCATTTTTAGAAATGCAATCTCACAGTAAACCACCAACACAACTGGCCATTTTTCTATCCAAATTACATACGGGACCATAGATTACACCATACCCCGGTTACAATTCAATAAGACCTTCAAATAACGGGTCTCATCTTGGCCAAAGAAAAACTGAAAACCGTTGAGAATACCCGTATCTCTTCAAATCTCTTCTCAGCTATCGTACAAACAAATCTTTGGAATTAGATTCCATAAAATCTAAAGTAGCAACAGACTCTCGTTCGCCGCTTACAGAGATGACAGAGCAGTCAATTTCCACCTTTTTTGGAAGCCGGCATACATTGAAAGTTAGGTTAGGTAATAAGGGATGTGCAAGTCCGTATGGGACAAGCATCCACGGGTTCCTATTGGTCTATTCTGATTCCCCGTTCATATTGTTCTTGTATTCTACAAGGTGTCGCACCCTATCGGAAGATGGTATAATTTTTGCAAATGGCGTCGTACGTCAATAATATTTGACATTTGTGAACTAGACAGCTGCAGTATACAAACAGACAAGCTATGGAGCACTATACGCCGTAAGAGCGTGTAATAATTGTGTCGATGTTTTTGACCAATAATCGGTCGATGGTGTTAGCGCATGGACGCCACCGGACTGGTCGTTCTGCCGAGAATATCGCGTCTGTGGCTACCGATTGGGCATCACCAGACGGACCCTACAGCGAATTTTAGTGAAAGACTTACACATGTTCCCGTACAAAGCGCAAACAGTACATCAGTTAATGCCCCCTGACCGTCAGTCAGGAGTCAGTGTGAATTACTGTAAAGCCATCCTCAATCTAAACAAAGAAGAGGACGATTTTGTGTCGAAAATCATCACCAGGCGCATTTCCACTTAAGCGGTTACGTCAATAATCCACGTGTGATGCACGAAGGGCCATTGCATCCACTCAAAGCCACTGTGCCGTGCGGTGTTCACACGGGAGGAGTGATTAGGCGGGATTGTTTTGAGGACGCCATCGGCAATACGGTCACTGTTACTTCTTACTCTCAGAATTGGATGAGCGGAGCTTGATGAACACGTGGTTTCAATAAAATACTGCAACCACACACACAAAACGAACCACAACGGATATTGTGAAGAAAGCGTTTCCTGGTCGCGTAACCTCCCGTTTTGCGATTTGGCATGGCCAACAAGACCGCCCGATTTAACCATCCCAGACTTCTTTCTTGGGCTACTTGAAGTCGCGGGTTTATGTCAACTAGCCAGACAATTGCAGCCCTTAAGGAGACTATTCGACAGGAATGCGAACAGTTATCACCGGAAGTCTTGCGGTAAGTCATGGAAAATGCGATAATACGGACACAAATGTGTATCAACACTGGCGGCAGCCGTATGGCGGATGTCAATTTTTTCACTTAACAGAAACAATTGTAAAGGTCCAAATAAAGATTTCAATCACCCAAAATCATTTCTTTTTTTGTAAAAAAGTCATTCAAAAACAAAATTCGATGACTAATTTTGCGTCACCTTGTATTATTATTATTATTATATTATTATTATGGTGGGTCCTACCTACCTTGTGTTAGCTAGAAACCAGTCTGATTTTTTAATAAATCTAATCAGATCTACCAGTTTGGCTTTGCTGACGTCCTCAAGTTCTCCAAAGAGTCTGTACCCCGGGTGTTTGGCACGGCGTATTTGGAGGTTGCGACAGTCGCACAGCAAGTGTGTGAGAGTCTTTATTTCCAATTCGTTCCCACGTTTTGTGTATCCACGTACCCAGCAGATATCCACTCGGTGGGATTCGCAGCCTTTACTTGGAGTTTGACGATATTTTTGTACATCTACAGATTTGGTGGTTTAGTCGCCAAAGTTTTTATGGCTATTTGACTGTCCACAAAGGTTGAGATCTCTGACGAATCAAGTTCCGTAAGTAGTACAGCCTATGCAGCTTTACGAATGGCAAATATTTCTGCCTGAAAAATATTACATTCGTCCGGAAATTTGAAGGAGTCCTAGATCTGCAGCATTTTATAATAGACTGTAGCACCAGTACTTTTCTTCATGTTGGAACCGCCCGTGTTGAGGTGGAGCTATCTATGATTGGTAGCAGTGTTTGTTAACCAGTAATGTTTGCTAGGAAATGATGTGGAGAAACTCCTATCAAAGGTCACGCTTCGTACGATATAGTCACTACACTTTGCCAGTTTTGATGAGTCGTACTCCTGTATTATAGATGCGTGCCCTGATTCGTGTAGTCTGATCGAGCTTTGGGACGCCGTGCACTTAAGGAATTCATTTAAACGAAAGAGGTTGAGCATTATCTCTAGTGCAGATTGAGGTGTAGACCTTAACTCTCCTGATACTGCGACACACGCTAGGCTGAACTTGTGTGAGCAAGTCTTTTCCACAGCTTTTCACCATATCAGAGCTCTATAGGTAAGAATGGGTCTAATTATGGCTATGTATGTGCATCCAGGGTTTTGTACGTGGTCTTAGTCACCATCGTCCTCCTAATGCTGGTTTGATTCCTTCTTAGATGTTACGCTTCCAACTGTGCTGGGAAAGAGCTAATACTTGGTCAGCAAGTGACTCAACAGACAACCAGTCTAACGACTATACAGATGTGGCTAAATCTGGATCTAGAATGCGCATAGTGTTTGATATCTGTCAACAGACGTCATATCAGAATAACAACAGATGACCTCACTGGCCAGTGACTTAAAGTTAAGACTGCAACTATTACTATTTCTGTAGGAGGTGCAAGGACATGCCCAGTTCTCCGTCAAAGAAGAAATAACACAAACATTAGAAACTTATTTTGATTCATCCATAGCTCTAACTGTGCAACGAGATGAGAGAACATTTTTCTTGACTTACCTGATAGAATAATGGTCTTTTTGTCTATGGTCTATGCAGCTGTCGACCTCACGACAACTTAGCCTATCTATGTACATTGGATTTCCGTAGTGAAAAAAGCTTGCAACCATGAACACCAACTTCCAAGTTGAATTTCATTCATAATTTATGTAAAATTCGAGGGGTAAATACTTTGAAAGAACATTATTGTCCCAGACATTTCAAGATACGAAGCATAGCGTAACATATTATGACTGCAATGCCAATACTATAGTGACCAAAAAAAGTGATTGCATCAAATTCTGAGTCCATTCTTTTTTCGTATGGAAATTGGCTTAAATGAAAAGAGAATGAGATAAAAGATTCTTACCCAAGAGATCACCAATATTTATACCACCTATGAGTATGCTGCTGAAATTCTGTTGCAGGATTAGTAACCAATACAGTTACTATAATTCCCTAGTCCCGAAAGGAAGATATGTAATTGAATTTTCAGATACAATATAAAAAATCGTCCTTGTCTGCGATCATTCAATTTCAAATATGTTAGCAACATACATGTAATTTGCGCTCACATATTTTTCACATTTTTCATTTGCTATCCCCACTTTTCCTGATGGCGACGTCACCTTAAATTGATTCCATTTTTCCATCCTGCGTGATATGTCACTCGGATGCAAACACAAACTCAATTCACTCATCGAAGCGTCCTTAGAGAATGAGATTTCACAAGAAAGGGAAAAAGGAAAAAATGAATTTTTTAACAGCCAAGGAAGGCATTTCATTGACGACAGCGGTAACGGGTGGTATAACATATATTCGTACGTATGTACGTATCTAAAAACCTAAGCCATGGATTGATATGTATTATAACATCAGAGCAAACCCCTCGTATTGTTTATGTTTCCATTGAAGAAAAAGAAAAAAAGGTTTAAGTATCCGATCCATAGGAATAGTCAGTCCTACATGTATGACCCAACTCAGTGATAGATTGAATTACTTCTAACTTCTACTACTGCTGGGGTGGTTGGATTAGGGATATTCCATGCAGAAATGGACACCGTATCCATGTATCTGACAGATGGATTGAGTTTTGTTCCTGTCAGAAAGTAACCCCTTTTTCTGTATTTTTCGTATGCTTAAAAATTGTAGGCAGTTTCTGGCATGAATGACAACCGAAACAAAGTACCAAAAACGTTTCCTTTTCAACAAAAGAGTAAGAATCGCAGGATAAAAGAAGTTTTTGTCCTCAAGTGAAGACAAAAGATTTAAATGTTTATGTTGACACACTTACACAAAGGGGATATTGATTTTGCTTGCACGGAAACAATGGGATATTGGAGTACAATAAAGATGCAGGGAAGTAATGGGGAAGTCATTATGGTTTTTGTGGTGCAATAATGATTTTGAAGAGGACGTGGGAGATATGAAAGGTTCGAATCCAGGCCAAGTAAAATGAGTTTACCATATTTGTTTTCTGAAATGAATACGGAATTTCTTTTGGAAATGGCTAGGATGGAAAATCTTTCTTACTGCTGTTCAAAAATTTGATGTTTTTTGAAGATGAACATTCATACGTATTTACAGAGGAACTTCTTTTTGAAGGTGTTAGTCTGTATGCGTTCGGCGTGAACCTGAACCTGAACTAACAAGGCTCACCATTTAGTCAGGTCTTTACCTAACTGCCGCCTCCAGTTGCAAACTTCAAGTCGGTTAAGGTTCTCTTCTACTTGTGCGCGTCACCTAAGGAGAGGTCTTTTTCTACTGCGGGTTACATTCGAAAACTCTGCGAATTGTGTCCATTCATTCTACATGTGCTAACCATCTCAGGCGACTGATGCGCAATTTTCTGACTAGGTCGATGTCGCTATAAATAACTAAATAACTAAGACTGTATGATACTTGCAAACTCCAGACCCCATCAAGAAACTTAAGGTCCCTATCAATTTTGCAGACCGAGGTCCTACCTTTAGATAATAGATAGTATTCCACGTTCATCAAGTGATAATACATTTCATTTCATTTTCATTTGTTTATTTCAATTGGCCCGCTGTACGATAGACAAAAAGATCACCTTTGGTGAACAGGTTACAGACTACAATATTAATATTTTGGTAAAAATAGAAGAATAATAGGTCTTATTGGCGATGTTTGGCTTAATTTTTGTAATTTAAGTATGAACAGGATATCGCAAACAAGTTACAAAAAAGAAAACAATTACTAAGCAAAGCATTTCAGTTCGATTATTTTAAATGCGAAAGGACAGCTACAAAGCAACTCTTTTGTTCAAAAATTCGCCTTACAGATATGGGGAGACTATTCTAAAGTGTGAGGTGAGACAAGTAAAACGGTTTGGTGTAGATGGACTGAGAAAAAACTATCTTGTCATCAATGCGCGCGAGTTGGTAGTATAGGTATAGAAAAATGAATATGATGTCTAGATATTGGTATCATCTTTGGTTCAGAGATGACCATGATGCTATAGCTTTGCTACTGCATATTCTATAAACCCTATTGAAGAGCTCAAATAGAATAGCAATGGAAATTACAAGAGGCAAACACATTAGTAAATCATTTATAAACATAGAGAATAAGTAATGAGCTTCGAGTGGCACCTTTACGGATATAACATAGAGATTTTACTATTTAACAACTAAGACAAGATTAGATTAATTGTTATGACACACCGATTAAAGACGTTAAAGAGCTTATTACACAGAATTATAGGGTTAACTGATTCAAAGGCTTTAGAAAAGTCATGTAGTGTCAGACATGTTATGTGGTTAAGATCATTGCAAAGCGGAGGTCGTCTGTCACTTTAAGTAGTGCTGTATTACACCTGTGGCCTACACGGAAGCCTGATTGAAAGGGGGACAAAAGTTTGTTTTGTTTGATATAGTTTTTAATTTACCCTTTAGGATGAATTCAAAGGCTTTTGAAAGGAAGGGTAGTAGGTATAGCTATTGGTCTGAGGTCTGTGGTACTGCCTTTTTTAGGAAAAAGTATTATTCTGGCTTATTTCCAAGGATTGGGATATACTGAAGTTATAATTATTGTATCAAAAATATGTGTCATATGACTGCATTTTGACTTGACTGGCCTCACTTCGGTGAGTTTACGATGGCGGCCACCCTCGACATTGAAGGAGTCTTCAATCACGTGGAGTGCCCCGCCATTAAAAATGTTCTAGTAGACACTAACATTGAACAGCGCATTACAAAATGGGTTTGCAACATGCTTGCAAGCAGCAAAATAAACTGTTCCAATGGGCAAAGCTCGGTTAGAATGTCCGTAGCCAGGGCAACCCCTCAGGGGGCGAGTCATATCTCCACTCCTGTGGGTGCTGGTTATCAATGACATCATTAAAAAGCTTAGTACAATGCGTATAAGTGGCACGGCATACGCAGGGAAAATACTTAAATATTTTAGCGACATTATGGAGGTTGCCCTGAAGACGATCAGCACTTCAGCAAAAAGCTAGGGTCTCAATGCCAACTCTTCCAAACCGGAACTGGTTATTTTTACCAGAAAGTACAAGATACCACAATTCAAACTCCCAAAACTTAACAGAGTGGAACTGTCCCTTTCGGACAGTGGAAAGTATCTGGAGGTGATTCTGGTCAAAAAACTGAATTGGAATCTTAATGTAGCGGAAAGAACCAAAAAGGCATATAATGCTCCTTTTATCTGCAAATGAAGAGTAGGAACAATTTGGGGCTTCGAACCTGCTATGGTGTACTAGCGGCGGTTCAAAGAACGGCTTCCATAGCCATCACAGGTGCGCTCCGTACCACCCCTACGGCAGCATTGGACACCTTTTTACGCCTAACACCGCTTGATTTACAGATCAAAAAACTTGCTGGCAACAGTGCGATACGACTCACTAATCTGGGATACTTCAAGAGCAGTACTGAGCTACTGCCAGGCAATCCAATTCTAACGGATAAAATTCCTTCCCTGGCCAACTTCGACATTCCGTACGATATAATTTATCCGGAGAGGGAGGACTGGAAAAAAAATGCAATAATCAGGTCAAATGAAATTGCAATTTTCACAGATGGCTCAAAAACAGAGGAAGGAGCAGGTTCTGGTATCTTCTCAGAAGACCCAGAACTAAGAGTGTTCTATAAGACTACCGGACCCAAGCAGTGTTTTCCAATCAGAGGTTCTGATTCTGGTATCCGAAAGAGGTATCGCTATCTACATATAGCCAGGCTGCACACAAAGCAATGGTATCAACAAAAGTCAACTCTGTTGCAGTCAGGGGCTGTCGCACAGTGCTCAAGGCACAATGCAGTCAGGACCGAGTAAGTCTATGCTGGGTGCCAGGACACTGCGGTATTAAAGGAAATGAACTAGCGGACGAGCTTGCAAGAAAAGTAGGGCTACTCGAAAATAGTGAGGTATCCAACATCAAACCACCCCTTTGCATAGTGAAAGGCACTATCGAGAAAAACATCACAAAGACTGCAAACCTGAGGTGGTCAAGTCTTGAAGGACACAGGGTATCCAAGGTTCTTTGGCCGTTTTTTGAAGGCAAAAGATCTAGGAAATTAATTAAATTAAACAGGAATAAACTTAGGACAGTAATAGGAGTCCTGACAGGACACTGTCTCCTGGGGCAGCACGCAAAGAGACGCAAATTGTCATATACGGATATCTGCAGATTCTGCGGTGATCTGCAAGCTGTTGAGGACATAACACACGCAGTGTGTGAATGTGAGGCAATATCGCGTAGTCGACGAAAATTTTTAGGGAAATACTTTTTCGAAACCCTAGAGGAAATAGACGGCACGAACTTCAAAAGCCTTCTTTGCTTTTGCCGGGAAATTGGGTATTTCACCAGGGCGGTTGTTTCGGTTTTTGCCATGTCAAGGCAAATTCCGCTGATTCCACAGGGATCGCGATGGGCCCATTTTGGTGCCTGGTGTCTGTGTGATGGCATATCCATATACCCCTTTTTAACCTAACCTAACCTAAATAACCTAAATAGCCTCACAAGTATCTATCAAAGAATATTATTGCCGACATCGAGAAAGCTTCTTCAGAATTACTAAGTGTAAGAATTGAGAAGAACATTGGGCTGTCGTCGGTATTGCATCAACAAAATTTTTATTTATCTCTTCAACATTAGCATCAGGACGAGAGATGTTTTGCTAATGCCAATCTTCCGAACTTCGTTCCAGAGCAGTTGAAAAGGTTGATTTGAAGCAAATCTGTTAGCAAAATACAGACATTTGCCTTTTTCAAGATGACATGAACTGGATTTCTGGATTTTATGAATTCGTCATGCATTTTGGTATACCGGAAGAGTTCTCAGCTATACAGAATACAGTAATTCTTTAATGATACTCGCTAGGAAAAAGAAAAGTCCTTTGAAAGTTTGAGAAAAAAGCAAATAATCCTTCTAGAGCGCATCTTTTTCTATCCATCACATCGGAAAGCATTTTCACCATATCTGTATGAAAGATACGAGACGAAAGAACACTTGGGTTGATGGCTTTCAGAGTTAGCCATAGATTTCAATTCTTTTGTTATTTGGATCTATGTAATACAGGTGTGAATACGACCTATAGTTCTGCGTAAAGTAGTTTAAGCAATGCCCATTTGCTGACTTTGAAGGCGAATCCAGGTGTTTGGCGCATCTCGAATACTTTAACTTACAGTGGTAATGCAACATTAATTAGGTGGAGGCGCGCACGAAGACTACAATAGGTGGGCACATCTAGTGAATTGACGACAATACTCGAACTTTGAATCCCAAACGTTTGGTTGGGGACATAAAGGGAGACAAAATCACTAGTTCAAATATATAGCGATTGAACTCTTCAAGGTCCAGAACGGTATTTCAGTCCATGTACTTACAGTTTTCAATATCGAAATACATAATATTCTTTTTACTGAGCTAACATATCGTCACAAAAGTGGACCATATACCTGCGATAAAAAGGGATATAATCTATAAGCCGCTATGAAAACAGTGAATAAGGATTGGAATTGAATGGGCTACTGCAATTACGACAATTAAAAGGACCAGCTATAGATATAGCTTTAACTATAAATTTGCTACCGATTAACGCGTTGATAATGGCTGTCCCTCAGGTTTCAGACAAACAACTCTTTTTCTGATACCTACATGTGTAAGTCACATGGTATTTTGTCAAGTCAGAAACTACGATACTACGTATTGAAATTGTTAAAATTCACTGCACAAATAGCAACAATTTTATTGAAACAGTTCGAAGTGTTAAAAGTTTTCTAGATCGAAGTGAAGCATCTTCTTGTCCAGCAGATGTTAAATTGGTTCGCTAATAATAAGGATTAAGTCAGTGATGTGAGGAATAGAATAACTAGGAATATTCCTTGTGTAGACAGAAGTGTCACCGAAAATCCACCGACGTCGATCTCAAGAGTTGCCTCATTTCAAAAGCAACGTCCCACCAAATTTTGCATAAGGACTTAAGCCTTAAGCGGGTAAAGATAAATTCACGCAAAGACTTAAACCTGCCGCCCATCAACAGTATTGTTTAACCGAAACATCATTCTAAGCGATGTATCATATTTTCGTTTTCAAGGCTCATTTGTGTGGCCGGAACTGAAAAGTTGAATGTGGGCGTTGTTTATTTCAAACAACAAAGCCTTCAAATAGCGAAGATCCACAATAAATTGATGAAATAGTGCCGCAAGTGTGTGAAAATGTAATGAACAATTTGGATCTGTCACAGTGGTCGTAAGGATCATTTACATAGCTGATATTGAATTTAACTATTAATGGTAATCTTTCCACTACCGATTGAAATAAAGATCGAATTTTATTTCATGAAAAATACGTGATGTAAAAATAAAACCGCTTTACTATTGATAACCCATAATTCATGGCAATTGGGAAAAAGATACAAAAATCTAACGATAGATGGTGCAGACCAGTTAAAGGTATTTCAACCCACAGCCATTTTCACGAATCATTTCTTATCATCTTAATACGACAAAAAAAAAAAATAAAAAATAAATAAATAAATAAAAATCCCATAAACTCTGGTAATGTAAGAAACTGAAACGAACAGGGATACTTACACATATTATATCGAAAAATATCCAACAAAAAAACATCCTCATAGTGGATAAATCTTCCTGTTTTTATTTTTTGTATCTACTCGCTAACTTTCTTCCAATCCAATACATATGTTATGTACGAGTACGTATTGCTTATTATGGTTCTCTATAAATTTTCAGCCCCTACAGCCATCAATCATTATCTTCAACGTATGTGTAGACAATTTCATTCAATTTCCAATCTCCCTCTCAAAAGATACATCTGAATGTAAGTTGTAGTCTGAGCAGTCATTTTACGTGGGTCAAAATGAAGACGAAACGGTGAATGGAAACCCAGAGGAAAGGGAATATTCCAATATAAAATCACCGCCCAAGACTAATGCCAATACTAGCGATGAATAAGGCTGACGAGGTTCCAGCAAAAGTGGCATCTTCCTCTGCTAATAGGCAAACTGCCCTTAGCCAAAAGTAATAATGCCAAGGAAATTGAATTGAAATGGACGAATGGGATGTAAATTTGACGCAACTGATTTTTTAATGACATGTTCCCTCTCATCTTCTCTCTTAGTAGGTTTTTTCTTTTTCTTCCAGTTTTTACTCGTAAGGATTTTTTTTCCTTCGAGAAAGGCAACCGTTTTGTGCAATCGAAATGGAATTTGATAATAAGGGTCTTAACCCAGGAGAGATGATTTTTGGGAAGGAATTTTTCTGGAGCTGTCCACTTTTTTTTCTGAATTGCAGTTCTTCTGACTTAATTGAAATTGATGAGGGGAAAGTTGTCGACTTTTTATGGAGTTAATATCTTTTCATCCATTCTCTGTGACAGATATGGGTATAAAGGTATTTACTGTCTGGGAAAGGATGGTAATTTTCTGGTTTCATTTGTTATATTTTCATTTATGATTTTCCCTTAAAACGCTGAGTTTTAACCTGAACTATATATATATAGAGACACTTTTCAGCACTGCCAAATACAAATCTATCATTTAAAAAACAAAATGCTGTGAATACATATTCGTATTTTTTAAAATTGTAAAAAATTAATTTGTAATACTTAAAAGTATTCAACTAGTTTCATAAATAGATGAAGACAGCTAGCTCGAATAAAGCGCAATCGTGAAGTCCAACTTTCGACAACTTTATCGAGCAATAGGGGCCATACTATATATCAGCAATAACACGGCGAATGTTGACTTCCAAATTGTCCAACTTCTCTGGTTTATCAGCATAGACTAGTAATCTAAAAGTGTGAGATCATAGTATGGTGGGGGCTAGTTCACAGGTCCATAATGATCAACAAATATTTACCACAATAAATTGATGGCCATCTTGTTGAAACCAAAGTTCTGTCACGTCAATGCCATTCAACTGAGGAACGAAGAAGTCAGAAATCATAACGGTAACATTCTGGCCGGCATCATTTTTATATGAGCCGATGATTCCACCGGTGATTAAAGCACACGAAACAGTAAGTAATGTCGTCTCGACAAAGGCTTTTTCTCCACTACAAATTCAGCAATTTTGCTTGTTTACATATCCATTTAACCAAAAATGGGCCTCATCTGAGAGTAAAATGTTGCGTTAAAAATAAGGATCAAGCTGAATCATGTTTTCGGCCCATTCACCGTAAACCATTACGCTTTTAAGCCAAGATCTTTCAGTAAAATCTTCCACAAAGCGGATGGGTATAGCTGTGCACAATGCACGAATCGACTCATTCGGTTTCTCCTCAACACTGCGCTCAACAAAGGTAAGAACTTTTTCCGTTCGAACTGTTTATCGTCTTTGGGGATGCGTATTATCCACTAGAGGGTACGTGGTGCGAAAACGATACATCGTGCTCCGAATAACTTGTTCCTCAGATGGACGAAACGAATGTACGATAAGTTTAGCAAACCGAACCATGGTTTCCGAAATAAGTTTGCACACTTTGTTTTGGCGTTAATCTATTCATCGTAAAATGTACTAGCCACAAATAAACTTTCAACTGTCAAATGACACTGTTGTCAGTTTAAAAACCAATATTACAATACATGACATCCGTAGCCCTGGAAACACATGTTTCCAGTAAGGATTCTCTGAGCACTTGCATGCTATCTTTTTAGATATCGTAAGTGTTAGACACGGAGTTTTCGCACTTCAAAGAAATGTTAGCCTGGATAATGTAAGCAAATGTTCGGGGTCCGCTTCTATATCTCACATATACTCATGATATACTGCAAGAATAAGAGACCGTTTTAGTTAAGGTTGTTGATGGCACTGCTCTACTAGCAGTATGTAAGACGATTGAGGAAACAACACCTTAAATACAACGGCCTCTTAATAATGTCACATATATGAATTAATAAAGGCCCGCTGAAGTAAACTTTGCTTACAGAAAAAACGAGAAGGTTGTCTACCTCCATAAACTCAGTCTGTACTTTGTTCGGAAACGACACTCCGCATACAGTTAAAATGGAAATCGCACGTAAAACAGAAGCATAAAGAACTCGAAAACAAGTACGGAGAAATGTGCTGGTTACTTGCAAAATATTCCAAGTTTATTATTATAAAGTGTATTGCAACAAGTGGTGTGGGATTTGTTTTTTGAATAAAACGAACAATTGTTGAGGTATCACTGAAGCCTTTATTGCTTCATGAAATAGACACATGGGGATTATTTACAATATTGTTCAAAACTGATTAACTTATGTTTAGAGATGAAACTACATATACCATCTACTACGACTTGTTTCTTAATGCTTTCTATGTGATTGGACGACAGTTTTCTGCCTGTTTTTTATTGCCTCTCTAATGGATTGGTCGTACAACTGCCTCTTTGATTTTTTTTTGCCAGCGGCTCTTATTTCAGCTTCTCCTGGGGCTTTTTGGGCATTATGTCTATATATCAAATTCTTTGCTTCAATACACTCCATATCTCCCAAGAATATTGAATCACGAATCACAGTTATTTTGTGGTTCAATTTCACTGCGTTGATGGTGTGTATTATAGATGCAAGAAATGACATTTGGTCAGAGAATTCGGAATTACTACACCATCTTTTAAGGACCAAACCGCATTTAAATAGCGAAATATGCTGGTACTTTCATTGGAAAGAAACACGTTTACGAGCACTTCATGATAGACAATTTGCTTGATAAGTCGGAACTTATTTGTAGCAGCAAGCACATTCATTGAATTGGAATCTCGCACTACTATGAGCACGCGCTTGCGATCCTCAGATTTCACCTTGTCTCGAAGGAGAACAAACAAAAAAATATGTTTATTTATATATTTTGCAAAAAGTCTTGGCTTAACGTCCGTAAAATATTGTATTACACTCAGAGCTTAAGTCTAAAGACCATCGCACACGTCGAACTTTCGCTGATTAGGCTCGTTAAGATCGGGATTTTCGCCGGAAATTCATCCTCAGTGAGGAGGCCTTGTTTATTGGCCTTGTTAACAAGCAGAACTGCCGTATTTGGTCAAGTGGCTAGCCGAAAGTGTTCCATCAATAGCTATTGTATACGAAAAAATTCAATTGGACCCTACTCCTGCCCGAATGATGATCTTATCCAATTTTTTTAGATACTTACTGAAGACAAAGTGTGAAATGGTCCTTCCAGTTGGCTGCCCCGCTGGTACGATTTAGCACCTACGACTGTTTTCTTTGCTCCTTTGCCAACATTCTACGTGAAACTCGTGGAATATTGGCCGGATTATGCGAAAAAGTCATAAAAAAAGCGGAGGAAAATTGAATGACGTCATAACTCATAGCGAGAAAACCCGTTGAAGAATAAAATTTCGATAGAAATGTTAGAAACTGGTCCGAGGATTATGTAAAAAATATGTTTGTCATGTCTTTCGATAGTAAAGTCTTATTAAATTATTCAGATTCAGAACAAAGCACGTGCCTCTGGAAGACCATATACACAGTACAAAGAAGATAAGTCAAACTCTTTCAGACTGCGTGTCGACATCCCGAAATTTGTAAGTTAAATACATTTAGCTATCGGTGAATACCTGTGCGGGTTTCAATCCGAATATTTTGATAATAGCGCATGAAAATTAAACTAGTCAAAAAGTCGCAGAAGGCTTTAGTATATCCCTAATACATACTCGTATATTCTGGTATGGCATATGAAAATAGACTTAAGAGAAGGGCAACATCTGTTTAAAAGGTGCATCTGTAAGACTATGAAAATCAACGCAAAGAATACAGCTTTTTAATTATTTTTAAGCCGTTGGCACCGACTAAAAACCTCATCTGGCCGCATTGGCTTTGTGTGAGGCATGCCGACATATGATGTAGTTCAAATTAAACTTAAAATAACATAGGGAAAAATAGTTTCGAAAGATCGCTAGAGTTCTGGAAGGCACTAAGATCTCAAAAAGTATCCGAGACGTATAACAGATTGTACGCGATACGTACGATGACGTTTAAACGAAAGTTCAATGCGCAGCGGGAATAACTAGAGGTAAAATTTAGAGTACACCAAGGCAGTGTACAAAGTTCGTTACTTGTTAACAACACTTTGACGAGTCCAAAACGGCTTTACTTCTTTTCGCCGATGTTATCGCTATCAAAGCCACTAATATTTGGACAAAAGCGCTAGAAGAAAACGGCTAACGAATCAGCATGACTAAGAACTAATATTTGAATTACCGTTTTCCAAATACTCAAAATCAACCCCTAATATCTATTAGAAAGTGTCGAAAGTATCCACGTTATGAAATTTCGGACTTAGCGCTGAGTTTCCAGAGAGGCCCAAATTTAAACCGACGATCGAAGAACAGGCCGAAAAAAAGTTCTAATGCAAAAACATCAGTAAACTCTTGGCCTAGAAAGAGAAAGTCAAAAACAAAAAAAGTATCAACCGCACAGGCCAATGCACTAGGCAATGCAGATAGGTGGGAGAAATATGTAGCAGTGTAGATACAATTGAATGCGTTGTATACATACATACATATGTACATTAATAAAATTAAAAAGAGGGGCATGATTAAAAATATATATATATGGATGACTAAACAGAATTCATTTTTATCAGCATTTCGAGAACAAATACATAATTCAAATTTCTGTTTACATACCGATATAAAAACTGTACTAAAAAAATAATATATTCAAAGAAAAACAATTTCGTTAAAGTCTGGCGGCGAAAAACTAAAAATTTAGTATAATTAAAGACAAGAAATATTCGTATAACCTTCATCAATTAATTACTTTTCGAGTGTCAAAAAGAAAGAAAAATCTTTAAAAATTTA
This sequence comes from Volucella bombylans, assembly GCA_949129095.1. Taxonomy (NCBI): domain Eukaryota; kingdom Metazoa; phylum Arthropoda; class Insecta; order Diptera; family Syrphidae; genus Volucella; species Volucella bombylans. Next base: position 111,963,547 of record OX422143.1, on the reverse strand, counting down.
TTTCGTTTACTTTTTTGTTGTCTGTTGGGTATCTTGTATTTTCTATCAATTTTTCTGTCAGCGAACTTATCATTACCATTGTTTCCGTTATCAGCAAATATATATGACCAAGTTTCCCATAACCACAACGTCTGAATAGCTCTTTTCAATCATTTCCAAATTCAATACATTATAAATAATTAAGTTCTTCGAATACAACTAAAAATGTGTGTACGTGCAGTTTACCTACAATATGAAGCGTGTTTATTTATTAATTAAATGTGCTACAAATACACTGAATTTGCATTGCATTTCTAAGATACTCGTTCATTCATGTGAATGGTGGTGAATTTCGAATAACATACACAAGAGGGGTTTAAAGTTCTAAAAGTTGTAAAAATAATACAGTATATGTACAATGTACACACATACATACATTAGCGAATAATTCAAAATTGTAAAGCAGTTCCGGAAACTACTCAAAGAACCAAAAATATTCATACAAAATAATGTTACGTATACGCCCCCAAAACACAACTTACAAATATTATTGTTCATAGTCGTCCACATGTTAGTTTGAGTTTATTGGTGATGAATATTTATTGTTTTGCGAGATTTTTAATGCCATACAGTATGAATGATGATAGTTGGAAAAGTTTTATTTACGGATACTAGCACGCGGTCTAATTAACTGTTTGCCGCATCAATGTGAAGGGGAACTGATCTACGGGTCTAAACTTGTACTGCAATAAGAAGTTGCTTCAATTTTGTTTTGTCGATCTGGTAACACCAATTATTGGGTATGGTGAGAGAGACTTAAAATCTGATTTTTTTTTAATTTTGAAGTTGTCGAAACTCCTTTTGGGAAATTTCAGCATGATCCCAAGTCCACGGGTGTAAAAATGTTTACCTTTCTATTTTTACGAATGTCTTTGTGACATTTTGTTGCTGTCAGACGGATACGCGAAAATGTACAGGGTCTTCCAGTACGAACTTCTGAAATTTGGCAGTTCATAGCGGCCATATTGTTGAAGCTACATCTGTCAAATTGGCTGTTATTTATTTAGTCTGGTTTGCTAAATCACCATGGACAGACTTCAACAACACTTGCAATTGATAAAATTGTTTTATTAAAATGGATGTTCTGTTCGGGCAACGTTCCGCGCGCTTCGCCCATTTTAGGGTCGTCATAATCGTCCTACCGAGAGGACTATTCGCAGTGTGGTGGATAAATTTGAGTCCACTGGTTCAGTAAACGATAAACCAACACCCTTACATCGCCGCTATCCGTGAGAGTGTGCAGGGGAATCTGAGGCGGTCGATTTCGCTTCGCTCACAAAAACTCGGCCTTTCGCAGACCACAACTTGGCGAGTTTTGCATCGTGACTTGGGCCTGCACCCGTACAAAATTCAACTGACCCAGAAACTGAAGGTAAACGACCATAGACGATGACGTGTGTTTGTTGGAAACTGACCCTAATTTTCACCGAAAAATCATCTTCAGTGATGAGGCCCATTTCTAGATGAATGCATGTCCACAAAAAAAATTGTCGAATTTGGGACGATACCAATCCATATTTCTTTGAGAACCACGTCGGAAAGGCCATCAACGTCAACGGCGAGCACTATAGGTCGATGATTACCAACTTCTTTTGGCAGCGAATTAGACAGCGCTACGTGCCACACAGCTCACGTTACATTGGAAATTCTGCACGAGTGATTTGAGGGCATGGTCATCTCACGTGGAGGTGATGTGAACTGGTCACCGAGATGGGGCGATTCGACCCCGTTAGACTTTTTCTTGAGGGGTTTTTTGAAGTTGCAGGTCTATACGATAAGCCACAAACCACAAGGGCCCTCAAAGCCAACACAACCCATACCATCGTTCAAATTCAGCCTGATTTATGCGCCAGAGTCATGGAAAATTGGACATTTCGGATGCGCACCACCAAGAGAAGCCGCGGCGGGCATTTGAACGATTTTATAGTCCATACAAAATGGCATCGATAGGCCTTTCAAATGAATAAAAAAATTTCGATGGTACTCGAACCTCACACACACTTTCTTTTACTTATATTTAAAGATAGGAAGCGCTTAATGAAAGACCCTTTATATGCCCGACATGAAATTTTATACAAAATTTTGCAATCAATAAAAAATCGCCCTCCAACTGATTTACCCTATATCAAATTCCTTATGTCGCCTTTGGCAAAGTCGCACTCTCCACAGGTTAGACTTTGGTTGTCTTTCATTTTATTGAACAGAATCGCAAGTCATTTACACTCAAGATTTGGGATTGCCACCCATTTTTCGCATATGTGATCCGGTCCGACTACACGCCCTGGTTCATTCGCTAACTTTAGTTTCCATAAACTCTACCCGTGTGCGACAACGAGAATTTTTCATTAATTTGATTTGATTTTCGCCTCAAATCACTTCTTTTATCCATTGCAAATTTCGGTAAGCAGGTTTTCCTGCTCGTCTTCAATATATTTCGACTTGTGAATATTTTCTTCGTTGTGCCACAATCTCGAAAATATTAGCCAATTTTCACAACTCTCCCTATTATCCCATGTGCTCTGTCTACCGCTTGTTCTGCATATTTTGCAAAGTTTGGAACACAAGATGTTCGCCAGTCCACGCTTAAAAGTGTTGACTTTTTGTATTTTCTGTCATATTCGACTTATCGTTCCTCTACCACGTTTTTTTTTATTTAGCCCCCTAATGTGAGTTTGCCGTTGTGTGTATGGTAAAACCTGGGGATTAACCCTATTGGATATATACAATGAGGATACGACCCTCATCACCATCATTACTTACTCCTCATCAGTTGTATGGTGAAACAAAATAAAAGAGAGATCTGCCATACAAAAGCTGCTGCGGCCATAAAGATTTGCATGGCGGAATGCACACATACTCTACAGCAGCTATAGAACCCTTAATTGGTTTAACTCCACTCCATCTCTTTATAAAAAAGATGACAATTCGCAGCACGGTCAGGCTACTACAAACAGGAGAGATTAATCACTCCCATCACAGGGATCAAATAAATCTTCTCTCCGAAATCCCCGAGCTTGACATAATCTGCGCGGTAAACGACCGCCTACCAAAGACTATGTGCTTCGGCAGAAGATAGTGATCACAAACATGGAACTACAAAAACCTACCCTCAAACCTTAAGGATATCATATGATATACGGATGGATTCAAGTGGGCGCTGATATACTCGTATATGGTCCAAACACCAGAATATCGGTACTAATGGGAAAAAGTCAAAGCGTATTTCAAGAGGAAATATTTACGCTGTGCTATGCGCAAACCTCATCCTCGGTAAAGGTGTTCCCTTCCGCATGCTAACGAAAAGTCTGCTCTAACCTCAATGACTCCAAATCAGTCTTGCACAGTTTTAATACACTATAAGTTCTCTAGCATAAGAACAAAGTAAAGCTTTAGTGGGTCATAAGGATATTGTCGGAAACGATATACAAAATGATTTTTTTATTGACCCTTAGCCATTCTGTAATTTTCCGAACTCAGCAATAAAGAGTTGGGGGAACAAAATGTATATATCCCAGAGCTTCGGCAGGCTAAAAGCGCCGTCAAATGGCGGAAGTATCCCTACAAGTCAAAAGGGATGATATCAGAAGATTGGTTGGATTTCTAACCGGACTCTGACACCTTCGATATCACCTAAACAAAATAGGTCTTATTCAGGAAACTGAATGTCGACTTTGCATGGAAAACTGCGGAACACATTTTATGTCTCCTAAGTGGCTCACGGTGACGAAACTTCCGCAAAGAAATGTTAATCTCTGTGTAAATTCTCAAAATCCATCATCTCCATCAGAGAGATTCTTCTCAATTTCGTCAAAATCTTTTCTTCGTAATATGAATATGTAGTATGTACTGATTTTGTGGTGCAAAAGATCTTGTAAATCGGCGTGACACCGCATGATTCATGGGTCTAAAAGTACAGACCTTGTTGTTTCGAAAACATGTCTTATATAGGATTTTGCATAAGTAAGCTAGCGAGTATTTTTCTTCGTATTCCAAGAGGAAAGACAGAAGGGTTATGCTTACTGTCTCTGAATTATCCACAGGCTGAGTTGCTCAAGATGTCACAGTAGATAAGAATTCGCCCCTTTTTTTGATTCCAAAAAAGTACTTAAAACATACTTGGTTGCATTGCCTTTTTGTTTTTAACCTGTTTTTAGCAGAAAGATGGTATCCAATATTTTTGATTGCTCGAATAGGTCATATTTATGCCATCTTCTTGATAAAAGTGGGCTCAGATTGAAATGAATTAAGCCACCGTTCTAGTATCGGAGAAGATACGGTACACCTCTATGATTCTTTCTTGATGCAAATGCTGTTTTTGGAACATAACATGACAGTTATGTATGTTCTGAAACTGCCTAGATTGGCTACATTTAAAGTTATACAAACAAGTCGATCCCAGAAAAATATAGAGAAGGCATATGTATTTGAAAAGGAAAAAGTTAACTACCAGATATGAGACATGAAAAAAAGGAGAAGATGAGTAGAAGCTCTGAAGGACCCTAACGACTATTTAAGGAATTCCACACTTCAAACTAGCGAAGGCAATTTGTTTTTTTAACTTTCAAAAGACTGTTGATTATATTGAAGATAGAATTGTATCAATTAATGTAAAACTATGTACGTCCGGCGAGTCAGCGGTCTAGACATCAGTGAAACTTTTACGTAAATATTGGTGCAACAAAATATAATACAAACACTTTTGTATTACATACCAGCACCTTCACAAGAGTTCAGCATGTAATTTTCGAAGCTTCATAATTTATCACTTGGGTGAAATGAAGCTTGTTATGATACGAGTATTTGGAAGACGGTAAGCACCGTATATACTATTTTTTAGTGAAAAAGATAAGATACTTAGAGGATAATGGCTTTTATTTTTTATTTAAATTTTAGTTATTCGAGGTTCCTTAAGGAACAAAGATTTGATTATAAATATAATACAAATTTTGTTCCGAAGGAGTTTTACTATTTAAGTAGTGCTGCTTTATAATCCAAAGTAACAATATACCCCACAATTTGGGTCTAGTTGTCAGGCAAAGTATATATGGCTATTCCTGTTGCAAAGAAGTGAACGTTTCAAAAAGATCTGACGGATTCAGGAGTAATTATCACAGTTTTATATTGGTGAAGACGGAACTGTACACATAGTTGCACAATATCTACCACAACCGTACATACGTACGGATGTAAAGCTTATTTATTTTTCTAAGAATTCCTACAGATACATATGTCCTTATTCTATTGTTTTGAACTCTCTAAGCCTGAAAAACAGAGGAGATGAAAAATATGTTTAAAGTGACATGTAGAACCACACAGTTGAAAACATTTTAGTATGAAATCTAAATCACTGGTTTTGAGGACAATCAAGGAATATACAATATAAAATTTACGATTTTCTTCGATTCTACTGGCGTATACGTAACATTCTGTAGAAATTAGACTTGATTTTTGGAATTCAAGCCTAAATAGTTTGTGATTTACCAGCTCAAGACATAGCCTTACGAAGAGTAATCAAGTGGCGCCATATCGCACGATCGCATAGGCCGATTCCGTGGTCTACCTCGCGGTATAAAGTTGTCGTCGAATCGAGGTCGATGGTTTCATGGGTTGAATGTCACATAGCGCCATTCTACTAGAATCACATAATTGTCCATATAATTGATGTTATCATTGTGAAGATTACACTAAACAGTGCAATTTGATGGGTATAACTGAGTCTCATGATGCTCTTCTATAATTGCTTACTCAAAAAATTACAATTTTGCTTTTACACAAAATCTTAAAAAAAGAAATCAACTTCAAACTGCTCAAGAGTGTAATCCGCGAACTTACGTCACAAGACATGATCCTGTGGGTATTATTTCTGCACTGAGTAAACCTAATACGAAAGAATTTCGAGATCTTTTCGCAAAATTTTCCTCAGAGTGAACGGAAAACGTGACAGAGCTTTGGTTTCAATAAAATGCGCAACATGTCACACGGCGCGCGACACCATGAGTTTATTGCGAGAAACATTTGCTGAGCGCATAATTTCGCGTAATGGACCTGTGAACTCTCCTCCACGATCGTGTGATCTCACACCTTTAGATTACTTTCTTTGGGGGTATGTGAAGTTACTAGTTTATGCCGATAAACCAGAAACGTTGGACAGTTTTGAAGTCAACATTCGCCGTGTTATTGCTGATATACGAGTATAGTTGCTCGATAAAGTTGTCGAAAATTGGATTTCACGATTGCGTTTCACTCTCGCTAGCCTTAGCGCGCACGGAACACTATCTATTAAATAAGGCTAATATCATAGACACTACCATAAGCTCCAAGAGTCTTATTTCATATTGAATTTTTATACCTCTAAAAAAAACACCCTTTATGTATAAAAAAAAGGAAATTCTAACGCCGCAACCAATCGCAAACCTCCAAAAGTGAATAATTGAAGAATCCTAACACTGCATACGAAAGTGACAATACAAAAAAGACTGTTGGTGGAGAGGCTCTGATCTAAACTGGAATGTCTTTTCATTAGCTTAATCATTTTTGAAGATTTCTACCACATGTGAAAAAAAAAGAAACAAATACCGACTGATCTGGAAGTTAACTATTAAATACGAATATGACTGAAGGCCATAAGCCCCTACTATTTTTATCCCAAATATGTTTCTCATATTATAACCCTCTTTTTTGTAATGACGATTCTTTTCAGCAGCATGTATCAAATTCACATATAATGTGCTCGTACGTACTCATATACGAGCTATAGTTGTTCTTGCCCTAAGCAAATTAGAAAAATATTCCCCCCTACAAGTTCCTTCGAATCACCACCAAAATCATTTAAAATTTTCAAGGTTCCTCGAAAATTTAAAGTTATCTTTTAAGATGCAAGAACTAAGAGACCCAAAGCAATAATGTTCTTAAGAGCATCAATTAATTACGCAATGGTAGGGCATTTTGTCTGATTTTTTAAAGTTAACCAGTTGCATCCGTTTACGTCGTAGCAAGCAGAATCTTAATTGGTACTTTAGTTCAGCTAATTTTTCTAAGGATTTCGACAAATATTAAAGTGAATGTCTTTTTAATTTTAATAATACTTGTGCCCTGTAAATACCATATGTCATAGATACTGCAAAAGTAACTACATGTCACTATTGACAGCTTAAGTCTTAACACCCAAACCCGACATTGCACGAGTATTCTTTTTTATTTCGGGGCAGGAAAACGTTAATGTTTTTTGACAGAAATTAGTAAAGAATTTTTTTTTTATCAATTTTGAAACTACTTATATATAAACCAGCAATTGTGATTGGAAAACTTATTAGGAAAAACTGCAACCCAATGGTTTTGTGACTAAGAAAACTACGTAATGTCAAAAGAAACTTCGAACCTAAATTCTGCGGCTGACAAAGAGTCATTACTAAAAAAGAGGGCACATAAGTTTTGATCAAGTTCCGAGTATGGTCTCGGGATATAAGTGATGTTGCGAAGGTATAATCCAAAATTGATTGCATTGCCAAATAAAATCCCTTTGAATAAATGGCCAAAGTACAGATAACTTATTCGAAATAACCACCACATGAGGAGACCGCCATAAAACTCAATTAAGTGCAATGTATGGTGAACAAAACACGTTGCCGTTTAAGTTCGACAAAAAAAAAATGTACATTTAAAACATTTGAAAAATTACATAAACAAAAGTTAACTTGGTGATAAAAAAAAACACAAAACAACAAATAAATCAAAAATTGTGAAGTTTGAAATTGGTGAAGACATATGCGAGAATGCAGACAACGTCGGGCGCCAATTTTTCTATTTATTTTTAAACGATCTATTTTATTAAATACTTTTTTTCTACTTGGTGAATAAGAGTGAATATAAAATGTAGGAGAGAAAAAATGTGAAATATGTGAGAGAAACTAAAAATAAAAGAATAAAACAACAAGAACAAGTGTACATCTTGTTGCTTGACTCAAAAGCATCACTATCAGCGTAGTAGTATCTTGAAGGCAGATTTCGCAGTGTAAAAGAAATGAAAAAAAAAGACGAAAAAACGAAGACGAAAAAAGGATTCTATCTGAAAAACACACCTTAACTCCGAGGGCAGTTTAGTGTTTCTTGCCCTTTAATTGTTTTTTATTTTTTATTTTTCTTTCGCAGTTGCTCAGGATGAAGAGGATAGTAGAGTATATGTATGTAAATATATATTTTGCTTTTATTTTCATTTATTTATTTATTTTTGTTGTGGTTATCCTTTCTGTGTATACACAAGCACTTCACAGTAAACAGAAACGAGTATCTACTCAACTTCAAATGAGCCCTTAAGGGCAACAAATTACATACTCCTTGCAAATTGATTTAACTTTTAACTTAATAATTTTACATTGAGGATTTTATTTTTAAAGAAAAAAAAAAAAACAAAAAAAAACACACACACAAAACCACGGACGAAGGCTATTTTTTGACGAACAAAAACGACCTAGTAACCGAGATGTGCACACGGATAGATTGTCGAATCACGAGTCGAAAACTAGCTCCGGGTACGAATACAAATACGATGCCGAAAACGAATTCTCATTTAGGAAGCAAATCACTTATATCATTCCGAGAATGTGAAAAACTAAAACAATAAACGAAAAAGAAAAGGCGAATAAATCCTCTTCTTGTTTGATATTATTTTATTTTCTTTCTTTTTTTCTGATTCTGATTTGTCGTAGAGATATTTTGAAGATACGTTCAAATAATCACGACCGTACAACGCCCGTAGAAAAGATAGACTGAAGAAAATCAAGGATTTGTGCCTTGAAGTAAACCGAAAACGAGCATCTGGACTCACCAAGTCTAGGGATGTCCTGATGACATACACAGAAAACCAGATAAGAGAGGAGAGTTTTTTTTTTTTTGTTTTAGATGCTGTGGTGAGTTTTGTATCCTAGAAATAAGAGATGTCGTTTTCAAAGGACAGATTTTTCTCTTCGGAAAGTTTTGAAATCCAAATAAATATAACGGATAAAAGAGTAGTGTCATCCGTGTTACTATTTGCATCTCTCTTATATAGGTATATGTATGTAAGTATCACGCTCCCTACAGGGCAGTAATGTCCTCTCTCGCATGATGCTTTACGCAAAATCGTAGGAAATTCACCATGCAATACCACGCCATCCACAGCATCAACAAAAGGTATCCGCATTGGGCGCCATCTAACAGATTTACGTGGCAGCTCCTTATCAGTAAGGAAGTGATAGGAAAATTTTGAATGGAAGCAGAAAAAAAATATTCTTCCAGGGCGTGCGCCTTCTCATAGGTGATTGGAATGTATACTTTTTTATTTATTTTTTTTCTGTTCTATTCATACCACGACTGTGAAAGTCAGGACTACATTGGATGAAGATGAAGGATTTTCCTATCTTAATTTCTTTCTACACTTTTGTTTTGCACTTTTTACCGCCATAAAAGCGATCAGTGGTTGAGAGGATTTTTTTCCTTTTTTTTCCAGCTAAGCTTTGAACCCATTCAGTGAATGTGAATAAGCAAAAGGATATCCCACTAGGATTAGTTCTGCCGTCCATATCACTTCTATGCAAATCATTCTTAATATCATCCTCATCCTCATCCCATTTCGAGTGCTCGTATTTCGTGCTTTTAATTTCTCTCTCAGGACTTGAACGAGAGGTTTCTGACAGACGGTGTAACCCATACATCCTTGTATATGTGTGAGTAGACAAGTCTAAGGAATTATTAAAGCGAGACATGTGAATTAGTCAGCTTAATTGTGAGTATCAAAGTAACTAGGCACTACCAAGCTCTCACTAATGAACTGTACAGATTTTTTGCGAGTTCAGTGGTTACAAGGATTCCTTTTGGCTAAGGACACGGAGTACCTTACGTGAAACAGGGTGCAAGTAAAGCACGAAAACACACAGGTACGAACATTTGTGACATACGCTCTGCTCTGGCGTATGTGGCTAATAGGTGGGGATACAAATTTGTTCGGTTTGTTTGTTTTTTACTGGTTCCGCTTCCGCCTTTAGCGTATAAGTGCTTTCCTAGAGGCACGGAAGAATAGAGAGAAAGAGAGACTCACTTCAGTTGACTGCGAAGTTTGTCAGAATAAACATCTGAAGAGGTATTATTAAGAAGAGGTACTCCTGGTGGTGGTTTTTCTTTTCTCTTGAAGCAACAACAAGGAGTTTGAGGCTCAGTAGGGCATTGTTGTGAGTTAACATATGTAATAGGGTTGTGGATGTTAAGATGTTATTTAAAAACAAAAATGTAATTATGTACATGAAAAAGAGACGTGTGCTTTAAAAGTAATACAAATTGTTTAGCTAAAGGCAAACAAACTGGGAAGCCACTTGAATTTTTATACAAATTAACCACGTGTATGTAATCGGGACAAACGTTGGGGTAGTTCCTTTGAAATCTGAGGCAAAGTTAAAGGAAGTAGTTATGGAGATCGACAATATGGGACTATTTAATACAAAAAACGATTGTATACACTTTGAGATTTTAAAAATGCGATAATCCCACATATTTTTGTTTCGTGGACAGAGTTAAGAGTGAAGTTAAATTAAGTTAAGAGTGCGTAAAAGTGTAAAGTAAGTTCATTGTGTCCAATTGAGTGAAAATGCCTCCAATTGCGATCAAAAGAAAAACAAACACTCTTATTAGAAGTGAAGTACAAAATCATTGAGTAGATTAAAAAAGGTGCGTCAAACTTCATTTATTACTTATTTAAAAAACAGGAAACTCCTAATAATGGACAAAGTAAGAAATTCCTTTTTGCCAGTGTAAAACAAAACGCTTCATATTGCTGAATTTCCAAGAATGGAAAGTATGCTTTATGCTTGGATTCTACGGTAGCGCGAAAGAAACTGTGTGTTGAACGGTCCCATAATTAAACAAAAAGCTGTTGCAGTTTTAGCATCCTTGGATTGATATTCTGCTTTCAAGACAAGTGATGGATGGCATCTCAAAGTGTATGGTGAAAAATTATCTTGCTATACAGATTCGGTTGTCCCATTTCAGAAGAAATTAGACGAGAAAATTAAGCAAATATCTGAGTCTGTTTTATAGATTACTGACAGACAAAACTATTGTCTCCAGCAGTGAAAAAATGCTCCTGTAAAGAAAGTATAACTTCCATGTTGTGCTGCAATACATCCGGGACACACAAAATTAAGCCACATGTTATTGGCGAGTCCAAAAAACCGAGATGTTTCAAACATTTTAAAAGCCCACTTGAGTACGACTCATCCGAATCCACTTGGATGACAACATCTATTTTTCGGAAGTGATTTAATTCATTCGTGTGACAGGTTTGAAATTTGAACTCAAAATCCATAATTTTTAATTTGTTTACATTTTTCTTGAACCCAGGTTCGTGAATTTATGGATGAACATAATCTTCCGATGAAAGTATTACTACTGCTCGACAATGCAACAAGCCATGAAGAAGTGCAAAGCGACGACGGTAACATTGTCGTGATGTTTCTTCCACCAAATGTGACACCCATTTTACAACCCATGGACCTACTTTACTAGAGCTTTACTACAGGCAAAGCTTATTGTCGATGGTGGTTGCTAAGGAAAATGAACATATGTCTTATAGGAATTCATCATGTCTGATAGAACTTCAATCAAAAACTGTAAGTTAAATCGAACTGGAGATAGAGACCGGCTGTCTGGTGGTTTACGAATAAAAGTTTTAAAAGGGATAAAGGCTCCGTAGTTTAAAACATATCTCATGGATATTTAGACGCATTTCAGAAAAAAGTAAATAACGTATAATTACAATAGTTCGATCGTCAATGAGTTCCCTTTCCACCGAATCTGCAAGGATAATACCGACCCCCAAGAGTGATGGGTTACAATTATTGCTCAATTGGAATTAGCGCTTGAACAAATTATACGTACATAGATTAAATGCCAACGCCAGCTACAGTTTTTATGGGAAAATGTAGATACTTTCGTTCTAGAATGGTAATTTTAGTTCGTAACTGTTTATCATTCGCTCCAAATTTGAACCATTACGTAGATTATGCTCTTGAAATTACAATATTTTACTAACACGAACTCTATTTGATTGATTTTCCATAAGAACGCCATCCAAATCACACAAATTCCGCTCATCATAAAAATTAGTTTTTTTGTTTTTTTTAGATTTAAGGCTTGTCTTTAATGAAACAAAATTACTATAAACTTTTAGATAGTAAATCATGTTCATGCTAAAAAATTTATAAATTAAATTTTACGTCCTCCTGACAACGTTAAAAAAAAATTAATAATTAAAATAAGTAAATTACGACTTTTATACTATAATTAATAGTTCATTTTGGCAGGCTCCCATCTATCAGCCTTGGGAAAGGACGAATGAAATCCCAGCAGAAGTTAATTAAGCTCTTCATTATTTCATGCAGATCCCATCCTCCGTTCTGACGGTTTCCGTTCCATTCACTCAGCCCAATGTTAACATTAATACTCCACTTTCATCCTCTCTCCATTCACAATTATCACACTGGACCAGTACATCCATTTAAGCCGATACAACGACAATTTTGTAAAATATTTTCGAAAACTCTGAAAATATGATGGGGAAATCTGATATAAAAAAAATAAAAACAAATCGAAAAACCTCCGGTCAAGGGTGAAATAAATAGAGTAGATCTTAGTCACTTCTGGTTTGGGGATAGTAGAGTATTCTTGAAGTTTCCACCTGCAAATATGTTCTGTTAATTACCTCCCATTCAAGAGACTGGCTCTTAATTAACCCATTAAGACAATGAAAATTAACGGTCCGCAACGACACTTTATTGTGTGCAGAGGTTTTCCTTTTCCATCCCCTGCAGCAATATGTATGAATGCGAAAAGGTTTTAGAACTAAAACAGATGGGGAGTGGTTTTATGGCTTTCAGAAAAAGTTTTAGTCGATGTTTTTAATGGAGGGGAAAGTACCAAATGGCCAACATGTTGCCTTAACCTACTTACCTTTCCAGTTAACATGAAAATTGCAATTTATATTTCTTGACTTACCTAGAAAAGAGAAAGAAAAATTTTAAAAATCAGACTGGACGTTCAGAAGTTATAAGGCAAAATACTAAGCAGTAAGATTAAATATTAAATTTCGAATGTAAGAATGCTTTTACATATTTATTTATTTTATTTTCATATTCTCATAATATAATTTAATATATATACATTTTTCATACTAAAATAATCACGAAAATAATCATACACAAGAGAACAGATAGTCACATTTTGTATTGACAATAAACAGAATTAAATATCACTTCAAGAGTTAAAAATATTTATTCAATGTATTAATTCATTGTGAAATGAAAAAAGAAAAGTGTGTAAACAAAAAAAGATAATTCGTACACAGTTAAATAGTTCAGCTATTGAAATTCAACAAAATCTTGGCATCATTATGATTAAATACAAGAAGCCATATTTTGATCTTATCTAAAACAGTGTGTAAATTCTTTAAGATTCGTATATCTAGAGAGAGCAATACTATAAAAAATTCTGTAAAAAGTGGTACGAAATATGTGGGTCCTAACTAAATAACTTGCGTTCCTATGTAGGTTATGGATGTCTGGATTTTTTGCACTGTAAGTACCTAACCACCCCTTATAAGAAAACCTTTCATAACTTTAAAATAGTACAGGTGTCTCAGAGGCAACGTCATTAAACACTCTAAAAAGATCCATAAAATGAGGTAAACGATAAGTTTTGTTTATTTTTCTGATGGCACATTTCTGCAGGACAGTTATCTGTTGAGTTTTATTTCGATAGGCACCACCCCACCAAGTAATTCCATACCGAAGTTTTTAAAGTGTCAATAGAGCAATATTTCTTCCGTCGGCAAAAACAACGAATCGACGAGGGAAAATGTTGTTATGGATTTAACGAATGCTTGGACCAGCTCAAATTGTGATAAATAGTGCTGCCTAAATATTTATATTCACAATTTCAATTTTAAAGCATATCTTACTACACCTAACAGTGCTATCGAAGCAGATCTCAGAATTTTTATCACTGCACTTAGGAAGAGACAAACTGCAATCAGATCCATGAAAAAAATACTTCTATATCCGGAGATATAGAAAATAGAGGTTTTTTTATATGTGGAACATAATCGGACCGAGTACTGAACCTTGCGGGACACCTATATTGATTACTTTAGACCTAGTATATTTGTTACCAATATTAACTTTCTGTGATTTATCACTTACTCGTAGATAAAATTTAAGCCAATCGAAAATAAATAAACGAAATCCTTCTTCATGTAATTTAGCTAAAAGTATATTATGGTTATAATATATAACGCAAGCTTTCATTATGTCAACAAAAAGCCCAGAGCAAAACTGTTTTTCATCAAAAAATATTATTTCTATTGAGGTAACACAAAATCAACGACTTAAGTCGTTAACTGAACTTTGATTATGAAAGGCAATATTGAGATGGATTTGTGATTTTTAAAATGTTTTCTACTACCCTTTTCGAATAAAGGAATCACAACTGTACATTTTAATCCATCCGAGAAAATACCAGATGTAATGCTTAAATTAAAAAGTTGACCCAAAATAGAGTGATTAAAATTTCGATTGGGAATATCATTTCTGACCTTCCATTCCTTCTTTAAATTCCTGCCAACCAGGAAGAGCGATAGGATGGGCCGCACATAAGTAGGATATAAAACTGTGTTATATATCGTACTATATGGATATACAGCGCTTATTCGGATGCGGATTTGCCATCTGCGGCAGACTTAGGTAAGAAGTTTTAAGCTTCCGACACGTGAGCGAGCGTCTTGTGACAATCCGCCTAAGGACTAAATTGGCTAACATAAGCCTAACATGCGCCTATGACCATATGGAAGACAAGGACGACGCCACCAACGAATATTTCTACGAGATCCTCAACATAACATATGAGCACTGTCCGACGTATGAAGTTAAAATCGAACTAGGCAGGCAACATAGACTCGGATACCCCGCTTTTTGCAGCTAAGGTACGAATGCGGATCTTCCAAGCCCCAGGAATACTCCAGGACTGTATTCCAGGAGTGTACTCCAGGAATAACGTACAGAAGTTTTACCAACAGATAAAAAAACGTGTCAAGGCATGAAAACCTCTACAGAAGAATGTAGAGATGAAGAAGGCATTGTAGTCGCAATCGGTGTTGAGAATAGACGAATAGGCGAAGAATAGACCATTCTTGGACTTAGACGATAGCCAAAACTTCCGTCCACCTGACCAAAAAGACGTAAGGATAGCAATATTTAAGCTAAAATTCAGCAAATCAGTTTGACCTGACGGCTTACCCCGGCTTTGTGGAAGCATACATTAACTTATTTCTCAGATCTGGTCAGAAGAGTGTATGCCCGATGAAGGGAATCTCAGCACCTTATACCCGATCCACAAAAACGGAGACCCCTTCAACTGCGCCAACTACAGAGGTAGACAATATGTGGTCATTGAATTATGAGCGATGAAAAATTTTGAAATGCTGTCATTTAATACTCAAATGAAGAACAAACTGAACGAAATATTTTCAATTTAACTACAAATATTTATTTAGTATTATTTTAGGTTTAGGAATAACAGAGTAAGCTCAATATTTTGTGCTTCCGCCTTTGAATTTAAGTATATCTTTAATCCGTTTCGGCATGCTCTCAATACATCTTACTATCATGTCTTTGATAGCAGGGTCGATGATCAGTGGCAACATTGTCAAAAAGCCATCAGAGCTGCCGCCTCTAATGTGCTGGGTTTCACTCGCCCACCACAACAAAACCCCTGGTGTGACGACGAGTGCCGGCAAGCACACGTACCTAAGTAAGATTTATACAAAGCGGCGCTGCGTAGAAGGACTAGAGCTGCTTAGGAGCTCGACGAGCAGAAGAGAAGAGACAAACACCGGCTTCTTCGGAGGAAAAAAAAGGGGCATGCGAAGCGCGTGGTCGAGGAAATTGAGAAAATGAATGGGATTCGAAAGTTTTATCAAAAGGTACAAAAAAAAAATGGCATGGAGACAAATCCGAAAACGAAGCCTGAAGAGATGAGACTAGATCGACGAGATCGATGAGACAACGATGCTGACCGTCAAGTGAGTTTCACTTACTACCATGCTCTGTTAAACATGGTGCAAGAAGAGGATGATTTCGTATCTAAAATCATAATGAGTGACGAAGCTCCTTTCCACTTAAGTGGTTATATGAATAAACAAAATTTACGTATCTGGGGAATGGAAAATCCACATGAAATGCACGAAGAGCCATTACATCCCCTCAAGGTAACTACTTGTATTTGGTGCGGCATTTGCAGTGAAAAAGTGATTGGCCTTTATTTTTTTAAGGACGCTGACAATACCACCGTAACCGTAACCGTAAACGGTAAGCGTTACAGACAGATGTTAAACGAGTTTTATTTTTGCCGTAAGTTTTCTGGATTGGGCCTCGAGCATTGTTGGTTCCAGCGGGACGGAGCCGCTTGAACCAGTCCTATTTTGGCGATTTGAACTTGCCGGTCAGATCGCCAAATCTGACAGCACCAGACTTCTTTCTTTGGGACTTCTTCCACAAAAAACCTCAAACCTCGCAAGTCTTGAACGCCAACATTGAAGAAGAAATCACCAATTTGGAGCCAGATGTTTTGCAACAATTAAAAATGTCATAAAACGAGCACAAATGTGCATCAACCCAGGTCATTTAACCAATATCATTTTTTCAACTTAATGTCATCAATTTTACACTTTCAAATATAAGACCCCTCCTGTTATAAGACCATAATAATCCCAATCACTCTTGCTCTTTTTTTTATAATTTACGCGCGCCTAAGGGGTTAGATACCCTTTTACTGTTCCCAGAGCGCCGGCGGAAAGGTAGAAGGAGGAGAAAGAAACATTTTTTTTTGTAGTGGTTTGAAACTCAGGTGTATTTGGTTTCTATATTCGCTCTCCAGGGGTGGGAGTCCGAATAGGACGGAGAGTTTTTTTTTCACTCAAAGTGATTCGAAGCTATAATTCGCACTAGTTTTTTTGTGGTTGAAACTCTACAACAGCCAAATCTACGTGTCAGTGTTATGCCTTCGCATGCAGAATTTTTCTGTCTGAGTTCCAATTACACAAATGAAAAACTGACTTGTCATGGGCAGGATTCGAACCTGTACCCTCCGAGTGAGAAGCGATTGTTAGTACCACTACACCACGGCCACCCCTAATACTTAAATGGCTTCAGTGGGGAGTGCTGGGAAGCGGTATTCGATCTGGGCCGACGTTTTCAAATTCGTTACGTAGCTAAGCGAAAACATTCTTTGGACTTGGTAATATCGCGCTAAATGAGAAAATCTATTAACATAAACTCCGAGAATAAACGCCGGTTGCAGTGCACCCACGCTTGGTATACATATTTTGCACAAAGATCGATATTATTGGCTAATCATACTGACAAGATTTTAGGATATAGTCTTCTATTTAAAATTTATTTGATGACTAGGGACCATAGAAAAAAGATAACACTCTGCCATTATGGTAAACTCGAATGAATCAGATCTGGTCATAAATTCAATTTATTGCTTTCAAAAATTAGTACATTAAGACTACATCTTTCGTAGTACAAATGTAAGAATGTCACAAAACCCAACATTTAAAACTCAAGGCAGGGTAGGCACAGAAGAGTGTGTATGAGCGAAATTCTATTTAGAAATAAAATTTCAGATAATCAATTTGCATCATCCCAGCATATCGGTTATTTACTGATACTGCCCTACCCTATTCTAAATATTTGTAATATTTGAACGTAAATTTAATAGATCGATTAAATGAAGACTCTTGATTGCCCTTAATTGGCTTCATAGTTAAACAAATGGTAATGTATTCAGTAAAATCTCACTATCAGAGATATTTCCATTTTATGACTTAGCTTACGTACACTAAAGTCACCTACCCTGTTGATTGAAACCCAATGTAAATCACTTCTTAATACTCTGACAATCTGCATTTGCAATATTATTTCTCAAAGACAACATCTGTATAACTGTAGATACTCGTATGTATACATTTTTTTAAATAATTGCTCTATTAAGTACTCGGAAAATATTTTCTAAGACACTTACGAGGTAGCCTTATGATATCAATTTGTACGAACAACCCATTTAAGACTACCGTAACGTAGAATGTCTAGATAAATTGCCATTCAATCCCGTTCTTTCTGCAAGTACTGATCAAATGTTCCTTTAAAAGCTAACTACAAGTAATACCATAAATTTTCATCACAACCATCCCTAATCCACTGGTTTGTGTACGTGCTAGCTTCATGTGCATCCCTTAAAGTTTGCCTTGTTTGAGTCTTTAAATGAAATTTTATGTCAATCCTTCCATTGACTTTAATCTTGATTTAATTAGAATTCTAAAAGGACACAATGGCCAGGTAAGGTATGTGGTGGTGGGAGGATTGACAGTTTACTTCCATTTTACTGGTAGTGGCATTAACGGTGGCAGTAGCATCCTCTATCAGTGGATAGACAGTGTTACGAGTTCTCATTGCTTTTATAAATCACTGAAAATAGATGTATGGTCCCCAGCTTGTCTATAATTCCTTATCTCTTTCTCTACCCCTCCCTCTCTGCAAAAAGGCAACTCCTCTAATGGTTTTACAATTAAGGCAGCCCAAGGATGCACAATAAATTTTACGCTGGACGACCTCTTAAAGCTCATTCTGCACGTAGTAACTAGATGTACCTACCCTTGGAATGATTTGGAGTGTGAGCTTCACCCTTTAGCCACATTGTCGTTCACCCCTCTTAACGATAAACTGAATGAATCGACAAATACGAATGTCTCTCTGGATTTCTTCATTTGTGTGTGTGTGACGTATAAATATGGTATGTTGTAAGGCTGAGGAGGGAAATGAGTGAAACTCACTCATTCCATGCCTTAAAGGTTTATTGATGTGAATCTGAAGGAACAAATAGAATACACCAAAGCACCAGTGAGCACAGTATATAAAATCGGAATCTAGTCTAGGATACAACTTTTCTATAAAAGTATTGTTGTCAACTTTTATTTTCCACCCTATAACCCTACAATCTCTTGAATGCCCGGATTGACAGGAAAGGGTTTGTTCGGTTTATAGTCATTTTGCCTGTGATTAAAAATTGATTAAAAACTGTTTTTTTTTTTTTTTTTTTTTTTAACTTTGGTGAGACGTTGTTTATTTCCTTTAAGGACTCTTTCGGGGCGGAGAACTAAGGGTAAACTTATAAATGTCCTCTGGTGTTGTACGAATTCGAAATTGAGTTGAAAGAATTTCTATTCTATACTCCTCCTCGATGAAGAGGGAGTATAATCTTTCAATTTAATTGAGGAAAGATAAAAGGATTTAGGACAGCGAACAAACAACGCACGTTATATTGTATAAAGATGAGATAAAGATTATAAAATACAACAAAATGATTAATTTGAAAGTTATTTAAAGTTTGAATTCAATAAAAGTATTAAATGTGAGGCTTTTATCTTATACACCCTCTCTTTCCGAAAACATACGGCTGGGGACAGTTGACATAACCAAACTTGTTCTTTTTCAATTTTTCAAAAATATAAAACAGGATACAATGGTATGTTTGATGGTGAGGTTGTGTGTTGTCAAACGATATAATATAAACAAGCAACATAGGTTGCAGGTATTTTTAATAAAAAAACTTCTTTTAACAAAAGTTAATGACAAAGAACAGATTCAAGTTAAACTGCCAACTAAATTAGAAAACTAAGTACCTGAAGGAATAAATTGACTTAATTATTTGACAGTATAATTAACTTAAGTTTCCCACTTGCTATAAAGAATCCAAGCTGCATTAAAATAGGTATCTAACAAGCAGGACAAGAGCTGAAATAGGAATGCCTAAGAAAGAGGATAAACAATTTCACGAACAATGTAAAATCACGTTGCACTTAGGTCCAAACACTTTTGAACAAAACAATAAAAACTTACTTGAGTTAAACAAAGAATACCTCAATCTTTTAGCTTCGAATATATTAAAAATAAATAGTAAATTTTGAAATAGACGTTGTGCCTTAAATTTTATTTCTGTCTACACAACATTCAGAGTTGTTCCAAAAAATGTCAAGGACATAGGTCTTTATGATAGCAAGTTTGAAGCAATAACATCTTTTTGTTACTTAACGAAATATTTTAGATGGCAATGAGAGCCACAGGAAATGAAACCATTCCAGCTGAGAAAGCTTTTTAGTTCATTACTTGCCTCATGTGGTACGGAAATGCCAGAAATCCTGATGACGGATTTAATGTACTCTTAAGATCTTTGTGCTCTAAGCTCATCGTCGATTTCGTTCAGGTCTGTGAGTCTATAAGATTGCAAACTGTCTACTTGGGTGCTTAAAGGAGCACTTCTCTTTTCCTGAGCACCTCTGTAACGACAGCACATCCTTCAATGTCTATTGATAATGCGACGATGAAGCAAAATGTTGACTGAAAAGAAAATCCGTCTAGTCTTTAGGTTGGTGTATAATAGCATTAAGCAGGAAGAACCATCTTACAAATAAACTGCTACTCGTACTAGGGAAACCCGAAAGAATAATGAACAATTCAGCGACTCCAAGCCGACTAAGCTGCTTTAGATCTCGATTTTTGTAGTAAGAGGTAGGTCATCACCAAGTTAACCATGTCAGAACAGTGCTGAGAGATAGTCTCATACGCACTGTCATAGCACTTAGAACAGTTTCAAATTAAGGCTTAAATGCTCTCTATTTACAACTTAAGAGTTTCCATAAGTAGAACAACTGGCACCAGTTACTGAAGTATATGCAACAAGGCCGCATATTCTAAAAACAGAATAGGTTCAATTGACTGGTACGGGACAATTGACTGATTGACTGATTAAACCTGATAGTACGCAGACTGCAGATTATTATCACGGAAATACAATCTTGACACTGTACTATGAAAAATACGGTAGGTAAGGTGAAGTTGTTGGAAAGATATGACGATTTAAAGCGACCAGGCATTCTGCCAGCATATGTTTCCGAAGGATGTTTTTATGAGCACTACGCTCATAACATACAAAAATCACTTAATCGACAAGTTTAGGCATTTAATATTTGAGTAAGAAGATATGAACTACTCGATTTACTTTGGAGGTGTTCTTTTATTTCTGTACCAACTGGATGTTATACAGTTCTAGGCTAAGATCTGTTCGCAAGGCCTTCCACGTAGGGGACGGGCAGGGGCTAAGTTGTCGAGGACGGCGGTGAAACTGGAAATTCGGGTCTTCGATCACACTATTGCTTACAACGGCTATATTTTCCTCGGTGCGCACAGTCCGTGATCGTAATGGATGCGTATATTATTATCCAATAACGTATACGTGGATGCTATCGGTAAGGCTCGAATTTCATAATTGCTAGAGGAATGGATGTAAGAGTATCTTTTTTCTTGTTTCGAGATCTCATGTACTACAATTTGCGTTTGCAGTTTTCTAAAAAGGCATTGCAATAACAACTTTGGTATTCTTTTGAGAGATTAAACAGTCTCTTGGCTGTCATGGTATGTATATCAAAAAAGCACTCTTGTCTATTAGGAACAATGAGAGCCATGCCATTGTTATTCAAATTGCATTAATTTCAACCAGAAATAAGTAAGAATATGTCAGGTCGAACCGAAGCCTGTGAGGGCGACAAGGAGACGTAGTAAAAGCAAGCAGTCAAAGCTGCGAATAAAAAAAAAATCTAGAGGACGCTTAAAGAGTCCAAACACAATGATTACAATGACTGGGATAAGTACTTACTTATATACGTACATACTTAGGTGGCCCTAAAGTTCGAAGCGAATCTGGGCCTCTACTAGCAAGCTTCTCCATTTCGGTGTTTAGATAGCTGCCTCCAGTTGCGCACTCAAAGTCGATTTGGGTCCCCTTCTAATTGTGCGTGCCACCTCCGTGTTAGATTCGAAAACTCTGCGGACCGGAGCATTGGTGCCCTCTCGCTATACATACCCTATCCATCTCAGGCGAATAATGCGCGTTTTCGGTCTAGGTCGATGTCGCTGTACAGCTCCTATAGTTCGTCGTTGAATCTTGCATGGATTTTTCTACCCAAACCACTGAAGATATCTCCATCCGCTCTCGATAGAGTCCATGCTTCAGCACCATATAGTAGAACTGGGGTGATCACGGCTTTATATAGAATCGCCTTAGTTTTTCGGGATAGGACCTTGCAACTCAATCGCTTTCTTAGCCCACAGAAACAGCAATTGACAAGAGTGATTCTTTGTTTTATTTTTACTGAGGTATTGTTGGAAAAATTCATAGCATAGACAAAGTCATTTACTACCTCAAAATTACAGCTGTCGATTGTGACGTTCTGTCTAATTCGCCGATGTTGTGTGTCCTTTCTTATTGATAGCACATACTTGGTTTTGCCCTCACTTACCGCTAAACCCATTTTCCGTTTCAATCCGGCATGCACTAGTAGCTGCTCAGAATTTTGAAAGATTGTGCCTCTAGTATTCGCCTTGAGTTCTACACAATTCTTTCAAGTGTGATGTTAAACAACTCACATGACAGCGTGTCACTTTGTCTAAAACATTTTTTAACATCAAATGTCTCGGTTAGGTATTGTAGTTACTTACCTTAATCGAGATGTGAACGTTCTCAATCCTCATTCTGCACAGACTGTGACGAGGTTTTCAGGGATGCCAAAACTAGACATGACTCTATGTATGTAGCTCGTTTCTATTAATGCTGTCATATGTGTCCTTAAAATCGATAAAAAGATGAGGGGTATCGATTTGGACTTCTTGAGATTTTTCCAGCATCTGCCGGAGTGTGAAGATTTGGCCGATTGTGGACTTTCCCTTCTGAAACTGCACTGATAGGGACCAATTAGGTTGTTGGCGAAGGGTTTCATACCTTCATACATATGGCAGAAAAGATTTTGTATTTACTGGTGTGAGTCAATGTTCGCTGCTTGGAATGTTCGGACCGCCAGAATACTGGAAACATGCTTTGCGTTTATCGCAATGTGATCAATTTGATTTAGCGTGTCATGATCCTCCTTTCCTATGCTGGCGTTAAAATCGCCTAGTACGATTTTTACATCATACTTCAGACGTTGCTCATATGTCTTGTCGAGGAGTTCGTAGAGACATTCGTTGGTGGCGTCGTATTTTTGTTCCGTAGGGGCATGGGCGCATATTAGGCTTATGTTGGACGATCAAGACTTCTTGCTTCATCAAGACTTCATGGAAAATCCATTTTTATCCGAGCGCATTAGTTGATTCGCCCCAACTTTTGTATCACTTCCCTATGGATTTGTGAGCCATATGACGACGTAGGCCAGAATTATGCTACTGATCGAGCATAGGCTTGCCATTTTAGCCTGCATGAGTGAGGACTTACTCATCCTGCTAACGGGAGCCATTACATTCGCTACGAACTACATTGTTGCCCTGCTGGCCCAACCGAAGTTATACGACAGTCAGCTGACAGTCGCTGCTCAAGCCCCCAACTGAGATATGTACAGCGGACAAATACTAGAGGAAGACTTTGGCATAATAGCGCACAATTTGAAAGGGAGCTCAACTAATTCGGCATACGAAAGCAGCAGCAGCTGCCGCCATCTAAAGTTAAAGCCCATCAAAGATCACCATGAAATCTGCCATCTTTAACACATCTGTGGACATTTTTTCTACAGATTCATTAGAGCTGCTACCATACTCATGGTCAGTACTCAGTTGTACTGGTGATAGCATTTTTGTATTAAACACAAAAGTATCACAGCTGAAGCTGTGAACTAAAAGCTTTACGGTTCTGTTTGAAGTTTGGTAAATATGTAAAAGAAAATCGAATGACGGAACGTTTCCAGGGTCCACCACCCTGAGCATTGTATACAAATGCCTGACTACCTTTGAACTTTCCATAGACATGTGACTTTCATTGTTCGTCAAGACTTCCGAATGTTTTACCATCATCAATTGTAGCAGTCTTTTTCTAAAAAAATTGTAAATACCCACCTCTATTGTTGTTTTTTACCAGTTTGAGTAAATTTTAAAGAAAAAATAAAGGATGAAAGGCTGATTACACTAAGACTTTTAAGTTTGTATATCATATTTCGGATGATTTATTTTGCGTGCTTAAAATATGTTAAAATAAATCAGGCCTGGTTTAAGAATGATGTAAATTGTAAGCTCGGAAATCAATACCGGTTATACGTATATTTGATCAGTCCACCGGATTGGGTAGCCAAAATGGTGGGTTGCTGTTCCTAATTCACCTTGCAATTGACTCGAGTTCACAATAGATGCCACTGTAATCCTCGAGTTCCAGAGTCATATTCTGGATTCGTGCTATGGTTAAACTTTTGTAAACGAAAAGGTTCTACTAGGGTTTCAATCCATTAAATTATGAGGGGTTGGGCTCAAGAGTCAGCACGAATTTTTAGAGCTGGATATTGCGTCACGTATCTCTGATGTTAAGTCCAAATCTACAAAGAGCTTCAAACATTCTGGATTAGATAACACTACATAGCATTCTCTCAATGAATGGCACTCTTTGATAAATTCAACGCCATAGCTTACGAAATGATATAGATAAGCTGACCCACCTTCGTATGAAAGCAACATAGTAGAAGCTGACAAAATCTCGAGCTAGTAAATTGAAATATCGTATATATTCACTGAATTCTTACGAAACACCACACTAGACTCGTGGAAAAATGGACTACGACGTCGACATTAAGCTGAGATGCAAAACAGATACATGTCTGTTGAATAGGTTACAATACAGAGACCTCGTAAAAGCACTTTTAGAGGAAAAAGAGACACAAAGCATGTCTTTTGAACTAACTCGTAATTTATGCCAAATTCAAAACCCTATATTCTAGCCCAGGAGTAATAGCCCTAGATTTAAGCACTATAATTCTAGCAATAAAATTATAGCCCATCATTCTAGGGCAAGAACTACAATAACCAAGCTGGCCTAATCCTTTAAATGAACGTCTAGTTAGATAGTTAGATCACTTCATCATCAAACTTAGGACCAAGCTTGGATTCGGATATGCACACAACGTCTTAATCACCTCTTCAAAAATTCATACATCAAAATAATTAGCAAATCGACAAGCCAACCTGAATAGTCCTGTGTGTATTTAGCTTGGCTTTAGCTCATCCGCAGATTTTCTATGGACATACTCATTAAATAAGCAGTTTCTCAAGCATCACTTAACTATGGATGAAGGTCCATATAAAATTAAAATGGAAGGTATCTTTTTAATCTACATAGATAGGCGTAGTCTCCTCCAATTTGACATCAGCTCATCATAAAATTCTTTAAGCTAACAACACCGCTTTGCAACAAAGTTATGCGGTTAATTAATTCCCAGCAAATTAACAAAATAATGTTCTAATAACTCACAAGGCTTAGCATCACCTCGTAACATTAATCCACAGTATATATAAAATTTCAACCCCTGACTATAAGAACCCACCATTAAAGTATCCCAATTCTCTAAACGACTTAATTGTTAATTACGTTCCTCAAATAATTTCTCTTCTTCAAAATGATCAAATTATGAAGACCGAGACAAGGGTAACATCACGTATTCATAACATGCATTAGGACCTAACCCAAGAAATTGTATCGTTCACGCACTGTATCTAACATTCACCTTCACACTTACAACCCTCCGAAGAAGGTCGCCCATATATTGTAGTACGCATTTGTCAGTAAGGGACAACCGACGATATACAAAATGGAATATCAAATAAGAATCCATGGATATAACTTAAGGAGCAGTTTTATCCCTCCATCCTAAAACAACAAAAAAACATCTACAAAAAGAAACTCCAAGAGCCAATACTGTATACCACAAGAGTGATTTAATTTTTTTTTTAGTCTGCTTTTGTTTGACATGTAAAGGTGGGAGGATGGTGGGCTTAAGGCTGCATAACTTTATTATCCTTCCTCAGGAGAACCCTTTTTCTTTTCGTTTTTTTGTTATTTTCCTTTTTGTTTCTATATTTTTTTGGCAACTTCACCTGCACATAATATAT
This sequence comes from Volucella bombylans, assembly GCA_949129095.1. Taxonomy (NCBI): domain Eukaryota; kingdom Metazoa; phylum Arthropoda; class Insecta; order Diptera; family Syrphidae; genus Volucella; species Volucella bombylans. The sequence goes on along the minus strand of OX422143.1, from coordinate 111,937,454 downwards.
GTATACATATTCGTATGTACATAGGTACATAAAACAAGTCATCACTATCACAGATTCAGCTGTGCTGTAGTGGGCGTAGAAAACGAAAAAGAAAAAGAAGAACTCAACTTCTGTGGGTGGCAAGAACTAATTTGTATTATTAAGTTGGGAGAAATTACGGGCAAACAAATAATGGGATTGTAACTTACATGCTAATCATACAGGTGATCAAAATTAACTCAGCCAAAGTTTAAATTGACTTTTTGCTACTCATTTTGTATGCAAATTGAATGAGAGACTGGACTGAACTAGTTAACTAGGAATATAACTACGCATCCGCAATCCATAGACGTGTTGGTTTTTCTTTTCGGAAAGGTCATCTCAAAAATATGCCAAATCACGATGAAACATTGCTCTTGTCAAAGGTACGTACTCGTAGATACAGACTAGGGTATTTGCAAAAATCTAACTAGAATGATGACTTTGCAGGAACAAGCTGCTATCAACTAGAACTCAAACAGTGGAGCTGGAAAAAACATACCCCAGTTAAGTATCTGTGTAAAAAACAAGATGTGAGGATATGATCGGCGAAGCAGGAGGATATGATCTTAACGACCAATCCTTTTTTTGACTAATGGGTGTTCCTTTGCAGTGTGAAACTTTCCAATAGGGATTAAGTGTCAAATCAGCTGTCACATTAATCTGTCAAACTTCACTTTTGTTTTTTTTAATACAGCTTGCCATTTCATAATGAAAAGATTGATGCCACAACAACGATTTTCAAAACTCTATTCGCAAAACTTATAGAGCACTTCGCGTAAATTATGGTAGACATCATCGGCTATCTGAACGAAGTATTTATCGAATTATAGAAAAATTCCGCATTCAATTCACGCTATTGTTTACTCACACACCAATAAGACAGAGAGCGGTGCGTTCGGAACAAAATATCGCGTCTGTGGACCCAATTTATCGATTCGCAGTAACTTTTGTCTTTTGTCCATCCACTATCTGTAAAATTCTTGGTCTCAAGGCTTAAAAGATCCGTGAAACAATTAACTGTGTCGGCTGTTCAGTGATTGGACGGCTATGTAAACAAGCAGAATTCCCGTAGTTGGAACGAGGGCAATCCTCAAGAATTTCACCAGATGAAAATGCATTTAGAAAAATGTACCGTATGGTGCGGATGGTACGCCGGTGGCATAATTACTTGTTACTCTTCAAACATGAGGCCGGAGGACAATATGACAATAGGACCGGTATAATGAGATGATCGAGGATCAGTTGTTCCAAAATTTGCGTGACTTCAACATGGCCACCGAAAACATAGCTTCGCTAATGGACTCATTTCAGAAATTAACCCGTCAATTGGTCACCAAGATAGTGCGATTTGACGCCATTCAGGGGCCATAATTCCTGTGGGGCTACATCAAGTCTCTAGTTTTTACCGATAAACCAGCAACGATTACACTTTGAAGCAAAACTCTGTTCAGGTAATACGGGATATACGCTCCCAATTGCTCGAAAATTGGATCTCTAGATTGCGCTTTGTACGAGGCAGCCGTGGTCGGCATATGCCCAAAACTATAATAATAAATGGCATGAAATAATCTTTTGAATGAATTTAATAAATCATCAACAGCTTAATTTCCTTCATTTCCAGATGACGTGTCCTGCAGTAGGTAAATTCACCAACTACCACGCAACACAGTTCAAAGTCAAACAAACATCAAAATGCGGAAATATTATACTAATCTATTTGCCAGGTGTCACTCCTTTGCCAGGCGGTGACAAAGCTCCGCAAGTTCCTTCGAAAAGCCAAACTAGGAGCACTTGTATTGGGTTTTTTGCTGAATAATAAGTTTCTATGTTGGTGGTGTCCTCCTTACAATTGTATTCTTATACTTGTTGACTGAAATTGTATGAATGGGCCCTATAATTTACATACATATCATATCAATCTATGATAATTAAGGTAACGACCGTACGTGTAAGTGCGTACTGAAATCAATTTTGTTGACGAATACTGACAAGTTTCTGGATGAAGGTAATCAAATACTGACGACAAATACTATGAGGCTCTAGAGAAAAATACAGCGCTACGCTATTCCGGGGATTTACGTGGCGATTGATCGAGAAACTGCTGAGTATCCTATAACTTGGATTTGGAAAGCAGCGCAACAATCAAGTTTACAGTGTAGTGCTTACTCCCAGTGGTAGTCCCGGTTAACTGCACGAGTAAATACTTTTACAAATGGTAAGTTTGTGCTTGCCCAGTAACATAACAATAACGGATTCACTATTGACGATCCCTGAAAACGCTTAAGGGATAACGATATCAGGCACTGCGCGTAGAATGTTTAGACGAGCCGAAGGTGATAACATAGGCTCCTCACAAGGAAACAAAAAGAGCACGAGAAGCGCTCGATCGAACCAAGACTGTAAAGCCCGAATGAGTCATTCAACCTGGACGAAGACAGACAGCAACGAACCAAGATGAAATCAGGAGAGCCATTTCCATGTTTAAGTTTAGCAAAGCTGCTAAACCTGGTGGCTTAACTGTTGAGCTTATCAATAAAGAGGATACAGAGCATACTCGTACATCAACTCATCTCTGAGCGTCGTGAGCGTCTATAACCCTTCATAAGCAGTCTGTCCGACCCCTATCAGTGCCGTTTTAGGACGGAACGTCCTCCATAGATCACATTTTACGGCAGAATTTGTGAAAAAAAAAGAATCAGGTCTTCCAAATTCAAAGTCGCATATGAGGGCATCTATGGACACAAGCTATACAGATCCATGTCTAGTCTTGGTATCCACAGATTGTGCAGAATGACGATGGGGCTGATCCGCTAAGGACGGAAACAATCGGATAGATTGTCGCGCTTGATGACGAAAAATGGTTTAGGCAAGGCAATGCCCTGTTATGTACCAATTTTCCAAAAATCTCTACAATTCCTTGCATACGCTGATAACATTGGCAACATTGGCAAGAATCAGTGAAGCGTTACTGGTGGGCTCGCAAGTATTGGAACAGAATCGTCAAAATCGGTTTATTCGTTGATAAGTGGAAAGCTAAGCATCTGATGCTAGCAAGAAGGGACACACAATATCGACGAATCAGACGGAACGTCATATTGTGACTGCTATAACTTAGAGGTAGTCAGATACTTTATATACCCCGACCCCGATAAAAAATCAGTTCATCAGAAATCAAACGCAGGGTAACTCTTGGCAATCGCTGTTTCTGCGGCCGAAGAATGCAAATAAGTAACAAGACTTTGGCAAAAAGCACTAACGAGACTCTATATAAGACATCACCATTCCAGTACTACTTTATGGTGCAGAAGCATGGACGTTACCAAATGTGGATTAAGATATTCTTGACCATTTCGAACGCAAAATTCTTCGAGTGAGTTTTGGTCCCACTTTCGTTGACGGGATTTGGAGGGGAGATATAACGCTGAGTTCTACAAACTCTATGAACTCTACGAACTCTATGAACTGTAGAGTAATATTGACCCTCCCAGAGTAGTCGTCTCAGATGCTTGTGCACCAGCCCGAAGAGACTGCGAGTCCAACCCGAAATGACAAAGCGGTAAAGGATGATCTCGCCTTAGGTGACGCGCACAAGCGGAAGGTGACCTCAACCAATTTTGGTATGGGCTTACGCCCCCATTTATTTGGCTGCATACTCGTACAAGTTTAATCTAACTTAAAAACTAGGACTTAAACGCTAACAAAAACTAAAGGTTAGGAAATAAGGGAATGGTGGAGAAGATCAAGTTTGTGACGAGAAGTGCTCTGGTTAACATTAAAAACGGGGAGGTTTGAGCTGACCTTATGACCCAGGGTAGTCCTCGATGAGCAAATCGAAGGAAACGACGTTAAATGTTCTCAATTCGGGATATATGAACTCGCTGACGGACAAGGCTAATGTAAAGTGACCTTGCCACATTGGGGTTGCAAATTATTTATACCATTGTTTGATAAAACCAAGTGATGAGGTTGGCTTTTGGGATTATCTCATCAATATACGAACGGAAGTTTAACTCCCTATCGTATACTATTCCAAGGTCGCGAAACGATTGAACCTGGGGTTACGTGACAAAGTCATAGATTGGCACCAACTGGAAAATCTATCGAGGTCTTCCTGGAGGAGAATGGAGTCTTGGGGTGAAGAACAAGTTTTGACGAACTTAGTGTCGTCGGCGTAAATGGATAGAGGGCAGTATTTAATAATCATATCAAGATCGATTATAGTTAAAAAGGAAAAGAAGGGACCTAGATGGCTGCCGTGTGGGAAGTGGCTAAAAACGCCAGAAGTGGCTAAAAACGGAGTTGAGAAGGCTTACCTAAAACGAACGCTATAATAACGGTTCTTCAGATAATATGGGGTCAAAACCAAGGGAAGACAATTCGAAAAGGATCAATTGATGTGATATTGCATCCAAAGTTTTAGCAAAATCTGCAGCAATAACATCGATTTCGTTACATTTTTCTAGGTTGTAGTAGATGATCTACCTTTCACAAATCCATGCTGACTGGGTGATATAAGTGACTTGAACTGAAAGCTTAGAACTTTATATAAAAAACTTTCGAACATTTTAGGTATGTGAGAAAGTTTAGCAATGGGACAGTAGTTAGTTACTTTATTCTTTGAGGCCTTTTTGTAAACCGTGGCAATGAAAGAGGTCTTCCAAACTTGAGGGAATTCCACTTGTGTCAGGGATAGATGAAATAGGGAGGAAAGTGGATGCGAAGTTTGGAGGCACACTTTTTGAGAAATATTGCTGGGATTAAGTCTGGCCCGGGTAAAAATTCATCATTGAGGTTTTGTAAATTTTCTTCGATAAGGGTAGGATCAAAAGGTTGAGAGAGACAGAGAGGGGCCAATGGAGAAATTGGGGAGGTACTTGAAATATATGGGGTCAGGTACGAAAAAGTTGTCTGCAAGTTGGGGTGCGCAACTGGAAGCAGATAGCTTGTGTCCTCCTCGAATGTTAAGTAATCTGAATATAAGGAAGATAAAAAGGTACATGGGTGTATACCGTGTGTGGGTCCATTGTTCTCCATTTGAATTTTATTCTAGAACCTGCAGCCATAGATACCTTATTAATCTCGAAAAGATATCTTAACTCGAACTACATAGGTGGAAATGCCAGACGGTGAATGTCTCCAATTCTGCAGTCCAGTATTAGTAGTCATTAAGGTCTTTAAGGACAACCTTATTTCCTAAAATTGTAAAAGAATTTATTCAGTTTTTGAAGACTAGCCGCGGTTTATTGTTGATATTTTAGGGTTTCAAGCAGAAGCGCATATTGGCATATTGTACAAAAATGCTTCCGGGTATTTGTCTAGGGTTGAAAGCAATACAATATAGACATGTAGTCTGCATTTTGGCTTTTCCAGATGGGTTAAGAATGTTATGACGCTAAATATTAGACCCGTCTACTTGATATAGAACCAGGTATACTTTCATTTCATTTTTAATGCATTTTATTTCACTCTTCTTAAATTTACTATACTTACATGCTAACAGCAAGCTTAACATAACTTAATTAACTTATTCTAACTTACTGGTCCTCCAAGCGGGATCTCTAGGCTAAACTATATTGTTATTCTATGTCTTTCGACGTCTAAATTAACATTTTAAAAATAATTATTTTTCAATAAACATCCAACGTAAACTACTTCAACTAAATACCTATGCTAACTTATACCAAACCTTAAACTACTTAGCCTAACTATACAATCTAGCTTAACCTAATTGTTAGCAAACTTCAAGTTGCTTCATACCTTCATACAACCTTCATACCTTAAAACTACCCTAACCTATGTAAGTCGGCCATTTGCTAAACATAGCAAGGAAAATATGGCCCACTTTGCCTTATGACTAGGTTAACTTGGACTTGAAGGAAACGACGAAGAAATCGGTTCTTCTTCATTCAAACACCAAATGCATTGGTGCTGCAAAACAACATCTTTTTTATCGCGTTTTGAAACCGCCCTGCTAAACCTGAGACGTTCAGTATTGCCGTGTGCGACGTCTCTGTTGTAGTTGAGTCGTCCCTCACCATCTGCACTTGCTACGTGGAAGATTAGCGGCACCCACCGCAAACCTACTCGGGATCAGCCCTTTCATGTTAAAATAGAGGAACGCTTCAGGGGGACGAAGCCTTTCAAGCGCACACTCTCATGATATAAGTAGTTGGGCTAGTAGCCTCAGATATCAGGTTATTAGACAAGGGCATTACTCTCGCAATATACCCTCGAGTCAACTTAATAGCGAAGTTGTCAACTCTTATTAGATTCGCCCAGTTGTATGGGATCTCATTGGGATAGAATTTAATGTACTCCCATTCTGGTGTTCTATAAAAGTGAAGACAAACTCTAAGGCAAGCCCTCTCAAACACCTGAATCTTTTCCATTTAGCTCATTAAGCTTACTCTCACGTTGAACCACACGGGACACGCGTATACCAGCATGGGCCGGATGAGGGCTATGTAAGAGATAACTTTCATCCTCTCATATATGCTATAAAACAGTATCTTTGTAAGGGAAAAAGCACCGTTGGCCCTGGCCAGAGCAGCATCTACATTCTTGTTGAAATATAGATATTGGTCTAGCTAGACACCAAGGTACCTAACTACATTTCGAGAAGTAAGTGGCTGGCCGTGTTTGACCAATGATCGAGAATTTTAGCCAATTCTTTCTGGAGTCCCTACAAGCACCAGACAACGCGTTCTATGGTTTCAGACTTGAAAATCAACTTCCAGTCATCGCAAAATCGCCCAATTTTTTCGAAGTCACGTTGCAAGAGCATGTTAATGACCTCGACTTTTGGACCTATTCTGTACGCCATCAAATCATCTGCCTACGCTATGCTATGGGGAAGTGAACCAAATCGCTTGTGTAAATGCTGAATAAGATCGGCGAATCAACCGCACCTTGTTGCAGACCGTTTTTAATGTCAAATGGCCCAACAGAAGTCGCATCTCCATTTTTCACGATGAACCATACGGTGTCGAAGGTCTTTTCCAAGTCAATCACTAGTACACTAGTTTTTGCTTTTATTCCACTGGATATCTGATGCCAGCTTAGACGCGGCATGTATATATGACACCATGCCCCGCCTTGAAACCGAATTGATTGTCCGGAACTATATTTTTGTCCTCAACCCACGTAATCAGGGCTCTATTGATCACTTTCTCGAACACATTACTGATAATCGGAAGGAGACTTATCGACCGGAGATACGACGGATTGGGTGTACCTTTACCCCTTTTACTGGGATAAACCACCCAGTTTTCCAATATTCTGGATAATGTACATTATTCAATGCATTGTTAAACAGGGTGGTGTAAATGTCTACCGCTTCTAGAGGGAGATGTCGAAGCGCAATGTTCGATATTCAATCGATTCACACTGGCTTTTTACTTCTTATTGTGTAAAAGATCTCATGGAGTTCTTAGTTTGAAATGAACGGGGGTAGGTCCCCTTCATTGGGGATGACATTATTTGCCATATACTCGTCACTGAACTGGGTGTAACCCGATCTCTGCAATCGCCAGTTCTGTATGTCATTTCGTAGGTAGAAATTGTGTAGAAGGACTCGATTCTCCAGATCGGAATTAGAACTAATGACGTCATTGGTTCTATATACCTCCTGAAAAGTCATGAGCCTTCTCCTGAGGAACCTCGATCACAAAGAAATTATCATCATCTGCGGCATCATTTGGATCTATGCCTGCAGTAGTCAGTATTCGTTCGTTGTCCGTAGTTCAAGGAATCTTAAGAGACTGTAGATCGCTTTGGTTTTTTCTCCGAAATATTTTGTTTATTAGCGGGAACATACTCGGGTTGCTCGAATTTACAGCCCGAATTTTGTTCTTCCAGTACAAACTTACAGATGCTCTGTAATTCTCTCTTAACAATATTTAGAGGTTTTTCATTGACGATTTCAGTGTCCTAACCTCCACGTTCTGTCTATCGGTAAACTGTCTATACAAGGTTTTGAGTCTTGACAGCAGTCTACTTTTGTGGTGGTGCAGTGCGTCGATGGTAGCATTGCAGAATAGGTCTTCGTTGGGTGTGTGTTCATACCGAGGTATTGTAATGTCCATCGTTTGTTTAATTGTTTGGTCCATTTGTTTTAGGTACCTGTCAAGTTCCTCGTTAGACAGATTCCTATTGAACGGTGGGTAGAGCGAATTCGAGGAGAATGCTCTTGTCAACGTTCTGGAGAAGCGTGTCCATCGAGTCTTATTGTAATTGTTAGAATTTCTGCGAACAAACTCCGGAGAAGGAGCTGGAGCAATTTCATTACTAATTGTTATTTCGGTACTAAAACCGCAAATGTATGCAGACAGTTTAACGTCTTGTACATTCTTCTAATTTTAATTTTTTTTCAAATATTCTGTCCTTTGTTAAGCATGGTCTGACAACACAAATTTGTATCTAACGCACCACTTTATGGAATAGCTCTTTAACGAACCAATCCCTTTATAAAGCGACATGTTTCTTGTCCCATCTACTGTATCCTCTCAACCCCAATATGCATTGTCATTGTCCCTTTTCCAAAAAATGAAAGCAAAGACAAAACCTGAAGTAATTACAATTGACCCAGTTACATTACTATTGTCTGAACATGACAGAAAATTCCAAATAGTCCAGAGATAGAGAGTTTCGGTCGATTGAAAAGTTACCACATGGTAATGGCATATTCAATTTGCTTGCCCACTTCCCGCAGACCTAGATTGGTTAAACGGATGTACGAGTATTGGTATAAAATCTTTACCTTGAAGTTTTTTGGTAAATTCCTCCCAAAACACAGACACACACTCAGCTACGGGTAGCAAGTTCAGTGTTTGTGCTTTTGTGTTTATTTGTTTGTATAATGGCTCGGGATTTTAGAGTGGACATAGCAAGTATACGTGTAAACACAGGCCAGCTGCTTTGGCACTTAGTGAAACATAGGTAGGTTCACACCTACATCTCTCAGATCACACTGATTTGAAGCTACCTGGCTAGGAACTACTTAGTGCCTTATTCTTTTCTTACCGCGATCTCGCCATTTACACGCTTAGTGATGTAGCTTACCAAACTCCACCACAATGTAGTCCCTGTTCCAATCAATTTCATGTCGGTGAAATTCCATCTCCGTAGGCAAATTATCCACTACTGCTTTATTTACAGAAGCCCCAAACTAGACAGCTAGACATTCTACCTTTAACCAGTTTGATGCGCTGTCAAAGAATTGTATCACTGTATCTTCATACTGGAATCATTATTACGGGCGATTTAGATATCCACAATTCTGGGTGGCTTCGATATTCTGGACAGAAAAACCTGAAGGACGGTGTGTGGAGATCTTACGCGCAGAAAACAACTTGACTCAGCTTCTAAATGAGACCACGCAAATATCAGAAGTTGGTAGTCATACCGCCAATACCCTGGACTTGTTCTTAACTTCTCACAGTCGGACCATTGTGTCATATCAACTAATGTCTCGTATACTGACCACACAGTTAGAAAAAAACATTCTTAAAAGAATTTTATGCCAATACGATAAGTCCAGTTGGAACGGACTTAACAAATTCTTTAGCAATTTTAACTAGTCGGTATGTATGCTCAATAACGATGTGATCCCTTATCCGTCATGGGCTTAAGAGTATCTAACCAAAAGAAATGCTGTGGTCCGACTCGAGCTGTAAAGAGGCTGTTAGGGTTAGAGAAGGCCAACCCGACAGAGGAAAACCAAAAAAATTTTAAACGAGCCAGGAACGACTGCAACGTCTTTCTTAAACGTGTAAAATTTCAATACGACCAAAGCGGAGTCAAAAAATACTACAAAGGCACTAAAATCTGTTGGTCGTTGGTCAAAAACATTAGAAATTCTGACTCATCCTATATCCCAACACCCGTTTATAATGACATTTCAAAATCAAAATACAAAATTCCTCTGGTCGAGATGGTATACGAGTAGCTCCCCTTCTTATAAAGAGGTGTGAAGTCAAAAGGCCTTTACGTGAGCTTTGTCATCAATCCTACTCTTCAGAAGATTTTCCGAGAAGATGGAAAAACATGCATTAGGTTTGACGACTCTCTTCTCCAATTGATTAGAAATCACTTTTTGAAACGTTCAGCTCAAGTTGCCTGGGATGATTTCAAATGTGACATTCACAAAATAAATGTTGGTGTGCCCCAAGGCTCGGTTCTGTATCCGATAATCTTTGCAATTTTCATAAATGATCTCCAGTGACCTATTTCTAATTCCATATAATCCATTACTGACGACTGTACTCTATGCTTTTCACATTCTTTCCCGGACTCACGAGTATAGGGGCTGTAGGACGGGAACACCAGAGTATGCCAAGTTCCTTAAATTCTGACATAAACAGCATAACTAATTAGGAATCCATCAATTTTTCATTATCGGTATGTGTGTCAAAAACGCTGCGAAATATCTAAGTTTCCTCAAGCGATGTAAGAAATACTTCACCCCCTCTGATCTGGTCACAATATACACGGCATCCATCCGCCGCCCAAAATTGGAGTGTAACGCCCACATCTGATCAGGTGCATCTAAGACTTCTTTCCACTTGCTAGATAGGATTCAAAACCATGCGATAAAACTCATAGGTGATGCCTACACAGCCACGTAGTGTCTCCTGTCTCACCCTGTTCTATATCTATTTTCATCACAAGTGCTGCACCGAAATTGCCAGCTGCTTTCCGTCCCTTCAAATCTTCAACGATAACACCCGTCTCGCTATGAAAGCTCATCAGTATAAACTCAAGTCCACTTTCGGACGTACTCTGAAATATCGTGATTATTTACCTTCCCTTCGCTGTGTTTAAACAAATCCCTTGAGCACGCGCCAATTAAGAAAAAAAAAAAGAAATTACATAATCCATTATGTCCTGTCAGCCGATTGATCCTTAAAAGGATACGATAATCACACATAAGAAAACAATGACATCGGTCCGGCCCTGTACCATTTGTTACAGAGCTCGAGTATCTGCTCGCCTCTCCTGATGATATACCGTCGTTATCGAATACTCCTTAATCTAAATGAAACCACCGTACGAAGTGTTAACGATATACTCAAATCTGCCAATCAATCAATCCAAGGTGTGGTTGATGTGGTAGGCAATACGATGGCCGATAGGAAAATATATCCTCACGTACTATTGCCATGTTAATTTAAAAATATATATACCTCTGCACATATATACAAGGTATTTAGAAACTGATGTGTGTTGACTTTTCAGGTTTCGAAACGTCTTCTTATTTAGTAGTCCTCCGTGTATTCCGTTGACATTTAAAACCTAAAATATTGAGTTCACAGAAAAGGACTTAAGTCATCCTTCATCCATGTCCACTGAATGACGACAGATATCCTTTTTTATATTTCATTCGTCGATAATTTTTCCGGTCAGTCATTTTGGGTTGGTTTTTCTGAAAATCCAATGAATATTCAATGAGTGTGTGGATGGATATCTGTGCGGCATAAATTCCCCCAGCGAACTACTATATATACTACTTATCTCACTCACTGATTGACCCAAATTTTAATTTATGATAATGCCAAGTGAAGTTTTGTTTTTTTTTTTTTTTTTTCATTTTCCTTGTGGGGATTTCCTCAATTAGCATAGGGATAGAGGAAGATGAATTCAGATTTGTATTAATAAATCAGTATTGTCTTAAATAGATCAATAAAAACTGGTCTTGTAGCCCTTTCGAAATGTTCTTAAAGGACAGAGGTTAGTCCTTTTTGGTTCGATATCTGTATCAAAATACGAGGAATTTCCACAAAAAAAAAATCTCTATGGGCTTTCATTCAATACTGTTTCCTAGGGCTTTTTCTAAAAATGGAGGGCTCTGTTCATATTTTTAGGCTAAAGCCGAACAATAGCTGACAACAAAACTGAAATTCAGTAATTGCAAATCGTATAAGTAGATTAATTATGATGTGAAGCTCAGCTTGTTTGTTTCCTTATTTTTTGAATAAAATGTATTTTATTCTTGTATACACAAACAAGGATGCTCTCCGCTGATGATGTGCATCATTCCCTAACGAAGGCTATGTGATTGCATTTTTTTTAGAGGCTCCCAGTTCTATTTGGCTTCTGAGCTTTTTTCATATTTCCGTTTTGGGATTTTACACCTTCTGATCATATACTTTGACTTAGAGAGTGGTTTTAAAAATAGTGTAAAACTATTTTGAAGAACGCCTGCAGAAAAAAAAACAGAAAAAACAGCAGGAGATCCGATGAATTTAGCGGCTTCGCATTTTTTCTACAACAAAAGGAACTTCTCAAACTTTTCGTTACACATCTCCTTCGACGGTTGTCAAGCAAATGTAGAAAGTTTTAAATAATTTGAGCATTACAAAATATCCTGATGCACTGATGGGGTTGCTTTAAAGCGTAGGCCGTTAAGTGAAGATTCAATTTACCACAGATCTCACTATAGGTACCTGTAATAGTAAGCTATGCAACAACAAGGAATGTGGGCCGACCCCCACAAGCCAATCCGGAAAAGGTACAATATTTAGCGCCAATAGAAAACAAAAAGAATAATAATAGCATCTAAGGCAGATATTTCTACTCTCCTCTACGTATCTAGTTCTGCTCATGATACAATTTGCATGGACGAAGAGTTATCAAGAGTTCTCAGACTTATTAAACAAAATCCCCAAACGTCTCGTAAAATTTTAAGAGCCAATTACAATATCAAACTAAAATAAAAGGCGTGGTACGACTCAAGCTGTAAAGAGGCCGTCAGGTCAGGTTGTCCAGTCCTACAAGACCAACTCTACAGAGGAAAACCGAAAAAAGTACAAACGATCCAGGAATGACTTCAACACCTTTCTTAAGCGTGCAGAATTTCAATACGACTGAAAAATGAGGTGCTCCTAAAACATTTGTGCATTTGCTAGGTAGGATTCAAAGCCGTGCGATAAAACTCATAGGTTATACCAATATCAGTCAGTCAATTCAAGTGCTCCACGAAATTTGCAGTAGCATTTCGCTCCTTCAATCGTTAGACCCGTCTCGCTATGAATGCTCACCAGCATACCCTCAAGCCCACTGTCGGACGTACCCTTGTAATATCTTGATTTGTTTCTAAGAAGAATATAAACCGTATAATTCGCTTATGGAATACCCTGCCGAGCTCTATATTTCCTAGTCATTGTAACATTCAGACATTCAAATCCAACGTATATCGGTACCTCTCTTTCTTTCCTCCCTAATTTTCCTTCGCCCGCCCGGTGTGCAAACATTTTAAGGGTACTAATAACCCCTGACGAAGCTGAGATAGTGACAATTTTGATAATATTTTGACCATCTACCAGGATTAACCACAGTTAGTCAAAACGTAAAAAAAAAATTATCCGCATATTGTGTGCCGCTGCGTTGAGCTTACAGCAGCACACCTAAGGTCTGTTCTTTTATTGGCATCCAGCTTTAATATTAATTTGCACGTAGCGATTGCTATACCTATGCTACCCTTTTCCCTATTCTACCGGAATAGAGTGTTTCCAATTTTGGCGAGTTCATTGGCCCTACAGTTCCCTGGAATGTCTTTATGGCCCGGCACCCAGGAAAGGTGATGGTTGAACTGCTCTGCCATATCCATAAGAGATGACCAGCAATCAAGAGCGGTTTTAGAATTTAATGAGACTGAGTCCACGGACTTGATAGCGGCCTGACTATCCGAAAAGATGCGGATATCCTTTGCAGATATCACGTTTTTATCCAGGCGGGACAGAGCTTCTTTAATCGCCAAAATTGATTGTGACAGTAATTTTGAAGACGGAAAGATAGGCTTAGATGATTTTAGATCAATCTGCGTAGAAATCTTCATCCTAGAAGCTCACATGGAAATCTTTGTGAAACCAAAGTTCAGGTATGGTGGGTGGCCGTGGCACAAGTGGTAGTGTATTGGCTTCCAAATCGGAAGGTCCGGTGTTCGAATCCCAGCCTCGCCCGAAAGACATTTTCAGGCAACTTAATTCACGTAAGACGAATGGTTGCCTACAATACAACAACAAGTCCAATTTCACTAATAATTTAGTCACTGAGCCCAAAAATCTTTCTTTCTCTCTCGGTCCCATTTTCCTAAAAACACATGTTCAGGCATTTTATATGTAATAATACCCACTTGAATGTTAAGTTCTTTCAAAACAAAAAAAAAGTGTAATCGATGTTCTCTGTAAGGATTGTATTAAGAATGTTAGCGTGACCAAATGAATTATTTGTCCCCTGTTTAGTGGCCTTAAGGTGAACAGCTGCAGTCGCAGCTGAAAATATCGAGCACGTCTAATTGAGGGAGGATCATTGGTTGGAATTTTATATTTCCTGTAATAAAGGACAAGATCAGTTTTATGGGGAATTACTCCCAATCCACAGCGATCGGCCCAAACGGTTCATCTGTTAAGGCTTACCTGAGACGGCTATAGCTACGTCATCCGCATAGGCAATCACCCTGCTACCACCCGCTTCCAGGTATATCAGCAGATCAGTTTGGAGTTCATTATCCTGCTATTTAGCATAAGACTGATCAACTCCCCAAGTGAGTCGTCTACCTGCAGAGTTGACAGTGCAGTCGCGATTGCGGATGTGTTGACGTTGTTAAAGGCACCCTCTATGTCCAGGATAGCAACCATTGTGTACTCTTTATATTGTAGGGATCATTCGAAGTGGCTAGTCAATGAATGGCGAGCCGTTTACACGGACTTTCCTTTACAGTAGGCATGTTGAGCCGTTGACAGAAGTCTTGAATCAATCTTAGCTCGTATATCGATCAGTCGTTCAGAAGGAATTTGTACGAGTACATTAAAATTGCGGGAGCAGTGTTGTAGATTTGCGCTTGTTAAACTGGATGGATTTGCAATTAACGTGATATATGACTGTAAGCAGTTCCATAGCTTAACAGTGTTAATGAAAAACAAACGAGAGGAAGAGTTCCTGACGATCGACAAAATATAAGTCTGTTATATATGTAAAATGTAAAAACAATACACGCTGGTTATATTAAAAATATACATATGTATTTTATTAAAATTAAAATTAGAAAGATTAGAAAAATACGGCTGCTGACGGCTGAACAACTTTGTAGCTTGAATGCTCCCGACTAAATGAATACGTTGGAACAACTTTGATTAGGTATTGACAACTGTACCAATTTCCAAGCTACCTACAACCGGTTTCTTTGTTCTCATTCAGCTGCCACCACTCTTCTTCTGACAACTTGAGAGTTGTCAGCTGTCTGCAATGCGACTACTTTTTACATATACATATGTAAGCAAGATGGGCGCTGACAATGAATAATTTTGTGTAAGGTTATATGATATTCTTGCAGGGTACATTCAAATAGCCTTTTGACGTATACAGACATATGTTGATGCCTTGGAATCCTGTAAATGTAGCGCACTGCATCATTGAACGCAACTTCCAATTTACGCCGAGATAACGCGTCAAGGTTACTGTAAACAACCTTAGCATACGAGTAAGATATAAGAGATAAGATCAACGTTATTACAAGCTTTTGACGTATTTCTGGTGAAGTAAGATACGCACTGAACCAAATGTTACGCAGACATCGGTAAATGCAATCAAAAACAGAGTTAGTGTAGTTGTACCCATACAAACTGCGATTTATTCTATAGCCTAGACTAGTGACTGATGCTATTACTTTGATTTTATTATTATTAACACATTCAGATTGAATTTCTTCAACGATATACTTGGGATTTTGTTTGATTTAGTTGTAATCCATTTTCAAGTAACCAAGTATGTACATGTTTCAGCTCTCTATTTACAAGAAGAGTTAGTTCATCAAGTTTGCTGGGGGGTCTTGCCAGGGGCAGTTGGACGGAATGGACAAAAGCAAGTTTACACACAGATGGAAGATCATATATAAACAAACATAACGGTAACGGTCCCAAAAATAAGCCCTGTGGAGTACGTTGCTTGATTTCCTCGAATAATGAAGAGCCAGAAAATGCTCTTCGCAATTTACCGCATAGAAAACCAATTTTTATCAATTACATTGCTCTTTCACTGAATCCAAAACGGTTTCTAAGTTTTCAGCATAGAATTGAATGATTAACTTTATCAAAGGCCTTTGAACAGTCTAGCAAATAAAGAACAGAAACATTACCCTTGTCGAAATTCTGCCTGATTTCCCTTAATAGGTTGACTATGGAACAACTGTGGTTAGCTCTAAAATCAGATTGCCGATCACTTATTGGATATTAAATGCTCAGTGATTTGTTTTGCTATTATTTTCTCGATGACAATTGATAAGCAACGAAGAAGAAGATACCCACATCGGTATCTCCATTTTTCTCCTTCTTAGCTTTCCTTCGGCTCTAAAAAATAGTCATCTCAATGACGGATGTGGGCAATATTTTTGATACAGAAAATAATTTCCGCATATATAGTGTCTCCATAAGTAACAAAACTAACTGTGCGCCTAAGGCCTAATGGCCTTAAGAATTATCTTAACTTTACATTATAAAATCCCTTTACATCGTTGGAGGAGGTTGCTATGATTCGCATCGACTGGCCATTCTGCCGCCCCACCTATACTTCAATACTAACCCGATCAATTTAAGGATTATCCCTGTTTTCTGACTCAATAACCACAAAACCATAATGGTTTTAACGAGCCATTATGTCGTATGCTACGTGAAGCTACAATAATATCATAGGATACGCTACGTGTTTGATTTCCATTGCATCAGAAAACAATCCTTAAATATTGACAGTGGTCTATTAACTTTTTGAGTAAGGTATCAGCGCTGATCTGTAACTTCGGGAGATTCTGCTGCTCCACCAAGTCCTTATTAAAATGTTTAGAAAATTAGAAGCATTGCATATTAAATGTGTCAGGTTGAAAGTTGTAGGAGAACTTTAGCCTTAATATTTGTATAAATTTTACCATTATATCTGACTAGATACCAGTTATCTTTTGGAATAAACGACAGGTTCTAGTCTCATCGTGCCTACAAATAAGCTATTTCATTGATATCCATGTCATATTGTATGAGACTAAACGATTTTTTGGTTCCCAGCGCTGAGATCCATTTGCTCTTCACACCTTAGGCATTTCAGTCAATAAATTTAATTTTACTGGCATTTTTCAACTTGTCTGTTTCTATTCAACTGGCCGAGATGCTCCGCCGTTTGACTGTTAGAATATTTGACTATCTGTGTCAAAACCTATAAAAAAGTATTGATTATTGTCCAATTCAACATTCGGAAGTGAGCACGGATCATAGTATTTGTGTCGCAAACTAGTTTAATTACTTTAAGTGATTAAAAGTTGAAAAACAATAGATTTGCGAAAAATCTATCATCACCAGAAGAAGACGTTCAATTCATTCTATCTTTAACTCTAAATCGACTCAATGACTTACTTTAAATTGACGAGGTTCTATGTAAGAATGTTGGTAAATAGACACTGCGAATGGCTGGGTAATGCGAGTATATGTATGTGAAGTAAAAATTTGTTTTTAATAGCGCAGCATCCCTTTCTTTTTATATATTGTGTAGCCTTTGCTCGTTATCGCAATCTACTTATGGTTCTTTGCTTTAAAGAAATTAACACTCTAAAGCACAATACATGTACGTGGTAAAAGTATACAGTATTGTGCAAAACATTTGCAAGTTTTTTACAATTTTGATTACAGTGAATACTGTTCTCAAACTAAAGCAACACTATTAAACTTTTTTTATGATTTTGAAAGATTCATTTATTGCGAAAGTTTAAGTATATAACATATTGAAAATATCATTCATTAATTAACTTTTGTTTTTAACAATATACGCAAGTATTATAAAATGATGTGCAAAACATTTGCAAGTTTTCCTCTTTTTCAATATTTGGTCCAATAACCTTTGTTTTTTATTACTTCTCCACATCTTTTTGACATGGATTCAATTAGCGCGTTTATTGTGTCCATTGGAATACTCAGCCATTCAACTTTGAGTGCGTCAAAAAGGGCTTTTGACGACGAGAACCGCTGCCCTATTACCCTTTGTTTTAAAATTCCCCACAGATTTTCTATGGGGTTTAGGTGGGGGGATTGTGCAGGCCAATCTAACATGTTCACATGTTGCATCTCCAAGAACTCTTTAACATATTTTGACGTGTGTTTTGGGTCGTTATCATGTTGGAACCTCCACAACAACGGCATCTCTTCCTCAGCATATGGAAGCATGACTGTTTCCAAAATGTTTTTGTAGCCAAACGATCCATAATGCCTGTAATCTTATGTAGAGGACCATATCCTTGAGCCGAAAAACAACCCCACACCATTGTAGAACCTCCTCCGTGCTTCAAAGTAGCTCGGACGTGTTAACGCTTGTATCGAGTACCTGGTTCTCGCCTTACGTAGCTAATGCCGTCCGAAGAAAGAACATTGAATTAACTCTCATCGCTAAATAATACGGTCTTCCATTGTTGCAAAGACCAGTTACCATATTTATGCGCAAATTCCAACCTGAATTTTAGGAAATGAGCAACATTCACGAATACTGCACAAGCTTTACCTTTTCTGACGATGTTTTAAAGTTAACAACGGCTTCTTCACTGGTCGATATGCCCTCAAATGTGCTTCTTTGGCACGTCTACGCACAGTGCTTGAATAAATTGTCAAATTGAGTTCCTTAACGATGGATGTGGAGGAGCTAAATGGTTCCTGTCGAATCAGATTCGCTATCCTTTGGTCCATGCGATGATCAGTTTTCCGTGGACGGCCACCAGAATGTACCGTTTCTAATTTTGCAAATGTTCTGCACAATACTGTATCTGTAACACGTAGTTGTAGAAGATAAAATTTGTTTGAGACACTACTCTCTCTCGAATCTCTTAAAAGTTAATTGCATGAAAAGGAAAAATAATTTAACAGGATGACACCAACAGTTAAACATACAACAACTGCACAGTTTCAGTTCTTAAATATGGTCCAGAGATAACGAAGTATCCCCCATCCTATATTTGCTCTAATCTCGACAAATTGTGGCAATCTTTCTAAGCGTCTGGCACCCACTTGATACCATAAATCAAAAATCCATTTAAAATGTCAAATTTTTCTTTTCTCTATATAACGTGCTTTTTATTGGGGCACAAGCATATGATTGTACATACACATGTATGCATTCATAAGTATACGAAAATGCTGCTCCTTTGCCGACACTCTGTTAAGTGCTCTGGAAAAGAATTTCCGCACCTAACTCCAGCATCTGTACCAGCACCAGCCCCAATAGCATTTAAGCATGACCTAGTCAATTGAGATGTTCGCCAATTGAATTTCCGCATTTGTATTTATTTCCACTTGACACCCATTATGCTTCATAATTTCTCATCTCTTTTACTATGTGTAACTCTTATCCTTGTGCCTAGTTTAGGTAGCATCCTCTATTGCCAACCCCAATAAATGTGCAGACAAAAAGAAATCGTTAATCAATTTTCAATGTGGAAACACCTTACCCGGCAAAAGTGTGAGCTTAAGCAAAAGTATGTACATATATAAAGCAAATGTTCTCATTCACATCACTGCTGTAGAACAGTCTAGAGAGTTGAAAGTCTGTTCTGACGTGAAGTAAACTAAACACCAACACACAGAGACATATAAATATAGAAAGACGGACAAACAGACAGACTTTGTGTTCTCTCTATAGGGTCCTAATCGAAGGCAAATAAGGTATTCCCACTTTATATTCTGTTTAACTTATCACCTCTGTTGGACGGCATTTCTTTTCTCATCTACTAGTAGCTACCCTCCACTCATGGGAATGCAAGTCGGATAGGAATAGGAATAGGGATAGGGATACCTTTCTTCAGGAGACTAGGAAAACCAGTTTAAATATTCAAAGCACTTACAAAGTACGAGGGGATGAAAAAGGAAAAAAGGAAATTGACATATCTATTGATTCGCATCCCATGAGGAAGTATATTTGCAAAATATGCATAATTTTCCACTCTCCGAGGGGTAGTTAAACGAAGAGGACATTTTTAGTATGCAATAGCAACGCCAGAATAAGGGCAATATCTTCCCAACTTCTTTCTGGCATACTCTAAGGAGGCATCGGCACTTTCCTCTTGCAGGCATAAAGTTTATTTCGTTCCATTAAAAAAAAAGGAAAAGAGTGTGTCGCAACTATCAGTGAAAGAGGTTCACACAAGAAAGCCATATATTAAGGGAATCGGAGGTATCCTACTTCGACACAGGTGAATAAGTCAGCCAAGGAAAACACACAAATACTCCATCCATGCCTAAGTGGAAATCACAAAAAAAATATTGAAAATCGATAGACCAGGAGAAAAACAAATTTATCTATTCGTATCTACACTTGGGAGCAATGAACGAATTTTATTTAAAAAAAAAAATTCCCCACACTTGGATCCGACTGGAATGTGAATTACGTACGAACTCGAATATTACCATAAATCCCTCTTAAAATAGAATTCAAGCACTCCAGTTTTCAAGCAAGGTTTTCCGCATCCATTGAGATATTTCAAAAACGTTATTATCGGCTTGAAGTACAATCAAAACATTTATGAATGGAACTCGACTTCGTTCATATGGCCACCAATTTTCAACGTCTCGGCCACACATTTCGGCCGAAACGGCCGCTATTTCGCGTTCAATGTTGGCTCTGAGCTCTTCCAACGTCGTCGGCGTGTTGGCATAAATCATTGACTTAACGTAGCCCCCACAGGAATTAGTCAAGCGGCGTTAAATCGCACGAACGAGGCGGCCAATCGACTGGCCCATTTCTTGAGATAACACGCTCACCATACTTACTCTTCAATAAATCGATTGTAGCGTGTGCTGTGTGGCTTATGGCAACATCCTGTTGAAACCACATGTCGTCCAAGTCCATATCTTCCAATTCATTCATGATCATGTCGCGATAACGCTGACCATTCACAGTAACGTGACGATCTTTATCACCGACGAAAAAATATGGCCCAATAACGCCGCCGGCATGCGCGAACCCATTGAGCCAAAAATGAGCTTCGTCACTGAAGATGATTTTGCTATGAAATTCGTCATCTTGGCGCATCTTCTCCAGAACCCAATCCGAGAACGTAAGTCTCTTCAAATGGTGCATCGGCTTCAATTCTTGAGTCAGCTTAATCTTGTATGGGTGTAAACCAAGATCCTTACGAAAAATACGCCATAATGTGGTCTGAGCGATGCCCAATTCTTGAGAACGCCGTAGAATTAACTGATTTGGATCGTTTGCTACGGACGACCAACCCGTTGTCTCACTGACACGGCAACATCACACAACGAATATGTAGTCTCAATTGTTTGCACTAAACTTGTTATTGCCTGTCTACTACGGCGAGAATTACGACCGAAGATTGGAGTTAACGCTCTTAAAGTTGCAGTCACCGACTCCGAATTTCGGTAGAACATTTTTATAATTTGCAGACGTTGCTCGTTCGTGTACTTTATCATGATGAAAATGTTGAGTTTACTGAATAAATTGACAGTGACAGTTTGATGATTAGTGAAAGAGTGCGTTCACAAATTAAATTTAAAGTTGTCAAGTCCCTATTGGAAAACCCTTTATATACTTTTAGTTGTTTGCACTATTTCGTATTATTATTTGATTGACCATTGTTGGAAGAGCTCTGTTTTTCTGTTTTTTTTTTAGAGAGATTTTCTTGTTCGATGGTTTTCCACTCATATTTTCGAGTAATTTTGGTACACTATTCTTTTCTAGGAAGAGCTTGTGCTAACAATTTTAGCATTTTGTGGTATCCTAAAGGGAATATGAGCCATAAGTTTAAATTATCTCTAAGGACATTACAATCAAAGTGAATTTTCTATGGAAATCTACCATTAACGGATTTTATATCTACAAAAATAGGCAAACTATTGGTTTCTAGAAAGGAAACGATTGTATTATACTTCAACGCTAATTCGTTATTTAATCTGTCGATTGAACCAGACTTCAGACTAATGATGCTTAAGCTGTTTTTCCAATTGCCAATTGATTTATGCGTGCAAGTTTTTCTTTTATTTTTTTCTTTTATTCACTATTTTGTTGTTATTCTGAATGAATGTTCTTTGTGATGCAACAGGATCCCAACACTTTAAACCCAGATGCAAAGATATAAAGCTCCACAAAAGAGCCTTTACATCAACTTTAATTTTTATTTGTCGAACTAGTTTATAGTACCTGCCCCATACCCTCAATGGGAGGGCAACATTATTGACATTTCCAGACATTAAATTTGTATAACCGAATTCAAGGCTTTTTTATCTTACGATGAGGGAATCTCAATGAAAGTTGTTCAGAAAATTCTAAATCCGGTTTAGTGCATGAACACCTTCTCCGGCATAACAGTGCACAATTAGTCCACCCTAGTCGAGATTGTGAGTGCTCCACTCACGGACATACAACACCTTCTCAAGGGATTTGCAGGACGTATGGTATTTTTATCTATAAGTAGCCATTGCACCACACATTAATAAAGGCCTAACATCCTAAGTGTAGAGGCAATGACCGATTTAAAGTTTCAGTCAGGATACTTGGTTTTCAATCAATGTCTAAAATTATTCCTAAGAATTCTTGTCAAATCGAGAGAGATTAAGGTGAGCTATAAAGGATAACTATCTTGTTATAGCCAAGATACGGATGTGTAACTGCACAAAGCCAGCGAAACATTGTGAAAAATTCGACGTGGAACGGCTGCAATCGCAAGAGACAGCCAGGGTTTTTTGCAGTCGAGTTTAGCTTAACCTCTTAAGGAGTCCGATGCTGCTAGCATCGAACGTAGAAGACTAGTGGCATCAGAGCCTAGTAGTAATCAGAGAGGTCACACCCGACCAACATGGTTTCAAACCGCCCCAGAAAAAAAAAAACTCCTGGTTCTATGACGAATGCAGACAGGAAAAACACTTCTAGAAAAATAGCAGATATACAGGCTCTGTAGAAAAAAACGAGAGGGGCTCTCGAGCTCTTCAAGCTAAAAAGAAGGGAAGAACATAAGTTTATCAGACCCAGAGAAATGCTCGATCGAGGGCGAGGGCTGCAAAGTCCAAACAGAAATCGGCAAGCATGGAGATGGAATCCTCATAATAGCATTTTAATCTGTGCTGCGAATCTGCATAAATTAATTCTTCAGACAGTTTAATGGGGATCACGAACAACATCCCACAGTCAGGCAGAATGAACCATGCAACCTGGACGAGGACAGACAACACTTCCTTCCACTTGATCAAGATGAAGTCAGGATAGCAATTTTCGAGTTTAAGTCTAACGAAACTGCTGAATGCGATGGCTTAATTGCCAAGCTATGTAAAGGAGCAGGTGGTGATTCAATACGAAGCATACATCATATCTGCGTTAAAATCTGGGTGGACAAAAATGCGATCCTAAAAAATGCAGATCCCCTGAACCGCGTCAAAGCTTAACACCGGCTCCTATGAGTATGGTGTTCGGCCAGAAAAGTCCACCAAAGATGAAATTTGGCATTACATTTCATATTATAGGAGATCGTGGAAAAACCCTGAAATTCCCGTCGCGGTCGGGAATGACAAAAGTAAGACTTTCAATGTCAGAAAAGGTCTTAAAGAAGGCGATGCGTGGTTATATGATTTTTTTCAACTCGCAAGTTAACTCCAGAGCCATCATCTTTCAAAAGTCGGTTCAGTTACTCACATATTCCGACAACATTGACATAATGGGAACAACACAGCGAGTTGTCAGTGGAGCGTTTGCGACTTTTGAAGCAGAAGCGGCAGAGTTTAGTTTGGGGCCAGCGAAAGAAACACAAGATATATCCTCCTCTCAACAAAGAGGGGCACACAGCATCGAAGTAGTAAGGGGTTATCAATCCCGACAACGACATCGGCCGCGGAAATTATGCATACAACGCAGTAGAAGACGACATCATCTTAGGTGGGGCACACAGGTAAAGGAAGCTGGCAAAAGATCGCGGTAGCTGGAGGGGCATGTTAGCTGAGGCCCTGGTCCACCCCAGAATGCAGCGCCATATTAGAGAACATGGAAAGGATTACGTCTTTCCTAGGGAAAAGCACTACTCTTGGAAATAGCGTAGCGGGAAATGGCCAAAAATGATTTCAAATGCGAAGTCACTGTGATCAACAAGGAGAACACCAATGTCAAGGGTTCTCAGTTGTAAACCACAAAATTTATAAGGCGGAAAGATACTCATAACAAGAGAAAAACGTGAGTTTCTCAGCATCCCCACCTCAATCGCCACACCAACAGACGTTGCCTCATATTGATGGAATCGGAGGAAATGAGATCGAAGCTACTCTCTGTATTCCTGTATCGAACAGTCATGCTAAGAATCAAGAGAATGGTCTATAATCATTTTACTCAACTCGAACTCCTCGGACAGGCTTCTTTGCACTTCTCTAAATTAAAACAACTTGATGGAATAAAAGATGTCAACCTCAGTATGGTTGAGGTCAAGTCTTTTTTTAAATGTGATAACGAGAACAATAACAGATAATAATCCTTCACCATTTACAATCTTACGTATTATAGGGTTATCCAACAAGTGGTGTCATTTTAAGTCAATCGAAAAGTGCAATGTTTTTATGAAAAGTGGTGATATTTCTATGTTAATCTAAAATAAAAACTCTGCGGTTAATATTGGAGTACAATGTCTACCAAATGTCCGTCTCGGCTCTGCCTACAAATAGTCATTCTTTTGATGAAATTCATCACATTTTCGCAT
Source organism: Volucella bombylans (assembly GCA_949129095.1). Classification (NCBI taxonomy): domain Eukaryota; kingdom Metazoa; phylum Arthropoda; class Insecta; order Diptera; family Syrphidae; genus Volucella; species Volucella bombylans. The sequence continues at coordinate 111,912,724 of OX422143.1, read as the reverse complement.
AATTGCGGCTCGATTTTGCGTATAACAACTCTGATATTTTCCTATAGTGCATGAGTCGTTGGTAAAGCATTGGCGTAGATTTTATCTGTAACATAGTTCCAAAGGAAAAAGTCTAATGGTGTTAAATTGCATGATCACGGCGATCAATTAAAGTCTTAATTTCCACAAATCACACGTTCAGGAAATTTGTCACGCAATAGCGCTATTTTTTCACCAGCTGTGTGGCAAAAATAGCTTAAAATAGACATCGTAGATGTCCATGACATCAATTTCAGTCAAATAAAAATCGGTCAACGTCATTCGGTAACGCAATCCATTGACTAAAACTGTCGCACCAGCATTATTGTTCCAAGAATATGACACCGCCAACCCAAAAACCGCACCAAACTTTCACTCGTTGTGGAAAGAGAGGTTATTTCACTATTTCCCTTCGGTTTTCGGAGACCCAGACGAGACAGTTCTGTTTCTTTACGTACCCAGACAGAATAATTTTATGTAAAATTTCATGATCTTGTTCATTCATTTTGAGCACCCAATCAGCGTTGTACTGTATCGACTGGACCTTATAAGCATGAATCTTTGCATGATCTTCATGCAAAGTGGTTACGGATAGGCCTAATTCGTACCGAAATAGACACACCTGGGTTTTCAGTCACACTTTCAGCTACGGCGGCGATATTATCAGCTGACCTTGCTGAACGAACACACGAGACGTTCAAATTTATTGATTAAATTCACTATAGCTGTGCGAAAAGGGGCTTGTTAATGATCAAAAGCATTACGATCTTTCCGAAACCTCTCCGCGATATTTTCACCGTTTTTGTAGGGTATTATCAAAAATCGTCGGAATGGTAGTTGAATGTTGACATTTCAACAATGGCGCGAAATCTAAAAATATACATTTTGTTGGATGACCCTCTGCAAAGATGTGCGAATTGAATTGAATTGGTGGCCGTTTCTATTACTGATGACTTTCACTGTCGCACGTGTCATGACACTGGGACCAGTTTTAAATTATATGCAATTTCATACAAATCAATTTCGGTTTGAATAATAATTTGGTGAGCTGCTTTACCTTTTATGTTTCACGATTTGATTCCATTTTCTGGCTGAGATGAATTATTTAAGTCTCTGTAAAAAAAAACGCAAATAGCACTCGTATGACAAAGCGTTCTGAGCACGTATACCATTAAAAATGGCATGTATACACCGGTATTGGTATATCTCAAAACTTGTCTTAAGCAGACACATAATTGACGAACGGATCCGTACGTGGACGAACGTAAATATGCGAATACAAGCGACTTGTAGCCTGCACCTATAATGACGGATTGATCAGCTTCGTCGTGTTTTCATTTTGTTTTGCTTTCGTACATAAAATGCGAACGGGAAGCTGACATTAGCTTCAGTTGGCTTTCGCCCATTATGGTAGAGCCTTTACTCCTTTACTTAAGACGTAAATAAGTCTTAATATTCCACCGCGTCATACCCATTTTTGAAGTTATCTTATAATAGAATCTTACCCATTTTAAGTCATTCGCCCCTTCCATAAACTCCAGTTAAAATGCCAACTTACCTAAAAAGAGTAAAAAAAAGGATAATCAAGTTATTAAGCATGAAATGATTCCTTGGAATTAGACCTAAAAATGGAGTCTTTTGAAAATAAATATATAAATAAATAACGAACCTCAAACTCATTCATTCGCTATGTTCGTTGGGTAGCTAGTCTAGCAAGTTATCAACCATGACCCGCGCAATTCTCTAATGCAGATTATTCAATTCATCCCATGATCCCATTCTGATCCATTCGCCCTTTAAAGAGTTCGCAAATCTTCCCTTAAACCCCTCCACAGAGCAAACCCTCAGTTAAATAAGGCATAAAAAAGGAGGAATTGAAATAGAAATGGTGCGAAAAGTCATTTGTACAACAAAGGACTTGGGTTACTGTATTTCGTTTTCTTCTTTCTACCTTCTTGTCCATTTTTTCCCTATTTAATTCTATTTAAATTTTACACACATATCCGTACCACCAAGCCTGGAGTGTGTAAGCGTATACAAAATCGAAAGAGAATCGTGTAAAACGGTGTGTCCTTTGGGGAATTTCAATTCCACAACATTGCAGTTGAATGTTTATTTTATTCAAATCGTTTTCGTTTTTGAGTTTTTTTTATACGCCCCCTCGCACCCTGTCACCTCCAACCATCAACTACCTAACTTCTAACAATAACCCGCACTCGTTGTTCTCCTTACTACTGCTGCTCCATCACTTTATAATTCAAATTCTTTGTACGTTTTCGTTTTAAATAAGAGATGCCCTTGTCTCGAAGATGGGGTTGGTATATAAGAGAAAAAGAAAACACGCTACTTGGCAACTAAATGCGCTCTGTAATTAGCTGGAAGAAGTGGACTGAAGAAAAGTTTCAAGTGAAGGGTTCACAAGGGTGTGTTTTAAGTTGACTTCATCTGCTAAGAGTTGGAGAGACATTCCTATCTTCAAAGACATATCTAGTCAAGATGGTATCCTTGCAAATTTATTTTGCATTCGAGTGCAATCATCCTGATTGCATTTGGATTCTTATTCTTGCGTATTTTTATCCTGTGCTTATGGGATGGAAAAAATGTTTGCGGTTAAATTCCCGCTCTCGAAAGAGGTTACAAATGAAGAGGTAGAAAAATTCACTTTTATAAATTGAAAAGGATCCGAGGCACTGGCAAAAAACGGAAATAACTACTCAAGTGGTTGCCTTAAAATGCCAAAAGCTCTACCACAAATATAACGTTAAAACTAGAAGTAATTTTTATTTTTCGGTTGAATAAGTTTTCGTTCACTTACAGTTCGGTTGTGGCTTTAACAAATGACTTTAACAAATGGCCACATTAATACACAGAGATTGTAACAGTTAAAATGCTGTCCATTGCAAAACGATAGATACTTCATCGTCCATCATTCTAGATGCTTCACCGTACTGTACGTCAACATGCGACTCACGTATTAGTCTGCTGTCGATTATTGACAAGACATAGCAATTCTGGCAGATAGATACACGATAAATAAATCTCGCCACACTATAACCAGCATCTTTGCTAATGAAAATAAGTCTTGACCCAAAATCGTTGAAATAAAATAACAATAGGAAGGGATAGATCAGAGTCCAAAAGTTGACAAGACCGGAGTGCATTCATTTAAGCTAAATAAAAGACCTTAAACGAAGGCAACTTATCGAAACATCACTCCTGAGAATAACATCTTTAAAAATGTAAAGCAGTAGAGTGACTGCCAATTATTTATTTGTGGGACAAAAATCCAACAGAGTAGGGCATTCTTTTGAAACATCAAAAGAAGCTTAAGGAAGATCATGAACATCTCAGTTCGTTGGTAAACATTTTTTTGTAAAGGGTTTTCCAATAGGGACTTGACAACTTTGAATTTAATTTATGAACGTACTCTTTCACTAATTATCAAACTGTCACTGTCAATTTATTCAGTAAACTCAACATGTACTTTACTCATCATGGTAAAGTATACGAACGAGCAACGTCTGCGAATTATAAAAATTTTCTACCGAAATTCGGAGTCGGTGACTGCAACTTTAAGAGTGTTAACTCCAATTTTCGGTCGTAATTCTCGCCCTAGTAGACAGGCAATAACAGGTTTAGTGCAAAAATTTGAGTCTACATATTCGTTGTGTAATGTTGCCGTGTTAGTGAGACAACGGGTTGATCGAAGTGTTGAAAATATCGAAAATATCGCTGCCGTTCAGGCGTCCGTAGCAAACGATCCAAATCAGTCAATTCTCAAGAATTGGGCATCGCTCAGAACACATTATGGCGTATTTTGCGTAAGGATCTTGGTTTACACCCATACAAGATCACGCTGACTCAAGAATTTAAGCCGATGAACCATTTGAAGCGACGTACGTTCTCCGATTGGGTTCTGGAGAAGATGCGCCAAGATGATGAAATTCATCGCAAAATCATCTTCAGTGACGAAGCTCATTTTTGGCTTAATGGGTCAATAAGCAAAATATGCGTTATTGGTCGGGTGAAAATCCACATGTACTTCATGAATCACCACTTCATCCACAAAAAATAACTGTTTGGTGCGGTTTGCATGCCGGCGGCGTTATTGGGCCATATTTTTTCGTCGACGATAACGATCGTCGCGTTACTATGAATGGACAGCGTTATCGCGCCATGATCACCGATTATTTTTGGCCCGAATTGGAAGATATCGACTTGGACGACATGTGGTTTCAACAGGATGATGCCACCAGCCACACAGCACAGCACACGATACAATCGATTTATTGAAGAGTAAGTATGGTGAGCGGGTTATCTCAAGAAATGGGCCAGTCGATTGGCCGCCTCGTTCGTGCGATTTAACGCTGCTTGACTATTTTCTGTGGGTCTACGTTAAGTCATTGGTTTATGCCAACACGCCGACGACGTTGGAAGAGCTCAGTGCCAACATTGAACGCGAAATAGCGGCCGTTTCGGCCGATATGTGTGGCTGAGTCGTTGAAAATTGGGTCCAAAGAATGTACCGCGGCAAACGTGCCTGCTGTGGCCATATGAACGAAGTCGACTTCCATTCATAAATCTTTTGATTGTACTTCAAGCCGATAATAAAGTTTTTGAAAAATCTCAAATGGTTTGAGTTTTATTTAAAAAAAAGTTGTCAAGTCCTTATTGGAAAACCCTATATAAGCACCTGCCGCTTTGCAATGTTTGAAGCTATCAATCATGTTCTTATTCTTTGCGATATTATGGTCGCTCACTTTCAAGTCTTTCCCCAGCATTATTTTCTGCTTTTCTCTGGAGAAAGAGTGTTTTTTGAAACGTGAAAGTTTTTATCATGTCATAAACAATTCTGTCTAAAATATGTGTATACATATGAAACCTAAGAGTTTTTGCAACGATACTTATTGATAAAGTAGTGAAGCTATTCTAATCCATCCTCTTTGTGTGATCATATGGTTGGATATGTTCCCTTCCAGTTACAAAGGTGCTAATTTTACAGTACGATGAAATATTCACCTTCAGGTAACAACATACTAGGTACCAGATGGATTTGAATTTAACTTTGGTTTTTGATTTCATTTTTAATAATAAAAAAAAAACACAAGGACTTAAAATTCTATTCTCAAGTAAATAAAAAAAGACCAGGGGCAGTCAGCAATGTTAGCAAGGTTTAGTCTTAGGTGGACTAAGGGTGCTCGGCGAAATCAAACAAAATTGAGGAACCTGTCATTGCTTTGAAGTTGTCTTAATTAGAGTCTTACGAATGTGACTCTCGAAGCTGAGATCTTTTTCTAAATAACCATAAATATTTAAGACCGATTCATACATAATTTTTGTTCATATAATACCACAAAGGGACGTAATTTTTAATATCATTAATTAGAGACCAATGTTATAGTCGAAGACTGCTCGAAAACCATCTAATGGCCAATTCCTAATTTTTTTTTTCTTATTAGTCCAATATCTCTATCGCAGCTTATAGACATCACAATTGGAATAATTTCCTCATTTAATTGGCCGTAAGAAAAGCCCCGTACAAAGTAGCATTAACACAACAAACGAAACTAAATAATCCTGCAGAGAACAGGAGGATTCCGCTTTAATTTCCCACTCTACCTCCACCAACAAATTATTTACGAGAAAATGCCTGCCTGTTGGACTTCATTGGATTTCACTAATGAGCTCCATTAGGTTTATGCTCTTCTAGCCCATCCGTAAGTGTGTAATTATTTCAGAAAAGACGCAACCTAAACGTGTTCTTCCAAACCGTTAATTCGTGATTTTTATGTGCTAGTATACGAATAGTATTGTATAGCTTGCCATATAATTACTCAGTTAACAATCGCACACCAATTATCCTTAAAGAAATTTTGTTCATCCCCTTCCAATTTCAGATGGTAAACAATAAATTGTCCCACAATCCCAGTTGATGCCTCTTTCTCTAGAGCCTTCACAAAGATTTCCCTAATGCTCTAATGATTCGTTCCCATGGAAGAAGGATCCGAAGAAGAAGAAAAGGAGTCACGCCAATCTAAGGAAAGTTTTTATCTTCAAATAGCAACACTGTTGAAGAACATACTCGTACATCCAACAATGGGCATCCATAAAAATAACTGCAACGATCCGAATTGTTATTTTCCATTTCCATCTGCACCAGGATAATAATAACCAGGACGAACCATAAAGATATGTACCACCACCAGGAGTATTTTCTCTCTCAGTTGGGTACCACCAAGCAAATTTTCCGCACTTCCAGCGCGTCTCTACTCGGTATTGGGTCCTGGGTTTTCGGTATTCTATTTGCAGCTATTGTTCGTCAGAATCTTCTTACTGCTTAGATGCAAATTCACCGATACAACGAGAAATCGTATTCTTTTCACCACGTGATAGGACGGGGGAAATGCAAAACCAAAAATAAAAAAAATAAAAACGAGAGAAAATAAGTTGCTTTTTATATATGTTTATATCCTGCAATTCTATGTCCATTCGTTCGTTGGTTCGCCTTTTGTCTTTCTTTTTACAATCGAAGTTGGGTTTACTGGGCTATGACGTTTATAGGACTACGACTGGGTATATCGTATATCATATGCCAACTGGAGTTGTCATCGTTGTGGACCTTCTATTGTCTATGTATTGTCTTCTAGCTATTGAGTACTGAGACAAAAGGATTTTTCTCATTTTATGCTCAGCTGAGCCGCATGTACGAGTGCAGTTGGAGGACCAAATGAGTTAGTTTAGAATTTACTTGTTTGCACTTTGGATTTTACGTGCCTTTTGGCCTCCACCATTTGAGTCTGCATTTGTGTTTCTACGTTTAGAACTTGTCCCTTATGAGCGTAAGGTATGAGTTATTAACAGACTGGATAGGAACTACGATTGCCATTGTCTTAACGATTTCAGTCATGTGAATTGAAAAAGTTAGCTTATGTCGATGGTAGGGGTTGTTAACGAGATCAAGGACGACACCCGCTGAATCTGGCATTATTAAGAGTATGCTCTGTTTGCTTTGCAGGATATCCCGCTTTTGTTTAGAATAACCAAAGATATGTATTAGGAGCGCATATTTGGGAACATTTTAACATTTTAAAATGACAGACAACCACTTGACAAGTGGAGCATTGATAATACTCCCATCTGAAAGGGATTTCATCTAAAATAGGTTTTAAAAATAAATAGACAAGAAAATAAAGTACAATAGTAGAAAAAATAACTCCTATTCTGCTGTTATTGTCCTTTGACAAGGCCATAGCATACTCGTAATTTGGTAAGCAGGTTACAAAAGTTCCGTTGAAATAAATTATCGTTGAAACGTGGGTGCCATTCTTCAGATTAACTTTCATCAGGTTACATCTACGATATACGAGTACTAACTAAAAACTTGGAAAAGTGCAACGAATTGATGCAATAGCCTAAGTAAATCTGCCCTATAGCTCTATGAAATTGGCGACAGAGGCTATTCTTACGAGTATTATCGATATTGACAGCTGTCAAGTGTAGAATTGTATTTCTACCGGATATTCCCAAATCGAACTCAAATAATAGAAGACAATAGTAAAACAACATCATAAAAGCCATATTAATTCCAGAAGAGAATAAAACCAAAAATGCAAAAGTTAGATAAAACGGCTTTGCACTCTCTGACTAGCCACATCGAACGATCCCTACAATATAAGGAGTACACAATGGTTGCTTTCCTAGATATAGAGGGCGCCTTTAACAACGTCAACACATCCGCAATCACGACTGCGCTGTCAACTCTGCAGGTAGACGGCTCACTTGGGGAGCTGATTAATCTAATGCTAAAAAGCAGGATAATCAACTCCAAACTGTGTGAGACTTCTGCTAAAAGATATGTCAGTAGGGGTACGCCGCAAGGCGGTGTCCTCTCTCCCCTTCTCTGGAACTTAGTAGTTAACGAACTACTGATATACCTGGAAGCGGGTGGTAGCAGAGTGATTGCCTATGCGGATGACGTTGCCATAGCCGTCTCAGGAAAACATCTAAATACCATTAAAGAACTCCTCCAAGTAAATCTTAACAGATTAACCCGCTGGGCAGATCGCTGTGGATTGGGAATAAACCCCCATAAAACTGATCTTGTCCTCTTTTCTAGGAAATATAAAATTCCAATCATAGACCCTCCTTCAATAAACGGTACCAGTTTAGCTTTCTCCGATACAGCAAAATATCTGGGTCTCATTTTTGACAGGAAACTAAACTGGAAACCTAACATTCAAGAAAGAGTCAATAAAGCTACAATAGCTTTATTCTCTTGCAAGAAAGCCATTAGGAACAAATGGGGCCTTCAACCTCGCATAACCCACTAGCTATACATCTCGGTCATAAGACCGATACTTACTTACGGGGTGGTTGTCTGGTGGACGGCCTTGGAAAATGCAGTCAACCGCATTAAATTAAGCAGAGTCCAAAGAACAGCATGTCTATGCACAAGCGGAGCCTTGCGATCTACCCCCTCTGCGGCATTAGATATTCTGCTTCACTTGACACCCCTCGACATTTTTAGCAAGCACGTAGCTGCGACTGCAGCTATTCGCCTTAAAGCGACTAAACAGTGGACAAATAATTCATTTGGCCACGCCAACATTCTTAATACTCGTACATTAGGAATCCTCACAGAGAACACCGATTACACCATACCTGAACTTTGGTTTGACAAAAACTTCCATTTAAGCTTCCCCTCTAGATCATTCTGGAAAGAGGATGCTTTCATGGAGGACAAGTCAATCCATCTCTACACAGATGGATCTAAAACCGACAGCGGAGTTGGTGGCGGTGTTTTCTCAGATAAGCTAAATCTAAGCCTCTCTTTCCGCCTTCCAAATCACTGTAGCGTGTTCCAGGCGGAAATTTTGGCGATTAAAGAAGCTCTGTCCTGGCTGAAGAAAAACGTGATATCTGCAAAGGATATCCGCATATTTTCGGATAGTCAGGCCGCCATCAAGTCCCTGGACTCGGTCTCATTGTGTTCTAAAACTGCCCTTGAATGCCGATCATCTCTCATGGAGATGGCAGAGCAGTTCAACATTCACCTCTGTTGGGTGCCGGGCCACAGAGACATTCCAGGGAACTGCAGAGCCGATGAACTCGCCAAAATTGGAACCACTCTACCTATTCTACCGGACAAAGGTAGTATAGGTATACCAATCGCTACGTGCAAACTAACACTAAAGCTAGATGCCAATAAAAGAACGGACCTTAGGTGGACTGCTGGACAAACATGTCTAGCGACCAAACAGATCTGGCCAAGGCTGGATCTGAGTCGATCTAAGTGTCTGATCCTTTTAGATAGGAAACATCTCAGCGCCATAATAGGTGTCATTACCGGACACTGCCTCATAGGCAAGCACGCAAGAAGGCTTGGCACTTTTACTAACGATTTCTGTAGAAGCTGCATGGACGAGGAAGAGGAGGAGACAATCCCCCACCTACTCTGCACATGCCCAGCTCTCTCTCAGAGAAGGAAGCTTCATCTAGGAGCTTTCTTCTACAACGACCTAAACGATCTAGAAAAAATAGACGTTAACAGTCTCCTACGCTTTATTATAAGCTCAAACAGGTTCCAGTAGTAAGAAGATCATAGATCCACGTGGCATTACAATGGGCCAATAGGCCTAAGTGGGTTGGTATTTCCAACAGCCACTCTTACCTAACCTAACCTAACCTAACCTAGATAAATTGGCATGTTTTGCGTGAATCCTTTGCAGTTCTTCGTCTGAGTATCACGAATTTCTTGCACAAACATACGAGTTTACGGGCGCTGTTATGTTTCTCATAATGTGAATCATCAACGGTATTTCCAAACATACTGGTAGAAGAAGAAATTCTCAAAGCCCGTTCTTTTCTTGGAAGTTTGCTCTGAAACATATTTAGCGTCTTCAACTGAGATCGTTTTTAATTGTGCATAGTTATTAAATTGGAGAAGGGTTGTAGTTACATCGCAATTGGAGTTATAGTGTAGAGTTGGGAAATATGTTCATTAGACAAGTGTCCCGGACTATTTTTTTCGAACAAATGACAAAAATTCGGTGCGAATGGAATCCAAAGCAACCCCTCTTAAACTCATCAGTTACAGTTAGAATCGTTTGCGATTCGAAGCGAACCTACAATAAGTATAAGCTGAGCTAAGTACTGTGCCTGAACATCAAAAACGTTGAAAGTGACAAGCAGAGAAATGGCCACCACCTTTCTTTATACCATATTGAGCACATAACCCCCCATTCACTCTGTTCAAGAGCACTATCTATAAGTCGAATGTTTCATCAAGTCTGTGTTGCTTGTTTTTTTTTTTTTGTAATTTGCTAGCGCTCAAAGGAGTTGGGTACCCTTAAAATAATGACACACAGCGCGGACGACGGAAAATTAGGGAGGAAAGAAAGAGAAGTACCGATGAACGTTGGTTTTAAATATTTGAAGGTTATAATGACTAAGAAATATAGAGCTCGGCAGTGCATTCAGCTAAATTGCTCAGCAGGCTTTGAATTTTTCTTTATAACTTGCCCTACGACATAAGCACAGCCAGTAGAGTACGGGATTGCGCAGTGATTGGTTCTGGATAGGTGCACTTTTTTGGTCAGGTAACATAAAAAATTTGGGTTCAAATGGTTTGATTATAAATTGCTGTAGTGTCTTTTTGAAATGAGTATTTATTAATTTGTGTATTCAATATATTAAGCTACCATATGTAACTACTTTCATTTGACAAAAACATAATCTTTTTTCTCAATGAACAAAAATGTTTAAAATCTTGTCATGGGGCTAGTTGTAACGAAATTTCGGGACACATTGTAACATGTTACAACTTACCTCTTCCTGTTTTTATGTGACTACCTATGAATGTATTTATATACACAATAGATTTTTTAATTGCATGTACAATGTCTGGGCAAAGGCCTTACCTTTTTCAGAGAAAAACAAATTTATCTTAATCAAATGTTTTTTTTTTGTGTTTTAGGATGAGTAATTATAAGAGGCAGTCAGAAAGGGCCGCCAAATCTCAAGACGTCTACGAGCTAGCCGCAATGGAAGTTTTGGAAAAGGGAACAAAAATTCGCAAAGCTCCTGCAATGTTTGACCTTTGTCTGTGTCTCTGTTTAGATAAAAGAAGAAAAACGAAGAGTTTCTTTCTGTAGAATACCCCAGACCAAGATTAGTATTCACGTCAGAGGAAGAAGAGAAAATTCCCGTGTATCTGCTATAAAATGTGCTGCTATCTACTTCGGATTGCGTCCAGCAGAAGTGAGAAACTAGCTTATCAATGCGCAGTAGCTATTGGCGTTAAAAACATCCCTATGTCTTGGCACAAAAATGGTACGGCTGGAGCAGATTGGTTGAACGAATGTATGGAGAGAAATTCAAGACTATCGCTCAGGAAGCCAGAGGCTACGTCGCTTAGCAGAGCAACATCGGAATCACAACCGTCCAGAAACCGAAAAAAATCGTCGCTGCACGTGGTCAAAAGCAGGTTGGTGCGATGACGTCCAACGAAAGAGGAACGCTAGTGACTCTTATTTGCGCTGTTAACGCCGCTGGCAATAGTGCTTCTCCAATGTTCGTGTTCCCACGAATCCAGTACACGGATATATTTGTTCGAGCTGGCAACTTCTCGGGCTGAATGACTGAAAATAAATTTTCAAAATTCATTGACCACTTTATCCAACACGTGAAACCTACAGAATAGCATCCTTCTCATATTAGATAATCACAACTTCCACGTCAATATTGAAGTTGTAAAGAAGGCCAAAGAAAATCACATTATCATGTTGTCATTCCTACCACATTGCTCGCACAAGTTGCAGCCTTTGGATATGGGGGTTTACGGTCCATTCAAAGACTTTTTAAACAGATCACAGACTTGTTGGATGACTAACAATCCTGGTAAAACTATGACCATATATGACATTCCTGCCATAGTGAAAGACAGTTTGCCACTAGCTGTAAATCCGAACAACATCAGGAGTGGCTATAGAGCAACTGGTATTTGGCCTTTTAATTTAAATATCTTTCAAGATTCTGACATTGCGCCTGCTTTTGTTACTGATCGTCCTACCGCTACTGTACACTCTGTGGCAGAAAAAGCTACTTCGATTCAAAGTGATGAAGACTTGACATTTGATCTCGAAGACCCCGAATTGTTACAAGCTTCTCCCCAGTTGGATATACGCGTCACTGATGCTATTAACCAGCTGACAGGTGAACAATCTAGTGAAATAGTTCCAGGACGGTCAGGCATTCAAAATAGTTCAATCGGTTTTTCAAACTCAAAAATCAGACCACTACCTAAGACTCCACCTAGGAAAAAATCTAACAGAGGTGGACGCAAGCGAAAATCAGCTATATTGAATTCGAAGAGAAAATAAAAAAGAAGCAGAAGCAAAAGGAGAATCGACAAAAAAAAAGACTCAGATTCAGAAACAGAAGAATGATTCTGTTTGATTTGCGGAGAAGAATACAGCAGATCCGACCGAGAAGGCTGGGTCGAATGTTTGATTTGCAAATTGTGGTCACACGTTAAATTGGTTAAGGGCGATCCTGTATCATACGTTTGTGTGAACTGTGATTCTATTGAAGACTGAATTTTCATATCTAAATATTGGTAAAGATAATACCGTAAATCTCATTAGTTTGTAATAAATACGTTATACATAATATTTTTCATATTGATTTACAATGAAAGCATAAAAATCATACAAAAATGTTGTTTTATTTTGTTGTTAATACTTGCCCCATGAGTTGTTGTAACATGCAACTACTTTCACAAAAAATTTATTTATACAACCCTATGTTATCAATTTAAACCGTATTATCGCTCTCATAGATACCTGAATAGATAGATGTCCCCTCATTTAAAAGTGCTTCATCATGAAAATACTAAATATTTTGTCTTCCCCATTGAAAAAACTAAAAGATGTCACAACTAGACTCCCGCTCCCTATATCAGAAGGTGAATTGGAGGGTGTACTGATGAGCATTCATAGCGAGAGGGTGTTACGGTTAAAAGTTTGAAGGGGCGGAATGCTACTGGCGATTTCTATAGAGCACTAGTGGTGGAAATAGCGATAAAATACAACGAGACACGAGACATTACATCGGTGTTCGAGGGTGTCCTCAATGTTGCATTCACGAAAGTATGCTTAATACCGATGAAAATACTAATCGTTCCTTGGGAGTACAAAGTACGAGTAAGTTACGCAGGATTTTCCGTGCTGATATGAGATTCTCCAGCAAGGCGATGAAACACCATGCTTATGAAATAAAGTTTGTCAGATAATAAGCTATTGTTGCACCAACTAAAGCATAGCACATAGCACAGACCGCGTAATATTCCCGAAGTGTAATGAATTTTAACTGCAATAGTGACCATAAAATCGTGTTGCAAAAAAAAAATCAACATCTTACTTACCTCAAGATGGTAACTAGCTCTTAAATAATTATCCAAACCAGTTGGAAGACATTACCCCTGCTCATCCTTCAAAACCTGACCAAAAACCTGGTCAAGTTATTCCTCCACCTGATTATTAGTACCTCACTTATACCATAAACGCCAGCCACAAAAAACTATCCTTTGCATAACCATTTTTTAACTGAATCTTACACGCAGCCTATAGACCGTAGGCCACGAATGTAGCCCCTTCTTCCACAATAACCCATTTTTTGCGACATGTCGTCACCATTGTCAGCCCTCAGCACGCTACTCGTATCAAGAGCACCCGAAAAATTATTTCTTTTCCACTGAAGACCGCTGTTAAAAAATATTTTCATTAACAATTACCTCATGTTGCAATTACGGCAGTTGTGCAACATCTGGTCTTTCATTCAATCATTAGCACCATCGTTGGACAGTGTAAGGTGCCTTTATCCATCTGAGTCGCTGTCGGTTCGCCATATGAATATGGATTACGTAATGTATATATATATACTCCGGTGGGATATTACCCTCCAGCGAACACATTAAACCAAACCAAGCCACCAGAAGTACCTATCTGCCTCCTACCTAATAGGAAATCTTCTCAGTTCAAACTATACTATCCGATATAAGCCAAGATACTTGTATAATTGAAAGTTCAGCTAAACTACGCTGATGTCATACACAATGAGATGACGACCGAAGCCACACCATCAACAGTTGGTCGCATCAGTCGCATACTTCCACCACTATCTTATTCGACATGACTAACCCCCGCAGACTAACCACCTATCCATGGTACCATAGTACAATATAACTGGCGATTCAAGTCGCAAATATAACCCAGGGAAAGCGCAAGATTCAAAGTATCCGAAAGATACTATTGTACATAGCTGGGCTGCTTTTTGATGTACCTACGAATACTCGTACTTCAACGGAAGAAAGTCAATTAATTATGACGATCCCTACTCGAGGCCAGAGTTTAGGTTTCGGCATCCACCACACAGGGAAATGATCGTGTATACGCTTTCTACTATACGAAAGTTGTAGTGGGAGACACTTATAAGCTAATCCCCAAGCGGTACCCGAACAGTTGAAGACTTTAAGCCAAAACTGGCAAACGTTGTGGTAGACACCCGTGTGACTCTACGCTCCGCGCTTTTTTCAAAACAAAAAAATTAAGAAAGAGAGAAACTTCATTTATATCTTAATTGTGTATCTCTGGGTGATTTCTTTGAGGTAATTCATAAGATACGAACGAGTACAATTTGATTGCTTTTGATTTCCTGTGATTATCTGTTGGTTTCGTTTTATTCTCGTTTTGTAGTTTTGATATTCGCCATGAAATTCGTGATTTGTTTATTTGCTGTTTTTACCGTGGCCGTGTGCTATCCCCAGCGTGAAGGAGCTGCATACACAAATGAAGCTATCCGGCAAGCACAGCAGACCTATTTAATACCCAAAGATGCACAAATCCAACAGGTGCAAGAAGGCATTGAACTGGGTGCTTACGAACAGATTCCCGGAAACCAGAAGATCAATCTTTTCGAGATCCTCGGCGATCAAGTGCCATCGGAAGTGATTAACAATCTGCAAGCTCAGGTTGATCAAATTGGAAGGAATTAGTATTGTTACTGTTATGTTGATGTTGTTTTTTTTTTTTTTATACAAATAAAAGTCTGTTTTTCTAAAAAAAGAAATGTGGGTTTTTTTTTTCTATCTTTATTTCACATAGCATCGCTATCAATAGTTTTATTGAATACAAATAGAAGTGAACGGATATCACTTTGTGATCGTGACAGCAATTGCAAAGTATCTGCATGCACTCATCCGTATTTGGCTTCCAATTAAGCATTTTATGCGTAAACAATTTAAATGTGATAATTATGCTCAAAATGTCTTCAGTCAGATGAACGTATCTATAGACTTAGTTGAAGCCATTCACCAGCCAAATTTGGGATAAAAGAGAACGTCAATAGATGCACTTTGAATTTTAAACGAACTACTCTTGAAAGTCGACTCGACACATTGAAGTGACGAGGGATAGATACTCGTACATACTTCAACTTTCAAATAGAATGGATGCTTGGTGACATGTGACATGTCTGTAAGATGCAGTTTGTGGGAAATAAAAGAGCGACACATTTCACAAGGTTTGGGATATGTTTTAAGCACAACATACATACGTACATATGTATTTGAAAATACAGTTTAATTAGGTTTTCGTGTACAGTAAAATATAAAGTATTTCGGAACGGTGACGAGTTTGAATTGCTTAGGATTTATACTACAACTAGAGACGTCCATAAATTATTATTAATTTAACAAGAAAGAAGAATTATTCGTCTCCTCAATAGAGTAAATAAATAGATGCTTGGCTCGAATAAACTCCTCATACTCGTAGATCTAGCGTGAATAGAGGAAATCTGAGTAAATTTCTTCTGGGCCTTGCTTAAGATACAGCAAATCACGTCATAATCATTTATTAGATATTATCGATGTTGTATATGTTTGGTTGAAACAAAAGTCTTCTAGCCTGAATCTGCAATATTTATTTGTGTCCTATTTTGTTCAGTATATTTCTGACTATATTAAGTAAAATGCGAAGATCGTTGTATTCAAAGTATTCATAGGAGTACTGATGAATCTCCCTCACCCTGAATTATCATGCCATGAGCTATAATTTCAAAGCCGTTTTCCACTTAACAATAAGTGGCCTGATGCAATGAAACCAGAACTCTTCTTGCTGCGAAAATATGAAATTGAATTTGCTTGTGTTCCGGAATGGTTTCACCCAAACTTTGAGCCAGAACAGGAATGGAGTCTAGTTTTGACGAATGGGTCTAAAACTGTCTTTTTGTTAAGAAAACTTGCGTCTGACTAAAAAGCGCAATCGCGAAGACACCGAAAAATATTGTGAAGAATCAGTGGAGGGGCAAAAGTATCTACGTCTGGCAAGTTCGAGAATGCTAGACTTCTCTGAGCGCTGGTTTAACGAGTCTTCACTGAGTCTTTTTGTTGTACCAGGTCACAACAGAATCACTGGAAATGAGATAGCTGATGAACTCGATGAGCAAAGTTCAAAGGTTTCTAAGGACTCAAACTTGCAGTCGGACTGCCTGTGCTGGGATTTGATGTGACATGACTCTCCAGGATACGGGCGTAACCAACGAATGATGGTATCCCTCAGTAATCCCTCGAATGGCGAAAAAATGACAAACGTTTATGGCATTTGGGGGGTTTGTTTTTCCTGCCAAAAGTGTGATGAAGTCAGAAATTATCTACGCATTTGCTCGATTGTTGAAGATGTTAATAAATTTAACAGTATGCAGTACATTACCACTGCATGCTAAGCTCTATCAAGTTAAACTCATGAAAACCCCAACACTAAACACCTTGAAATAAAGTAGCAGCCTATAAATTGCTTTAAGTCGGTAACATTAGCCTTATTTTGGTCTTTAGTGCCTTCCCTGGTAGGTACCAATGCCAACATCGTGGAGGTAATTCACTCTCGCAATTGCAAAAGTCTTTGCCCGAAAAACATTAGTACTCATAAGTCCACCCCAGTATGCAAATCGTTTAGTTTGAACATGAATAGAGTAAACCACTCGGAAAGAAATATTCTGTTATTCTAAAATAAGCAGCCTTTGGATTTAAAGTTCTCTTGATATAAGTCTGGCAGCATGGCAATGGCCATGAAAAGCAAAAGTCAGGACAAGCTTTCACTGGCACTTTAAAGCAGTGAGATGCCTTCAAAATGAGTTAAAAAATCTAAAGTGTTGTAGCTTATCTATGATTTTATAATTGCTCACGCACAAATTCCCGATGATCTTAGGTGCAGTTTCCATCTTACCATAAGACTTTCCCACTTACTCGGCTCATCTTCGCAAGCAAAGCATTCAATAACTTACACAAGGTGATCGCTTTTTCATGAGAAGACTTTCAAGGATTTGACCTCATGGCACTGACGTCGAACACAGCTTACTTATTTAGATGACGGACGGTCGGAGTTGATAGGCGATTAAAATCCCTTACTACCTCAAAGTTCTAGCTGTCTATCATGACGTTTTGTCCTAGGCTTTGATGTTGTGCTTCCTTTGTTGACCGCTAAACCAACCTTTGCGGCTTTTGCTGTATGCTTCCTATTATGTCAATGCTGTCTGCATATGTGAGTAACTGAACATAGTGCCTCTGGAGTTAACTAGAGAGTTTCGGACAATTCTTTCAAAACCGATGTTGAAAAAGTCACATGACAACGTAACGCCTTCTAAATCCTTTTCTGACATTGGGAGTCGCACTTTTGTCATTCCCAAAGTTGACGGAGCTGCGTTATCCTGCATAGTCGAATGAGTTTGTGAGGGATGCTAAGGCTAGACATGGCTCTGTATAGTTCGTCTCTATAGATGCTGTTATAAGCTGGTTTGAAATAGATGAAGGGGAGGGGTTTTTCCCATACCTGCCATAATGTGAATATTTGACCTATGATGAACTTTTCTATCCTAGAGCCACGGCACACTGATAGGGGCTGGTAAGGCTGCTTACGAAGGGTCTTTGGCGTACACATAATACGACAGACAAAATTTTATATGCGATGTTGAGAAGACTTATACCCCCGTAATTGGCGCAGTTCAGAGAATCTCCCTTCTTTTTTTTGTATTTGTATTTAATTACGAGTATTTAAAGAATATGTACATAGTAAGATTACATGTTATAGTTGGTGTAGGCCTTACAAAAATGTTAGGTTCGAAGGCAAATTTAACATTATAAATAGGTGACTACATATAATTAATTTAATTGGAAACTACATAAGTGAATTAATAACAAAAACAATAAAAATGTGGTATCACTGGCCAGCTGTTGAAAAAGATAAGTTTTGAATGTTCTTGTGTTTGTGGTTCTCCTTAGTGTAATGGGTAATGCGTTCCATAGGAGAGTGGCATGGACGAAGAATGAGCGCTCAAATTTCAAGCAATGGGATCGGGGCCGAATAAGGATGACTGTTCTTTGTGAACTCGCAGAATTTAATCTGTTATACAAATACTCAGGCTGTTGGGTCTGTATAATACTATGCAAGATGATTAGCATTCCAAACTTAATGAGGCTGTCGAAGCTGAGGCCCATTATTTGTAGACAGTAACTTATTATATATGATCGAAGTGTCGTTTACGAAAAACATATCGTGCTAAGTTGTTGTAGATGACATTTAGTCTACGCCTAGTATTATAGTCAACAAGGCAGAAAACTTCGCAACTATATAGCAATATAGGTAATAAAAGGGACTTAACAAGTATCAACTTAGTTTTGATCGGAAAGAGACCTTTCGGATTGTAGTTGCAGTATGATCTGTCCAGGTAAGAGTATCTTTGAAAACAATGGATGACTGCCCTAATTTTATTGGTCGAAATATGCTTATGACTGCTAATGACTGCTTATAAATAAGGAGTGTCTTAGACTTCGCTGGATTCAGTGATAAATTGTGTTTGAAGGCCCACTGTTGTATGACCTCTAGATCTTCGTTCATCATTTCAATACTGAGCATATCCAGTGAGCTGCACAAGTTTAATTGGACGTCGTCAGCGAACATGTTGGCAGTACAATGTTTAACAAGTTATGGGATCTCGTTCACATAAAGTGAAAATAGTATGGGCCCAAGAATTAAACCCTGTGGAACTCCCGCGCGAATTCCAAGAAACGAAGACATTTGGCTTCCTACAGTCACACATTGTTGACGAACCCTGAGTTATGAATGCAAGAATTTGACTGCCAGAGACGAAAACCCAAATTCATATCGCAGGAGAAAGTGGTCCACTGTGTCGAATGCATTCGAGAAGTCCAACAACGTCAAGAATGTAGGATAGTTAGTATCGAGGCCATTGCGGATATCGTCGACAACAAGCAACAGTGCAGTTTTACAACTCGTTTTTGCGTGAAAACCGGATTGGGCGGGATTTCAGAGGTTGTTATCGCTTAGGTGCGCTTGCATCTGCTTTAGCATAGTTTTCTCGAATACTTTGAATAAAAACGGTAACGTTGCGATTGGTCTATACTCAGTGTTAGTTCGGCTTTGCCACTTGGGTATCGGTAATATGCCTAGCCATTTTACACAAAAGGAGGTATTTACAAGTGGTAAGTACGTGATTAAAAATATGTGTTATGTATTTGAGTATGAAATGAAGCAGGAGTTTTAAAAATTTTGGATTAATTTCATCCAAACCTATCGCATCAGATTTAACCGATAGCACGGCATCAACTATATCTTCATCCGTAAAGCGAATAAAGTTGAAATCTGCTATATTGTCATAGTCACTAGACTGATACGTAAACTGTGCGGAGTCTTGATATTGAGTTGGCGGCTCAGATAACGACACAAACTGCGAATTGAGAACATTACATTACAGTCTACATCGTCAGTCTAGTTTTCACTAGTTTTCCCATTGTCCGCTGTTTTTGCCATAGAACTTTCCCAGGCTGAGTTTCAGGGTTATACAGGCTTTTACGAAGAACAACTTTGTTGCGAAGGGATCGATAAGTGTCATAGAGTAAGGAATGTTTGTATCGTTTCCAACGAGCGTATGCAGTATCACGATTATGGGTCAGATCTAGTAAATCTCTATTATGCCAATGGCGAGATCTGGTAACAGGGGCCCTATGTCGTAAAGGGACATGCTGATCAAAGAGTGTTTTGATATTTTGTTCCAGAAATGATATTTGCTGCTTCACTGATGCCGACAAATAAATATAAGCTTACCCAATTTGGATACATCAGACCGTAAACTTTGGTAATTGGTTTTTAAGACCTCTATAAGCTATGACATGATTAGCTGCGTCAAATTGGATATCATATGTTAAGAATATCTGATCATGTTTGGGGAAGGCAGGCGCTGGAGCAGGAATTTTCTACTATCGTTTGGTCTGTATATTACTCCAACTAGCAAACACTCAAAACCACATACAACATTAACAAACAAGTAATCGGATGTGTAATTAGCAGACAACATTTGCTCGTAGTCCATTGCGCACATAAACAGCCACACCCCACCCAATCGACCAATTCGATCACCTGTAGGAGCTTATAATCATCCATATTATAGACCTTATCCGGGAAGTCGGGAAAAAACCAAGTTTCGGATACACAAAGTAAGTCAACGCTAGAGTTAATGAACAGCAGACGAAATTCATCAAGTTTTGGTTTCACTTCTTTAAGATCGGACAAACAACGCTGAGGTTCCATCATATAATGGTTCCGTTCTTATAAACTTGGTTCTTCTAAAGCAAAATGTTCAGTTTACTCCATTGTACAGGCGCCGTAATACCAATGGGACTGTGTTAAGGGAAAATTCTGTAGGTCCCTACTTCGAAACCATTTCGTTAACAACGCGCCTCCCCTTCCGAGTAGAACGAGATTTCTTATTTATTGTTGTTGGGTGTATATTTGTGAATGACATTGTAGATTGCGAGCATTAAGTCGAATAGTTCATTGATGTAGTTAACTGAAATGGATGGCTTAAATAACTAACAAGGCAGCGACCTAGTATGCAGCATATCAAAGATCTTGGAGCGATGTAGGAAACAACAAACACAAATATAATTATATCGTTTTGATTAATTAGGAGTAACAAACACTAGCCAACTATATTTCCTTTTACAATTTAAAAAAAGAAATCATTTCATTCCAGGGATTCCACTGAAATGAATCATGCTGCACACACAAAAGTTCCTTTTTCTCCATATTGACCAAGCAACCTAAGTGTGGCAAATTAATGTTCGCCACTAAAATTAGACTTTCAAGCAGCCATAATCCACCGCAACATACGTTTTAGTGGCAAAATTCTTCCCCTTCTCCTTTTAGATACATAAAAGAAACAGAAAGGTCACCTGCAGTTAGTCGTAGAGTTTTTGAGGAAGCGTGTGGAAACTTCATGCACCTGAGGCTTTTTTGTATGAGTAGCTAGCTGTACATATCACAATGATGTATTCTTCCAATGAATTTTCTCGAATCGCCTCCAATCTTGTTGGAAAAGTTCCTCAATTAATTTTAACAAGGATGTCGGTGCATATAAAACAAAAAAAAACCCATTCCCTTGTTCTAGCTGTCGCAAGGATATCATTCACTTTCCTATCCCTTTACACAGTCCGAAGAAAATTCACATAGTAGAGGCCGTTATTTCATACGTAGCCACTGTCATAGACTGATATCCTTGAAGCATACAGCACACACAAATTTTTCACATTTAACAATGCCATTCATGCGGAGGACATGTGCTCTTTTGAAATAGGAAAAGAGAACGATCTTGACATTTTTCCAACATACATGTATCCAGGGGATATGATTTTTCACTCTAGTCTGGTTTCTCTGCCCAAGCAGGACAATTAGAGGCGAGACAAATAAATTTACTCTGGCCAACCTAGAAATGGGATAATTTATCCTCACCCCAAAGTTCGAACAAAGCAATTGGAAGATGATCAAGGGTTTTAACATGACACTGTAATTCTTCAGATGATCCTGTAAATCAAAGAATATCTTCTCTGGCCAAGAAGGACACAAACAAACAATGCCTTCTGGCTCTAGATTTGTTAAACTTTAAGCTCTGTTGACAGGATATAAGCTGCGATTAATTTTGTCAGGGACAAAACATCATAAACAGAATTCGCAATAATGATTATGACCGCAGGCTACTTCAGGGTGTCCAAGAGTCAACCACACACTATTGGAGGAGATATTCCAATCCCTGAGTGTGGGTAAAATAAACAAAAGAATACTACCACTTCACCCCAGTTGTCATCCATTGAATAGGAAAGGAACGAACATTTTTCTGTTTGTTTATTTCTTTCTGTTCTGATGTGGGAAGGGAAGAAAAAGGGAGTATGTATGTACATCCATCTTGGGAAGTAGCCATCTTTATAAATTACATTGCAGTTCATTCCACTGCAGTCATCCTGAAGATGACAATAAAACAACCAAAAGTAAAAGAGTATGAAAAAGATGTGGGGAAGGGAGGGGGAAACAAACAAAATGGGAAAAACGAGAAATTTGTGTGACATGGTTAAGATTTGCTCCTGGGGTTGACCTGATGATGATTTCGTTGGAAATGTTGATGGATGTACGAATATTGCCACCCACACAATGAGAGTTTAAATGAGAGACTAGTACTTCGAGAACGAATACTCGTATCTGGAGCAGAAGAAACTATTTTTGTTCACTTACTACATCTAAAGAAAAATGGGGTTTCTCTCCTTAAAATAAAAATTATCTGCGATGACTTCTATCAGAATAACCAAGGACACACTTAACACAAATAATGTTGATCTTGTCTGTCATGAAATTTCGACTGGTTTGAGCTTCTGCATACCGAAGAGATACATTTTATTTATGTTTTGTCAGATGTCAGTTGTCAGATGTCAGATAGGACGAATTGCATGAGTTATGTGCGGATTTTGGCAGCAGACATTTTAAGTAGATACGGATACCTTTAGTTGAAGTGGTGAAGGATTTCAGCAATGCCAAATCCGGTGGATGAATGAACGGATTTGTGGTGATTTTTGATCCTTCTTTGTGGTTAGTGTGAAAGTATGATTCGGTTCAAGGGGTTTTGCTGAGTCCGAAATGTGATTTCTTATGAAGAGACATTGTATGTTTGGAAATTTTTTTTATAGTGATTTATATCGCACAAAGATGCAGCCGACCTAGCTAGGCCCCTTCACAAAAAACTAAAAACAAAAACTGATGCAGGCTCAATTTACCAAGAAATATAAGATAATATCTAAGCCCGTTCCAGTGAATTACATTTCAACATTTAAACTTAAGTCAGATAACAATTAAAAAGGAAAATATTGCATACTGAGTTGCTTACTATTGTCCATACATAGATTTACATTGTATTTTTTGCAGATATCTTTACTGGAAACAATTACCACGGATATAATCCATTATTAGTATAGTAAAAATGATAGCAAAAAAAGTAGTTAATGCGGTTACTAGTACAGATACAAATATTGTGTGTAACATCATCCCTTTCACTGTGACATAAGGTGTTAGGAATGTCTCATTTACTTTCTTTGTCACCTGCAACGTTAATGTTCATTGGTACACACCTTTAGGAAATCATTGGAGCATTAGAGACTTAATTAAGAAGGAGGAAGTGTAAACAATAATGTTATTAAGTAACTAATTGAAGGTGGGTTGTTTTCGTTCGACCAATAATATGGGCAGTTTCATAGCCTCGACGATAGGGCTATCCCAGGTAGTCCTTATGCCAAAAAGAGAAAATAAGGTATCTTTGTCTGCATAGTTGGACGGTGGCCTATACGAAAACACTTAGATGGGCCTAAAGGTCCCTTACTCAACAAACTTTCAGAAGATGACACTGCAATCGACACAAATTTTAGCTTTAGGATGTGGAAATGAACTATCAAATTGTTGGAGCTAAATTACGAATACGAATATCTGGAATATACAGGTATATAGTATATAGTACTAGTTCTAACAAGGAACAGTGTTTGTATGTTATAGTGGATAGTAAACTTCTTTGGATCAAACATTCGTTGTCGCTTTCGGTTTTCTGTCAGCATAAAGCAGCTTAATCACACTCGAGTTCCGATGGAGCTCACTCCAACTATATTTTGACTCTAGTCTCATTATCATGCCGTATGACGCAATAACAGTAGAGCTCTGATGACTACAAAGCAAATAAATGCAGTTGAATCCTTTCTGATGGCTTTTGATCGGATTGACATCCCTGTAGAAGACAATGTAAGACTTTGCTAATCATTAGCTAACCATGCGATCAAGGGGAAGCCGACGCAATCTTAATAACAATGGACTACATTATTTAGAAAAACTAAACAGCTAGAAGATTCAAATGACATGTTTGTTAGCGGCAGCGATTCATATCTATAACCACTATTCACCTAATTTGATAATGTCCGACTTCATCAGCATGAGATTCCTGATAAGATTGCTATGCAATTATCAGAGGATGAATCCTAAGGACCTAAACCACCACACTATGGCTGGTCCTATTGATCGTCGGGCAGTAGCATGACTCTTCAGGATGCAAGAAGGCCAAACGAATGATTCTCGGCGTTCTTAAGTGAGTCAGTGACGTCGTTCCGGGAAAAACTGTTGACAACGTTCTGGTGTCATAACAAAGCACTATGCTTTGATCACCTGATCAATAACTTAAACGTGCGGAGTTTAAGTATTATATATTAAGCTCTGATCTGGTAGAAACTGGTAGTCTAAGAAGATTATCGCTGAAGCGATTCGGAATCTTCTCACGAAAGGACTCTTTTGTTTCCAGAATTAAGCAAATGGGACGAATAAAAAAAAACTAGGAAGGGCATTAGTTTTCTCAGCTTCGCGCACAGAATCATTCATCTGAACCTGATAAGCCTCCTCTGTGGTAAATCCACCATCGATCCCCTTTATAAAACGGGAAGAGATCAGAGAGCTATCGTCGCTGTATTTATGGCAGGAGTGGCACATTTTAGTGTACGAGTGCAGAGCAAAGTATAAATCATACAGCTTTCGACAAGAAAACACGCCACAAAAAAAAAAACACCAAGCAAAAATTATATTTCTGAATCGCTTGCCGACTGCGAATCTGGGGGCCTTCACCACAAAAAGTTGTATGAAGAAATATTTTGACCAAGGCCAAAGTGGCATGTTGTGATCGGAATAAGGAATGTTCCTTACATTAACTGATTAACTCACTAAGACATTAAAGATTAGCGATCCTTGACTCATTTTCATATCCCGTTTATTTAGGAAAGACTATACTGGTCACATAAGGATATTTATATTACGAAATTATAACATCTGAGTACCAGAGGTGGAGAGACTGTCGATGCTCTTTAAAAGGCTTTCTATGTAAAAGGTTTAGGTTGAAATCAAGCTAGCGCGGAGCAATTTCTTCTGCTATTAAAGTTCATATTCATATTCATATGATCTTTTCAAGAAATGTCGCAGGCTAGAATGTCGGCACAACGTCGGGAAAAAGTTTTGAGATAGAAAACGTATTACGGCAATGTAAAATTTAAATAATAGTAATAAATTTAAGTTGAGCTCGCAAGCGAAAGCGCATAAAATGGACGGAGTCTCCATCATCTTAACAGCTGAACTTCTAAATAAGATCGTAAGCATCTGGAATATTGTTAATGCAGTCGTAAAAATATATATTTTGCCGCGACTTTGGTGAGCTTTTCAATACAATATCAGCGAAAGCAATGTTTCTCATTAGCGGAGATTTAAATGGAAACGTCGGGAAAACGAACTAAAACGAGACCAACTGCCCTTGAGTAAACGGTTTCTGGACCAAAGAGCAAAGCAGTGGAAGATATAATAAACTCGTGTAAATCACACGATATACATATATATGTAGCTATACTTAATCTGTTATTTATACAGCGTACATTGGATTGTCACAATCAATAAGACGACGAGTAATAGTAGAAGTGCAATATTAAAGTATAGGCAAACGAGATAATATTTTTAAGATTACCACACAACGCAGAAAATATTCACCACAGATTCAATCGCCGAAACATATTGAATATGAGGCAGGACCTATGCAAATCACTATCTGATTGACGAAACTCAAATTTGATAATCTGAGAATCATAGTTTCACCACTCAATGAAGAAAATATGGGAAACATCAACGTTGATGACCAAGCTGCATCCTATTTGTTCATGCGAAAAAATGAACTCTTGTGTGCCTTTGAACCACTGTAAAACAAAAAGTCGTCAGGGGGAGGAAATTAAATCTCAAACATCGTATTTAGATACCAGCACTTGGAACCAATGGATAGTTTTATCACGTTATTTAGCAATACGCTGAATAATGCATATTATCCAACGAATTGGAAAATGGCAGTAATACTCGTGACTATCCCTGCTAATTTTCGGCATTGAGAGGGTAGTCCATAGATATCTGCGAAAATGGGTCGAAGACAATACATAATGTCAACAGTCAGATAGTACTGACAGTCAGTTTGGTTTTAAGGCGAGACATGACGCGCCGAAACTGATTTACCACATTTAATGGAATATGTATAGGCAAGTCCCAATGTACGAATGCCTGCCTGGTTGAATTTGAGAAGGCCTTCGACACCGTATGGTTAGAGGGACTTATGACTGAGGGAATGCTTATGAAAAAGAACTTTGTCGTTAAATGCCGCAACGTCACTTATGTCTTTGATATAAGAAATGGCTTACAACGAGTAATCACGCAATAGCATACGCAGATGATTCACTTACGTACAGATCAGGTCCTAAAAATTGAGGTCATCAACACCCTTTTGCAGCGTGACTTCGATCATATTGAAAGGTATTGCAACGATTTAAAATTGAAAATCAGTGGGCCTTATTCTTGAGTACCCTTAAAATGCATGCACATAGCGCAGGCGAAGGAAAATCTTTAAGGCAAGAAAGAGAGGTACCGATGACCGTTGTTTTTAAATGTTTGAAGATTGTAATGACTCGTAAATAAAGAGCTAGACAGGGCATTCCATAAGCGAGTTGTACGGCTTAGGAATGGATCATGATATTTTAGGGATACCAGAAATAACTGACGAAAATTGGCCATCATTGGATGGAATAGATTGACATTGATGGGGAGAAACGTAGTTGGATACCTTGGTACCTGGCTCGATCAGTATTTTTATTTTCAGAAGCATAAGATAGTCATGAAAAGAGAACTGTTTCACGGCATTTAACTTGATTCCAGGGCGAAAGTAATATGCACCATAGCCCTAATCAGGCCAATCATCACTTGCGGTTGTGTCGTATGTATCAATAAAAGCGATATTACATAGAAATGATTCGGGTGCTTAAAACAGAGTGCCTTACAGTACACCAGAGTCGAAGTACATAAAATATTGTCCCGACAAAGCTCCTTCACTATTAAACAGGATTGACAACTTCCTGATTAAGCTTATTCGAAGATACGCTTACGGAGCTTATTACCCCAATATTATACGTTCGTACAGTATGCTGCGATCTGGCTCTATTCCGTTAGAGGCATTTTCTTATATCATCCAATTAGGGAAAGTGCAAAGTAGGAAGACGCTTATTTAAGGAGTTATAGCCATTTTTGTGTTCAACTTTGGACCCTCTAGGACGCTTATTTTAGGAGTTATAGCCATTTTTGTGTTCAACTTTGGACCCTCTACGACGCTTATTTAAGGAGTTATAGCCATTTTTGTGTTCAACTTTGGACCCTCTAGGACGCTTATTTTAGGAGTTATAGCCATTTTTGTGTTGAACTTTGAACCCTCTAGGACGCTTATTTAAGGAGTTATAGCCATTTTTGTGTTCACCTTTGGACCCTCTAAGACGCTTATTTAAGGAGTTATAGCCATTTTTGTGTTGAACTTTGGACCCTCTAGGACGCTTAATTTAGGAGTTATAGCCATTTTTGTGTTGAACTTTGGACCCTCTAGTACGCTTAATTTAGGAGTTATAGACATTTTTGTGTTCAACTTTGGACCCTCTAGGACGCTTATTTTATTATTATTTTATTCCGGTAATATACAACCGCCACTAGAGTACGAGAGACAAACGGCTCATCTACGACAGGTAAGTCGCGCCGAAGCTCTGGAATCCGGGGCGAAGAGGGTCCCGTAAAAGCGGAAAGGAATAGGATCGATATCGTTAAACAGTTCACAGAGTTCATTTGGCTTAGAGAAGAGTTCTAAATTAGAAAATTAGATTAAGGTTATATAGGAGGTTTTCGGAAAATGGCTAAACTCGTCTCAGTGAAATCTGGGCAGCGAGTGTACTTACACCTTGTTGAACCCAATTTTAGTCATATTAGGTTAAGTAGATTAGACAAGGTCAGTGAGGGGTGTTTCAACAACAAATGTAGGATTTGAATAAAACGAACAATTATTGAGATATCTTTGCATATCTGATATCCAGATATCAACTTCATCGATTTGCAAAAAACTTTCGATAGAGTTCTTACATAAAATTTTAGGAAATAAGTAACACTGTCGCCTATATTTATTAATTTCATCATAAGCCATTGGTCACTGATAATTCGTAAGACCTTCTGCTCATAGGGATGCGAGCGCGATTTATATGTAGACTCCTTAATAAGCAAATCGTCAAGACTCTAAATGCTAAGTGTGCGTTTATCTGTGCTTTTCGGTTAACAAGCAATAATGATTGCACCATCTCAGATTACTGATTGCCTCCTCCAATTCCGTTGTACCTACCTAGTGTACTAAACAGTCCATTAATTTCATCATAACGAAATCAAAGCACATCTAATCCTGTGCTGGAGTTTAAAAAACTCCAAAATCAACTCCATGTTTGTCCAATTAAGGCGAGAATTTCACCTAAGAACCCCTTGATGCGTGCAATTTTAGCAAAACGTAACCCCAAACATATTGACTTCTCCTGGCTGTACTCGTACATATTCGTATTTGTATCAAAGTATCGCTTTAATGGTTCGCAGGTTTTCATCTTGTTTCGCGCCATTGGGCAACATCATTTGCTTCAATACATTAAATTCTTGTGTTGCCCCAAACGATGTACACGTGGTGGAATTCCCTTCTTCTATAGAAACGATAGATAAACGTATGTATTTTACAATATATCCATGTATGTATGTATATGTTGACATCCATAGACTGCTGCTCTTATTCATGTTTCCCTTTGCTTTGTCGGCACGAGAAACGGGGCGGATCTATTTCTAAGTATGTAGATAGCCGTAGTATGTGTGAATAGCTAACCATTTGACTTTTACCATCAAAGGATGAAACCGTAACGAAGGATTTACTTCAAAGCTTTGAGAGCATCCACCTTACAACTGCTGCCTTTGCAATATCGATACGAATATGAGTTTAAAGTTCTCAGTTTCGTTCAAAAGATTCGTTGCTATGAGCACATACCTTCAACCCGCACGTATTGTCAAAATAATAAAAGAAAAATGCTTTCAATCTCCATCAGGTGTATAGAGCATCAATCACCGGGAAACAGAAACTGTTACGTTCTACTGAACTGAGAAACAAGAGGAACGAAATTCGCATGCAACCATGCCACAGGTAAAAGAGTAAGATCATTTCAATGATTACTATCACTGGGCATCCGCTGTCACCTAGATGAATATTTGGACAGGACCCGACTGTCAGGATTGTCACTTGATTTCTTTTGGCCTTTTCTCCTCGGGTGAAGTTTTGTTATTTGTTTACTCGACTTGTTTCGTGCCATTTTTCCAGGAATGAAAACATAAAAATAAAAAAATAAAAAATAGAGAAAGGGAAACTAGATCCGTGGGGATATCCAATCTGATTGGTATTTGTTGTGCTAATGGGTTAGGTCTTAGGTATGATGTGCCAGCATGGTGTAGATACCTAGTACCCACTCTTGATCCCTACCTCCTATACGAGAGTATATCCTGAAACATGATTACGAGCTTTTTCTGTTTCTTCCTGTCGTTGTTGTTTTCTCCCGTTTCATTTTTTTGGCAAATTTCCTCCCTTTGGTGGTGGATTCGTGTGTTTATTGTGTTGGGTCCTTATGGTATTTTTGAGATTCGATTCGTGAGATTCTTTGTTCCGTTCGTTGGTTCCGAGTATAGAAGAACCCTTGGAGTGAAAGTTTCATGTGTTTTGTTTTGTGTATTGCCAAAAGTTGTGTATGTGGTCAGGAAGAGTGTGTAGGCTGGTGAGATGATTTGTATTCTTTTCATGGTCTTTATTGGATTTTATTTTTCGGGAACTTGTTTTCTTCTATTGTTCGTGAGGATTCCGAACTCCGGAATCTGGAGAGGGTGCTATATAAAAAGATGTTATTTTTGCGCCTTTTGAGAATGGAAACCTGTATTTGGTTTCGATGAATTCCTTTCTCGGGTCTTCTCTTTGGAGAGTTAAATCCAATTATCGGAAGATAATTGCAGGTGGCCATGGTGATGGTACTGAGGTCAATAAAAATAACTTGAAAGTTTTAGGCTTTCTTGTTTATGTTGGAGGAGGTTCCGAAAGTGTAAAATTAAAGGCTATAACAAAAAAATTACTTACGGACATCGAACTTAAGCGATGTCGAATCTACAGGTGATGATTTAAATAATTTGCTTCAAATGTATCTACTAGAATTTCAGTTGATTTCAGCAGCTTAGGAAACTTGGAAAAGAGGTTCCAGATGGCGTGATCGTGTTTGAATTTGCTAAAGAGTCCGAATCAGACAGCTATAGAGGATTCGGTCTCCGTAACATCATGTACAAGATCTTGTTTTTCATATTGAGTGAATGCCTGGAGCCATTTGTTAACAGTCCGGTTGGTCTTTTTATAATCAAGGCCTGGTAAGCTTACAATTTAAACCCAAAAAGTCCAGAACTCAAACGACGTTGGAGAACGCTCACTGTTCCGTAAAGTCGGAAGCAATTTCACCGAGATTTTTGGTGTCAAAAAACGGTTGAGGCAAAGTGATGCATTTTCATAGCAATCCGCTATCATAACACTTGAAAATATTTTAGGAAATTCGCTGGCCAACGCCAGAGGAACGATATTCCAAAAATTCTGCATATACTGATGGCATTGACAGCACGCAGAGAAAAAATGTGTTAAGCTGTGAATGAGTGCAAAACCAAGTGTATGGCGTCAACCAGGAGAGACGCACCAGATCGACGAATCCGACAAAGCTTCACAATAAAAAGCTATAACTTTGAGATACTTTGACTTTGACTCTGATAACGACACTTTATCAAAAATCAACCAGTGATATACTTGTCAATTGCTGTTTCTTTATCTTTAAGAAGACTTTATATAAGATCCTATTCATCCCAGTCCTGCTCTATGGCGCAGCAACTCTATTCTGCTTCAGAATCTATGCATCATAGTCGATCTCAAAGGTTGAAGTTTCCCTTACGCAGCATACGGGAGATTGGTTCGTTAGAGCCATATATGGTGCGGTGGAGGATTAGTGTAAACAAAAATAGAGTTGTGAAGAAATGTGTAATCAACGGAGCCTGAGAAGTGTGGGTAAATGAAAACAATGTCTGTTGCGTCCCTTTGTTCCTCAAGAGTATTGTGGTTAATGAGTTTCATTGTGACGGTCTCGATAGCGAGGTAAAATTAGAGGATCGTTCCAAGGTAGACCCCAAAGAGCAAATCGAATTCATGATACAAGAACTCTTTGAAAGGGACACCACGCTTTACTAGCTAGTACTCCAGGAAGGGGCGAACAAAAGTGATGTATAGTGGCCTGGTCATCTTTGCTTAAGTAATTATCTCATCAATATGCGAGCGGAAATTAAGATCCCTGTCGCCAAGGTCGTGGATAGATTCAACAAGGGACATAGGTTCGCCTTGGAGTAGGTAACTTCGGGGAGGAGACTTGTCGCAGTTACGTGAGAAGGTAAGGATTGACATTTGGTGATATAGAGTCCTAAGCAATTCTTGATGCACCAGGTGGAAAAACAATTTTTATCTATTTGAAGGAGCCTGCAGTCATGTTGTGAGGAAATGCGTTTAAAAAATTTGGTATTGTCAGCATAGAGAGAAAGTGCTGAGTGTTGAAGACAATTTCATAATCGTTTATGGTTAGGATGAAGAGAAGTAGACCTAAAAGCGCCGATAGGACAGACCTGAAACGGACACTATGAAAACGATTATCCAGGTAAGAAGATATCCATTTTAGTAAAATGTGTTCAAAGCCCAGGACGGCCAACTTGGACAGGATTAGCTTATGGCATACTTATCAAAAACTTTACTGAAATCAGTTGTTATAACGTCAACTTCTTCACCACTTTCTAAGGCTGAGAGAACAGAGAAGTTTATCTACCTTTCAAAAAGCCGTGTTGATTAGGGGAAATAAGACATTTGCATTGGAAGCTTAATAGTCATAGCTGGAAATTGTATTAGATACGACTTCTAGTAACATTGTCACAGAAACATAGAAGTTAGAAAAATAGTTAATAGCAACATTTGTCACAAGATTTATATCTGTTTTAAAATATCGAAACCCGTCAAAGAACAACAAAAACCACTTGCAATACCCCGAAGACAGAAAGTGGAATTGTCCCAGTCACAAAGTTACATCCACGCCCTGTCAATCAATGCGGCATTCAACAGGACACTAGAATGAAAAGCAAAGCAAAACACCCAAAACAAAAGCAGAATACTGTCAAAAATAGAAAAAGAGAAAAGCAAGACATTCATCAGAAAAATAAATAGTGGCACTCGTGGAACATGACGTAGTGCTCTTGAAATCATAAAAGACACGAAAAGCAGAGGACATCGTGAAGAAAATTGGTGTACAGAGTGTTCCGGATAAAAGTGGAGATTTCTCGTCATATTTTGAGAAAAAAATCATATGGAGTGGTGGGCGGCTCGAAAGTGCATCCCATTATAGATACAGAGCTTTAAAGCAGGTTCTGACAATGCCCCGTTTTGACTCTTTTTGAAGATAACATCTTTCAAATTTATGCGCGTATGGTAACATATGAGGAATAGCTTTGCTTGCAATTATGAGTACTTTAATTGTTTTAAAGTAAATGTTGACAAATTTGATTTACAATTTTGACTTTGTTGTAATTTTTTCGGAAAGATATCTTATTAACGCCCACTTTTTGTAACTTTAAAACGTGTACCTAATATTTGCAAACAAAATAAAAATGTCAGGACGTTCCATCTCAAATCAGTAGTTTTCAAGTTACAACCCAACTTATTGAAGCAAGCAAAACATTAAATTAAACATTTTTGAAGGTTTTGGGGGAAAACAAATACAAATATTGACTTCACATTTTTATTTTTTCATAAAAGCTTGTATTATATTAATTGTTCAAAGTGCAAATCATCGCTTTGTATACATGTCAGGGCTTGTCTTTTAAAAGTTCGAATAATGTCCATATTCTCTAATGCTTTTCGGATTTTCACAGCTGACTCGTCAATTCTATGGCTCAAGTCATCCATCGTTTTCATTTCTGAAGAGTAAACAATTGGTGGTATGCATAAAAGACAGTAAATGCTTTTAATTTTGATACACATAAAAATGGAGTAAATACTAAAAATCAAGTAAAAGCATGTAGGTACTTTTTTCGTATGAATTTTTATAGTAAATCCTTTTTTTTTTGGAATGCACAAATTTTTCAAGTTGCTATCGACCAACTTGAAATTTCTATTGCCTTTGATACGAGTAGTTTTTTAAGGTGCAATTGCCTTTGATAGTTTTTTAAGACTTAAGTCACGGATCGAGTTTAAAGCGAGTGAGGTCGTAAAATAATTTAAATTTGGAAAAGAAAAGTTTACATTCTAATCAGAATGGCAGAGTACTCGTATATATGTACGTGTTAACTCCACAAAAATATATCAGGAACGAAGATCGGGGACTGATTCAATTTTCAAGCAACTGTATCGCTTTGAACGAGAAAATTGTAGAGTGCCTAAGTGAATATTTCATTGGTATCTAAGTCTTATTTTTAATTTGATTTATTATAATTATAATTGTAATTATTATTATTATTTCCTTTATTTTGGGTTGTTGTTACAATAACATATTTTGGGGTCCGTAGCCTAAATACAGATAATGAATTCAAAAGATGATGATAAAGTTCCGGGTTATGTGGCAGGTATGGATGATCAAATTATAAAAATTTTCTATCGAAATTCGGAGTAGGTGACTGCAACTTTAAGAGCGTTAAATCCAATTTTCGGTCGTAATTCTCGCCCTAGTAGACAGGCAATAACAAGTTTAGTGCAAAAATTTGAATCTACATATTCGTTGCGTGATGTTGCCGTGTCAGTGAGACAACGGGTTGGTCGAAGTGTCGAAAATATCGCTGCTGTTCCGTAGCAAACTATCCAAATCAGTCAATTTCACGGCGTTCTCAAGAATTGGGCATCGCTCAGACCACATTATGGCGTATTTTGCGTAAGGATCTTGGTTTACACCCATACAAGATCAAGCTGACTCAAGAATTGAAGCCGGTGGACCATTTGTTGGGTTCTGGAGATGATGCGCCAAGATGATGAATTTCATCGCAAAATCATCTTCAGTGACGAAGCTCATTTTTAGCTCAATGGGTTCGTCAATAAGCAAAATATGCGTTATTGGTCGGGTGAAAATCCACATATGCTTCATGAATCACCACTTCATCTACAAAAAATAACTGTTTGGTGCGGTTTGCATGCCGGCGGCGTTATTGGGCTATATTTTTTCGTCGACGATAACGAGCGTCACGTTACTGTGAATGGTCAGCGTTATCGCGCCATAATCACCGATTATTTTTAGCCCGAATTGGAAGATATGGACTTGGACGACGTGTGGTTTCAGTAGGCTGATGCCACAAGCCACACAGCACACGCTACAATAGATTTATTGAAGAGTAAGTATGGTGAGCGTGCTAGCTCAAGATATGGGCCAGTCGATTGGTTGCCTCGTTTGTGCGATTTAACGCCGCTTGACTATTTTCTGTGGGGCTACGTTAAGTCATTGGTTTATGCCAACACGAGTCGTTGATTGGGTCCAACGAATCGACCGCTGCAAACATGCCCGCGGTGGCCATATGAACGAAGTCGAGTTCCATTCATAAATGTTTTGATTGTACTTCAAGCCGATAATAAAGTTTTTGAAATATCTCAAATGATTTGCGTTTTATTTAAAAAAAAAGTTGTCAAGTCCTTATTCTAAAACCCTATATAAAGGAAAAATAAGAAACACTAAATGTAACATAAGTATGTATTTCAACGCTCAATAAACGAAGAAGAAGAAGAGGAAGATAGCACTATTATAAGTAACAACCTGACAAATATTCAGGATAAAGGCGCTATAATATAACTGGTTACATTCATTCTTTCATTCTTTCTTAGACGGAATACTCGTATATGCATTGTTGTTTTTCCGAACCCACAAAACGAATTGCTAATATCAATTTGGAAAGAGTCATCGTGCTGAAGTGCGAACTGCGTGGGTGTATCAAGTACGAGTATATAC
Organism: Volucella bombylans; assembly: GCA_949129095.1. Classification (NCBI taxonomy): domain Eukaryota; kingdom Metazoa; phylum Arthropoda; class Insecta; order Diptera; family Syrphidae; genus Volucella; species Volucella bombylans. The sequence goes on along the minus strand of OX422143.1, from coordinate 111,877,344 downwards.
GGAACTGGTTTTCTAAAAATTCCGGAGGGGTCCCAGACCTGTAAGGAGTTGACGTTTTTTTTTTTTTTTTTTTTTTGTAAAGAGCTTTCCACTCAAAAGGGTATTACTACCCTTAAAACGTCGGAGCACTTGTTAAGTTTTTTTCGAAAATAGAGAGAGAGAGAGAAAGCGAAATGTCTTTCGAGCACGGCTGGTATTCTGGTATTGAACCCCCAACCGTCGGATTGGGAAGCCAATACACTACCACGGCCACTGTACGGTCCGTTTGAGAGAGGGGTGAACTGATCGTAACTCTTTCGGGACCCTGTAGTATTAAAAGTAACTATGAGTGAGAAAGAAGTGAATGGCTTTGTGGAGTAGAGGATTATCTTTAAGATTTTGTCGTAGGAGAAGGGTGAAACCAACCGACATTTTGACCCGGTTTCAGGCACAGTTCGGGGAAATAGCCTGTCAGGAACCCGCATGTTTGCTTGGCAAAAATAATTTTCTGGAGGGCGTGAACAATTCCAGAACGAGAGTCACGATCGCCGCCCAAGGACGAGTGTGACCTAGGGCAACATTGAAGTGGTCTGAAATCTTATAAAGGGAAATTTGCGCCTAGCTCTTCAAAATAATTGAGGAAGTGAACACCAGATGGCATGGGGTTTCGCAAAGTATTGTGATAACCAGTCAAATGTGAGCAGCGACATCTAGCAGAAAATGTCGAAACTCGAAGACTAAAAGGTTTCGATACTGGATTAGCAGTCTCGACTGGAGAGTAGAATCGAATTTTCTAGCAAATTGGAAATTGTATGGGACGCTGGGTGGCGAGGATTGTTCTCGAAGTATGTCATTCGAGTATAAATACCAGCATCCCAAAGGTATGCAAATCAGTTCCAAAGTTGAATTTGAAGTGTTAAATAGAAGTGATTAAGTGGTTTAAGTAAAAGATAAGAAAAGTATATGTGGTTGAGAAATTGAATTGTACTGAGAGAAAGAATTAAATAGTGAATTGTAACTGTACTGAATAAAGGGATTTGTATTGAAAAGAATAAGTTCTATCATTTGTACCCACACAAACATTCTACAGTATGATAACTTTTGTTATCAGCTGATTCCAGCAAGAAAGTGAGATATTTTGAAGAAGTGTCATTCTCCCACATGACAACTATGTTGCAAAATTCAATGCATTAGGATCGGAAGCACTGGAACATCCACCCCATAGCCCATAGTGTATATTTTTTTTTGAAAAACGAGTCCCGTTTATATTGGATACACCGTCGTGTTAAAATACTAAACCTCCATCGTTGCTCAGGAACTGCGACGGCTATGTCGGATGTATGGAGTTGGTGAAATAGCGCAGTATTTTTATATGTACTCGTAGTTATACACATATAATTATATATAAAAAATAAAACGTACCACCATTATCATTTCCTTCTAGGATCTCGTAACACCCTTCTTCACCTTTACAGTTTAAGATAAATTAGTTTAAGTACTCTTTATCTTTTATCCTTTTGACTTTATCTTGTTTGTGGTACAATACAGCTGCATGGAATTAGAAGTCGTTAATGACATACTAAAATCTCGTCAACAGTTATTCTTACATTTATTAGAAAAACTTTAAGTATGATGATGAAGTGGCACCGCCGTTCACGGTCTAGTAATATAAAATTCCTGGTTTACGCAAAGTGTCTATGTGCAAAAAGGCGATGCTATTACATACGAGCATGTCCATCCTAAAAAATCGTATAAGATCATATAAGTATAAACATACATTTCTGGTCGTGTTTGTTTGCTTTCTACTTTCTTCTTTATTAGGCTTAAACAATTCCCTTTTTAGGTCCACAGAGAAATCAAAGATTGAGAGAATTAGTTAATTACTAAATATGATGACATACATTCTGTCAAAATATAACCGGGAATAATTGTGTCGATGTTTTTGACCAATAATCGGCCGGTGGTGTTAGCGCAGGGTGAATTTCCTTGTCGATTTCCTAATCGCGTCGCGCCAACTGGGCAAACATTCCGGCGCTTAGCTACTCGACTCGAACAGAGTGGAACCACAGGAGACCATGAAGGGCGTGGACGCCGCCGGACTGGTCGTTCGTCGAGAATATCGCGGCTGTGGCTGCCGATGTTGCTGAGAACGAAGAAACATCAACAAGACGACGGGCCATGCAATTGGACATCACCAGACGGACCCTACAGCGAATTTTAGTGAAAGATTTACACATGTTCCCGTACAAAGTGCAAACAGTGCATCAGTGAATGCCTCCTGACAATCAGTCGCGTGTGAATTACTATAAACCCATCCTCAATCTCAACAACAAGGTGGACGATTTTGTGTCGAAAATCATCATGAGCAACGAGGCGCAATTCAAAACCAAAATTGGATGATTAATTTTGCGCTACCTGCTATTTATTGTTTTTGAATGAATTCAGTATTAACTGAAAGTAATTGCAATCAATTAAGAATTTTTTTATGCATACGAAACGAAAAATACTGAATCGGAGCTTAAATTTTTGTATTTATTTAAACTTTTTACTTAAAGTAAGTACTTCGGTTTTATGCATATGGCTCAATGTCTTTAATCCGTTTCCATAAAGAAAAGTCAATTAGGATTAAGTCCGGAGACCCCGGAGGCCACAGAATGGGTCTATCCCGACATGTTTACGAATTTCCATACACGCACTGTCACCACTCTCCATCTGCATGGCACATAAAGTGCGGGGGCGCCACACTATTGATACACAACGTCCAGGTAGAGATTCGAATTAAGCCCTGTAGGAAGCCGATCAGTTTGTCATGACTGCCCACACATTAACGTTGAACTTATACTGACAAGCTCTGTGTTTCATGGAGTGAGGGTTGCGTTCTGCCCAGATATGTAAATTGTGGAAATTAGTGAGTCCATACTTGGTGAATTGGGACTCTTCCGTCGATAGAAGTTGTCTTCCGCAAAAGTGTTTTTCCAGAATGTAATTGCAATATTCAAAACGCTTCTGTGAGTCCCGGGGTTGTAGCTCCCGTACTAGTATATGATGGAATGCATGCATTCTGAATGTTTAATTCTTCAGATTTAAGTGTGCTTAGTTGCCTAATACCGGTAGTTGGATAGCTTTTGGTTTTCAATAACTTTTCCCACATTAATAACATTTACCTTGAAACAATTAAAGTACTCATAATTAGGAGTCCAATGAAACCCTATTTATGACAAGTGTCAGGCTTTGCTTAAAACTTCAGTATCTCGGCCGAGCACCCATAAATGGGATGCAACCGAGATGAAAGAACATCGTGGATCAAAGAGGGTACTTAGGGTAAATTTTTTACTCTACAAGGATTTATATAGATAACTTATCATAAAAGAACGTTCATTGGACAGTTAAGAAAAAATATGGACCACAAGAAACTGAGTTTCAAAGGGAGCTCAATAAGGAAAACCAAGGAGAAGAATGTACAGATTTTTGAGTTCAAGACCAGCGATATACTCGTACATATGTATGTTTGTTAGATGTATATACACATAAACGACTTCACAAAGAGGATGTATGGCGGATGAATTCACATCATTGAAACAACGATGGCTTAAACGGTCAGTATGGCAGATACCTTATTGGAACTGCATAAACATATTTGGAGCTGAGGTCAATAAGATTTTTCAATATCAACGGCAGCTGTCATACCCCCGAAGTGTTTTACTGACTCCAAAATATCCGGCCTCTTTCGCCCAAGGGGTTATAAAACGGCCTGGCTCCAAGTTGGGAGTTGTGTGTGGGTTATCTCACCGATGAAGAAAAAAACTCTCCGTTGCAAAGCAACCAAAAGGAACGGACCATGACGATGTACTGTTGACAACCATGTAAAACGAAAAAAGGACAACAACTTTCGAATTTGCACACGGAATGCAGGGTCGGGCAAAAGAAGGATGAGAAACTGTGACGTACTCGTCTACTATACGGCGATTGCTACAAAGAAAACAGACAGGGTGTTTTTGAGTGCGGATTTGTTGTAAGCGGCAGACTTAGGCAAGGGGTGTTGAGCTTTCGACACGTAAGCAAACACCTTATAACAATAATATACAGAGGAAAATGACAACGTTACCAAAGTATATTTCAACAAAACTTGCGAGCATTATCAACAATTTTGGCAACGCAGTTGGACAGCATTGCCTGCTCGACGCCACGTCTGGAAACGAACGAAGTCAAATCGACTTTTCTACGGGGCGGCACATCAGTATAGTTAGCACATGGTTTCCTACCTTAATATCTACAAGGAGACATGGCGGTCACTTGATCATCAAACAGACAGCCAAATTGATCATATTGCGATGCACCAATACTATGGATATACGAACTTTCCGAGCCGTGAAATTAGACTCGGCTCACCACGTCGTTGCAGTCTAGACACGGCTATGGATATCCCAAACACCACATAAACGAAGAAATATTGTGAGAAGATTTAACACTAAACACGCGAATCCCTCAAGCTCTCGATATGTGCTGAAAACCACCAGAAGTTCCGCAGCTGATGTGCTAGGACTTATCCGACCACCGCTATGAAAAAGAATGCATAGAAGAACCAGAACCGGCACATGAACTCTACCAACAAAAGAGAAGGGAAGAACATCGGCTTCTACGGAGGAAAATGAAAAAGCATGAGAAGCGCGCGATCGAGGAAATAGAGAGATACTACTCCAGGAACAACCTTCGGAAGGTTTACCAAAAAGTAAATAGAACGTGTCAGGGTAACAAGACCCGAAAAGAGAACTTTAGAGATGGACAAGGGAACAAAGTATGAAAAAACCAGATCTGTAGACTGATAAACGGGGAAGACAACTAACATTTCGCCGTCAGACAGAATGAACCATTCAACGGTCCACCCGACCAAAATTAGTGCTAAAATGCAATAAGGCTGCCTGAATGGACGACGGCTTACCTGCCGAGCTATATAAGACAGCGGGAGAAGACTTAGTATACAGCAAGCACAAACTTATTTCCAAGATTTGGCCGGTTTGATCCAAAAGAATTAACTGCGCAATTTATAAAGCCATCAGTTTTCTTAACATCGCATATAAGATGTTATATGCTGTCTTGTGTGAACACCTAAAGCCATTTGTCAACGATCCGATTAGCTCTTATCAGAGCGGTTTTAGTCCCGGTCCCAAAAGAGCAAATATTCACACTCTGGAAAAAGTCTAAGATGTACAAGCTTTGTAGCTATTCTAACTCCACATATAACAACATCAATATAGCCAATACAGACGCATGTCTAGCCTTGTAATCCCTGCCAAACTCGTCAGATTATGCAAAATGACAACGGAGAACGCTCGCTGCTCGAACACAGTCTCTTCGAGACCTAAAACGATTTAGGCAAGTTGGCGCGCTGTCATGTACAATAACTTGTGCAAGCTAACACAAGAGATACGATTCCAAAAGTCTGTACAACTACTTGCATATGCTGATGACATTGATATCCTTGGCAGAGCTCAGCGAGCTATCACTGTTTCGTTCGCAAATATTGAAACAGAAACATCAACGTGGATTTAGTAGTGAATGAGAGCAAAACTAAGTATGTGTTGTCAATAAAAAGAGGCATACAACATCGACGAATTGGACAGAACCTTACAATAGACAGCTATAACTTTGAGATAGTCAGAGAGTTTGTGACCTCAGCTGCACTATTTAATCTCATAATGACATTCCATCAGAAATCCAACAAATAGTTGCTCTTGCCATTCGCCGTTTCTTCGGCCCAAGATGGCAAATAAGTAGTAAAGACTTGTCAGGAAACACTAAGCAGACTTACTCTATATAAGACCCTCATCATTCCAGTCCTGTTGTATGGTGCAGAAGGATGGACGTTAGTGAAGGTGTATTAAGATATTCAAGGACAGCGACCCGGTCAGAAAAGTGCACATTAGTTGCCTTAGATGGCTAAGAACGAATGTACACTAACGCTCTAGCCCCCAGGAATCTTCGATTCAAACCCGGCGGAGGCAGTTAGCCAGAGACCCGCGTTGACTAGAGAGGCCTATTGGTTAGGGCCCACAATAAAATGTAGCACTATCTAAGTTAGTGCAAAGAGGACATGGAGATAAACTCGTAATGGAGGTTGCTCTAGAATTTCATATCTATTATATTGGTCAATCAAGAATCTGTGTAACAATAAGTATCCACAGCAGCTGTGGGCAATACATTAACCAGTATTGGTTAATGTGAAACATTTAACACGCATATTTGTGAAACATTTAGCGAGACAATAGAATTCAGAGAATCGTCGCAGATCACCGGGAACAAAATCTGTCATTTCCGAGTTTCATGAGTAGAATGGCCCCATATTACAACCTCGTGCGTTGAGTGATGCAGAGGTCTGCTTTATCCATAGTTTAAAAATATTTAACTTGCGTACGGTGAGTCTGGCTAACAGGCGAATTTCTATGCTAACCAGCCTTATCTGTGAGATTCGGCGCTCAATGCACTTTAATTTCTTTTCATAGATACACAAATTAAAAAAATAAACCTGGCACACGGGTCTCAGTCAAAAATACAAAAACAATTTCTACAAACGACAGCACAGGTACTATCTATCAAAAACGCTATCAGTACTCGCCCCATAAGGATTTCATCGAGAAGCTGTTCAACGCAACCAATAAGATGGACGGTTAAAACCTGCTTCAAAGCGTTTTCTTAGGTTGTCTAGAAGTTGCGGTTCTCAGCATGTCCGATCTTGACAGGAAGATTACGTACGATAAGTTCAGCCTGTACGAACGCCATGGCATACTCGCTAATACTTCCCATCTTCAAGGGCGCTTGAGGGGTGGTTCTGAAGCTAGTGGCCTGTCTACATCACATCAGATCTCGGTGGACTTCCATTAACAAAATTAGTGAAGTTTAGTTAAGGCGCAATGCATCACCGAAATTTTTCAAGATGCTGATTGATGAGGTCGAGCTGAGTTACATAAATCTACAATGGTGGAAACTTATCTAACAGTCTGTAAGATAAACAATAGTCCCACCTTCATACTTGCCGTCACTCTTCTTTTTAATAATGTTGAGACAGAAGTGAAAAGTGTCGGATAAATCGTCTTACCATGACCAATGACAATATCGAACAAAAAATTAGAGAAATACAAAAAGTTCGTCCGAAACTAGCTGGAGGCGGAAAACTTATTTCGATATCCCAAATAGAGTTTGACGATCTAAACAGCAAACTACCTTCTTTTCTAAAGCTTACCTTAACATCAACCTTGCCTACGGTACGGAGGTGAAGAGTAGATCTCCAAGAACTGCGCTACAAAAGTAGCCTGTGTATACCAAACTACCTAGGTCAGAATATCACCAGGAAACCTACAAGGCACTCTTAAAGATCTATAAACCAGAAGTAAAGAGAGTCGAATGTAGTTTTTGACGTAGTTTCAGCGAAAGGAAAAGATCAGCAGCACAAGTAAATCCTCGAGACAGTTCAGTCTAAAACACCACCAATTTTGAGAAAACTAAAGCACCCTGATGGTACCCGAGTTAAATCTGAGGAAGAAATCTCACTCACTTTCCTGGCTGCACTTTAACAAAAAGCCGCAAGCATATTTGGAGAAAATCTACAGCCCCAACCCGAACATGATCTGCGTTAAAAGGCTTTAATTGTTATGAGTATGACTAACCTTATTTAGAGCCGATGGTATCTTCCCTGCACAACTACAGAATGCTTCTCAGGATGTCAGAGGTACTGCCTTACGTATTCTTAACTTTCGATATAATCCCCAGTGCCTGGACCGCATTTTTCAAATCTAAAGCAGTAAGGCCCCGTATGCTTCTGAAAGATTTCAGACTAATTAATTTGGCATCTTTCCCTCGAGAGGCATACCAAGTGCACTCTCAATCACAGAAGACTATCGAACTGCCAGCATGCCTACCAAAAGTTGAAAAATCACGCTCCTAAGGAGAATGCAATGATCGCATTCCTTGAAATGTGGAAAGAAAATTCCTTAATTGTTGCCCTTTAGATGCCCTCTACTACATCACTCTCCTAAGACCAATTCACACTTGTAGGCTGTTTTTCCACACTAACATAAACTTGCAAGAGAAAAAGCAACGAGCTACCGGTATAAGGATCACTGGTGTATTAAGACATTCAGAATGCAGTTTGCAATTAACTCTGTCCTTAGACTGACATGCATTCAGCAGTAGAAGAGCTTAATGTTGAATATGTCTGTCTACTCACTATATTTCGCGGGCTACCAAAAACGAACAGACTTTTAAATATTTGAAAGTGATTTTAACGTCGACTTCAATCCCCTGATTCCAGAACGAAACGAATAGAGACAACGCGAATTTTTCCTCAGTAAGTCAATTTCCACAAACCGATCGAAGACAGTTGAAGGCGTTGGCGCAAGGGTCTTATTTCTCTGAGAGCCTTTGTATACACCAATCCTTCAGTCTACCACACTCTTTCCCAAATCGAAATCTATCTATCTATAAGGCCGCTAATTGGCTTCAATCCAATACCCGCGTCTTATATTGCATTAAACAAAGACAGCCAAGTAGCGATCAGATTCTTAGCTTTGAACACCTTAGATTCGAGAGTGGTTAGAGACGCGAACATGTCAATGAGATGGCTAAGCAGTACAAGATCACATTTTTTCCAGATCCCTTACACTGATCGAATCCCAGGGAACTGATTCGCTGATAAACTGGCCATAGCCAGATCACAAGCAAATAACACACTTTCAGCCGCTCTTTGATAAGCCATAGGCGGACTCAGTAAGACAACTGTGAGACATTTAGACTCATATGGCCCATACACGATCGTAAGGGATCAAGAGAACTGATCAGCCTCAAACTCAACATAATCATGGGACACTGTGCTCTGCACTGCAAGAAACACGTAGCGATTAAGTATTTTCCACCACGATTTCTCTAGGAGTTGTGGCGTATTACCATTGCAATTGCTTTTCCTTGGCATACATCATACTGACATTAACAAAATTATTAAGAAACCTCTTTGCTGCAGGTGTTACTAAAGCATCGCCATTCCAAATTCTTTTAGTGGTATCACAATGTGCATACATACCGGCACCTAGTCTAAATGCACCTCAATGAAGATCACTCTAACCCAATCTAACCTTTTCTGTCCTTTGAGTGTCTCCGAATTTAGTCACTACTATACGAATATCTTGCTGCTTTGCTCGGTTATTCGATGCACGCATTCTGTGCTGGAGAAACGAATGACTGCATTGCAAAATTCTTGAAATCGGAATAGTCAACTCGGAATAACACCAGAATTTCCAATGAAAATTACTGAGACTACTTCCAATAAAACAGATTAGAACAGATTGGCATTTTCTGTAAGTTATCCGAACTCGAAGAATAATGACTTTGATCTCTCGGATGTACATTATTTAGTAAAACTCGAACCGAAGGCAGGATACAAAGTTCCTAGAAAATAAGTTGATTCAAAGCCAGCTATCTTCCTAAACACACCACACCACGAAAAAAAACTTCGACTTTTTCCCAACTGGCGCCATAGTCGTAATGTTCTATTTTCGGTTTGGTTCCTCACTGTCACCGAATACAAAAACCACACGAGGAACGAACTAAAATACTTCTAAAAGCTATTTCCTTCGAAAAGCTTATGACAAGTCTCCACAAACTATGTGACACTGTAGTAAAGTTAAAAAGCTTTGTGGATTGTGTGTTCCAGTGACCAGTGTTCTGAGACTGTTTTGTTATGCTTGAAACGCTGTGGAGACTTTTTGTTTCTTGTTGCGTGTTTTTTTTTGAATCAAGAAAAAGACTAATGACGTTAAATCAGACGATCGCGGTAGCCACTTGTCGTGCAGAAGAATCATTGTTGCATGCGCTCTGTGGCACATAGCGCCGTCTTGTTGGAATGAAATCAATATAATATACGTTAGCAGTGTAAATATCGTTTTATGTTCATAGAAATAGTGCATTCAATTTTTGTCAATGATAAGAAATAATAAGCGTTGATATTGATATTTTCTTGTGAAACAATGGAAATATTATTATAATTCAATTTATGTCAAAGCTTCAAATACTGTTTTATATCCTTCATGCTACCAGTATATCCTACATCTCTAAGCTATGAAATTGTCTTCTCACCACCACTAAAACAGTCTAGTCACGAAAATAAATTAAACAATGAGAAACATCTCTCTGTTTTCCACCCCTCCACACACTACAATGGCACACTTAATTTCATCGAAAATCTCGTCAAATTACATCAAACCACCCTCGAAACGACATATCTCGCAATTGAAACCTGTTGTACGAGTATCTCTGAGATCTCCTTAACAAACATCCAAATTGACAGTGTCATGCAGAGTCTCTGTGGGTCACTTACGATTGAAAGAAAAATCACAACACAGCCTCCTTCCGTGCGAGCAATTCGAACTTTTAAGGATGTTAGCTGGAACTACTCAAACTCTAACCACCAATCACGTGCAAAATTCATGGACGTCCCCTTGCCGCATACACAAGCAAACATTCGAAAAAGTTTATTAAGTTATTGGGACGATGAAAGGGGGTTTGAAGAACGAACGAAACGGTCGGGGGAGTATCCCCGCAAATGACAAATAATCAATAGACCCTTGCAAATGTCAGCTAACGAAATTAGATTTTTGGTCGAAGTCTCCTTGAGAGGTTCCACTAGTATTTATCTAACCCCATGCCCCTTCGATTTAAGTAAAATTGATATCAGAATGGATACGAGAGGAAACAACGAATTATTTACCTCCCCAGCATTGGGTTTTTATTGATTTTCAACCTCAAGGAAGCCAAAGAAGAAAGTCAAAACGATGGTAAACATCAAATCCGGGGTGTACATACATACATATACTTACATATAGCTGGCACTCGTGAAGCTATCCTTTCTTGTTATGATGAGGCAGGCAATGATTGCGCGTTGGTATAGTCTTGAACTGATTGTGATGGTGTCGCTTTGCGGTGACGAATTGCCTCGTGTGCTTCAAAAGGACCACGGACGACAAACGACAAGAGCAAACAAGAAAGAGGATAACAGCGCAAATAGGGATAAGAGAAAACCATTGGACAGGCTACGATCTAATTATTCAGTTTAAATGAATCTACAATATACCAATCCACCTATCCATCATCGGGGTTGAAGTTCTTGGAGTTCCAGCGCTCTATCTAGGCCACCTATCCTCGTAGACGGACAGAGTAAACATAAACATCTCAGTTTACTGATGGTGTGGAGCAGCGTTTCATGCAATTACCATTGAATTGTCTTTCAGAATAGACAGCACAAAGGATGGTCGCCCAATGAATGCGGCATGGAGGTAAGGTGACACTTTCTCGTAGGGTTGTATGTGTGTTTGAAGATGGATAGGTTCAGGGAATAGGGTAATCAAGGCACAACTGCATATTAGAGGTTGGCGAGAAGGTTTATCTTAAAGCCAGTGGTGGCTTTTAAGGAAAACTGATTACAATAGATGTGACCAGGTGTAGATTACTTTCTGTTTTTGTTTCTATGGGGCGATTATCTTGTTTGCGATTACACCAACAGCAGAGGATGTCCTGATCCACTTTAAGAATAACTTTAAGAAATTTGACAAATTTGACAAATCAGTATGCTTTTTTGGTTGAAGTCGATTTAGTTATTAAAAAGTGCAATTTCAATCTGAGTCTATGTACTCGTGCACTAGCCTTTACGTAATAAATGTAGAAATGGAACACAAATCTTAGAGGTTATGGAAAGCGACAAACCCTGTCCGAGCCCGAAAGACTCTACATAACTTTCCGAACTGATAAATTTGATAGAACCAATCCCTCACATATCCGCTCTAGGAGATGTTATAAACGTAACAACTGTCAATAATACTTTGGAAACGGTTGAGAAGTTTAGATAGCAAAGGTCTGCTCCAGGACAGATTGGCGGTGCCGCTAACCTTCCACGTCACTCAAACAGCTGCGGACAGGCGACTCAACTACAACAGAGACGTCGCACATGGCAGTACGGAGCGTCTCCGGTTCAGTAGGGCGGTAGGGAGTCACGACAAGAGGGATGTTGCTCAGCAGCACCAGCAATTTTGGTGGCTAGTTAAAGGGGAGGATGCTTAGTCGTCGAATGCCTCCAGTGAGATAGCTTAATCTGAGGCAAAGTGGGTCAGCCTAATTTGTTCAAGCCATGGCCGGCTTACATAGTTTTAGGTAGTATTAAGTTAGTTTTAGGAAAAAAATATATAAAAACAAAAAAAAAAAATTAATAAAAATAAAAAATGAAAAGAAAAACAAAATATATATATATATTCATATATTTATATATTAAGTATATATGTATTATATAGTGTGTGTGTGTCTGTGTGTTTGTACGTATTAGATGTAAGTAGGTTAAGTAGATTAAGATTTATTTTTAGGTAGTCTGTAGGCTTTAGTTTTAGGTTAGGTTAGGTTAGGTAAGAGTGGCTGTTGGAAATACCAACCCACTTAGGCCTATTGGCCCATTGTGATGCCACGTGGATCTGTGATCTTCTTACTACTGGAACCAGTTTGAGCTTTTAATAAAGCGTAGGAGACTGTTAACGTCTATTTTTTCTAGATCGTTTAGGTCGTTGTAGAAGAAAGCTCCTAGGTGAAGCTTCCTTCTCTGAGAGAGAGCTGGGCATGTGCAGAGTAAGTGGGGGATTGTCTCCTCCTCTTCCTCGTCCATGCAGCTTCTACAGAAATCGTTAGTAAAAGCGCCAAGCCTTCTTGCGTGCTTGCCTATGAGGCAGTGTCCGGTAATGACACCTATTATGGCGCTGAGATGTTTCCTATCTAAAAGGATCAGACACTTAGATCGACTCAGATCCAGCCTTGGCCAGATCTGTTTGGTCGCTAGACATGTTTGTCCAGCAGTCCACCTAAGGTCCGTTCTTTTATTGGCATCTAGCTTTAGTGTTAGTTTGCACGTAGCGATTGGTATACCTATACTACCTTTGTCCGGTAGGATAGGTAGAGTGGTTCCAATTTTGGCGAGTTCATCGGCTCTGCAGTTCCCTGGAATGTCTCTGTGGCCCGGCACCCAACAGAGGTGAATGTTGAACTGCTCTGCCATCTCCATGAGAGATGATCGGCATTCAAGGGCAGTTTTAGAACACAATGAGACCGAGTCCAGGGACTTGATGGCGGCCTGACTATCCGAAAATATGCGGATATCCTTTGCAGATATCACGGTTTTCTTCAGCCAGGACAGAGCTTCTTTAATCGCCAAAATTTCCGCCTGGAACACGCTACAGTGATTTGGAAGGCGGAAAGAGAGGCTTAGATTTAGCTTATCTGAGAAAACACCGCCACCAACTCCGCTGTCGGTTTTAGATCCATCTGTGTAGAGATGGATTGACTTGTCCTCCATGAAAGCATCCTCCTCCCAGAATGATCTAGAGGGGAAGCTTACATGGAAGTTTTTGTCAAACCAAAGTTCAGGTATGGTGTAATCGGTGTTCTCTGTGAGGATTCCTAATGTACGAGTATTAAGAATGTTGGCGTGGCCAAATGAATTATTTGTCCACTGTTTAGTCGCTTTAAGGCGAATAGCTGCAGTCGCAGCTACTTGCTTGCTAAAAATGTCGAGGGGTGTCAAGTGAAGCAGAATATCTTTAGTTTTAAGTTTTATAAAAAATTTAAAAAAATGTCTTTGCTTAAAATTTATTTTCTTAGTTTTAATATTAATAAATGTAAAAATATAATTAGACTGTAAGATACGTCGAAAGACATAGTTCAAGTGTTAGGTTTAACTTAGAGTGCAAGCATGGGGCCAGTAAGTTAGAACAAGATTATTTGTAAGTAGTTTAAGCTAATTTTTAAGCATTTTTGTGTCTAGCGTAATTTAAGTGATAAAAATAAAAATGCATATAAACTGAAACTGAACTGACGGTTGAGAAGTAATTGCATGCCCTCCAACTAAAATCGTAATCGTTTCGCGAACTTTCTACTGAAGCACCGCTTCAGTTTTATGTTCGGGGGGGTACAAACACGCGCTAGTTAACCAGCGACATACGTTTTTCCAGCGTTTTTACTAAAATCACCATGGCAATGTCATCAGCAAATCGGGTCGGATCAGCATGAAATCTGTAGGCATACAATTTCTTCAAATATAATGCTCCATGGAAGGGGGCCTAAGACTGAGCCTTGCGGCACACCACCAGTAGCTCAATCTTCAGAGCCATAGAGGACGAGTTCGGCATTTCATTCGGTTCCCAATTCGCCGAATATTTATTCTTCTTTGCGTGGTGCATTAATTACTGGTGCCTCCTTTCAAGTGCCTGGCATGTTTAGGGTCTTGAACTCAAGTTACTAGTGTGTTTATTTCGTTTACTATTGATCGTAATTTACGAAAACCGTATTGTGTGGTGGCAAGTATCTATTGTAAAGGATCTGCTAAAGCATTTTATCGACCGAGGACGAAATGGAAAGGTCATTTGGGTTCCCTTTTCTCCTTTGACGAAAGAAACAGCCATGGGCTTTTACTTTTTTTGGGTTGCCTTGGCATTTCGCTCCCTCCCTAACGACGAAGCTAGCTAAGAAGATCTTCATCTTCGGCTAATGCTGATGGCTGGACAGATGACGACGGTAAACAGTACAACATTATGATCCCTACACGATCTGCTGCTTGCAAAAGTGATATTAATGATACGAGTATAACCTGATCTTGCTGTACTAAATGAGTTGTAGTTGCGTTAAAACAATGTTCAAACCCGAGCTTCTGAATTGAAATTACCAAGTATATCCAAGATCATTGCGCAGCTTTCGATAATGGCGCTAAGGCGTATGTAATTAGCCGATACAAAGCAATCCGCTTGGAAATGATTGAGACTTAACTGCAGGATACTCACATTTTTCTTGAATATACATAGTTAGTATTATCTATATCTCCTGCTGCCGGTTATATCTTTAAATTCGATGCTTTTGGTCTTGTAAAGCAAATAGCTTAGTCTGTTTTTACAGTTTGGGGTCGTTTTTAATGCACAAACTTGTGCAGTCGTTAGGGCTTTAACAAGTTTTGCAAAGTTTCCGAATTCGAAACATCTAAAGCAGCGTTTCAACACAGTTCTTTCTCGAATTCGACAATAAACTCAGCCGATCGATACTTTTCAAATTTCAAATCACTTGATCGCGATTTCCGCGAGAAGGCTTATCGTACTTGTTTGATGGAAGACAAAGGTTTTCACACGTTCATTGCGGTTTTGAATTCGAAAATCAGTTGACCTTTTAAGCCGACGTAGATCTCCTGTTTGACATCACTTCGTCTATTCATTCTACGTTTGGTCCATACGTCACTGTTTTATGCAGACGCTTCTTTAATTTTCTTTCTATAACTCATGTTGTTGGGTTTGTTTAGCGAGAGTAGGAGATCTCTGCCTGCTGTTTTTCGGACTTAGTTTACATTCGTCCCGATATCTTTAAGTGCAGGATCCGCCTTTATTTGCTGATCTCCGGTCTTGGCGGTGGTTTTTCAATACCACTCTTGCGCCGAATTTTGTTCTTGAAGCGATTTCAACTTTGATTTTGGCTTTGGCGTTCTCTCCTTGCCTGTTTGTTTAGTTTGATCAGTGCTGATCGATTTCATCGCGTGATTATGGGGTTGTTCCTCGGTCAGTTTTCCTGCCAGCATCCCTGTTTGTTTTACACTCTCTGAACACTCCATTTACCTTCTGCCTTTTTTATCTTGAGCTTTGACGAAATTTAGACGGATTTGCCGTACTCCCACCTAAAGCTTGTCTGGCTAGACTTTCTCGTAAAATGGGCAATACTTGATGTACTGACACGAAAAGCGCCCAAAGTACTTTTATACTTGTTGTATAGAATTACCGAAAAGTGGAATCTGGCGAAAGCAAGATAGTCGCACTTGATATTTCTAAGGCATTTGACAGAGTTTGGCATCAGGCTCTTTTGTCGAAAATGCGTGCATTTCGGATCGACGACTCTCTTTGCCAATGGATTAGATTTTACCTTTCGGAATGTTCAATTGAAGTTTTCTTGGACGGTTTCAAGTCTGATATTCACAAAATAAATGCTGGTGTGTCCCAAGGCTCTGTTCTGTCTCCAACACGTTTTCTAATTTTCATCAACGATCTCTTGCCTGCTACTTCTAATCCAATATATTCCTTTGCTGACGACAGTACTCTTCGTTTCTAGATTCACGTCCCTGATTTTCGGCTGTAAAACGGGAACAGCAGCGTAAGTTAAGCTCATTAAACTATCAACAGAGTGGAATTTAATACTTCAAAAACACAATGCTGTGTGCTGTCGTTAAAGTGTAAACACCCAGCCATTTACTTATACTTCACGTCCTTCACGCCACAATATATAAGGCATTTATCCGCCCGAAATTGGAGTATAATGCCCACATCTGGTCAGGCGCGTCCAAAACATCCCTGCACTTGCTAGATAGGATTAAAAACCGTACGATAAAATTTATTGGTGATACTAATGTCACTCAGACAATAAACACTCTCGAACACTGACGTAATGTCTCGTGTCTCGCTCTGTTTTATCGATATTCCCACCACCAGTGCTCCATAGAAATCACAGGTAGCATTCTGCCCCTTCAGAATTTTAACAGTAACACCCATTTTGCTATGAATGCTTATCAGTATGGCAACTCTCTTGTGAAATGTTCTGCCTAGCTCTTTATTTCCCAGCCATTATAACCTTCAAACATTGAAAACTAACGTTCATCGGTACTTCCTGATTTTCCTTCGCCCGCGCTGTGCGAAAGCATTCTAGGGGTACTCAAATCCCGCACCTGAAAATTATAATAAAAAAAAGCACGGTTCCCACATTTCAATGTCCAACCGTCACCCAGATTGATCACATTGCAATTGACCCCACACACTCCTTCAGCATTCTAGAGCCAACATTGAGTCGGATCATTACCCTGTTGCAATCAGATTACGAATACGGATATTACAATTATAACAGAGCCATGTGAGACCACCAAAGTTCGACGTAAGTAAGTCACAGTGGCAAGATCGCTGCCGATCGCCATCCCAAAATCCTCGCCCCAATGGGAATGCTGCCAAAATCCCATTAGAAAAGCTACTTCTAATCTGAGAGATGTTGCTGTAGAAGTCAGGCTCGAGTGGTTGCAAAGCCAGAATGAAAGCCTGCAAAGTTGAACATAGACAACCAGTAGTAGAGTCACAGTCGGTTCTGTCAGACCATTACCTACTTAAAGCCGCTGGAGATGATCAGGACATCAGCGCAAAAATCAGATGCAAATCGCTCTTTCTTTCGGCTCAGAAAGCAATTGAGTTAAAGAGCCCTCTCCTGTAAGACCAAACCAAAACAAACTAGAGGTTTGGCCCTTGTTGAAAGCGGATGAAGAAACACTTGACCGGTTCGACAGGAGGACATGAAGGGGGAGATTCATCCACGAATTGTATGGGCTGTACAGTAACATAGGTCTAGTCAAGCGTCTACAGGTCAAACATCTGAGATGGCTGTGTTATATTGACCCAGAGGAATGGCGCAGCAGTTAGTAAGTATGGTCCCGTTTTGAAAGCGTTGCTTCTCCAATTCGTCGATCATGAAGAAGATAAAACTTTTAGCTCAAGACACCAAACGCTAACAGCTCCGTTTATCGCAAAATCTCTGACGTGATAGATAGGAAAGCCAATAAACTCATCACGTATTCACCTGTTAATCACCTTAACAAAAACTGTCATTACCAACACTGCTCATAGTGCCATGACCGGCAAACTAAAAGAGCCAACGATCCAAGCAGATATCTTCTCACACGGTCCGTATCTGTCGCCTGAAAATTTTCAGGTTTCTCTACGTTTCAACCCCCCTTTCAAGCAATTAAAGATCCACCTCGAGAGCTATACAGCCACTGTGCTCCGTACCGACAGAATTGTTCTGCTCCCTTAAAGACATCTCATAAAATTCTCGGTTTTTTTTAATTACACCTCCTCGTGGTGGTTTTGGCAATTCAGTGATTAAGTGCCAAGCCTCTTTAAGTTGTTTGTTAATTTCCACATTGCGAAATTAATTTCCTAAAGCCACCCGGCACACGGGACACGGCAAGCAGAACACCAATAAAGGCATGTCATGGCCAGATCGCGTTTTTCAAATAAAACAAATGATTATTAATTAATCCGAAATCATCAAAGATAATACGAATAACACACTTCCGGGGACGCGTTGAGGAACGGTTACAAGTATTTCGAAGGAGATTATTTAATCCAAGAAGGCGGAGATATGGCTCTAAAATAGAATTACAAATGTGTTGGTGAAGAAGTGGTCTTCGTACCAGGGATGAATGGTGATTTTTATTAAATTTGAAAATGAGCTTCACTCCCGATGTCCTTCAAAGAGGGGGTGAATCTCCTTCTATTTCTCAGGCAATGCTGGCTTTTCGTTGTTTTGCTTTTTCTGTATCCGCCCGAGGCTTGTCAAACGACAAATCTAATAATCATAAACCGACACATTCCAAACCCTGGAATAGTAGAACTCCAAATGTTGTACGAGTATACTGGATCATGGAACTGGAGTTTTTTTTGTTGTTATTTCTTTCATTGATATTCCAAGAGAGGTATGATTTTCTTTATTACTTTGAGCAGATGACGGCGTATCTTTTTGGAGATTTTTTCTATTGTTCATTACTGTGAATGTGAATTCTGTGAATCCCAGAAAAAGTGAGAGCACAGAAACAAGAAAACCTGTCTCAAGGGTATCTAAACATGAAATATTCATGGAATTTCTTTTGAAAACTGTTACTTTGAAGTGGTTGATGGGCTTAAAAGATTCAAATTCACCGGCTCTCTTGTTTTGATTTAATATTCCAATGCGTTGTCAAATGATTTTACGCTAACTGTGGTCCTTTGACTGTTCAAACGACAAAGAGAAACGAATCTGAAATGTGAAAAGGAAGCAATATCGGCAGAGAAAAAACCTTATGGGAATGTAATTCCTAGCTGTTTGCGATATTAATCCAAGAGCTACAGCAAAATGACCTTTGTACACATCGAACTGTCACTCTTTTGAAGATGGAAGGAGGTCCAGCTGTTCGCCAAAAATGATCATCAGTGACAACGCATAGTTTTGGTTAAATAACTTTTCCAATAATCAAAAATGCCGCATACAAAAAGCCGGCAGTGTTGCAAAAGTAGTGTGTCGACATGGTGTCATTTCCGTATCGGAGGTAGAAGGAGGAGAAAGGAAAATTGTTTTGTAGTGGTTTGAAACTCAGGTGTGTTTGGTTTCGATATTCGCTCTCCAAGGGTGGGAGATAAAATTCCGTCCTATTCGGACGGAGAGATTTTTCTTCACTCAGAGTGATTCGAGTATAATTCACAGTATTTTTTTCTGTGCTTGAAACTCTACAACAGCCAAATTTACGTGTCAGTGTTATGCCTTCACACGCAGAATTTTTCTGTCTGAGTTCCAATTACACAAATGAAAAACTGACTTGCCATGGGCAGGATTCGAACCTGGACCCTCCGAGTGAGAAGCGATTGCTAGTACCACTACACCACGGCCACGCCATCATTTGGCCGTACTTCTTCCGAGAAGATGTGACCAGCTCGGTTATAATTAATGGGGTCCGCTATTGCTCCACGGATACCATTTGTTTTCGGTATAAATTGGAATTGGATGACTTGACAGTGTTTGCCACAATCGACTTATTGAAGAAAAAGTTCGGTGATCATTTTACCTACAGAAATGACACCGTCTCGATGGGTCGCCCCTATCGTGTGAATTAACACCTTTTGACTCGTGTTTAGGACTACATTAAGTCTCTGGTTTATAACAATAAGCAAGACATTTTAAAGTCAAACAATCATCATGTAAAATTGGTCCAACGTAATCGGTTCCGTATATGATATTTGAAGAAATTCATATTTCATAACTTGACACCTTAAAGAGACGTCATTTTATTCATAAACTAATTGAGGCGTATCTATTGTTCGTTGTGGGTGAGAGTGTAGCGGAAGATCCGTAACTGCCAATGTAGTGTCCATCGCAAGAATTTGATCTTTTTCCGCCCACTGTGTGGAAAATTTTACGAAAAGATCTAGGCCTCCACCTGCACCTATAAGATCCAGCTGGAACAGGGCCTATAGCCACGAAACTAAGGGCTCTGGCGTCTGAATCTAAAAAGAGAACGAATGAAAGCCACTGCATACGCGGATGATGTGGTTCTTATGGCCACCGGCAAGTTATTCCCCACGTTCAGTGAAATTCTAAACTATGCCCTTAGAATCATTGGAGACTGGGCCAAGCTCTGTGGGCTGGGAATTAAACCGCAAAATGCAGAGATTTTTCTATTCATATTCATTAATGCCACAATTTGGCCTTCCTTCCAGAGATGGGACAACTCTCCAATAGTGCTAACCACCTAGCTGTTATACGAGATAGTAAACCAAGTTGGAAGCGCAATGTAGAAGAACGTGTAAAGAAAGCAACGATCGCCTTCTACGCTTGCAGCCGTATATTTGGAAGAAAATGGGGCATAACCCCAAGGCTATCGTCAGAATCTCTGAACCTACGACAGCTTAGTATGGTGGCAGTCCACAAATAAGATTAGCAAAGTACAAAGGATTGCATGCATAGCCACGACACATGCCATGAGAACGACGCCAACGGCGGAACTAGAAAATATACTTGACTTCCGGCCCCTAGATCTGTACATGCAAGAATCTGCAGCGAAAAGTGCTTTAGGATTGATTCAGCTGAATGAGTGGAAATCGAACCGGAAAGGCCACGCCTCGATCCTTACAAGTGAACTGGGCTTATGGTCCAACGGGTCTAACGGATGGTCCAAATACAAGTTTCTTTTTGAATCTTATGTTATTTTGACACCGACAGCTCTTTCCCGCTCGAAATCTTGACCGTCAGTCAGTATCATACCTTCGCAGAACGAAATGAATCACTTTACGCTTGAACAACGATGGGAAATATTGCAAACTTATTTCAAAAGTGAGTACAGTGCGTTTATTGAAAAGAAGATTTGGCTGAAGTTCGTGAAACTGGCTTGCTTGCGGACAACACTCACAGTCCCCGTCATCACACGGTATATACACAAAATTGCCGCATCTGCGGATCGGAAAATTCGCACGTTATTGTCGAGAAGCCAATGTATCAACAGATAGTGACAGTTTGGTGCATTTTATTTCGAAAATGCTGCTAGAAACGCCATTTCGGTCAACGGTAAGAGCTACAGAGCTATGATTACAGAATTTTTGCCGACTGAAATTGAAGACATGGACTTGTACGATCTTTGGTTACAGCAGCATGGCGCGCCACACCACAAAGTCCATCAAACAATCAACCTTTTGTGAGCGTTATCAGCCCCATTGCGATATCAATTGGCCACCTTGGAGCTCCGATTTGAGCGCAGTAGATTTTTTTTTGTGGGGTGCCTTTAAAGATCGATATTATACGGGTAATTCAGAAACGATGCAAGCCCTCAAATATCGTCCGAGCCATTCATGAGCTAGAGCCAGAAACAGTCAACACGGTCTAGGAAAATTGGGTTGAGAGTATGCGCTATTGCGAAGCCAGTCGAGGCAGCCACATGAATGAAATATTCGCTCTTTCTAATAAAGTCAGAACATACGGAAAATAATTGATTTTCGTTCATTTTATTTTATTTTTAAGAAGAAACTTTTATTTGCACAGCCCTGTATACAATACGACTCTGAAACACCATTCACCTGCATTTTCACAGGCAGAGAGGAATAGGACATGAATTAACCAACCAGGACTGGATATCCATTTTCACGGATGGATCAAAGATGGAGATAAGAATCGGGGCCTGCCGTACTACAACAGTCTCTTCCAGGCTGATATATTGGCTGTAGAAGAAGCGGCCATACTTGCGGTAATAAAGGCAATATCCCACGAGGATATTACTATATTTATTAACAGCCAGGCTGCCATCAAGTTCATCGTGGCAGTCGAAATTAAATCGAGGGTTGTAAAGTGCTTAAGACTCTTTGCGTTCAGAATAAGTAGTATGCAGAGTATGCAGACGAGATAGCTCGAAAGGATCTGTAGAAAGGAAACTGACAGATCAAAGTAACAAACCTTCACTCCGTACTCTGAGAATACAAGTGGAGTGAACGATACAAATAAAAGTCAATGAAAGGTCGAACACCCTTCCAACTCAGCAAATCCAGAACAAGTAAGGTTCTCTCGAAAAGCAGAGCTAACTATCTACGCTTGTTGGATTACTCACAGAGCATAAAACTCTGGGGGCGCACGCAATAAAACAGCGCCTTAGCAACGAAAACCTCTGCAGAGGCTGTGGGGATGTGGGCTTACGGGATGATACCCTCCATTTTTTGTGCCACTGTCCAAGCCTCAGTAATTTGGGGCAAAGAACTTTAGGAATTCATTATTTCCACGACCTCTCAGAACTATCTGTTGTTTCACTTATATATATTTTCAGATTTGTGGATGCAACAAGATGGCTTAGACCCGCTCAGGGATCAAACGACAACCAACGTGAGACGGAAAGCGGAAACCAGAACTAGGGACGGCAGCCAAATTGCCATCCCTAAAATAAGGGCTCTGGATTTCGCGTATTGACTTCTTGAGCAGCTTAGTTTTGAGACTCAACTATAACCACAAAAATGCATTGTTTGGTGTAGCCTCACGCTGTTGGCATCGTCGGTTTTTCTTTTTCAAAATCAAGGCGGGAGATCGTTCATTCAGTGATTATTCTTAAAAATATGAACAACATTGAGCCGGATGATATGTGATTTCGCATAGCACGTACCACCATCCTGCCCATAAAACAACAGACTTACTGAAGAACCGATTCAAAGAAAACCTGCAGCGAAATGGGTGCGTAAATTGGCCACCGAGATCGTATTATTTCACGCCACTCGACTGTTTCTTTTGGGAACTTTAAATAGACTTTGGTACACCAAAGATGATAAACCTCTTCAGACCTTGGAAATCAATAGTCAAGGTGGTGTAGTAGTGAAATACAGCGCGCAAGCGCTGAAATTTAACCGATAGGATTCGCATAGCCAATGCCTAAAATCAAGTGAAATTGAGTGAAACTCAATTCCTGTCGATATTGTTAAAAACAAGTTCGAAGGGTCTTTAAAAAAAAAAAGACACATTAGTCGGCAGTAGGCGTTAGTCACCTCGACGCCCCTAGCTAATGCTTTCAAGGTCCCAAAGTATATTCTAAAGATGATGAAAGGCCCGAACGGGTGGCACAAAAGCAATATTTTATGATGTCTTGGAGTAGTCGTTCCTTTGTCATTTTCCACCCAAAATATTAAAAAGGTCAACAACAGCATGAAAACTAACCAAAAAAAAGGACAAGTTCTGAAAATTATCTTTTTAATCCAAAGATCCTCTGTCTGGCCACTAAGGAAGCCATATCACCATCACAAAGTAAAAAACCTACGGTCAAGCCCCTCTACTACATTTTCTATCTATGAACAGGTTTAAGGCTTTTCTATGTTATGTCTACTGAATAAGGTGAAACGCTTAAGCGAAAGAAACATAGATACGAGTACGATCACGAAGTCTGTGAACTGTTTAAAGATGTGACTGTAGCTCAAAATGTCAACTGCGTGAATAACAGAAAGTATGTTGCCCGATTTCGAATGATCCGAAAACCGTACGATAGTACAGTATTATAGAAGAAGACCTCCACTATACACAATTGATTTTTGTAGTCCGTTTCAGTTTTTGTGATGATAATATTAATACAAGCACACACTTCTGTCAACAATCAGATCCCAGAATTAAATAAATGCATTATTCGTGATCGTTTCACATCGTTACTCACCCGATTTTCGTCAAAAGAAATTGGGTTCTTTGCTATACTTTTCATTACACAAAGATATTTGATGAACAAAGAGCTCTAATATGCCTACATATATCACATGGTTCAGACTTTAAGGACGTCACAATTTCAATTTGGTGAATAAGTTTTCGTTTCACTTTTTTGTGACGCTTTGATTGTAGACATATGAGAAGAAATCTTGGCATCAATTAATTAGATGAGCTACTATTGGTTTTGCATTTTCTTTACATACAGATAGTATTCGATGAGCTGGTTTCCACTCAACGTTTTCTAAACACTATAGCTCCTATTTTGTGGATGGTGTTTCATTATACAAAATTTTCTAACTCTACAATAAGACAGAAGGGTGAGATATATTTCTACTGTGGGAACATCGCGTTTTCTAAAGAATGCGGCTTTGATTTTATCTATACACAAAGGCAAATTGTGTACGTCATGGAGTGCTATTAAAACCCAGCCGACACTCACTTTATGTTGATACCATGTCTTCGGTTTCAACATTAACTCCCACAACACCTTTCAATTTTACCAAAACGCCCATCGAATGTGACTATGAGCATATCTCGAGGCATTTGTCTAACCTCAAAACATACTCCATCTCCATCTCACTATAGCATGAGCTATCATAGCCCCATCTGTTACATATTTGTGGCAATAATTATCAAATTTCATAGCTGTACCCAAGCATAAAGTGTCTTAGAATTGGGCGATAAAATAAATTATAATTATCCCTCTACGATGACAAGCGATTTCCTCCCCCTAACATATACAAACCTATATGTACAGTACTTTTAGATCCACCTATAAAAGTCTGTATATTCACGACTATACCAAAAATTACCTCCTTGACTAGGAGAGTCAAAATCCTTTACTCGGTACACCCATCAGCAAATCCATTTTAACACATTGCCACCCTACTTTCATCATAATCATCATCCCACCCAGGCGTCTTCCGTTCTAAGTAAAGTTTTTGTCAAAGGAAACCATGAGGTCGTTTCTTCGTATTCCTTAGCTATTCGTTTTTCCTCGCTCTCCAATATCCTGCCACTCAACTTCATTGTCACATTTTGTTATCCTTGAAACCAAAGTAGCTGCCTAGCTTGTGCCAGCTTGGTAAATAGGTTGGCTGGATGGAAGTAATGTTTGCCTTCTTGAAGAACTAAATACACTGCCATACAGCCTATGAAGGAAGGATGAGGTGAATCCTTTTGCTCTCTTCCGATTTATTTCAAGCACTGTGTCTCATTTAAAATGTGTGCAGAGGCGCTACGTACACATCCGGCGAGAGGAGAGAATATCAGAAAGCATTACTCTTTGTTTGCCTCGTATGCAAATAGCTTAAGCGTCAGTATAATTCCAATAAAAAAGGATGAACGCAGGACATGCGGTGGGTAAAAGAGTGGCGATGTCCGAATTAATTCGTTTTTATTGCGTGGGACGAAGAATGCTTGCCATTGCCGCTCTGCTGTTTGCATGTTTTATTTGGAATTTCCGATGACGGGCTGCAGGGCTATGCCAATTCGACACACTTGGAAACTCCAGCGTGCTTGGTTTTATTTTTTTATGTCCTTTTTACTTTGTTGATGGCCACAGTTTAACCCTTTTCTCTCTATCCCCCATTTGGACTTTAATTGTATTTTAAAGATGTGTCCCTTTTTAGGAAATGAGATACATTCCAGAATTTTCAGAGTTTTATTGCTGGGGCATTGTTTGTCGACGAGTTTTTGGGTTCAACAACTGCTTTTAGGTCGGATGTACGCTTTATTACGTCGAATTAAGAAACTTGTTTATTTTGGTATGCGGGATTGACACAAAATCGTAGTTTGTTTTGATGGAGTTTTAAGTGTGTGCTGGAGAAATTATTTGATTGACAAATTGCGAGAAGGATAGCATTGGTATGGTAGTTATAATAGGTCCTTTAAGTAATTGTAGCCTTTTGGTACACAATTGTTTTTTTTTTTTTTGTACCGCAAAAAGCACGTAGTTTCTGAGCTACGAACTTAGAGAGACCTCGATCTAAAGCAATAAAACTGAGGTGGCGAGAAAAAAATCAACTTAAGTGCTAGGCCGTATTTCAATGAAGTTCAGGAATCATTTAAAATTAAGAGGCATCACCATGGTGTTGGTGTTACTTATGGTAAATTTATTAGTAACAAAAAAACCCGTGTAGATGTCAGTGCTTCATTCGAAGATAAGGTAAAAGTAACGTTGAAAACTGATTCCTTTTTCGGAACACCACTTTATCTTCTTCAAATGAAATCTTAAGTTGGACCTTGCCATATCGTGCAGAAATACATGTTAACATATGTCAGATCACCAAAGCAGAACTTATTTTTCCACCTCTTGGATTTAACTGTGTACTGCACTCTCTGTCCGGTTAACTACAGAAAGTAAACTCTATCTTTCTTTTCATCTTAAGATCTCTTAAAATCCAGAAAGGTGGTCAAAATAACTTCCAACTGCCAATTACAGACGCAGATAAAAGAACACGAATAAATGCTCTTTGTATTGCCACTCACTCTCCTTAGTAGATATTGACAAGGGCTTGCGACCTTGATATTTTTAGCGAAGTCACGAAGAGTTTAGGTCATTCTACAGTTGTAAGCAACTGATAGATAGGCATACCCATAGACACTCTATCTCTAATATTCTCCAATATATCTCAGATATATTCTGCTCTTGCACGCGGAGCTAGCCCTAGCGTAAGTTCCGCTAAAACGGAGCTGGGGCTTTATACAAGAAAAATCAAAATACCTTTTATCATTCCCCCCATGCTAAGCAAAAAATTTGTAGTTGCTCTCTAAGGACTATGGGCTCAAGATGAAATCTTCAACCCAAAGTAATGCATATTTGTCGTAAGAAAAATTCTCATTCTTCTCTAGCTCAACGGTCGCCAGAACACGCATCACGTCTGTAAAAGCATCAAGGTCCCGCCCGTATAAGCATCTCCAAACTATGCTCCATATGTTGTGTTCAGACTTTTGGCAAGCAGACTCCAATTAGCTCACCAGCGGAGAAAACACTTAGCAGTGGGAAAAGTTAAATATGAGAAATGCGAGTCTTCTCACGTTGCTTTGCGCCTCCCTCAATCATCCAACCTTCAAATTAACTAAAATGAAAACAATGCGAAGTTAGTCAATTCCCATATTCACTGACTGCTCGAAAACGGAAAGATTGTGAGGGCAAGGGGCCTCTCCACACTCTTATTCTCTGTCTAATTACATATTGTATCGTCCTCTAAGCCTTTCATAGCAGTCCAATACTTCTGTCAGATATATGTAGACAGTCCAGCAGCTATATGATCGTTAATTTTGAACACCATAAATTCGAGGGTGGTTAGAGATGGTCATGCGAACACAAGATCACACTCCTTTGGATTCTGGGACATTTTAATGTCTCGAAGAACTGTGTTACTGGTAAAATACCCAGACTTGGATCTGTAGAAACAAATTGAAGGCAGCTTGACAAGGCGAAACCACAAATGTCCTACCCCAAAAAAAGAAAAGAACAAATAACACACATCTAGACTAAGATGGTCTACACTTGATTCCAGGCGATCAATAGAGCTGATTAATATCAGAAGCAGATATATCACAGGACATTGCCTATACCACATGTAAGATCTAAATGAAGTTTGCTCGATGAAGATAACCAACTTTCACGAATTTATCGAATCCCACGCACTCATAAGGGTATCACAAATGGCCTTACAACTGGCCTGAGTTCATTTTAACAAGGACCACTCAAATCTGAGCTCGATAAAAGAAAAGTATTCTAAAAACGACATACTGAGAATATGAATTTGCCAAACTACTGTACCTATTGCTCCGAGACATACATAGCTCTGAGCACCAACGTCTAGCTCCGAGAATCGGAGTTTTGGACTCCACAACCAGGCATAAGGGAATTTAAGTATCTGAGATTAATAGATAGATTCCCGAAGCTCTTCTACAAATAGATCGGTCAGATATGCCACCAAACGCGAAGAATTTACTAAAGAAGTGAGAAGTACTACAGGTCCACAAAAACGATTTACTCTAGCAAGGATGGAAGTAGAGAAGTGGTAAGTCAAAAGAATTCGGTCCATCGGTGACCGGATAAAAGGGTTTCCCCATCAAACTAAGATCAATGTAGATCCATTGGGCTGACCTACGGGTTTAGCTCCCATATTCACATCCACGACGTTACCAAATTTGTGCAAGTCAGATAATTCTTCCTGGAAGACCCAAGAGTTTTTTTTTCTAGTGTGACAGAGTGCTAAGAAGTGATAGAAAATCTGTGGAGTATCCTTACGCACATCATCACTTTCTCTGCACAGATCATTTCCTTTCAGTTTAATTTTCATTGCCTGCTGTCTCTATGCTCAGTGCAAGATGTTGAGACGACCAAATACGTTCGACCCGGACGTTGAATGGAAAATGTCGCCGCAGTAAATGAAAGTGTCGAAAACGACCCAACCACCTCCATTCATCACCGCAACGCAGCATCGATATTTGATTTGGTTCTCAATGTGTACAAGGTCCAATTAACGTAAGAACTGAAGCCGCACATTCTCGAATTGGGTCTTTTTGACTTTTGCAGTTTTGAAGGAAAATTGTGTTTTCGGGGAGAACCATTTCCGCATACGTTAATAAGTAAAATTGCCGCATCTGGGGCACCGAGATACCAATGCACCCAAAACGAGTAACTGTTTGGTGCGGTTTAAATCGACTTATTGCTCACGAAGTTTCTTGGTAGCGAAATCCGCATTTCAGAGACAACCATTAGGCGCCAAGATCATGCCACTTAACATCGTTTTCTATTCCGAAAGCGGATATTGAAGCCAGTTATGTGAAAAAGTGATTGAAAATTTCGAGAAAATGATGAGGGCATAGCAAGAACACCCTTTATATGGAGTCCATGGAGTCCAGTGTAAACTATTTTTTGAAACTATGGTAAGGTATAGTGTTTGGGTTAGTTAGTTAGAACATATCAAATTAAGTAGCACATCAGTTGAAGTAACTTTACAAGCTTTGCTTGATCTCACTGTGCAGCCGCTCCTTCAAACTCAAAAAGATCTTATTGATATGCTTGAAAATGCGGAACTATAATAGAAAAGTTTTCTTTGTACACGAAGTGCGGCTTTGATGGCAGCTCGGGGCACAGCTCTTATAAACAGTCTTTTTATGGTCCTCAAGTTTCTGACGCGACCGTTTTATCACTTGTGTTGTTTCACTTCGTCTTAATTCCGAGGCTAAAATCATATGGCAAAACCCGCGTCGATCCTATACAAGAAACTGCAGACCCTAAAAATTTAGTACGTACTTTGAAAACAGTCCATTGAAATTTTAAGAACAAAAAAAAAGAGTAGGCGATCAGATAAGAAGTTGGTAAATACTAGAACGATGTTAGAAGGAAAATTGTTAGTAGTGAGTCTGTAATGCACTTACAGATACTCGTACATCATCAACACAAAAATGTTGCCACATAAGCATGAGTTGCAGAAACGATTTGATTGACAGAACAGATAAGACAGAACACTTAGAATTTGGGCAATCTGTTTTACATGGATGGATATGTTTCTTTGATTGTCCACTTCACTTGACATACAAATTATCTCTTAAAAAGTGGCAAGCTAGAGGAAACCACAAAATAATTGCTGCAGAAAATAAAGCGTGAATAGAAAAGGAATTTAGAAAAAAATGCGGGTTAATTCATCGACACACCTATACCAGGATTTGGCAAATATGAACAATAGGAACACGGCCAGTTGTTTTTTTTTTTTTCAAAAAGCTAAGACCTCGGCGGATGATGAAAATGATGATTCCCATTTTTTCTAATATGGTCAATATTTTCAAAATAATAAATCTTTAAAAGTGCTTATGTAAAAGTGCTTTTTTGTTTATTGTGACATTTGACAGCAATTGTGTACTTTGAAAGTCATTTCAGTGCGCCTGTGAAATGATGCCAACATCGTCGAAACCGAAAAACTTTCCATTCTCGGTGTGAGTGTCACTGACAACTTCCGTTGGAATGGCCACATATTTGATATAGCCAAATATGCTGCGAAATGTCTAGGTTTCCTCAAGCGATGTAAGAAATATTTTACCCCCTCTGATCTGGCCTCAATATATAAGGCGTTCATCCGCCCGAAATTGGTGGTCGGGTGGGCCCAAAACATCTCTGTATCTGCTAGATAGAATTCAAAACCGTGCTAAAAAATTGATAAGTGATACTAATATTAGTCAATCAATTAACACTCTCGAACACCGACGTAATATCTCCTGTCTCACTTTTTTTTATCGCTATTTCTACCACCAGTGCTCCACTGAAATCGCCACTAGCATTCCGCCCATTCAAACTTTCAACCGTAACACCCGTCTCGCTATGAATGCTCATCAGTATAACCTTTAGCCTATTTTCGAACGTACTCTAAAATAAAATCGTACAACTCGCTTATGGAATGCCCTGCCGATCTCTGTTATAACTTACAAACATTTAAAAACAGTGTACATCGGTACCTCTTTTTTCTACCTCCCTAAATTTCCCTCTGTCGCCGTGAAAAGGTTTAGGATTGGGACTCGAAATATCCTACTACAGGCATAGTAGGCTATCATTGCCTTCTCAACTCTTTCATTCAGGTTTAGATGGGAGCCTTCCGATGATTCGTCTCATTTTGTCTCTCGTAATTCGACATCTGAAATAGAAATATTGATGTTGGACTGCCTAACCAACTCAAGTCTGCATCAGATTAGTGAAATACCCAACACAATGAACAGACAACTCGACCTTGTCTTCACATCCGATTCAGATAACTGTGTTGTTTATAGGAGTGATCATCTTCATTCTAACCTAGACCGCCTTCATCCCCCCTTGTCAATTATATATTCATATGAAAATGGCAACACATGTGTCGAGTCGGAAAATTCATTCTCATTTGACTTCCGTAGAACCGACTTTAACAAACTTAAAAACCTCATCAGCAACATTAACTTTGACTTTATTGGTGAGACAACTAACATTGATCTTGCCCTATCAACGTTCTATTCGTTAATTTTCTCCTGCTTTGCCCAATCGGTTCCGTATACCTTCCGAAAGGACTGCATATCTGCTCCTCCCTGGTACAACAATGAGTTGCGCTCTCTCCGTAGTAACAGAAACAAGTTGTGGCACAAATTCTTAAGAACTCGATCTGATTCCGACTACAGTAATTATCGATCGGTATATAATCGTTTTTCTGAACTTTGTGAGTCTCTTTACCTTGAGTACCTCTACCGCATGCAATTTAGCTTAGTCTCGGACCCTAAACGCTTCTACCAGTTTATTAATACCAAAAGAAAGTCAGACGGCTACCCATCTACTCTTAAATTTCTTAGTGAATCTTCTGCCAACCCAAAAACCATTGCAAATTTCTTTGCCTCTCATTTTAACAAATCCTTTTCTAAGAAAACAGCTGAACCCGATCCTAGGTACTTTAGCTATATGAGAAACTATCCTGAGACGTCAGCCGTTTCACTAAATATAACAACAACTTTGGTATCTGAAAACATTACCGAACTTAAAGATGATTTCTCGTCCGGCCCTGATGGAATTCCGGCTATTGTAATAAAAGAGTGTGTTACCCATCTCGGTCCTCCTCTTGCTGCCCTATTTAACTTGTCTGTCTCAACAGGTACTTTCCCTTTCCTATGGAAGGAATCTTACTTTATCCCTATTCATAAAAAAGGAAGTAAAGCCGAAGTCGATAATTATAGGCCCATAGCGAAACTCTCTTGCATATCCAAACTTTTTGAAAGCATAGTCTATCAACAACTGCTTCCGTACTGTAGGCCAACTATCTGCACAAATCAGCACGGCTTCATGAAAGGTAAATCAACGACCACTAACCTAACAGAGTTCGTCTCTAGGACTCTTCATGCTTTAGAAGACGGTGATGAAGTCGATTCAATTTAAACAGATTTCAGCAAGGCATTCGATATAATTTCTCACCAACTTATCATCTTTAAACTAAAAAAACTTGGCTTTTCCCCTCATTTTGTGGCATGGACCAAATCCTACTCGTATTTAGAAGACCGAGAATACACGGTCATCTTCAGATCTTCAATATCCGAACCCATTAAAGCAACATCTGGTGTCCCTCAGGGTAGTCACCTTGGTCCAATCATCTTTATCCTCACAATTAATGATATAAATTTAATTTTAATGAACTCTAATCTTTCTATTTTCGCTGATGACATGAGAATTTCCAAAGTCATCTCATTGCCTTCTGACTCCCATTGCCTGCAAGATGACTTGAATATGTTTTCGGTATGGTGCAAGCAAAACTTTTTGGAGCTTAATGTCAGCAAATGCCAAGCGATAACCTATTCCCGTAAACGTCTACCTCCCCCTCCAAGAAACTACTTCATCTGCGACGAGCCTATTCCTTCCACTACCCAAGTACGGGATCTAGGTATAATTTGTGATAGAGAATTGAATTTCGTCTCACATATTGACAGCATTATAAATAAAGCTAACTCTTCACTCGGCTTTATCAAACGCTGGTCAAAAGAATTTTCCAACCCTTACGTTACAAAGTCCCTGTACATTACTTTTGTAAGGCCTCTTCTCGAATATTGCAGCCAAGTTTGGTCACCCTATAAACTAACCCACATTTAAAGAATAGAAGCAGTCCAACGCAGGTTTATCCGTTTTGCACTTCGTGGTCTGCCTTGGGCCGATCCATATGGATTACCCCCCTATGAAAATAGGCTAAAACTAATTACGAGTAGCATGCATACCCTAAAAAAACGTCGTGAAGTCGCTGATGTACTTTTTATCCACCAGTTACTGACTGGAAATATCGACTGCTCGACAATAACGCAAAATATTGCATTCACTCCCAATCCCCGTAATCTAAGATCTGTCCCACTCTTCCTGATCCGAACTCACCGAACCAACTACGGTCACTTTGAACCCATATCCAGAATGTTGCGTATAACGAACAACTACGCCGAAGTCTTTGACCTAAATAGCAGCAAACAAGAAATAAAAACAGCGCTGCTCAATATGACACTCCCTTAACATCTCCCCCGTCCGCCATTTCTCCTCGCCCCATTAGGTTAAGTATATCTTTGTTAGTTTTTAAGTCTAGTTTTAAGTTTGGCTTGTTAATAAGCTTAATAAAGTTGTCCGGGGTAGACCCGGGCCAATAATAATAATAACAATAATAATAGATTTTAGTCCAACTTCCATACTAACAGTTACTTAGAACAATCGATAATAAAGAAGTCCCACAGGTTGATGGCGTATAAAATTCTGGAACTCGTCGCGCCTTGACAATATAAAATTTAATTAAAATGTCATTTATTACGGGAGCCCAGAGAAGGATTTAGAAAGCCGCTCTTTATGAAAGCTCTAAATACTGATACCCCCCTAACTCTGAGTTAATCAGAGGGTACATACTCCATTTAACACCAGTTCAATGTATTGAAAAGAAGCAAGAGGGTATAGGTGCTCGTATTCTTTTTCCTTAAATGTTTTATCTACGATTCTGACGAGAATCCTGTGGAGAACTGTTTTTCATATAGTATGCTGAACCGATAATGTAACATTCGGCTCATCAAGCGTACTATGTACAATAGTGCATGTCAGTTTCCCCTCATATCTTTTTTTTTTTTGTTTTGTTATTAAATAAGTCAGTTAGGTCTGTAATGTTTCTGGGCTTATTAGCCCTTGGTATAAAAAAAAATATTTCTTTTAGTCGCGATTTCACTACATATCTCCGTGTTTGGCTACTTAGGAATATTTTTCTCAGATCTGACATGGTATGTACTTCACATCATTTTCATAGCAGGATAAGGAAGATGTGTACGGTAAATAGTTAAAGCCCATCCTATTCTCGTTTTTATTAAAATTTCCGTCGATGTGCTCTGTATTATTATCAACATCTGGATCATTATTTCTCTTACGCGTACATCACGGAATATCAGTAGGAGCTGGAGCATTAAGCTTAGCTTATTCATTCGTATTTTCTGGTTTCTTATTGCAGTGGCTCTCAATGAACAATATTTTTTCTCATTGCGTCTCTGCCTTGAAATTTCTTTAAGCGGTTGAATGTGATAGAAGTTTACTCAGATCCCATTAGCCAGTCCCATTTTTATAGCGTAGTACGCTGGACACGTACGTTTTGGTTTGCTGAACGATTTAGCGAGTGTGTTCTACTACCGAAAGAGGAGATGAACCCAGATACGTCTTCGGCCTATTGTGTCCTTGGTTAGCTCGAAACAGATAGGATATATCCACATCTTTTCGGATAGTCAGGCCGCTGTAAAGTCCCTGGACTCAGTCTCATTAAATCCTAAAACCGCCCTTGAATGCCGATCATCTCTTACGGAGATGGCAGAGTAGTTCAACCTTTACTTTTGTTGGGTGCCCGGCCACAGAGACATTCCAGGGAATTGAGGGCTGACAAACTTGCCAAAATTGGAACAACTCTACCTATTCTACCGGAAAAGGTTAGCATAGGTATACCAATCGCTAAGTGCAAATTAATATTAAAGCTGGATGGCAATAAAAGATCAGAACTTAGGTGGACTCTTGGACTAACATGTCTAGCGCCTAAACGGATTTGGCCAAAGCTAGATCTGAATCGTTCTAAGAGTCTGATCCTTCTAAATAGGAAACATCTCACCGCCATCATAGGTGTCATCACTGGACACTACCTCATAGGCAAGCATGCAAGAAGGCTTTGTGCTTTTAAAAACTATATCTGTAGAAAAGCTGCATAGAAAAGGAGGAAGAGCAGACAATCTTCCATCTACTCTGTATATGTCCAGCTCTGTCCCAGAGAAGAAAACTTCACTTAGAAGCACCGTAATCATGTAAACAGTGTGTCCCATAATTTGTTTTGCTAATAAACAATTCTACATAAAAGCATCTCTCGCTATGTCTAGCCTAAGGTAAACAGACGTCGATTTGTAAGCCACATGTCAGCCACAGGTTTATCGACTTCGACATAGGCATTCACGAATGGATTGTTCCCTTTTAGTTCCACAGATTTCATTTATTATTAATGGAGGCGAATCCATAGACACGACAATGACAAAACAAAAACAATTCAAAACCACACGCATACATACATACGTACATTTGTATTTAAGGCCCACATATGTTCCTTTTACGTGCGTGAGTCCTAGAAAAATAGCAAATTTCCACGGAAATAACTTTTTTACGCCACTCCGAGTTCTAAGAGAAAAAAAAATAAATTAATTTCCATGGAAATGTGCTTCATCTCTGGTTCGTCGTCAATCTCACAAACGTATTTCAAGTTGTGATACTTTATCGATGATGCTCGTAGGATTTCCACAAGTGAAATCAACCTGGGGGTGAAAATAAAAAGGAGCGGGCGATGTAGCCAAGCAGACAGCCAGATGACTGGCTTTCGATGAAAACAAAAACGAAAGCAAAACTTTTCCTCCCCGTGTTGTGTTTAGAAATAACCCTGCTACGTTCGTTTGTACGTTCATTCACTAACGAGTTCATCCACTCACGCACGCATGGTGCATGCCATTTATTACAAATAGCCACCAACCCCAGAGCCAGACATAAAAACCTCTCCATCAGTGGATTGGTATGGGAGATAATCCTTGGGGAATACTTTATTGTCATCTAAGCTCTCATTTCAGTGGTGTCGTAGATTTGTCAGGTTCGTCTCTTCCTGTCTCTGTTCCTCGTATTTAGACTTTAGAGTCATGAGGTGGTGATATCAGGTATATCTGATCTACCCATTCCTAACCCATCCTACCTCAGCTGCTCCTACTATCATTGCAAAGGAATCTCTGAAGAATTCCAATGTCGTATCGCTGCCATTGTCGTTTTCTTCGAAGAATCATTTTGCCCGGCATTTCTGATGAGGGTCGTGGGTCGTGTGCAAAGGTAGATAGGACAAGAGTATGAGGGTGCTCTTGACGATGGTACTTTGTATGGTTACCGTCAGGAATGGCAAAACTTTTGTTTCACTTACCGTATATGTGTGTGTAGCTGTTGGGCTGAGAGTGTACTAAAAGCGAACGATTTTCTGTGATTTCTTCCCTTTTCATCAGTCAGAAAGGGGTTTGAGTCCTTTTTTTTTTGTTCTCCGCTTTATGAGCCCACAGATGGATGGTTTCACTAAATAGCTTTGAACTTCTTTGTAAGAAAAATTAGCAATCAAAGGAATGGCGGCTTACTGTGGCGTATGAGGGATGTTTTTTTTTCGTTCTTCTTATTTTTTCTCTGTTCTTGACTTCAGGGATAATCAAGTGAGTGCCACTGTAATGTATACAGCTAGCAAGGCATGCGTGAAAACATAAATAGTAATGAGAAGAACTCAATTAAGAGCGCCCTACGATCAGTCATATGCTTCCAAGAACATTATTGCAATTATGACTCAATATTTGGACATAAACTCCGAGCGTAAATAACTTTTTTCTCAGGTAATATGAAGATGTCGCTTTACCAGGTAATCGACCTCGAATCTCCATGAGATGTAGTTCTGCTCCATAAGCAAAGTCGACATTGATTAGGTTCCAGCAAATTTATGTAATCGAAGATGAGAGGGGTCCGTATTTGGGTATCGCATTGTTATGCGCCGAATCAACTACACTGCCTGTCCGAGGGTATGTTCTGAAATTAAATATATCATTTGTCATTAGCCCCGATGTCATTACAGAAATGACAAGCAAGTAAACTTTGTCATTTTTTTGTTTTGTTATCTACCCGTTGATAGACTTTTTGAGAAGAGGAGAATAGAATGAGGACTTAAGCATATGCTCTACGACACGCACGACACAAAAGTTACTAGCTATTTCGTCGCATTGTACAAAGCTCTAATTCAAAAGCTAGCCAGTGGTCATCGCCTGGATACAGTGTCGGCCATAGTGTATGAGTTCCATAGAATTTGCAAATGAAGTCGAATGTCTTTTGACATCTGTGAGCCAAACATAATTAGAACTTGTGTGAATAAGCAATGCAACGCTATACTCCTGGAGAAGGCGGAATAATCTTCACGATGTTTTTGATGAACAATTCGGCAGTGATTTTGGCGCATTGACGAAGCCCATTCTCACATATGTGGATACATGAACAAACAAAATTTCTGGTTCTGGGGCACTGAAAATCTGCTAGTGTTGCACGAACAGTCACTACCATCCACCCAAAGTCACTGCATGGTGTAATGTTTACACTGTAGAAGATTTTTATAGAACGGCGCGGACCAAATGGTCACTGTTGGTGGTGAGCGCTACATGAATTCTTCATTCCTTAATTGGATGAATTCGGACTGGAGGGTATGTGGCTCCAGCAGGAAGGAGCAACTTCGCATACTGCACGAGCCATAACCGGCATTCTAAACCAAAGTCATACGGTATGGCTCACCCAGTATATAATTGTCTGAGGTATACGCAGCTTATTACAAGCAAAAGAATTAACACCGTCAGGAGGTAATCAAGAGAGTGGTGGGATAAATAGAGTTTTTTATTTAAGGATTTGCTGGCATTGAAGTCAAGGCTTTGGTGTTTTCATTTGTCGTATGCATTACTTTTGAATTTGGTTCCTGACTGTTCTGGCTGCGGTGAGTGTGGATTTAAGGAATGGTTAGCTTCTGACTGAGATTGGAAGTAAATGAAAGGTATTTCAGCTAATTTTTTAGAGAATCTTTAGTATTTTTTTTCGGCTGTTTTCCTAAGCGGTTAACAGATAAGAGTTGGCGCAAGGTAAACGAATGTTGATAGGGTGGCGATACTTGTCTGAAATATTTAATGGGAGATCTTACAAGGGTAGTATACAGGGACAGGTGGGCCGTGGCTCAAGTGGTAGTGTACTGGCTTCCAAATCGGAAGGTTCAGAGTAGTTGACTATAAACCAACAAAAAGCCAACCTCCACTAAGAATTAAGTCTCCCCATTAAGTGTTGGATGCCACCCCCGGAGCGAAATAACC
Source organism: Volucella bombylans (assembly GCA_949129095.1). Classification (NCBI taxonomy): domain Eukaryota; kingdom Metazoa; phylum Arthropoda; class Insecta; order Diptera; family Syrphidae; genus Volucella; species Volucella bombylans. The sequence goes on along the minus strand of OX422143.1, from coordinate 111,839,631 downwards.
ACTGAGCCCAAACATCTTTCTTTCTTTCTCTATCCCATTTTCCAAAAAACTTAACACGTGCTCAGGCGCTCTAAGTGTATTCATACCCACTTGAGTGTTAAATTCTTTAAAAAAAAAAAAAAAAAAAAAAAAAAAAAAAAAAAACATAAGAGTTCAGGGATTCTTTCGACCAGTGTTAAAAAAAGTCTAAGAGGGAGTTAACTTAGTCGACGTGTGAGGGGAAATTGAGTTTTTTTCTTATATTACACCAAAATCTCAGACATCGATGGTAGATGGTGTAATCCCTTGGACAGGATGACAAACAGACAGACGTAAATTATTGCTTGACATTTATTGGGGCATTAGGCCATTATAGCTTTGCTTGAACCATACTACAATATTTAAGTCGTCAGTTCATGCCATCGGCAAAAGTAAATGTATTGTGTTTGCATGCGTGTTGACATTTGTCGTTAAGATAAAGATAATTATATGTACAATGTACAATGTACATATACCACGAAGGGCTCTGAATGTTGTTTTAATGAGGTCGGATATTAATCATCTGAAAATGACTCTGCGCTGTCGGTCTCTTATATAGAATTTATTTTATACGACAAATTGGGGTTGAAAGCCAAGTTCTTTTTATTGGAAAATGCTGAAGTCAATGGAAGCCGCGTAACAATCTTCTAAAGGAATCCAAAAAAAGACGAACTCTATTAGGTGCCTCAATTCTTTTGGATCTCAATTATTTGAATTTGATAAATCCATAGTGATGAATGGAGTTGATTGGGAAGAGATGAACCACACAGGTGAAGGAGGACATCAAGGTGAGGACCAGTTTTGTTAGGATAATAGTTGAAAGGCAATCATGAGAGGTGGAAAAATTATCTTAAGGTTTTGTTTTCATTTCTATTTCTAAAGATACTATTATGATTAAAGCGATGAAGATGAAAGACGTCTGTGTTTGTTATTCCTATGACTAAACTAACGAAGATGAGCTGTAGGTGACTGGAAAATTTACTTAAGTCACATGCAAAAGGGTTACAATAGTTCTGGTTTTGCGGAAGATTCACTTAGGAACTTAGGAGTTGAAGTGTAAACATTCGACTTTATTTCATATTAATAAACTGGTTAAAACTAGAGCTCTCGATCTATGACGCGTATCTGTATACACGTGTTTCCATCACAAAGTGTACGTGTCCACGTAATCGCGTGTTTATGTGCCGATGTGTTTGCCCACGATTTTTATATCAAGTACACGCACATTTTTTCAGATTTTGAATGTGGCATTAGATTTTATAGCAAGATTGTATGGTGAGTGAATGAGAGGATTTGTATGAAATTTTGATATAACAATGGGGCACCAACGTTTTAGAAATGTTAAACATTGCTGTTAGTGAATCTGAATAACTTCCTAGATCTTTTGCCATCAAAAAGCGGCCAAAGATCCTCGGATACCCTGTGTCCTTCAAGACTTGACCACCTTAGGTTGGCAGTCTTTGTGATTTTTTCCTCGATAGTGCCCCTCCCTATGCAAAAGGGGTGGTTTGATATTGGCAAACTATTGTCACTATTGTCGAGTAGCCCATTTTTGCAAGCTCGTCCCCTTGTTCACTTCCTTTAATACCGCAGTATCCTGGCACTCAGCACAGTCTGCATAGTGCCTTGAGCACTATCGTACGGGATGTCGAAGTCGACCAGGGAACGAATTTCATCCGTTAGAATCTGTTAGTACCGTGCCATGTCCGAAACTACTGCTCTTGAAGTAAACCTAGATTAACAAGCGTAGATGAAATTAGAAACGCATCGCTGAAACAGTTTAAATCTATCCCAAAGATCGAGTTCCAGAAGTGTTTCGGAGATTGAAACAAGCGCTGAGATAAGTGTGTTATATCTAATGGGGACTAATTTGAAGATTAATGCAGATGAACTAAAAATTATATCAGCACACCTCATATGCATGCATGTACCTATACATACAAGTTTTTTGTTTCGAAAACCGGAAAGTTATCCATATTTTTGTATTTCTATACTCCGTAATGGTCTTTTATGATTACAAAATAAACCGTTTTCACGTTCTGTGTCATAAATCTCTTGATCTCCCCTAGGGAGATCGAAAGTTTGAAGATACATACGAAAGGTTGAATATGATTATAGGTACATTTTTTCAGAAAAATTGGGGGTACACTATAGGGACCAGGAGAAGAGTCATCTTTAAATTTGTTAATCTTCTCCAGTAGCTATGCTGGCGTTGTTTCAATAGACATTAGTGACATGGAGTGCAGTTACCCAAGTAACCGAAGTATTCTGGATCCAGCTTATCAGTCTAGATAGAAAAGGATTCACTAAAGAAATTAACGAAAGAGGATGAAAAGCTGTGATGTCCGGCAGACTTAGGCAAAAAGTTGAGCGAGCGCCTTGTGATAATCAGCATCAAGGCTGAATTCGCCTATGCTCTTACGGAATACAAGGACAACGGCAACAAAGAATGTTTCTCAGAGCTCCTCGACAAGGCATATGAGGAATGTCCGAAGTATGACATTGCTAAGCCAGGATAGGAAAGGAGGACATCTTTGGTAAGCATAACCTACAGAAAGCACACCTTTTTTTACATCTCAATAGACACAAGGATACATGGTGGTCTCCGGATCATTAAACGCTAAATCAAATTGTTCATTCTACGATAGACGGACCGCATGCCTGCAGTATTCTGGACGTCCGAACGTTCCAATATTGTCTCGGTTCACCACCTTGTTGCAACTAATTTGAAAATGCGGATTCCCCAAGCAACGCAATAAAGAAGAACTACTGTGAGAAGATACAATGTAGAAAGACTGCAATCGCAAGAGACCGCCAGAATCTTCGCCGTACACGTAGCCGGAAATCCCTCAGCAAATTCTATGCTGCCAACATCAAGTACCAAATTTCAGAGGAACCCTGGGTATCACCCGACCACCACCAACAAATCCTGAGATGGATGAAAAATATCGGCAAACACATGCAGCTTAAACAAGAAGGGTATAAAGTGGCGCTGCAACGAAGGACGAGAATGACTCGTAATCTCCACGAGCAGAACAGACGGTAATCGTCTTCGCGCGACCGAAGGCATTGAGATGCTGTACTCCAGGGATAGCGTACGGAAGCTTTACCAAAAGGTAAAAAGAACGCATCAAGACAAGAAGATTCGTAAAGAAGCCTGTAAAGATAAAGAAGGAAAGTTTGTAGTTATGTTAAAGTCGGTGCTAAGAATAAATATGAAAAAAAAACTTTTTCTGCAATCTATATAACGGCATTTAACTTCCGTCCGCCTGAAGTAAGGATAGCAATATCTAAGCTGGAATCCAACTAAGCACCAGGACCTGACGGCTTACCAGCCGAGACATTTAAAGCTGCTGGAGATGACTTTACGGAGAGCATACACCAACTCATTGCTCAGATCTAGTCCGAAGAGGGAATGCCTGACGCATGGAATCTCAGCAGCATTTGTCCAATCCACAAACTGCGCCAAATATAAAGATATAACTATCATCAATATCGCACACAAAATCATATCTGCAATATTATGTGAAGGTGTGAAACCCTTCGTCAACAACTTGATTGGCCCCTATCAGTGCTGTTTCAGACCAGGAAAGTCCACAATCCACCAAATCTTCATACTCCGCCAGATCCTGCAAAAAAGGTCAAGAAGTCCATCGATTTTAAGGCCGCATATGACAGCATTTATAGAGACGAGCTGTATAGAGCCATGTGTATTTCTGGCATCCTTGCCGAACTCGTTCGTTTTTGCAGACTGGCGATTGAAAACGACTTTGAAACTCCTTAAAAATAATGTGCTTAGTATGTCAAGAGCGAAGGTTGCTCATACTGATCGCAAAACTCGGTCACTTATACGAAGAAGAATAGACAAAATATCGTTGAAATAGCTTTATCTTTTCATACAACCGGCCTTCACATTTCAGCCGCAATGAGGCATACCTAGGTGTACATAGATACAAAATTTTGTATGCACTTGAACCCTTTAAATGACTCCAAAGTGACGGGTAGCTTACTGGATAAAACAACGGTATAGGGAGAAAAAAAAGAAGCTGAACACACTTACAAAACAGGCGGCAAGTTCCTGTCATTTACTCTTCATGACGACCTCATAGTTAAAAGAATGCGGATATACCGGAAATATACCAAAAAAGTAATGCCAAGAAGTTCGATATTAAACCATGCAATCACAAGAAACTAGCAAACCTTTTTCCTGGAGACATTGTATCCTCCTACCATAAACTGCAAAACAGCGCTGGCAATACATGTAACCAACAATCTACCACAACAAAGCCTGTGATTTCTTGAAGAATGCTGACAAATAGAATATTTTGTGAGAAACAGAAGGCCTGCAAGGTGACGCTGCGGAGATAAATGAAGAAAGAGATAGAACTGTAGGAGATTTTTTAGAAATCTGACATCTACTCAACCCTAAGGACATAGGAGTGCCACTCGATATATGGGAATTAATGCTCAAGCGAAATGGCAATACCTTGAAATATTTCCAGATAAATCTGGACCAACTTCTATCGGAGACTCACAAGAAATCTTGTATTTGCGCATAAATTGCACATCAGAATCTTACTAGGCATCTTGGCAGTACAACAAGCTAAATTCCTCTCCCTTATAACCTTTTAGCAAGAGCTGTAGGGTTCGCATGTCTGCAAAAAGCTTTTAATCAGCTTCTCTAGAAGTGATTACAGTCTTAATTTTGCAGAGAAGTCTATGGACTATGGACATAGACGATGCACATAAATCCTTTCCTGTTCTAGTCGAAACTGTTTTTGTGTTAAATAAACCAGGGCTTCATTTTATTTAGAAATCCAACAAAAATCAAAATATACCTGATAAAAATGAGGAGATTATCCATCAAATAAAAAAAAAACAACTCCTTGCACCTCATAACCTCATCAAAATATGAATTAACCTTCTTTAGTAACATCCTTTCGGTTTATTTAAATCCTGGGGACAGCACTTCAAAGACTTGAAAGAAATGAAAAACAACTTCATCTAAAGCCAGAAACGAAACTGAACACAAGGACCAACAACGGTCCGTCATCAACTCCAACAGAACCATCCTTTCAATTGAATTATCATAACAACAAAACAAGGATTCTGAATCCACAGACCAAAACCTGAAAATCCGTCCACCAAACCACAAGTACCATCAATGAAAGCTGCTAGAATGACCAGGACCGATCCCATCCCCCATCCAAAACCATGAAGAGAAAATTTATCTAAGTACCGGAGCAGGGAATGCATCGAAACACATTTATCTTCTCATCAGACAGAACCTGAGGCAGGACAAGCATAAAAAAAAAAAATAAAAATAATAATAATAAAAACAAAAAAACAACACGACAAAGGACTTTTATCCCATAGTTCGAATTCAAAATGTACAACGCTAACCCTCTTTTGGAAGAGCAGGGCAATGATTATCAAGGAAATTTTATTAGAAATCCTTCAAGAGTACAAGAAGCAAACAATAGTAGCATACACAGGAGCAAAAGCACCAACAAACAAACAATTTAAAACCCAAAAAGATGATGAAGTAGGAAATGCCTGTCTCCCGAACGAGAAATAGATTAGCATAATATAAGGCTAGATATTATCCTTTTACCTTTTTTCAGCGCTGCTTCTTCTTCTTTCCAATACCTTCAGGCAGGACAGTAGGTTCTTTTATTTCGTCTTTTTCAAGAAGCAAGCTACAGAACAGACACTTGGCTAAGAACAATGGCAAAAAGGACGAAGCGGATGCAAAACATCGCAATGTCCTATCTACAAATATGCAAAACAAGCCAAACTTTACATTGCCTTGTAATATACGTATCAATATGTATGGTATACGGAAGAGAACATGCCTTCGTATGAGTATGTGTGTATGAATCTGGTCCTTGAGTATTTATGTGCGTTCATCAGGAAATTGGTTGAATCCCAACAGAAAGGATAATTTAGTTTCAAGAGTTTTCAGCTGATTACAGCGGCATATGTGAACAATTGTAAGGGTGTGGTGTTGGTGTACGGAGCATAGAGTACACATGGCTTTCTGTATGGAGCTTCCTTCAAAATGCCGGTAAATTAGTTTACTTTACTGGCAGGGTCCTTAAGAAAAGGTCCTTTCTGTGGGGTAGTGTTTGGAGTTTATCTAAACTTTACGAGAGTAAATTAAAATAATTGTATCAAAAGGATGTAAGCCTTTTATCGATAGGGTCACCCTCACCGGTGCGGTGTTATTCTTTGGCGTATGCGACAAAAAGATCACATCCTGGAGGAAGACATCTTCCGGATTTGGGTGCTCAAGTACATAAACAAATAGCACTATAGAGCAAAAGCACAAATAAACAATGAACTTAATTTTAATAAAGACATCCTGGCAGGCATCCTAAAAAGTACAACAGAATGAATGCTTTCTATGTATGCTGCCAAGGCAAGCGACATCTTGTGTAATGTCCTTCTATCCTCTGCACCCGGATTTTTAAGGACTTTATGGCATAGATTAAATGCTTTTGGTGAAGAGGAGAAGGGAAATTATTTTCTTGCTGGGAAAGGGAAACGGTTTTTTTTTTTTTTTTTTTTTTTTTTTTTTTTTTCAAAGGGATATTAGAGGAGCCTCCAGATTTTTGGGTAAACCTGGTGATTGAAGAAGTTTCTACACGGGACGTGTGACTGCATACCAGATGAACTTCAGATGATAATAATGTTAAATGGAAGAAAAGAGGAGATAGAAAACTCGTAATGTAATACAATAGAAAAATAAATGAGTACAAAAAAACATTTTGACGTTAGGATGAATCTGTAAAGGACTATCGAATTTGCTTGCGAAACCCCCTTTCGAACGAGTAGAAAGAGACAACGGATTAGAGTGGAGAAACTTAAGTCGAAGTTTTCTAAAGATAATCTGAAATGAAAACGAGCAAAGACTTGACGGCATGGGATTCTTTTAGGAAAAAAGTTTGACTGCCATTTGAGATTCAGATGATGAGAAATTCTCTCATGACAAGAGGGTGAACTGAAGAAGAATATCTAAATCCGAAATTCAAAGAATTTAAATAAATTTGGTTATCGATGCGAAAGTTATACCGGAAGATATTGCGTCGTCGGTTACAGGATAAACATTTTCAAATCCTGGTGCTAATCTTGAATGGAAGGATTAACTAGAAAATGAGAAAGCTATGAAATTGTACTTAAATCAAATGTTAGACATGTGGGAAGGCTACATATACTCGTAGATAGAATGGCTATGCTTTAAAAAAATACAACGATATGTACTATATATGTATATCTGTATGTATACGTATGTATCTCTCGATAGTTTGACAAATTGGTATAATTCGAGGCTATCCGAACAACATAGTTTATGGTAAAACCTTTGACGCGGAAAATGGATAATGACAATAAAATTGCAACTCATTACAATTTTACAATCAAGTCAGTTGCAGTGATCAGATATTAGCGGCCAGATTCCAAAAAAGTGTATATCGTGTCGTCATTGCGCAGTGGATAAGTTTGTCGACCGATATTTTAGAGAGTTTTTTGCGTTCAGAACACAGGCCAAACGTCAAAAAGCAACAAAAAAAAATCGATCTGTTCGGCAGGCAATACTCGTAGCAAGCTCCTTTTCGGAAGGGTCGAAACTGGAGGTTTATGATGAATAATATATCGAAAAGCAAAGTTAGTGGTTAGACTAGGAGTTGAGAAATGCCAGACTATTGCGTCAATAATTTATTTATTTTTAGTTGCATAGGTGAGACAAAGGCGATTTCATGATCAAAGTAGGAAACGCCAAAGCCAAGTTCAATCATGCGGTGAGTGTACATCGCTTCCGAGACTGAAACCATTATGTAATACAAGTAGGCCTCGAACACCAAACCAAATAAAGCAAATCTCGGTTAGCCAACGCTTTAAAAGTTATGTCGTTGGTGGCCAGAGTAGCCAGGGAGTAAGTATTAAAAGAGAAGACATCCACCGTAAGTATGCTGTCGTGTTGCATCCTTTATCAGTATCCACAATAATAAATCAACTACTTCCAAACACAACACTGAGATACTATAAGATACAGTCGGGAATAACGGATTTCCACCCGTAATGGGTACGAACATGCCGGAGCAAACTCTAATGGTCCTTGCGTTGAATGTAAATTCACCGATAAGGATCGAAACGAAGATACACGTTTTTTAAATTGCTTAAAGACCAAGCCCCTGGCGTCCTTATGGTTAGTGGAACAAAGCTAAGCAAAAAGCGATCGTAAATACAATTTGGTATAAAATTCAAGGTTTTGGAAATCAATAAGTTATAGATACATATAAATTGTTTTTAATTGTTTTTTTGTTTTATGAACAGAAAAATTCTTTTATTTTTTTTTCCTCAATTTCGGGTTTCGGATGTTCTTCAGAGAGTTTGGTATCTGGTTGAATACGGTTGCGACGCTATGCTGGATTTGTCTCTTGCCGTACGCATTGCAGGTCATCGGGATTTTTACCATTCCTTGGGCTTTTATTCTTGTGTTCTGCTGATGATCTGATGGGTCTTTGAAGCGGGTGTCATCGTAATATTCAAGAGCAAGTGTCATTTGGAATATATTTTGGACACTCAACACCTTGAAGCTCCTATGTCCTGTGTTGTTGTTGGGATGTCGAATTTGTATTTTCTTCACAATGGAGTTCTAAAGGCCTTGCAGGTTATTAGTATGCGTAGTTGATGCGTTACCTCATGCTAGTATGCCGTATCTCAGTTTTGACTCCACAAGAGCATAGTATACCTGTTTTTGTACTTCAAACGTGGAGTAGTATCCAAGGCACACCACGGCATAAGGTGTTTGCCTGAGGTTGGACCGGAGTTTCTCTATGTGCACATTCAATAGAAGATGGCTGTAGATGGCTACCCCAAGGTATTTGTATGTCTCGACTAATTCGATTTCTTGGTTCGATAGGACTTTTTGACATGTGTGCCTTTTGAGGGTTACTCTCAGGTCAGTGGCTTTGTGGTGTGGTCCCCGGATGTGTATCATTTTCCTCTTCGCCGCAGGCCATTATCATGACAACAGTTTACAGCTTTATCGAATTCCGCCGGCGAATGGAATGCCATTTGTATGTCGCATTAGCTCGTTTGTGAAAAGCATGAATAAGAGGGGTCCTAGCTTTGAACCTTGAGGAACTACAACCTGGGGCAGTAGTCTCTTTACTAAGGGCGTTCTTAATTTTAACTTTAAAAGTTCTTCCACTTAAATAGTCATGAAGCCAGTCGGCTAAAGTACCTCTGATTCCAAGTCGGCTTAAGGCTTCTATCAGCTTCGCATAATTCAGAGTGTCAAATGCTTTGCTAAAGTCAATAAATATGACTTTGACGTGATGATTTTTGTTGAGGCTTGTGTTAATGGTATTCGCAAATCACCAAGGAGTTGCCCTGTACTTTTTTCTTTTTTGGAACCCGTATTGTTTTTCATTGATTATTTTGTGGTTATTAATAAAATTTAGAAGTCGCTTGACTACTACACTTCCTCTAAACATTTTTCTATCACTGGCAGAATTGAAATCGGCCTATAATTTTGTACAGTGTTTTCAGCACCGCATTTGTACATTGGTCCTACAATTATATATTTGGTATTTTGCATTCATTTAGAATCTGGTTAATGATCCTCGTGATAATTGGAGCAAATCCATCTGCATGCATTTTGATGTCTCTCGTTCTAATGCCATCGATCTCTGCTGATTTATTTTGATCCAGTAATGCTAATATTTTATGTACCTCTTCAACGCACGATTCCTCTATGAAGATGGAGTTGTGTAGGGTTTTATTGATGTGTGTTGACGTTATGTTATCACAATTGTTTGAAAGTGCTGTAAAACATTTTTCAAATTGGGAAGTTTTTCACAAGTACCTCGTCCAAGCTTTGTTTTTTTCTTCCCTTTATTTCGTTGACAAGGCTCCATGTTTTACGGGGATCATTTCTACCCTCGTTAAATTCTTCTTTATAGAAGCTGGACTTTTGCCAGAAAATGATTTTATTAACTTTGTTCCGTAATTTCTTGTACTCTGCTTCATAAGTTTTATTTAGTCTGTTGTTCTTCCAACTTTTGTAGAGCTCATGTCTTTGTTTACATTTTTCGCGAATGTAGGGCGTGATCCAAGGGTTTAGTCGGGCTTTTATGCTTTGGTTTTTCAAGGATCATGGAGTTTTTATATATGTTCTGCATAGGCGTTGATAATTTGTTGTATGTTACCTTCACGTTTTCGTCTATCAATAGCGTTTCCCAGTTTGTTAGGTGTATTTTTTCGTCCACCAAGCTGTTTGTTAAGTGAGGAGCTCTATCAACTCTGAACTCACTGCTGCATGGGTCGAGTGTCCCATAAACCACCGGTTAGTGGTCAGAATCGTCGCTCTCGATGACTGCTGAAACTATTTGTCTATCTGTTAAGTTGACAGCTATCAGCGTTAATGATCCTCAATTGAGATCAACCCTTGTATCTTCTTTTATAATGTCAATTAAACCATTGAGTGCCAACATTTCTAAATAGTTTCTCGCTTGAATTTGATTATGATCCTGAATATTAATGTTCATGTAACCCATTAACACCATATCTCTTTTTTTTTTTTTGCCTTGCTGTTTACTGAAGTAGGTTTCCATATTCCTCAATGAAGTCTCTTGTACTTAATGCCGGTGACCTGTAAACTGCATACAAAAACTCTACCTCTGCTTCAAATTTTTATTCTGAGAGATTCACAAGATGTACCATTTAATTTCTGAAAGTCATACTCTATATCATTTGTTGTGTCGCTGTTTTTGATCAACAATCGGTCGGTGGTGTTAGCAAAGCGTGAATTTTGACGTTGATTTCCTAAACGTGTCGCGCCAACTGGACAATCTTTCCGGCGCTTAGCTACTCGACTCGAACAGAGTGGAACCACAGAAGACCATGCAGAGCGTAGCCGTCACCAGACTGGTCGTTCGGTCGAGAATATCGCGGCTGTGGCTGCCAATGTCACTGAGAACGAAGAAACATCAACCACACGACGGGCCACGTAATTGGGCATCACAAATTTGCAAGAAGTTCATCAGTTAATGCCTCCTGACCATCCTCAATCTCAACAACGAAGAGGACGATTTTGTGTCGAAAATCATCATGAGCGACGACGTACATTTCCACTTAAGCAAAATCTTCGTTTCTGAGGCACTGAAAATCCGCGTGTGATGCACGAAGAGCCATTACATCTACTCAAAGCCACTGTGCCGTGAGGCGTTCACGCCAGTGGCAATACGGTCACTGTTACTACACGGCCATGATAAACGACTTCTTACTGCCCGAATTTGATTAGCGGGGCTTGGTGAACATGTGGTTTCAACAAGACGTGCAACCACAATGGATATTGGCATGGCCAGCAAGATCGCCCTATTTAACCATCCCAGACTTCTTTCTTTGGAGCTACTTGAAGTCGCGGGTTTATGCCAACAAGCCTCATACAATCACAGCCCTTAAGGAGAATATTCAACAGGAATGTGAAGAGTTATCACCGGAAATCTTGCGGAAAGATATGGAAAATGCGATAAAACGGCCAAAAATATGTATCAACACTTGGCGGATATCATGTTTTCCACTTAACAGAAACAATTGTAAAGGTCCAAATAAAGGTTTACATTACTCAAAATCAATTTTTGCTATTTAGTAGAAAAGTGATTCAAAAACAAAATTGGATGATTAATTGTGCGCGACTTTGTATGTATAATGCAAACATAAATCTTACTCGGGTCGTAAACGATATGGTAATGCGTATACGTCTCCGTATATATTAAAACAAAAATTAACAATAAAAATGTATAACAATGACTGCTTAGATAAGGTAATCAACTTCTTCGAGCTGATGACGATTGTTCGACGATCTTGGTTAATGTCTCTACATATATGTAAGCACTTGAGTGTTATCCTCGATTACAGTTTCAAATGGAGCAATCATGTAGAGGCACTAACTAAGCAACTCAGGAAATCCGCCGTCGCACTTTTCCATCTTAGCTACCTGTATCCAGAAGATGTCTTAGAGAAATGCTACTTTATTAGCTTGGTGGAGTTTCACTTGAGATATGCCATACTGGCGTGAGACAACACGTTATAGCTCTAGCGAGGGAGCACACAAAAAATTGGAAAGAAGTTACAACGACAAAATGATGATGACAAGAGGCATTTTCTTACCATACTTCAATTGTAAAAGATGGAGATATTGCCGACCTTCAAAGATGACAACACATATAAGCTACCAACACAACAAGCAGTAAATACTCGGCAGACGACAATAAAACAAATTACTGGTCCCAAAATATGGTAACGAATATGGGCGTAGAAAATACGCTGACTAAGTCCCGGTAATATTCAACTGGATAGTCTCCCGAAACCTATATTTTTGAAGAATGTCAAGAAAATGTACCTAAACTCAAATGTATAAATCTGTAAACTGTCTTATAATCTTTTGTATGAATTTATCTTGCTATATTTTTTTTCTTTCTTTTTTCGTAATAATATTGAATTATTGTATATTTTCCACTCAAAATAATGTAATCAATCTAAATGACCATTCTTCTGCAGACACACCCTCAGGCCTTGCAGATAATACAATATTTATGTAAACCTTTTGGAAAATAACATTCAATTCAGATCACGTCTGGAGACTAAAGGTGGGGCAAAAGATAAATCGGGCATATATTCACTCCTTTTTACTCTTTTCAGGGTCACATGGATAAAAGGAGATTAGTATGACAGTACGTCATAATGGAAGCTCAAGTACTTTAATACTCGTACAGTATTCAGCTGAGCTCTTGTTCTGTATAGGGGGTTGAATTTTAGAAATATTCGTATCAGAGCCCGGTAGATTATGGGGGCGCAATATTAGGCTTTTAGGCATCGCAGACTGGAACAATGTATAAAGACCGGCAAAATTTTCGAACTAGAAAATGTATTACGGGAACGCAAAGTCTATATACATGTGTTCAACAAAGAATGTGGCGAGGAATCTCGGAAATACGGTCCGCTTATTGAACTTTCAAACCAAAGCATTATTATTAAGGGAAAAATATAAGGACAGAGCTGACATCATTTTGTCAGTTGAACTTATAGACAAAGTCATAAGCGTATCATAAATTAGCGAGCCACTGATGGCCATAATACTGATAGTTGAATGTAAAAGTTGGAATATCGGTATGAGCAATCGGAAAAAGCAACATTTCAGCGCGTCTGCGAATTGGTGAATCACAAGGTTTAACTATACTAAGTACGCAATTTATAAATCAAGAGACTCAATCAGACTCAAGATTTTTATTTTCGACAGACTTCCCACAGATCTTATATGGACGGCGGTAAAGTCTCAAAATAGCACCGATGGCTTAACTGCTGACATGTTTAAAGCAGCAGGTGTTGATGGGATAGTACATCAACTCATCTCCAAAATCTGTGACGAAAAAAGTATGCATGACGAATGGAATCTCAGCATTGTTTGCCCGATCAGAGAGATCATCTAACTTGAGCAAACTACAGGGGAATACTCGTAAGTCTCCTCAGCATCGCATATAAAATATGTGAACACCCAGCACCTTTCGTAAACCGTCTGACCGCTCCCTATCAGTGTGGTTTAAGACCAGGAAAGTTCAACCGCAGATCAACTTTTCACATTTCAGTTGGAAAAAAAGTGTCCCAAATCGATACGATCCACCTTTTCATCGATTTCAAAGCATCTATTGAGATGAACTATACAGAGAAATGTCCCTGCCAAACTCATTCAACGATATAGGATGACGATGGTGAATGCACCCTGATCCGATAAGGTAGGTAATGTCAAAACCGAGATCTTCAATGTCAGAAAAGGAATTAAACAAGGCGATGCGCTGTCATGTCATCACATATACAGACGACATTGACATAATGGGAAAAACATAGCAAGTTGTCAGTGAAGCGTTTGCGGCTATTGAAGCAAAAGCGGCAAAGATGGGTTTAGCGGTCAACGAAGGAAAAGCAAATGCTGTTAACAAAGAATGACATACAACATCGATGAGTAGCACAAAACGTCACGATAAGTAGGTTACAACTTTATCTACCTCGGCTCCGCTGTCACCCCGACAACGACACTCTTGCTAATAGTTGTTTACTTGGATTTAGAAGGCAAATGAGTAGTAGAGCAACCAAAAACATTATACCTTATACACTGATCATCCCAGTCCTGCTTTACGCCGCAGTAGCGTATAGAGAGAGGTAATTTCTCCGGCTAATTTTCGATCTCATTTGCATCGATGAAAAATGGGATTTTACGGGCTGTACAGCGATGACGACCTCGTTTGAAAAGCTCAGATAGCCCAGCTTAGATGGCTAAGTCACCTTGAGCGCATCAGGGTTCCAGCCCGGAAAGTTTTCGACCCAAGTTCAGGGAGACAGCGCAGTGGTGAGCCTTGTTAGCTGAGGCCCAGGTCCACCCCGGACTATAGCGCATTTAAGTAAGTAAGTAGGATCCTAAAATATTCTCGAAATTTAACGTGGTATGTACTCGTACCAGAAAAATGTGTCACAAATAAAGTTGGTGTGCTTTTTTTAAAGAAATTTCTCTTAAACTTAAAGGATTGTTCCAAAGGGTGCAATAAAACGTGATCTTACACGAATAATGGTTATGAAATCTGCAAATTTAGTTAACACCACCATCGTCGCCAAACAAAACCAAGCTAAATAATATGCCATTTTTTAAAGCGCATCACTAAAACCACTTCAAAATTATATCTCATATCTGAAACGTCATTTTATCTACCACGGGTCTTCCAGTATATACGAGTATTTATAATTTTCCACCATTCTATTTTATAGCGCTTCAGCCCTCTTTATTTGCTTAGCACTTTTTATCAGTCTGTGTCATTGCCAAATTAATGACCAGTCACTATGCAAAATTGCCACCATTATATCTTGCCTGTCGTTTGGTTCTCTATAGACCGCAGATCTAAAAGATTTTCCATTAATTATACCGCTAAAGTACCCTAATTAAGTCTCAATTACCAATTACTTTAGCCCTAACCAAACGATGGATGGATAGAAGCAAAGAATCGCTATGGTGAAAACGAGTAAGAAGTAATAATAAAAAAATCTCTTTTATTCACTGAGTGCATTCAACTCTTGAAAAGTCACGGGAATCCACTTAAAACTTACAAACTTCATTCACCCGTTCCCCCATCAAAAAAACGAAAAAAAAGAGAGAAGAAACCAAAATGGAGCCTGTCTGTGATGGCAACCTCCGAACTTGGCATGCCCACTAACCCTAAAAAAAAAGCATCAGTGTCGGTGTAAAGAAAAACTTCTGCGGAAGAATTTTTTAATTAAACAGCAAACCACTTCCCGGAACGAGATTCTTTCAATTTAACTTTCAACCAACCAACTCCTTTCTCGCTCTTAATCTCGTAAGAAGGAAAGGTGCAATTTGGCTTCCGAAAAACTAAAATTCCTTAACCTTTTTAACCACATCACAGCACAAAAGCTTCGAAAACCCAAAGTACTCCTGAAAACTTCTCTATTCCTGATGTGGCATTCCTGGTTCCTCTAACTTCAAGATTGTTTTGCGAATGCAACTCCAGTAGCTGTAGCTTCTAAATCAGAACCTTTACCTTTAGCCAGGAGTACGAGCACACTTACCTTGAATAGTAATTATCATGCTTAGCGAAAGCTAAGAATGAAACAATCTTGTACTGAGCTAGATTGCTTTGTCTAACCGGATGCCAGGAATAAATTGCTACACTTTGTTGAAATTTGTTGGAACAACGTTTAAGGACGTCCTCTTCGTGAAAACAAAAGAATGACGAAGCAGAGAATTGGGGTTGAGGATTAAAAAAAACTACTTCCTACAGATGGGGAGAAAAATTACTGAATACCGCTTGGAAGTACTCGTACAGCAGTGCTTTCTATTTCTGGTAAATTAGAATCCGAAACAATGAAGCAATTAGGATTTAAACAATGCAACTAGGAACTGCGGATACAACATTCTGCACAAGGTGAGAGAGAAAGAGTATTAGACGTAGTAGGCGACACGGGAAGTCTTATAATTTGTGTAGACTTAAAGCGATAGGGTTGAGAGAAGGAACTTAAGTTAATTTCTTTATCTTTTTCATTTGAAACTGTGCATCGGAAAGTAAGGAACCGTCATGTTGATAAGTGCTGCACTAAATTGCTCTCCACTTCTCCATTATGTACTCGTATGATAGGTTAAATTTTTTTTATCCCGGAAACATTTAAACCCGTGGATACCTTTGAGTTTCTTATTTCAGATGTTCTGATAGGAGAACTGCTTTTCCTTGTAATCAACAAATCAACAAATCTAAGCGTGAGCAAAGCAACCATCATCAGTATGTAACATATTTAGTTAAAAAGTAAGAAACCCTATACTAAAACTTTTGCGATCTTAGAATATAAAAAGCCCTGGTTAAATGGCTGAGCCAAGCAGCACATTAACCTAAATAGCGGGTCCTTCATTAAGCGTTTCATATCTTTAAATTTAAATAAAGTGTGTGTGAGATATCATCGAAATTTTTTATTCGTTTGATAGGGCTACCGATGCCATTGTGTATGGAATATAACGTCGTTCAAATGTCCGCAGCAGATTCTCTGGTTGGCGCGCATCCGAAATGTCAAATTTTCCATGACTCTGGCGCATAAATCAGGCTGAATTTGACCGTTGGCATGGGTTATGTTGGCTTTGAGTGTCGCTGTGGTTTATGGCTTATCCACATAGACCTGCGACTTCAGAAAACCCCACAAGAAAAAGTCTAACGGAGTCAAATCTGTGGCCAGTTTACATCGTACAGAATTTGCAATGTGGCGTGAGCTGTGTGGCACGTAGCGCCGTCCACATGTCGTTGGTGTCCATGTCATCTAATTCAGGCCAAAAGAAGTTGGTAATCATGGACTTATAGCGCTCGATGGTGACGGTGATGGCCTGGTCAACGTCGTCCTCAAAGAAATATGGACCGATGACGCAGCCAGCCCAAAATCCACACCAAACAATGACTTTTGCGGGATGCAGTGGGCGCTCTTGGATCTCATGTGGATTGGTATCGTCCCTAATTCGGCAATTTTGTTTGTTGGCGTACCCATTCATTCAGAAATGAGCCTCATCGCTGAAGATGGTTTTTCGATTAAAATTCGGATCAACTGCTCCAGAGCCCATTCAGCGAACACACGTTGTTGTCTATGGGCGTTTATCTACAGCTCATGGGTCAGTTGAATGGTGCAGGCCCAAGTCACGACGCCTCCGCTTATCTTTCAGCAATGTAGTTCAAAGAATTGAGGTCTAGACTGCAAGCTGGTCAATAATTCGGTGATATAATCTGGAGTAGAATCATGTTGAAATGTTCACGGTTTATTGACGAACCGTGTCCAGACGATTGTACTAACAACGGTTTCCAAAACAGGTATAATAAAGGTTGACTGAAATGTTGGCTCCTTTCTCGCAATAATGAAGGCCGGTAAAACGATAAAGCCTTATTTCCATGTAATACCATTACTTATGCGGTCAGCACGTTTGTTAAAGATCGAGCAGACAATCGATCGTCCTGTTTGAAATTTTTCAATGGTGAAAATTTGTTCGTCAGTGAACATATCTTGTCCGTAAACAATATTCGTACTCTACGCGAGCACTTTGGTTTTTACTTCAATACGACTGTAGTAAGTGACCAGTGCATATTATGTATGAATCGAGTACGAAGCCTTTCCCGAATATTTGCGAACTTATTTTGCGGATTTTCAATTGATTCGATTGTGCACTGCTTTGAAGGCGCCTGCAGTCCACCTACAATTTTTGCATGCAATAAAGTGTGAACAGATAAGAACGATAGGAAAAAAATTTAAATAAAACAACAACGGTGTGAGATATAAAATTGATTCTGGCTTTATATCCAAGCTGCGTTCATGCTATTATGTGTGGAATAGCACATTATTCAAATGGCCGCCTCGGCTTTGCTGGCAGTGCTTTAAGTGGTCTGACCAATATTTGCGGTGTTATTCCGGCAATGACGTATCGAATGTTAGCCTCGAGCTCGTCCAAAGTGGTTGGCTTGCTAGCATAGACTAAGGACTTGGCATAGCCACTGCGAAAATAATCAAGTGGTGTCAAATCGCATGATCGCTCGAAGTGAGATGACCCAGTCGCCAAATTTTTCCTTCACAATTTCGAGCGATGCGTCGGTTGTATGGAATATAGCGCCATCTTGTTGCAACCACAGCTCGGATATATCGATGTTGTCGAGCTCTGACCACAGAAAATCGGTTAATATCGCTCTATACCTGAGAACATTGACGATGACGGTGCCTCCTTCCTTATTTCGAAAGAAATAAGGTCCGATGATGCCGCCATGCCATAAACCGCTCCAAACAGTCAATCTTTGTGGATGCTTTGTGGCCTCGTCTAAGAAGATGATTTTTTAGCCAAAATCCGGATCTCCGGCCAACATTTCCAGCACGCAACTAACGAACTCACGGCGTTGTCTATGGTCGTCCGGCTTCAAATCTTGCGTCAGCACAATCTTATACGAATATAGGCTTAAAATAAGACGGATTGAATCTCTGGCGATGTCATATTCAGCTGATCGGCACCGGATCGACATTTCTGGGTCTTTTTCGGTACTGGCCGCTACATTTTCTTGATTTCACACCAAACACTATCCGGTTGGTGGCTTTAAATCCATAAGAATGTATTCACGTACAAACTTTTCCACGGTGCAACGAATTGCATGCACACAGAAGCCATGATGACGACCGACCCCACAACGAAATTCAAGCTGCGTATTTACAACGGAATTTCGTTAATATTCTTTAGTAATTTCCGCACGTTCGGCAAGCGTAAAACGATGCACGATGAAATGATCGTAAGCGTTAACGTTTGTCAGTTAAAATGATTTAAAGAATACATCAATATCCTAGAGAGCGGCTGCAAAATATTGCTCATGAGGGGATTGTATGTTCAACATGGGGTAGACTTTTTCATGGAGAGGGCGCTTACGCAAATGTGGCCGTAAAACTAGTTTATGCAGAAGTTTTTCGCACTTCACAGATCGAAGTGAATGGTCAACGACATTTGTTAAACCCATAATGAAAAAGTCTTTCCAAGAAGCCATTTTTTCAATATTCAGGTACTAGAGGAAGAATTCAACATATGGAATCAACGGCGGTACCCACATTTTAACATATAACATCTTTACGTAGACACGTTATATGAGTTCTTTCGATTTATCGCAAATAAAGGTCTCTCAAGAATGTCAAATCCGGCCTGTTTGCTCCAAGGAGTCCAACGTAGGACATTTCCCTTGAGTGTTGGGTGGGAGTTGTGCATAAATCTACCTTCACTATAATAATAACGAGTCGAATAACTGCAGAGGTCTTAGACTGCAATAATGCATCTATCGCAGCCATCCAAGTAGTAGTATGGGATATAAGTACTCGTAATCGAGCAAATAGTTTACAAACATAAGCTCATGACTATGTACAGACATTCCTAGACAGGGAGTATATAAGTTTCTCCGCAGGAAGCAAGAAACGGACTAGCACACGATCAAAGAAATTGAGAGATGATATTCCAGGAATAATGTATAAAGTCATTATACGGGATGTAAAAGATCGTGTCAAGGAAGAAAGCTATGTACAGATATTTGAAATAGTTCATCATCGTTCATCAACAAAGAATTGACCTTTCAATACCCCACCAGTCTACAAAAAAAAAATCGTTGTTCAAAGCTGAAGAATGTCGAAGAATGACAATGGAGTGTCCTCTGTTTCATCAAATCAGGTAACAACTTTGCCAACTTTATACTTAAAAATGCTACGAAACTCACAAGACAACATTTCATATCTTTCAAAAACTGTACATTAACACAACGGCACACCCAACAGGTATAGTTTTGAGTATGTAGTTGGGGACTTTATTTACTCCAAGAGTCCTATTTCTACTGCATACGATATCCCATCTGAATGAACTATACAACTCGTAAGCCAAAAAACTGAAGAAAATCTGTACAAGGCATCTGTACGAGACAATCACTTGTCTCAGTTTTCCGCAAAGCATAAGCCCTGACGAAAGCAGATAGTCCCTTTTGCAATCGGCATGAACAGTATTCCAGCACGATCCTAAAAATTTCTATTTCATTGCCTAAAATGGTAGAAAACGTAAAGCGGATAAACACCAATACTTCGTCACAAAAAAATTAAGATTCCAACCTTGAAGGTTAACACTATACATGGAGGCCTCGACCTATATGTTTTTGAGATCGATACAACTTAATTGGGTTGTTCCTGATCAGTCACCTTAAACACGTGTGATACCTTATGTACGAGTACTAACTGAGCATTTCCGAATCTCAGAGGCAAAATCATTTGTCACCCTTTCTGCTACGTTCAACCATATTAAGTTGTAATGGTTGTTTTATGATAAAAACTTCGTTAAGAGATAAATTTCCTTCATATTTGGCCAATTGTCAACAATTTTGATCTAGATGTACCGCAAAGACAATACTCGTAGACGCAATATTGCATCTCTCGATTTTGCACGTACATAGATACGAGTATGTACAATGATATAATTCTCATGTCGCTTTTTTACCAGTTCGGATCTGATACAAATAAAGTGATTCGACAGTGCTAACAATGAAATTCTTGTCAAATGTCACTTAAACTTCAATTAGTTTTGCATGTTTTAAGCGTAAGCCTCTAGATGCACTAGTAGAACTAACGACATCTAGCCGTTCCGTCCAAAGCTTTCAAGCCATACCTATATCAATATTCTGCGTTCCCCCATATGAGTGAACATACTTTTATCTAACACTTTTGAACAATATAGAGTCTGAAGATAATCCAGATTTATGGTTCTAAGCATAACAATTTACATCTGAGTGAAAGCTTGAGATCAAATTTGATTACTTGTACAAAGTGACCATGTTCAATAGTCGTTACGCTTCTTCAATTCAATCATCACGGATGTTACAGATTTGGCAACGTGACTTAAACTCACACACTTCAGCTTATCCCATCAGCCTAAGCTGGCCTCCCATTGCTCTCCCCATTTCAATCATCACCTTCAATGGCAGTATGGCAGTATGATTAAAATTAGCCACATGCCTGCATTTGGCTCCGTATCAAAATTAGATTGACTACTTATCCGTTCCACCTCCTTACGTATCACAAACCATTGAAATATTCACCCAAGCGAATCAAACCGATTTATTGAACGCATTAGCAAACACAATTCTCGTCACCTTATTGATCATTATCCTGAGTAAATGTATCCTGCCGACATTACACTGTATAAATGCAAGAGCTTAAGTGGAAAGTAATATGTGTATGTACGAGTATGTCCCTAATAATCTACCACAGACATTCGCTTCATCCTTACATAACCCACTAATGAGCTTAAGTCACAGCCCTTGATCCTTTTATTGTTTTTCGGTAGTCACATACCGACTCTACCGGCGACCAACTGACCCATTCAGTAACATTTGACTTCCATTCCATAGAAAAAAAATTATCCGCAAAAAGGGCACGAGCACGGAGATATAGGTAGTACTGGTATCGGTATTGACAGTGGCATACTTCAATCATGTAATTAGTCTAGCATTGTTTAACCAACAAGCCATAGAAGCTTGACCGTCAAAAAGTAGTTTGCTTGAATTCCAAGGATTATGGCTTGCTCATCGGGTCAATTATTGCAATTATTTGCGGTATTCAATATCCTTTCTTAGGTTTTGCCTCACCATTACGATTATCATCATCACCCATTGTTGAACGGTAGATTCTATTGCACCCAACACGGTGAATAAGTGTTCGGCTTATTTGGTTTGTTAGTGGGATGTATGTATGCAATTTACTCGTATATATGTTACGCTTGGGCAATGTGTACCAAACACTCTAAAGAAATGACAAAAACGAATGCTTTCCCTCATATCCTTTCTTACCAGAAATTTAAACTGGAGCGCTGTTACGGCACAAGAGTTGAATGAGTAAAAACGTCACATGTAACACTTACCTGAAACGAGAGAAGAAAAATGGTTATGGATTGCACAAAGTAAAGGGGTTTACAGTAGTAAATAAAAAATAAGAAATAGATACCCCCTACGTCATCCAACAATCCTGAGTCACTATAGACCATTTTTTTTTCCGCAAAACAGGATCATTGTGATGGCGGAGTGTGGCCACCTGAAGTAGATGCATACATATGTGAAATTAGTATACATAGTAAACTAATAAAAAAATAGTACAAAAGGAAGAACGACTCCCGCACCGTTCATGCTGATTACTTAGTTTTGGTGTTGCTTAAATTTGTTAAAAGGACTCACTAGCTACTCACTAAGGGCTAGTGGTAAATACTAGCGGATGTGCTACATTCGTAACCTCACTTGAAAAGGTATTCTTTGAACTCTTGTTTATTCCCTCACCCAATGAAAGGGTCACCCACTATTTAGAATATTTATGGGAATTGACAAAATTATTTTCATTTTAGAGTCCTTTCGGGATGGGCACACTAGAGTCTGAGAATGGGTAATTGCCAACTTTGTAAGGGGTTAAGGATAAATCTAACAGGATTTTATGGAATGGAAATTATCATTAAAAAAACATTTTTTAATTGCCCTAAAAAGTTACGTTTCCCTGATATGGGTTAATGAATGAAGATGAAGATGTTTTAAATTAGTCCGTTAGGTATTTAGTAATACCTACCCTACGCAGTGCTACCGAATTTAAAAAGGTTTATTGTCAATTTGCATGCATATTATCTATACGGTACAGGCGTTTGGGATGAGCATAAAGATTTCAATGAAAATCGATAAAAGGAAGGGGGATAACAAGTGGCTGCATCTTCATTTCCTAACAGTGTACCCATTTTGTTCACAGAAGTAAGCTCTTGCATCTCCATCTACTCGTATGTATGATGCATACTCGTACGTGCCATGGTATTAAAATCATCCTACACTAAGGAGGTCCAATGAATCCGCCCGTTATACTCGTAAATTATTAGAGCAAATTAATCTACTCTTCGTCGAACCTTAAATGGATGTTCAATCATATGTTCAAGAGTTATGCAAATTTCATTTCATCTACACGTGATTTCCGGCCTTGGCTTATCGTAAAGGATATTTCTGCTGAATAATGGGCATCCTTATTAATTAGCCAAAGATTCTGGAGATGTAATTAAATTTTCGTTGACATTAGGTTCAAGTTGATTGTAGAGGTTACGTGTATGGACTTAACTGACGCCTGATTGAAGTGCCCTTCGTGGAGATTCGGATTCAGTCAAATGACAAAATTGGATTACCTCTAAGACATAATTTTATTATGATTGGAAATTTATCTGAATTGCCATTCAATTCCGCCCCACATAAGACTGCAGATAAAAAAAACTAAAAAATGTGAACCAAACTTGGGTTTCGATACAATGAACAGAAATATTGTTTTCTTTTTTTTTATATTTTAACAAACTATCAAATGTAAGTTAGTTTGCAAAAGATATACTCGTTCACATACAGCTTCAGGAAGCAACTTATACTGTTGTCTCATATACGGCACTTATATTATAACGGCTATCTACAAAATACGATCTACAGAATCTGGAATCAATGAACTTACGAGTAACTAAACAAACAACATAATACTTGTACATTGCAATTACAATTAAATGTCGTGCGCGTCAAGATACAGATTTAACAAGTAAAATCGACTAATCAACATAAAGCTGATAAGTGATTGCCTGGCTATTTTCTACGATATTAACATGCTCAATGAAACTGTTTCAGCCGAAAAATACCGAGCATACCCTAAATACGACCACAATGACGCCTTTTTAAAAGGAGTCTTAATCGGAAGATTTCGGTAAGTTAACGAAAATACCCAGGAAGCACTAGATTGGCAAAACCACTGCGCAAGCTTTTTCTTCAATCCTACTTTTGACGATTATTTCCATGTACATGGAAAACAGCATTTGCCCATCCCGTCCTTAAAAAAGGCGAATCTTCTTCATTCTCTTCTTTCTACAGACCCATTGCACTTAAGCCCATTCTTTCCAAGGTCATGGAAACGCTGATTAGCCGGCAGTATGGTTTTCGTAACAACAGGTTCACTGGTGATTTGATGGCATGTCTCACCGAAAAGTGTATATTAGTCTGGCAAAAGCACTTGATATTTCTAAACCCTTTTACAGAGTTTAGCATCAGGCTTCTACTATCTTCTTCAATGGATTAGAAATTACCTTTCGTTCAATTCAAGTTGTCTTGAATGGTTTCAAATTTCACAGTCATAAAATAAATGCTGATGTGCCCCAGGGCTCCGTTCTGTCTCCGACACTCTTTTTAATTTTCATCAATGATCTCTTGTCTGCTACTTTTAATTCAGTACATTTCTTTCCTGATGAAGGTACACTCTGCTTTTCATATTCGTTTCCGAACTAACATCCCTGCTCTTCGGCTGTAGAACAGGAACGGCAGCGTAAGCGAAGCTCATTAGATTCCGATATTAACAGTATAACTAATTCTGGAACTATCAACAACAATGCTGTTTGCCCTCGTTAAAGCGAATTCCAAATACCCAGCCATTATCCACTTGCATCGTTGAAACCGAAAAAGTTTCCATTATCGGTATGTGTGTCAATACGTCTGGCGTAGGAGTTCTTAATTTAAAATACGAGTAGTATAACTTTCGAGGAAAACATGGTAAAAGCTGAGCATTGAGTCAAGGATTTAACGTGTCATGTAGACTTCCTTCCTGAGTACCAATTGAGATCTATGTTGGACGCACAGTTCCATCCTTTGTATGGGTCGCACCCAATACATTGGGTTAAACAAACAGGAAGACCCTTCCCGCGATTTAGGTTTAAAGCACAACCGCCATGACGCTCCCATAAGGGGGCCTACCTCTAACAAGTCACGCCCGGTCCGAGATTCGGGGGGGCTACTGACTCCCATGGTACCGTATTTAAGTACTGGTAGGGACTACTGGTGGTGCAGCCGGCAACAAGACCTATGACTGGCCGCTCGTAACTGGTTAAATCGTAGCAACCTTCGGTGGCGTCATCTTGTTGCGGTAAAATTTACCACAACAAGCTGGACTCTTTTTCCTTGAAACTCCTTCAAACCTTTCCCTTTTGACAGTTGTTCGTCCAAGATTCTGAGAGAGTGATGGGCAGCCATGGGTGCATCAGCCATCGGTGCACTTTCTCAGCATCTTGGAAGGACAACATAAATAGGAACGACGGACAGTCAAACACTGAAGAAGAACCCCGCAGAGAAGGCGGACGGTCTGCTACAAGAGCGCAAGGAAAGCACTATAGTTTTTGTTGTTGTGCAAGGGTCCAACACGAAATAGCCGACAATTGTCCCAAATGTTGTTTTGACTCCCCTAATGGGTAGTCTCCAGCCTTAAGTAGAGCTAAGGCATACGCTCCATCCTTCCAGCTCCTAACCCCTTCACTTTTTGACCCGCCTTTTCTGTTGTGTCCGTTGTCGCTTTGGAGGAACGTATTTATGGAAGGCACCTGTGGATTCTTCCAATCCCGGACTTATGCCTTTACGCTCCTCGGAAGTGGCAACCAGTAGGTCCACCCAGGAAAGACAGAGCCAGGCGGACACACCTAGAGCCAGATGGACGGTCTGGAACCCTCTGTGCAAATGAAACATCTACAACCCGCACACGTTGCCTAGAGCCAGGCGGACTGTCTGCAACTCTCTGCAACACACACCATACAACACATCCCTAAAAACACAGCAACCAAAACAGAACACAGAAACAAACAGCAAATTGTAAAATTAAAAATAAAACAATAATTAGTGTAAAGAGTGGGACGCTATCCGATAGCGTATAAGTGTATTTAATTTAAGAAAAGCTTCCTTCTTCCTTCGTCATTTTTCAAGAGTTTAACCTAAGATCCCTAGATCCTGACTTGGTTCCCCTTTGATAATCGGAAAAGAATGGAAAATACTTGAGTGTATGAAAGAGCGGTCTAGCGGTGCTCCAAGCCATGGTTATACGCTCCAGCTAAGTAGCGGAGCGCTGTACACATATACCAGACATTGGGCCCGCTAACCGAGTAGATGTACTCGTAATGCACGAATGTGTGGGTGAGTGACCAATGGTCTGAGTGAACATAAGTCGAATCGGGGCAGCCACTTCTTGGTTGACCACAACTCAGTATAGAGGTTCGAAAAAAAAAACAAAAAAAGGGACGAGATTTAGGTCAAAGTGTCAACGAAAGGAAATAAAGAAAAGAAAAAAATAAACAGTAAAACAAAAGAAAAACATTTAGGTGGAAGGTCAAAGGAAAAGAGGACAGGATCAGGGAATAACAGGGAGAATTGGGAAGACGGGGAAAGAAGGATACCAGGCAAAGATAAGTATTGTGTAGTGAGAGTGTATAATGTATAGTGAGATCCCGGTAGGCTTTCGTCAACGTGAAAAAAAAATTATTATTCAATCGTTCGCCTGTGTGGTTCGCGACCGCTTCGTTTATATTTTTTATTGTTGAAGTTTGATATCTGCCGGCAAACCGGCTACCGAATTATAAAAATTAATAAAAGTTAATATAAATCGGGAAAAAAAATTGCAACAATCTGAAAGCCGTTACGATAAGACCAGCTGAGCAATTGGAGGTTATCAAACGCCGCAAAGATGAAAGACGTTCAGCCACTTGAGAAAGTGGACAGTGAAAAACGGCTTCATTGTGTCAAACATATTGAATCAAAAGTTGTACCTAAGATGCGGGATGTAGATGTTTTCGCCGAAACAGCGACAGAGGAGATTGTTATAAATTTAAATGATGAGAACAATAGCAGCAGTGAATTTTCTTCGAATTAGTTTTGTATGTTGTGTATGTATTGTATATTGTGTATGCAACGTTTTACACTGTTTGCTGGAATAAATAAAAAATTTAGCTGATGCATGTTTTTTTAAATGAGGGATAACTAGCATTTCTGGGATCATTAATCTTGTGTTTGCTGGTGTAAAACTTTGTGCTTGGGAAAGATTGCTAAGGTAGCCATAAATCCGACCATTATACTTATGTGGTCGTCCCAGTTCAGATATTCATTAAACTCAACACCAAGAATTTTTGTACGTTTTTAAAAAATACAATCACCGTGTTGAATCAGAAACATGCCCACTAATTATGAGAGATTTACATTTTTTTGGATTTAATTGTAAGAAATTTATGTTAGTCCACTCCATAATTTTGTTTATAACCTTGTCATGCCTATTAGTCGCATCGGTAACAAGGCTAAGCTCATTACTTACATAGAGTTGGACGTTATCTCCGTAGATATGCATTTTTCGACGAGTATCGGATGACATTTGGGAGGTCATTTATAAAAATTTTGTAGACCAAAGGATCTAGAATGGATCCTTATGGTACACCTGTCAATGTAAAATCAAAGCTCGACTGCGCGCCATTTATACAAACAGCTTACTTCCGACTTGAGAAGTAGAACCTTACAAGGTTTGCAGAAGATGAAGAGCAGGCATATAGAAGTCTCAGCTTTCATCGATCGCTGTGCAATTGTCATCAGTTACTTTAAGTGTTCCTATAGTGCAGCTGTGATGTTGTCTAAATCCAGATTAATATGCACTTAGTGTTCCAAAAAAAAGCAAGAGCAGAGACTTGGCTCATAAAAGGCATTTTAAATATCGCTCGTAAAGAATATATCCAGAAATATACTAGTTGAGCGAGTAAAATGTGTAGGAACTGAAGGATTTAAAATGTTCAACAGATGTATGTCAATGACGATTTATGTTGGAATGACAACATTTGATGTCGCCAAAAATACTGCGAAATATCCAGGCTTCTTCACGCGGTGTAAGAAATACATTTCCCCCTTCTGATCTGCCCCGAATATATAAGACATTTAATCCCCCAAAATTGAAGTGCAATGCTTATATCAGGACAGATGCTAATAAGACCTATTTGCATCTGTCAGGTAAGATTGAAAACCATGCGATAAAACCGATAGGTGATGCTAATATAACACCCTGGAACACCGTCATAACGTCTCCAGCCTTACCTTATTCTGTCGCTATTTTGACAACCAGTGCTCCAATGACAAATTGCCAGTAGCATTCCGTCCCTTTAAACTTTCAACCGCAATACTGGTCTCGCTATTACTGCTCGCCAGTTTACCCTCACACCTACTATCGAATGTGCTCTCTTTCTTCCCTCCTCAATTTTCCTTCGCTTGCGCTGTGTGCAAACATTTTAAGGGTACATAAAACCACCTGAGCCCGCGAAAATTATTAAAAAAAAGAAAATGCGGATGAACCAGGCTGACTGCAGGTTGAACTAGCGTTGGCCAAGTTATTCCGATATTTAGTGCAATAAAACCCACATTGAACCTAGTCGATGTGAGCACATATATTGGTATTCAAAGAGCTCGACTTTCAAAAAGTAAAAACCTTTGAAAACATCGTATAATTTTACGAGCCAAACAATACTTGGGAAAGCTTAGTTTTATAGAGAGTATTTAAACGGTCCCCAGCGCCACAATACCGAAACCCCATTTGAAGTACTTGTAAAACTTGTAAAATTCTTCGACAGAATTCTTTGCTATTTATATTCTTACCCCGGCTCATTTTCCTGGAACGGCAGCATACGTTAAGCTCATTTAATTTTAATTTAATTCCGATAATGCTTTCAAAACACAATGCTATCTGCTCTCGTAACAGAGAAATTCAAACACATATGATCACATACATATACGATTTCGGGAAAAAAGTTGTGAAATGTCTTAATTTACTCTAGCGATATGGGCAATATTTTATTCAGTGATGATACTAGACATGAAAAAGTTGAGTTCCGATGGTTCAATGGAAGAGTTAACTTGAAATGAGGCGATGAAATAACAAAAACCTGCAAAGACGTGAATGTCATTCATTGATAAAGTTATCTGACTTAGCAAAACGGCACTAACTAATGTCACAAGCGCATGATGCGACAATCTTAACTTGAATTTGAACGTAATCGGTGGCATAGATTTCTATGTATTCGGCATTACGTTTTCTAATGAGTTTCTTGCATCCATCATAGGGGTGTCATAGACATTCATAGGAGCCAACAAACATGCAATCAGTGATTTGAAAAATAGCCATGCCGAGTGGAAATATTTGGTGTTTACGAACAAAGAGTCGTGGTATGTTGGACAAAGCGCTCCTATTGACAACTACACTATTAACGTGGTGAGGGTCTGTCTTTGTCAACAGACGATATCAGACTCCAGATTCAACTAAAAGTAAAGCTAGCCAAGAGATGTTACGTAGCCCTCGCTCTACAGAGGAATCAAATTGGCAAATCACTCATTTTATCCATCCCATTAAACGACACTGTATCCAAACCAGGCGATGCATTAAATGTTGTAGAGTAATTCCCCAGCAGGTATGAATTAAACAATCCATATTGCAGACGTCAAGAAGTTCAATACCCTTCCACAGTCTTTACCGCCAGTTACAGTAACTCTGACTAGTACAAAGAAGAGAACTATGCAATTCATTAGATCAACCAGCACAAGATGTAATTAGTTATATCAATCAATGCATGCCCACTTCTGCAAAGTGCATCACAAGTACAATCCTTTGGGTTGAACAACTTCAACTTTATCCTTTGCAATTTCGTTTCAACTCACAGTTACCACAACGTCCTTCAACGTCCATTTCTGAAAACTCTACTGCATTTTATTCACCTACAATCAGAGACCAAAAATTTTCCTTACACAAAGGATTCCAATTCGTTTCACCTATACACACACATCGAGTGCTTACTACAGTTCATTGTGCTCCGAAATGACCATCCGAACGTCGTTATGATGAATATTGAATTGAGTAGAAAATGGCGAAAAATAAAACGAAACGTCTACCTCCAACAAAAGCATACAATTTCTCCAGGCTCTCTAGAAGGATTTAAAAAAAAATTTTCAACTCGTTATCCTAACACCCGGATATGCACAACATCTACAGGATGCAGAAAATGTAAAAAAATATATCCAAATGGGAATTATTCAAAATAATGAAACAAAGCACTAAGGATCAACTCTCAATTTTCCCTCGACCAGAAAAAGGACTTACTCTGGATCTCGAAATGATGAAGGTGACTGATGTGTTCGTACCCGTAATTCGGATTGTATGCGCTTGGTACGGATACTCCCCTTTGTATTAAACGTGAGTTATAGAGTTTTGGAATTCAAACCAGGAATCCGAAACCTTCAATCCATTTCCTGAGATGGGAAAAGGGATTCAGTTTGTCAAGCATGAGTGGGAAGGAAAATTAAAAAGCAAACAAAAACTGAAACGTAAAACTACGTCGATCTTTGAATTTGATGAAGGCCTTTGGGCCAATAACTAGATCGAAGGGCAGAGCATCAATTAGTAAGAAATGCTACACTAGGATGGAGAAGATGAGCAGTTCTTTGGTACAAAATTGTGAAAACAGGGTGTTACCTATAGAAAGGATAGAGTTATCATAGAAAGACTTGAAATTGGTCTCCCAAAGTTTGTTATTCAGTTGAGCGTAGTCTGCTCTTCAGAAATTAAAGCGATTCATTTTCATACCAAAACGTTAGGAATAAGGGTGGGTGGTAAGGGCCTAGATTCGAGAGGCGGTGATTGTTCGCTTAAATAATACACTCATCCGAATGAGTAGGGAAGATGACATCAAACTGTCTTCTAAGATTGTTGGTGATATCACTTAATTGGAAGAGAAAACAGTCCATAATACGGTCTTAAAATCTGTTAAAATGTGCTCGATCAGTGTGAGCAGCGAATCAAACGCATCTTCAGCAGGGTGGTAATTGTGGGCTAGCTTTGAATCATGAATGTAGCAAAAACAAATGTAAAAATTGCGATTCGAATTGACGATCAGACGACTTGGTATTGCCTAAATGACTCCGCCAGCTTTTGATTCGTTATCGATCTTTAGACAATTTTTACATTGGACATCATAGTCTTAAGTAATTGACTCATAATTTTTATAATCGAGTGGAGAGTTGGTCTCCGTTAGTATAATTACCTTGGTGGAGATCTTAAGGGTTTTTGAGAACCCTTCTTGCTATATTGAAACCATACCACTTGTTTTAGTAGTTCTTTCGATGCATCCGAAAACAACATAACATATTTCTTCTCATTTCCGCGGCGTCGGTAATGGCGTTGGCTAAATTTTCGGACCATTTTAGTGATACAGAGGTTTTTTTTTGCCTTCTTCTTTGAATCGCGGCTGTAACTTAAGACTCTAAAGTGGCGGTTGTCGGCTAAAATAGCAAGGGCATGCTAAGCCAGTAGAATTAAACTGGACTACATATGCCGTCATGGAGCTCACAATCCTATACGTATGAGATTAAAAAGATGTGGCGGCCCAACTACTAATGGCCTCGGATAAAAATGGATTCGCCGTTGACGACCGTTGCGAACGTTTAAAGGACAACGACATTCGGATATGAACGTGGAATTTTCGGACCCTAAATAGTAGAGTCCCTTAACTCCTGTCACGCCGATATCACCGCCACCCAGAAGGTGCGGTAGCTGTTTGAAAGGACTTTGTGGAGAGCATACATCAACTCACTCCTCAGATCTGATCCAAAGAGTGTATGCAATATTGTGTGAACGTCTGAAACCCTTCGTCAACAACTTCATTGGCCCATATCAGTGCGGTTTGAGACCACGGAAGTCCACAATCAACCAAATTTTCACACATCAGCAGATCCTCGAAAAAACTCAAGAAGTTCAAATCGGCACCCACCATTCTTTCATCGGCTTTAAGGCCGCATATGATAGCATTTATAGTGACGAGCTGTATAGAGCCATGTTTTGCTTTAACATCTTTGCCAAACTCGTCCGTCTGTGCAGAATGAAGATTGAGAACACGCTCACTGCCTCGTCAAGGTCGGCAATGACTTAACCGAGAACTTTGATGAGCAAAAAGAGGTTTTAGGCAAAGTGATGCGCTGTCAAGTGATTTTTGATTGTGCAGAACTCAGAAGCGATCACTGGAGGCACAATATCTCAAATATCTTTTCAATTACTGGGGTAGATAAGCCGATGATATCGACATTATTATGAGAGTATTCGTACAGCGGGCTGTCACTGATGCATACGCTAGTATTGAAACGGAGGCTGCCAAAATGGGTTTAGCGGTAAATGAGAGCATAACCAACTATCATATATTATGCTGTCAACAAAAAAGGACACACCACATCGACGAATAAGACAGAACCTCACAGTCGACATTTGTAATTTCGAGATAGTAAAGGACTTTGTATAGTCTAGCTCTGCTATGAATTCTGCCAACAATACCTCAACTGAAATAAAAGGAAGAATCACTCTTGCTCTTCTTTGGGCTAAGAAGGCAATTGAGTTGTAAGGCCCTATTCCGAGAAACTAGGGAGATTCTATATAAGGCCTTGATTATTCCAGTCCTACTTTATAGCGCTGATGCATGGACTCTAGATATCCTCAATCATTTCGAGAGCAAAATCCTTCAAAAAAGACTCGGTCCCGTTTGTGTTGACGTGCTTCAACGACGAAGTATACGAGTTGTACAGGACCATCGACATAGTCAGAAAAGCCTGAGATGACTCGGACATGTAGAGCGAACGGACACAAATGCTCCGGCCGAATCCATCACTGTGGGACAATGCAATAGAGTAAGACCTCACCTTAGGTGTTGCGCACGAGTAGGAGGAACCCCAACCGGCTTGGAGTGCGCGATTGGATGCAAATTGCTTAGAGCTTAATTTTCATATCTGCTGGGATTCAGCCCCCACCAAAATTATGCGGGTAAGTGTCTCATTTTTTCGCGATTTGGGATAGGAGTTAGGTTTACGGGCTCGGAAAAATGACAATGGAAGTATTCGGTCTTTGTATAACTCGTTCGCAGCCCGTTATCTTCTAGCAAATTTATCCAATTATTAAGAATTAGACACTAACGACTTGTCAATGTGCTGTTCTAATTGACACGCAGATGTTCTATAATGTATTGGAGAACTATAACTTTAATTTCAAATTTGTCATTGGTATCACCGCTGCACATTTTATGTTGGTTTTAACGTCATCGTACATACATATGTATCACGAATCATTTTTAGCTAGGTCTCAGGTACATTTTAACATCTTAACCCCGTCCATATATGTAAAATCTCAAATTAAAGATGAAGGCGATATATAAATCTTTCAAGCATTCGATGTTGCTCATACGTCGACCTGCCTCTCAAAAAGCCATATTGACAGCCATGGAGTTCAATAATATTGTAGACTGTCTAGAAACCTCTCGTATATTTTTACTGCATGCGATCGGTAGTCGTTGCAATTTCTGACATACCACGGTTACCAAGGGTGAACAAACATAAAAAGTCTCTCTTGCAAGTTTTCCTATTGTCGAAAGTTTTGGATTATTATTTTTTTCTATTTTTCGGAGCCAAGATTGGCAGTTGAACTCAGACTTACTGGTCGAAGTACTTAGCCACTTTGTTACGCCAAATTCACGCAAAAAGTAATTTTGATAGAAAACACAGGTTTTATTCAAATTAAATTTTATTATTTTTTATTGATTCATAAAGTATATGTTACAGTATAGGGTTATGCATGGAATAGCATATCAGGTAAATGGCCTCCACGGCTTTGTTGACATATTTAGAATTTTTCCATGACAGTTTTGCTCCTTCAGGGCGTGGGTGGTCGAGGGCCTGTTGGCACAAATCTTTGACTTGGAAAAACTCAAAAGAAAAGTGTTCAACAGCGATAAATCGCAGGATCTGGGCGGCCAATTCTGATCACCAAAAACGGGAAATTACGCGACTAGGAAATGACTCATGCATTAATTGAATTGTTTCTTAAGCTGTATGGCATGTGGCACAGTCTTGTTGAAACCATATGTCGTCCACATCCATATCTTGCAATTTAGGCACATAATACTACTCGTAGATTATCATGTCGCTGTAGCGAACACCATTAATTGTTATTGCCTGCTCAGCCGTATTTTCGAAGAAGAATGCTCCGATGAAGCCTTCAGCTCAAAATCCGCACCAAACAGTTACACGAAGCATTTGCTTCTCAACAATCATTCGAAGATTTTCTAGCCCCCAATTTCGACAATTTTGATTATTAACAAAGCCATCATTACAATGAAACAATGAAGACGCCTTGTTTTTCGTCTAGAACTATAGTTCAATAGAGCTGAACTATCAGCTGGCATGCTCTCTTTTTTTTTTCGTTGGCAACACTTTACCGTACAAATGACGTAAAACCCAAATATTGCGTAAATTTTGGAACACCTTTTGCAAATCGACCCTCGTCGCTTGTAGACTCTAATATCAGTATCATTTCAAAATTTGCACAATATACAAGACGATTTTGAAGGGACAATATAATCGACTTTTCATCAACCTTCTTCGATTTGTAGAGGCAAAACCCTTTTGTAATTCGAACATTTGATGGCATTCCTTTTCCGTGTATATTGCTTGTCACTGAGAAAAGAAAACATGAGATTTAGCCACCTTTTCCTTCGGCAGTAGTAAAAAAAAGGAAGGGTTCGCGAAGACTGTATAGAATCTGCGTGGAACATTTTTTTTGAAACGACTTTGCTTTCATGGGTACTTGTCAAGTGTTTTTCACTAAAAACATAAAAAAACTTTAAATACTGTCAGGCTACCAATCTTCAGAGTTACGTGGATATGGTCAAACCACAATCCGGATTTAATAGATTTCATAAAAACTTTAAAGTGCATCCCTCAAGCTCCCACAGATCATCGTTGTCGGGTTCCGATAAAATCAAATAAACGTTCTTTCCTGAAAAACGGGCACATATATACATATATGTATACCTATAATTTAGCTATTCGATTTACGAATCACTTCATCCGCTTCAATGTACCCAATCATCATCGCATCCCGTTCGTTGCTCCGTGTTCCCTCTTGCCCCATTCGAATAGTAAGTAAGGGCAACTAACCGACAATGGCTTTCAATTTAAGTTGCATCAAATGAAATTATATTCCACCCACCACCAATAGTAAATCAAAAACTTAACAAAACCCATACCCTGGATGCAATTGCCACCGTAAGTAGACGATGGATAGATAGATGTATCTTTTTATACGACTGATTGCACGTAATAAAATTGTATACATTCAATATGGCTACAGACATGTACTTGTGCATTTACATCCAGTTACAGATAATATAATACAAAAGGATAATTTGAAAAAATATTTTTGCATTATGTTTTTGATTTTCATTGCGGCAATACTTCCACACCACTTGGCATTGCGGTATACTCGTATTCGAGCACTCCCGCTCATTTTTCTTCTCCAACCGCCGGCATTAATTATTTATAAAAATGCACCCCGCTTCGATGTACGAGTAGAGTCCGAGCCAAGTTATACGAGTAAAAGTGAATTGAAATGAAAAGTATACTTTGAAACGCATAGTATGGATGGCTGAATGAACGAGCTAGACAAATCCATAGAATAACGCCAGGAGTTTGGTCCTCAAAAAAAAAAAAAAAAAGCCACCGGATACGATGCACATTATCCTCCATCTTTGCTTTGGTCCATATCGATGCACTTATATGGATAATATTCGTAAAACTTTGTCTGTGTGATTGTGAGTGGTGGCGGGAGCGAAATATTTCGTTTAGCGAATGAGATTCCATTATAAAGTGGCAGAAAAATTATAATTTCTCAGCCAGAACAGCAAGCGGAACCGCAAAGCACCACGACTAACTGCCACCATCACCACCATCACCACCATCATCAACATCACTGCCACCAGTTCACCATAACTTGGTCCTTAGACCGGAGCAGATTATGCGAAAGTCTGTAACTCGAATTAATGAATTATTCATTTGTTTCAGTTGAGTTGCACAATCCTTCTCCAGCGCTTTTGCGCTGCAACCAGTAGAATTTTTCCTTTTCAACCAGCAAATTTTAATTGTTCGGAAATAAAAGCACCAACAGTATGACCAGCAAGAACTTTACCAACATTTTAAGTTACTTGGTTAAAAGTCATTGGAGGAGAGAAGAAACAACCGCACGTAGGATAAGCGAATATTTTAAAAATCAAGATTTTATGTCTATGTATGAGATTTTGAATAAAATGCGCCTTTTAATGGAATTTTAAAGAGCAGAATTTGGATAAGATAAACGAATCATCCGTTGCTGGAATCAACATTTTACCGCAGCTCGTTTCCACTAAAGATCAATTTCTCAAGGATAAATTTAATTTCAGTCAAGTGGTTTAAACCCAAAGTCGGTACGTAATACAAGTTCTGCTTTCATTATGAAATACTGCTGGACTATGATATTAGAATTTTACGTGATTACCGGAAGCAAAGGATTTTGATATCAATTGGTCGTCAAACAGTCAATCAAGCTTCATTGTACGGGTATGACTCTGATATTATAAATGTTTCCGCCTATATTTCCAATGTTAGGAAGATAGCAGTAACGTAAGACGATTGCTAGAATCTAGGACGTCACGATGGTCAATGCCGCCAGTGTGATGCCTAGCATTTATGCAATCTACAATTTCTCGAAAGCTGCATTGCACAATGACCGGCTCTGCGATGTAACTAACGTCATCATAAACGTTTCCGTTGGTAAAATTGATGTCAGGTGAGTAACAGTATGACTTGACTATGATTCATATGATTCATACCAACAGATTCATGTAGCAACAGAGTAAGTGCATTAAGTTTTATGATTTGTAAAAACGGTATTCCACAGCCGTATATAACCAAGGGAATGTTTTAGGGACAAGGAGGGAGAAGGCTTATGGTCGCTGATAACAATATTGAATCGCCATCTCTTCCAATTGTAAACTAGCGATCACAATAACCATACGAATGTTACTAAAACGAAGAATAGACCTGATTCAACCTGGGCTGTGATGGTAAAAATATGCGTCTTACGAATCAAAACAACGTTAGCACAGACATGTCTAAGATTAAGCTCAACAATACCGTATACGTTTTAGATGCAAGCCATTTCAAGGGAAGATGATTTGATTTGACCCTAGGAGAATCAAGCCTAGAAAGCACATATAATCGACTTCCAGTGAGCGCAAGGATAAGAAACGATGTCATACGTGTACTCGTACAATACATCAATGGTCATTGAAGGCATAGCACAAAGGAAAAAGGTTACAACAACGAGCTCCGTACGAGCAGAATTTCTTAAAAAATTATAATGTAAAGATTGATGGGTAAGGCGTTGCTGGTGATACTGTTGGTAAACATAACCTCCAATAGACAAAATCACCTTCAAAACAGATTCATAGTAATAGACTTTGTGGCAGGTCATCATTCATTGTTGTCGCTAGTACGCGTTTCTTCCTACTAAACATTCATAAGGAGTCACGAAAGTATTCCGATTAATCAACCGTCAACCAGACTGATCATATTACATTCAACGTATGGCACTCCCGCAGTTCGATGACCCCGGCCGTTTGCCGACGAGCAAACATTGACTTGGACAACTAACTTATTATAGCCAGAATACGGTTACGGATACCACCAACTTCCCAAATTGTGAAGAAATATAACGTCAAATAGAACGTTTTCTGGTCTCTCTTAAGATGTCCTATGCCGTCGCCATCACTATGAAGCAATGCCACATAGAAGAACCAGAACTGCTTGTAAGCTTTGCACCGAACATCCAAAAGTGGACATGTCATGGCAATAAGACGACAAGGAGACTTACATAATAGCAAAATCGCATTCAGTGATGAGGATATGTAAGGACCGTTACCGCGGGGTGCAAAATAGCGAGAATTATCAAGAACGCAGTATGATGTCAGTAAGATGGGTCTAATGATCAATGAGGTCGTGGTATATGCGGTTTACAAAAGACGACTATCAACCCGGACAGAATGTAACCTCAAAAAGATACCTTAAGTTTAGTAGTAAGAGGCTTTGATCGACATCCGCGCTGACTACAAACGAACAAAAACTACAGTCAACCGTCGTCATAGAGACGGTAGAGGAACCCCTTCTCGGAAAACTGGAGTGACTCTAGATAAGATAATAATAACTCCAGTCCCGCTTGTACCGCAGAAGTACGGAATTTCTCCAAAAAACTTCGTGAGTTCGGTGAATAGAGAGACGATGGAAGAACACTGGAATACCAAGAGATGCAAAATAATGCTTCTCACAATTTTAAGGACACGCGGGCCTTTTACCAACCGATAAAAACCTCCAGTTTGTGAAAAATCATTAACTTTAGCAACAGATTGTGGTGGTCTACTACTAAAATAAATTGGTTTAAAAGTTCACCGAAAAGGCACAATGTCACGAATGAAAATTAACTAAAGGTCTTTCCCAGCTTTACAAATAATTGATGACTATTGGGCGAATACGTAGCATTGAACTGCACTATCGCACAGCAACTTGTATTCGTCAGAAAGCAGATAAAGGCATACAAATTCGCTTGCAAATTAAAAAGTATTTTATTAAGGATGATTTTTTTGGTTTTTGGTTTTTCAGTGTTCTATTTTTGACAGCTCAAGCGTGATTCGTCACATGTGTCAAAGTCGAACATGCTCAGTTAGCATTGCCATTTCATTATGAAAAAACTTATATCCGAACAACGCTTACAAATTATTGCATTTTATTATCAAAATTGGTTTTCTGTGGAAAATGAAAAGCCGTAGGAAACACCGCTTTTTTGTCGAAAAATTGTGCTCAGCGACGAAAATCATTTCTGGCTGAATGGGTATGTTGTTAATAAACAGTTTCTGGTCGTATTTGGTCCGATGATCAACCTCAGGCAATACAAAAGCTGTTAATGCACTCGAAAAGATGCACTGTTTGGTGCAGTTAATTGTTCGGCAGAATCATTGGCCCGTATTTTTTCAAAAATTACCGTGAGAAGAACATTGCCATCAATGGCGCCCGTTATCGTTCAATGATTTCGAACCTTTTTTTCACGAGCTGAACCTGGACGATGTGTTGTTGCAGCAAGAGAGCGCTACATGCCACACAGCACCCCAATCGATGGAGGACCAATTGGGAAATGAGTTCGGCGAGCAATTTATCTCTCCTTTTGGACCGGTGAATAGGTCAGCTATATCGTGCCATTTGACGCTTTTAGACCTTTTTTATGGGGATACGTCAAATCACTCGTCTATGCCGATAAACCAGCCTCAATTGCAGACAACATTACATGTGGTATTAGCGAGATACCAGCCAATATGCTCGAAAAAGTGATTCAAAAATTTACAAAATGGACCAGATAAAACGTAGTCAACGTGGTAAACATTGCATGTTTATTGCTGGAACTAATGAAAAACTACCTTTCTTCAAAACACTGTTCTGGAGCTATTTGATAAAAATGTAGAACTAAAAATTCTAAATGTCCCTGGTTTTCTTCTGATGTTCTTGAATCCATTAATGGAACGCGGTAGTCCAAACGCCATTACTACCTCTCCTTGGAGAAATATGCGTAGTATTGGTGTTAGCAAACAAAATCGCACTGACTGCTATTTAGATTTTAACGGTGTAAACAATTCGTTCTTATCGAATGTAAGAAGTAATCACCATTTCTCGTTAGATAGAAATTTGTGTACTAATTTAACCAAAGATTCTGCGACTGTCGTAGAAAGTAACGTCCTTGATGTTCTAACTAAGCTTAAGTGAAACGCAATCGGAGATGATGGAATACCTCTTCGGTTCTTTAAAATAATTTTGTCATATATGTTTCTTTCTCACTTCATCGAATTTTCCAGATTCTTGGAAAATTTCGAGGGTTATTCCTGTTACTGAAAAACCTAATCCATGGGAACCCTCTGATTATAAACCTATAAGTATACTCCCAATTCTTTCTAAGTTAATAGCCAAGCACATTGCCGATCATCTTCGATTAAATTCCATTATTTCCCCATATCAGTCGGGATTTAGACCTTAATATAGTTGTCCAACAACTATGGGGAAGGTTTTAGATGATATCAGACAGTCTTATTACTGCTTGATTTCTCTAAAGCATTTGACACAGTGAATCACGAAATACTTTGCGAAAAATTGTGTTATTATTTTGGGTTTAGCCAAAATGCGGTGAAACTCTTGTCGAACTATGCTCTCAATCTACATAGATTTCTACTTCAAGGCGTTCCACATGGTTCTATATTAGGTCCGATTCTTTTCTGCAGAGTATACTAATGATATAGCTAGCTGTTGTCAAAATGTATCCTACCATCTTTATGCAGATGACCTATAAATCTACCTCTCAAGGCCCATAAGGCTAATAGAAGACCTTTTTTGTAGGGTAAATGAAGACCTGCATGCAGTTTATTTTTGGACTCTTGAATATGCACCTGTCTTAATCCCGACTAAGTCGCACGCAATATTGATTTCTAAAAATCAATATGAAATCAAAAATTTCCCCTATTTATCAATAAATAACGCAAAGATCACTTTCGTATCGAATGTTAAGTGTCTAGGTCTTAATATAAATTGTCGATTATCCTGTTATGACCAAGTTAAACACACGGTTGGCGTATTTACGCCTGTACGGAAGGTTTGGATATGTGTTCGTCTCCTTCATGAAAACACTACTGATACCTGTTATTTCTTACGCCGACACAATGTCAACATGATTCAGTATCTAGAAACAAACTCCAAGTTGCCTTTAACAACGCAAATATGACCACGTCATCTCACCATTTGTACATAACATCCTTGGTTGTACCCTGCAACAATATATGAATGCTCAGAACCGCATCTTCTTGCACAAAATAATTTATACGAAATCCCCTCCATATTTGTTTATTAAGTTGCAATTTGCCAGATCATTTAAAATTTTTTATACTACAACTCAGCCCATCAATTATGTCAATTCGTCGCGACTCTTCTACATCAGCACGATTAGGCTGTGAACACTTAAAAAGAAAGTCGAGATTTTCAGATTTCAAAACAGTCATTTTTAAATATTTATCGACGTTTGAAATAACTAGTACAAGTTCGAGTATTTCGAATGGGCACCAATGATTTTGTGGACATAATCTGCAAATACAACTCGGGAAAGGTCACGTTACATCCGACAATAAATTGTCGTCATGAACCTCCTTAATGATGTAGTTGAAATAGTGACTATCTTTGTAAAGAGGACGCCTAAATCTGTGAAATAATATTTCGGAAATCAGTGCTCCATTATACAAAATATTCGTCAATTTTATCGACCGAATAATGGCCGATTTCGAATTAACGCTGCAACAAAATTGAGACAAGTACACATATTTCCACGAAAACAGTTGAGGCCAGTTTTAATGAAGACCTGGACTTGGAAATGCGAACGAGTACACAGAAGCTTGGGTTTTGCCGTCAACGATTTCTAACATTTTGCTAAAGAATCTTGGCCTAATCCCTTAAAACATTGAATTCGTGCAACGATTAAAGCCGTTGGATTATGCCATGCGTCGGGCATTCGTTGAATATATCCGGAATTTGCTTTTCCTCAACGGATACGTCAAAACGTAAAATTGCCAAATTCAGACATCATTACATCCACAAATTT
Organism: Volucella bombylans; assembly: GCA_949129095.1. Classification (NCBI taxonomy): domain Eukaryota; kingdom Metazoa; phylum Arthropoda; class Insecta; order Diptera; family Syrphidae; genus Volucella; species Volucella bombylans. The sequence goes on along the minus strand of OX422143.1, from coordinate 111,798,117 downwards.
CAACTCAATAATGTTATTTGTTGTTGATATCATCAGGTGCTCGCGTTACAATCAATGGTGACTGATACAGAGGTGATCGAACAATAATGCTTCCAAATTTACGTGGCATCGATGTGGACGATATATGGTTCCCAGGATGAGGTTACGTCTCATACCACCGTGTGGGTAAATTCAAGATTTGTAAATTGACCATCAACATCTTGTAATCTGACGTCGCGCCGCTTGAATACTTTCTGTGGACGAACCTGAAATCGCCGTTGATAAACCAGCTACGATTGAAACATCGAAAAATAAAATACGGTGAGTTTTTGCGGATACTCGGCTCCGGATGCTTGAAAAATTTGTTAAAAATTGGGCCGACAGGACATCGTTTGTAATTGTCAGTCTCAGTGCCCATATGATTGTTGAATAATGTGGTACAATGAGATCGAGGGAATAAATAAAATATTTGGATACGTTTTACCTTTGACAAAGTTTGGCTTTGAAAGTGCTCAACTTACCTGAAATTAGAAAGAATTAAAAAAAAAAAATTATAAATAGGTATACATACATAAATAATAACACATATGTACATGAAGCAAAAATAGACTTAAAATAACGTTATATGAAATTAAATCCTAAGAACTGAGAAAACAAACTGCGGACCGAAGCAAATACTTGCAATGTTGACGATGCGAAAGTTACAGCCGAGAAACTTGCTAAATGAAGTAAATAGCGTCATCGGTCGCTAGGAGTTTTGGAGATTTTTTGGCACAAAGCCAAGATATCATTATGACATCCCAATTAATCGAACTCGAACTATCCTTTTAAGGGCACAAACTTCCAAGCTATGGATAATTTTTCTGCCTACCTGAGTTGTCCACCCTATAAGATATCATGTGTTATGAGTCTTAGATACGGATGATTTCACCGCCGCTGATTTGCAACCGCTTAACTATAAATGTGGGTAAATTGTGAGACTCTACTGTGCCTGCTAAGAGAAGCAGACACACGATTCCAATCAATCTGCAAAGCTACAGTAAGACGATAGCTAGCTGGCGATGAGTTGAGTGAACCAACTCCAGATTGCTTCTTTCCACCCGACGAAGTGAAATTATCCATTGGCATATTTTTTTTTTATTAAATAAAATTAGTGAAATTTAAATAAAAGGCGTTGTCTTTTCTTTTGGGAAATCCTACATAAATTTACGAAATATAAATCAGCCTTCCAAGAATGAGTTGACTATCTCTTGCTGCTATCAGTGTATTGCCTTGCGCCCACGGAAAACTACTACATTTTGGCAGATCAAAACAAAATAAGAACTTGCGTTGCTAAGAAGTTGATAGGATAATGTTCCTTTAATCCCTCACGTATTATGTGGAAAAAATTAGGAACTAAATTCATGTTTACCTATTAAAGTTTAATGGCAATCATTTTTTGAGCGAAACAATGAATAAAAACGATTATGCGGGGACTAACAAGCAGTAGTTTAACTGGTGCAATTAGGGCAACACGTTGGGAAAGACCCTTTTCAACAAGTTTGTATACCACGGATCCGAATCAGGATATGGTCTTACTTGATTGGGAAATCTGTTGCTCTCTTTATGAAGCATGTGAGGATGACCAACTCCCGCGGTGCTCAAAGTATAGTATCAGACTTAACCGTGGACTCCATAGGAGACTTAATGTTCCAGATTTTTCTCCTTCGAAGTTCGTTTAGTACCCTAATATCAGAAGGACTATCAGCCTCAGCGTCCTTCTGCATTAGTTTACCTGAAATTTTAGTCATTCCCTCAACATGCTGCTTAATCTGTGTAGTATACGAGTATTATTTGTTGAAATTTTACCCTGACTATTTTCTGTTTCAAGTAAGCGAATCTTAAACATTTTAACCTTTGCCTTCATAGTGCATACCCGGTTTGATAATTGACTGCTTATACCTCAGCGATTTTCTATCAATTATCACTTGTCAAATTTTCCACTTATTGCAGAAAATGCAAAAAATATTTCCTTGTGGTCTTGATGGAACTGTTGAATGCCTTGGGGTAAATTGGGAACCATTGAATCCATTATGTCCACACCGCCATTGGTTTCATAATAAAATATTCACTGGTATACACCTCCAGTTACCCTGATGCTTTAAATACTTCGGTCACATATCGCCAGTTTTTCTATAGCCATTGCCACGAATGTCACTTGCATCGTCGAAGCCTTTTTTTTCATTATCGCAATGTGTTTCATTGGTAACGTACGTTGACGATGAAACATTTATGTTTCCTTAAATGATGTAAGAAATACTTTACCGCGTCTAATCTGGCCTCAATGCAGAAGGCATTTATTCGCCAAAAACTGGAGTAAAATGTCCACATCCAGTCAGGTGATCATACAATTTTTCTGCACTTGACAGATAGGATTTAAGACCGTGTAATAGAACTCATAGGTGAAGCCAATTTTACACAGACCACTGACACCCTCCAATACAGACAAAATGTCGCTTGCCTTAACTTGTTCTATCGTTATTTCCATCTGCTTTGATGAAATCACCAATAGCCTTCATTTCATTCAAGCCTTCAACCGTCTCGCTATAATGATGAGCTATAATGCTCATCAGTTTACTCAGTTTGCTCTTTATTTTCTAGTCATTATAATCTTCAAACATTCAAAACCAACTTACATCGGTATCGCTATTTGTTTCGACCCTTATTTTCTTCCTTCGCCCGAGTTGTGTGCAAATATTTTAAGAGTACATAAAATCGGTTCACGCTGCCAAAATTATAGAAAAAAGGTGCCAAAGATGATTTCTAGAGATATGGCACCAACGTGAAGAAATCGACTTGACTTACATGTTTTGCATTCCTTGCTTTTCCAGTCTAAATTTGGACATTCAGTTGACAAAAAGCCGACCTGATCATCACACCATATTTCGCTTGATGGCATATATTGAGTAAACAACTGCTCGTCAACATGAATAGTTTCATAAGGTCTGAAACAGGATTTAAGTTAATCATATCGAAAAGATCCCCTTATAGTTCCTGGGGCAAATTGAGATTTCATGTTGGAACACCATGATGTGGTTACAAATGTCTTACCCAACTGTAGGTAAGGCTAAACAATAATATTTGGACTACGGCAAAATCTAGCTACTCAACTTAATTCAAATGGACCCCCACCTGGAGAAAGGAGTGTATTACCAATTTGCATGCACAGTATATACTTCTTAAATATAAATATTTATAGAATTTTTTCGACCAAGAATAATAAATTAAATCCAAACTGTCATACAATATGTAATCAAAGAAACAGGCTGGCGGTGGACCTTTTTATTAGAAATTTCTAATCCAAGCTGATGATGCAATTTTGTCAGCAAGCAGCATAGATGTTCCAGTACACTAATTCATTTTCCATTGCACTAAGACATTATGAAGCCAAATGCGATGAAGCAACCGATCACCTCTCAGCAAATTATAAATTACTGCCTCCACCCACCGTCCAATAGGAATTTGTCAAACGAGGAGATCGACAATTACCTAAAACAAATGGACGAGACAATTAAACAAACTATGGACACTACAATACCGCGGTATCGACGTACGACTAACGAAGACCTGTTCCGCAATCCTACTATTGACGCACTGCACCGACAGAAAAGTAGACTTCTGACAAGACTTAAAAACTTGTACAGACAGTTAACTGACCGACAAGACCCAGAGATTAGGACACTGAAGTCGTCGATTAAAAATATTCAAACGCTAATAAAAGAGAATTACAGAATTTCTGTAAATTGTTGTTGGAACAACAAGGTTCGGGCTGTAAACACCAGCAACCCGAATATGTTTCCGCAAATAAATAAACTATTTCGGAGAAAAAATCAAAACGACCTTCAGTGTCTTAAAATAGCCCGGACAACAGACAACGAACGGTTACTGACAATAGCAGGTATTGATCCAAATGAGGCCGCTGATGATGACAACTTCTTTGTGATCGAGGATCCACAGGAGAAGGTTGAGGCCATAGGGGCGACTTTCCAGGAAGTATACAAGGCCATTGATATCATTGGCCCTAATTATGACCTGGACAATCGCGTCTTGGTGGACAACTGCTACATTCGAAATGAAATAGAGAATTGGCGATCCAACGGCTCTGGTTTCACGCGGTTTAGCGACGAAAATATGGCAAACAATGTCATTGCCAGAGAGGGTGACCTACCCCCGTTCATTTCGAAGGAAGAACTCCATGAGGTCTTCGACACAATCAGGGCAAAGAAATCAGTGGGGACCGATGGTATTCCGAACATCGTGCTTCGACATCTTCCTCTAGAAGCGGTGGACATTTACACAATCCTGTTTAATAATGCAATGAATAATGCACATTATCCATCGCATTGGAAAACGGCGGTGGTTCATCCTATCCCCAAAAAGGGAAAGGATATATCCAATCCGGCGAATCTCCGGTCGATAAGTCTCCTTCCGAATATCAGTAAGGTTTTTGAAAAAGTAATTAATAGAGCTCTGTCTAGGTGGGTTGAGGACAAACATATAGTTCCGGATAATCAATTCGGTTTTAAGGCGGGACATGATATCTCACATGCCGCGTCTAAACTGGTGTCCGATATCCAATGGAATAAAGCCAAAAAACAATGCACTGGTGCCTGCCTTGTTGACTTGGAGAAGGCTTTCGACACCGTATGGTTAGAGGGTCTTTTCTATAAGCTGACTAGGCTGGGGATCAGTAAACCACTCTTGTACATTCTTTATAATATGCTAACTAACAGACAGTTCATCGTGAAGAATGGTGATGTGACTTCTGTTGGAATATTTCAAATTAAAAATGGTCTTCAGCAAGGCGCGGTCAATTCGCCGATCCTATTCAACATTTTTGCAAGCGACTTGATAGGTTCACTTCCCCATACTATTGCGTACGCAGACGATTTGATAGCGTACAGAACAGGTCCAAAAATCGAGGTCATTAATACTCTCTTGCAGCGTGACTTCGATAAGATAAGACGATTTTGCGATGACTGGAAGTTGAAAATCAACTTTCAGAAGTCGGAAACCATTCTCTTTAGGACGCCGTTGTCTGGAGCCTCTAGGGATACCAGAAAAAATTGGCGAAAGTTCTCTATCGTTGGACAACGCGGACAACCTCTTGCCTGTCGAAATGTAGTTAGATACCTTGGAATCTGGCTAGATCAGTTTCTGTATTTTGGCAAAAATGTAGATGCTGCTCTGGCCAGAGCTAAAGGCGCTTTTGCCCTTACAAAGAGACTGTTTTATAGCAGCCAACTCGATGCGAGGGTAAAGGTAATCTGCTACATGGCCCTTATCAGGCCCATGCTGGTATTTGGGTGTCCCGTGTGGTTCAATGTACGAGCAAGCTTAATGGAAAAGATTCGGGTGTTTGAGAGGCTTGCCTTAGGGCTTGTCTTCGCTTGTACAGAACACCAGAGTCGGAGTACAAGAAATTTTATCCTAATGAGGTCCTTTACAACAGGGCGAACCTAATACGAGTGGACAAATTCGTAATTAAGCTGACTCGAAGGCACATTGCAAGAGCAATGACCTCGACGAATAACCTAATATCTGGGGCTTACTACCCCAATTACCTTTACCACGAGAGTGTGCGCTCTGACGGCTTCGTTCCACCGGAAGCATTCCTCTACCTAGATCAGAAAGGGTTGATCCAGGATATATCAGCGGTTCCGTTAATCTTCCATGTCGCTCGGACAGCTGGGGACAGGCGACTCAACTACAACAGAGACGTCGCACACGGCAGTGTGGATCGCCTCAGGTTCAGTAGGGCGGTGGGGAATCGCGATAAGAGGGATGTCGTTCGGCAGCACCAGCATTTCTGGTGGTTGAATGATGGAGAAGATGTTTCGTCGTCGTTTCCGTCAATTACGGACCAGCCTGACTAATGACTCAGAGCTGACCAATCTATTTGCTCAGTAAATAGCGATGGCCAGCTTACATAGGTTTAGGTTAGCATTTAAGTAATATATGCATGTGTTAGTGTATATAAAGGTATATACTAACATATGTATATTATTGTGTATAATGTCTAAGTGTGTTTATGTGTATTTTGTGTATGTAGGTTAAGTAGTCTAAGGTTTTTTTTTTTTTTTAAGTTAGATATTAAGTTTTTATAAAAAATAAAAATTGTCCATATGCTAAGTTTTTGTAATCACATTTTTTTCTTAGCCCTAAGTATATAAAATAAATATTTCCAAATAAAATGTAAATGAAGTCGAAAGACATAGTTATAAGAATTTAGAGTAGCTTAGAGTGCCTGTGTGGGGCCAGTAAGTTAGTATAAGATTGTTAAGTAATTATAAGCTAGCATTTAAGCATTTTTTGTTAGTATGTAAGAGTTAGTGATTAAGAAAATAAAATGCATCGAAAACTGAAAACTGAACTATAAATTACTGCCAGAGATTCTTTGTTTACCAAAATTCCATCACCGGGAAAGAAATCAACAACATCAACAAATGTTGAAGTTGAGTACGATACATCTGACAATTTTTTTGAAGACATCGAAAATGTGCCACAAATTGAAGAGCAAACCCTCTACTTTAGTTTATTAAACATTTTGGGCAGACAACACCCGAAGAACGGTGTGTTGAGATCTTCGCTGCGGAAAACAACCTAAATGAGCCCACGCGAATACCAAACGTTGATAGTCATACCGCCAACACCCTGAACTTGTTTTACTTCCCCTGTCAACTACACTGTTTACTACTTTAATTTCGACAAAAACACACCTCATCAACCCTTCTCGAATTCATAATGCGGGTTATTTGTTTATTTTTTTTTTCATATTTTGAATCCATAAGACAGGCAAGAGTATTGGTAATGAAATTTTAGATTTTTTAAAGCAAAGATTCTTTCTAACCGAGATTTGGAAAACGACTTTGTCTCGACTATGACTACATACAATATTGTAAGAAGATTTTTATCAAAATATCATACCATCCCTTAGCTTAATATTTACTGTCTTCACATTTCCTCATTTCCAATATAACACTCACCACGGCCGCCACCCACCCGAGGGCAACCCCCTGACATAAATCAAAGTATTGTTTGTCTTTTTGTTCTGTTATTGTATTATAACTGTACTGTTGTGGGTAATGAAATTACAAACAAAGCCAAAGCCCATAAATCACAAGAAAAACTCTTTGCATAATATCCTTTTGCGTACGCGCGCATCCCGGCAACCGACATGCCACATCCCACATCCATGTGTCGCTATTGCCATTCTCGGTGTTGTTATAGTCGGTATAGTTCGAACTGGCAGTTGTATGCCAAACGTCCTCAGTGAGGACATCCACTCGATAAGTATGGGTAGAACACCATAGCCACGAACATGGAAATCACTGAAAATCACAAAAGAGAGCACAAGAAAATGCAAATTTGTAACACATCCCCCTTGAAGAGGATAGTGTGGTGTTGGATCTGCGAGCTCCCAAGAATATTTGTTTTTTTCCTTTTTTTTCCCCCTTTTTTTCCTCTTTTTTTTACTCCCCCCTTCCTATCGTTATCTCATCGTTGTTTCTATAATACCTTGCATTGCGCTTCTGTTTGTTTTGCCATTTTTGGATGTGATTTCCCAGTGTGTCCTTGAAGCAGGGAGCAAGGGCTGGCGCACTCATCTCGTATTCGAGAACTCCAACTGGAAACACTGGCTTTTCCTTTGGCGGCGGGAGTTCGGTACCGTTATTAATATTTATGAATTCGGGGACGTGTTGAAACTATAGCAATAAATACACAGAACAAAAATGCATTAAATATGAGATAGAAAGCGTCAGTGCTACACCAGCCAAATGGAAGACCGAGGACAAGCACGAAGCAGGAAATGAATTCCTTAACGAGTGGAATAAATAATCGTGCGCGTAATATTTAGCTTAATTGAAACACATGTACCATTGTTGATATGTAGATATGTACATTCGCCTGTATTTGGCGAACGTACCATATAAGTTTCGTAATGAAAGTTAAAGTGGGCCACAAATCATTTATGACTTTTTACGTAATTTGTCCAATCCAAGGATATGTTGCACTCTGATTGTGACAAACAAAAAAAAAAACACAAAAAACAATTTGGTGTTCGAAAAAAACTGAGAATTAATTTTTTAGTGAGCGAAATTGGAAATGTCCCCAAACAGAAAACATTGGGAAATGGAAAAAAGGATATTTCAAAAAAAACTTAGCTGTCGAGGACGAAATCCATAATTGGAATTGATCTGACAGAGTGTGGATATTCAATTGGGATTTGCGCTTTTTCGCCGTTGGTTGAGTTGGAGTGCGGAATTGGCCACAAACGTATCCAGACGCCTTTTTTTAAAATACCATTTTGGGAGAGGTTCTCACCAAAACCAAATATGTAGAGGTTGGGAGGATAGAATTACCCTTCGTGATTACTAAGACATATTGGGATGTACCACATGAAATGTCTTTTTTTCGCTCAGACGGAAATAAAAAGTTCTCAAGTGAACATCTAAGCCAGAACGTTAAATTTTTTTTTTTAATAAAATAAAGTCGCACGTGTGTGAGAATTTTAGGGTTTGTTACAAGTACCGTTTTTTTTTTCTAGGAATTATTTACCATGGTATCGGTAGTTGAAATTCGAACCCTCTTCCTTTACCAATTTAAAATGGGACATAATGCGTCATTGGCAATGAAAAACATTAATGAAGCATTTGAGGATGTAGCGGTAAATTAACGTACTATACGGCGTTGGTTTGGAAAGTTCCGTTCGGGAGATTTCAGCCTCGAAAATGAACCACGTGGGAAGCCGGAAACTTTAGTTGACGACGATGTTTTAAGAGCAACGGTGGACGGGGACAGAACGAAACTGGTGCGGGAAATTGCACAAAGCATGGGAGCATCCCCAATGATAATAATTCGACACCTTTCTCTCATAGGAAAGGTAAAGAAACTCGATAAGTAGGTACCTCATTAACTGAACGAATCCCAAAAACTACGGCGCCTGGAAATCTGCGCACCGCTTACATTAAGAAACCAAACTGACCTGTTTTTGCAACGGATAGTCACCTGTGATGAAAAGTGTAATCGTAGAAGATCCGGGCAAAGCAAAATACACCCCCAAGCCCGATTTTCACCCAAAAAAAGTTATGGTGACAATTTGGTGGACCTCGAAAGGACCAATCCACTTTTCATTTCTTCAACCAGAAGAAACGATAAACGCTATAAAATATTGTGAGGAAATTGACATATTGCATGCCAAATTGGCTGAAAAGCAACCTGCGTTGGTCAATAGACACGGTCCGATCCTTTTGCATGACAATGTTAGACCCCATACCTCACAAGTTGCAGTTGGGATTAGAAATCTTCCGCATCCACCGTTCTCTCCTGATATTTCCCCAATGGATTACCATCTTTTCCGTAATCTGGATTCATTTTCCCGGCAAAAGATCTTCCGGAACCGAGCAGAGGTCATGAAAGCCTTGCCTCAAAAAGACAGCACTTCTACGAAAAAGGAATATTTGACCTTTTATCACGTTGGAAGAACGTCAGAGATGCTCTAGGATCCTATTCTGATTGAATAAAAATTTACAGAAAAATAATATTGGCTTTTAAATTTTTACTATAAAACCGGACAACTATAATAGAGCAGCGAAAGCGAAAATACATACCTTAGGTATATTGCGTTAGAATCAAATAAAACACGTCAAAATTATTGTATTGACCATGATATTGACTTTACTGAAACGATAATTTTATGCCATTGGTGCTTAGAAATGATTTTGGGAGTATGTCAGTAAACGCGAATCTTTAGTAGTCTTCAGTCACTGCAACGTTCAGGGCGGCATCACTTTTGAAGAAATATGAGCCAGGGATTCCGACAGTCCATAAAGTACACCAGACATGGCATCAATAATAATTGTTGATTTTCTTCACTTCTTCACTTCGTTTAACCAAAAATGAGTCAGAACAAAATTGTTTGATATAAAGGGAATCAAAGCCAATTTCGTTTACGGACTATTCACCGAACGTACGCATATTATGGTCAAGCGGCTTCAAATCTTGCACGAGCTGGATCTTGTCTTGATTACTTGCTTTCTTTCAGTCTTGCTTCAACTTCAATTACTGTGTAAGATAGCGAATTGATTCATTCTGGTCCTCCGCAATATTACGCCCTACAGATGTAGCAATTTATTCGGTGTGAATTAAAAAAAAACAAGAACATACAAATAAATATTTATCATCGAAAATGGCTTTATTATTTTTCAAAATGCTCTCCGTGCAGATCGATTTACTTTTACGTAGGCTTGAATCAATTTTCGAAATACTTTTTCCACTTCGAATGAGGTACTCGAAAAACGTTGACCTCGTAATTTATTTTTGATGTGCTGCAATAAAAAGAAGTCACTGCGTGCCAAGTCAGGGCTGGGCTGCGGATGACCCATCAATTTGCATCGTCGCATCGTCATAGATATAGTGATATAATGCTACCTTCAAACATGAGTTTAATATTTTGATGTATGGTGTAAATATACACGGAAAGAATTTCTGATGCCCCAGCCAAAATGAAGTTTTTTGGTCTTAATGACGCGAATTTTGAAAATCCAATCTCAATATTATTATGTACTTCCTTGAACTTAGAATATATCTCTCTAACATTGGCTAGAACGGTTTCTGAATATGTTGTTTTTGATTTTCAATCTAGTAATAGAGCAAAAGGTCTTGGTTTTTGAAAAATGTATGTATAAATGACAAAATACATTGTTGTTACCTTAATTGATACATAGTATCTTTTTCCTGGAATTAAGCGTCTTCCCAGTAAAAATTTTCTACCAATTCCATCTAAACTTTTCTGATAAGTAGATGAAATGCTTTGATCGCTTTGGAAGTTTTCTAGACTTTTTAGTCATGTGGTTCGCCGATCCTGGAAACTTTTTTATAATTTTATCGATGCTCCATTCTCCTGAAAGTAAGGACAACAAAATAAGTTTGGTGTCCTTGCTTGTAGTTTTTTGGAAATTTTATTTTGCCAACAAAGTATTCTTCCCCTCAGCAATTATCTTCGTCGAATTCAATTGTAACAGAGAAAACTTTCTCTACAATTTTCAACATAGACTTTTTCAACTTTGATTTTACATATTTCAAGTCATTAAGTCTTCTGTCGATTGCATCTCCTCCAATATGCTGCAGGCATTCGTTAATCAAATTGAATGCGAATTCTTTGTCGACATACATTTCGTCAAATCCAATTTGATTTTCAACGTCTACCAATGATGGCTTCGTATCAGAATTTCGAATCTGACTCAATTTTGTTCTGGGCGCTGAGCAAATCAACGACTTTGTGTCCAATTTTGGTTAGATCGTAATCATCCACGGTCGGTCGTTCTGGACGTAAATCACATGCGCCGGGTTGGTGAGTTGGTAAGTCCATTGGATTGCAGCACGTTTTCCACACAAAAGCACTCATTTTGCATTTACGACTATAACTCACACTTTAATATTAAAATCAAGTCTAATCTAGAATAAATCCCGAGCTCACTACAGATAGATATCAAGAGAGTATAAGTAAACCAAGTCTGCAACTACTAAAATAATGAAAAACGGGCAAAATACGGTTACAAACACTTCATTGAAAAAATTAAACAAAAGCAAGTGCAGTGATGTCTCTTTAATTGGATGTCGCGATGATAAGAAGTGTAACCTAACCAACATTTAATTTTATTCTGGCCGAACCCATAGAGATCCCAACTTGAAATTTTAAATGAAGATAGAGGACGAGTTTCTCTATAATTATAAAAAAAAATAAAAAATAAAACATTTCTTGAATTATTCAAAAAAAATAAAAAATAAATAAAAAATTAAAAGACACTCTTGAATATACTTCGTCCTTGAAAAAAAGGAACCTCAAAAGTGAATGTTTTTCTGAATTCAACAACTTATATTTTACTAAATTCTGATGAGCTCTGCTCATTTTAAAAATATATTGTAGAAAATATTTGAAGTTCCATTACACGCCATCTACATACTAGGTGTGTTGGCACACATGTCCGAATATACCTAGTCCTGCCATAAGTTCTGTTACAAATATTGTAAAAATATTGGGCTATAGCGGCATGTACGGTTTCCATGGAGGTCGTGAACGCTGCTCTGGTTAATGCTGTTTTAAGGCTTTCCAAATTTCTGTGGGGAGTCTTGCAGGTTATGTTCTCAAATTCTGACCACAAACCATAATCCAGTGGATTCAGATCTGGACTCCCCGACGGTCAATTTTCTGCTGCTATAAAGCTAGGAATATTGACTGTGAGCCACTCTTGCGTGTTTTTGGCCTTGTGCGCTGGAGCAGAGTCCTGTTGTCTTGGTAAACCTTTGCACCAGTTTTTACGCCAGCTTCACAGAAATGGAGGGGTGTGACACCATGGTGAGAGACCCCCCATCAAAGCATTAAGGAAGCGGAATGATGTCTTCGTTGAACCCTGAGAACATCTTTTTTCGCTTCCTCAGATGAAGTGGCATAAATGTTGTGATTTTGTTTGTCGAAAACTTCCGCCACGTAAACAGAATGTTTTCATGGCCATTGTCAGCGTGCCACTGCAAAAGTCGCTTGAATCTTTATAGCCTAATTTTTTTTAGTTGAGGAGTTAGAAGATGGACCCGTGCATCGAACGATAGACTTTCATATGCAGATTATCCCGAATCAGTCTAGACATGGATCTGGTTGATATATTCAATTCCTTGGGCATGATCTTCTGCATCCTAAGGTGATTACTCCGAATTTTTTCACCCACTGTCTTTACTATCGCATTCGTACGGACGACGCGCGGGCAACCACTTCTTGGCCTGTCCTGTACTCCAGACAATTCGCCGAAGCGAGCAATGGCCCGATAAACGAATATTCTCGATATTCCCAGTGGTTTTAGTTTAGCATTTACCGCGACTCGATTCTCTTTAACGCCCCACTCCATGTTAATAGTTTGCAAACTGAAACCAAACTGACTAGCATTCTTCACTGATCAGTGCGTGTGTTCTGAAAAAAAAGTTAACGGTTCTATTCCCGCAAGAAGTTTTGAACGATAAGCGCTGGAAATTGTGTAGCAGAACTTATGGCAGGACTAGGTATGTTCATAGTTCCAAGTATTATATGTATATAACATACTTATGTAGTTTGTTTTTGAAAGATAGAAAGGTTAGACGTGTTTTGGTGTGCTCGGCGATTTTCAATTATTTTACAAAATGGAACACAGAATTTGCATCAAATTTTATGCAAAAACTGGAATCAAGTGCTCTAAAACACTTGAAATATTGACAGTGGCATACGGTGAATCTGCTCTAGAGGTACAATCTGATGGTCATCCAAACTTGTCATCTGGATGGCATGCTGACTTCAGATAACTTTTGTAGTTCGGTTGTCATCTGCATGTCATATGCGAGCGTGTCATCAGCTAGATGTGGAACACGGAACACTGCTTTCATGAGACAACTGTAGGTGAGGCTATTCTCTCTATTTAATCGAATTTTCTATGTTTGGATTATATTCAACCGAAATTCTTTTGCCAGTTCTCTCCAAACGCACTAGGAACTTGTTTAACACAATTATTATAACCGGAATCAATCCTGATGAACAGAAACAAGTTAAAATTATACCAGTTCCAAAATCACGCTTGCAAAATAATTTTGAATATTGCTGCCCTTTCTTTCCTCTGTAAGGTGTTTGAGAAAATTGTAAGTAAAAAAATGAAGACCTCCCTTAAACAAAATAATTTACTGATGCAACACCAATCTGGATTTAGAGCAAAGCACAATTGCTGCGTTACTACAAATTATTAACGACATCCGTTTTGCAATTGACAGAGATACTCGTATGATGTCATTTGTGGTATTCCTGGACTTCTCAAAAGCTTTTGATTTCATAAACCATGACATTCTTTTGTACAAATTAAAAAATCAGTTCGCTTTTGATAGAAAGCGTGTCAACTTGCGGCATTATATTTTAGTAATCGTAACAAAGTTGTCTTTCAATGTGACGAAAAATCGGGGGTGCCCCAGGGATCTGGCCTTAGCCCCCGTCTATTCACGATGTTCAGAAATTCACTGCGATTATCATGTCTATGCAGATGATGTGCAATCTATAAGTAAAGTGTAGTGTCTTCCAGTAGAGAAATTTTAAACACGGACCTCGATTCTACATATATTTGTTTGGTCTCATAGAAACTGCCTTAGCCTTAATTCGTCAAAGACGCAGTTGATTGATAGTAAAAATCTGGAAATTGAGAATTTGTCCCTTTTTGTTAATAATGTCTCAAAAATATCTATATATGACGTTCTTAGGCGATTGAGCCCAACAAAGCGGTATCTGCCTGTCTTGAGAAATTATGCATTTAACAAATTTATATGATATATCTTTAATATGAAAAGGTATGAGCACATATCCGCCTTTAAGCAAATAGCTGGAACTTAAAAAATGTAAAAATTCTTGCGGTTAGCACATCACACACTGCGTCTTCTATGTGAACTAAGTGTTGAGAATTTTAAACTCGACTTGACAATATCTGCTTGTGTTCCTTTTGGAATAACTGCCATAGTTTGGCGAAAATCACGAAGAAAACCGAAAGTAAGACCACCCTTAACTTTTCTAGAATTTCTTAAACCTTCTACGTTTGATCGTTGATTCATTGTACATACTATATGTACATCCCACACAATGAGTTCAACAGCTCGTATTGGGTTGTACCACATGAAATGTCCGATTTTCGCTCAGTCGGAAATAAGAAGTTCTCGAGCGAACATCTGTGCCAGCACATTAAATTTCCTTTTTTTAGAAAATAAGGTAGTACGTGTGCTTTTAGGGTTCGTTACCAGTACACTTATATTTTTTCCAGGAATTATTTACCATGGTGTCGGCAGTTGAAATTGGAACCCCCTCCTGTAAGAATTTAAAATGGGACATAATGCATCATTGGCAATGAAAAACTTTAATGACGTATTTGATGATGTAGCGGTAAATGAACGCATTATACGACGTTGGTTTGGAAAGTATAATGCGAAAGGTTATGGTCACAATTTGGTGGACATCGAAAGGACTAATCCACTTTTCATTTCTTCAATTAGGAGAAACGATAAACGCTATCAAATATTGTGAGGAAATCGACATATTGCATGCTAAATTGGCTGAAAAGCAACCTGCGTTGATCAATAGGCACGGTCCGATCTTTTTGCGTGGCAATGCTGGACCCCATACCTCACAAGTAAGGGTGAAAAAACTGTTGCAGTTGAGATTTGAAATTCTTCCGCATCCATCGAACTCCCCTGATATTTCCCCAACGAATTACCAGCTTTTCCGCAATCTGGGTCTTCCGGAACCGAGCAGAGGTCATAAAAGCTTTTTAAGATTTCATTACCTCAAAAAGTCAGCACTTCTACGAAAAAAGATTATTTGACCTTGTATCACGTTGGAAGAACGTCAGAGATGCCAGTAGAATGTGCTGTTCTACCTCTGTTAAGTAAAGCACCTGCGATTTCAGAGGAAGCAACTACTATAGCCATTTAACCGGACGATCGTACTTCTCGTCTAAATTTGTTAATGCTATTTACTATTGAATCATACAAATGCTTGTCAAAGGTCAAGTGCTAGATTTGGAAGATTAGTAGAGATATAGACATTAAGTTGGGCAATGTCATAGGATTGCCTTCGGGTCAATTCTACATGATTGCTTGAATTCATGCTACTCCAATTTGATGATGGAAGATTCAAATTAGATAAAGTTTTTTCACTTAATGGAAATACCTTGTATTCAATTATAATTACGCCTTCATTAAACATATCTTCCGTAAATGGCAAAGTCATGTCACGTTTTTGACGACCAACTCGATTTCGTATATCCTCACAAAGATGTAATCGAAATGTAATCCACTGGTTGCGTGATTCAGATGGCTGGCGAAATAAAGGATACGAGTAACTACAAATAATTCTCTCAAGTTAAAGGGTGATTGAGAAATCACGGCACCTCCCGTGTGGCGCTCCCATTGCATTATTCCGATTTGAGTTCTGTTTTTTTTGTTAAGTTGGTAAATCTGTTGTTGACATTCCCTCTAAATCTTAGCGTCATAGCTTGACATTTGCAAGAGTTACATAGGCAAGAGTACATCTATCTCTGTCTGTGTGTGTCGATTTTTTACAATTTTAGAAATGGATTTAAATTTGCAAAACGAACTTGTATTAAATTTTGCGTAAAAAACGGATTTAATGTTGGAAAAGTGTTTCGACAACGATTCTCTAAAGAAAACAACGGTCGTTTACCAGTGGCACGAGCGGTTCAAAAGTGGTCGTGAGTCAATCGAAGATGATGAACGCAGTGGCAGATCATCGACATCGAAAACCGATGGAAACATTGATGGAGTAAAAGAAATGTTGGTCAATAACAGCAAATTAACCATCAGAGAGATATTGGAGGACTTTAACATTGCCTATGGATCCGTCCAAGACATTTTGGTTTTTGATTTGGGTTTCCGTAGTGTAGCAGCAAAGTTGGTGCCAAAAGACCTCAATTTCATGCAAAAAAGAGACCGTGTTGACGTCGCAAAAGAGATGATTTGCGAGGCTGAATCCGATCACACATTCATCAAAATTATCATTACTGGAGACGAGACGTGGGTTTATGAATACGGAACGCAATCCAGACATCAGGCAAGCGAATGGCGTTCACCAAATGAGCCGAGACCAAAAAAACCACGTCGTTTTCAGTCAAAAAAGAAGGCAATGCTCACGGTTTTCATGGATTACAACGGTGTAGTGCATCATGAATTTTTGCCAGAAGGCCGGACAGTAAACAAAGAGTATTATTTGGGCGTTATGAGACGTTTGCGTGAGGCGATTCGCCGAAAGAGACCAGAATTATGGGCAGAAAACTCGTGGATTTTGCACCATTTTTTGACGAAAAATGCAACAAATAGCATTTTTTGTTGTAGCACTTGTGCCATTGCATTTGTTTGATGCTGTTGCTTTTGCTTTTGAGCAAGCTGCTGTTGTTGCTGGGATTGCTCTTCCTCTTCGCACTTCCTTCTTACTATTTGCCTTTCTTTTATGGCCAGCTCTCTTTGTTGTAGCATTTTGATGCTGCTACTTATGGCCATCATTTATTCCTCTTCATCTTCCGATTCGGTCGGTACCAATGAAGCCAGTAAAACCCAACAGTTTTACAGTGGAAGTTTGTTGGGTGGGATGTTGTAAGTTAGGAGCTGCCCTTAGCTTCCTCCATCTCTTCGTCTTTGGTTCTGCCTCTATTAGTGTTTGGCTGGAACCACTCGAAGCTTGAATTAATGAATTAAAGAACGAAGAATGAATTAAAGAAAAAAAAACTTTCGCAGAGGCTGGGAAGCGAACCCACAACCCCGAGATTTATTGTCCGGGTCTCTACCACTTCGGCTACCGAACACTTGAAAAATTTGTTGTTTAACACTATATTTATTTATTTATTTATTTTTTTCCACACTTTTAAAGCCGAACACGAAATGCGTCTGACCTCCGCAGAGGTCTGTGAACGACTCTCGTCATTTAGCTTATCATAGTCACGTTGCCAGTGGCTGCAGTTCATATATATGGGGACTATGTAAAGTGTCTGCTTTCGTGTATTTACTTCCAGGACCCATGCTTCATCTAAAATTGTAAACTTAACTTCTACGCCAGTTACGTCTCTACGATATCTAAAAAATTATCGGCCACTACCTCGTCCAAAGATCGATGATTTAATTGCCGGCTTCCATTTAAGTTCATAATCCACAAAAAGAGGCTTAAATCTAACCTCCTCCTTTTCTAACACATGGGTTTCATGTAATAGAAAAATATCGAAATCCTTAATATAATTAAAAAACTTTGTATATAAAGGGTTTTCCAATAGGAACTTGACAACTTTGAATTTAATTTGTGAACGCACTCTTTCACTAATCATCAAACTGTCACTGTCAATTTATTCAGCAAACTCAACATTTCGTAAAATACACTAACGAGCAACATCTGCAAATTATAAAAATTTTCTACCGAAATTGGGAGTCGGTGACTGCAACTTTAAGAGCGTTAACTCCAATTTTCGATCGTAATTCTCGCAGTAATAGACAGGCAATAACAAGTTTAGTGCAAAAATTTGAGTCTACATATTCGTTGTGTGATGTTGCCGTGTCAGTGATACAACGGGTTGGTCGAAGTGTCGAAAAGATCGCTGCCGTTCAGGCGTCCGTAGCAAACGATCCAAATCAGTCAATTCCACGGCGTTCTCAAGAATTGGGCATCGCTGAGACCACATTACGGCGTATTTTGCGTAAGGATCTTGGTTTACACCCATACAAGATCAAGCTGGCTCAAGAATTGAAGTCGACTTACTTTCTCCGATTGGGTTGTGGAAAAGATGCGCCAAGATGATGAATTTCATCGCAAAATCATCTTCAGTGACGAAGCTCATTTTTGGGTCAATGGGTTCGTCAATAAGCAAAATATGCGTTATTGGTCGGGTGAAAATCCACATGTGCTTCATGAATCACCACTTCATCCGCAAAAAAAAATAACTGTTTGGTGCGGTTTGCATGCCGGCGGCGTTATTGGGCCATATTTTCTCGTCGAGGATAACGATCGTCACGTTACTGTGACTGGTCAGCGTAATCGCGCCATGATCACCGATTATTTTTGGCTCGAATTCGAAGATATGGACTTGGATGACATGTGGTTTCAACAGGATGATGCCACAAGCCACACAGCACACGCTACAATCGATTTATTGAAGTGTAAGTATGGTGAGCGTGTTATCTCAGGAAATGGACCAGTCGATTGGCCGCCTCGTTCGTGCGATTTTGACTATTTTCTGTGGGGATACGTTAAGTCACTGGTTTATGCCAACACGCCAACGACGTTGGAAGAGCTCAGAGCCAACATTGAATGCGAAATAGCGGCCGATTCGGCCGAAATGTGTGGCTGAGTAGTTGAAAATTGTGTCCAACAAATCGACCGCTGCAAAAGTGCCCGCGGTGGACATATGAACGAAGTCGAGTTCCATTCATAAATGTTTTGATTGTACTTCAAGCCGATAATAAAGTTTTTGAAATATCTCAAATGGTGTGCGTTTTATTTAAAAAAAAAAGTTGTCAAGTCCTCTTGTGTTTCCAGCCAAACTAATTTCGTTGATAATACCACATTTGGCACACATTGTTTTGTTTTTCGACTTCATTCATAAATTTATGCAAAGGTGATATGTCTCCAAAAATGCCTTTAAGGACTTGTTCTGCATTTTCCTCGCCACATTTCAGACCTTCGAAAGTGTCCCAGGTAAATATCTTGTCTGCAGCAAGCAACTTGTCATCTTTCAGGGTGATTTTCATGCTGGGATTCTTCTTCCGGAGGACCTTCATCATTGGCACTAGCTTCCACCTTCTTTGGCGAACTTTGAAGGGCATTACGCAGTACATTTCTAGCTGCATCTCGAGTCTTCATCCTGACAATAATTGTTGCGGTGTGCACATGGCGACTCCGGACAATGAACGCCGAGTCGACATGCGTGTCTGGAGCATTTGAGTCCAACAAACCATCACACAAAGACTTTGCTTGGCCACATACGAGTATATCGGTGGCAGATGCACGACCACATTTGACTCCAGAGAACGCTTTTGCTCATTTAGTGAGGTTAAATCTATGTAGGCACTTGATATTGTCGTGGAAGTGTTTTACAGGCTAAGACTTACTCTGAGTATGTTTTCTGCACAACAGTTTATTCTTAATTATAAATTTTGCAAGACTATTAAATATTGGCACTTCTTTTTATATGTTTTTTTTGTAATTTTATGAGGAGATCTTTACTTTCACCTCCAAGTTGGTCGAACTGTCAGCTGTCAATCAAAATAACGGTACATGTAACGAACTCTAAAATTCTTACACGACAAGCACACGTACCACTTTATTTTATAAAATAAGAAAATTTAACGTTCTAGCACAGACGTTCACTCGAGAACTTCTAAAGTACAAAAGTAACTTTACTCTAACATACGAGTATAAGCAAATGTTCTCTCTTTAACAGATTGGTGAAAATTAACAGGAATTCAAAATCTACATCCTAAATGCAAGTCTTTGACTTAAATCAGGCTTTGAGCTTTATAGCAATCTTTTAAGATATAGATAAATTCTATAGAACAATTGGACATAGGTTATTTGTAGAGTTTTTGACAATTAGCTAGGAGGTCAGAGCAAAAATTGTGACAGAAAGTAGCCAATGAGGCAACAGCAGAAACCTTATCTCGGAAAGCATCATTTGCCTTACCCTCCATAAGTTAGACTTTAAACTGTGCGTCGTTATGAATATATATTTTGTAATGCTTTGCGACAACACCGAAAACCCCTTATCGTAAAATGGATAGGCTCCGGTGGGTGTGATTTTGATCCTGGCTAGTTAGTCCGAAGAAGATATCACGGAAAATCTAAGAGCAACTTCCGAAACTTCAGGGCAATAGTCGCCATACTGTTTAGCAATTTGAAAGCCGCGCATGTAAGTCTAAGACCAATTTTAGAATACCTCATGTTGTCATCGCTTTGTTCGCAAAGCTCAGTAATGACATCTTCATTAGGTTGCGCTAAAATTCGGGGTGAACATGAGCCTTAACTAGCAACCCTCTCCAGTTAAGCCGCTCTTTAACTAACTGCCTCCAGTTGCACATTCCAAGTCGGTTGAGGGCCCCTTCTAATCTGGTTTGGTGTCCATTCGCTCTACATGTCTTAACCATCTCAGGCAATTGATGCGCGGTTTTCTGACTATGTCTATGTCCCTGTATAGTTTGCCGTTGAATCTTCACCTCCAAAACCCGGCAACGCAAACGGGACCGAATATCTTTCGAAGGACTTTTCTCTCAAAACGAAGAAGGATATCTTAATTCGCTTTCGACAGAGTCCCTGCTTCAGCGACGCAAAGTAGAGTTGGGATGATCAAGGTCTCATATAGAGTCTCCTTAGTTTTTCGGGCTAAGGCTTTGCTACTCAATTGCCTTCTTAGCCCAAAGAAACAGTGACTCTTCGTTTAATTATAGCTGATGTGTTGTTGGCAGAATTCATAACAGAGCCAAGGTAGACAAAGTCCTTTACTACCTCAAAATTACAGCTGCCGATTGTAACGTTCTGTCCAATTCGCCGATATTACGTGGTCCTTTCTTATTGACAGCATATGTGATATTTGGTTTTGTCCTCATTTACTACCAAACCCCTTTTGGAAGCTTTCGTTTCAATATTAGCGAACGCACCGGTGACAGCCCGCTGACTTCTCCCGATTATGGCATACGGCGGTAGTTGCACATACTTGTGAAAGTTCCGGGCAATTATTTCAAGTATGCTGTTAAAGAAGTCACATGACAGCACGTCACCTTATCTAAAACCTTATAAAAGGTCTTGGTTAAGTCGTTAACGACGTTGAAGGAATGGCGAGTGTTTTCCATAGTCATTCTGCACGGATGGACGAGATTGGCAGGAATGCCAAACGAGACATAATTCTATATAGTTCGTCTGTATAAAGGTTATCATATGCGGACTTAAAACCGATGAAAAGGTTGTGGCCATCCGGTGTGCCTCAAGAGCTAGGGTGCCTCAGTGTTCTGTTGTGGAAATTGCACTTTATATTGTAGCCTATAGGCAAGAGTAACACCAAGATATTTAAAAGTTGACACACTTCTGATAATTGTTACAAAGCTATCTTCCTTTTTCAGATTCCGGTGATCCTTTACTCTATGCAAACAGCTGTACTAGTATTCATCATGCAGTAACTGCGTCAAACTCCTGTTGCATTATCATCTCTGCCATATCGTCTTTTTTGTGACTTACTATAGCAGTAACGTCAGCATATTCAGATCCTGAGATTTTTTTCAGCACTGGTGTAAATTATGAAAAGAAGCGGACCCAGCTACGAACCTTGTGGGACTCCGTATACAGTTTTTTCTTCGTCACTATATTGGACCTTTAGTTTTACTTTAGAGGTCTTATTTTTGAAGTCACTACACTACTGTTGATAACTGAAGAATTTTAGTAATATTGTGACTAAAGTTTTCAAAGAAACACAGTTTATAATCTTCAATCCGTCCATTAGCCGCTTTATATTTCTGCCGCAGTCCTTAGAAAAATGATAGGTATTGGAATTCTTGCTTGCATACAGCCAATGTTGTAATCTCTTTACCTCGGTAAAGTAAGATTTGTTCCTCTTTATGTAATTGAACCATACAAAGCTCTCATTTAAAAAAAAAATGCAAGTGGGCTGCTGTTAGGCCCTTAGGTTCTTTTTTTCGGCAAGGTTTTAACGTTAAAACGCTACCTCTTTTTAAGTCTTCCTCTCCTAACTAAACAATTTTATTTTCTACATTAAGTCCGCTAGCCATTGTGCCCGAGTGACATGAATGCATCTTTTCCGCTACCGCCACACTAAACTCAATTTACATTGGACCGCATTGCTGTAGAATTATACCAAACTTCCCCCAACCAAATCACTACTCCGAACCACCATCATCGTACCAGATTCAAAAACAACACTCATAGCCAACCTCCACTTCGTTCGAAGTTAGAAAAAAATTATTTAAAGCGGATTACACAAAAAAATAGACTTTCGAAACTGCACCACCACCAAACTACACACCGTCAACGATGATATACTCATAGTTGCGATTCCTTTGGAATGGGATTGCCATCTAACTTTTCCACCACTGCTGCACCAAAAAGATGACACTCTCAATTGTACCCTCGCCCATGTTGGATCCTTTCGAGGTATATAGGCAACATTTGTGCTTTGTCAGACGCAAAATACAGAACGTTGAGGTTCACAAAAACAAACGGCACATCACCAAAAATGGACAGAAAAAAAAAGCCTAAGAGGCTTATAGAAGACGGACTATGGCGCGCGGCAGTAAATTCACAGATTGTCCTCGCAAACGATATTAAGGTCATTTGGGTGAATCCTTTTTATTATTTATTTTTTGAAAAAACAGCTCACAAATTAGATCCGCGATAGTGGCCTGGTTTTTTTATGGAAAAATTCACCATCCATATCTGTATCTTCAAGGGGATAAATTTGAACAAACTACGACGAGCATAAGAACTGCCCATTTGGGGTTTTGGCGCCAGTCGTTTCTCTCGTGCGTTGATTATTATCTGATTCTTTCGAATGGGAAAATCACAATGCCCGATTCCGGTGGCCGGGAACAATTAGAGTTTCAGCTGGCCTATTTGTCCAACGTCCAATATCCAATGTTCAATGTCCACTTCTTTGAACCTGACTTTCTGCAGCCGCCGACCACACTGACGCGAGTTGGAACAATTCTTAAATGCAATTAAGGACGGGACACCACCAAAGTGGTGGTGCTTGCATTGGGATGATATACAAAACTAGGTAAGTGAGTGTCGAGTTAAGTAGATATGTCGATTCGACCTCACTAGCTAGCATATAATGCGGAACAGCTTTAATATTTCCCTCGAGTTGCAGATAAAGTAATTGCGGCAGCTGATGGGGGTTAGGTTAATTATGTTTGGCCTGAGTTCCCAATTAACGGAGATAAGCGGATGTTGAGTGACGCCAATCAAGTGAGATGCATTAATGTATAGTGCAGTTTGAGAGTGAGTAATTATATCAAGTCCTGTAGTTCATGTAGTTCCATCTATTGTACGAAGACATCTAATGGTCTAATGGTCTTTCTTTTGTTGTAAGAACTCCATTCCACTCCACACCAATGCCGATTCGTGGTAACTATAAGCAATATTCTTTTTTAGATGCCTTACTCATCATATTTGCCAAATCCAAATGACCCACTAGATTTTATACCTCAATGTTGCTCCAGCTCTTTCAGCGACAAGTTGTGTTAATTGAGCTGGAAGAACAGAGAAACAGTGACTGAAGGTTCAACCGCCTAATCTTCATTCAACTGCTTGTATACCAACTTTTGACAATCTGCAGAAAAAAACCGGAATCAGATAAAGCTGAATGAGCTGACTGAGAATAAATACCGTAAAAGACCTTGCGAATAGTCGAAAGCGTGAGTTCTGTAAAACAAAATTCTGATGATTGCAAATCTATTTCGCATCCTTCATCAACAAAATCTTGATGGCTTTCTCCAGACGCACTCCACAAAAAAAAAGTCTAAAGGGGTCAATTCGCAGCTCCAAATCGGCCAATTAGCATCGCCAAGGCGGCTGATAACACGATTACCGAACTTTGATGGGCTGTGTGGCATAGCGCGCTATGGTGCTGAAACCAAAAAATTCGGTAATCATGGCTCTTTGGCGTTCACCGTTGACCGAAATGGCATTTCCAGCAGCATTTTCGAAATAAAGTGCGCCAATATCAGCACCAAACTGTCATTCTCTGCGGATGCAGATGCGACAATTTTGTTTTTTAACATAGCCGCTCAGATGAAAATGCGCCACGTGAGGAAAAATTATTTTTCGGCCAAACTCGTTGTCGAATTCGAGCGCGAACTAAGAAGTAATAACGAAGCGGATTGTCGTTTGCCTTTAATTGCTGAGTCAGTTGAATCAGGCTGGTCCGTGAAGTGTTGAGTTGTTGAGCTGTTGAGATTGATGGCGAGGAGTCGATGTTTCTGGATTGAGTCGAATACTCTCGGTCACAGCAGCCATACTCCCGTCGGTATGTACCCTACGACAACGGGGACCGTGAGTGTTGTCCACAAGCAAACCAGTCTCATGAAATTTCCGAGCAAACTTTTAGACAGCAGGCGCTGTACGCCCTATTTGGGCAACACAGCACTCACTTTTGAAAGGAGTTTGCAATATTTCCCAACGTTGTTCAAGCGCAAAGCGATTCATTTCATTCTGCGGAGATATGATACTAACTGACAGTCAGGATTTCAAGCCGGAAAAAGCAGTCAATGTCAAATTAGCATATGATTAAAAAAGTGTATTTTAGTTGTGGCATTCCTTAAAACAGTGGGAATGCAAACGTATACCACGGGGTTGCGCAATATAGTATTTAAAGTGCGGTGATTAGTTAATTCGTGCGCGTTTGGTACTCATTTCAATATTCGACGAGTAAGTGATGGGCCGACCACGCAACTTATCTGGTCTTGAGTTCAAAAGTTTACACAAGAAGGGACAACGGTTAATCAAAATTCTCTGTAACCATCAACGTCAGCAGTGACGCCAGTGGCTCCAGTTCGACGTGAAATCCTGCGCATTCCGGGTAAATCGATAAGGAAGATTACGGCCTGTACTGGAGCAAAAAAAAAATATCAACAGTGCACGTTATTTTGAAAAAGAAACTAAAGTTTCACCCATGACAAATGCAACTCTTTCAGTTTCTCAACGAAGATGACTACCCTTTACGAGAATCTTAGAGAGAACAATGCTGGAACCTTTTCGAACAGCACGAACACTTGGAAACATATTGTTTACTGACGAAGCACATTTTCATATGACTATGTTAATAAACAGAACCTGAGATACTGGTGCGCCGACAACACTAGGGAGCGCCATCGAAAGCATTTGTGCTGTTCAAAAACGACAGTGTGGTGTGCAATTTCAGCCCTAGGGATTATTGGCCCTTATTTTTTTAACCAGCAAAAGACAGTCACTGCTGACGTGTATTGCCGAATGATCGACGAGTTTTTGGTACCGCGACTGCAGATATTTATCGGGTTCAACAACAGAACACAATTTCGGCAGACGGGGCCACTTCACACACAGCTAGAGTTTCAATGGAAAAGCCGAGAGCAATTTTTCCCTATAAACTATTCAGCAAGTATGGAGACCTACCCTGGGCACCTTGGTCACTGGACCTTACACCGTGCGACTTTTTTTTTAATGGGATCGAGGGTTTACCGCAAAAATCCCCGAACTATTCCGGCCCTACAAGAAAATATCCGCCGTGAAGTTGCTGCCATTGAACCAACACATTGCTCTCGCGTGTTCACAAAATGAAGAGTCCGATTGCAAGAATGGACGGCATTTATACAATAATGTTTTTAAAACACGAAATCTGAATTGTTAAACTCCATTTTACATAAATAAAATATGAGGATAACGCTGAAGTTTTTTTTCCACTACACATCATTTAGTTATAAGCGACCGTGCAACCTCGGGCATGAAATCCAGCTGTGACATACGTTTCTCTTTCTATGCAAGTCTATGCATTTTCCAAGTGTTGACGACAGCAGAAAATAACATATTTGTAAATATTCTATAACTTACAACTTATTCCATAATTAGCAACTGCACTTTCGTGTAAAAAATCACCCCCCACACAAATATTTGTTGGGCAATAATTGGAAATCATATTAGGTTGCGGTTCAAAAATGTCTTTTTTTTCATCCGATTATACACACATTTACGTAAACCGGTGCGGATTCGAAATTGGTTGCCACTGTAACTACGGAATAATCATTCCAACGTACCACACTTATCCATTGTGCCACGTGTTTTTTTTTTATACATTTATTAGTTTCTAATGGACATTTTAGCATTAGATTTTCACGCACAGTTCCAGGGGCGAAATATTCTTAATTTCTTAAGTGAAAAGGTCCTTCTGGAAGGAAGTTGCTTTGATGGAGGACAAGTCAATCCACTTTTACGCAGATGGATATAAAAGAGACAGCGGGGTTGGTGGCGCTGTTTTCTCAGATAAGCTAAGTCTAAACCTCTCCTTCCATTTGCCAAGTCACTGTAGCGTATTCTGGGCGGAGTTTTGGGGATTAAAAAAGCTCTGCCCTGGCTGAAGAAAAAC
Organism: Volucella bombylans; assembly: GCA_949129095.1. Taxonomy (NCBI): domain Eukaryota; kingdom Metazoa; phylum Arthropoda; class Insecta; order Diptera; family Syrphidae; genus Volucella; species Volucella bombylans. The sequence goes on along the minus strand of OX422143.1, from coordinate 111,771,430 downwards.
GTGACATCTGCAAAGGATATCCTCACCCAGCCCTTGGACTCAGTCTCATTAAATTCTAAAACCACCCTTGAATGTCGATCAGCTGTTATAGAGATGGCAGAGCAGTTCAACCTTCACCTTTGCTGTGCGCCGGGCCACATATACATATGGAGGGTCGATGAACTTGCCAAAATTGGAACCACTCTACCTATTCTACCGGAAAAGGATAGCATAGGTATACCAATCGCTACGTACAAATTAATATTAAAGCTGGATGCGAATAAAAGAACAGACCTGCAAGCACGCAAGAAGGCTTGGCGCTTTTACAAACGATTTCTGTAGAAGCTGCATGGCTACTCTGTACATGTCCAGCTCCCTCCCAGAAAAGAAAACTTCACTTAGGTGATTTATTCTACAATGACCTAAACGATCTAACAAATACAACCGTAAACTGATTCTATTAGTAAGAGGATCATAGATCTACGTGGCATCACAGGCCTAAGGGGGTTGGTGTTTCCAACAGCCACTTTTGCCTACCTACCCTACCTGAGGTACTTATGAGCACCATCTGTAGCATTCAGTTGGATCTAAACAGCCAATTTGAATGCTATCAGATATCGCTGAAAAATCCGCGGCATCGTTGCTATCTGTCAACGGAAAATATTGTACGATACTTATTGGCATCGTCTTTGGGTATCACACATTTCCTATGCACGTTAATGCGCCGCGAATTAGAGATAGTCCCCCCATTATGATTATTTTAGAAACGTCGATTACCATTTTTTCTGTGGATGTCTGAACCAGGCCCGCATCAGGTCGAAGGTATCTTATCACTAAAGCTAACACCACATGTATGCAAAATAATCTCATTCTACGGTCTGCTTTGCTTTCCTATATTGTAATAACTTAGGGTAACTGAATTTACTGCAGACAGCTCACATTCAATCACAATTTTCAGTAAGGTTTGTCCTTAAGGGGCTAAGTACACCCGTAGTGTGGCCCCATCTAGTAAGCAAGAAAGTTAGCTTTGTTATAAATAGGTTGAAGCCCATTTACAAAAAAAAAAAAAAAAAAAACTTTTTTTTGAGCATCTTCCAGATTCTACAGGAACAGCAAACCCCTGCATAAACTCTTACATAGGTCTATTATAGGTCACTTTTTTACAAGTCACATAAAAAAGATGCCTCATCATCCGGTGGTCACATATCGACCCAACAAAATCTTATCACCTTTGGGCCATCTGATAAAAATTCCGAAGTATCTTTTGAGAAAAGTTACCCCATCATCAGTCTAACACGGTTCATACCTTCAAATCCAATAGATTTCTCCACTTGGCTAAAAGTATTGTATGTATTGTATATCTCATCCCTATGAATCCTAGAGTAACATTCACATACCTGGGCACATCAACCCTTTCGTTAATGATGAGTTCCGTTCATCGACCATTTACATTTTCCCACATAACGAGCCACAGAAACTTACCTCTTATTACCTGGCTAACAGACTATAACCCTTCAATTAAATTCGTCCCAGTTCAATCCGGGACAAGCAATGATTTATTAAAATCCTTTGAAGGTCTTCATTTTGAGGAGGAAGAGCATTTGTCTGTGTAGACCATGGCCGGAAGCGATCGAATTGAAAACTGAATTGGAAGCCATGGACACATTTGTGTTGTCTGTTTAAGGGATGAATTGGCTCCGTTTTTTCTACCCCACCATTCTTTTTGTCAGTCCCTTCTTCTCGATCTGATTTGAGGGTCTGTGGGATTGCACATTCCAACGCAGACCTACACAAAATCTGACTGGAAGTTCATATTAAAAAGTCCTTTACCAGAGAACAGGAAACACATCATATTTCGACTGACCGAACACCGACAACCGAGTGTAAATCATTCAAATGATGCGAATTCGCTTATTCGTTAGGTCCTTCAATCCGTTTTGTTCGTTTGTTCGTTGGATTGTTTATTCGTCTGCTCATTGGCGCTCTGTACTAAGGCCAATTATTTTTAATTAGGCGAGTTCTATCGCACCGAACCGTACGAGGTACAATCTGGAGTGGCCATTGAGGGCCAGCAATATCGACGATACCAACGACGGTGCCGGCTGAACTAACACAAGTTACGGATGCAGAGCTCTATTCCGTTACGAATTGCCAAAGAATTTTGGTAGCTAGTCCATGACAATGATGTCATAGACGAAAGATTCTTTACCGTCAAACACATTCGCGTTCCCTGGTTCATAATTACTCTCGCACAAGGAAATTTGTTTTGATGCTACGAGTATGCGTATGGGGCTGAAGGCAACGTTGTGATAAGTAGAGAATATGAAAATGAAAATTGCCGCTTTAGCAAGGATCCTGTTCTCGTCACGTACTTTGTTGGTTTGATGACTTGCAATTGGAATCGACATAATGAACAGATTATGAAGAGAAATGAGGAAATACTGAGGCATAGCAATTGCCAAAGGTTATTCAATTGCCAAACTTATTCAACAAAATAATGAAGTTGAAGTTATACGAGTATCAGGTTGTACGGGTAACATAAGTATTACGCATTTTTTTCGGGAGTTATTTTGCAATTGCCATAAAACACACAAAACTGATTTAGTTAGTATTTGGGACATATTCCACATTCAGTCTGCAAATTTCGTTGTGTTAGCGCCATTGTAAGCATTTTTAACTGAATTTTCAAATGGATGTGTCGGAAGAGCATGATCGGCATATTTTATTGTTTTTGCTCCGCAAAAACCAGAATGGAAGTGAAACCACTAGAGAAACCAAAAATGTGTATGGAGAGGATGTTCTCAGTGAGTCCAAGTGTCGGCATTGGTTTGCAAAGTTTAGAATGGCAATTGTGACCTAAAGGATGAACCATCATCGAAGGAATCCGATTTTTACGGTAAGGGAACTCAACGCAAGCCATATGACCATCCATCGGCATCTAACAAATATGGGAAAAATCATGAAGTTGAGCGAATGGGTACAACACCACCAATAATAAAATAATCTTAAAAAAAAAATGGAAGTTTGCACTGCGCTTCTGTCGCGTCACACGTCGTAACATCGGTGTTTGCAAATTATCCATTACTGCTTTATTTACAGAAGTCTTAAACTGGACAGCAGTTCGACCTTTAATGAGTTTGATGCGGTGCGTGAAAAAGTTCAAGCAAGCCAGGAATGATTGCAACGCCTTTCTTAAGCATGTGGAATTCTAATACGACCAAAAACTGAGGCAAAATACGAGTATACTTCAATATCCCAAAGGTAGTAAAAATTGTTGGTTGAAATGCTGCCTCAACCTCCATCCCAACGCTCATTTACACTGACATTCCAGCTGTCAGCTCTTTGGACAAGGCCAATCTGCTTTCTGCACACTTTGCGGCCAGCTCAACATTCCCTGATTGTACCTTGTCTCCACTTACACTTGAGTGCATCGAATCTACAATGGGACAAATCCACTTTCGCACTAATGCAGTAGCAAAATTACTTAAAGATCTCAACATACATAAATCCGCTGGTCCAGGTGGTATATTTCACCTTCTTCTGAAGAGGTGTTCTTCCACGCTGGCAAAACCATTACGTAAGCTTTTTCATCAATCCTACTCTTTAGGATAGAAAACAGCATTTGTCCAGCCCGTCCCTAAAAAGGCGAATCTTCTTCTCTCTCCTCCTACAGACTTATTGCACTTACGTCCCTTCTTTCCAAGGTGTTGGAAACGCCGCTGATAAATCGTCAGATCATGAAATATCTCGAAACACGAAAACTTCTCAATGACCGGCGTCCGAAATGCACGCCGGCTCTCTTCTTCAATGGATTGGAAACTACCTTTCGGAACGTTCAATTCAAAGTTTCTTGAATGCTGGTGTGCCTCAGGGCTCCGTTCTGTCTCCGACACTCTTTTTAATTTTCATCAACGATCTAGTGTCCGATACTTTTAATCCAATATATTGCTTTGCTGACGACAGCAGTCTCTGCTTCTCATATTCGTTCCCTGACTCACGTTCCTGCTCTTCGGCTGTAGAACGGGAACAGCAGCGTATGTTAAGTTCATTAAATTCTGATATTAACAGAATAACTAATAGGGACACCACTAACAGAGTAGAATTTAATGCTTCCAAAACACAATGCTGTCTCCTGTCGTTAAAGCGAAATTTAAACACCCAACCATTATCCATGAAAAAAAAAAACACAATCAAGAGCCATTTTTGAACCGATCGTTACCGAAGAGGAAAAATGGGTTTTTTTACAATAACATTAAACATCGTCACCAGATGACATACCAGCACAACATCACAGCGATGGACTTCATCCACTCTGTTTGGTGGGAAGTTGGGGGAATAATCTATTTTGAGCTGTTGCCTCGTAACCAGACTAACACCGCAGAGGTCTACTGTCAAGAGCTGTGCAGATTAAATTGTGCAATTGTGCCTGAATTTCAATGGTTATTGACAACATCTACTCTAGTTCTGATCAGCCTGTATCTATAACTTTGATTTATTGGAAAAAAAAAAAAAAACAAACATGAATGAACAAAACGGAATCGAATAGTCAATTGACACCGGCGTAATTTATCTATGGGACTCGGACAGTCATCCAAATTGAAATTTTAAACAATGAATTGAAGGCCAAGCGCAGGTACTTTCATATTGAAGCTCTATCATCGAAGCTGTATTCAGGATGGTTAGATCCGTCTCAATCCATGAAAACCCTAAAAAATAAAGGAGACACTGGGCTGCTTTATAACAGCCATCTAAAAACTAGGTGCCTGATGAAGAGGCAGAATATTGTTTGTGACGTAATTAAAAGGTTCTTATATAGAGTTATAGGGGTTAATGCGTCTGAAGTGACAGTAAGTTTGTGTCATCGGTATAAAAATGAGCATCGACCAAATATTGTTCAGAATTCAACAAGGAGGCCAAAAAGAACAAAATCTTCCTTTACAATATTGTGACTGGTGATGAACGGTGGTGTTTTCAATATGATCCAAAAACCAAGCGGCAAAATGTCGAGTGGAAGGCGACAGACCAGCCAAAAAGCAAAAAATCTCAAATGTGAAGACAATGTTGATTTGCTTTTACGATTCCAAGGGCAATGTCCACAAAGGGTTCGTTCCACCGGGTTAAATAATTAATGCACAATTCTATTGTGAAACGCTGGGTGCATCGTATTCGTATCGTATTTGGCCAGAGAGAAGTAGGCTTTTGTTGGACGATAATACGAGTACGCCATCTCATCGATCGACAACTCTGACCGATTTGTTGACTAAAAATCGCATTTTACTGTCAGCCACTCCCCGTATTCGCCTGATTTGGAACCGTGCGACTTTTACGTTTTCGGAAAAATAGATTTTCCATTGAAAGGAAAGCGTTTTGTTGGCGCTGGGGCCTTCGGATTGACATCCTGAAGGACATCCCGGGCGACGATCTAAAACGCTAACTTGGCATGCTTTTAGATATCGGGCAAATCGGTTTCATTTCTAAAAAGCCCTGTTACTTTGGAATGCATCTTGTAGAATGTTTAAAGTGGTTGGATATCTCAAAATTACTAATATGAATATCGAGAATCTCTCAGGAATAGAGGCTTTAAACAAAGTTTGAAGTAAAAAGGCTAATTGTATCAACTTTGATCACATTTAAGACTTCCAATAAATAAAAAGCTAAGTACAATACTTCAGTCCCACTATGACCTCTGAAAATGGAACTTCATCAAAACAAAAATTAAACTGACTAATCGCTGTTTGGGTTAAAACAGCATCTGACTTACAAAGTTGTATTATCACCAGCAAAAGGGATATGAACCTGGTGTATCAGAACCCTAACATAGCTATGGCATGTGAAGTGGATGGACACCAATGCTCTGCCCTAAGATTTCTTTGGTTTCAACGTGAAGTGCGCAGAGGATAAACACCGCAGTATACCTAATTTAGCTGCGCAAATGTAAATCACAGGCCTGCGCAAGTACAACTGGGTAAACTTCAGCGCATACGCAAAGGTTTTGGGCGGAAGATGGGGCCAATGACAATGTCAGAGGCAGATCCAAAGATGGTCTCATTTCATTTTATGCAATTTAACACCACTTTACGTCTACACTAACAAGTCAACCAATTGGGACGAACTTGAGGTCATCATTCGACACGCTATAGCTGGAGTAACGCCTCACATATTGTACCCGAGGCGTCAAAAATCTGCCAGGCCATTTGAATGATTTTGAATGACACATAATGGCATGAACGTAGCTTCAAAATAAAGCCAGAATCAATTTTATATCTCACACCGTTGTTGTTCTCCTATCGTTCTTATCTGGTCACCCTATACTTCGACATATTTGAAGTTCAGGTCATGGGAGGATTTCTCGACATTCAGTGGGGTTCCCAAAATAGGGGGAATGATGATGAAAATGTTCTCGAAAATGGATATTGAAAGTTGTGCAGTTGGGTTAACAATATGTTGCAAAGCGCATTGAATAAAATATCGGTTATAACGACATCAGTTACAACGATCAATTTATTCGGTTCTCCCGCCTCAAAAACAAGGACTTAGATAAGGAATATTCAGCTGCACACTCCACCATTTCAGCATTTATGAAGGATAAGGACAAAATCAAGAAGAAATTCGAGGAAGCAAAGTTTAAGTTGACGAAAATTAAATTTTCTAAGCATACAGACATTGATGCAGCGTTACTAATCTGGTTTAAGTCCTCAAAGAAATTCCGTGGACCCATTCTACAAATTAAAGCAAATGATTATTATTATTATTATAACTTTATTAACAACGAATAAATTACATTGTTAATATAAAACGTTAGCACTAGCTACCAGGGCTTTCGGCTAGAAGGATTAAGAAAACTAGAGAATTTATATATCATATACAATACTCAGTTCGGTTAATTTCGGTTAACGTATTCAATATTTTTTTCTGAATTTTAAGAATGTCTAATAAGGATCTATTTTGAATTATTCTTTCGGATACTTTATTGACTTGATTGCATTCATAGATGAGATGTTCCATGGACATTGTTTCGTTGCTGCAATATAGATGATACTGCGATACTGTCATTAGATAACCGTGCGTAAGATTTGAGTGCCCTAAGCGGAGTCGAAGGAATAATTTGATTTTCTTCTTTGAAACGATGATTGGGTAGATGGACTTTTTGGCGTCCACATTTATTGCTGCACAGTGGTGGGTGTACAGTTTCCAGTCTTCTATCCTTCTGTTGTGGTGGGTATTGAAGCAGTCGTGGTTTAGAGTCCATGATGGGTGAAGTGGATTATTGCATTTTCTCGTTGATAATGGAATGCCGATGTTTTTAGCGTACATTACAGCGTTGTAAATCGTTGATGGACACTCGGGTAATTTCCTGCGACCAAGAGTTTTTTTGATGTCGGCGATGATGAAATGTGATTTTTATTGGACAGGGCGGGTGCTATCAAATGATCGATGTGAAGCAGTACGTCCATCGTGGAGCGTCCATATTTAAATGCTACATGGTTAGTGCTTATTAAATTATTTTTCTCAAGAAACCAGAGCAGCCTTTTAGCGATCGTTTTTTCAAGTATTTTCGCAGTGCATGGAAGAAGAGAGATAGGACGGTACCCATTGACTTACTAATTTCTAAAGCTTGGGATAGGGTAACGTGTTCTACCGTTTGAAATTGCTACATTCTTTCGGGAGTTAAGAGTCAAGAATATTTTGATGAAGAGGATGAATCAGTGGATCCAACATTTAGCATCTATAGAAAATATCCCATCATGTTCATTTGACGAATTACTGCACATTGACGGCTAATTGACTAATTAAGTTGTACCACATGAAATGTCCGATTTTCGCTCAGTCGGAAATAAGAAGTTCTGTATCAGAACGTTAAATTTTCTTTTTTTTATAAAATAAAGTGGTACGCGTGCTTGACGTGTGAGAATTTTAGCATTCGTTAAAAGCACCGTTATTTTTTTTCTGGGAATTATTTACCATACAAATTCGAACACTCTTCCTTTACGAATTTAAAATGGGATATAATGCGTCATTGGCAATGAAGAACATTAATGATGCGTTTGAGGATGTAGCAGTATACGAACGCACTACACGACGTTGGTTTGGGAAGTTCCGTTCGGGAGATTTCAGCCTTAAAAATGAACCACGTAAGCATGGGATCCCCATCCCCAAAGACAATAAGTTAACACCTTTCTCTCATAGGAAAGGTAAAGAAACTGAACGAATCGCAAAAACTACGGCGCTTGGAAATCTGCGTTGTGCTTACATTAAGAAACCAAACTAAACCGTTTTTGCAACGGATAGTCAGCTGTGATGAAAAGTGGATACTGTATGATAATCGTAAAACACACACCAAGCCCGATCTTCACCCAAAAGGGTTATGGTGACAATTTGGTGGACATCGAAAGGACCAATCCACTTTTAATTTCTTCAACCAGGAGAAACGATAAACGCTATCAAATATTGTGAGGAAATCGACATATTACATGCCAAATTGGCTGAAAAGCAGCCTGCATTGGTTAATAGGCACGGTCAGATCCTTTTGCATGACAATGCTAGACCCCATACCTCACAAGTAACGGTGCAAAAACTGTTGCAGTTGGGATTTGAAATTCTTTCGCATCCACCGTACTCTCCTGATACCTCCCAACGGATTACCATCTTTTCCGCTATCTGCATTCATTTTGCCCGCAGAAGGTCTTCCAGAAACGAGCAGAGGTCATAAAAGTCTTTGCAGATTTCATTGCCTCAAAAAGTGAGCACTTCTATTAAAAAGGAGTATTTAACCTTGTATCGCGTTTGAAGACTATCATAGATGTCAACGGATCCTATTTTGAGTGAATAAAAATTTACGGAAAAATAATATTGGCTTCTAAATTTTTACTATAAAATTGGATATTTCATGTGGCACAACCCAGTCCAGAATGACGCATCTGCAGAAAGCTAAGAACAAGAGGGTAAAAATGATATCTTTTCACGAATAAAGCTTTATATTTTTCCATTTTATATTTTATTTCATATATCGAATTTGTTCAGCCAACAATGGAGTCGCACTTAATTCAATTTGGACATTTAAAACATTATTTTCATGAAATGATCTTTGCGGCAGGAGTTTTACAGAAAACCTTAGGGAATTTTACAGAAAACCTTAGGGAATCTTACAGAAAACCTTATAGGAGTAGAAAAAATAATTGAAAAAATGTTTATAAATATAAAATCAGCCAACGTTGTCGTGTAATAAAATTTAAAAACAAATTATTCAATGTCTTTCTTTATTTAATTTTATATATTTAATATTATAAATGCGAAAGCAACGCTACTCGAGCAGAAGAAACCCCGGAGCAATATCAGTCCTACAAGCCTCTTAGAGCTACAGGTCCCCCCAACATACATGTCTACACCCAGATACTTCTAAAATTACTAGCTTACTTCCGCATCATAACTCATCATAAAAAAAAGTACTAATAACTGATAAGCTAACGAAGCCCCAAGTAAGAATAAATTTTTCTTGAATTAAACACTATGAATTACATACAAAAATAGTAAAGTTAATAATACCTCAAACCACTAAAGTATAAAGGAGAAATCTTTTAAGTATACATACCATAGATATTAAACATTAAGTATCAACATAAATAATTGTGTATACTAAATTGTAAATAAAATAAGCTGTCACCATGGGCATAGTCAGTCACAGTAAGTCACAACCCAACGACCAAATCAAACCAGACTTTGCGCTGGTTCAAAACTAAATCCGATCAGACTAAGCACTGTCACCGAATTTGGAACCTATCAGGGAAAACAGTGAAATAGTGCATCAACTCAAGGTCTTTCTAGTTTTTATTCGTTGAGTATGGGCACCGGAACACACTAAAATCCAAGAATATGAGATCTACGGTGAACTGCAAAATTGGTTGCTCGAGAACAGTCGTTAACCGCAAACCAAAAGGACAAAATAGTGGCCCATTACATCTCCTAGATCCTAAATCTTTCCTAAATATCTTCAGTAGTAGGCTATGCCTTACGCCTATGCAACGAAAAGTGCGTAAGTACGACCATGATTATACAAGTGGGCAAAATTAAGTCGTAAAATCGTAAATCGGAGGAAAAACTCTCTGCAAATGTCAAACGATTACTGACAAATAGTGACATGGCCATCATTTTGCAGATTCTACGCACCCATACTCGTATACATGAGTTAAGACACAAAATATTCAAACATTCAGAATAAGAAAACTCCTCAAACGACATTCCATTCTTTCGGAAATTACACTCACAATTGTTGCCACGTCGACTGGACCATTCTGTGCATTCCAACACGTACAGCAACGGTAGGCTGAGTGTATGATGGGAACAAGTGCTTTAGTATTTAAGGTAGTGTAAAGAATCCTTGTAAAATCAGTTGTATTTTGAGTGTAAGGGCAACCTATGCACAATAATAAATCTTTTTTTTTTTTTAACAAATAACAACGTTGAGATTAAATTGATATAATGTGTGTATGTGCGTACGTATAGTGTCCTTCTGAAAATCTCAATCTCAATTTTCCTAGAAATCAAAACAACGAAAGCATTTAGTAACGCCTCCGGCCGACAGCAGAAAATCTACGGGGCTGTTAGGCTTCACTTCCATTACGTGTTCTGCATTAAATCGAATCTCTCACAAATTTTTTTGGAATCATTACATGGTACACCCGTCTACAACTCAACACTTTCTCCCGCACCATGTCATCGTCATCCGTATTCATATTCGTGGGCGCCCTCTTTCTCATCCATCGTTAATGACCTTCGCTTGTGTTTTGAATTTTGTTTATGTTTTCTAGAATGCGTGACCCCTTCTCGGTAGGACTTCAATTTCAAGCATTCGCTTCCATCTGTTCGTACACTACTTCGACTTCATATTTTATACTTTTCCGGCATTTTATTGTTATCCTTGTTTACTCGTATGTAGGAAGAACACACGCGATGACTTGTGTTTTTACGAGTACTCGTATATACCAATTTCCTAGGGCGTCCTTCCGCGAATCCCGTACTCTTTCTGCCTTCTCTGTCTCTTGGTTTTTCAGTCAGGCAAGCTAATAATCCTGACAAGGATATCAACCGGATTTATCGCTTATTTTTCATTTTTTTATTCGTTTCTGAGCCTAATCGAAAAATGGATGCTGAAAGGAAATAAATCTTTCTTCTGCGCTGGATAACAAAACGTGTTCCCTGCTCATCGTTTTCAATTTTATTCCACCCAGTCTCCTACAACAATACACTGATACCCACGGTTAAAGCTAACAAAGCTAACAAAACGAACAGCACCCAGAAACCCTCAACGCAACGTAACAAAAAAGGAAAAAGAGATCACGCGTTTAAGTCCTGCCTTTGTGTAGTGCGCGTTTTGTTACAAAACATTTGCATTATCCTTATTAGAAAACATTTTTTTTTTCTTCCTCTGTTATCCTTTGAGAATAAATATCCTGTACGATGTACGACGAGTACGAGTACGATACTTGTACGTGTAGGCATGTGTGGATTTATTGTGGTCACATACTTTTCTTCATTATTAACTCCAGGGGGAAGGGAAAGAGGTGGGCATAAATGAAAAGTGCAAAAACGGAAAAACCCGTGCTAAGGAAATAAAACGCTGGCAGTTAGTTAGAATGATGGTAACAGTAGAGGGGGGAATAATGGGTGCGTTGCGTATGCCGACTGAACTGGAGGACTACCGCGAAAGTTGAATTTTTTTTTCTACGGTCGTCGTGCTGAAATATCGTCTAACCATTCAGTATCAGTACCCCTTCTGCATGAGAGGCGTAGTGTGTAAATGATTTTTTAATGACAACGTGATGAGCATGAGTGTTAGGATGAGTCTTGGAAAGAAGGGGGGTGAGTAGATACGAATATGTATTCCCAAAGACTCATAGGACATAAAAAACACGGGTAACATGGAATACGAATCATTTGGTGAATTACTGTGCACATCGTTAAGCAGGGTAATGTAACGCGGGTATAAGTGATTTTTGTGCGGCACGGGTAAATTACTTTGCAGGGGTATAATTCGTCACAGGAGGAGTGGTAGTCGTTGTGAAAAGGGGATGGGATAAATTGTGCACTTGTGATGGAAGAGATTAGCTTGGCCAAAAGTTCTTCCTTGATTCCTCAACGAAGAGGTTCTGAATGTTTTGTTTTAATTTGCCAAGCAATCGCATTTTTATTTGCTACGGAAGTATCCTTAATTTTTATTAACACTGGAGTTTGTGAGAAGGATGTCGTAGAGGTATGATTGCATGAACGTAAATGGTGATTTGTTTGTTTTTACGATTGCATGGCAATTATGTGGACGAATTGTGTACATATGTATGTACATGGCGTGAATACTAAAACATTTTAGAAACAGTCGAGGAAGCTGCGAACCGGGACTTGTTCTTCAGTTCATCGTATAGCTAAAATCATCAGGTTTTATATCCCAGTTAGCTTAAATTTCTTCCGTGCTATGCGTGGATAGGAACTTCCTCACTGCGTTGCCTCTCCAGATATAGGGCATTGGTGTTCATATGCTCTCGATGTTGCCGCCGTATGAAGGATGCGAATTTCCTCGATTTCTCTAGGTTTGTGCCCTTACAGAGAATGAGGATGACAGTCAAAGATGAATTCTATGAGCTTCTAGACCGAATATATATTCAGTAACCCAGCTTTTACACCAAAATTGTGCTCGGAAATTTGAGGCGTGCGGTTCCCATATATAAACATCCATAAACGGACAATGTGATCAACCGTGAAACTGATAGATAATATTGCGATCGACAACAGATACTCATCCAGCATTCTGGATCTCCGAAAATTCCAAGAGGCCAACATAGGCTCGAATCATGATCTTGTATCAGCCAGGGTAGTACAAGTTAAGTAAGACCACCAAAATTTGACCTCAAAAAGCTGCGCTCACAAGAGACTGATAGAATTTTTTAGAAAGCTTGAGTTGATGATGAAGCAGGGATGCTTCAGAGTGAAGACTTTTTCAACATGCATGCACCTTCATCGAACCCACTCATTTATTCGTTAAGGCATGTCAGAACAGAACCGAAAAAGATCTCAAAGCATAATAATCTCCAGAAATGATAAGTTTATTATACTCCGGATGTTGACGAAAGTTTAAAAAAAAAAAAACTTGCCTGTGACGATACTATTTGAAAAGAAACTCTGTGTTATTTTATTTTATAAATTCTAAACAAATTTTATTTTATTTTCTATTTAAAAAAAGTTGCAATGATGACTGTTCGGGGCGAGTTAGTTAATCCAAGTGGCCAGTTCAAAACAAAATGACATAACAAGTGGTGGGAGTCAATTGACAATCTCTCAAGCATTGTTCAATACGAGAAATCACAGGATGACGTCACGCTGATCCAAAATGGAATACTTCAAACTCAAACATCCCGCCCGGTTGAACCATCAGGTTCAATAGCTTCCACAAGCCTGTATAACTTTTGTACCGCACGCTTACATACTCCATTTGATGTCCGCACAGTTGCATTGCGAATCAGTCCATCACTGCCCGGATGAACTTCCGAGATCCGCCCCAAACGCCAATGGATTGGTGGCAGATTTTCCTGGCGAATTATAACGATATCCCCAACGCGGACGTTTTCCAATTGCCGCTGCCACTTGTCCCTTATTTGTAAAGTCGACAGGCATTCCTAACTCCAACGTTGCCAAAAGTGTTGTTGTAGTTTGCGCAGCCATTGCCATTGCTTAACACGATTTGTGGGCACCTCCGTAAGTCTGGGCTCTTGAACAGCAAGCAGGGGGCAGCCAATAAGAAAATCTCCCGGTGTTAGGGCAAATTTGTCCTCTGGATAGTCGTGCAGCGGTACGAGTGGACGGGAGTTTAGGCATGTCTTGATGCGAACGGCCAATGTTTGTAGCTAGCTATACTACAAATGTTGTCCTCCAACTAAGCGAAGCAGATGTCGCTTTGCTGACTTAACCGCGGCTTCCCATAAGCCACCTTGATGGGGTGCACGGGGGGTTATAAAATGCCATCTAGTTCCATGATTTGCTAGTGTCTCTTGGTTTAGTTCACTGGACCACGCACTTAAATCTTCTTGCAAAGCTCGGTTGGCACCTACAAACGCTGTGCCGTTGTCACTGTAGAGGTCCAGGCAGGGCCCACGTCGACCCGTGAAGCGCGTAAAGGCATCCAAAAACGCTTGAGAAGATAAATCGTCCACCACCTCAATATGGACAGCCTTAGTCACCGTACATATAAAGATCGCCAAATAAGCCTTTGGCAGTCACTCTAGATCGTTTAGTTCGACATCGAAGGGCAAATGGACCGCAATAATCAACACCAGAAGCCGAAAATGGTCAAGAGGGCACAACCCATTGTATAGGTAGCGAAGCCATTTGTTGCGTAAGTGTAGGTCCACGATGACATCGACCTATAACAAAGAACTTCGTAATAAGATAAACAGGTTATAGCACCAATACGTTAAATCTGGTTCTGACTTTGACCAACAAAACTACCTCCTAGCTTACAATCACGTCTCCCTAGTTGCTGTATATCGTTACCAAAGATATCTCAGCCAAATGCAATCTACCATCATCTCAGACCCTATAAAATTCTATCAATTTATTAGCACAAAAAAAAATCCGATTGCTATACATCAACTTTCAAATTTTCTAATATGTCTTCGGATGACTCAACAACCATCGCTAATCTATTGCGAACTTCTTTAGTAAATCGTTTACAGCCCAATCTGATGGCCCCGATCCTGATTACATTTCTTACCTGAACAACTGTTGCCAAATAACTCCCTCGTCAGTTGAAATTACCTCAGCGCAATTACTAGACCAAGTACATAAACTGAAAAAACGATTTGTCTTAAAAAATGTGCTGATAATCTAATTAATCCCCTCACTAGTATTTTCAAACTATCTTTGTCTGAAGGGCTCTTTCCTCATCTCTGGAAAAGCGCTTTTGTTACCCCTATATACAAAAAAGGACCAAAGCACGATATCACCAATCCTGCATCCCCAAGGTTTTTGAAAGTATTGTTTATCATGCACTATATTTTCAATGTAACTCTATATTTACAATCAACCAAAATGGTTTTCTCAAAGGCAGATCAACGATCAGCAACCTCATTGAATTTGTTTCTTGTGCACACTGTGCTGCATTAGTACAACATTCACACAGCTGCTAAAATATAGTTCATTAATTTTCCACAGGCATTTCTGTCAAAATATGACAGAAAACTTTGCAATTATTTCTGGTTAGCCAATTTGAATTCAACGAAGTGACGAAAAAAATTGTTTTGAGCATTGCTCTTTCTCTAATAAGCAGTACAAATTCAGAGAATGTGCATCTTAAACATCTGGACAGAAAGCAATAGAAAATCTCCAGACGAAAAAGAATAAGCATTATAAATCCCAAGCCCATACCCAAAAAATAAAAACTTCCTAAGCACTATTAATGCTTACCCTTCTGATACCTTTCGAAGTCAGTTCCAAATGAAAGGTACATAACGAGCGGTTTTTTTTTTTAAGTATGATTGTGTGTACATGTTTGTGAATTATACAATTCTCCTAGGTTGTTGAAAACGCTCTTCAAAAATATTAGAAGAAATCCAATCTTGGTCCACCGACAACACACCTGAAGTTAGGAATTTACCTTACGATCTGGAGGCTTGCAAATAATTGTTCCTACTTAAACTACTTCCTGGAAATAACGAAGTTGTTTTTCAAGCTAAGAACAAAATTCATAAAGTGGTCAGATTCAAACAATTATGAATGGTTTCGCGAATATGCGAAACAGTCCATTTCCTAATCTTCTCGGTTGTATTGACGGGACCCATGTACCCATAATTGCACCCAAAATAGATGGTGCGAGATACTTTAATCGTAAAGCTGCATATTCGCTTAATAAGCAGGTAATTTTTGGGTAAATGATTATTTTTTACAAGTAATCCAGGTTTTTTTTCCTTTAGGCCATTTGCCATTTGACTATACGCAAAAGTTTATTGATGTATGCTTCGGTTATCCTTGTAGCTGTCACGATGGATCGGTATGGGAGCGCAGTGCAATTGGGAAATCGTTAAAACGTTAAAAGGCTCTAAGAAAATAGTTCAAGACAGACATTTGTTGAGCGATTCTGTGTACCCATTAAGCCGTTATCTAATGCGACTTACCGTGACAACGGCCATCTAACATCTGAACCAAATTAAATCAAATTCACATTCGCATTCATACACGAAAATAATAAAAAAAATGTCGCATTGCAAAAGCAGGGACGGGCTTTTAATACACCGGTTGTATCGGTGTTTAAAATTATTGGAATTTGTCCAACTCTTTCAAGGCATTGAGGACTTCTAATCCTAACCTTTCCATCTCTATTTTTTCTCTTTCAACAGCAATAACATTTCTATGCCGTCGTTCATCCTCCTTTGACTCTATCTCAAGAAATTCGAGAATTTGGTGGTTGGTTGTGTTAGCGTTATACTTTCTTTTTTTTTTATATTTCGGATAAAAAAAAACTGCTGGCGGGTCAATACTATGACAAGTACCGTATATTTCCTCGAATTCAGTGAAATATTCCCAGGTTGTACAATCCCTTCCGCTTTCCTTATTCCTTTTTTTTATGCGTTTGTAAAGAATTCATAAATTGTTTGATAATTTCAAACGCATCATGAGGAAAAGCAGAAGAAATGTCTAAAGTTTGAATTTAAACTTTCCACCATAACACCGATTTCTTGCGCCGAATCGATATTAACATCCTTGTCTCACTGTTGCTCCACAACTTTTGTTCGCCGTGAATAATGCAATTTACAACTAATTTTTACGAGTATGTAAATTTTTTCATAAAGCCTACTTTATTACATATTTTTTTGCAAATTCTGTTATGGAACTATTAATGAACCATGCTGAGTGTCGCAGAAATTTTCATTGGAACAACCTGCTGAAAACAAACCGTCCAAATTTGTAACGCAAGTTACCGATAATTTACAATGCCTTTTTGCAAACAAACCAAATTTTTTTTCAAAATCCTTTTTTTTATATTTTTGTAATGGAACACTATTTACTTTTAAAATTTTTTTTCTTTAATTATTTGCGACCTTTACAAAGATAATATCAATCAAAGGGAAATAAATGCATCTGAATGTAACGCGAGTTACCATGGAATTATCCTACTACGATTTACATATTCTAGGCATTGAAGCTGCCCAACGGAGATTTCTACGATTCGCACTACGTTGGCTACCATGGGCTGATCACAAAATTCTACCCCCCTATGTCAATCGACTCAAACTACTCGGTCTCTGGTTTTTGGTCTTTGGCATCATCGACTGTCCCATAATACTCTCAAATAACCCATTCAACACCAACCCGTGTCATTTAAGATCTGTCCACCTTTTTCGTCCGAATAATCACAGAACAACTTATGGTCTCAACGAGCCACTATGTTGTATGCTACGTGAAACAAATCCGATACGTCAATGCGTTCGATTTCTACTGCAGTAGTTTAGCCCTTCGAAATTCCCTGAACAACCATTTTTCCCGAAATTTAGTCCTTAGTTTAAGTAATAATAGTTATAAGTCATAGTTTTAAGTTTTGTTTATTAAGTTATATGTTTGTATTAAACATTGCAATTAACGCGGCCCTCAAATTAAATCAAATCAAATATGAGAATCATACCCTAAACTCCCAAAAACACTTTGATCAAAAAAACACAGATGGCAATTGAAAGGAATTTTAACGAATCCACTACGTTTAAAATGAATGCCTGCAATAATTTAGCATTCCATATGTCATATAAAATCAATCCCACTAACAACATGTGTAATCCAATTCTCTCCTAATCCGAGATTCGAATTCAATTTCTTGAGTCGCCACCTCTAAATCCAAGATTTCCGCTTGTGGTTCTGCTACTTAGACACTCCGACCGACTGTCTGATTCCATATCAACACTTTCCTATTTGATTAGCAGTATTGATCTTCCGAAATTCCCTTAATCCATCTTCCTTGCAGCCAAACCAGGAAGTAAAGAAAAACAGGGAAAAAAACAAAAACACAAGAAAATCAAAACCCAACAACCCAATATCCGTTTGGAACAAAACACACCAGATACCATCAGAACCAAGAGGTGAGTGTTAAAAAGTTAAAAAAAGGGATGCAACTACATACACTTTGACACGATGGCGACAGCCTAATTAACGTCTTCCGAACCACAAAAAAACCGGAGCAGTCAAGCATGAGATACTAAATTAATTAGAAACAGCTTGCGCCCGCTAGGGGGCGAATTCAATTTGCTTTGCTTGCCAACTAGATAAAATGAAATACTTTTCCGGCCTCCTGCTGTTATATCCTACCGAACATTGTACACAGACCAAACGATCCCAGCACGAGCACTATCACCTCTTCTCGGTTTTCATTTATCCCCAAGCATTCACTTTTGGATTGTATAATACATACATATGTATGTACTCGTAGCTCTTCCAGAAACCTTGCACAACCAATCTTATTATCCTGGCTTTCTAAGTTTTACACCCAAAAGGACCCACAAAAAAACAAAAAAAGGAACACAAAAAGAAAAACAAAAAAAAAAAAACAGAAATCCACCTCGAAGCCTTCGGATGGATAATGGAAGAGAAAGTGAATTAACTTTTGCAATTATTATTGTTGCAGCAGCAGCAGGTCTGAAGTTTAATTAGAAGAGGGTGACGGAGCAAGTTCCGTTTATTGAAACACCTCAAGACACCCCAACCGAGTACTAAGAAATTGGTTTCCTGGTTTTAGAGATCTTGTTTCGTGTCTTGTGTAAAGCCTTAGGGTGTAATCATATTTTCAATGAATTCTACGAGTAGATGTAGTCACTGCATTTTGTGTCTAGAGGGGTTGATTAGTCTTGGTTTTGTTAGTTACCTCTTACATTGACAAGATTGGGTAATAGAATGCAGGGATGTTACAAGGATTTCAATGCTGTAATCGACGAGACGAACATCGTGTTACAGTCCCTTAAGGGTTGGGATTGAACGTGACATTAGATGGAACCTGATAACCATACAAATTGCATAATTTATTGCTGCTGAAAGGCTTAATAAAGCTATGCTACGCAAACATGACCAATAATATAGCCTTGAGCAAAACTATCATTATAGACATGAGGAGACTACTTATTAATAAAAGTGCTAACTCGTGCAGCCCTAGATAAGAAATGAGAAATAAGACATCATACACCAGCTGGTAAATGCTCTGTCCACTGATCAATTTAACTATGTGAATGTAGCTGAACATTCATACCTGCACAAGCACATGCCAGATGAGATATGATATGAATATTTCGATGAAGGGGGTTATTCAAGGATCAGTTGGCGCAGTTCAAGGGCATCACAAGTACGATAACAACTCTAAAACCTGATTCCGAACTCCGGTAATGTGGAGAAGTGTCATCATAGTTAGAAACTATTTGTATCATAGTAGCTTATCTAAAGAGATCTAGCAGTCCCCGGACAGAGAAATATCTACGAGCTATTGAACTGGAGAGTTGTAACATCCAAAACTTCAAAGGAAAAGGACTTCTCCCGCCCAACAGATTAGATTCGCTAATTGAGCTTTCATTCGACCCAAACTGTCAACCATCTAATATTGTACAAAGTCATATCCTTCTAACTGATTACAGTTTGCAGACAGTCGGCACTTTCCAGTTGCTGTTAAGGTCTATTCTGTCTATTTCCACGTCCATTGTATTACAGAAAAGCCAAAAGTCCACCACCATTGGAAAAGGAACACAAAAACTACAATTACGCCTCTCAAAATATATCTGCTACATCACAATATTTATCAACAAAAATATACAAAGATACCAAGCTACTGTCACTGTATCTAGCACAATCGAATAGTGTAATCAAAACCCACGACTGTTTTCATCTGATGACGATGCTCAATCATAACATGAACCCCTCCCGTCTAATTGAGATATCCCGTGAGCACGCCAAATAACAACAACATTTCCATAATTATCTGATTATCAGAGGACATTTCAACTTGTTTTGATCGCAATGTTCACTCATAATTAACGCACGCAATTCATTTGAAATAATTTCCAACAAACCATTGCTATGCTGTGCTGAAGCGGAATTTGTCCACAATCGTTTAAGCCCATTTTCATCACCCCATTCCCATAGTAGAACGCCTTCCATTGCATTAACTCAATCAGAGAGAGATAAATAATTTATCTGTTGGCATACAATGCATTTCCGGATAATATCCTTAGTTGATTGTCATTTTCGCCCTCAACTCCATGACATGTGGATTGCGGGATGTAGGATGTCCTATATACAGAGGCTAGACCACCTTCACCACAATCCCTGCCAGCTGGCCATGTGATTATACCACTCATTAACTTTTCCCAAAAATAAATCTGAAATCCTGCGCAACTAGTGCCAATGTTGCAAAGAATATGTTACTGTGTGGATGCAAACGTGTGGCCATTCTGAATTGAGGCAAGTGAAATGCAATGGTGATGATCCGGCACACACCACCGAAGTAGAATAGTATTTAGAAATTGAACTGAACGTTTTAAATTCATTTGAATGGAAAATAATCAGGAAGTTAAACCAGCTTTAATGGTGCGTGTTGATGTTCGGATAAATTGTTGTGGATCCTGAACTGTACTCGTATCTTCACGGCTAGTTATCCGTTGATGATGCATTTATTGTTACAAAATTGTGTGCGTTAAATGGATATGCGAGTTAAGGACTTAGATAGAAACACACACTTAAGTAGCGAAGAATGGATTTACCTTTCTGTTTTAAGTCTGGAGTAGGCATTAACTAGCTTTAGCAACATGCTTCCAAACTATATCAGACTTACATCTATGTATGTATGGATGTGGTATTCTTTTAAGTCGTCCCTTTGGTATTTATATATTTTGCAATGATCACTTACTTGATCAAGTCACTATTTAGGTCACCACCTCTGAAGAAGGGACCAAATTATTCAATTAATTTACCTCTCAAAACTAATTGGTAAAAGGGAAAAAAAAGTTTGAATAGACTTCATGTTCTTCTCTGCTCGCACAAAATGATTTTTTAAGAACTGTAGGGGCAAAGATAAAAATTAAACCATCCTCCATTTCTAACATTTGCGTAGCCCTTCAGCTATATCCCCAAGACAAATTATTCATTTCGAGCTCTTCTTTTCGAAAACTTTACCACAGAGCTGGTGTCTCTGGATGTTATGAGAAACCCTTAGTTCATGGTGCGCTCTAATAACGTTAACAAATCATTCGAATTTTGAATCGAAATTCGTCGTCAGTTGCGGCTACGTTATGTGCACTAGCTCCAATTCTCGGTCATTATAATCGTCCCAATAAACACACGGTTGAGCGTTAAGTGAAACAATTCGAATCAACTTTTTCACTCGATAATGTTGCCGTACGAAACACCAAAATTGAAGAAAATATTGCGAATCGGTTTATCTCGTACGTCCCTGTGACCCATTTTAAGAAAATGTTTGGCTATGCGTCAGTATAGAACGTATTGGCCCAAAGGTTAGAGCCAAATCACCATCGTGTACGTCGATCTTTCGCTAATTGGACTCTATTGACGAAGTAAGAAGATTGACATTTTCACCGAAAAATAATCCTCACTGACAAGGTACATTGTTCACTTACTAGTTAATAATACGACTAAGAAAATTTGTTAAAAATCCTGTATAGCAAGTGACCAGTGATTTTTAGATTAGATTAATGGCCGTCTCAGTTTCGCTGGCAGTGCTTCAAGCGGTCGGTCCAATTTTCGTTTCGATGACTTGGTCTAATATGTGCGGCGTTATTCCGGCAATAACATGTCTAATGATGATCTCGATCTAGTCAAAAGTGGTTGGCTTGTTAGGGTAGGCTAATGACTTGACGCAGTCCTAGGAAAAATAATCGAGTGGTGGCGAATCACTTTATCACAGCCGAGAATTGATGAACTCTCGCCGTGAGATGACCCAGTCGCCAAATTTCTCCTTCACAATTTCAAGCGATGCGTCGCTTGTATTGGAATATAGCGCCGTCTTGTTGGAAGCACAGCTCGAATATATAGATGTTGTCGAGCTCTGACCATAGAAAGTCGATTAACATCGCTTTATACCTGAAAGCATTGACGGTGACGGTGTCTCCTTCCTCGTACCGAAAGAAATAAGACCCGATTACGCAGCCATGCCATAGATGAAACCAAACAAAACACTACTGCATCGTGCCCGATCCAATAACGGCAATTTTGCTTTTTAACATAGCCGCTGAGCCAAAAATGGGCCTCGTCCGAGAAGATGATTTTTTGTCTATGGTCGTCCGGCTTCAATTCTTGCGTCACCATAATTTTATACGGATGTAGATCCAAATCCAACCGCAAAATAAGCCGGGTTGACTGTCTGGTGATGCTCAATTCAGCTGATCGTCGCCGAATCGACATTTCTGGGTCTTCTTCGATACTGGCTGCTACCTCCACCTCA
Source organism: Volucella bombylans (assembly GCA_949129095.1). NCBI lineage: Eukaryota > Metazoa > Arthropoda > Insecta > Diptera > Syrphidae > Volucella > Volucella bombylans. The sequence goes on along the minus strand of OX422143.1, from coordinate 111,748,989 downwards.
CTTCGGCTGCTGATTTACATAATTATCATCTTAAAATGTACCAGAAGGATTACTCAAAATTTGCTGCCAATTTGTGAGAAATGAAAAAAATGTTTTCACGAAATGTTTGAATTGTTTGAATTGTTGCTCGCAAAACGTCTTGCTCTAAATTGCTGATTTTTCTTTAATGTTGGCTTTCAAGGTTTGTGGATTGTTGTGGTAAACGCGGGATTTTAAAAAGCCCCAAAGGCAGAGATCTGGCAATCTGGTCGGCCAGTTCAAATCGCCAAAACGGGAGATCATACGGCCTGGAAATTGGTGATTCAAAATATACATCGTTGTCCGTGGTGTGTGAATAGTTGCTCCGTCTGCTGGAACCGACAAAGCTCGAGACTTAATTCCGTAACTTACGCAACGTTTAACATCTGCCTGTAGCGTTCGTTCACCGGTTATGGTTACTGTCGTCCCGTCGACGTCTTCAAAAAAATAAAGGCCAATCACTTTTTTACTGCAAATGCCGCGCCAAACCGTCACTTTGAGGGGATAAAATGGCTCTTTGCGCATTTCACGTGGATTTTCCGTGCCCCACAAATAAAAATTTTGTATATTGGCATAAACCACTTAACAGGACATGGGCCTCGTCGATCAATATGATTTTGACGAACGGTTTCCACTTTATAAGGGAGCATCTTCAGGTCTTTCACCAAAATTCAAACGCTGATGACAAATTGAGTGCATTGCTGTCTCGTCGATGTTTGTGGACTCACTCGGACGTCAGTGTTATTCTCGGTTGAACGAGCAATTGGGGGCCGGCTACTTATTGCGACATCTCTAGTGGACCCAATTGCACGAGGCGCTCAACCAAACGCTTAATTTTTCGCGCACATGGTGCAGCACAACGATTAAAGCGACAACGAAATTCACGCTGCGTTAGAACAACATACAGGAAATTGGTCAAATAAGCAGTAAAAATAATTCCACGTACTTCAGGTGGGTATCGCTCCACCGCTTGCTGTCAACTAATTCTCTATCTGTCTACAACATAAACGTCAAAGCACAATTACACTAGACGCCATTTACAAAAATTGTCACGCATTCACATTATAACATTACTTTTGCAGCAACTTGTAGTTGCATAAGTTTGGGCCTCGGCTCTACCTACAAATAGTTATTCTTTTGATGAAACTTTTCATCACTTTTTCGCATAATTGCGGCTGTATATCGCGAATAACTGCAAAGATATTTTCCTTTAGTACATGAATCGTTGGAGGAGCATTGTTGTAGACTTTGGCGTTAGCATAACCCCAAAGGGAAAGATCGCGTTATATCGCACGATATTGGCGTCCAATGGAATTCCACATTTCGAGAAATCAATAGAACGCAATAGAGCCATTGTTTCACAAGCTGTGTGGCATATAGCGCCTTCCTGCTGAAAATAAACGTCGTCCATGCCAATAGCATCAATTTCAGGTAATAATCGTTCGGTAACGGATTCCATTCACTGAAACGGTAACACCAGCATCATTTTCGAAATAATATGGCTCAATGACGCCGCCAGCCCAAACACCGCACCAAAATGTCCTGGCACTTGTTGTGAATGGAGGGGTTCTTCTACTGTTTCTCTTGAGTTTTCAGAGCCCCAGATGTGACAGTTTTGTTTGTTTACATACTCATACTTTGATAAAGCCTCTTTCCAAGATGCGACATTTTTAACACCGTAGAAGTCCAGCAAGGGTGCGCTTCAAAATCTGGTAGGCGGAATTGAAGGCACCCTCAAGAAAAACTAATACGCGTTAGGCGCTTGGACGATGCTCTCGACAGTGCACCTTTTGATAGAATGTGAAACTCGGCCGTACAACATGGCGTAGACATACCACTAGTTTTGTGGATAAAGCCTGATGGCGAAGATCAACAGGGTTATGTTGGTCGACTAACTGCGTAGCGCTCTCTATAGTTCTGATGTCTATGCTTAGGTATATAATAATAATGTAATTGTGCTATCTGTTGGATCATGCCTATCAAATGCCTGCTAAAAAACGCAGGACGCCCCAGACATGATTGACGATAGATAAACTAAAAATGGGCTTTCAATTAACCCTCTCAAATCCGAGGTTGTTCTGAGGTCTAAGGCCGTTTCTCCAATGCAGCTGGATATTTGGGTTTTTCCCGAATGACACGTTGAAAACCTCCAAAGCGATGTCGACCTTCTGGCAGTGCCCTCGGCAAGTCATGAACTTATCACCAAGAAGTGTCCCCTAGAATCTACTCGACTTTGATAAATTATATCCTATGAGTCGGTTGTGAGTGGAGCAAGCTTTCAAGAAAATACTTCACTGCTGTTTTTGCCAGACTCCAAAAAACGGTCTTTACCGGTTGCATGGGGGCTTTACCTATCACTCCTGGCTGTGCTCTAGATGCACTTATGAAGCTTTCTCCACTTGATAGTCATATCATAGGCTGAACTCTCAAAGCCATTCTGTGTTTAAAAAGAATCGGTAACAACAGCTAATCTGCGCTTAGAGCCTTTTGAAATCTCATCATGACTTCTAACCTGGTTCGAGAATGTAAGACTTAACTGCATGCAGTTGAAAGGCTAGACTCACTGAGTTTTTCTTGGGTTCCAACTCACAATTGGATTATGGAGAAAGAAATATCCTGCGTTAGGACTACCTGCGTCCTTTGTTAAGGTTTCCATTGGCAGTTGGGTATCACATGGGCTTAACTGCAGATGGTATGACTATGCAGGTTACCGCCAGGACGAACGAATACTTCCCGGCGTATTTAAGGGGTCAACGACTTTTCTGCTGCGCCTCAGTAGAAAGTGGTAATAGCGACTTTAGTCCGATTTTTAATCCAAACGATTTACTGCCAACGCCAAAAGAAAACAAATTAAATCAATTACCAAACCACTTTATAAATGTTAGCCACGTATCGCCTCCCATCTGTTCGCATCAATCGCAAAACTCGAAGAGACTCCAAAAAAATTCAATGAAAACCAAAACGTCGAAATTATTTACCACTTTGTCGAATTATGCCAGGCATCGTTCTTTACAGGAGGATTAAATTAACCCACCCACACAAAATCTGTTGAATTTCAGTAAGAGCACATCCTTCAAAATAAATTCTGCTTATCAGCGGACTACAACGCACCACAACGTGAGCGGTGAGCCTCGAAAGAAAATTATCAACGTTAAACCCACACAGCACCCACTTGGTTATGGATGTATGTGTGTACACGTATAGGTATACGCATATGCATACATATTTATCCCGATTCGTGCAAGCGTGAGTTGAAAGAATTACCCCGAAATTAAGCAGGATTATAGGCTCCAATTAAACGTCTAGACAAGGAAATACATATTTAAATATTTGAGTAACGAATTAACAGTTAAATTGGGATGGCATTCAGTGTAGAATGATCATGGATACAAATACACACCAATACCTTCATCGAAGACCCTTTCCAAATTAATTACGCAAATAAATTCAAACGAAAATAGCCTAAAAGTTTGCGCAGCATTGGCCGCACAGCGAACCCTTTTATCTATGCTCTCAAGGCTGTGAGACATTAATTAAGAGAAACTACGCGGACCCAAATTAGGTAAAGAGATACAGATATCCGTTTTCGTGTTCATTCCCGTTAACGTTACTTTTCTGTTGCTCCCGAACCCATTGCCATTATGTCGGTTTCATTTCGAAATGCAGTCCTTATCCTTACTTTACAGTTGAATTTCGTTTTCGGCTCGTTTCCTTCCTGAAGGATGAATGAACACGATAATTGAAAGGCAAAGCAAGAGTTGAATAATAAACAGATGGCACTGCCTCTACGAATATGTATAGTTATAGAGAACATCGTTAATTCTAGACTCCAATGTCCAAGTTGAGAACGAAAGCATCATGAGATCCAAATAGAGATTTTCGATTGTGTGGTGTGGTGCTGGAATAAGGTAGGTTTCGTGGAGTAGGTATCCGTATTTGTTTATCCTTAATTAGGTTTCATTTCTCGGAATGTTACGTAAGTATATGAATATACATACTTGCAAACATACAACGTACATACATAACAACAGGAGCATAATTGAAAACTAAAAACAAAGAACGGAGATGAGGAGGACAAAGTTTGGATGCTTATTTTGTTGATATGGTAACAAAAACTGATGAGAAGGACCAAAATTATTTAGTGCTTCCAAGCATTTAATGATAATGCATCAGTTTCTAAGTAAGACTTCCCCATAGACGAAGTTTCATGGTACATGTGGCAGGTCCCTGGGGTTAGGAATTGTGATGCAAAGTCTGCTTAAATCCTTCAAAGTATCGCTTACTGAACGCGAAATGTTTCTTTTGAGGAATTATGGTTTTAGAGCAATTAATTCCTATGTGTCTAATGATAGTCCGTTGCATCATGTTGCATATTGTTCAAGACGTCCGAAATATTGAAATTAAATTAAATCTTGAAAAGGAATCAATTTAATTTTCTCATGCAAGTTGAAACTTCATGTTTCCCGTTTTAAGGTAGAGCTTAATCTGGCATCAAAACTTATTTTGTCTCCTTCAAAATATGGAAACATGGAAAATCCAATCATCAATTTGAGTTTCGGAAATAGGAAAAAGTCACGGGGTGCCATATCTAGACAATACAGTGCGTGCTCAACCATATCAGTAGCGTTTTTGGTCGAAAGATAGTGCATTATAGTGGTGTAAAATCCAAGAGTTGTTCTGATACAATTCCGGTCTTATTCGGCAGATACTCTCACTGTTTACTATAGTGACGATTTTCGAGCACCATTTCCTTCACTAAGCCGATGTTTTCTACAGTATGTATGTCGGCGATTAAACTTGCTCTGAATTCATCCTTCATTGTGCAGCAATCTTAAAAATGTTGAGTCGTTTCCCAGGATACCACCCTCCCAGTCCCAAAGCAATGCCTCTACAGCTCTCACACGTGCTCTAGCTACCGTTTGTTTTTCGACTCCTTGTTACTAGGTTAATAGCCATACTCATCACGAATTTTATCCGATGCACTAAATCCGATTTTCTTTTTGGTCTCATGGCTCCACCACAGCGTTCGTTTGTTTTTGTGTAGCCAGCCTGTTGAAACACAGGGCAGAGACTTTGCGCTACTTTTACATTTCTCTTCGAAGTTATTCTACGAATCGTATCTTATTCACTTAGTTCTTCTTCCTGGTTTTTTTAGCCATTTTCGCAAAGTTAGCGCCCATGTTTAAATTGTGTCAGTTTGTTTTTTTCGACAATGAAAATGAAAAATGAAAAATTCTGTGAGCAAAAGTCAGTGCCGACTTGCTAGTGGTTCTTCTAAGATCATTTTAGAATCTTATAGTCGACGTTTCCCATTATTCAAGCAAAAATAGTAGTCTATTTGAGTTTGGTGACCACCGCTCTAATATGTATGAGTTATAAAATGCCGCTCTTGCTTAATTAATAGCGCCTCGCGATCACAGAAGAAATGCCCGACGAGCTGGTGTATTCATAAAAGCTTATTTTCTTAATCCTGCAATTTCGTACTATTCTACTTTGTATGAATGTATATCCGACTTTTCTTTTGCCCTATTGGTAGGAACCGCATTACGCATGCAGCCTGAATATGACTTTTCCCCACATAGTCACCTTTAACTCCAGCAGGAGCACCAACGGCGGCAATATTCTATAAGCCATTACCGCATGAAGTTTAAATCAATTACCTGCCAAATGGGTATGCTGAAACGGTGGCAGAAGCCCTATTGTCATCATGAATGTACACGTCGGTGTTCTGAGTACTTTACTAAGTATTCAAGGGTGGCAGTTCGAATCTGATTTGTTTAGACAAACTTCTTGGATTCAAATACTTTCAAACTTGTGTATGGCACACGGGTTTGCCTGACGGGTGAATTATTTAGGCCTTAAAATTAAACCCTATCAGTGCATTTTTGGCGGTTCAATACCGAAAGAAACGCATTCAAGAACCTTCGAAGCCGCTTTGTTATAATTATAATTATTAGGCCCGAGACAACCCCGGACAACCTAATTGTGCTTAATACCAGCAAACCCTTAAAAAGTAATAATTTAGCTAAATGCTATGGAGTGTGAGATCGAGAGGCATAAGAAGGATAAAGGGCAGGTTTGAGGGAGAGTTTATTAAGGTGGACGTCAAATATAGGTTAGGTTGAGTTGACTTCGCAAAGCATTCTGGATAAAGGTTCATGATATCCATAATACGTTGAGTTAAGATTTATACGGAAGACAGGAACTGATCTAGAGTTTCATGGGTTCACATTCAAAGAAATGGTTTGCAATGGAGCAGGAGAATCAATGTTACCAATGTCACTAACTTCTCGACGTGTTATAATGCGATGAATAGTTTCAGGCGAGATAGAATGGAAGGTTGAAATTGTCAGCCCAGAGGGATCCCGTAATCGAAGACGTTTTCGGGTTTATGTTAGAGTTTGACACTTTTTGACGTTCAGCTCGAGGCAATTTTTCTGACACCTTGTTTAAGTCTTCTTGCAGCGGAAAACAGTCTGAGGGAGACGAAAATTAAGGATTTTCGTGTAAGTTCGACAACCTGCCATGGCTCAGAATCTTTGCGTATTTTCTCATTTTATTAAAAGCCATCCCTATGCCCAGTGACTCGTAATCTGATTGAAATTGTATAGCCTCCAAAAGATCTCCGTAGATTATTCGGAAGTGCTCTGCTAAAAAGATATGAATTTCCTCCTACATACTCATTTTTCAATGGAACATCCACACATATGTAAATACTTGCTGAGGCAACGTTATTACTCGTATGTTGTGAATGTGAACACCAAAGTGAATATCCCTATGGTGCATGTCTATCACCATGTGCCGCCAGGTGTATAAGTAATTACAGAAATTATTTACCCCAGAGTGTGGTTTATTCCGCCATCGAATTATGAAAATGCAAAATTATGCGCCACCGTCGAGTATTACTTTCACAAGAGGGTAAAGTACACGATTCTTAGCATAATCGTTACCTAGAATGGAACGTACCCCTTTTGATGTCTCTATCTGCTCTGCATTTTACCATGCTGATGGAGGCTATGGAGTTTGCAATCACTTTTGTTATACGAGTATGTCGTGCCCCATCTACTCCTGTCAGTTCCTTGCATGATGAGCACGATGGAATATGGAATTATTCCCGCACTAGGATACCTTGATGACGACGACAACAGTGACTCCTATGGCAAACAACAACAGCGACAACGAAGACGAGATTGACGGTGATGATTCAGAAGATGAGGCAACATGACGACTCTTGATAGAGAAGCCGAATAAATCCTACAACAGTTATACGTATGCATACAGAAAGGACGACATATGATGTTGTAATCCTTGGAACTTGCATAGTCGTCTATACGAGTAACTCAGTTGTGACATATGCAAAACGACCGATGTACTGTATCGGAGTCTTGTGTTATTCAGGACCAGAATACGAATACACCCAGTTTGTGTGACTATTTGCCCTTACGCGGCAGCGTAGGTACATAAATATTCCAACTGTGCCGGAGATTTCTACTTTCACAAGGACAAGGATGAATTTCATTCGCAAGATTGGATCAGGTGAGGGGTTTAACCTCTCTCAAAACTGAAGAATCATAAAGGTAGGACCAGGCGTTACGAAAGCAACTTGTGGTGTTTTCATTAAGCAAGCACTCTACGGTTGCCTTGAGAAAATACAACGAATTGTAGGCGCAGGAAAAAAATAAACCAAAACATCTTGACAGTAGGGGATGTGGAAGTCTTTGAAGGATTCCTACTAGGGTTAAGATACATAGACCTTACCAAGTTGTATATGAGTCAGTAGGCTCTTGCGAAGTTCAGTTTTTTTTTTTTTAAGTTGTCAGGTAGAAGGTAGATTTAGAAGGATTCTTCAAAGAGGAAACATAATAACTACGGACGTTGAACGTAATTGTAGCTAGGCAAGGCTAGAACAAATTCTTTTCTTAGAAATTGCAACCCAGTTCATCGTGTGATTCTATGAAGAAATTTACTTATAAGCTTTAAACAGGTACTCTGGTCTATGTATGAAATGCGTTTGAAAGCCAAGGTGTCGAAGTACTCCTGCTGAAGGCTACATAACCAAGTGAATAAACGTAAAATCTTACTCTGAAGTGCTTTGCTGTAGCCAAGGATTCTGTCAATGATTCATGTTATGAGTAGTAAGATTCAGCAAAGAAACATTAAAGCATTTGATGTAGCCGAAAAGTGGTTTATCTTACTTACTTGCCGCAAAAGTCAAAGATTGGGTGATGATAGCCCAACACATACAGCGCCGCAATGGGACCGACCTTCGTTAAGGTACTTTATAGGAGTCAGGTTCTATTGTTCGTTTGAAGTACACTTTGAATATGCAACTCTTAGAATGATACATTGAAGTGTGTCAACTAAGGTCTGCATCTTCCAAGCGCATGTGGTGGTAATCATCCATAAAATGCATTTATATATACACACACAATAACAGCCTGATTGTTTTCTAAGACTTTGTATAGCATTCCGAATATATACTCGTAGCTTATTACATCCCATACTTTTACCCACATTTTTCGGTCTCCTACTTTAAATGTTTAGTTTTAGAATTGATTTTGGATGCACTTCCCTTTGGTTAATAATATTAAGTAAACATAAGCAATCAGATATCGCTAGTATAATTCAGATGTCTTAGATGAAAGATAGATTCAAAATCCCCTGAAAGCTCGCCAATTAGTAGAGCATGACATTTTGCACTTGCATGTGTAGACTTGATAACGGCGGCGATAATGTCACGAATGTCTCTGCTTTGCAAGGCTGAGGGGCAACAGATTAAGCGAAGTTATATGCTCGACACATTGCTCTTTATGATTCGAAAGTTGTTTGGTATCGGATTCAAAAACACCCAGAGCGAATCCAGGTCTTCTTTAACTCTAAAATTACGTTCACTCTATTCCAACCACGGTCTAATGAACACATACATGCATATAACTTACAGATTTATCATCTGTGGGTTTTAAGAAAATACATTTTTATTTCACTATTCTCTATGAGATCTAACTTAGAACTAACTTAACATTTTCAATTATACCTAACTCGTAGCTTGGTCAGCAACGGATTTTTCCTACAGTTTCAGGTGTCGCACTGGAATTCTGTCTGTGACGTTTCTTGCTGGTGGGAACGATGACGCGAGATACCTGCATGTTCAGGTAAATGCAAATGTTGGATGTTGGCTCGTGGGTATCTTATCACGAGTTGTTTGCATGATGAAATCTTTATGGCTGTTAACTTATACAAGTATGCCCCGCTACTTTAAGCAGTCCATCAGACTACTATCCTGTGGCGAACTTACGGTCATCTCTTCTGCCGATCGATCTGGGGCTTGTTCTCTTTCAAGGTCTTAATCACGGATGCAACTTTTCTATTGCTGTTCTTATATTTGTTGCTTCGAAACCCTCATGTATTTACGTGCAAGGGTTTAAACATCAGTGCTCCTTTCATCTCCTGAACAAACTGAAGAAACGTCAAGGTTTTCCATGAGCAGTTGCATAGACCTGCGGCCCTTTGGCAGTGTAACAGATGTTGCAATGATTTGCTGTCGATCTGTCGTCAGGTGTTTGCTTTAGCTGGTAATCTATTTCCTCTGTCTCAAACTAACATAATTGTCCGCACTGGTTGTTTAAATTTTTGGAATCAAATAGAATCCCAAAGCCTATTCGTGTTGCACTTGGAAATAATTACCATATTAGTTGGGTTCCTTTCCAACTTTCCAATAACCTCAATGTGCTCTATCTCAGTGTGACTTAGATTATACTGTGGCATGTCCGCTGATCAAACAGAGAACATTCGATGATTACAACGAAACTCAAACCTCATAAACCAACTAGAGTACGTAATTGGTAGCAACCAGCAAATGTCTGTAAAATCCGGTCCATTTTCTCATTGTTACAGAGCCTATCATGAGTTGTTGTACCAATACTCTTTTTTTTAACCTTTTACTGTTGCCTGAGCGCGGGCGGAAAGGTAGAAGGAGGAGATAGGAAAATTGTTGGTTTGAAACTCAGATGAGTCCGAATAGGACGGAGAGTTTTTTCTTCACTCAGAGTGATTCGAGGTATAATCACAGTATTTTTTTTCTGTGCTTGAAATTCTACAACAGCCAAATCTACGTGTCAGTGATATGCCTTCACACGCAGAATTTTTCTGTCTGAGTTCCAATTACACAAATGAAAAACTAACTTGCCATGGGCAGGATTCGAACCTAGACCCTCCGAGTGAGAAGCGATTGCTAGTACCACTACACCACGGCCACCCCACTCTAGAACGTAAATGAAGCTCCTCACCAAAACCCATTACATGGAATCCTACCTTTATACCCTCAAATCCTTGATTACTGAACTTGGTATTCCATTTCATCAAAACTCCAACTCCACTGTTGCTTACATATTCTATCAAAGCACCCTTGACGATATTATAAATTTGTTAAAAGACTACAAGGGTAAGTTCTAGAACACACTTTATAATTGCACTTTACATCATATCGGGAACATCATGTACGAGTATGTACATATATTTCAATGTTGCCCTTGTCTCTGGTAGTGCGAGACTAGTTCCTAACAATGACTTGAATAACAACAAAAAGACTGCATAGAATTGCAATTGGCCTTCTTTTCCTCCTTCATCCTTTTATTCTTCCATACAAAACTAAAACTGCAGGATAAAGTCATCCAACTTTAAGGTCTGGTAATTCCAGTTTTTTTTTTTTATTGCACACCAGTTTAGTTGTAGGTAGACCTATTCTCAGAATTACCACCAACAACAAACTGTGTATTACAGGATAAATTTGTAACTAATACCAAGAAAAGAATCCAATTTTTGTACACACAGAGGCATCATAAAACCTGAACGAAGGATAAGGTATCATGGGAGACATAAAGTCTGGGCATCATCGCGTAACATGAACTGTGCTGGGGCATCCGAGTACCCGCCAAAGGAGGAATGGGATATGGTCCTTGAAAGAAGATACTATTCCATGTATGTTGGCATCCGTCGTACTAGTACCAGGCAAAAGTAGGAATTGTATACAGCGCATTCGGAATAGAGGACGACATACATACATACGAGTATGTTATATATGAAAATATGTATGGAAATGGCCAGGACTTTATTACTATTGAATGGGGGCATTGCTTTTGGTCGTCTTTATTCTCATCCACGTCAAGAAAGCCAAAGGACCCATGGAAAAGTGTTACTTTGTATCGATATAACGATGTATTAAGAGAGTTACTGCTCATCGTAATGGGTTGTTGTATCGGTTTTTGTTTTTTTTCTCGTATATCAGAGTGACCGGATGTTGTGCATTAGTATTGTGTTTGGGCATAGAAAGATATGCTTACATAACACAAACACAGAGGCTGCGCTGAAAGGATTCATTCATCTATAATACAAAGGGGTTATGGACTGTTGGGCTTTGGTTGGGGTCGCATCATGCACTTTTATTATTTTAATTTTTTTTCTTTTCTACATAAAAGTTGAATTACTACTCGTATCTTCGTATCCGTAACTACACATTCGTAACCGTCTGCTGTGTATTTTTGTTGTTGTTTTTATTGTTCTATGGAATTTATTTAAAATAAATTCTTCTCGTCATTGATGATACTGTTGATGCTGTTCCTGGTAATCTGCTCTTGCAGCCATGGTCACGATGTGTTTCTGAAAGGAAGGATGAGCAGGACTTTGATGATGATACTTCGGATGAATTGCACCCAGTGAATGGAGCTTATTAAGTACAAAAATAAATGTACAACGTCGATGCGACCTATAGAAACTGTAAATGGCAGTTGCCCTGATAGAGGTGTGTATTCGTATCTATCGTATCGTATCGTGCTGTCAGGATGAAGGGTTTGAGGTGAATTGTGCATTTTACAGAATCAATTCAGATGAAAGCACTGCGTGAAAGAGGCGTTCCTTTATATCTTGATAACCGTAGGTTTTCAGTAGTACTTCCTTAGTGTGTGACAATTAAAATCGACCAGTGACGGTTTGATTAAAATCACACAAAACTGAAAGGCCATCCAAGAGAAACAAGAACCTTAGCAATATAGCCCAGAAGAGGGCCTGCCTTTCCAAAGTACTCATTGCAAAGAAGAAATGCTTCCGCCAAAAGGAATTCATCATTTAAGACTTTTAGTCAGAAAGGACATCGTAGTGAAACTTCTAGGACATAGGAGTATTTTTCTCGTCTTTTCTACAATAAGTCCAACAAATAACCAGACACTTCTGTTGGGGTTTCTATAGCGATAATTTTTGCACAGCAAAACATTGCACATGAGGGAAGCAGGAGAAGTATCTGACCTCTTACAAAATAAAAAATAACAACAAACTATTTATACTGGCTGCGTGATGAAAGAAAAAGGTAGGCATTTACTGATGTCAAACTAATAACTACACGGCTACTACCACGTTATGACTACGCATCGATTGTTTTCATTTTATCTCCAAGTAGTATCCAGCGGGTGCTGCTTACTTTCTACTCGGACTCGACTCAATTTACAACATACCAACGAGTACCAACGAAGGGACGAAAAGAGCAGTGCTATAAATACATCAGCTGAGGAACTTCTGAGATGAATTTTACAGTGATGGGAAAGAGGTGGTGGTTTATAGCCTGGGCCGAACGATAGTATACGCATCCCAAAAGTTGGTTACTTACATTGGTTTAAGATCAACCATCGTCTTAAGAGTTTCTATATGGGAACTAGCCCTCCAGATTGAGGGTTGCGGTATCGAAGTATCACGAATGGTTAGAAGACAGATGCAAGGCTCCAATATAGATGGATCCTTCCTTTTTAGACCGCGATTCGAAACGTCCACGGACTGTAGACTAGGAACAAACACAAGCAACACAAACACCCAAGGTGCAACTCAAATATTTGAGAAATAGGACCGCGATGAATGATATACTATATGTTCGAAAAAGTATTTAAAAATTGCCACATCAAACGTGTGATACCCAGTTGTTGAACTTGTCTTTATTCTTTCAAGTCGTTCAAGTTGACCAGAAACAGGTGATTTGTCTACACCAGCTGCAACGTTCGCCAACGCTTGATTGCGAGTATTCAATTCTTCGCAGATTTGCTTCAGTCAACCTTTCAAGTGGTCCTCGTCAACGCAAGTATAGACAACTTTTTTATTTAAATAAAACACAAACCATTTGAGATATTTCAAAAACTTTATTACAAAAAGTACAATCAAAACATTTATGCATGGAACTCGACTTCGTTCATATGGCCTCCGCGGGCACGTTTGCAGCGGTCGATTCGTTAGACCCAATTTTCAACGACTCGGACACACATTTCGGCCAAAACGGCCGCTATTTCGCGTTCAATGTTGGATCTGAGCTCTTCCAACGTCGTCGGCGTGTTGGCATAAACCAATGACTTAACGTAGCCCCACAGAAAATAGTCAAGCGGCGTTAAATCCCACGAACGAGGCGGCCAATCGACTGGCCCATTTCTTGAGGTAACACGCTCACCATATTTACTCTTCAATAAATCGATTGTAGCGCGTGCTGTGTGGCTTGTGGCATCATCCTGTTGAAACCACATGTCGTCCAAGTCCATATCTTCCAATTCGGGCCAAAAATAATCGGTGATCATGGCGCGATAACGCTGACCATTCACAGTAACGTGACGATCGTTATCGTCGACGAAAAAATATGGCCCAATAACGCCGCCGGCACCAAACAGTTATTTTTTTTGGATGAAGTGGTTGTTCATGAAGCACATGTGGATTTTCACCCGACCAATAACGCATATTTTGCTTATTGACGAACCAATTGAGCCAAAAATGAGCTTCGTCACTGAAGATGATTTTGCGATGAAATTCATAATCTTGGCGCATCTTCTCCAGAACCCAATCGGAGAACGTACGTCGCTTCAAATGGTCCATCGGCTTCAATTCTTGAGTCAGCTTGATCTTGTATGGGTGTAAACCAAGATCCTTACGCAAAATATGCCATAATGTGGTCTGAGCGATGCTCAATTCTGGAGAACGCCATGGAATTGACTGATTTGGATCATTTACTACGGACGCCTGAACGGCAGCGATATTTTCGACACTTCGACCAAGCCGTTGTCTCACTGACACGGTAACATCATACAACGAATATGTAGACTCAATTTTTTGCACTAAACTTGTTATTGCCTGTTATTAGGGCGAGAATTACGAACGAAAATTGGAGTTAACGCTCTTAAAGTTGCAGTCACCGACTCCGAATTTCGGTAGAAGATTTTTATAATTTGCAGACTTTGCTCGTTCGTGTACTTTACCATGACGAAAATGTTGAGTTTACTGAATAAATTGACAGTGACAGTTTAATGATTAGTGAAATAGTGCATTCACAAATTAAATTCAAAGTTGTGAAGTCCCTATTGGAAAACACTTTCTATTGACAACGGAGCTGTTAAGATCCGTAAGATAAAATCAATGGGGATATCAGATCCAGTTTTGGCATTAACTTCATTTGAGAGGATTTTTAAAGATTTTTCGGTATGTAGCCAGAATCTCGTAATAGATATGATGAGAGACAAGTTTTTAGCGAGCCAGCTATGGCACGCAATCCGCAGCAGTGGGCTACCACTGAATAATCTGGCTCCATAGTTTAAAGTTTGTGGCAATGGTGCTTAAAAATGTAGGCATGAAGACAAAAGCGCATTCTGTCGGTCTAATGAGCCACGCTGTAAGCATTTAGAATTAGAAATAAAAGGACTGAATAGTCTGCTATTGGCTTAGCAGTTAGCATACGCTAAAGATCTTACATTGGCTCCATAAGAAGTAATCGGGTGGCGTAAAATCGCACGATTCCAGAATCTACTTTTGCAGCTTCGTTTCACGAAATCTCCTTCTGGGCAAGTTAAGATTTCAACAAATCGACGGTTTGGGTTGCTGTATCTCGCACAACGGCATTCAGTTCAAACCACATCTCAATGAATCAATCAATGTTATCCGTATCTTGAAAGATTTAAAAAAAAAATACTACTTACATTGCTGCCTGGAACACAAATTTCAATGAGTTGATGGTTTATCAGCATTTCCATGACTTTAGAAATGGTTTTTCCAACTACACCAGAAGAGTGTTGGGATTGCTGAAAAGGCTTCCGCGGTGGTGTCGCCATCTTGAAAGAATACATCTTCAGAAGAAGTGGAATATTGAGGTCTTTAATATGTTCAAAGCCTAGGCATCCCTAGATGTGGTGCACCTTCCTCTCTTTATGTGGTCTGATTCATCTAGAGATTAAAGGCAGGATCATCCGCTTCTCCAACGGTGTTTAGTATTTGAGTTTCGTACCGGATAACAAACTTCTACGGACAAAACATGTCACGTCAAATACCTCCGAGGCGTTGTTGCCCATCTGCCAGTGTACAAGGCTTTCCACTGAGGCTTACCACTAAAGAAGATCCCTGGATCTACGCCGGTATTATAAGGCCAATTATATCCTATGCGTGGGCTGTCTGGTGGGAAAAATTTCCACGAAAATATGTCGCCCCCGCTTTTATCACACTCCAATCGCGCTTCCCTTGATATCATGGTCCGTATTCAAATGCCATTTTCTGCTTTAAAAAAAGTTGTCTTTAGGACAACACCACTTGAAATTTGACGACATCGCACGCCGATTGCCTTGTGACTCGGGTTTTATGGACATGCAATGATTCAATGGCCCCAGAAATTCTATTGCTGCGAATATACGAAATTGACTTCCCATCCAGATTGTAGTTGGATCTTCACAGATGGCTACAAAGCCGGTCTAGAGTGCGGCGCTGATATTTTTCGGAGGACGACAGTATAAGATTTCACTTCTCATTAGGAAAACTTGGATTTGACTTACAATAGAAGATATAATAGTGGGTGAAGTATCTGCATCAGCCATGTTCCACTGAAAGGTTTACTGAGTCCTTCCGTGACTTCGAAGCTAGTTCATGAGTACAAGGCTTCTCTGAACGCACTCAGAAGGGTGAATTTAGAGTCTTGTTCAGTCCCAGAATACGATTCGATAACCGCAAAAAAATGCCGATCAATTTGCTAGGCAAGGTTCAGAAGCGAGTTACTCAAGAGGAGAGCTGGCGTTAGGACTGCTTTCCTCCTCGGTTAAGGCTTCCATTGACAGTTGGGTTTCATATGAGCATACCTGCATATGGCATGCCGGCAGACCAAACAAGTGCTTTCCGATACCTTTAAGAGCTGATCTACTGTCATGCATCGCATTAGTATGAGAGACTTTAGATTGGTTACTGGCTTCCTAACTGGGAACTACGTTTCTTCTAAGCACCTAGGTATGTTAGGCATTTATGAGACAACAACCTGTAACGCTTGATGTGAGATTTATGACACGACGGAGCACTATCTATGTGAGTGTATTACCTACGCAGGTTGCAGGTATTCACTAATCGTCTTTCTATGAAAAAAGAAAGAGTGCAATGGACTATTCCTTGTCTCAGTGGTCTGTTTCAACAGAAAATAGAGATACTTAAGCACCATTTCTACTACACAAGAGTTGAAAAGGATACGTCCCATGAAGGATTCGACACGCTCTGGTGTAAACAAAGGAAGTAAACAGCATGCAAGTTGGTGGTGTCCAAGAAACTGATAGCTAGAATGTCACAATAAATAAGCATTAGGATGGAATATGAATCAAGATTCCTAATTTTTTTGAAGGACGACCAGAAATTTCTACTACCCTTAGGACAATGAAGTGTTTCTGAAACACTATAACTGAAATGAGAATCTTTCCTACTGCCCGGAGGGATATTGAATGGGAGCCCTCTTCACAACCAAAATTCGCCAGTAACTACTTAATAATGTTTTTTCTTCCTTTGTTCAGTAAAAACAAATTAATTCAACCTGTACTCATGAGTATATGTACAGAAATATAAATCGAACTTCCAGGGATAACCAAGGAGCATTCAAATTGATGAAACTTGAAATCAAAATAAAATTTTACACAAAAGTGGAATATTGTTTCAGAGTCTCTTTTTAAAGAACGAGATTCTTCCACAATTATTATTGTTGTGGCTTTTGTTTCGGTTGAATTCAAAAAAGGGAATTGAGTGGGTGGAAGAATATCAAAAGAGAACCAGAAGACTGATTTCATAAATAATTTAAAATAAAGCAAAAGGGTCACTTTCGTATGGCCGGTAGACTTGAGGTTATTCTGAAAAAGTTTGAAACTTAGTTGCGATTCCATTTCATGATTGGATAGGGCATCAATAACACCACAACCACAATCTTTCTTAGAGCTCACCAGTCATATTAAATGGGATCGATATTTAGCCATCAGCAGAAAGCCTATGAAGCTTCCGCTATAGTCCTTAAGACATTATTCTTAGCATTCATGTAAGATTAATAAATAATAATAAATAAATAAAATAATTTCCTTAACCATCCTGTGCCAAAGTTGCCTCTACTACCTCTTTTTTCTGATTAAATATGGTATTCTTCGTGACGGTATTGCCTTTTATGTTAGTTTTAGATCCGCTGTGTGAGGGGAATCGAAATACGGTTAGTAATTATACGCATTTATTACGAAGGAGTACTACTGGTCGTGACTTTATATGTGTCATCATCATATAATAAAACTGATTCCATATTGAAAAATGTGGAAATGTTCCTGTTCTTCGACAACATACCGCACACAATTTTTGCTTTCCCGATTCTAGTGCACACATGAACCAAAGCCATACGGCCTAGATAAAAGGCATTATGACCGCTACCGAACGTCTGGTCAGAAAAAGTAAGTTGAGCCTAAGTTGAGTGAGTTTCCTTTGCTTTATTGGTGTTCAGTACTACTCTGCTCGTCTCTACATCCAATTTCCAAGAGTCTTCTGGTGTAGGTCCATAATTTGTTGTTGTGGCAACCATGTCACCAAAGTAGCTTTGATTACTTACTTAGATGGGGTACAGTCCGGAGTGTACCAGAGCCTCAGGTAACAGGTGAAGTAGTCTTTCGACACTTCCCTACAGTTGCAGACACGTTTTCTGAGGGGGGACGACCGCGATGTCCCTCTAGGTTGCAGTCGAAAATTTTCCAAGCCGGTACGTTGTTACCCATGCGTTTAAAGCGACCTGACCATTCAACTTAATACTTCTTTTTTTACTGATAACTGCCTGCTTCTGAATATTTTTTCATCTATAACTTCTGTAATTTTAAGATATTGTTAACTTTTAATTTGTCTAAAATTAAAACATTGTCACCCCACAATAATTAAAACTATTAAAGTATTTCTTCTTGAAGTGGCATTTAACCCAATTTATTGCTATAATTAGCAAAATACACATGTCACTAGCTATTTTCTTAAATATCTTTATTTTCTTTACGTTCTTTAACTAAACTTAAGGAAAACTTTATTGTTGTTAAGAATATAATGAAATAATAAAAAAAAAAATTAAAAACCGAAATAATTTCACGGAACAAAGGTATAAAAGTTCAAATACGAGGCGAAACTCGTCAAATAAACGAAAAAAAAAATTATTTTGATAGGGATGGGAAACTGACGTTTGATTCAGCAAGTACTTGCGGATGACACAAATGAACTGGCAGCTCACAATATCAGTGGTACTAATGGTGAAACCACATGTGATGGAAGCAGTAGTAGTTCTCAAGCTGTCGAAGATGTTTACACGAGTCTCTTTTAGTTGTAATGCAGTCTGCTATAATTCAATCTCTTTAAATTATCATAATGTTAAAATAAATAAATAAATAAATAAAGTACAAAATCCTTTCTAATAATGTATCAGGATTAAATAATAAGAGTATTTTTGTGGATTTTTATAAATTTATTAATCAATTTGAATTTGTTTTTCTGTATGAAACTTTTTTACAAGGAAATAGCTCCATCCCATTTGAAAATAGATTTATTAACTTTGAATTTAAATGGATACCAGCTATTAGAATACAGTCAAGAGGAAGAGCCAGTAGAGGATGTTTTCTTTTGGGTATAAGAAGGATATCCCAGGTATCAGGTGTAAATTTCGAGTATTTGAACAAGTTACATACTCCCAACGTATAGGGTTTTTCAATAAGGACTTGACAACTTTTTTTTAAATAAAACGCAAACCATTTGAGATATTTCAAAAACTTTATTATCGGCTTGAAGTACAATCAAATCATTTATGAATGGAACTCAACGCGGGCACGTTTGCAGGGGTCGATTCGTTGGACCCAATTTTCAACGACTCTCCCACACATTTCGGCCGTTATTTCGCATTCAATGTTGGCTCTGAGCTCTTTCAACGTCGTCGGCGTGTTGGCATAAACCAATGACTTAATGTATCCCCATAGAAAATAGTCAAGCGGCGTTAAATCGCACGAACGAGGCGGCGAATCGACTGGCCCATTTCTTGAGATAACACGCTCACCATACTTACTCTTCAATAAATCGATTGTAGCGTGTGCTGTGTGGCTTGTGGCATCATCCTGTTGAAATCACATGTCGTTCAAGTCCATATCTTCCCATTCGGGCTAAAAATAATCGGTGATCATGGCGCGATAACGCTGACCATTCACAGTAACGTGACGATCATTATCGTCGACGAAAAAATATGGCCCAATAACGCCGCCGGCATGCAAACCGCACCAAACAGTTCTTTTTTGTGGATGAAGTGGTAATTCATGAAGCACATTTGGATTTTCACCCGACTAATAACGCATATTTTGCATATTGACGAACCCATTGAGCCAAAAATGAGCTTCGTCACTGAAGATGATTTTGCAATGAAATTCATCATCTTGGCGCATCTTCTCCAAAACCCAATCGGAGAACGTACGTCGCTTCAAATGGTCCATCGGCTTCAATTCTTGAGTCAGCTTGATCTTGTATAGGTGTAAATCAAGATCCTTACGCAAAATACGCCATAATGTGGTCTGAGCGATGCCCAATTCTTGAGAACGCCGTGGAATTGACTGATTTAGATCGTTTGCTACGGACGCCCGAACGGCAGCGATATTTTCAACACTTCGACCAACCCGTTGTCTCACTGACACGGCAACATCACACAACGAATATGTAGACTCAAATTTTTGCACTAAACTTGTTATTGTCTGTCTACTAGGGCGACCGAAAATTGGAGTTAACGCTCTTAAAGTTGCAGTCACCGACTCCGAATTTCGGTAGAAGATTTTTATAATTTGCAGACGTTGCTCGTTCGTGTACTTTACCATGATGAAAATGCTGAGTTTACTGAATAAATTGACAGTGACAGTTTGATGATTAGTGAAAGAGTGCGTTCACAAATTAAATTCAAAGTTGTCAAGTCCCTATTGGAAAACGCTGTACATTAACTGTAATCATTGGGGCGGTGTTTTCCAAATATTTGCAGAATTTATAGCACGAGAAAGGAGCAGTAATTAAATGGTGGTTGGTGACCTGAATGGATGAATTGGAAATGAAGCTGGAAATGAAAATTTAGAAGTTGAAACTCAACGAAAATCGGAAGACACCGTCCTTAATGCAAGAGGGATAAAGTTAATAGATTTTTCTAATTCTTATGGGTTAAGAACCCAAAATGGAACTAGCTTGTCAGACATGGGTGGTAAAAGATTATAGTCTCGTTGGTGGAAAATGGAATGATCGCATTGTCGATTTCCAAGTTGAACATGTGCCGTTTTCGGACCACCTTTCTATAGTTGTGCTAAAAGTCACTGATGGCGTTGGAACAGGAAGAAAGCACGCCTTTGATGCTATTGCCTGGACTTAAATGGAATACGGTGAAGGCAAGAAGCTGGAAATATCTCCTCGAGGCCAAGAAGAAGCCATCAAAGCATCTTATCCAATGTCTTCCTCAAGGAACGCCAGGAAAGGCTGTACGGCTCATTGACTTGACCTCGAAAAAGCCAGGCAGTTATCGTTTGCTTGGTTAAGAGCATATCGTATTTCAAACGAGGGTTATTTAAAATTGTTTTGAAAAGTATTGCGGATTCATTTCTCAGCAAAAAGAAGAAGCTACATGCGTTTTTCGTGGACTTCAAGACTTCATTTAATGCGGTTGATAGACACGCTCTATTCTACAAGGTCTATAACATTGGTATGTCATGCATTGGCAGAGTCATGCAAAACTTATATATTGACACATGGGCGGCACTTTGGAATGGTGAAGAGAGGTATGATTGATTTAAAACTAAATCAGGCGTCAGACAAGGTTGTGCTATGAGCCCAAGCTTGTTTGCTTTGTTCATTGATGATCTCGTAAGCTGTTTACCATGTGGCATCGAATACGCGGGTCATATAATCAAGGCACTGCTATTCGCAAACGACATCGTGCTCTTGGCGCTAATGATCAACCGGCTTTCTCAATATTGTCAGCTTTGGAATCTGGTAGTGAATTTGGGAAAATCAAAAATTACGATTTTTAAGAACGGGGGAGGCAAAAAAAGGGTATTTTAATTTTAATGGTGAGTCCGTAGCAATTTTTGAGGAATTTACATATCTCGGAGTTTATATCACAAAAAGTTTAAGTATGGAGAAGCATCTGAAGGAGAAGCTGACAACGGCTAAGAGCGCAATCAGTGCATCGAGGAGTAGAAGCTTTTGTAATAAAAGTATTGCACACAGTAGCAAATTTCGGGTTTTTGAGGCGGTATTGGTATCAATTTTATTTTACGCAGCACAAATATGGAGAGTGAAGCAATATGAAAAATGTAGAGAAGCTCCTCCGCTACTACATACTCGTAAAGCGAATTTTTCGACTACCATCAAATATGCCAAATTATATGATAATGCTGGTAACTGGATTGTCACCTCTCTTTATTCGTACCCTTAAAATGCAAATTGATTACGTGCTTTAAGATTATGATCTAGCGGCATGAATTTAAATCTAGATCGTTTCGACTGTGTGCGCTTGGAAGACTTTACTATATAAGCTTATTTCATCAGTAGATTTGAAGTGCAGAGAGAGATTTCTGAGCAACTCCAACGAATCGCTCCACAGAGCAATATATTCTCAACTTAATCACAATTTGAAAGAAAGGAATTAGTTTCGAGATGAAAATAGCATCGATGAAATAGCAATGATGGACAGGCTACGGAGAGAGCTAATATACCTAAACTTTATTCCTCACAGAGAAGATTTACCCATCTTGTGCTCTTTGTGTAACTTGGGTGAAAGAGAAGATATTATCCACTTCATGGGGAAATGAGAAAAGAAACCTTTGGGATCCAGATTTTTTATGGAAAACGAAGTTATATCTCTGCTAAACAAAATCGAATTTAAGAAACTATACCAATACTGCAATCTGGCACTAACCTATAGGGACCGTATAACTAGCGAAAGTTTTTAAATTTCAAGAATCCTGTTTTATTAAGTTTATTTTATAATTTTGTATTTTTGTATATTTTGTATATTTTGTATATTTTGTATATTAAATTTTCAAAGTATTATATGCGAACAAAAATTATGTTTTGTCAACTAGGCAGACGGCAGGAAAACCAAGCTTTTTTGATTTTTAATTTTTGATTTAACTATTGCATGTTATTGCATTTGATGATTACAAAATAAATATATAATATAAATCTATAGTGCAAGTTCCTGCGAAGGAAACTCCCCAGCTTCGAATATGTAGGAGGGGCTAGAATGAGATTATCGCTTAAACACCATCTGTCATCGAATTTGGCTGCTTTATGGCAAGTCCTCCAGGCTTTCGCACTGAGGGGTGCCCGACGTGGGATAATTATTTTTCCAAAACAATATATAGTATGTTAAATTGTTCCCTGATACAACTTTTTAAAGCCGTCGCGACATTTAATTCATTTCAATCACTTACGCATAACACAGCTAATTAAATGCATTTGAATTCCGTATCTAATTAAGTAGGCCGCAGATCTGCGCAAAAAGTAATTAGAATAAATCACATAATTTGCATTTGCGAGTTACTCCATGCAGATATCACTTAACTCAATTCGAGATGCATAAATCATACCGAACATTGACATCCGAATCGTTGAACCATCCAACCAACGCCACTGCTAATATTCACTTCACTTCAATTTGTCATCAACTTTCAGATGCCAATTGAAAGATTGATTTTCATTCTTCCTCATTCTTCAATGGGGCCGTACATTGGTACATAACTAATGAAACTCCTATTATACGTCATTTTCAACTCACATCCATACTAAGCAGTAGATGTTCAATAAGTTTTTCTTAAAATATCCGTACATTCACCATCTGCAGTTTTCTTTTTTCTTTTTAAGTTAAAGTTACTTAAAGGGTTTAGGTTACCCTTTTATATTCTACACACATCAGTATCTGTGAGATATTTACGTAACAAACCTTGGGAAGGTATAATAGTGTCGTTGCCGTTTCTGCTTTGGTCCCTAATCGTTTACCCTTATATGCTTTCTCTCATTTACGTACGTCTAATTCCCTGCTTTTGTGGTCGATTTATTGTTAGAGCAATTAAGAGACCGGCAATTACCACTATTCCCATGCCAAAGGCAACACACTTAGCTAGAGTAAAGAGGCTGCTTTATTTATACTCCAACTTCAGGCTACCTACCGAACCTAAGAATTGAAATGGGGTAAGCTAACGTACTTATACGAGTACAAACGACGTTGACACAATAAGTTGGTAGGTGCTTTCCTTTGGTTTCCCTTTTTCACTATTCAGTACCTCAAGACCAGGACTGAGGATTAGAATGAGGATAGGACTAGAACTGGGACTAAGACCATTTACCATTCACCCCTATTTATAGGGAGAATCTTAAGTTTGTTCACTTGTCTGTGAGTTTAACAGACTTTTCTCTGCGCAAAAAAAAAGTAATAATAATAATAAAAAAATAAGATCCGAATGTCTGTGTTTATGTTTGTGCTGTGTACCTGGAAGGGGGACCACCACCCTTATTTATTTAGACAAAAGCGCTGCTCCATCTTGCGCAATGCCCTCTAGAAACAGAAACGTCTTTATTTAGAAATACGAATACGAGTACTAGGTTGGGTACTCGTATAGTGAAATGCGGTGTATGTTCTTCGACTGTGGATAAACGCATACATATCTAAATTCTCTGTCAAGGAAGTAGTATGCTATTTAAGTTTCAAATTAAATTAAACAAATTAGGGAAAGAAAACCTTGACACAGGGCGAAACCTCACCTCGCTCTACGAGTTTAGAACGAAATGTGATAATTGCAAAACAACTATGGGGGGCATCGTTAATGCTTGAGAGCACCAGAGAGAATTGTATTACGAGTATGTATCTAGAATGTCATCTTACCACATCACAATAAGAAATTGAACGTTGTATAGAATTCGGCGGTTGGCTTACCTGAAACGAAAAAGAAAAGAGAAAATTATTAAATTTAATAAAGGATTTTGAAAATAGAAAAATCAATAACTTAAAGGCTCTGAAGAAATATTATGGAATATTTTGGCAGCCGTCGGGCGTCGCGTCCGTATAGGACCTCAAGAACATTCAAAGAGTATAAGGCTTAAGTAAAACAACTGATGCACGCAGGAAAGAAAAAATCCAAATCCAAAATAAACACCTCCATTCGTCACAGTTTTTAGGAGTTTGACCTCTCCATAGCTACACTGCACCGAATTGTGATGAAAGATTTGACTCTCCATGCGTAAAGGGTTCAATTAACGCAAGTACTGAAGGCGGCCGACAACCAACAACACCGTACGTTCTCGGATATGGTCCTGGAAAATATGTATGTTGACATTGATTTTTGCAAGAATATAGTGTTTTCGTGTGAGGCCCATTTCCAGATTGTCACATTCCATGTAGCCGCTATGTTAGTAAGCAAATTACCGGAGGTGTCATAGGGCCGTACTTTTTTGAAAATGAGACCGCAGAAGCCATTACGGTCAATGGAGCGCCCTAACGAAACATAATAAACAAGTTTTTATAGCCGGAGCTCGAGAATATGGATACGGAGGACATCTACTTTCCACAGGATGCTACGTGTGATACAAGTTGCGAAACAATCAAAACCCATCGTCAAATCTCTTTATTTGAGGCTATGTTAAAACCAAGAACTACGCTAACTACGGTCAATTCTGAAAACGAACAATGAAGCTGCCATCGCCGAGATAGAGCCCCAATTATGTGAAACAGTGACTGAAAATTTCGAGAAAAGGATGAGACGGTCATTTGGAAGATACTGCGTTCCATAAATAATCTCCATATGCAATAAAGGATTCAGAGATATCTTAGGAACTATTCGTTTTATTCAAAAACCAAATGCTGCACGTCTTGTGTGATTCGTAACTGTGAATTGATAAACTTGTCAAACCATAAGACTCTTTACATGTTCGTCTACTTTCGTATTATCGATGTCGTGATAATAGAGGTTAGGACCTGTAACTCAGAAACGTAAAGACTTCGCTAATGGGTCTAGTGTCGAACAACTGGCAGACAGGGTCTGTTGGTTACAACTAAAATAATAACCGTCAGATACATTAATATGGAGTTGGCAATTGATCCTTTTTCCGGCGATGGAAGACGAAAATCTTCTATAGACGGTGTGAGATTTTTACACCTTCCTTCGAAATCAATGTGTTTGTTCGACTATCAAGCAATTTTTCTATCATGAAATAAACTAGTTTGGGGAGTGACTTCCAAATGAATATTCCTGCATGTTCCGCTGTTTATCTGGCTCGAAAATGTTGGTCCTTTGAAGACGTCGTAATAGATTTCTTTTATCCAAAATCTGTAAGACTGTATGAGGTATGCATTTAGTCGACTTGTTTGCACTTTCTCGCAAAGTTTTTTTTATTTCTTCTTCAACTGTAGGAATTTCTGTCCATTCTGTCCAGGTTTCTGTCCATCTCGTCATATCTTAGTGTATGTACAACTGTTCTTAGCACTTTATTTTCAAAAGTTTGTAAAATACTGGCATTCGTTTTCTTGGTACAACCCCAGAGTTGTATACTGTAGGTCCACACGGACTTCAGCACTTGCCTACTATATAAGAGCAGTCTGTTCTCGACTTCGATTTTAACTTCGCGTCAATTGACATTCCCAGTTATTTAGCGTCGTATGCGAACGGAATATAGACCGAGTCGATGAGGATAAGCAACATTGGATATATTGCGAGTTTATAGAAAATATAGAAGTGGACCGAGAATACTTCCTTGCGGTATGCCGGTAAAATTTGCTCGAACTGCGAGAACTTATTTCCGTGCATGACATGGAAAAGTCTATTCTCGAGAAACGTTGTCAGCATATTATGTAGGGGTAATGGTAAGACCTTTTGCATTTTGAATTAAAAGCCTTCAAAGACTTTCGAAATATCAAGTAATACGCTTGGGCAAATGTTTCTATTTTCAACGGATTTCTCATTTACATGTCAGGGATAAGTTAATAGTAACCGGCAATATACATATGCTTAAATGGTGTCCTGCCAAAACTGTTGGACAGAATGGGGAGAAGTGAAACCGGCCTAACATATTAGTCTTCTTGTCACTTGGTGGCTCTCTTGATTTTGGTGCCATTATGACTACGGCAACTTTCCATCGTTTATTAGGTAGTAACTTAGAAACTTACAAAACGTAACTAGTAAACTAATAAGCAAAACTTTTTGAATATATGTTGGGTACGGTTCTAATTATGTACATCAAGAACTTGAAATTCTTTAAAGCAATATTAGCAATTCAATGTTAATATGAGAAATTTGATCAATATTGGACAATACTTTCTTGAAGTGTAAATCAGCAAATTGTCCAACAGCAATGAACTATTCATCCATTATAACATGCCAATGCACTTACACGGTTTTCCAGAAAAACTGTATGACGAACTCGGCACCTGCATACCAAAATGTCGTATGGTAAATGTGGCATTAACACCAAACTTCACTTTGATTGCCCAATAGACGAGATGCAAAATGACTATCACTTTGTTAAGATACTGCTAAATTGGACCTAAAAATATGAATGGAAGCACTTATTGAGCACTTGATGTTTTCTTATAGCATGTGCAATTCCGTTAGAAGATTGTGGTCACAACTCGTATGTAACAACAAAGACGACAAAGAGGGGTGACTATATGTTATGATTAATGTTGGCCAATTCGCTTCAGTTTCTGGTATCTGCGCCAAGGCGGATAGTTAATTCTCTCAAGGCCAAACTTCTAATTCGCAAGGGATTCGTATGGATCGACTTAACTTATGATAAAAGCCATCACGACTCCAGTCCCAAATGAAGAAAAATATCTGGCAGTCATCCTGGATAGTAAACTTCACCACTCACTGCACGTAGAGTTGAAAAGGGTCAAAACGGCTGAGGTTGAAGCCTGGGCATATTGTAAATTTGCACAGTAATGCACAGTAATACTATGGCTGTTTTTCTTGTTTTTTTTCAACATTCGTACGTTGCTTCTTCTATTGCTAAACTTTTAGACCAGTTTACGTTTACTTGGGCTTCTATGTGACACTTTTCCCAGCTTGCCTTACTCTGCATCTACATTAGTACCACATATTATATTTGACGTCATCTCATGCTTTAAATTAGTTAGTATTTGCAGCAGCATTTTAGCATCCTTTCAGAAAAAATTAAATGTGAAGCAGAGCTTACAGATATGGTATACCTTCAGACGCAACGAAGCTTTAATTTTATATACGAAATAGATACATAACTACGATATCGACTCTCCGCTAAGTCTGAGCTAAATTCCAGGAACGAGAAGCAAAGGAAGGGCTCTAGAACAAGCCTGGGAATAAAAGTTGGTTCAGTCCTATGGAACAATAACATCAGACAATCTCTACACTTCTAATTAGATAAAATTATATGTCTGTTTTCCTTCTTAATAAGTTGTCTCCGACCACCAGGCTACACTGGTATCCTAGAAGTTACAATGTCCAATGGACATGATAAACAAGATTAAGAGAAAGATTTTGGCAATTAACTTCTTTTCGAATTAAAATTTAATTTTATTAAGAGCAACAATTTACAAGTTATATTACTTTTGCTGCAAAGCCAGAGTGGATTTTTGCACTTTTATATTTTTGAGTTCTACATAAGTACATTATTTTTGCTTGAATTTTATTCGTTAAAACAGTGAAATTAAAAACATTTTCATTGGCATGGCATGGCATTACTATTAAGGTACATTTATTTGCTCTTTTTCAAAAATATTAGCTTAGGTAGATCTATAAAAATATGTTGGCATTTCATTGAATCTAGCTGGAACTGCTACTGCATATCGTTTACGGCCGTAGTCATTCCAGAATATCGGGACCATACTCGTATATACTCGTATGTTTTGTAAATGTCTTCTCGTATTTTTGTAATTGTTAATTGTTGAGTTGGTATCTTGTATGTGTTGTCGTCTTTGAAAGTTGCAAGTACCTCTTGTTTATACGTTGTTACCTTCTTGATGTTGCGATCATATCACCATTTTCTGTATACAATACTTCTATGTATCGTACTAAGTTTTCGGAGATGCGGTGCATTGCCCCAGACCATCGTACCTCAGATGTGACTCTACCAAGCTGAAGTAACACTGCCGAAGAACACCTTGATGACAGCTACGGCTCAGGTGGAATAGCGTAGGCGGAATACCGAAGTTTTTTCGTCAGCTGGGCAATATGGTAGCTCCACTTAAATTTGTAATTTACTACGACTTCTAAATATCTGTACTTTGACACATTCTCGAGAACAGTTGAGCATTCGTTATATTCTTGAAATAACATGAGGTTTTGGATCATATGTAGGCATTCTAAGTCATGAGCAGATGTGCATCAGTTTGATTTTTTTTAGCTTTAATAATAAGACCATTATCATTACACCATGAAATGAATATATTTACTTCGTTCTGCATGAATTTTTCAGCAGCTGAAACGTCTTGTTATTTATCAAAATCGCAGTATCCTGTGCGTAGGCAAACACAGTGTTTTCCTGAGCACTAACAGCATGTCATTCATATGGATAATAAAAATTAGACGACCCACCTTGGAACCTTGCGGGACGCCATAGTTTGAGGATTTTCGTCGCATAGGCTATTTTTTATTTCTACTTTAAATCTTTGGTTTGGCCTAAAACTAAATTGATTGCTTGCCAAGGTTTTATATTTTTCAAGGTATTTAATCAGTTTTTTGGTAATGATTTCTTCTAAAACCTTATCCATTGCCGAAAGTATCGAAATCGGCCGGTAGTCGCCGTGTAGTCTTTTTTCCTGTCTTTAGGTATAGGACAAATGACAGATATTTTAAGAGCTTCAGGTACTGTTGACTGCTCAAAGCTCATATTAACAAGCTTGTTATAACTGGAGCCAATACGCCTGCTTTGTATTTTAAATGTTTTGGGCTTATAGCATCTTCACCAACTGACCTGTTCTCTCTTTCTTCTATACTGACTTCACAGAAAAACATTGAATGTCGGACTCTACCTGATGGACCGGAACAGAGCTAGTGATTAAAAGCAGCTACCTGCAAAATGATAGCTAAGCCATCAAAATTGTAGGTTGAAAAGTTATTCACTAGAATCATCTAGATTTACTGCTTTTTTCCCTAAGATACGATTCACTATCTTAAACGATTCTCTAGGATTGTTTTTTACGTTCAAAAATTTCTTGCGAAACCAACCACTGCGTAAGCTTTTTAATCAATCCTACTCTTTAGGACTCTTTGCGAGTGAATGGAAAACATCATTTGTCCAGCCCGTCCCTAAAAAAGGGGAATCATCTTCTCCTCCTCCTACAGATCCATTGCACTTACGTCCCTTCATTCCACGGTCATGGAAACGTTGATAAACCGTCAGCTCATGAAATATCTTGAAACACGAGAACTTCTTAATTACCGGCAGGTCCACTGATTTCTAAGGCATTTGACAGAGTTTGGCATCAGGCTCTTTTGCCAAAAATGCGTGCATTTGGGATGGATGACTCTCTTCTATTAGAAATTACCTTTCGGACCGTTCAATTCACGTTGTGTTGGATGGTTTCAAGCCTGAAATTCACAAAATAAATGTTGATGTGCCCAGGGCTCCATTCTGTCTCCGACACTCTTTTTAATTTTCATCAACGATCTCTTGTCTGCTACTTCTAATCCAATATATTCATTTGCTGACGATAGTACTCTCTGCTTTTCATATTCGTTTCCGGACTCACGTCCCTGATCTGCGGCTGTAGAACGGGAACGGCAGAGTATCTAAGCTTATTAAATTCTGATATTAACAGCATAACTAATTAGGTAACCACTAAAAGAGTAGAATTTAATGCTTCCAAGACACAATGCTGTCTTCTGTCTGCTGCCTTTAAAGCGAAATTTTACTACCCAGCTACGAAATGTCTAGGTTTCCTATAAGAAATACTTTACTCCCTCTGATCAGGCCTCAATATAAATATAAGGTATTTATCCGCCCGAAATTGGGGAACAACGCCCACATCTGGACGGGTGCGCCCAAAATATCTCTGCACCTGCTGGATAGGATTCAAAGCCGTGCGATAAAACTCATAGATGATACTAATATCACTCAGACAGTGGACACCTTCGAACACTGACGTTAGGTCTGGTGTCTCACTTTATTTTATCGCTATGTCCACCACCAGTGCACCATATAAACCACCAGTTGAATTCCGGCCTTTCAAATTTATAACCGTAACACTCGCCTTGTTATGAATGCTCATGAGTAAACCCTCAATACCACTTTCGGACGTACTCTAAAATATCGTGATTCTTTCCTAAGCCGTGCAAATCGCTTATGGAATGCCCTGCCTAGCTCTTTATTTCCCAGTCATTAAAACCTTCAAACATTTAAAACCAACGTTCACCGGTACTTTTCTTTCTATCAGCAGTAAGCGACGAACATGGAGAAATTTTTCACCAGGACGTCGCGACAATGGAAAAGCGATACCAAGGCCAATGGAGTCCTACTAAAATAGAGTCCGGCAAAAACATTTTAAAGTAAGTTTAACATGACAAACATATACAAATAGATTTAGATTCAGTACAAAACACAATACTTTATAGCAAAAACTCAACGGATGATAGAAAAAATCGGACGTTATTTTCTGTTTTCTGGTGTAATTTTGCTTAATGGGAGAAGGTCCCGAAATTTTTTATTTTTGAAAGATTTTCTACTTATTCTACAAGATCTCAAGAATGTCTGCTTAAAATTTCAAACCCAAATCTTTATTCGTTTTGAATTGGCAGCGTATTTCCGGCAGCAGGTGCACGCTCGATTTAAGAGCGCACATCAGGCGGTTCTGAACGCATGAACAGGGGACGCTCCGCCTGCTCCTCTTCTTAACAGAATAAAAAGAGGCATCTTATGCAAAGCAAGCCCGTACATTTCGTAAACAAGGAAGAGCAGCTCAAGATGAGTTTTACGAAGAATCTGAAGGAATTTTGAATGCCCCTGTCGTTTTTGCCGTTTTTTTTTTTTTTTTGCTCCGAAAACTTTAAATCGCTTTTTCTCGAAACTGCATTTTTCATAACTCAAAAAACTCCTAAAATTTTGAGGAGATCTTCTTGACACCTTTAGCTATAATCTAAATCTTTGAAACGTGATTTTCAATACAAATTAAATAAATTGGTTACACGAAATTGGTAAAAACTGTGACCTTTTTTCTACTCTATAATTTTTGCAAAATTAAATTTTTATTGGGACTTTAAAGGTTTGCAGTAGGAGAAATAATGTTTTCAACAAGACCTATTTTGACTTTTTGTTACAGATGAAAAATAAAGTCTACAGTTGCATGTCATTTTCAAAAACGCTCGACTTTGACGCCCGTGCAGCGACGCCATCTTGGAAAAACAAAGAATAACAAATTTGTTTGTACTTAACAGATGTTTCTATCCGCCAATAAAAGATTTATATACCAATTTTTCACTGACTAAAAAATCCTTAAAAATTTATCTTGTTTTGGGACCTCAGAGCCCTCAGATATTATTCTACCAACGCTAGAAAATATTATGAGGAGCTGTACTTATGAACTGAAGCTGAACTTATCCACATTCAACTGTCATGGAGATAAGTCAATGTAGTTTTCATTCCCAAGGCCGGCAAATGTTTTCATGTTGTCCCAGAGGGCCTCAAACCTGTAAGTCTATCATCTTTCCTTCTGAAAACTCTAGAACGACTGATTGATATCCACATACGGGCTAAAATTGATCCAAGACTTCTGTCAACGGCTCAACCGTAAAGGAAATTCGGTGGAAACGGCTCGGCATTCACTGACTAGCCACATAAAACGATCCCTACAAAACAGAGAGTACACAATGGTTGCTTTCCTGGACGTAGAGGGTGCCTTTAACAAAGTTAACACATTCACAATCACGACTGCGCTGTCCACACTGCAGGTAGACGACTCACTTGGGGAGCCGATCAGCCTTATGCTAAACAGCAGGATAATCAACTCCAAACTGCATGAGACTTTTGCTAAAAGATGTGTCAACAGACACTCCTCTTCTCGGGAACATTGTGGTTAATGAACTGCTGATATATCTGGAAGCGGGTGATTGCCTATGTGGATGACGTTGCTATAGCCGTCTCAGGTAAGCATCTTAATACCATTAAAGACCTCCTTCAACTAAATCTTAACAGATTAACCCTCTGGGCGGATCCACGTGGATTGGGAGTAAACACCAAAAAAACTGATCTTGTCCTCTTTTACAGGAAATACAAATTTCAAACTATAGACCCTCGTTCAATAAACGGTACCACTTTAGTATTTTCCAATACAGCAAAATATCGGGGTCTCATTTTTGACAGGAAACTAAACTGGAAACATAACATCCAAGAAAGAGTCAATAAAGCTAAAATAGATTTATTCTCTTGCAAAAAAGCCATTGAGAATAAATGGGACCTTCAACCTTACTTAACCCACAGGCTATACATCTCGGTCATAAGACCGATACTTACTCGTCTGGTGGGCGGCCTTTAAAAATGCAGTCAACTGCATT
Source organism: Volucella bombylans (assembly GCA_949129095.1). NCBI lineage: Eukaryota > Metazoa > Arthropoda > Insecta > Diptera > Syrphidae > Volucella > Volucella bombylans. The sequence continues at coordinate 111,716,131 of OX422143.1, read as the reverse complement.
AAACTAAGCAGAATCCAATGAACAGTATGTATAGCATAAGCGGAGCCTTACAGTCTACCCTCTCTGTGGCATTAGACATTCTGTTTCAGTTGACACCCCTCGATATTTTCAGCAGGCAAGTAGTTGCGACTGCAGGTATTCACCTTAAAGCGACTAAACAGTGGACAAATAATTTATTTAGAAACGTTAACATTCTTAATACATTAGGAATCCTCACAAAGGACATCGATTACACCATACCTGAACTCTGGTTTGACAAAGACTTCCATGTAAGCTTCCCTTCTAGATCCTTCTGGGAGGAAGATGCTTTCATGGAGGACAAGTGAATCCACTTCTACACAGATGGACCTAAAACCGATAGTGGCTTTGGTGGCAGTGTTTTCTCAAATAAGGTAAATCTGAGCCTCTCTTTCCGTCTTCCAAATCACTGTAGCATGATCCAGGCGCAAATTTCGGCGATTAAAGAAGCTCTGTCCTGGCTGAAGAAAAACGTGATATCTGCGAAGGATATCCGCATCTTTTGGGATAGTCAGGCCGCTATCAAGTCCCTGCACTCAGTCTCATTAAATTCTAAAACCGCCCTTGAATACCGATCATCTCTTATGGAGAGTAGTTCAACCTTTACCTTTGCTGGGTGCCGGGCTACAGATACATTCCAAATAGGAAACATCTCAGCGCCATCATAGGTGTTATCACTGGACACTGCCTTATAGGTAAGCATGCAAGAAGGTTTGGGGCTTTTACAAACGATATGTGTACAAGCTGCAAGGACAAGGGAGAGGAGGAGACAATCCTTCACCTACTCTGTACATGTCCAGCTCTCTCCCAGAGAAGTAAACTTCATTTAGGAGCTTTCTTCTACAATGACCTAAACGGTCTAAAAAATATAGACGTAAGCAGTCCCCTACACTTCAGCGTAAGCTCAAATTGGTTCCATTAGTAAGAGGATCATTAATCACGTGATATCACAATTGTCCAATAGGCCTAAGTGGGTTGGTGTTTCCAACAGCCACTGTTACGTACTTACCTACCTAAGATATCGTTCGAGCACACTCGAACCATCGAATACATGGCCAGGAAGGAATATGAAAAGGAAAAAGTATCGGTCGCAGTATCTGTATCATCACTATAAGTCCATCGAGTGGAATCCTGCAAAGCGATTAGTCCGTACTTTGGCTAAGCTGACTAAAATGTACTTACTGTCAATTTGGATTTTTTTTCAATATCTTCTATTACCTGTTCGTGAAAGAAGGGTTTTCTTGAAACATTTTAAGAGCGTTCGTTACCATCAATCAAAGATCCAGATATAGGAAATAGTCAGTATTTATAACACTGTGCCCTATTGATTCTGCCTTCCGACATGTGTTAGCAGAAATGTTCCCTAACGCAATATAATTTTCCTTAAGTGTTTAAGACGGTATTTCTCATAAAAGAAATTCACTTATTGAAGAACCAGTCGTCATTTCGAGAGATCTTCTACATAAACCTAACATCAACTCAACTACTGGGCTTCACTTGACTTCTTTAAGAACAATGCAAACCCTACAAAGCCAGCAATCACTACAAACATTTATCTACCGATGTATGTCACATTGCACTCTTTGCACCTAAAACCACCGTAAAGCAGATTTGGATCTTTCAACAAACAAATAGGGTCACTCCTACCGACTTCAACATTTCTCCCGGAACAGAACAAGTCCCCGCAGCACTGATAATGGTTGGAATATTTTGAATAATTCATAACTGGTAACCAAAGCACAAAGCCACATCTTCTCTTAGTTCATCAGACAAATGCTTCTTCTGTTTCTATAGCAAAATTTGTGCAAATATTTGCAGTTGCAAATTCTCAAAAGATTCATACACTCATAGCCACCTACAACCCCACAAGGATAAGAGATACAAGAATTGGAATATTTGGAAGAAGCAATTCTATAAAGTCTCTATTCACACGTCTATCTACGCATAACAAAATGCATGTTGCTCCAGAGGCTTGAGCAGGCAGAGAAGGAGTGATCTCTTTGAAAAGATACATACTCGTACTCATATGTAGACCAGATGAAAGTGCCCGATTCCGCTATATATGCTATGTACTAATTTATCTTGCATTAGTTGTTGGAATTGTAAAGTTCTAGAGTTTCAGATGCAGAATCTAAGGAATCTACGCAATATACTCGTACATAGCAATTTCCTCTAATATATGAAAGGGATACGTCCGGAGTTATGAGTAACTCTGGGGTTCAGTAGGAATGGTAATCTACTCATTTGTCTTCCGTGGAAGGACAATAGTAGTTAGCATACACCTTAAAACAGTAGTGATGGGAACTTCATTAGTTATCGGTTATGGCAAGGTTTGAGTGTCCTTTGTCACTACTGAGAATAGTTGGAAAAGTTCATGAACTCATACAAAAGTATCGGTACTACTCGTAGTTGCCTACAATGCTGCATTTTTCAGTGGTGTTACTGGAAAGTGAAAACCCAAAGCCCATCACAATTCGCCCAGCTTTATTGTAGATGGGAGAGTACTATCCGTAAATAGTAGTGCAACCGAACGACACGTTTGCTTCAGGGTCATTATGCTGAGTCATGCATGACATTGCCACTTGTGCCCGAAATTTCACGTACGTTAAACACTATAACCATGCAGGTCCATCGAGTTCTTGCCTTGTTCGCTCTCTCATTAATTATCGATTAATTGTGAATGTCCTGGTTTTCGCAAAAGGACATACGAGTATAATACCATTCTACATCTGCACTATGCTCATGCAATTCGTGTTGAATATTTTAGAATTTGTTGTATTTGTTTCACTCATCCATTTACAGCTTATATTTTGCGGTCAAGGAGAGGACTACGAGGAATATGAGGATATCAGCGCTGTTTCTAGAAATTGCACTGAGTATGATGATGGGCTATGAGATTGCAGGATGGTTCCTAGCTCATGGGTGGATAATTGCGTTGGTGTCATGTGTGCAATAGAACTGTGATTTGATATTCATAAAGGAAAATTGTTAGAGAGGAAATGAGGATGATGGCTGTGAGATAAGTGCAAAAACTTTAAGCAATCAATCAGGGAAATTGTTGACAGACAGTGCATCGCTAAGTCGCCAGAGGTAACTTCTCCACAGAAAGGCGATTGTAACCCTGTTTATTGTGGGATTTATTCTTGTGTGACATACTGACGGCCGGACACTGATTTTGTTGATGATTCTAATCTCATTGTTGATGGAAACAAGCCTTTGAGATATTAGTGATATTTCTGGGAAATTCGTATTTTCCTATGAAGGGAGTTGTTAATATGATTTTCAATTATGAGTACTGGTACTGATTTAGTAGAACATAAGCATACGCTCGAGAGGAGGCTAGTTGTTTTATTCTCTCGATAAACATACAATGTAGCACTTGTTGCTGGTGAATGGTTTTTATAAAAACATCAAGGTGTAGTTCGACTGTCTATGCTTCTAAAGAGTAGAAGACCGAGTTTGTCCAAGGAGAACATCATAAGAATAATCTTAAAATTAACATAGGCGATTCTTAAGCAAAGTATGGAACTTGGGACATCTTTGGTTAGAACAGTTCGAAAACATAACCTGCAGAGCAACACCCACAAAAACTTAATTAGCCTAGTCAATTTTGGGGTGGAGCGGAATGTCGTCTTAGCTTGCACCTATCAGTCACTTAATCATAAACTAAATTCCTGCATGGCCAGATATTCCTATGCGTGCCGATAGTCTGACAGATCTTTGATCTAATCTTTCCAAATCAACTTTCCTAGTAGGACTTACTTAGCTATCAGCATAGAAAGTATTAGACTAATGACAATTAACATCTTCGGTCACCACAATGAAGTGCTTGATTTTGTAAAGGACGCAGAGAAGGATGAAAACTGTTCACAATTTTAATCTCTCTGTTAAGGACTTTGGAAAGTGCATGTAAAGAAACGAAAGGACAAAGTTTAATGACATGCGATACTAAAAATCAGAAAGAATTTCCGAACCCATATTATTATTTTTTTTATTGTGTTGTATTTATTTATTCAAACAAAAGAAAGGTTGGATAAATATTATGGGGCTAATGCTCCGTCAGATTACACTGTCAAATATTGGTTTCGAGAGTTTCGTGGTGGCCGCAACTCCACTACCGATCAAGTCCGCAGCGGCAGGCCCTCCGATTCGGTTACAGAGGACAATGTCAAGAAAATACATGAAATGGTGTTGGCTGACCGGAAAGTGAAGGTGCGCGAGCTAGCAGATACCAAAAAAATTACTACTGAGTTGCACACGCCATATTTTTGGCGATATTCTGCATATGAAAAAGTTATCCTGCCGCTAGGTGCCGCGCATGCACACTCCTGACCAAAAACACGAACGCGAGAGCACTTCGAAAGAGTGTTTGGACTTGCTGATACGGAATCGGGCGGACTTTTGGCGTCGATTGGTAACTGTTGATGAAACTTGGATCCACTATTTTACACCAGAGACTTCACACCACATGAAGCGAAAAAAAATTTTGTTTTTGCAAGACAATGCGCCAGCGCACAAGAGCATCGCAACGACGGCTAAAATCAATGACTTACGACTCCAATTGCTGTCGCATCCACCGTATTCGCCCGATTTGGCTCCCTCGGACTATTATCTCTTCCCAAACCTCAAAAGATGGCTCATCAATAAAAAATTCAGCTCACGCGATGAAATCATCGACGCCACGGAGGAGTATTTTGGAAAATTATTTTTCGGACGGGATCAAGAAGTTGGAAAATCGCTGGAATAAGTTTACAAGCTATGTTAGAAGGGAACTATATGAATAAGATAAAAAAACATTTAAAAAAAAAATATTTTTTTATTCCCAAGCAGGTTACTTTTCACCCCACCTAGTAATTCACAGAGTCTTGTGAATAAGTTCGATGAGTTCAAAATGATTTAATTAATTTTAATTTTAATTAATTTTAATAAATTTTGTTCAATTGACATTATATGCGTGTCCGAAACCTGGCTTCATCCTAATTTGAATAGTAATTTGTTTTCTCTAATAGGTTTTTAAAAAACCTTACGAGTTCGATCAGCACACTCATACAATTGGAGGTGACGTAGCTATTTACGTTAGAAAATATATCAGGTCCAGTCACGTTAAGTGTTCGGAAGGCGATGAATCTTCAGACTACTATTTCATTGAAATACTTAATGGCGAAAATAAATGTATTGTCGGAACTTTTTATAGGAGGCATATCGCGTTATTTCCCCAATTGTAGAAGAAATTTCACACCAGTTCATTTTCCAACTCCTTTAAAACATCAATGGACTCTCTTGGGCTCTCTTTTCTAAACTCTACTAATCCTACTCACTTTAAGCCTAACTGTGCTCCGCCTTTATTAGATGTGTTTCTTGCAAGTCATGAAAGTTTTGTTAAGTGTTTTAGTCAATTATCTGTCCCCATCTTCTTGTACTCGTATCATGATCCTATCTTTGCTACCTTCGATTTGCATGTTCATAAAAACTCGTCCCAGTTTTTCAATATCGTGAGTTCCACAATGTAAATGTTGAAAGACTTTTTATTGATTGTTTGTCTATTGATTGGAATTCAATCTATTTGACATCAGATGTTAATAAACAAACTGACTTCTTGACTGCCACAATTGACTACTTATTTAATAAACATGTTCCTATTAAGACTCGAGTTTTAAAATCACAGAGTTATCGTTGGCATTCTGACATTCTTAAAGCCATGAAAAGGAGAGATGTCTCGTTCCGTCGTTGGAAAGGTTTTGGGTGTGCGGAAATGTTTAGAGACTTTAAAGCATCCCGTATCCTTGTTACTAAGCCTATCCGATCCTTTTTATCCAAAGTATTGAATTGAAATGTATTGTAAGGAACCAAATCAAACAATTTATAAAAGACAAACAGCTCCTTAATCCTCTTCAGTCAGGTTTTCGCTCGGGACACACATGTACGTCAGCTTTATTGAAAGTTTGTGAAGACATAAGACAGGCAATTGATGTCAATTATACTATTGTGATAACACTACTTGACTTTTCAATGAAAGAACCTTCATGAAGAGAAGCGGAAAAACCTGAAGACAGGAAACGAAGAAACGCATTTGAGCGTATGTGGCAACGAATCCTGGAAGAAACGAGGTTTTTGTTTGTTATTCGGCATCGCAACGTTGATTGAGAAATACACGTTGTAAATTTGGTGGTGAGGTCTTCATTCTACCGAAGCTGCAGCAATTGGTAAACTGCAAAAGAAACCCGGGATATGATACTTGGTAAGAGATTCCCGAATAAATTTGCAGCAAAAATCCATCCGGAAGTTGACTTATGAAAAAAATGCTCTCTCGCTCTGAAGAGTTGCTCAATAAATCTCCTGTCTAATTTTTTTTTCAGAAATTCGACTTAATTCATCAACATAACATACTCGCCTTCACGAGTGGATACATTCATAGCAACGCGTCTCTATCTTTTCGATACCTTTTTTATAGAACGATTTTGTCATTGCTCTCAAAATAGGCCTCAATTTCGGCAATCACTTCTTCTTCAGCCAAATTTCTTTCCCTGGAGCATTATTTTGAGGTCTGCAAAAAGGCAGTAGTCGCTGGGGGCCAGATCTGGAGAGTACAAAGCGTAATTCATTCAATTTTACCATAATTTTCATCAACTCGTGACACGGTGCATTGCCTTGGTGAAATAGCACTTTTTTCTTTTGCATGTGAGGCCGTTTTTTCTTGATTTCTACACTCAATCGATCCAATAATGCCATGTAATATTCGCTATTGATAGTTTTACCTTTCTCAAGATAGTCGATGATCAAAACACCATGCGGATCCCAAAATACGGATGCCATAACTTTGTCAGCCGACTTTTGCGTTTTTGGTCGGCTTTCACTGGCTGCTGTCTTTTTTATTCAGATCTGTAGTAGTGGATCCATGTTTCATGCATTGTCACATACTGACGTAAGATATCCTTTTTATCTCGCTTGAACAGTTCCAAACAGCGGCGCTCTGAATCGTTGATGCGTTGTTGTTTTTTGGTTCGGTGTGAGCAAAAGCGGCACCCACTTCGAGAGAAACCTACACATGCTCAAGTTTTCGTGTAAAATCGTACACTACGAGTACCTCCTGATATCTGTAAGGTGTCAGCTATCTCACCCAACTTCACTCTACGGTTTACCAAAACTATTTTGTGGACTTTTGTTTATGTTACAGGGCTACATACATTGGCAATGGAGATAATAAAACCTTCTGCACTCTGCTTGATTGTGATCCATATAGTGGCTTTCGGACGCCAAAGCAGATGCAAGTTGATCGACAAAGTGATTAAGGAGATCACATTATATTATGGACTAGCTATCAGAAGGCACCCTGATTCGTTAGACAAAATTAGAAAAGCTGTGTGGGCGGCAAACTTTCCACCATAAATCTTCCACGGATAACAAACCTCGACATAAAACCTGCCCGACAAGGGAAAATAGTTGGTGCAAGTGGTGCATAGCAAAAGCTTTTGGTCAACCCCCAATTTCCACCATGCACCTGATTTTCATGACACAGTTCAAAAAGTCATTCGGCCAGTGTACGTTCCTCTTTCCAGTGAAGATTTGTTGCAAAGGTGCTTCAACGACTGCTCCAAGCTGATTCCCAAACATCTGTGAAGACGATTGAAGTAGCTGCACATGTAGCCACTGGAATCATCCATGTTTAAGACAATGAATACGCTAGGGAATGTCGTCGGGACTGACTGACTGAGAAGGAATGCATAGCATCGGCGGAGGAAAATATGTCCGATAATGCCAAAAACGCCACTTCAAATTCCGTAAAATAAGTTCTTCTTCGAAGAAGAAGTGCCTTTGCATAGTGCTGGAAAGCTGATTGAATGTACTCGTAGGTTGTCTAAAAAACAAACATTAAATACGATTTTCTATAACTTTTCACCTTTAATGCATTTTTCTGACCATGAACCGATTTAAATGAATTTCTGAAAATTTGCTTTGCGGGGTTATCAGGAAGCGATTTTTATCAAAAACTCATCTATCAGCATACTCACAAAATGCCCATAACGACAGGACCACAGTGATGACGCTGGGACGGAGACTAGGAATGCTAAGAAGTAAAAATCAAAGCATAATTACCAAGTCAGTTGATTAAGTCTCACAGACTCAATAGTTTAGTCGCAAATATTAAATAAAGTACATATTATATCATCGCAAAGTAAGTTATTAAAAAGGATCTTGTGTACAGGTAGGTGATTCATTGAAAACTACATCCCAAATGAAACAATAGTTTGAACAATGTAAATTTTCAAATCGTGAAAGATCCTAAGACCTAAGAGAAAGATTTCAATAAAAATGGAAAAATGGACCACTAAACCCAACCGAATAAATGGCGAACAAATTTTAGATGTCACCCAGAAATTCTTGAAATGTTTAGCATTTAGCAATAATCCATCATTCCAAACGGATAATTTGTTTCCATAAGCGTGCTTTCAAAAACAGCAAATCATCTAAGTCTTAACTGATCCAACTCAGAGCTACTTATTGCAACTATACCCTTGCTACTTCCAGTAGCATCAGCCACCCTGAAGAGAGCTTTGGGTTCCATTCATTTATCTTCGTCATTTGCTGCACAAGGATGATAAAAAATAAAAAAACAACAAATACATAAATAAAAACACTTTAAATACTAAGGAAACAATCACCAAGGGATACGTTTCAACTCAACTCATCTAGCTTCTATTTAAACTACGAATTCCCATTTATAAGAAACCATTATCCTTGGAATATCCTGCTGCTGCTGGCTGATTTTAGTCCTCTCATTTTACCACAAAACAAAAGTTCCAACTTTGACATTGACGCGAAACTTCAGTTGCACACTTAAGTTGCATGCAAAACCAACTAACAAAACTACAACTTAAATCTAGGTTTGCCCTCAATCCTTTATGCCATTGTGAAGGACGATCCACATATGCCATATAGAGATATTCGCATGCACATCAGCGACAGGCAAAATATTCGTTAGGATACATACTCATATAGGTATAGGCCACCTCTGCCCTACTTTCAAAGTTGTTACATGCTCTTGCTATTCTTTTCGTCAGAGTTGTCACAGGAGGAAACAACCCAAAAACCGGCAAGAGCAAGTGATTACGGCTGAAGATCCTGCAGGCATTAGTTGAAAAGACAAAAACCGCAACATTGGCTGTATCCGGTTTATTTTATTTTTATACACGCTTATGTTGTCCTTTCGAGTTTACAAGTGGCAAGTGGCTTCATGATTGCATTGGACATTGAACGATGAATTGTATCATTGTGTTGTTCTTTGAATGTCGTTGGTGGTCATTCCCAATGACGGTTGACAAGGATGTTGTAAATTGAAATCCTCCAGGATAGCCAAACCAGAAAAGTCACTCCTTTAGGATCCTTTTTATCCGTATATTGTCATGTTCAGCTGAACGTATAGTGGATCGCATTATTCTCTTTTTTGTGAATGTTGTCTCTTTTCAAGGAATCTTTGCAAAAAAAAAAAAGGAACACATTACTTCTCCATCTCTTGTTGTTTGAATTTGAAATGGGAGTTTTCTTCAGGGTCCTTGCAGCACCAGCGTTTCTTTTTCATTATTCCACACGAATGATGAAAATAAAAATGAAAATACCAAAAAGAAGCGAAATAAGGAGAAAAAGCAGAAGAAGAAGCTTTGTTGTATGGTGTATGAGCATTTTGGCTACACAAGGACACTAAGCGACACAATCCACAAAAACAGAAATAAAAAGAAGGACAACCGTAACGACAAAAGAAATGTGAAGCTCATAAAATTTCATTGCATTGATTACCCCCGCAAAAAATATATACGGGGTTGGATGGACGTTATGGGGTGCTTACGTCATGGTTTATAAAGGACTATGAGGATGTGCAGACGGACGAGGTGGAGCCCATTATATATATTAAAGGGGAAAGTCATATTTTATTCGTACACTTACTCCAAAAGGAACATAACAAAGCAGCGTATATTCGCACTTGTGTGAAGGACGAAAAATGACGAAACTGAAATTGAATTTGAAATAGCAGTAGAACGTCAGCTGGTGTGTGAAGATATTTTACACTGGAGGAGCATTGACTTCTCTTGGCATAACGAAGTGCCAACTTCAAGTAGCCATGAAACGAGAAGTTTAGATAAATGTCGGTGAGGTGTGGCTTTCACGTGAAATCCTATCGTCTAGACGGGTTGTAAACTTTCGCAGGTCGACAAAGTTGAAAAGGATTTACGGTTGCTGGACAAAGATCTGATAAGCAAAAAATTGAGACAAAAATACAGAGTAAGTTGTTGTTGCCTTTTATCCTGTTGGAATGAATAATTTCATCGTTCCAGCTTCTGCAATTGGCAAGTCTTATTCCTTTTGTTGATAAGAGGACTTGATTTTGGTAAGAGTACTAAATAGAAACCATTAAAACTTTTTGAATCCGAGCAGCCATTGGATATGTACTAGGGTCGTACGAAAACATTTAATTCTACAATATAACCCTCAATGGTCACAAAGTTGATGGCATGCGAGGCCAGTCTTTATGCAGATCCGAATTTGTTCAGAAAATTGGGGTATGTCTATCTACAAGTTAATTTTTCTTGGTTTTTGCAACATTTAATAGGTGCCAGAACTGAAGACGTTACATCACGGCACACCTCAGACCTTCGATGAATATGCTAAAAACCAATTGCAAGATAATTTGTGTTCAGCGATTAGGCTAACTTTTAGCTCATCGAATACGTCAACAGTTGATATTCTGGTATTTGGGGTGAGAACAATCTGCAAGTTCTCTCTTCAGAGACAAATATAGTATACTCGTATATGTATGTATGTATGTACCATACCATATGGTGTGTTTTGTCATCGGGTCTTACTTCTTTCAAAATGATTTAGGATCTAGCGCTAAACTCAATGGTGACCGATTCGGAAAGTTGATCAACGCATATTTGTTGCCAAATTTACGGTGCATGGATTTAGTCGATATGTGGTTCCAGTAAGTTGGGCCAATACAATAGCATCGATTTTTTGAAAACAAGGTTTAATGAAAGACTGCTTTCTAAATGGGGACCTGTAAATTGGTCACCAAGATCTGGCGATCTAACGACGCTTAAGTATTTTCTGCGGGGTTACATGAATTCGCTTGTTAACATGGATAAACTACCAACGATCGTAGCTTTCGAAAACAATATACGGCACCAGACGCTCGACAATGTGGTCAAAAATTGCACCGATAGGATACCCTTTGTACTTGTCAGTCCTGGTGATCATATTCCCAAATTATCTTTAGATATGTAAAATGTTTGTGTGGGTACAAATGATGGAACTTATTCTTTTCAACAGAAATCGCTTTATTCGGTACAGTTACAATTCACTATTTAGTTGTTTCTCTCAATACAATCCAATTTCTCAAGCTTATACTTTTCTTATCTTTTACTTAAACCACTTTATCATTTCTCCTAATTAACACTTCAAATTCAACTGATGAACTACTTGCATACCTTGGGGATGCTGGTATTTAAACTCGAATGACATACTTCGAGAACAATCCTCGCCAGCCATCCAGCGATTCTAATCTCCAGTCATCAATGGTCGAGACTTTGTTATTCAAGTATCAAAATCTTCTGCTCTTCGGGTATCGACATCTTCTGCTCTAGATGTCGTTACTCACATTTAAGTGGTTATCACAATATTAAATGCTGAGGAATTATCAAAGTCGTATATTTTAGTTTAAAGTCATCTCCTGGACCTTCTTAAAAATATCCTTTTCTAGAAGCCTTTAAACTACAAAGATCATTAACATTTTTTGCTACTAACAACCTTCAATTAATGGCAATATTTAAAAACAGAAATCCGTTGTAGCTAAAATTCAAACTTGGGTATCCCAGTTCTCAGAATTGCGTTTTAATTTAGTCTAGATCGGAAAAAAATGCCATCGAATCAGGTCCAAAACATAACAAAGATGTGGCCTGGCGTCTACGTGAGAGACTGCTGCTTTAGACCTCACTGTTCGTTATGATCACGTACGACTGTTAGACATACGCAGTTCTAATAGCTTTTAGCTACATTATGAGCAATTTATGAATGCAACAAAATATCTGCAATACCCAAGTATGACTTTAGGCCTTGTTTGATCCTTTTATAACTTCAGAAACAAGCAGTGGAGAAATTCCTAACTTTTCTACATTTACCGCAACAAGATTTACTGATGACGTTCTTTTCGCTACAGAAATTATCAACGTGAAAAATGTATCTGGAACTTACATACCATGCCGATCCCTGCTTGATGGTGGCTCCCAATTAAACTTTGTTACTGAAAGACTTTCTTACCACCTTGGGCTTCGTACTTCAAAGTCGGACACGGAATTTGGGGGACAATACAAAAAACACTATTGGGATGGATAATTATAAGTTATTTACCCAATCTTTAAAAAGTGCCAAACGAAAAAAGGCTTCGCTTAACGACACCCTATAACGCTTTTGGGAAATTGAGGACATACGAGGGGCGTTCAATATATTCTCGGTATCGATATGAAGGAAAATGCGAATTCAATTTAAATTTTTTTTTATTTTTCAATATAATCTCCCCTAACATCAATGCATTTGTTACATCTTGAGATAAGCTTTTTTAAACCCTCAGAAAAATAAATTTCCTCTTTCTCTGCAAAATACCCATTTATTGCCGACTTGAGTTCTTCATCATCCGAAAATCTTTTTCCACGAAGACATTTTTTCAAATCCGGAAACAGGAAATAATCACTAGGGGCAAGGTCTGGACTATAGGGTGGGTGTTGGATTTCTTCGAAACCACAATCTCGCGCAGCAGCCTTGGAAACTCGCGCCGTGTGAACAGGAGCGTTGTCATGAAGAAGCAAGCAACACACCCGCTGCGAGTTTACCCCGTCTTTTCTTTTTAATTTCCTCCCGCAAATTATGCAAAGTGGAAGCGTAGGATGTGGCGTTGATGGTATCACCTTTTTTTTTGTACTCAATGAGCAAGATTCCCTTTGAGTCCCAAAAAACTGTGGCCATGAGCTTCCCGGCAGACGGAGTGACCTTGCACTTCTTCGGGGAGTCTGATCCTTTTTTATGCCACTGCATGGACTCTTGTTTGCTTTCAGGGTCATAGTGGTGGACCCATGTTTCGTCCCCAGTAACAATTCGATCCATAACACCGTCCGCGTTCTCACTACACATCTCTAAAAGCTCTCTACAGCATGCGATTCTCACTTTTTTCTGAGGCGCTGTGAGCATTCGTGGCACTCACCTTGCACTGACCTTTGAAAGGTTAAGATGGTCATGAAGAATGGTGTGAATGGTACCAATTGAAAGCTTGGTGATCTCTGCCATCATTTTCACCTTTATTCGGGCATCCTCAAGAACAAGTTTTTCGACTTCTTTGATGCTTTCTCCCGTACAAGCGGTAGCCGGGGCGCCGGAGCGGGGGTCGTCTTCAATGCTCTCTCTGCCTCTCTTGAACTCACTTGACCACTTTTGCACAGTTGGTAATGAAGGTGTGGAACCCTGGTAAACAGCCACCATCTCTCCATGAATAGTTTTTTTACTTTTTCCTTGCTTAGTGAGAAATTTAATTACAGCGCGATGCTCAATTTTCACCATCATCGTCTCAGTTGCCATTATGATTCTGTTTAACTAGAGATAAAACGCGAATTAATAATCACATTTATATGAAATTTTACATGAATGCACTAAAATAATAGTATTACCTGATAAATAAGTCAATTTATATATACAACCACAGCTACACCCCGATACCGAGAATATGTTGAACGCCCCTCGTAAAGGCGCCAAACAACAGATGTTCATTGGAGGAGGGAACTATGTGAGCAGCACTCCGCAACGACATTTTCAAGAAATGCTGAAGGTCGCTGTGTAGTCCAACTTCAATTTCAATACTTAAAAGTGAATATTCGAAGCCTTGGGCATATGTATCGGTTTGGTCTTCGTCCCTACGTGCTATGTGCTGATATCGTAAAAATGTATCGGCAGCTTTGTAACGAATAAAATCGGTTCAAACTTCCGCTATGGAATTGCTGTCGTCTCTTAAGCAAATCGCGCTGTGTACGAGTATCGACTGACGCAGGATGAAGACCCTCGTCTGCCTATTGCTTGCAACGATGTTAAACTAGGCAATCTCATGACAGGTGCTGATAATTTGGAACTAACAAACAAAAATAAAAGAGGAGGTGGAATTGTTGCTAAGTCTGGGAAAATTTCCCCTACCAAAATGGTTCTCTAATTTTGAGGGCTTATTAAAAGATAAGGCCGTTGCTGATAGGGAGACAATTCATGGAATACGAGATAACAAATTCATGAAAGCGCTAGGAAGGGCGTGGAATCCTATTAACGACACATTTTTCTTTGAACAAAATGTCGATCACAACCAAAAGGACAGTCTTTCCGGATATTGGAAAATTCTTTGCTCCTTATGGATGTAGCGATGCCAGAGAAAAGGCTTATGGGGCTGCGATACATCGTCGAACTATCGACAAAAGTAGATATGCCCACATCCTCTTAATCTGTGCTAACTCCCGTGTAGCACCAGCGAAAACTGTGACTCTTATTATATCGAACGATTCCTTTCAATTCTTTTTGCTGGACTGACCTCACTTTCACGATACACTCGAAACACTACCAAAGATAAATAAACACTCTTCGGAATAAAAACCCCAAAGAGATTTAATTCGTAACAGAAATTCGTTAATTCATATTTTCGTCTGCTTCTAGTTTTTGCTTATGTTTGCCGATTTCCATTGAATAGCCGCATCAAAGAACAAAAGAACAGACCCTCAAGAACTGGAGCAATCACTCAAAGCCATCGTAAGAAATGTACAAATGGTGTACTTTTCCAAAGATTGCTCAAGGCTCTTATTCAATAAGCAACTGAACTTTGCCTCACACTTGGTAAAACTCGCCCCTTTTCGTTATGCCAAGGGTGTCACTTGTGTTGGTGGACGCCTGGTAAATACCGAACTGCTTTTGATGCCAAACATAGCATATTTCTGCCACAAAGCCATACCTTCACCATACCTGGTGCCACCACGTCTAATACCACCACGCTGCCTATCAGACTGTCCTTAATATTCTTCAGCAATGTGCCATCAACTCAGTAGTATCAGGATGAACTTTATGCTTTCGTTTTTTCACTGATCGCTCAAAATAGGTTATTGTGGACGGTTTCACATTTGGTCTGGAATCCGCAGCAACAAAGGAGTGGCGGTGGTATGCGTTTGTTTCGCCACAAGAGCATGTCATGTCACCTTGAGATGAAGTCTTTTTGGAAACTGTCAAACCTTTCATCGCTAGGAGAGGTAAATGCAATAAAATTTATTCTGATAACGCCTCGAGTTTTGTAGGTGCATGAGCTGAGTTACAAGACTTACGAAGATTGTTTTTGTCTCAAGACCATCAGACTTAAAGTAGAATACCTTAAAGAAAGCATTGAATGGGTTTTCTCTCTACCCATGTGGTCACACTTTGGGGGACTTTTTGAAACATGGGTGAAGGTCGCCATAACATCACATGCTCAAATTGCTGTGGTTCGCCTGACTTTGAAATATAAGCTATTATGAACTCGAGACCACATTCACCGATATCTACAAAACCCCAACGACTTATATCTTCTCACACCAGATCACTTTGTAATTGGACCACCTATGGCCAGCACTCCTGAACCAGCTCTATTGCACGCAAATCGCTTGACCAGGTATCAGCAAGTCGCCCATTTGCAGCATTGCTTCTGGAAGCGATGGCAAAAAGAAGCTTTACACAATCTATTGTCGAACTTCGGTAAAAGTGGTGCACCAGACCTCTAGAAGACCTAGTCTTCCTACATTAAGACAATACTCCTTCGCTTCCATGGCCCACTGGACGGATAGTAGATGTGTTTCCTGGAAAATTTGGGGTGTTTGCAGTAAAAACAAGCAGGAGCATTTTTAAGAGAGCTGTAACAAAAATTTCCCTCCTTCCGATCGACATAGAGTTTGATGATGCTTTTGAAAGGGAGACATTTCAACGGAGCCTACTATTTTAATTATCAATATTTCTTTCCCTTCGAATTTCGAACTATATAAGAATGTGAACAAAATTATAATCGCTCTTATGCTGTTAGTTTCTGACGCTCGCACAATACAGAGACTGATACCTCTATAGCTGTCGCAGTTTAGACGGTCTCCTTTCTTCTGAACCGGACAAACGCTGCTGAGGTTTCATTCATCAGGCATACGTTCATCAGACCAAATCTTGGAATTAAGTTGGTGTATGATCTCTACCAAGTCATCTCCTGCTGCCTTAAATAGTTCGGCGGGTAGGCCGTCCGGCCCGGCAGCCTTGTTTGACTTCAGTTTAGATATTACTATCCTCACTTCATTTTGGTCTAGTGGAGGAAATTCTGGACTTGTATCGTCAATATTGAATGGTTCGCTCTGCCTGACAGCGGAATTTCTGTCCTCTTCGCCATTTAGCAGTCTGCAGAAATGGTTTTTCCATATCCTCAGCACCGTCTCTATAGGTTTCAGTTCGAGTCTTATTACCCTGACACGTTCTTTGTACCTTTTGGTAAAACTTCCGAACATTATTATTGGAGTAGCATCTCTCTATTTTCTCGATCGCACGCTTCTTATGCTCCTTCGTTTTTCTCCGGAGAAGCCGATGTTTGTCCCTCCTCTTTTTCTCGTAGAGCTCACGAGCTGCTCTCGTCCTTTTGCGCCGATTTATAGGCATGTAGTTTTGCTGCATGTGCT
The DNA here is from genome assembly GCA_949129095.1 of Volucella bombylans. Lineage (NCBI taxonomy): Eukaryota > Metazoa > Arthropoda > Insecta > Diptera > Syrphidae > Volucella > Volucella bombylans. The sequence goes on along the minus strand of OX422143.1, from coordinate 111,699,371 downwards.
TGCCGGCAAAGGTTCTGGCGGCTTGTTGCAATTTCAACAACTGGTAAACTTCACTCAAATAAAATGTTTTGTTCCATTTTATAAATGGTTTTAACATATTTGCCAAGTTGGCCAAATAGCGGAATATTCAAACTTAACTATCGGAAAACAGTTCAAATACTCATCCTGCATGACTAAAATACAACTCGAGAAGCGAATGCCCAATACTTAGCAAGAGTAAGCTTGTAAAAGATTTTAAATGTGCGTGGATTGAGCTAGTGGCGGTCGCCAAATTTGAAACTAGTAAATCCGACAGAAGTCTGTGTTGCCCCTTTACTGCATCCTATGGACCTAAATACTAAGATGGCGCGAGAAAAGTTGTACTAAGCTTGAAACATCCTATACATACCATCCCAATGCTATACAAAAACGATTGTAAAATCTTCGCGTTATACAATTTTGAGTTATATGCTGACACACATAATCATATCCGTCCACGCCTGTCACTTTGGCAGCCAAAATGACCTTTCCATTACCCAAACCATTTGTCAAAGCATATTCATACTTATACATATATCTCATTCGACCATAATACTCTCTTCTTCGAATCTCTGCATCATAAAAGTTTAAGAAAACCGTTTTCCGTCAATCAGTTGCATTAACATTTAAATATCGACGTCAACGACGGATGTCAGCATTTGCATTTGCCACAAATTTCCGTTTCCGTCGCCTTGTTACTCTCTTCGCTGCACGGGAGATTTTCGAAATGCATTTCCTTTCACTCAGCTCACTCAACGATTTCACTTCTCTCTGTGTCTTAACATTGAAATTGAAAAAAAAAAACCTCTTCCATTTGTATAGGCGATGCTACTTCTCTAAACTGTTATTCTAGAATCAGTCGCAACGGGCTTCATAATCCCCCCTCAATCTCCTCCTCATCCCATAATCATTCGCTAGTACTCGAAGTTGAATAAAACTCATTTCAAGAAATAACCAAACCTTTCGTCACCCCTTTAAACCACTATCATATTCCCCAAAAACTCTGAGGGGGTAGGTGAAAGTTTAAGGAAAAACTTTTCTCCTTGCATTCGTATTATACAAATGCATTGGTACTCGTATATTTATTCATGACACAAGAGGGCGCTGCATTCCTATAATGGTATATTGCCGGTGTTCCATTATCCGCATGGCTTTCAAGCGATTTTTTTTTTTCAATTCCAAGTGGAAAGTATGAAAATGTTGGGATGCAAGAGGCTTGGAACAATTCCAAAGAAGGATTGAACAGCATCTTGGTACCAAGCAATGAGCTAAGAAAGAATTGCCAAAGGATAAACAAAGTTATAAACTACGCTTCAAGGATATGTATTTATTCGTATATGTATGTACTGATGCTTATACTGACGCAACATAGTAATTTTCAGTTAAAAGTACCTCGAGACGTACCATTACTGTGAGTTGAATGAAAAAAGTTGTGAATGATTGGGTGGATTTATACGATTGGGGATTGGAAGTTTTTTGTTTTTTTTTTTTTAAAAAAAGAAGACAAAAACGGATCTCTTAACGAGAGTTCTAAATGGATGCGAGTGCACTCTCGGACAAGGATTAGGAACAAACCTAGTTATTTCTTATTCAAACTTTGAACAAATCTCTGGATGTAACTTTTTAATAAAACCGAATTCTGCACCGGCATCAACATGGCTTCGTCCTCTTCCCTTATTAACCGTTGACATATGTAGCGTGCATAATTACATATAATGCTACTAGTACGTAAGCGTACATACATGTATTTCTCCCACGTATATGCACTGCTACTGCGCCGCTTGGTGCGATTGGCTAGATGTGGAACCATTCCACTGGCTGTTCAAACTCGGATAACTTCGTAGATGAGTCCAAAAGTTTGCTGGTGTTTTTGCATGTGATTATGTTCAATTACTCCTATATTTCTTTCTCCCTCTTGTTCCAGTGTTGGCTGGAACTTGAGTCCTCATTTTGGACCGGATTTACGGACGACGATAGTTGAAAAGTGCGATATCAGCAGATTTCCTGCCAATTAAAACCTTTGCGATGGACGTATTGTGGAAAAAGATTTCACGAAAATAGGTTAAACAGGGGTGTGACGGATATGCCATCACACAGACACCCAATCGCGCATCGCGATCCCTGCGGAACCAGTTGAATTTGTCTTCAAATGTCAATTTTCTTGTAAAAGCTAAGAAGACCTTTGAAGTTCGTGCCGTCTATTTCCTCTATGTTTTTGAAAAACTATTTCCCTAAAAATTTTCTTCGAATACGCGATATTGCCTCGCATCCACACAGAATGTGTGTTATGTCCTCAACAGCTTGCAGATCACCGTATCTGACAATTTGAGTCTCTTTGGGTGTTGCTGCAGGAGACAGTGTCCTGTCAGCATTACTCTTACTGTCCTAAGCTTATGAACAATTTATTTATTTACTACTAAGTAAGTATTGCTTGCACGGTAAGATAATGAAATCTTTTAAAGTGTGGAAGCCTTAAATTTTTCAAATATCAGATACAAGTATGTGCAAGTATATATAACAATAATAATTCAGGAAGTTATAACAAAATAAAATAAAATAAGGTAAGTAAGATAAAGTAAAAGAGGGAAAAGAATAGAAAAGAACAATTGGCTTTACAAACAAATTGAACATTTTAAGCGTTTTAAATTCTAAATCTAATTAGTTTCATTGGCCAGGTATTTTAAGAGAGAGGCTTTAAATTGTTTTGTGCTTCTAATTTTCCTAATATTTATGGGCAAAGAATTCCACAGCCGTACGGAGTTTACGAAGAATTGGCGTTCAGAAGTTTAATTTTATGAACTCCCTAGATCTTTTGCCGTCAAAGAGCAGACAAAGAGCCTTAGATACCCTGTGTCCTTCGAGACTTAGGTTGGAAATCTTTGTGATTTTTTCGTCGATAATGCCCCTCAGTACCTATGCAAAGGAGTGGTTTTATGTTGGCAACCTTACTATTGTCGAGTAGCCCTCCTTTTCTTGCAAGGCTCGTCCGCTTATTCAGTCTTACCCGGTTCTGACTGCATAGTGACTTAAGCACTGTGCGACAGCCCCTGACTGTATCAGAGTTGACGTTGGTTAGCTCAGCCGCCCTGAGGACAGTCACAACCTATGATTGGAAGACACTGCTTGCGTCCGGTAGTCTTATAGAGACTCTTAATACTGGGTCTTCTGAGAAGATACCAGAACCTGTTACTTCCTCTGTTTTAGGGCCATCTGTGAAAAATAATACGCTGTCCGAAAGGGACAGTTCCACTCCTTTGAGTTTTGGGAGTTTGAATTGCGGTATCGTGTAACTTCTGGTAAAAAGAACCAGTTCCGTTTTGGAAGGGTTGGCCTTGAGACCACAGCTTTTTGCTCAAGTGCTGATCGTCTTCAGGGCAACCTCCATAATGTCGCTTAAAATATTTAAGTATTTTCCCTGCACTATTATGACCACGTGATCTGCGTATGCCGTGGCACTTATACCCATTGTACTAAACTCATTGAGGATGTCATTGATAACCAGCACCCATAGGAGTGGAGATATGACTCCACCCTGAGGAGTTCCTCTGGTTACGGACATTCCGACAGAGCTTTGCTTTATTATTGATACTTGATTTCCATTTCGCTATACAATTTTTTTTATAATACATACAATTCATTGTTTTATAAATATGAAATAGTTAGGTACAATCGATTTACGATTAATAAATATTGAAACTGTTGATGGGGAGTTACAAATAGTACAAAAAAAAAAAAAATCAATTTACTTGGATGTACAGCCACAAAATACAACACTTAGGGCTTTTTTTCAATTGTGTCGAGCTGATAATTCTGCGAAAACATTGCTGTATCATGAAGTTCCAAAATATTACACTTGGAACACAGCAAGCAAAATGTTTTACAGGAGAAAGCAAGGCGCTGTTGTTCCAGACTGTGCTGGTGTTCGTGCATCTGATGCATTGGGTCAAGCATATACTGTACATCCAAATAACGCTGAATGTTACTATTTTAAAATGTTGCTTCACACAGTCAAAGGTCCAACTTCATTCCAAGCTTTGAAATGAAGAATTATGTGACACGTACAGAGAAGCATGTTATCGACGTGTCTTCCGCCACAAATTCGCGAGCTGTTTGCAATTATTTTAACGACTGATCAAAAAAATCTTTGGGAAACGATAAAGAAAGTATGAGTGATGATATACTAAGGCAAGGACGTAGAACGAATACGAATGTGGAAATCCAGTTTTCGGATGACATTTTCAATGAAGCACTCATACTACTTGAGGAGAGACGTATTTCGATTAACAACAAAATTCTTTGCCAGCTTGGACTACCAGCCCCGACACGTGATCAAAACAATGTTCACGACACAGATTATAATTCTGATGAGTTGCGCCATTCTGTCGATGCTCAGAAACAATTGTTGACTGCTGATCAAAAAATAGTTTTAGAAAAAGTTATGCAACACGTAGCAAACAATAGTGGTGGAATTATTTTCCTTGACCTGGGGGCACTTCAAAAACATTCTTCGATCGAAAACTTAAATTGCACTAGCTGTAGCATCGCCTGGAATCGCATCAACGTTACTTGATGGTGGGCATACAACGCATTCAGCTCTTAAGCTTCCATTAAATGTAAACCATACCGAAAAACCAACATGTAACATCGGTAAAAATTCTGGCATGGCTGCAATATTAAAAAACAAACTCACATATTGTATGGGATAAATGCACTATGACGCACAAGAAATCTCTTCAAGCTCTTGACCGTACTCTCAAAGATTTCAGAGAAAATGACCGACCAATCGGTGGAGCTATGTTGCTTCTTGCTGGTGATTTTCGGCAAACTTTTGATTAAGATCAACACCGGCCGATGAACTAAATGCATGTTTGAAAGCGTCATATCTTTGTGGACATGTAGAGCAACTTACATTGTCGACAAATATGCGTGTTTATTTACTTTCAGATGTTGTCAAGTACAAATCGATTGACCTAGTTATAGATGAGGAATATGCTGTCAACTGTCCAATAGAGTTTCTTAACTCTTTGGAACCATCTGAAATGCCACCACACATCTTATCTTTAAAAGTTTGTTCACCGTTAATGCTCATTCGCAACTTATATGCACCAAAATTGTGCAACGTAACAACGACTTGCTGTTAAAAAACTATCGCCGAATTTAATCCTTTTTTTCGAACAAATAAACAAAATGTATTTTTTTTTTTTTAGAGTAGTAGCACACGCCGCGTATCCGCTAGTACTATTTATTGTGGAGTAACTCTGAAAGAATATATTTTTCAGTCTCTCACATCCAACAGCATCTGGAAGTGAGTTAAATAAGCGGAGTGCTATGGCATAGTAAAATTCTCCAAAGTTTGCATTAAAAATGACAAGAACGGATGTAAAATTTCTAGCATTTACTCGCAAATTATAGTTTTCAACATTTCTAACGGAATAGAAACCCTAGTTTCGAAAGAATATTTTTAGAACTTTGTAGCAGTGAAGACGTTTGAAAGGAAGAGTTTCAAGCTATTTGAGCACATTAGAACTCGGAGTTCTGCGATTTTCTCTAATTTCATAAGATTCGTATTGCGTATTTTTTTTGTATTAATAATTAATCGATTTTGTTGAAATATGCAACACCGTTATAAACCAGTTTTAAAGACTAAACTGATACAGCTGTATGACCACTTTGTTAGCATACTCTTTGAGATATGTTGTATGATTGTAGCAACTCTGAATATTTCAAATTCAATTCATCCATAGAGTATTGTGTTTTATACTGAATCTAAATCTATATCAATATGTTAGTCATGTTACACTTATTTCAAAATGTTTTTACGGATGTTTTACGGCGATATTTCTAGGAGTAATGTTCCGCAGTAATCTGCAAGCATAGTAGAACTCCATTTGCCTTGATATCGCTTTTCCATTGTCGCGACGTCCTGGTGAAAAATTTCTCCATGTTCGTCGCTTACTACATCCACATTCTCCGGAAAGAAATCGAGATGAGCATCCAGAAAGTGAAGTTTTAGTGACATGTTACATCCCATTTCCTTTTAACCACTAAGCAATTCAGTCACAAGATCTCTGTAATTTTCGGCTTTCACATTTCCAAGAAAATCTATCACCACAGTTTTAAAAGCTTTCAATGCTCTTAGTTCACCATCAGTATCAAATTCACTATTTTTCAAAAGTGTCTGCATTTGTGGTCTAACAAATATGCCCTCTTTAATTTTTGCCTCATTAACTTTCGGGAATTTCTCTTTCAAATACAAGATGGCGTAAAGATGTGAAAAAGTTGTCAATGTAAAAACTGTAGTGCTTCTACCGCGAGCATCGAACTTGTCGAGTTGTAGAGGCTGAGTAGGGTCAATGAATCTCGAGAAGAAATTCTCCAGACGAGTCCTGAAACCAAAGGATGCTCCCCCCCCCCCCTTCCTCCAGGGAGTGTTAAGACTGTGGCAAGCCATGGTCCTATCACTTCCTCCGCCCCTAGCAGCAGCAAGTTTGTGGCAGGCCACGGATTTGTCGCTGCTACCAAAACTCCTTCGGGGAGTGTTAAGACTGTGGCAAGCCATGGTCCTATCACTTCCCCCGCCCCCAGCAGCAGCAAGTTTGTGGCAGGCCACGGACTTGTTGCTGCTACCAAAACTCCTCCCTCCAAAGAGGAATCTGGAGCTCAGCCGCATCGGCAAGCTCCATCTAAGGCGCTCTACATAAGACGCCGAAATGCTTCACGCATCATCAAAACCTTCGGATCCATTCCGGAGGTGGAGAGAAGTGCGGAAATAAAGAGCAAGGTTGAATGGGCTAAAAACATCCTAAAAGACGGATTTCCCACTGCTTCCACTGCTCACAAAACGTCAAAAGACTCCTCTAAGCGTCAGAGATCGTTGGAGGAAACCGTACCGGTTTCCAAGAGGCCCAAAACACACAGTTCCACAACCCCTGGGCCATTCAACAGCAGATCTCTGAGGTCTTCTAATGAAGTCCTAAAGGACGCATTGGTGATCGACAGAAGCGATACCGACGGTTCCATTACACCGGAACGGTGGCAATTGGTCAAGTTGAAGCTCTCGAGCAACTTCTTGGCCATCATGCGGGAGAACCCAGGACCACCTCCTATCACAAGCGACGCTGGCTGGAACCAAGGCCATGTCAAGCTCATCGCTTGCTCCAACCAGAGATCTCTCGATCTCTTCACCAAGGCCATCGATGGTTTAGGAGAGGTTTGGCCGGGTGCAAAACTCGAGGTCGTATCTAAGGAAGACATTCCTAGTAGACCTCGAACTCGTACCTGGATTCCAGCCGAACCCTACTCTCCAGAAAGTATCCTGGAAATCATCCGGCTCAGCAACGCGACTCTTCCGACTCATGACTGGAAAGTCGCGAAACTGGAGGAACTAAGGGGTTCTTATAGATGCGCGTTAATTGTGATCAATAAGGAATCCCTTAATCCTCTGGCGCAGACGAAAGGCATGATTCGGTTCGGATTCGAGTCAATTCACTTAAGGGTGTACAAAAAGGATGAGCTGGATGCTGATAAGCAACCTCCTCCTCCTTTAACACCCGATATCACAACCTTGGATCTTGGAGCGTCGATATCCTTTCCAGAATTGGATAGCGACGACTCCAATCTGTCCGAGGTGACTACCAAGCCGTCGGTCTCCTCTTCTGACACATTGTCGGAAATGGAAACCGATGACGAAGCAATTAGAGGTTATACACGATCAGAGATAGAAGATGAGCTCTTGGGCACATCTTCTGAATCGGAGGACCTCAACAACACCGTGGTGGAGGCGACTCTGGAAGACTGTAGCAATGATACGGTTTCTCCAGATTAATCTCCACCACTCAAAAAAGGCTTCGGCCGCACTCATTCTGCGTCTTTCCAAAAGCGCAGAAGACATAATTCTAATCCAGGAACCATGGATTGCAGAAGGCGTGGTTCGTGGACTTAGGACACCCTCATACGTTCCGCTCTATACAAGAGACAAAGGTAAGATTAGAACTTGTATATTAGTGAAACGTAGCCTTAATGTATTTCTACTTCCCAACCTCAGTGACCCCGACCTAACCGTTGCCAGATTAGAGACTGCCAAAGGCTCTTACTGGCTGGCATCGGCTTACCTTGGCCACGACCAAGTGGGCCCTCTCCCTGGTGATAACCTAGAAAGGGTGGTACTGGAAGCGGGAAGGCAAAAAACTGGCCTCATAATCGGATGCGACGCTAACGCACATCATACGGTATGGGGCAGTACCGACATCAATGATAGAGGTGAGTCACTTTTAGACTATATTTTAAGTACTAACCTCTTAATTTGCAATAATGGCAATGAGCCCACTTTCATAACAAAAAACCGACAAGAAGTATTAGATATTACTCTTGTCTCCGACAGCATCACCCAAAGGCTAACAAACTGGATGGTATCGTCTGAACACTCCTTTTCAGACCATAGATACATCCAATTCAGTCTGAGTGATGCTCCCCCCAGCCAACCAGCTTTCCGGAACTACCGGAAAACTGATTGGACAAAATATAGAGGAATACTGTCGGAAACGATATCCTCTAAACTATCAAGTCCCCCGCGTGACACCAATGAGCTCGACATGAAAGTCAGGGAATTTACTCTGACTCTCAATAAGGCTATGGCCGCTTCCTGCCCTCTTATTCAACCAAGAGGCAAGAAAAAGCCACATTGGTGGTCATCGGCACTAGGACTGCTCAGAAACACCTGCAGAAAACTTTTCAACGCAGCAAAAAGCACAAGAAAAGTGACCGACTGGGACTCATATAAAGAATCCCTCAAATTATACAAAAAAGAACTGAGGAAGGCAAAGCGACAATCCTGGAGGTCATTCTGCGACAAAATCACAGAAACCTCTGAGGCTTCGCGGCTAAGAAAAATCCTCTCCATAAATCCTATGATGCCCAGTTGTTTGAAAAAAACCGATGGCTCTTGGACAACCTCAAGTGATGAATCACTCAACCTGCTTCTGGACACCCACTTTCCAGGTAGCTCCCATCTCGCGGCCAGTAGCAGCCCAAACAAGCCTACTGCAACCGTGACCAAAATTCATAGTCTGATTACGAGAGACAAACTGCTCTGGGCGCTGCATAGCTTCAAACCATACAAGTCTGCTGGTCCGGACGGTATTATACCTGCCGAGCTACAGAGATCCTCAGATATTATTCTACCAGTGTTGGAAAATATTATGAGGAGCTGTGTAGAACTTATCCACATTCCACTGTTATGGAGAGAAGTCAATGTAGTATTCATTCCCAAAGCTGGAAAATGTTCTCATGTGGTCCCAAAGGACCTCAGACCTATAAGTCTATCATCATTCCTTCTGAAAACTTTAGAACGACTGATTGATATCCATATTCGAGCTAAAGTTGATCCAAGACTTCTGTCAACGGCTCAACATGCCTACTGTGAAGGAAAGTCGGTGGAAACGGTTTTGCACTCTCTGACTAGCCACATCAAACGATCTCTACAATATAAAGAGTACACAATGGTTGCTTTCCTAGACATAGAGGGCGCCTTTAACAACGTCAACACATCCGCAATCACGACTGCGCTGTCAACTCTGCAGGTAGACGGCTCACTTGGGGAGCTGATTAATCTAATGCTAACAAGCAGGATAATCAACTCCAAACTGGGTGAGACTTCTGCTAAAAGATATGTCAGTAGGGGTACGCCGCAAGGCGGTGTCCTCTCCCCCCTTCTCTGGAACTTAGTGGTTAACGAACTACTGATATACCTGGAAGCGGGTGGTAGCAGAGTGATTGCCTATGCGGATGACGTTGCCATAGCCGTCTCAGGAAAACATTTAAATACCATTAAAGAACTCCTCCAAGTAAATCTTAACAGATTAACCTGCGGGGCAGATCGCTGTGGATTGGGAATAAACCCTCATAAAACTGATCTTGTCCTCTTTTCTAGGAAATATAAAATTCCAATCATAGACCCTCCTTCAATAAACGGTACCAGTTTAGCTTTCTCCGATACAGCAAAATATCTGGGTCTCATTTTTGACAGGAAACTAAACTGGAAACCTAACATTCAAGAAAGAGTCAATAAAGCTACAATAGCTTTATTCTCTTGCAAGAAAGCCATTGGGAACCATTGAGGCCTTCAACCTCGCATAACCCACTGGCTATACATCTCGGTCATAAGACCGATACTTACTTACGGGGTGGTTGTCTGGTGGACGGCCTTGGAAAATGCAGTCAACCGCATTAAATTAAGCAGAGTCCAAAGAACAGCATGTCTATGCACAAGCGGAGCTTTGCGGTCTACCCCCTCTGCGGCATTAGATATTCTGCTTCACTTGACACCCCTCGACATTTTTAGCAAGCAAGTAGCTGCGACTGCAGCTATTCGCCTTAAAGCGACTAAACAGTGGACAAATAATTCATTTGGCCACGCCAACATTCTTAATACATTAGGAATCCTCACAGAGAACACCGATTACACCATACCTGAACTTTGGTTTGACAAAAACTTCCATGTAAGCTTCCCCTCTAGATCATTCTGGGAGGAGGATGCTTTCATGGAGGACAAGTCAATCCATCTCTACACAGATGGATCTAAAACCGATAGCGGAGTTGGCGGCGGTGTTTTTTCAGATAAGCTAAATCTAAGCCTCTCTTTCCGCCTTCCAAATCACTGTAGCGTGTTCCAGGCGGAAATTTTGGCGATTAAAGAAGCTCTATCCTGGCTGAAGAAAAACGTGATATCTGCAAAGGATATCCGCATATTTTCGGATAGTCAGGCCGCCATCAAGTCCCTGGACTCGGTCTCATTGTGTTCTAAAACTGCCCTTGAATGCCGATCATCTCTCATGGAGATGGCAGAGCAGTTCAACATTCACCTCTGTTGGGTGCCGGGCCACAGAGACATTCCAGGGAACTGCAGAGCCGATGAACTCTACCTTGGAACCACTCTACCTATTCTACCGGACAAAGGTAGTATAGGTATACCAATCGCTACGTGCAAACTAACACTAAAGCTAGATGCCAATAAAAGAACGGACCTTAGGTGGACTGCTGGACAAACATGTCTAGCGACCAAACAGATCTGGCCAAGGCTGGATCTGAGTCGATCTAAGTGTCTGATCCTTTTAGATAGGAAACATCTCAGCGCCATAATAGGTGTCATTACCGGACACTGCCTCATAGGCAAGCACGCAAGAAGGCTTGGCGCTTTTACTAACGATTTCTGTAGAAGCTGCATGGACGAGGAAGAGGAGGAGACAATCCCCTACCTACTCTGCACATGCCCAGCTCTCTCTCAGAGAAGGAAGCTTCACCTAGGAGCTTTCTTCTACAACGACCTAAACGATCTAGAAAAAATAGACGTTAACAGTCTCCTACGCTTTATTAAAAGCTCAAACTGGTTCCAGTAGTAAGAAGATCATAGGCCTAAGTGGGTTGGTATTTCCAACAGCCACTCTTACCTAACCTAACCTAACCTAAAAACTGTAGTGATCACCACTTGGCAGCTTCGAAATCAAGGTCATCACGACAGAACCACCTACGCTGAGACTTGGCATCGTATTACCTTTTAGCCCCCTGGTAAGGCTCACCGTAGATAAAATAGCCCTATCGAGTGCACAGTGATCAGATTTTATAACCAAAACGGACTGGTATACCGTATATGTATGTGCTGCTTAGTTCCATGTTTTCCGAAATAAGGCACCATTGACTCGTCAATTGATACATTTTTGCGATTTTTCGTCAATTGATAAATTTTTGTCTCCGGGAAAAAACGTTAACCATTTTTCATTCATCATATCCCATCTAACTTATCCAAGCTTATCATCCGGTGGAGGACGGCTGTTATCACATGCATGGAAATAACGTAAGAGCCCTTCAAATCGATGACGGATCATGCATGAGGCAACACCTGGATGATGAGTATCTATGCTCTTATCCCAGTACAATCTGTAATGCGATGTTCTATTGTAACCCGTTAAAAGTAAGATACCCAATATATTCGGAAGTTGACTTGTCCTTTAGCAATAGCATTTTTTTCTGTTCCAGAGCGCAACAGTTCGTAAACTTCATCGTCAAAAAACATCTTGAAAAATTCTAAGGGATTATGTTTATCTTGAACAAAGTCGGGTACAGTTGACTCCATTTCAGGCTTTGAAGTAATATCCTTTTGTTTCCATTTCTTTATAATGGCAGATTTAGTTTTCTTTATAAGTGGTTCATCCAAACGGGGTTTGTATGTAGGTTCCTCTTGTTCATCCTGATCTATGAATAGAATTCCTTCAACAGTTTCCAAGACTCCTTCAGTTGATGGAACCTGACATCGAAAATCGGCTTCAGCCAACAATTGTCGATGAGCGAGGTTGCTAATATCTCCTGCATCCTCACTTCCACTGTCTTCATCGTTTAAATCGGCATTGCCGGGTGGTGTGATAAATATATCTGCAGAAATAATTGGGCTATCTTCTTCCAGTGCTGATATAATTTCATGAACACTGAGTCTGCAAAGAAAATTCAAAAAATACAATGATTTGAAAGAAACGTCCACGGTGTCTACTATTCCCAATGCACCATAAGTGGGACATTGAGCAAACGTCAATAATTTGTAAATAAAAACACAAAATAACATTGTTTTCTTTATATTTAGTAATAGTGCAGTTCATAAACATAAATAAAACAAATAACAATAGCATTTACCTATTTTTTATTACTTACCTTTTCTTGGAACACATGTCGGGTAAGATACACAAAACACAAATAACTGGTAGAAATAAACGAAAGCGCGTGTATTTTTGAAAGACTTCTATGTTACACTAAAAGGCGTCAGGTTTTGAACAAAATTATTAAATATACCCCCACTTGTTAAAAAATTGGAAATTTGATGGAAAATGTTGATACACCTTAAATGGGGCGCTGGTAAATATGGGTTAAGCCCAATTTGATATGGAGCGGTGGTAGAAATACGTGGTTGGGATCAACCAGAGGGTCATTAGTAATATTTTTTACACCCGGAGTAATTGCTCAACATAGTGGCCATGCATTCCGTATATATAGTGACGATTTCGTGAACAGCTGTCCCATTCACACAGAAAACAGCAGTGTTTCATATACCCCAGCTGTAGACTAACAAGAAGAGCTATAACTTTTAAATCTCCACAGATTGACCACTTATAGTCTTTATAGTTTTTTTTTTATTATGTGCGCGCGCTCAAGGCACTGTGCGGGCGAAGGAAAATCAGGGAGGATAGAAAGAGAAGTACCGGTGAACGTTGGTTTTAAATATTTGAAGGTTTTAATGACTGGGAAATAAAGAGCTACGGCTTAGGAATGAATCACGATATTTTAGAGTACGTCAGAGAGTGTCAGTCTCCTAGCGAGACGGGTGTTACGGTTAAAAGTTTGAAGGAGCGGAATGCTATTGGCGATTTCTATGGAACACTGGTGTTGGAAATTGCGATAAAACAGAGAGAGACACAAGAAATTATGTCAGTGTTCGAGGGTGTCTATTTTTTGAGTGATATTAGTATCACCTATGAGTTTTATCGCACGGTTGCAGAGATGTTTTAGAGCGCACCTGAGCAGGGCATTGTTCTCCAGTTTTAGGGGGGAAAATGCCTCATATATATATATCGGCCAGATCAGAGGGGGTTTAGTATTTCTTACATCGCTTGAGGAAACCTAGACATTTCGCAGCATTTTTGACGACATCGAATATGTTGTCATTTCAAAGTAAGGTGTCATTGACTCATATGCCGGATATGGAAAGTTTTTCGGTTTCGACGATACAAGTGCAATTCATGGATAATGGCTGGGTGGTATTTCAAATATTGTTAGTTGAGATGTAAAAGAAATCATTAAATAGGCTAGCAATTTCCAAAGAACCAAAAATAGTTGAGGTTTCAACATTTAAAGTTATGTCCACACCTATAGCTCTTCAATTGAGAATCTCATTAATAATACGCCATTCCTTCTTAGAATTGTCAACTAATTGCCGCTAATTTTCTGTGGAAATCATTATCCCTCGCCAGAGAGACTTTAACTTTAAGCTCTTTACTTAGCTTTTCGTAGTACTGTTTAAGTTTAATGGTGCGTCCAGCCGAAGTACAAGTACGGGCTATGCGTGCAATGCGGGACCCGCATGCACAGCATATTAGTTTGCGGGAAAAGCAGAACGCTTGAGTTGGCAGCTATTGTTTAAATTCGATGTGAAATGACTTGGCTTTCGGCGGGTAAAATTTGATTAATGGTAAATAGTTTGTTAAAAATAAAAATATTAAGAAATTGTAAAAAGAAACGTGAAAAAAAAAACTAAAACAGACCAATCTATGGCAAATTTCATCATCTACTTTATATTAGCAGTTGTGGGCGGATAAAAGTGATGCATTTCGTGATTATATGAGAATGACAACAAAACCTTTTGATTAGGTACATTTTAAAAAACATGAGTGATACTTATTTTCATTGCAGCACCAACTTTCAGAGACTTATCTCTCTCGACTGTTGCTGTTTATTTTGATTTATAAAATATAATTTATTTTATAAAATATGTTTTTCATGTGCTTATTTCGCTTTTGGATTAACAAATTGAGATGTAGAAGGAAGATTTACACGAGATTGTGCAACGCTATTTGGATAAACATTGAAGAGAAGGGAAGCTGGTGGAGAGTTCTCAGAATAAGCCTAAATAGCATTTTCTCCATTTCATGTAATAATATTTCTTGAAATTTTATCCTTACTCGAAGTTGTAGTAATGGATTTGGAATGGAATTTTCGCCATCCGATGATTCAAGTAAAGAAAGATTTTTAGTATCAATGTCTAGGAGCGTTATTTCAGCACCTTTTCCTTCCTCATACACCCTTCGATGAAGAGATGAATACCAAGGCAAAGGTTGTTTCTCAAATATACATATATATTTCTGTTCCATTTATTTCAGTACTAGACTCCTCATTATCGGCTTCAGTTGTAATTGTAAAGCTGACATCAAAGACAAATTTCCATCAGTATTACTCGTCGGAATTTTCTTCAGTTCTTTACAAAATTGAACAGGTAGATTTTGCCCCTATTTATTAGCATCCTCTTCTAGTACTAAAAAAATAATCATTTGTACCCTTTTTATGTTTCAGGTACCTATCAACGGGAATATCGTTTTCACAAATTGCTTTCATAATATTTGCTTTTCGAATATCTAAATCGTATGTTGCCTATATAGAGATGGAGGTACGCAAGGCCATTTGGGAATTACTCCAGAAGACACAAATGTTATATTCACATTCAATATTTTGAAAAGGTTTCCGAAGAATTTTTCGAAAAAAGGAACTTCCCCAACTGTTTGGGCTGTCCAGCAAATTTGGGCAGTATGTATTACAACTATAAAGATATATTTTCTATAGTACTCTTGGCAGTGGTTGATGCAAAATACCGTCTTTCAATAACCGATGTGAACGCATATGGACGAGGTGTTTTTGCACATTTCCGAATTTAGAAAATTTCTGATTTAGCTTTACCTAGGCTTCATACGAGTATCTAGGAGATGATGCATTTCCCTTGAGAACCTATCCTGCAAGGCGTCTTCAGAACAATACCGCTGACCCAGATTATAGTATAACACGAGCCAGAATGACAGTTTAATGTACATTCGTTATTAGTTCTATATTGCCAAATATAGAATCCAATTAAAAGCTATTGAAACTAATGTTCAAAATGCAGTTCATATTGTAAAAGCTATCTGCATCCTACACAATGTAATTACTGATAAAGGAACAAGACGGGGTGGCCGTGGTGTAGTGGTACTAGCAATCGCTTCTCACTCGGAGGGTCAAGGTTCGAATCCTACCCATTGACAAGTTTTTCAAGTTTCTCATTTGTGTAATTTGAACTCAGACAGAAAAATTCTGCATGTGAAGGCATAACACTGACACGTAGATTTGGCTGTTGTAGAGTTTCAAGCACAAAAAAATACTGTGAATTATAACCTTCGAATCACTCTGAGTGAAGAAAAAACTCTCCATCCTATTCGGACTCCCACCCCTGGAGAGCGAATATAGAAACCAAACACACCTGAGTTTTAAACCACTACAAAAAACCAATTTTCCTTTCTCCTCCTTCTACCTTTCCGCCCGCCCCCTGGCAACAGTAAAAGGGTATCAACCCCTGAGGCGCGCGTAAATTATATATAAGAAAAAAGACTCTTCTCCCAACTTTGAACAAGTCTTTAGCTTAAGAAATCCGATGCAAAACCGTAATTTACAGTCTTCTAAAACAAATAATCACGCGCCACCAGCAGCAGAAATGCAACGAAACTGTTTGTGTTAATATTTTTCAATAAATAAAATATAAACTTCATTACAGGGTTTACTTACTTGAAATCCCAACATTTCTAGGTACTGATTCCCATTCCCATTCCATATCTGCAGTGGACCTATATTTATAGAGGGCATTTTTTTTTTTTTACTTTGGACGCGTACATTTTCTTAGAGCTGTTCGATAATATACTCGTATGTTCCCCGCGTCACACGCATCGCATTACCCATGCGGACAGTAGGACACAGCGCAAGATTATTTGGGTGTTTTCTAACACGACACAGAGCCTAATGTTTTTTCCTGATTTTTTCCAACAGTTGTAGAGTCATCCGTGGCTTGAAACACTTATTTTTGCTCTTCATAACACTTATTAGCAGTTTGCTATTGGCAATATGAAAAGATCGTCGTTTAAGAAATAGGTTAAAATCTATTGAAGGATCAGCTGCAGAAAAAACTTCTTCTCAACAATGTCAACAGCGCATCCACATTTTGGTTGTCAATACTCGACGTCGACGTCGACGGTGATAGTGTAGCGATGTTGTTGTTGCGCTACTTGATTGAGAGAACCAGGGTCCAAAGAACAGTCTGTCTCGGCTACATGGGGACTTTCCCTAGCACTCCTGGCTCTGCTATAGACGCACTGACGAATCTCCCTTCCCTTGATATTCATATCATGGGCTACCCACACACGTTTCGGCTACAAACCATGTTTCGTTTAAAACGAAGTGAACTTTGGTACAAGGTTGGTATGATAGTTGTCGGTTTTTGGGTGAAAAAAAAGCCAATTAGTACTTTCACTCTTTCTGGATGGCTTGCTAGAACCATCAGCAGAGTTTAGGAAAAGGATTAATTCACTTCAAGGTCGTTGAAGATGTGTTTACCTAAGACGCAATGTCTGACTAGAGCCGGGCACTTGCCAGGAAAGCTGTAAATCTCCTTAAATCCTTTGCAACGCTGACAGAAGGTGTTATACTCGTAGTATATACATAAGTTGTCTGCAAAATCCCTTAAAGGCCTGTGAATTGTGGTTATGAATATAACTCTAGAAATCTCATGTCTAGATCTGTTTGGTGGCACTGCCCTTCTTACTTTGTTAGAACTGGGTAACATTTTTCTTAATATGGCGCAGTTTGTTAGTCTATGCCAGCCTTTGTTGGCCAGCATGAGGTTATGTTATATGCTGTGTATGGTAGAATGCTGACTGTTTCCGTTAGTGAGCCGTCAAGGGCTGGCCTCCGCCTGTCCAGTTTATCTGCCCTTTCGTTACCTTCAATGTCATCTAAGGAGGTTGCGAAAAGATTGGCAAAATCCGACCCCTTACGAGGATGTAGTACCGCAATTTGGCTATTGATGGTGATGATGGATGATGTTTATGGTAACAAGTTTCACAGGCTCTCTAATCTCTATGCTAGCATAGTCTGGTAGTTGAAAAGATATCGAAACTTGTAACTTCTTCAAGAAAATCCCAGCGCCCATAACACAGTTAATTTTTCAGCCATCGCTATAGATTACGAGTATTGAGTCGTAGTCTTTAATCGCCTTTCCATTTTTCCATTACTCTCTAGTTGACATTTTTCAATTGATGTTTGTAGATAATGTGGGGTAGTTAGTGGGAGAACTTAGAAGTCGCTTGGAAGTGTCTCCAAGATATTACTGTGTCCGTAATGACGACAAGTATAAATAGTTCGAACATGCCACCTGAAGCAGTGTTACCAGCACCCTTGTTGCTGAAAAAATACGAAATCGAAGTTCCCTGCCTCCAAAGATGGTTACGGCCAGAGTCTGTGTCAGGAAAGGAATGGAGTTTATAGGATAACAATAAAACCGATAAAAGATGCAGTGCTGCTGTCTTTTTGCGGGGCTAAAGTTAGATTTAACTCCTCCTGCGGCTGTTTTCAAAGCGAAGATATGATTGCATGGCAATGAACTATTGCATATTGTGAAAAATCGGTGGAGGAGCAAAGCATCTAGAGCAGCAGCCATGCTGCGCTTATATCCTTGCTGGACCCTTGCTGAATTTACTGAATCTCGTATAGGTCCCAAGTCACAATGGGATCACGGGAAATGAAATTGCCGATGAGGTTAGGCAAGGCTCAAGTTAAAGCGGAATTTTTCTACCACAAAGCACTGCAGAGTTTTCACGACATTTAATCCACCTAACATACTATGTGTGATAATGACAGAGCTTAAATATTAAAATTTTTCAAACATCGCGAGATGCCAGGAGTTGGGCTTACGGGTTCTAAAAAACGGCAATGTAGATATTCCGACTTATTACGAGTGAAGACTTGCCTGAAGGGCTGTCACGTGGTCTATCATTGGAAAAAAAGTAAAAAATGCCTATCGCTCGCGCTAATTTGCTACTTGAATAATAACAGTCTTGGATGACATTAAAAGGCAAACGGACTTTGTACTCCACCTTGGTGTGCTCCGTTTTGAACTACGAATTGCCCAGTAGACTAGTAGGGGAGACTTTTTCTTTGGGTTATTTCCTTTAGCAGCCGCCGTTAAAGGGATGCCGCAGCCTTTATCCGCTGTGCATCTGTAGTATGCTTGTTTTTAAGGGTGCCTTCTCCTGTTTGTTGAGTTAAGCAGCTATCACTTATTAATTATGAGTAAACTTTTAATCGAACACTTCCTAAAAAAACCAAAGAATCAGGAATAATAAAAACCTTAAGTGCTAGTAACTCCTGGATCAGCGTCAAAAGGAATGAAAGGCTTCGGAAGTACGTATGTATGTTAGCTTTAGTCTCTAAAATACTTGGCTTGCCTCAGTCAAAAAGACCATTAGTGGGTTGTCGTCCTTTCAAGTACCTCCAATATAATAATTTGTTGTTTCATCAGTATTCGTCCAACGATTTCAGTTTTTTACATTTACGAGGGGCGTTCAACATATTCTCGGTATCGGGGTGAAGCTGTGGTTGTATATATAAATTGACTTATTTATCAAGTAATACTATTATTTTAGTGCATTCATGTAAAATTTCATATAAATGTGATTATTAATTCGCGTTTTATCTCTAGTTAAACAGAATCATAATGGCAACTGAGACGATGACGGCGAAAATTGAGCATCGCGCTGTAATTAAATTTCTCACTAAGCAAGGAAAAAATCAAAAAACTATTCATGAAGAGATGGTGGCTGTTTACCAGGGTTCCGCACCTTCATTATCAACTGTGCAAAAGTGGTCAAGTGAGTTCAAGAGAGGCAGAGAGAGCATTGAAGACGACCCCCGCTCCGGCGCCCCGGCTACTGCTTGTACAGGAGAAAGCATCAAAGAAGTCGAAAAACTTGTTCTTGAGGATGCCCGAATAAAGGTGAAAATGATGGCAGAGATCACCAAGCTTTCAATTGGTACCATTCACACCATTCTTCATGACCATCTTAACCTTTCAAAGGTCAGTGCAAGGTGGGTGCCACGAATGCTCACAGCGTCTCAGAAAAAAGTGAGAATCGCATGCTGTAGAGAGCTTTTGGAGATGTGTAGTGAGAACGCGGACGGTGTTATGGATCGAATTGTTACTGGGGACGAAACATGGGTCCACCACTATGACCCTGAAAGCAAACAAGAGTCCATGCAGTGGCATAAAAAAGGAACAGACCCCCCGAAGAAGTTCAAAGTCACTCCGTCTATCGGGAAGCTCATGGCCACAGTTTTTTGGGACTCAAAGGGAATCTTGCTCATTGAGTACAAACAAAAAGGTGAAACCATCAACGCCACATCCTACGCTTCCACTTTGCATAATTTGCGGGAGGAAATTAAAAAGAAAAGACGGGGTAAACTCGCAGCGGGTGTGTTGCTTCTTCATGACAACGCTCCTGTTCACACGGTGCGAGTTTCCAAGGCTGCTGCGCGAGATTGTGGTTTCGAAGAAATCCAACACCCACCCCATAGTCCAGACCTTGCCCCTAGTGATTATTTCCTGTTTCCGGATTTGAAAAAATGTCTTCGTGGAAAAAGATTTTCGGATGATGAAGAACTCAAGTCGGCAATAAATGGGTATTTTGCAGAGAAAGAGGAAATTTATTTTTTTGAGGGTTTAAAAAAGCTTATCTCAAGATGTAACAAATGCATTGATGTTAGGGGAGATTATATTGAAAAATAAAAACAATTTAAATTGAATTCGCATTTTCCTTCATATCGATACCGAGAATATATTGAACGCCCCTCGTATTGTAGTTTCATGTTTATTTTGTGATCTACAATAGTTCCTCTATCTGCAACTCGGCTGAGAAGGAAAACTATGAACTCCGTGTATTAAGCAAAATACCCCTTTGAAAATCTGGACTTCAGCAGGTCGAAGTTGTATTTTTCTGAATAAGAAGAAGGTTATCTTAGTACCTAAAATAGTTTAATTTCATAGAATGATATCTGGCGTTAGTCCTGCTTACAGACGACTGCCCTGTTATTTTGAAGTGAATAGATTTGAGTATCTGCTATAACAGATAAGACGAGATCTAAGAATCTTAGTTGGTTTTTGGAACCATGGAAAAACATGGTTCGGTTCACCAAATTATCGTGCGCTACGTCCATTTTACGGTCAACATAATCGTCTATCTGAGCAAGTTATTCGGAACACGATGAGTCGCTTTCGTACCACGTACACACCACGCATTCCCAAAGACGACAAACAGTGCGAACAGAAGAAGTTATTGGTGTTGTGGAGCGCAGTGTTGAGGAGAATCCGAATGAGTCGATTCGCCACCGTGCACAGCAATTGGAGCTTTGCCCATCCACTTCGTGGAAGATTTTATGGAAAGATCATAGCTTAAAAGGTTATAAGATCCATCTTGTGCAAGAGTTGAAACAGCGTAACCATTATACGCGTCATAGGTTCGGTGAATGGGCCGAAAACATGATTCAGCTTGATCCTCATTTGCAACGCAAACTTTTGCTCTCCGATGAGGCCCATTTTTGGTTAAATGGATATGTAAAGAAGCAAAATTGCCGAATTCGGAGTGAAGAAAACCCAGAAGCCTTTGTCGAGACGCCCTTACAACCATTATAACTCACTCTTTGGTGTGCTTTATAGGCTGGTGGAATCATCGGTCCATATTTCTTTAAGGACGACGCCGGCCAGAATATTACCGTCAATCTAGAGCGCTATAGAAACATGATTTCTGACTTCTTTGTTCCTCAGTTGAATGGCATTGACGTGACAGAGCTTTGGTTTCAACAAGACAGCGCAACATGCCAACATTTGCTGAGCGCATAATTTCGGGTAATGGACCTGTAAACTGGCCTCCACGATCTTGTGATCTCACACCTTTAGATTACTTTCTTTGGGGGTATGTGAAGTCACTAGTCTATGCCGATAAACCAGAGACGTTGGACGATTTGGAAGTCAACATTCGCCGTGTTATTGTTGATATACGGATCCAGTTGCTCGATAAAGTTGACGAAAATTGGACTTCATGATTGCGCTACATTAGAGCTAGCCGTGGCGCGCATATGTCCGATACCATATTTAAACACTAATGGCATAAAAGTATCTATTAAATAAAGCTAATATCATAAACATTACCATTAGCTTCAAGTGTTTTATTTCAGATTGAATTTGTATACCTCTAATATAAACACCCTTTATATGTACGAGTAGGTGAATGCCATTTTAAAATTCATGACACGTATGAGCTGTTTGTTTGTAAATATTCAGATCTTTTCAGCTCAGGAGTATGTTTAGGTCTACAGTTCAATGTATTTGGATGACCACTCCGTAAAGGGATTTTAATTTTTTCATCAAGTTCTAAAAATCCTCTCCCAAGAAGAAGAGCATGTATGATTAATCTATGAATCTATACTATACGAAACCACAAAACATTTCTGCAATTCTATTTGGGTGCTATTCTGCAAATGCTTAAGCTTACATTCAAATTAATTATTCAAATTAGTTATCACTCTCCGAACTAATTCATTTGGTCTTAAATTCAGGAACACCTATTCGAACACAACTGCTCTTCTGCGGATTATTACCGACATTCCTTTTAAATCATTGTTCCAGCTTCACAGTATCTCAGAATCGTTTGCGAACATAAATTGATCACCTTCCAGAGGACTCCCACACACCGGAATTTGAGTAAGAGTCCTTTACCACATTTGTACATACATATATATATATATATCCTGTGAAAGGGACAATCTACTAAAAGCACTGTTGTGCTAGAATGCAGGTCCAATGAATAACAACAATCAAAGGTTGCACAAACGTTTCATTATGAATGGCATCCGCTACGGGCTTTTAGTGTTTCAAGTCCAACTCTTTTCCCATCCTTAAAGGTGTATTGTGTACTCGTATATTGAAAAACAATGAAACAAAGGCAGGAGCAACGAATACTAGCAGGCTACCAGGCACTCTAAAGAGGTTATTTTCCAATAACACAGTTACCCAACTCAACACAATGAAAATTAAATGAAACCGTAGTCCCTACAAGGGTTTGTGGTACAAATGCACACAGCTAAAGCCCTTGCCGGATATTTCCCATTTGTAGGGATCTTACCAAATCCAGCATACGAGCACATATTGTAATACTCGTAGTATAGCGCTCTACGTTGCTATTGTTTGTATTATATTTATAAGAGGTGATTCACTACACCATTCCCTAACCTAAATAAAAAAACAAATATCCCCTCCTCTGACACACCAGATGCAGCGAGTAGAGTTGGGAACAATGTATCTTTGTCAATAAATTTCGCAAAATTTATGTTTGCTTGGTGAATAGCTAGGTATGAGTACGGTTGGGGGTTTTGATTTTGCCTTTTCTCTTTAGGAAGTGGAAGTTTTAATTTAGTAGCGAATATTGTTTTTCACAGCTGAAATTTCTCGACAATAAAATAACGGTAGAACTTTAGGATTTTTATAGATTTATTAATCCAACAACAGCGATTGTTGGTAGGGAATCTGAATTTTCATAGAGCCCCGGGTGGAAATAAAACGAATAATGGGCAACTAGAGTACATGCATCATATTGTTTGGTACATATTTGTTGGAGAATTGTTTGTTAGCGAAACTCACTGGGAGTTGGCTGTGCGGAGCAACACACTGGAGTTTTGGAGTATTTAGTGTTTTACGAGCTTAGGGCGACGGGAAATGATATTGGCAACTTCACAGGGCAGAGGATATTTCTTAATGGAGAGTGGTATACCCATCGAAAGGTAACAAGAGAACAAGATAAAAAGAACCTAGGGACATTTTGAGCGATTTATCATCCCAAAAATTAATAAAATATTTAAGAACTGTAATGGGGTATTAGATGAACCACCAAAACCCGCCGTCACTGCCATCATATCGTTTTTCTTCTGTTGTGTAGCTCAAGGCACACAGCGTTTCGTTTAGTCTCTGTAAAAGTCACAGTTTCTAATGTCGCTATTTTATCCAGAAATCAATTGTTTTGAAAATTTTCATCACACCCTCTTTGCTAGGGGAAGGTATAGTACTAGTATGTCTATGGAACTTGAATTTGGCAGCCATTTCGTTCCTGGTCTAACAGAAGGGCTTACCAAAAAAAAAAAAAACTTTGTTCAGTGAGGCTGTTCCGAACAGAAAAGTACAATCTTCCCTGTTCAGTGAGAAACATTTCTGTCCGAATCTGTTCTGCCCTGTGTTCAGTGAGGCTGTTCCAATCTGTTCGGAAAAGAAAATCTTGCACCTAATTTCGAAGTAGAACACAATTGTGAAAAATGTCAAAATCAGCTGTGCTGTACTTTTCTGTTCTCATTTGATTTGACTTTTTTCACAAATCTGTGCTGTTCTGTTCAAGTTTTTCCTCATTGAACAAAGCTAAAGATAAAAATAATGAGAGACTCTTCCAAATCAATTGTAAATGATATCAGCATACTCGTACTGCCAGGATGACTCGGTCTTCTGTCTGCTTAGACTTGTTAATTCTATTTTCAGACGTACTTGGCAATAGAATTGGTGGTGTTCGCACTTAAAGTTGTGAATTGATTTTGGACTGTTAAAGCATCTGAAAGTTTACTTGAATGTATAACAGAAACTTCATTACGCACTGCTCTTCCAATGCAATGTTCTCCACATGAACTATTCATTCATTCAATCGGAAGCCTTTCCGAAGTCAATAAAAAACAGGTCAGATACAGACTTGTATTCAGCGCAAGATCTATAATGATTCGCAAGGTGTTTATATGGTCGGGACAGGAAAATCCAGAACGGAAGCCTGCGTGTTCATTATGGTTATCGTCAGCTGCTTCGAAGGGCTATCCATATGTTTCAGTATCATCGCGAAATGTTTTCTGAACCTGCCGAGATGATGCTCATCTGATATCAGCAAAGAACTTGATGATGTTTGCCTGGGTTATAACATAGATAATCCTAAACAGTTTGCCCCACAGAAAATAGTCAAGCGGCGTTAAATCGCACGAACGAGGCGGCCAATCGACTGGCCCATGTCTTGAGATAACACGCTGACCATACTTACTCTTGTGGCATCATCTTGTTGAAACCACATGTCGTCCAAGTCCATATCTTCCAATTCGGGCCAAAAATATTCGGTGATCATGGCGCGATAACGCTGACCATTCACAGTAACGTGACGATCGTTATAGTCGACGAAAAAATATGGCCCAATAACGCCGCCGGCATGCAAACCGCACCAAACAGTTATTTTTTGTGGATGAAGTGGTTGTTCATGAAGCACATGTGGATTTTCACCCGACCAATAACGCATATTTTGCTTATTGACGAACCCATTGAGCCAAAAATGAGCTTCGTCACTGAAGATGATTTTGCGATGAAATTCATCATCTTGGCGCATCTTCTCCAGAACCCAATAGGAAAACGTACGTCGCTTCAAATGGTCCATCGGCTTCAATTCTTGAGTCAGCTTGATCTTGTATGGGTGTAAACCAAGATCCTTACGCAAAATACGACATAATGCGGTCTGAGTGATGCCCAATTCTTGAGAACGCCGTGGAATTGACTGATTTGGATCGTTTGCTACGGACGCCTGAACGGCAGCGATATTTTCGACACTTCGACCAACCCGTTGTCTCACTGACACCGCAACATCACACAACGAATGTGTAGACTCAAATTTTTGCACTTGGCACTGGCGAGAATTACGACCGAAAACTGGAGTTAACGCTCTTAAAGTTGCAGTCACGGACTCCGAATTTCGGTAGAAAATTTTTATAATTTGCAGACGTTGCTCGTTCGTGTACTTTACCACGATGAAAATGTTGAGTTTACTGAATAAATTAGCAGTGACAGTTTGGTGATTAGTGAAAGAGTGCGTTCACAAATAAAATTCAAAGTTGTCAAGCCCCTATTGGAAAACGCTATACATATGTGTTTCCTACCGACGACGTACATTTGATCTGTGTACCCAGATTCACTGAATATTTTTGCTCCTAAACTAAAATAGTTCCTGATCTGTGGCACCTTGTCAGATCCCAATTTTTGTCAGTATTGTACTTCGCTATAATAAGTATGTTTGCACGGTTGAGATACAAAGTCATACATTTTCTATAAGATAATTATTAATTCCGGGTTCTCGATATGTTTCTGGCATCCGAAAGACTGCTCGGCTATATAAAAGAAGCTCCCAGCTGAGTACTGTCTGTTCATTTTAATAATGTCGTATTTTACTATTCACCTTTCATCCGTGTGAAGCTGGCTATCTCACTGAAACTTTCTTTTCTGTCGAAATAGATTTCAAACATAGAAGTTATTCATTGCATGCATATGTTCCTTTCACTGAAATTTCTTAGTCTACAGTATCAGTGTCAACCACATCCTGCAGCTTGATGCGAGCGCAGGCCGGGCATTCACAGAGGTAATGCTCCGCGATGTCGTCATCACTATCACAGCAAACGTAGCAGGTCACTTATGTTTAGCCAATTTTGGAACTTGACCTCGTAGTACCCAGTCACGATGACAGTAACCGGTCTGCAGTATTTCCTACTGAGGGACAGCAGGGAAATTGCCGGCCTCTTAAAAACGTCGTGAAGTATACAAGTTTTATTTTAAAACTGACAGCTCTTTCCTGTTCAAAATTTGGGAGAAGCCAATGCCAAAGAGTGACAGTTTGGTGCGGATTTTGAAGTGATGGCGCTTAAGTGCCATGATTACTGAATTTTTGTGGTTTTTAATTCTCCAATTATGGACTTGGAGTTGTAACACGATGGCGAGCCAAGCCACACAGCGCCTCAAAATCGATTTTTTGCACGCTAAATTCGGTAAATGTGTTATCAGCGACCTTAGCAATGCCAATTTGCTGTGGACAATGAAGAAACGATTCAAGCCCTTAAAGCGAATATCGTCCGAGCTATTCGTGAGATAGAGCCAGAAACAGTCAACAAGATCTTGGAATATTGGGTTGATATGATGTGCTGCTGCGAAGCCAGCTGATGTAGCCACATGAATGAAATCGCATTCCGTAACTAATGGGAATGTTCGCTCTTTCTAATTAAGAAACTGTTATTTGGACCATACTGTATTCAAACCCAACAGTTTTGGAGCCATCTATGGAAAACAGATATTGATGCATATAAACAGTAGATATAAGCTTTAAAAAAAGCGTTTACCAACTCCCTAGACCTATGTATGCAACCATTACGCATACAAAAAAAAAATGAACAGGTTCGTCGATAGTGGTCCCCGGAAACCACAAATGGAAGTAAATTGGGCTCTTCGGGTCCATTTTGGTCGCGACACCCTAAACGGTGTCTTAAACTAAATCTAAAGGACAGGGAAGATCAGTGTTAGGAGAGATGATAATTGAGGGCGTTTTTGAGGATTCTTCTGCTACAATGGAAATCGAACACATGGGGAGCTGCATATGAGACAATGGTTCGTTAGAATTATATGCCGTTCGGTAGTTAATTGGACGAAAAAGAGGAACAGACCTTGCGTGGATTGGTATTGAAAAAAATCTAATCCAGCAGTGAGGGACAGTCGATGATGACAGTTAAGAGCTGGTGTATAAAGAGAATATCAGCGGATTCGCAACGTGTTTCCTGAAGTAGTTGACCCAGCATTTTGAGTCCTTCAACATAGGGCGGAAAGATGTAGTGATCAGCCCATGAAAACTCGCGCAGAGCGAATCGTAGGAATCTGGGTTGGACAGCTTCGATACATAGAATATGGTAAGAGAACTCTTTGGGTTATCGTTTTTTATTTTTTTTTTATAATTTACGCGCGCCTAAGCGGTTAGATACCCTTTTACTGTTGCGGGCGGAAAGGTAGAAGGAGGAGAAAGGAAAAATTGTTTTTGTAGTGATTTGAAACTCAGGTGTGTTTGGTTTCGATATTCGCTCTCCAGGGGTGGGAGTCCGAATAGGACGGAGAGTTTTTTCGTCATTCAGAGTGGATTCCAAGGTTATAATTCAAACTTGTTTTTTGTGCTTGAAACTCTACAACAGCCAAATCTCAGAATTTTTCTGTCAGAGTTGCAATCACACAAATGAAAAACTTGAAAGACTTGTCATGGGCAGGATTCGAACCTTGACCCTCCGAGTGAGAAGCGACTGCTAGTACCACTACACCACGGCCACCCCGTTTAGCAAAGCTAAGCGCTGAATTAGCACTGCTGGTGTTCCAGAAGTAGTAGACCCAGCATTTTGAGCATTTTGAGTCCGTCAACATAGGGCGGAAGGTTGTAGTGATCAGCCCATGGAAGCTCGCGCAGAGCGAATCGCAGGAATCTGGGTTGGGCAGCTTCGGTACGTAGAAAATGGTTTTCATATTAAGGGGACCATACCTGGTTCGGTCAGGAAGTGTTGAAAACTTTCGGGAGTATGAGATGGCTGGCATTTCTTAATGTTGAGCGGAAGGAAATTCTTGTGGCACTATTGAGATAGTCTTGTAGAAGTTAAAAATCAGAAAAATTGGAAATTGTATATGGATATGGATTTTCATTTACAACATCATGAATAGTCAACATGAAAATGAGTGGACCAAGGTGGATACCTTGTGGAACACATGAAGTGGCTTTAATTGGTTCAGACAAATGAGAAATAAAATGAACTAGGTAACAGCGTTCTCCCAAACAGGGTTTGAGTAAAGAAACCAGCATTGAGTGCAAGCGCATTGAGTTAGCAGGATCGAACATCAGAAGATACTTACTTAGCGGTTGAATAAGATTACTGACACATCGGGACCAGGAGAAATATCATCTTTGAGCTTGTTAATCTTGTCTACTAGATGTGCTGGCATTATTTCAATAGACATTAGAGAGTCTGAATGCAGTTACTCAAGTAACCGAAGTATTCGGTACCGGGTCTTCAGTCCAGGTGGAAAAGGATTCGCTAAAGAAATTAGCGAAATAATAGGCGATTATAGGATCAGGCGATGACATATTAAGACGGCTACCTATTGGATTTTTTTTTCATATTAATAAAGCAAAAGAATTGTTTGGTTCGATTGCATTTGACTGAGGTATTTGCTATAGCGAATATCACAAAGTGGTAGTCAGTTCGTAGGTAATTCAGTTTGCAATAACTCTCTCATTGCGAAGTGCACATAGTTCTTTGTTATACCAAGGAGGAGATGATGAAGGATTTATCTTTTGTTGTTAAGGAACTGCAAGATTTTCAGATTTCCACGACGGAATCAACAGAGGTGTTTTTAACGAGTATACTCGTACAGCTACAGTCGACACTATTGAGAATATTGTTCAGTTTTGTGTACTCGTAGTTGAAGAGGAATGAAGTTTCACAAACTGTGAGGATGTTTGGTAAAAACGATCGTTAATTGCTAGTACAACCCCTCGACCTATATAAGAATCATCATTCTCTCGCCATCATGAAACATTCTGAATTTTGGTGCAAACAGTTCTGAATCTTTGATATTAGACTCGCTTCGGTCAAAGCAAAAATACCATATGGAAGCTTTTGGGAGTTATTGTGAGATAGACGGAAGTTGTTTTTGTCCACACCCCCCTTACATTTTATTGATGAGTGGGTTAGGAACGATGGTAGTTTTTAATGCTAGGATGGGTGTTTTGCAGGTTTAAGATACGTTTAGAAGAAATATGGGAGGCATATGAGCATACCAATGTCTGACGTAGAGATGTTGAAGTTTTTATGAAAATTCACGAAAATTTGTCGAAGCCCTTTAGGGTCGGTGGATAGTCCTCGTTGTTGGATTGTAGCCATAATATTTGTTCGAGTTGTGTCATCGTTGCAGATAATGTCGGGCTTGTCATTCAAATAAGCGAGGTACAGGTGAACATGTACGGCCATAGTCGCCGATATCGGTTAGTTGCTTAGTAAGCTTTACAGTGAGGGGAGGCATATGGTCTAAGATTGGAAATGCCGAAGTTTTAGAAGCAATGGATGAATTGAGATCGTCAACCGACGAGGACGGGGGAGGATTGAGGATATGGGAACGGACGAAATTCGGATAAAAGACGGAATTTGAAGACAGGTTATCAGTGGTTAGGCTTTTAGTAGGGTGGGAGTTGGGCGTGAGATCGAAAGATACGGGTTTGGGAAGGCTATTGTAGATTTCGTAGAAAGGTGAGTTCTGTGAAAGAGGTGAGGAATAGATTCTGAGAAGAAAACGAGGGAAACGTCGAGATATATTTCATGGGTGCAGGATTGTGATTGGAATTTCGGTTAGCAGTAGACTTATGACTACGCTAATTTTTCGGTTTAATACTAGATTTAGGATTATGATTAACACTTGGCTTGTGGTGCTCTTTAGTTCTGTTCTGGTTTCGAATTACTTTGCTAAGCTTCAATTCGTCAAATTGAATGACTTCTGAGGAGAGGTTGCAAAAAATCAACTCGTATTTCGTTGGAGTGTTAAATTTGAAGCGACAAGTCTATGATGTTTGGGTCGAGGTGATTTGTTGGCAGTTGAAAATAGCTATTTTAAATGTACGCTTAAAAAAGTCTTCAACTCCGTTTGTGTCGGTGTGATTTAATGCATTTAAGATTGTAAAGGTGACTAAGTCAAGAGTTTTGCAGGTAATTAATTGTTCAAGTCGCTTGTTTCATTCCGTAGAAGTGCAGGAAGTATTGTAACTAATCGAGAGATTCAGGAGATGGTATAACAATGATTACAGCATTCTCAAGCATTTCATCTAGCAGAGATGTATTGTACATTGCGCTAGATTGAGGTTGTTGTTGTAGGGACAGATCAATCATTTTGTTGAACGTCGATTTCTCCAATTTGCTCTAAGTGGTCTGCCCTAGAATTTTACGTATCAGGTCCCAGCTCCTACCAATGTTAAAATTAAATTAAATTAAAGTTAAGTTAAATTAAAATAATATCGCCAGCAATATCACCGAGAGGTATTGTAAATAACATGTTGCCACGTCATTGCTCACATCGTTCACTTTGCACATAATCTTAGTTAAAATTGGGTCAAGGGCAGGAGCACTAATGTTTGATGAACTTTGAAGCCTAAGAGAACTTAAAGCATCAGTGAAGGCTTACGAATTTATTTTACTACCGTTAATAAAAAAAAAAGCTCACATCTTTATTTTGTACTCAAGAGTTTTGTGTTAAAATTATAAATTCGTTCCAGGTACAAAGTTCCAAAATTAAAAGCATTCCATGCGCATCCATCTGGGATTGACGTCGCGGTAGAATTCCAAAAATTCACCAAAAACATCGATCTCATCTGGACCGTGTATGAGTTCAATTTTTGGTTCTGAGATTACATGTTTCATTGGTGGTAGCGGATCGAGGAAATCCCCCAGATTTCGTGTAGGAACTCTCTGTTTAGATTTTATGTATTTGTTGCGAAGTAATAATTTCTTCTTCGGCAGCAAATTGAGTCGTTGACGTTAACATTTATCGGAATGAGATCACGAAAGACAATCTTGTTGGGGGGAAGTTAAGTTTTGCCGAGATCTTTCGCATAACGATAGCCTCTGTTCGTGGGGATAAGTCATCTGTGTGGGCGATACGCTTCGGTGGTTTGGCGAGTTTCATCTCCTGCATTTGCCGACTCAACGCAAGAATTGTGTTTAAAACAGGCTGATCGTAGTTTCCTCGGCCTTTTCATCGCCCAAATCGACCGCAACTAGAGAATGTCGGATAACTGTGCAGGGATATGATTTCACTGGGAGTGTGCTCGCACGATGGTATTCTGCATGAGCTTGGGGAGCAGTTTCTTCGCCATCTGTGGAATGGAATGGATTAAGTATAATTTAATAGAAATAAATAGATTAAGACTGGGATAGAATTTCTGTTAGAGATTTCGAGTTAACGGGGGCGACAGTTGTTTTTAACCCTTTTCATATCATCAATGTTGAAATTGGCAGTAGATTTTGAAAGTTCTGTGAAATGTGCCAGTTGTTTATCTAAAATTTTAAATTTCGATTTAAAGATGTTGGTCAATCAATCTGATCGATGGTGCTGGAGATCTCCTCAGCACTTTTGGTGACGTCGTCAACCTTCAAAAGCTGGTTCTCTATTTTCTCACTAAGGCACTTATCATAAGCGGTAAGTTATCGTAAGTAAGTTTGCATTCGTCGCACAAAAAGCGGAAATTGTTTCTGAGGTGAATTGTCGATATTTTACTTAAACCGACACAAAGAGTATGATACAATTTACTTCAGAGGCCACTGAAAATAACCAGGTGAGCATTCGTTTCGATGGTATTTAGACATATTCAGTGTGAGGTAGGTGGGTTGCGCTGTGTGTTAAAAAGGAAAATAAAAAGCTGTCAACGGCAACCTGATAACGCCCAGAAAAACAATAGCAGTAAGCTCAATTAATAAATCAAATAAATAATTTGTCACAATAAGATGGAGCGGGATTGGAATTTGTGCACTTCCAATTCGTTGGAAAGACAGAAAGCTTTATCTTAACCAGCCCTAATCTTCATGGAGCAGTGGTTAGGATACGATTTCCAAACGAAAATGTTTCATAACTTATGAATTTACTGGCATAGAATTGACAGCGAGGATAAGTAAAGCGCTCTGGAAAGAAATAATGAAAGGGTCAAACTGAACAATTGGTTATGATATTAAGAAGGTGCTCGACTCTAGCCGAATGCGACCGTAACACCCGTCTCGCTATGAATGCTCATCAGTATACCATCAAGCCCATTTTCGGACGTACTCTAAAATATCGTGATTCGTTCCTAAGCCGTATAACTCGCTTATGGAATGCCCTACCCTATAACTTGCAAACATTTAAAAACAATGTAAAGCGGTACCTCTCTTTTCTTCCTCCCTAAATTTCCTTTGCCCGCGCTGTGTACAATCACTTTAAGGGTACACAAAAAAAAAATAGATTGTATAACAGACAGCAACAGTCCCGCTAACTATCCACCCAAAGAGACTCATAGGAAGCGTGGCTAAAAGACTAAGAATGATGGTTACATATCGAGATATGGAGGACGAACATTGAATGAACATTGTACCTTCATAGTTAATGATCAATCTGAATTCTGCTCCAGAAATGTAACGCCACTGTCACACCAGGTGTCAGAGCTATCAAATGGCAATTTCAAAAAACCACCAGTTCTTGTCCGGTATTTTTAGGCGACAGATACAACAGAATTGACATTTATGTATACTCGCATCTAGCTGTAATTTAAATTTATATAAAAAAAAATGACATGTACAAGTAATTATCTTCAATTCATTGGTAAACGTTTTTATCTTTTCCACTTCACAACTAACCAACAAATGAGTTGTTCTCTCTTCCACTCGATAAATCATTTTCCAAAAAACGTTCCAAAAGCTATCGCCACTCAAATGCAAAATGAAAACTCATTTCGGGAAATTGTCGGAAATGTTCCACCCTACTGTTTAACATGAGTGTTCGCTTTCATATTTTATTTATTTTTCGTAACAAATGTCACCGACATTCGTGCAACAAATGTGGTGTGCACGACGCCCTGCAGGTACGTGATGCAAAAAAAAAAAAACGAGTTTTTCAGGAGTTCGTGTCCTAGTCCTAAAATCTTGCCTTCCAATTGTTGTTCCAATGTCTTCTCTCATTCAATATTTCATACCGAAAAAAGTGCATTGAAGCATATTTTGTAGATATTGCATAGTACTGCTTTACATCTGTTGTTTGTTCTATTTTGAGAAGTTGAAAATGGGGAAACGTTATCCTCAAGAAGATCCCTTCAGTTCAAAGTGCAGTCTCTTCTCTTCGAGATTCCAACTATAAATACAATAGTACGAGTATCTCGCAATCTCTGTCTTCACTATCGTTGTAGATTTATTATTATTATTATTTTTTTTTTTTAATGGAAAATGGAATTCTAGGCCACAGGATGCTATTGCTCGGTGTCTTGTTCATCTATTGATTCTTTTCAACCACTTGTCTTTGCGGAGGAGAGGTGGCTCTTGCTTTGACATATTTCTGCATGTGCAGTAGGGTGAATAGGGCTGTTTTGTATAAGAGTTCTTCCCTTCTACTCAGCCCACTTGTAGTGTTAGTTTTTCATTTCATGTAATCACTGCGCTTAAGTCCTGACATTGATAGTATCTAGAGTGTTTAATGGGGGTTTATATCGTTTCGTTTCTTTTTTTTTCTTCCTATCAAGGACATATAACACTCTAGATTCAGGAGGACTGAAATATTTCACACAGTTTCGGTGTCCGGAAATGTAACGTGATGCCTTACTCAACCCAAACAGATGGTTTCAATTGACTGCGAAAATAAGTTTAAACCAAACCATCAAAGGATACCATCGGTTGATGAATGTAAATCACAGGCGTATACATTACATTTCCTATTGTCTGGACTTTGTTTTTACTCTCTTTTAGAAGGACATTGTCCTGGACTTGACTTGGTATTTTTTTTTTTGTTTTTCTTTTGTTCGGTTGATTGGGGTTCACGATAGGAAATGGGTCGAAGGTGGGACCATAGAAAACGGAAACTGTAACAGCGATTGACTTTTGAATGATTTGGTTAATGCTCATGTTTACCCTTAAAAACTGGAGTATTAGGGTTGGATGGATATGAACAAATCTACTCAAAATTCGCAACACATCCTAATAGGACATGTTAGCCAATTTTGGAATGATTTAGATTGAAAAAGGAAACAGGAGGAGAGGATCTGATGATTATTTCGGAAGGATCTACTTTTGGAATAGTAAGTAGACGTTGACATTGGTAGCTCTGACTGATTTGATGGAGCCCACCAATACCAATGGTTTTTCCTGGTGATAAAATAAGCGATGTTATCCGCGCAGCACTATCAGTGCAAAGCAAAGGTGCTCAATGGACAATGACATCTTACCTGAAGCATCTTGATTACGCTGATGATATATACTTGCTTGTGCACAGGGTTTTAGATCTACACCAGATGAGTCAGAATCTGGAAGCAGAAGCCAGCAGGGTGGGCGTAAAATAAATGCAGGTGAAACCAAAGTCCTTGGTCTTTCAGGCTCTTCCTCCCGACTTAATATTGCTGGTCGAGAATGTGCAGAGCTGTCCTTATTTGGAAAGCACCATCTCGACTGGCGGAAAGGCAAAAACTGCTTTCGAAATGTTATATAAGATGTGGAGAAGCAATGTATACAGCACAAAGACCAAGCCGCGGCTGTTTCACTCCAGTAATGAGTCAGCAATTGGAAGGTGAGTATAGCAATCACTCGGAAGATGCAGGTCTTCGTTAACAGATTTCTGCGCACCCTTTTGAGAGTATTGTGGACCGAATCTAATCTCAAAATCAGAGCTCCATATTAGAACAGGACAGTAACCAATCGACATCATTATAAGAAAAAGAAAAATCTTGTGGTTTGGTCACACCTTAAAGCGCACAGGCATTTTAAATGACGCAATCGACAAACTCTCTTCTCTGCGTATAGTCTATAGGCTTAAGTTCTTGAGTCAGTTAAAGGAGCGAGAAGTAATTCTTTCAAAGAAACAGATCCGTTTAATTCTTTACCAAGTTACCGAATGGATCTTCTCGGGATCCAGGCCTGGTCTTACATCAGTAATCGACTCAGTCCCTCCGAATTTTGTGATTATTCTTCCCACAGTTGATGCCTTGGAACTTTTTGATTATCAAAAATCCGACGCAATTTGCAGATCGTGGCACTCAAACAAATCGATGTTGTGTCAAATAGCGGTACATTTTTAAAAATCACGGACCGTTGAAGGTGATTTGAGTATCAAAGCGCAAAAGGAACACAGGTGCCAAACGTCTGCAAATTATAAAAATTTTCTACCGAAATTCGGAGTCGGTGACTGCAACTTTAAGAGCCTTTACTCCAATTTTCGGTCGTAATTCTTGCCGTAGTAGACAGGCAATAACAAGTTTAGTGCAAAAATTTGAGTCTACATATTCGTTGTGTGATGTTGCCGTATCAGTGAGACAACGGGTTGGTCGAAGTGTCGAAAATATCGCTGCCGTTCAGGCGTACGTATTAAACGATCCAAATCCACGGCGTTCTCAAGAATTGGGCATCGCTCAGACCACATTATGGCGTATTTTGCGTAAGGATCTTGGTTTACACCCATACAAGATCAAGCTGACTCAAGAATTGAAGCCGATGGACCATTTGAAACGACGTACATTCTCCGATTGGGTTCTGGAGAAGATGCCCCAAGATGATGAATTTTATCGCAAAATCATCTCCAGTTACGAAGCTCAATTTTGGCTCAATGGGTTCGTCAATGAGCAAAATAAGCGTTATTGGTCGGGTGAAAATCCACATGTGCTTCATGAATCACCACTTCATCCACAAAAAATAACTGTTTGGTGCGATTTGCATGCCGGTGGCGTTATTGGGCCATATTTTTTCGTCGACAATAACGATCGTCACGTTACAGTAAATGGTCAGCGTTATCGCGCCATGATTATTTTTGGACCGAATTGGAAGATATGGACTTGGACGACATGTGGTTTCAACAGGATGAAGCCACAAACCACACAGCACACACTACAATCGATTTATAGAAGAATAAGTATAGTGAGCGTGTTATCTCAAGAAATGGGCCAGTAGATTGGCCGTCTCGTTCGTGCGATTTAACGCCGCTTGACTATTTTCTGTGGAGCTACGTTAAGTCATTGGTTTATGCGAACACGCCGACGACGTTGGAAGAGCTCAGAGCCAACATTGAACGCGAAATAGCGGCCGAAATGTGTGGCCGAGTCGTTGAAAATTGGGTCCAACGAACCGACCGCTGCAAACGTGCCCGCGTCGAGTTCCATTCATAAATGTTTTGATTGTACTTCAAGTCGATAATAAAGCTTGTGAAATATCTCAAATGGTTTGCGTTTTATTTAAAAAAAAAGTTGTCAAGTCCTTATTGGAAAACCCAATACAACGATCGATTTCACTTTTCGTTAGGGATACTTGCATCTGTCGCACTATGAAGTATGTTGTCGTCCTGGAGGACACAACCTCTTACCTCTTACTCTTACAAGCTAGTTCGATATGTAAGACGTCTTTGAAGGCAGTCGGAATGCTAAATTAACTGAGTCTTGTTTAGGTTCATGGTCACAATGGATTAAGGGAAATTAAATCGCCGATGAACTTGCTATACAAGGGTCAAAGGAGAGTTAGTCCTTCCCCTGATAATCGGAATTCAAATGAGTATATAATCGTAGATTATGTAAAAGTAATGACGACATTGCGGAGCACTACCTCTGATAATGTCCGGGCTACGCTCGCATTAGGCTGCAGGTATTCGGCGCTGATGTGGTGGGTGCTGATACTGTAGGCCCTTTGTCGCTGAAGTGCTTATCCATCTGAGAAATTCAGTTCGTACAGAAAAAATAAAAATCAAAAAACAAGAATAAGCGGTAATCACAAACTCTTGATTTTGAAGTACCTATTGGTCAGTTCTCAGAAGAAAGATTTGAAGCAGTCAGAAAGAGTTTCGAAAGCTGTTTCTAGTTTCACTAGAAATCTTTACAAAAGAAGACTTTATTACTTTGTTACTACCTAAATCGGATTCCACAATTACTTAAAGTATTGAGATAAGCGAATGCTTAATCTCCAATCCGAATCAAAGGATAGTGAGAGTTCCCACATTAAGGTATGAGGACATGAATTGCATCACCTCAACTGATGTCCCGGGGAATCGACCTCTAAATACGTCGTTGGTTCCATTTACTACTCTGTCGAATCCTCCGTATCGTGTTTTATTTGGACCAAATGCAGGTTCGATTATTCAGTTATAATTGCTCGGTCAGAAACAGCGAGTTCAGAAATGTCCAGTGATGCAATATCCTTTTCCTTCTCGCCATCGGACTTTATTCCTACGGTACTCCTATAGTTGATACACATTACGAGGTGTGTGAGAATTGTCTTTGTACAAGTAGAGAGCGATAAATCGATTCCCTGTTGTATTAGAGTTCAAAACATATTCTCGACAATTGCTTCTTTCTGCACTGAAGTTTAGAAAAGTAATTTCTACTTCGACATAGCCACAACATCGTCATCCACTCGTCCTTTCAATTCCCACCACAGAAGGCACAATTACCTTCCGACTTCCCTGTTAAACCGGGATTACGGGTTCAAAGTAGTGAAACTAAAATGTCAAATCATTTTTTTTTTTTGTTTTTTTTTTTGTTTTAACTTAAACTTTTATACCTTTAGATACTTTTTCTTCTCTCTAAACAAAGAAGAAATAGCAAAGGAAACCCGAAAGAAAAAAATGTTGAAAAGGAAGAAAAGCTGTGAAAGCTCTTCTTAGGTAATCGCTTCACACCAAAGAGCACTTAACTCCGCCAACAACAACAACAAAATAGAAAGAAAAAAAACGTCAATGAAGATAGTGTCGCTGTGTTGTTGCTTTTTCACCGGAAAAATGCCCCAAACAGTTTTATAGAGGAACAGGATTTTTGCACTTTAATACTGTGCATCTGCACTGCACTGCATCTGCCATCCACCATCATCTAGTTTCTGACTTTTGGCCCACCAAGTTTCTTTTACCCTCTTTGTGTGCTGCAATATGCTGCTAGAAACTGAAACAATCTAGAAAATGAAAAATCTAGGTGACTTGACTACTAGTGTGAAGTGAGTCAAAGACAGGGAGAAATTAAGGATGCTGCTGGGTATTTAGATGTACGGCTATGTACATATCATTCATTGCCTTTGTTTACGTTTTAAGTTGTTTCTCCTCTTCTATTTTATTTGTTCGTTGGATGTACGTCGTAAAAGCAACGACTACTAATAGTACTCGAACAAGTGTAATCCTTCAGACGTGCTGCAGCAAGAAGGTTGACTTTACAATAGTGTCCTAGGCTTGTAAATGTAGACAGGGTTGTAGACTTAAGCTATGGTAGGAGTTCCATTTAGAAACAGTTTCTTTGTTGACAGGGTGTAGCTGAAAGAGATGAACTAAAGGAAGGAAGAAGGGTGTAAAAATTAAGCGAGAGTCGAGAATGGTTATAAGAAGGTAGGTTGAATTTTGCTCCTCTTTATCCATGTACCATGTGATTAATAGATGAGCTTAGATACTTGGTCAGTTTAAGCAATAATTTATCCCTTGCATGTCGTTGAAGTTGAATGGCTTAAGAGAAGAATGGACCAAAAGAGTAACTTTTTTCTTACTTTTGATAAAAAGTTTTCGAACATCTACCTCACTTTATTTGATACTCGTAAATGTAATGTAAGGAGTTAAATTGATGTTCGAAGATGTTCAAAAATGTTCTAGGAATTTTCTGATTTTGTAAGGTACTATATGTCAACCAAACTGTCAATCCTAGCAGTGTTTGGTTAAAAGTTTAAAGAAGAAGTCATATCAACGACTATAAATAATCCTCTTACCACCCTCCGCTAAGCTATGCAGCAGCCTAAGAAACTTTTCAGAAAATGGAAACCCGGAATACCGGTGTTATAGTGATTAAGGGCATGTCCATGATTGAAGTCAAATGACTTTTTAAATAGTAAATGCAATCCCTTGATATGAACATCATAGTGACGAAGATTCATCAATGTGTCGAAAGGAGAGCCAAACCTGCTAGGAAAAACTCCGTTTTTTTAAAGTCTTGTGAAAGCAGCGTGAAACCTTATTTCACTGAACAACTGACGTATATGATTAAAACTACCTTATGATAGTCAAGTATAATACAATAGACTCGTAGCGTCAGCTCAGTATCTTTCTAAATGCTCCCCTACACTGGCAGAAAGCCTTATATCAAAGATGACGCTAAAATACTTAGCTTCGTCTTAAAATCGGGCGGTGATACCTTTTAGCGGTAAATGAGACAGACCAATCAGCTTCTTCTTGCCCATGAAAAGATCAGCCTTAACTTGGAGAAGATTCCACTATATTCTTTAAAGCAGATGACAAAACTGTTGAGAGTGTTAAGCCACGAATCAACCAACCGTAACCATAGCTGAGCGACAGGATGGTGCCCTTCGGGCCAAATCTTGATTACTCCTACCCTTGAAAAGAGGAAACATAAGTGCAATGGCTCTGTAGGAATAGAGAGAAGAAGAAGATTCCTCTTTCCTAGGAACGGGATGGACAAATGAATCTACTCGGAATGAGTCCTTCGAAATAGAATTGATGATTCTTACCAGTGTGGAAGCACAACTCTCCTGGATCAGTAGATTTGCTTATGATATATAGAGATCTTTAAGTACTCTTGCTACTACATGAGTGCGAATGTGAATTCGTCCCATTGGAAATCTGAAACTCTTGGTGAGAAAGTGGTCATCATTTTCGATGTTGATCAAAATGCTCATTTCTCTGTTCACCAGGATTGCAGTATGTAGGTCAGTGGTAGGCTAACAGCAACTAGTCTTGATTTTGTATTACTCATCTGAGCAAATAGTTGTGTTTATTGGGCACTTTGATGCTTATAGCAGGCTTTCTTCGAAATTTGAATGCATTTTGAAGGATTTGCCCAGCACCGGCTGAAAGCGTGTCGAGTTGCTTTTCTCAAATTCCTCACTGGTCATTCTATTTCATTCGACATCGTGGGAAGGAAAACGGGTGCTTCTCTTCTGTGATAAAATGGACAAATTTGGAAAAAGCTATTTTGGTATCTCTACATGTTATCCCATGTTAAAGATAGTTGCAATCGAAAGACATGACGAGGAAAAGTGATTTAATATGTCCACCGACTAAAAAAATTGACAAAACCAAGATCTGAATTTGTACCGGTCGAGTATTTAAGCTAGGTTAACTGATACTAGCGGGTTTCTTGCCAGTGAAAAAGAGACTTCCTTGAGGCCGCCAGAGAATACAACGTCATTAGCTCTTGCCACAGAGATTCCTTTGCCACAATACTCAGAGATGAACTTGTGTCGACTATGGCGACTGTTAAAAACAAACCAAGCTTCAATAGTATCTGATATTGGAGGGAGGAAAAAAAAAACTATTAAAAACTTTATTAAAAATAAAAATTGGTTAATACAATTAACTAGAAATTAATTTTTTACTTACTCTTGGTCTCTGCGTGGTGCTCTTTCTGGTTTCCAAAATTTAAATGAGTTAAAGTAACTGTTAATAAAAAATATCAGACGATTGGCTCGAACGAAGGCAAGCTTCGTTAAAATGATTGTGTTCAGAAGAGCATTCCGCAGATCAAGAGTTTGTTTACACGGTTCGTATTAATACTACGTTTACATGGGCGTGCGTTGGTAACATTCTCCCTCCCTTATGACGATCAGAGAGAGTAAATACTCATATTGGATTTCCAACGCCACCACCATCTTGTCATACATCTAAAACTGCAATCTTTGCAGCTGGTCTGTGATATTTTCCACTTGAGGCGCGGATTACGGCACTTCGCACTTGCCCATCTTTACCCTTTATAGCTTCTTCCACGATTCCTTTCGGCCAGTAATGTCTCGGTAGGTTAGGATCAACGACAACCTCAATATCTCCTACTTTGATCGGTTTGGCCTTTTCAAACCAATTGGTGCCCCGGGTCAGTGTTGGTAGTACCTCGGACACCCATCTCTTCCAAAATGTATCCGCCAGTAGTTGTGAATAGCACCATGACGATCTGACATATTTATCCTAGGTGTCGAACAAGCCTGGAGGTTTGCTTCCGGATGATGAGCCGAGAATGAAATGATTTGGTGTGAGAACCTCTTGTTCCGCAGTATCCAGCGATAAATACGTGAGTGGTCGACTATTTATTATACTTTCGACTTCAATGAGTAAGTTGTTTAGCTTTTCGTCAGTCATCTTCGCGTCAGGTGTAATTAACTGATACAATACAGTTTTAATGGAACGTACCATACGTTCCCAAGCACCGCCCATATGAGGGCTCGCCGGTGGTATAACTTTCCATTT
The DNA here is from genome assembly GCA_949129095.1 of Volucella bombylans. Taxonomy (NCBI): domain Eukaryota; kingdom Metazoa; phylum Arthropoda; class Insecta; order Diptera; family Syrphidae; genus Volucella; species Volucella bombylans. The sequence goes on along the minus strand of OX422143.1, from coordinate 111,657,922 downwards.
TGTATGCTGCGTTGTAAATTTAGCTTGGATGTTTTTAAAGTTGATGCGATCGTGAGCTTCACGCAATTCCTTTTCAGCTGCCTTCGAATTTGTTCCATTGTCGCTATAAAATTGTAAGGGGTGACCCCTGCGAGCGATGAAATTTCGGATGACCATAACGCATGAATTCACAGTCAAGCTGTGTGCTACTTCAATGTGAACTGCGCGACAAGTAAGGCATGTGAACACAGCCCCATATCTTTTGTCCGTACGTCTTCCAATAGTCACCGCAAATGGGCCGAAGAAATCAACCCCAACATATGAAAAGTGTCTAGTGCATCGAGAGAGTCGCGCTGTGGGCAGGGGTCCCATTTCTGGAGGCTTTGCAATCGCTATTCTTATCTTGCATTTCTGACACTTGCTGCGTATAGTTCGCAAAAGGTTTCGTAGCCCTGGTATGTGGAAGATTTGAAAAATTTCATTTATGACTGTCTCATGATTTCCATGTCTAAACTTTCGGTGATACCTATCAACTATTAGTCTAGTTATATGGTGCGTTTTAGGCATTATTATAGGATTTTTACTTGTATTGCTAACGATCATGTTTTCTAGTCGGCCTCGCATACGGATTATCATGTTTTCATCTACAAATGGTGACAATCTACGAAGTAGGCTTGATTTAGGCAAAGAGCAATGAGGATTTTTTACTAAAAGGCTAGAACATCGCCTATAGTTATAGGTTTGGGATTGAGCTAGGCGGTAGAGGATTTGATGTCCCCAAAGCAATTCGTCTTTGGTCAAGAAAGGAATGTGTTAATAGTTCGCATTGATTCGGTCGTATTTCGCTGATACTCCTGTTAGTTTATTTTGTTGCAGGATACTTATGAAGCGTTTAACATATCCCATGCAAGACGTAAGGCGTTCCCATCTTGAAAAGCGATTGAAATCGACGATTGGATCATTAAATTGAACGGCTAGATTTTGTTGAACTTCGGGATTGTATCTTAGTTCATCATTCGGTGTATGTTTTTGTGGAAGTTCAGTTGATGGCCAGTTGTGTGATGGTTGACTCAAATACGTAGGTCCAGCGAACCATGGACTACTCGGATGAAATTCCGGATGTTGATTCCACTTGGTGGCCAGTAGCATTTTCTTTAGATGGTACATAATTCCAGCTTGCGACGTTCGTTGTCTCCTGTTTTCGCCTATGCGAAACATCACGAATTGCTTATATGACCGTCTTAGAGTCCGACCAATAATTTATTGTTTCTATTTCAAGATCGTGAGCTTTGACTATGGCGTTTCCAAGGCGGGATCCCAGAACAGCTGCCATGAGTTCCATTCGAGGTATCGAAATTGGGCGTAGTAGAGCTACGAGTACTTTAGTCTTAGAGCAAACCAGTACTATTTCAGTTCCATATGTCGATTCAATCCTAAAGTATGCTACAGCAACGTAGGCCTTCTCACTCGCATCTACGAAGACATGTAGTCCTACCTTACTGGAGTCTGCGAAATAACATCTTGGTATTTCAACTCTTTCAACATTTTGAACTGTTGACACCCATCTGCTCCAGGCTTCTGAGAATTCTTGGGGTATGGGATCGTCCCATCCTATTCCGCTCCGCCAGATGTCCTGCATCAATATTTTCATAAAAACTGTAAAAAAGTTCAAGAAGCCTAGCGGGTCGAAAATTGACATGCGCAGTCTCAAAAGTTGCCTCTTGGTAGGCAGTTTCTCTCCTCTCAGGACGTCTTCGCTGGCCTTTGTATACTTCAAGTTGAACGTAAACGAATCTATACTGGTATGCCACCACATCCCCAGAACCTTTTCTGTTTCCACAACCTGCTCTACAGTTCTCTCTGCTTGACAAAAGTTGTTAGTAGTTCCGGGTTCACACAAAGCGTCAATTACTGTTGCTGAATTCGAGATCCAGTTCCGGATATGGAAGTTTGTGTGCTTGTGAATTTCTCGTACATCTTTAGCAAGGTAGATGGCTTCTTTGACGGAGTTGACACTATCGAGCATTTCGTCAACATAGTACCGCTCAATAATTGACTTCACAGCGCTTGGATATTCTTGGTAGTACTCTTTAGCATTAGAATTTTTAACGTATTATGCAATCGATGGTAAACAACTTGCTCCGAAGCTCATTACTTTCAGTATATAGACATCGGGTTGGCGATTTGTTTCTCCATTCCGTCAAAGAAACCGTTGGGAGTGTTGATCTTCTTGATCGATGGATATCCTGTGGAACATTTCGCTCATGTCGCCACAAACTCCAACCTTGCCAATAGAACGGAAATTAAATAGAACGTCCATCAGGGAATTGATCAAATCCGGACCCTTGTTAAGACAGGCGTTTAACGAGACACCATTGCATTCCACTGCGGCATCCCATACCAATCTTAACTTGTTAGGCTTGTTCGGGTTCTTAACTCCGAATGTTGGCAGGTTCCATTTACGTTCCATTTCCTTCTGAAGTTTGTTTATCTAACCTTTTGCTTCCATGTTGACAATGTGGCTATTTACTTGTTTGTTTAAGTTGGGATCCTTCTGAAGCTTTCTGTCAAGGCAGCATAGTCTTCTATATGCCATAGCATAGTTGTTTGGCAGCGTTATGTTTCCAGATTTCCATAGAAGTTTTGCTATGAAACGGTCTCCGTCACGTTTGATACTATTCTCTAGTTGTACTCGTATGTTTGAAATCGTATTCAACTTATGCCCTTGCATTTTTGTCACGCCTTCGTTATCGATCTTCATGTCCTCCACGAATAACTTTTCCAAAGCGAAATCACCATCGCACTCACATATATGTAAGTTGACACTCTGGACTGTTGAATTTGTTTTAGATCTTGTGCCAAGTTCTCCAAATATCGTCCACCCAAGTCTAGTTTGGTTTTCCTTCTCGAAAACTTAACGGCATTGCCAAGCTTCTGTTGTTAAATCCAATTATGACCCTCGGAACGACGATGCGGTAAGATTCTACTGGAACCCCCTTCAGATGTCTGTATTCATTGGTGATCTCTTGCATTTGTAATGTTTGAAGTGGTAGATCAAGATTATGTACCGGAAGAAAATTTCTTAGTGAATAACGCTTATTAATTTTGCTTTTAGGAGCCACTTGCAAATTTATTTGTTGTGAATCCTGCTCAGTACGTAGAGTTCCATCTGTCCATCTAAGGGACAGGTCAGATTTGACACCTTCAACTCCGATTGCTATTAAAACGTCCTGCTTTATCAAGGTCGGAACCGAGCCATCATCCAGGAAAGCATAAACGTCAATGGAGGAATGTCTTCCGAAAATTATTATGGGCACGATCCTATATAAAACCTTAGAAGTTTCCGAGTTGTGAACAGCTACAACTGCGACCTCAGAACGTCCAACATTCAGTTTATGAAACAACGGATGGTGCTTAGCATGACAACCATCGAGTTGACATTCTCTTCGATCACGACAAAATCTTGCGTCATGTCGTCTTAAGCAGGATCTACATAACTTCTTACCATTAACGAAATTCCAACTTTCGTTATAGTTCATTCTTTTAAATTGGACGCAGTAGACAATACTATGCAATTCATTGCAAACGGTGCATTTAATATTCGGTGTTGAACTATAGGGCAGCACCACCCCCTCATGGAAGCTAACACGATGTACTTTACGTCGCTCTGACTCAGCAGTATTCAAGCTTGACACTGGAACAGATAAAACTCTACTAGCCGTTTGAGCAATTTTATAAAGTCAATCACTCAATGTTTTTAAATTCACATCAAAATTATTTTCTATATGCACAGACCAGTTAATTCTTCGTTGAACAGGAAGCTTTTCAATTAAATCTTGAACAAGCGATGGGTTGTTCATATGTGAACCTAAACCAGAAGCTTCAATCGTCGCAACTATGCTCTTAACCTGTGGCACGCACCTTTGCCACAAGAATGTTTAAGATGTGCTCTGGACATCCAAAAATCATCTTAAGTGTCGAAATAATTTCAGGCACTAATGCAGGTAATGTCATGCTGTGACTCACATAATCTAACGCTTTTCCTTTTAAGGACCGCTGTAGCCTAAGAAGTTCCTCTTCATTTGTAAGACCACATAACCCAGTAGACGTTTCAAAGCTGTTGAAGAAGAGAGGCCACTCTTCTGGCCGGCCACTAAACATTGGAAGTTCCCTTGACACAACTTGACGAGCGTGGATGTAATCGAGATCAGGTATTATTGTACACCTAGTTGGCAAAGAGTCGACACCTTGCTTCAGCACCATGTGCTCTTCGCGTTGTTTAACTTTCACTACATTCCTGTAATCTACCCTACCACCTATGCTCAAGCCTTCACCCAAGCCATCGTGTGCCTTCAGCAATTTGCCCATCATTTTCCGATTCTAAATCGCCTTGCAATGCAAGTAATTTAAACTTTTTGTTTAGATATCTTAAATAGGCTTCCTTTTTTTTCCTCTAAACGCATTAAATCTAATTTCAAGAATCGTTGTTCTTTCGAAATTCTACACTTAGTAATCCTTTTTGCACATACCTTTTGGGCTGCAGCTGTCGCGTCTGTAGATATAACTGTTCTTTCAGGATCATCTTCGATATCTTTTGCGACGCAGCCCTCGCACATCCAATCTCGTTTACTCACGTCGCTGTCGACTTCAACACAACCGAAGTGGTACCAAACATCACACCGATCGCACTGCACCATTCTTTCATCATCTATATTGCTGCACAGTGGGCAGCTGTCGTCGTCCTGAACGTTATTTGCTGATGCTTGATCACTGTTCTGAGACATCGTGCTCGTCAACGTAAGTCTTGGTTCTTGATTAAGCTACCACAAGATTTTAAATAGAAATTTTGTCGACAATTAAAAACAAATCAAGCTTCAATAGTATCCGATATTTTTTTATTACTTACTCTTGGTCTCTGCGTGGTGCTCTTTCTGGTTTCCAAAATTTAAATGAGCTAAAGTAACTGTTAATAAAAATATCAGACAATTGGCTTGAACGAAGGCAAGCTTCGTTAAAATGAACGTGTTCAGAAGAGCATTCCGCACGGAGATCAAGAGTTTGTTTACACGGTTCGTATTAGTACCGCGTTTACATGGGCGTGCGTTGGTAACATGCACTTTATACCGCTATGACGCTTATGAGCAACATTTCACAATACCTAGCACTTGAAAAGTTGCCCTGAGACTGGCACTAAGAGAATCGGCAAGAACCATCGAAGTAAATATTGTTGATTCTGATTCGTAACCAACTAGACTGACTCTTTTGCAAGTGTGCGATTTTACATACTTACAAGTGTGAGGCTACGAAATGCTGGCAACTCTGCCTAATCAACAGCGACGAGGGAAATATCCTAGAACGACGCCAACGACAGGATAAAAGAACGATTAAAGATAAGAACAAACTGCCTTGAAAAACGAACGTAGACCGTGAAAGGACGAACCCTCAATTACTGTTTTTTGTAAAAGTGTTTTTTTTTTTAGTATGTAAATATTGTATATAGAATAAATATTCAGTTGTTGTGAATTTGAAACGAGAAATGGACGAGATAGTTTTGTCATTTGTTAATTCTTTTACAAGTATAGATAGGGTTGTAGTTGTAAGAACGGTATACCATGTTTACTTGGATGCTAGAATAGACGTCCTTAAAGTGGCATTTCTACGAGTATGTACAAAGGTTTTTATTTCGACGCAATGATTCAGAAACTTATACTCGAATACTCGTGTTTCAAATATCACATCAATATTCCAATTTTTCCAAAACAGTTTGTAAGTATGTGCATATCTTTGAATGTCCTCAGTTGTTTGTCTGTTTTCTCGGTAGTTTTTCAAATGGAAATGTTACAAGATTGGTGCAAGAAGTACTGACATTCCTTGCTGACAATTTTAAAATCCAACCATTTTCGATTCCTAGGAACCTCTTATTGCAATCTATGTTATTAGATGCTTCCAAACAACTGTCACGTACTTTTGGGACTCAACTCAACCGTCTCACTTTGACAATGAGTCGCTTCTGTAAATCGTCTAACCATGACGAATTCAAAGTTCAAACCCTGTCCAATTGAATTCAGTCGAAGGTATCCGTAGCTACTTTCGCCACTGTGACGACAATGGCGAGAGTGCATTTCTCTTGGTTTAGTGAACCAGAAAATAAGGGTAACTTTCTCACCCTAGGGAAAAGCGAAGAGTACTACGAGTATATGTGTGTGGATGTATGTTGCTATTTTTTTTGTTCCCTCTTTTTATTTCCGAGCGTTTTAGTGTTATTGTCATCTATAGTAGTGGCTCCCTTGTCACTTTTTGACACATTTTTCCGGTCGTTACTATTGGATTATTGGCTCTTACACTGTCCATTGATTGTTTCAATTCACCTCTCTTGCCATATGATGTTTACTCATGATTCCTCCTATTCCTATTCCTATATTCCTACAATCGTTCGGGTTTTATATCGCCCTCTGCCTTAAATTTTCGAAAAATCGATTTCTGGGGGATGGGTAAATTCCATAGATTGTAACTAGCCTCGCCAGAAAGACGCCGACAATGTGGCAAAAAGTTCAACTGCCTCACGATTTCGTAGTAGCCTGCTAGCCCACACCATTATGTATGGGTATCTGGAGTTTGGTGGTGGCCTTTGAAAGGTTTCTTGCCCTCAATTGTGTGAATGTGTGGGGCTGTATTGATGTTGATATTTCAAAAAAAAAAGAACCACCACCACCACGACGAAGCAAATAACAAACAAAAGTGAACATACAGAGAAAAGGGAGATGAAAAAAAAATACGTCTAATGGCCTAGTTTCATTGCCACATTTTGCAGATACATACATATATTTGAGCGACATCTGTAGACGGGTATAAGAAGCCGGGGTAGTCGGATAAGAGTATTGGTATGCTGATATATTTATGTTTATTACGGTCAAGTAGGGATTATCGAATTAGGTTTGCACACGCACACATATGTACGAATATACATATGTATGTATATATATATTCAACATGGATCGAATATATCTAACATATGTACATAGCAACCTAACTACTACTATTACAAATTTTCAAAGCTGAAATGTTTAGGGCTTCTCTCCAAAAAGCCCGTTGCTTCAGGTGAAATTCTCGGGGACAATATCAGACGGAGTTTTGGAACATCATGTCTCCTCTATACGGTTACGAGAGTTAATCCTTTAATCACTTCGTAGTGAGATTTGTAAGCTCGTTTATTATAATGGAAGTTGACTTCTGTTTTTCGGTTTTTTAGGGGTAAATTTCGCTGCCAGAGGAGGATATGGGTATTTAATTTTTATTGGATTTAAAGATGAGCGTGTTTGGTTTGTTAAGCCTTTCGGAGGATATAGGGGCTTAGGTAATAATTGAGGGTTAAAAGGAAAACGACAAAGGTTCATACTCAATCTATGTATCAATTGGGTTGTATAGGAATAAGATTTCGAAGAGGAATTAACATGACTTAAGTTGACTTTGGTTAAGACCTGGAATTTGGGAAATCAATTGCTTACTGTTAATGCTGAGTCTTTATGTTTTTAAGGCCCATTTAAAACTGTGTTTAATTTAGAATACTGCTTTCACGAGGGTTGCTAAGTTAAGTTATGAGATATTTCAATACGAGTGTAGACACGTTAAATCTGCCATTAGCATCTTAAAGTTTCATATATTCAATGGCACACGTGCTCAAAACATTTCATCATACAAGTGTTATTTGCGTTTTTTTTACAGAGACTTGAAAAATTGGACTCAACCAACATCGTGAGCATTTTTCGTGCAATGATTTTTTATGATTTTCGACGTGGATTAACTCAACAACAGTGTGCTGATCAATTCGCTTTGACTTTTGAAGGACACTGTGCTTCGTCGGTTTTCTGAATTTAATTCTGGTAGTCTATCGCTGCAGATCGAATTTCGAGAAGGATGGGCATTAGTTCCACTAGCATGAACATTTGACCGTGAAAAAGATTTCTTCGCATTGGATACCACATAATATGACAAGCGCTCAAAAACGCTGGTGTCGACTGGTTCAAGTTGAAAAAATTCGGTCGAGGTGCTTCAAAAAAACGTCTATAAAGTCGGTACAGGCGACGATTCATGGACCTATGCACATGAGCCGGAAACTAAACCGCACTCGACTGTATGGGTTTTTCCATATTTCAAATCCAACGAAAGTTGTTCGCGCACAAAACACTTACAAGCAACTGGTCGAGTGTTTGTTATAAAAAACCGTACTTTTGTTCCCACCGTGCCATTAAAGCAACGTAGAATGGTCAATTCGGATTGGTATACCACCATTTGTTTGCAAGAAGTCTCTAGAGAAATAAGGGAAAGCAACCGCCGAACACGGATCATCCTCCACCACGACAATACGAGGTCTGACAGGTGGGCTCAAAAAAAGTGACTTTTTGAAGGCTCAAAACATCGAATTGGCGGATCATTCGCTGTATAGCCCAGCTCTGGCAACCAATGACTTCTTCTTATTCCAGCACATCAAAAATAAATAGAGAGGTCAATGTTTTTCGACGTTCGCAGAAGTGGCTAATGCCACGTTTTAGAGTTACTTCATTCGGAGTGGAAAAATGGTACCAGAATTAGATTTTTCTTTCTCGATTTTAACCCGAAAAAAATAGTCGATTTTTGAAAAAAAAAATTTTACTATGCCGCCATTTTGTTATTTTTCACTCAAATCTTTTCAATCTGATACGGGACAGAATGACAACCCTACTAAATAAAAATCTTCTTGGAATTTTGATTTCAGATGATTACAAAAGGAGCAGTTTGGGGGGCCAGCCACCTACTTTATTTTGTGGGGACCGGCCCATCTCACTTACTTTTATCCAGCTTTTCTAAAATATTTGAAAAAGGAATGAAATCAAGGATATAGGGGTTTCTAAATTACACCAATTTCTTTAGTGACTCTCAATTTGGTTTTAAAAAAGGCAGATCTACTGAAGAAGCCTTATTAAAACTCTGTGGAGAAATTTATATTAGTTTTAGTGATTTAGAAATCCCTGCCACCTTATTTATTGGCATAACTAAAGCGTTCGACATGGTGGATCATGAACTGTTCCTTGTAAAATTGTTCAATGCTGGTTTCAGGGGATCTGTGCACAAGTGGTTTGTCTCATATCTAAGAAATCGAAAACAAAGGGTCAAAATCAAAAACTGTGCGAGCTTTGATAAGAATATTAACCTTGGTGTACCACAAGGTTCGGTATTAGGACCCATTTTTTTCCTTATTTATATAAATACCATTCCTTCAAACATTCAAAGGCAAAACAACAGCGTTTGCTGACGATACAGCTCTTTCCTACTCAAATAAAACTTATCGCTATCTTACGTGGAGGTGATGTAAACTGGCCACCGAGATCGTGCGATTTGATTCCGCTAGACTTTTTCTTGTGGGGTTTTCTTAAGTCGCAGGTCTATGCGAATATGTCACAAACCACAGCGGCCTTCAAAGCCGACATAACCCATGCCATCGGTCAAATTCAGCCTGATTTATGCGCCAGAGTCATCGGAAATTGGACATTTTGGATGCGCGCCGCCCAGAGAAGCCGCGGCGGACATTTGAACGATGTTATAATGAATATATAATGGCATCGATAAGCCTTTCAAACGAATAAAAAAATTCGATGATATCTTAATGAAAGACACTTTATATAACGACAGCAGGCAGCATTGTGTTTCGGAAGCATTAAATTCCACTCTGTTGATAGTGCCCCAATTGGTTATGCTGTTGATATCGGAATTTAATGAGCATAGCGTACGCTGCCGTTCTCGTTCCACAGCCGAAGAGCAGGGCCGTGAGTCCGGGAACGAATATGAAAAGTAGAGAGTACTGTCATCAGCAAAGGAATATATTAAATTAGAAGTCGCAGACAAGAGATCATTAATGAAAATTAAAATAGTGTAGGAGACAGAACACAGCCCTGGGGCACACCAGCATTTATTTTGTGAATATCAGACTTGAAACCGTCCAAGACAACTTGAATTGAACGTTCCGAAAGGTAATTTCTAATCCATTGAAGAAGAGAGTCGTCCATCCCTAAAGCACGCATTTTCCACAAAAGTGCCTGATGCCAAACTCTGTCAAAAGCCTTAGAAATATCAAGTGCAACTATCTTGCTTTCGCCAAATTGGTGTAGACTTTGGTTTCAGTTTTCGGCAAGACATGCCACCAGATCACCAGTGGACCTGTAGCTACGAAAACCGTTCTGCCGGTCATTAAGAAGTTCTCGTGTTTCGAGATATTTCATGAGCTGACGGTTTATCAGCGTTTAGATGACCGTGGAAAGAAGGGACGTAAGTGCAATGGGTCTGTAGGAGGAGAGAGAACATCATTCGATTTTTTAGGGACGGGCTGGACAAATGCTGTTTTCCATCTGCTCGGGAAGAGTCCTAAAGAGTACAATTGATGAAAAAGCTTACGCAGCGGTTTTGCCAGCGAGGAAAAACACCTCTTCAGAAGAAGAGGAGATATACCATCTGGACCAGCGGATTTATGTATGTTGAGATCTTTAAGTACTCTTGCTACTACACGAGTGCGAAAGTAGATTCGTCCCATTAAAGATTCGACGCACTCTACTTCACTGTACAAACATTTTATTTTAATTAAATTGTTTCTTATAAGGTCCATGCTTAGCCTTAAGTTTTCATTGAAATAAAAATTTTATATTATATTGTTATAGATGTCCCAGGTCCACGGAGAGTGGGAAAACCAAAAGGATGAATAATCCGCCAGTGCTGAAATAGCCGGGCCGCTAAAGAGGTTTGGCCTTAGCACCATGAAAAGAGACTTAGAGTCTTATGTGTGTAAAGGGATTGCAACTTCCAATCTACAATCAATATGGCTCCAATTGAGAGATACACGAGAAGACCTAACATCCTTTCTCACGTCTTTTTCTGAAAAAGGACAATGTAGAAATACCAGTTTGTAGTGTGAGACATAGTGATCAAAATGTCATCATCCTCCTTTCATCAAAGGTTGGACTTATTAAATGGTGTACATCCTTTACGTAGTGAAAGGAAGGCCACAGCAATTTTACTCATTTTGTCGCAAGTTCAGAGCCCACCTACAAGAGTTCATCCAAATTATTGTGACTTGTTGTTGTTGAGGAAAATTGCCTTGTCAACCAAATTTCAATATTAGACCGCCCACACAATAATAAATTTTTATTTGATTAAGTTTTAGGAAGCATTGATAAATTTTTAAATCACCGACAATAAATGAATCCTTCTCACATCCGTTATTTCTATTTTATACTGAGAAATAACGACTAAAAAATGCAAAACAAATAGAAAAAAGTCTGTAATCCTGTAACTAAACGCCAAAAAATTGTATGAAAAAAAAAATAATTAACACTGCATGCTTAAGGGAAGAAGAAAGAAAAATAGACGAAAATAGAAGAAGAAATTACGAATGAATAAATTCCATTAAATTTCCACTTGGCTAACTCGGTGAGGAAATTATCGTGGGGGTTTGCTTCTTCCTTACTCCGGCTATTTCTGTTTCTACTGGTGGTCTTGCCTCCTGGCTTCGACGATGTTACCTGGAATTCGGTTTCTCGTCTCTACTGCTACAACCCTCATTTCCCACTTCACGAATCTTCCAGTTTTCAATCGATAAACAGAAATGAGATGATTCAGGAGAAGTCCATTCCCATACCTTACCACCCACCGAGACACTATAGTACCTACGCGAAGATAGAGGGTTCCTATACTTGGTCCTCCCCGTACCTTCTATAAGTATCACTAGAATCAACGGAGCAAACTAAATGTACCAGAACCTGGCGGCGACAGCAACAGTAGTAGTAGTGGTAGCAACAGCACCAGCATCAGCAGCAGGTTATGAAAGTATGTACATGAATCCACCAGAAGCAGTAACAGGAGGACGAGACATAGTGCCGCCACGGTAGTGTAAAATGACTCTTGCATGGCGAAGCAAGGATATGACAAGGAAATTTTGTCTTTAATTGCAGTTGCACACTTCACTTAGATCTCGAGAGGATATTTCCAAGTGCCAACAGAGGAATATGTTTGCAGCACAATCGGGACGAGAGCTGGGTTGGTTTGGTGCAAAAGTTTGTGATTTCTCTAGCAGAGAGTAGGCAGTAACACCCAAGTGAATAGAAACACGAAATGACAGTGAGTTGGTATGTGGGAGGTCAAGGGGATGAACAAGAGCGAACAATTTCTCAACGATAGCTTTGAGCGATGCTGTATAATTGGAAATTAAATTGGTACGCGATAAAACCAGGCACCCAAAGAGCCAAGGAACTAGGGAGTCAAGTGTGAGCTGTAATTCCTCGTACATGTGTGGAAACTTGATCTGGGGATTGATTATGAGAGCAGGCCAAGTTCATTACTTATTTAGTAAGTGCTGTTTGGTGATAGAAAGGGAAAGCTTATGCCAGTATTCAAATATGGCTGCCATTAAATTGTGAATGAGAGCTACCTGCTTATCATAGTTTAAATAGTTTAAACATATTTTGTTTAAATTTGCCAAGTATTCATATGGATAAATCAATTTTAAAGAATATGTATGATATAAACGTGATAGGCATGAAAAACTAGAGGTACGCTTCTAGCAAATCGAGCATAAGTTTTCCGAACGAACGACGGTCTGAGCCTGAGTGCTTTTGATTGATTCTATTTTGTCCTCATTACCATGAATACTAATGTCCTTTAAATATGCTATGAATCGAGTAGCTACACATGAGTATGTATACCGCCCGCGTAGACAAGCAGCTGACCAGATATACCGAAGATACGGCAATATAGGTCGACATCTATGCATTTTATGTTTCACCATCGAACAAAATAAGGCAGTGTGGCTGTTCCTTTAAGGCTACTGCAAAATTAAAATAATTATGAAGAAACATTTTCAAACTACGCGGAATATCGCGTGCAGAGCTCGACAATTTGACTACACCCTTAGTATCTCCAGAACTTGCGATGTGTACTATTGTAAACTCAATATATTTATAATATAGAACAGGCTTTCAGGCAGAATAAACATTTTAACCTGAACTTTGAGAGTCAAGAGATCCCTTTATCTGACCGTCCCGCCGAGCTATTTAAGACAGTGCATGTGAACACGTATAGAGCTATACAGAGTCATGTCTATTCTTGATATCCCTGCCAATCTCGTAAGATTGTGCAGAAAACCCTTGGAGAACGAGCTAACTGGAAGTTAGGCTGTAGGGCCAGCTACATAAATAATTTGAATTTTAATATTTGTTGGTCCACTCATCTATTTGCTATTCTATTTGCTCATCGAATTTTTGACTTTGGCGCAGATCACTGTGGATGGTTCAGTGCTGTCCTGTACTTTCCGTCCTATATGAGCGTCATGCCTTTAAATACATCGCAGTGATTTCTTCTAAAAAAAAGTAAATCTGACCTGCCATCTTATAAAGGGTTTTCCAATAGAGACTCGACAACTTTGAATTTAATTTGAGAACGCACTCTTTCACTAATCATCACGCTGTCAGTTTATTCAGTAAACTCAACATTTTCATCATGGTAAAGTACACGAACGAGCAACGTCTGCAAATTATAAAAATTTTCTATCGAAATTCGGAGTCGGTGACTGCAACTTTAAGAGCGTTAACTCCAATTTTCGGTCGTAATTCTCGCCCTAGTAGACAAGCAATAACAAGTTTAGTGCAAAAATTTGAGCCTACATATTCGTTGTATGATGTTGCCGTGTCAGTGAGTCAACGGGTTGGTCGAAGTGTCGAAAATATCACTGCCGTTCAGGCGTCCGTAGCAAATGATCCAAATCAGTCAATTCCAAGGTGTTCTCAAGAATTAGGAATCGCTCAGACCACATTATGGCGTATTTTGCGTAAGGATCTTGGTTTACACCCATACAAGATCAAGCTGACTCAAGAATCGAAGCCGATGGACCATTTGAAACGACGTACGTTCTCCGATTGGGTTCTGGAGAAGATGCGCCAAGATGATGATGATGATGATCATCGCAAAATCGTCTTCAGTGACGAAGCTCATTTTTGGCTCAATGGGTTCGTCAATAAGCAAAATATGCGTTACTGGTCGGGTGAAAATCCACATGTGCTTCATGAATCACCACTTCATCCAAAAAAATAACTGTTTGGTGCGGTTTGCATGCCGGCGGCGTTATTGGGCCATATTTTTTCGTCGACGATAACGATCGTCACGTTACTGTGAATGGTCAGCGTTATCGCGCCATGATCACCGATTATTTTTAGCTCGAATTGGAAGATATGGACTTGGACGACATGTGGTTTCAATAGGATGATGCCACAAGCCACACAGAACGCGCTACAATCGATTTATTGAAGAGTAAGTATGGTGAGCGTGGTATCTCAAGAAATGGAAAAGTCGATTGGCCGCCTCGTTCGTGGGATTTAACGCCGCTTGACTATTTTCTGTGGGGCTACGTTAAGTCATTGGTATATGCCAACACGCCGACGACGTTGGAAGAGCTCAGAGCCAACATTGAACGCGAAATAGCGGCCGTTTCGGCCGAAATGTGTCGTTGAAAATTGGGTCCAACGAATCGACCGCTACAAATGTGCCCGCGGTGGCCATATGAACGAAGTCGAGTTCCATTCATAAATGTTTTGATTGTACTTCAAGCCGATAATAAAGTTTTTGAAATATCTCAAATGGTTTGCGTTTTATTTAAAAAAAAAAAAATTGTCAAGTCCTTATTGGAAAACCCTATAGGTTAAATTTCGAAGGTCAGGCAAACAATCCAATATTTGTAACATTGCGCGTCAGCATAGAAAAACTCGGAATGAGCATTTTAATGGGTTACATAACGAAGAATTACCGCGAAGTAGAATTCCCTCCACTGTCGCACACGAAGGAGGAAAGTCAGAGTTACGAGAATCGAAGACAGGGAAGCAGTAAACAGAATGAACTGGGGACGTGTAGTTGGACCGGATCACTTACCCTCCCAAGTATTAACGACAATTGGAAATTTTTAAATCACCTTTCTGCAAATATACGATACTGCTGTGTTGGCCAGACTTCAAAGAAAGGCCTGTCTCGCCTATATTGGGGCTTTCCCTAGCACTGCTCTAGACGCGCTCATGAATCTCCCTGACTTTAATACTCTTCTTAGATACAACATACGCTGGACTTTTGACAGCCTTGGGCGCCGCCTTGGCAGTAGTCTTATGGGCATACCATAAGATACTGATGCAGTGAGTGACACCAGTACACCTGTTACTGCAAAAATATGAAATCGACTTTCGCTATGCCCATGGATGCTTTTGAGCAGAGTCTGAGCCAGGAAGGGAGTGTCGTCGAGTCTTCACGGATGGCTCCAAAACTGATCTAGGAAGCGGCAGTAATATTTTTTTTTAGAGGATGAAAACTTTAGATGTCACTCTTGTTAGGAAAACTTGTGCCTGTCTTTCAACCAGAGATATACTAGATAATGAAATATATGCAATAAACTATGGTGGAATATAAGTGGAAAGGGAGAGTTATCTGCGCCTGTAGCATTCTTACTAAGCCCTCTCATCACTGGCAAGCTACGTGGAGAGTAAATGGTTTCTAAGAACGCAGTCGGAAGGCTGAATTCACTAAGACTTGTTTGGATCCCACGTCTTGGGAAATGAGATCGCCGATGAACTTGCTATGCAAGTTGCAAAGGACTCGAATTTGCATTTTGGTTGCTTGAAAAGCATCGATTAATAATTGAGTTGATAGCAGATAGCATGACTCTCCAGGAAACCCACAAACCAAACGAATGCTTCTCAACGTCTCCATGAGTTCAGCCACTTTCCTGCTGTATATGCATGAGCCAAACATGCACTACTCCTACTCATGCATTATATTTATCTCAATGTTGAAAAGTTCGATCCTTTTAAGACTATCGAAGAAGTCATCCTCAGAAATTCCTCTCATAGCAGTTACAACACTCGTTCTTGTATTCATAATTACGTACATTTGATTGCTGACCAGGAACTCCAATCAAGGCTTGTACTCTTCCAAATGTTTCCATGGTTAAGGAACCGTCTTCTAAGGATATATGTAAGTTAGAGTTTACACATAGATTTAAAATATCAAGTGTAACAGCATTCAATCAAAAATCCACACCCTGGGTATGCTCGTACTATAACGCGCGTCACGTTAACATTGTGACGCAAATCATCTTTTAGCGCACCCCCTCCCACGCTCTACTGAACTTCCTGAAGTTGTGTTTTGTGTTTACAACATCTTCAACGTTTTTCGTCAAGTGTTTACCCTGCGAATGAAGAAATACACTCGCTCAAGTGTCCTTAACCGAGTTTTGAAAAATGTATGATATTTCGTCGCGTATGTCTTTCAACCGTCTACACACTACCCCTCTTCTCAACCATCTCACCAACTTCTTCAATATTGTTACAAAATTTTTTTGTTATGTGAAAAAGATTTCCATATTCGAGGAAGGTCGGAAATTCATATACATATTCCATCAACTCATACCACCGTACTCTTATGAATCATGCATCCTTTCAGAAGCTGAATGAGAAGATGCATGAGTAAGGGATGGAGATTTTAGCTGAAGGACCAATATTGTATAAATTTCCTTACCATGATTACTGGAGAGATGTCTTCAAGTGATTTTTGCACGGCGCTCTTTTTGTCGCCTCTGCCCTGAATGTAATTTTTCATTTCTTGCTGACGAATTAGAAGACATTTTTCGTGTGGAACGGAAAATAAATTCGAACTGACAAATGAGCAAGATTTAACTTAGATGGTGTTAGTGGGTGTGTGTTTTCAAGTGTGTCTGTGGAGTTAAGATTTGCCTTATTGTGGGCTTAAGTTGGTTCAGAAAACCGAAAAAGGAATTCCTAATTTGAAGAATGTTTGGAGGTAAGTTTGGTGGGTAATTTGTTGCTGTCAGCAGAGAACGACAGACAGGAAGTAAATCGTTTTTGCTTAAGTATCTGCAAAGTATTTTCAAATCTTCTGTGCAGTTATGCGGCATTATAAGATGTCTTTAGTGGTTTTTGAATGGAAAGACATGGTGTTAGCGTATCGATTTAGTTAATAAATTGAAAAGTCACTGCATCATCGCGTTGGGATATATGGTATGTAAGTATTCAAGGACTTTCACTAATTTTCTAGAGACTACTACAACAAGAGTGGTACATTCCACTTATGTAACTCTTCAAATGGGAGCCATAGTTTTAATTATGGAAGCAAGGCTAAACCTTATCATCAGTGGAATGTACTTTTAGGCATTTTCTTTCGCCCGGATTTTCTTGAGTTGCCATATGGGTGAATACTTCAGAATACTCCTGAATGTAATTTACTGTTGTTGTGTGTGTGTATAAGCTTGTCTGACTCACAGTGTGTTGAATTTTTATTGCACAACGAAATTGAATCAAAGCCACAAAGTGGGTAATAGTGCGATTTCATGTACTTCTGGTTCTTCTGCTTCTTCGTGCTTCTTCTCGTCCTTTTTTACTCATATTTCTATTTTAGGAGCGCATAGGGAAATTAGCTGAATATATGAAAGGCAGTTGCGAATTTTCAAACAACCCAATAGAGTATCCTCTAGCCTGCGACTAGACGGGACTCGAAGTGTGTTTTGTGCAAATATAAGTACGAGTAGATAGGTCGACTAGTTTCATTTACAATAGTTACCCATTGGATTATTTCTTCTTTTTTTTCTTCATTTTATTGCAATGATATTAATACTAAGAAAATAGTTCTTAAGTTTGAACCTAAACTATGTAGACAAGCCAAAGATAATAAGCAAAGTCTCGAATTTTAAGGAAACGACGTAGAAGTTTCCTCTTCATCACTAGGTCAACAAAATACGTGGTGCTTCCGAATAATATCCATCATATCGTGACTCCCTACCGCCCTACTGAACCGGAGACGCTCCGCTTTGCCATTTATGACGTCTCAGTCGTAGTTAGTGGAATGTCCACAGCTGTTCGAGCGACGTGTGAGATTAGCGGCATCGCTAATTTTTGTTGAATCAGCTCTTTTTATCGGAATAGAGGAACGCCTTTGGGGAACGAATCCGTTAAAGCGCCCACTCTCATGATAAAAGATAATTAGGGTAGTAAGCCCCCCCTGGTTCGTCGAGGTCATTGCTCTAGCAATGTGCCTTCGAATCAACTTAATGACGATATGAATTTTGCATTTTATGTACTTCAACTCTGGTGTTCTGTACAAGTGAAGGCAAGTTCATTGACAGGCTCTCTTAAACACCCGAATCTTTTCCATTAAACTTGCTCGTAATTTGAACTACACGGGACATCAAAATGCAAGCATAGGCCGGATATGGACCATTTAGCAGATTAATTTTACCCTCGCATCGAATTGGCTGCTATAAAACGGTCTCTTTGCAAGGGCGAAAGCATCTTTGGCTCTGGCCTGAGCAGCATCTACATATATGTTTGCTAAAATATAGATATTGATCTAACCATGGTATCTGACTACATTTCGACAAGCAAGTGAGTTATCGTAAACATCTTCAGATGACGCTACCGAAGGTTGCTACGATTTGATCAGTCACAAGTTGCCGGTCATAGATCTTGTTGGCGGCTGGACCACCGGTAGTCCCTACCAGGACTTAAATCACGGTATCATGGGAGTCAGGAGCCCCCCGGATATCGGACCGGGCCTGACTTGAAGAGGTAGGCCCCTTTGTGGGAGCGTCATGGTGGCTGTGGTTTAAAATCAAAGTCGTGGGAAAGGTCTTCCTTTGGTTGACCCAATGTAGAGTTGCAAAAAGTACTGGATGCTGCGACCCCAAGAGGAGTAAGAGGTTTTAGGTCGGCCTCTACTCATACCAAGGGTGGAACTTGTTCCGGCAATACAGTTTCGAATTGGTATCAATGGAATGACGGAGAGCGATCCCAAGGCGTACCATTGCCCCCATGGATGTATGGGCATCCCGTAAACATAAATCCAGTAACTACATGACAGGTGGTTTATGTTCAAAATCAGACACTAGTGTCTGTGTGGCCCCACAATCGAAACCTTTCGCCAATTCTTCATTTTAATTTCTTCAATTCTTGATCTACAACTTCCAGTCATCGCAATATCATTTAATTTGATCGAAGTCAAAAGAATATTAATGATCTCAGTCCTTGGACCTGATCTGTACGCGATTAAGTCGTCTGCGTACGCTATGGCGTAGTGAAGTGCTCACTTGTCTAAACGTTAAATAGGATCGACGAATTTACCGCACCTTATTGCAGAGCGTTTTTAATGTGAAATGTTCCAGCAGAAGTTACATGAACTGTCTACTGGTGAGCATATCAAAAAGAACGCATAGCAGTGGTTTAGTTGTGCCCAGCCTGTTCAGCTTGAAGGATAGCCCTTCTAACCAAGATTCAAGATTCGCCAGATTGGACATGTCTTTACTCCTTTTGGGAACAATCGGTTGCACCATCCATATATTCCAATGCGTTGGAATGGGCATTATCCAAAGCATTGTTAAACAGTGTGGTGTAAATGTCCACCACTTCTAGTGGGAGATGTCGAAGCACAACGTTCGGTATCCTATCGGTTCCCACTGATTTTTTGGTTCTCAGTGATTCAAAGATCGCATGGAGCTCTTCCTTCGAAATGAACGCTCCCTCACGTCCACGATGACATTATTTGCCCTACTTTCGTCATTGCACTCAGTGAAACGTGAGTTCTCGAATCGCCGATTATTATTCATATCATTTCGAAGGAAATAGTTGTGCAAAAGGACTCAATTGTCCAGGTCGTGTTTCACGCAGATGAGATCATTCGCCTTGCATAATTTCTAGAAAATAATACCTATGGCCTCACCTTCTCTTGCGGATCTTCAAGCACAAAAAAATTTTCGTAATCGATAGCTTCTCCTGGATCTATACCGGCTATATGCTATATCTACGAGTATATAGACAGTTTACTGCAGTTGAATGAGATTTAAATGGGACATGACTCTCAATTAGGAGGGACACTCCCTCACAGATTGCTGAACAGTTGTCTTGTTAAAATAAGGTTTTCTTTTACTGTAATATACTATATACTCGTATATATGTACTCGTATGTATATAAAGTTGAGAGCATGCTGAAAACGACTTTAGAAGAAACCCTTGATCATGCAAGATTGTAACATACTTAGGCGGTACTACATTTCAGGGTGGACGTAAAATATTTGATCTCATCCAATAAAACTTTACATCCATTTGCGATATTAATCCCTTTGCCATCACACAAGAAGAGGATAGATTCTATGAAAAGCCTAAGTTAGCGAAGCGACAAAAATAATTAATCGAGGGCGCACGGTTGCGCCGGATCACAAACCGTCCGAAGAATGGGTTGAAATCCGAGATGTTGGCTCGCGACTTTGTGCAATTTAATGAGGAGAGCCAATTGAATGCCTAGCCTTGGCCCACTGTATAATGGCAAAAACGACACGAGAAATCACAACAACTACCAAGCGGTGAAACTATTGTCACATACAATGAAAATATGCGAGAGTTCCAGACAGTCGACGATGCAACATTGTTAAAACCTATTACAGTCAATGTGGCTTTGTGGGAGGCAGGTCAACATATGACGGATAATGATGGAAAAATACTGCGAAGCTTCGAAGATTTGCATATCGTCTTCATCGACTTGCAAAAATCGTTCGACGGAGCTCCCAAAGATCTTATTTGGAGCTCACTAAGATCTCAAAATGTCAAAATGTACCCGAGGCAGGTGTAAGAATGATACACGATATGTATGTTGACGTTAAGGCAAAAGTTAAATCTAAATCTATTCTACTATTCCAAACGAGGCCAGTTTGCTTAAGTCTAATGTGCGGAATACTGACAACGTTACCCGTCCATGAAACAAGAATGTAGGAGGCTGATTCGAAGGAAGCAATCTATAAAACCGCAAGTTAGGTGTGATCTAAAAAGAGTATGAGGAGAGTAGATCCCCAATACTAGGCACCAAAATAACACCAATGCGATCCCTAGACAACAAAGAGACTTAAAAATTGCAAAAGAAAAAGGTTTAAGGCTTTCATTTGAAAAACACCCCGAATCCCTACAGAATTTTATAGTTTTCCTATTTCCTAGAAATTTCCTTTGAGTTCGCGATAGACATTTTATCTATGTCCTTTCGATTTGTAAGCATGTCTTTTTGGAGACAATGTCCCATATTTTTCTCCTGGACTCGAAAGTGCTGACTGCCATGGGACTGCATGATGATGCGTGTTTCGTCGTCTAATGCAGAGGTTCTCAAAAAAGCCGTCTGTAGGTATGAATACTGACATACTGAGAAAGCCTTCATGTTTCTCCAGAACTGCAACTTTCCCCACGTTTATTCAACTTGTAACCCTTACAAATTATTACATTCCAATTCAACGGAGACCATCTGTATTACTCTTATCGATTACCCTTACTGACATTTAAGATAATCTATTGCTTAAAAAAACAAAAATATTTATAGCATACACCAACTCGTTACACGTCAGTTAATTTTCTCCGAATTATACTCACAGTACTGTCCTGCGAGAAAGAAAACAGCTTTCATCAACATTATCCAGATAATCTGGTCCTGCGTTGTGCCACAAAAGACAGTGACATCGAAGAATGAATTTCAAACGAATTTCTTCCAACGAATCCACCAATTCCACGAGCTTCATTCAATGGATTACATCCCTTATTCCTACTCCTAAGTTCTTTGTCTCTCATGCATTTTAACTGCAAATTAGTCCGCCGCTGTTTCCATTCTATTTTATTCTCTATCATCATACTTGGGTAACTTCAAGAGTGTCACCTAGAGCTAGCATCTCATATCCTGCCAAAGTCAAGGATCCGCCTCGTCTTCTTGTCATTGACAATTTTAATCGTCGCTTTGCACATAATATCCGTAATGGCCAATGAATTCACAATTCAATTCTCTTTTTATCACCAACTCTCACGGGAGCTTCGAGTAAAAGACGAGAGGATTCCCCTAATAGGGATACCGCCGACGCAAACACAAACACACAGGTGAACGATTTTCCACCCGAAACTGAATGGTTCCTTCACCATCAAACGCGAAAGATATATGACAAAGATAAAGTCGATGTTCCTTTGATGATCCTCTCGTGATTTAGGATCCTATTTCTTGATAAAACACTTAAAAAAGAAGAAGAGCCGAGCCGTAGTCGAAGTTAGGGGGTGGGAACCCAAGAGTCCTTATGCTCGACTTTGCATCTTTGAAAACTGATAAAAATGTAAAGGACTTGAGTTTATATACGGGCGGCTTTATGATAGAGATCTGTTTGTTTGTGCTTGTGGGAGAAGGGTGAAGAAATTCCATTATACAAATCCGATTCTATTTCAACGCCATTAAATCCTTTGGCAAAGTCTTATGGATGGCAGTCGATTTATCTTGAAACGACAGAGAGCAGCAGTAATCACACCACCAGGAGCGCGTTATTTGCCTTTGTATTCGTATCTATGTGTACATGTACGACTATTCCTATTTCTAGTTGTGTTTCTGTGCCAAAAATATTTTCTTTTTCGTTTTTGCTCTCCTCTTGCGACAACACAGGACTGATTCATATCATACCTGCGCCATCGATTGAACAGACAAGATGGTATTGAACTTAGTTTCTTGAAAGCAAATACAACTCCCTATCCCTTAAATGTGGTGCTGTAGGTGTTCGATGTCAAGGGGGGCCCTATAAAAACTGTCGCAGGACACGAATGAAAAGATATTAAAGAATTTCAAAATGTTTTCAAGGACACCATGAATATTGATTTGCAATTAAGAAAAAATAAACTGTTCCTTGAGATAGAAAATTGAGAGATTTCTCTAGAAAGACGGTTTTTACCTGGTAGATTGTATGATGGCAGGTTTACCCGTAGGTTCTTTAGAATTGTAGAAAAAGTGATTATTCTCGTTATTCGTTCTTGTGTCGTTCATTGTGTTGAAAGAATTAAAATTTGCTTGGGTTAAGGAAAAAACCTAATAACTCGGTTAAGACTTTAGTCGGAGTAGAAGACAGAGGATGTGGATATACGAGTACATATTATGTATGTTGGGTTTTATAAGAGAAAAGTTGAACAGGGACTTTTGGTTTTTGCAAATTTGGTTTTTATAAAATTGAATAACTGTTGACCTGGGGGAATAGAATTTGTTCATGTCTGCATGAGGTATTTACTAGCACACTATCGACATGGAGAGTTACAATTAACATACGTAAGTGGATTATTTAGAGAAGATGCAGTATTTTTTGCAGACAATTTTACCTAGGAAGAAGCTAAAAGTTCCAGTGCCTTGGCACATGTTTGCAATTTATGAATTGTATCCCTGTATCCTCATACTGAAATCGTTATTACGGGCGATTTCAATATACACAACTCTGGGTGCCTTCGACATTCTGGACAGACAACACCCGAAGGACGGTGTGTTGAGATCTTCGCTGCGGAAAACAACCTAACGCAGCTTGTAAATGAGCCCACGTGAATACCAGACGCTGACAGTCATACCGCCAACACCCTGGACTTGTTTTTAATTTCTCACCCTGATAAGTACACCATTGATGTGCTCTCCCCTCCATTCTCGTCAGACCATTGTGTCATATCAGCTAATTTCTCGTACACCGACCACACAGTTAGAGAAAAAATTCCTAAAAGAACCGTATGGCAATACGAGAAAGCCAACTGGAGCGGTCTCAACAGCTTCTTTAGGAATTTTAACTGGTCGTTATGCTTCCTCGATAACGACGTGGATGCCGCTGCTGATATGATTACAGACACCATTCTTTTTGGAATGAGATCCTTTATTCCTCATCGGATGAAGAGTATCAAACCAAAAGAAAAGGCATGGTACGACTCGAGCTGTAAAGAGGCCGTCCGGGTTAGAAAAATGTATTTTCGGTCGTACAAGACCAACCCGACAGAGGAAAACCGAAAAACGTTCAAACGGGCCAGAAATGACTGCAACGCCTTTCTTAAGCGTGTGAAATTTCTATACGATCAAAAACTGTGGCAAAAACTACTGCTATGTCCCAAAGGCAGTAAAAATTTTTGGTCGTTCGTCAAAAACATTAGAAATTCCGCCTCATCCTCCATCCCAACGCTCATTTACAATGACATTCCAGCTGTCGGCTCTTTGGATAAGGCCAATCTGCAGCAAGCATACTTTGCGGCCAGCACACTCCCAGATTGTGCTTTGTCTCCGCCTACACTTGAGTGCGTCGAATCTTCAATGGGACGAATCTGCTTTCGCACTCGTGTAGTAGCAAGAGTACTTAAAGATCTCAACATACATAAATCCGCTGGTCCAGATGGAAAACAGCATACGGCAGCGTATGCTAAGCTCATTAAATTTCGATATCAACAGCATAACCAATTGGGGAACTATCAACAGAGTGGAATTTAATGCTTCCAAAACACAATGCTGTCTGCTGTCTTTAAAGCGAAATTTAGACACCCAGCCATTATCTATGAATGGCACTTGCATCGTCGAAACCGAAAAACTTTCCATTCTCGGTATGTGTGTCAATGACAACTTACGTTGGAATGACCACATATTTGATATCGCCAAAAATGCTGCGAAATGTCTAGGTTTCCTCAAGCGATGTAAGCAATATTTTATCTCCTCTGATCTGGCCTTAATATATAAGGCATTTATCCGCCCAAAATTGGAGAACAATGCCCACATCTGGTCAGGTGCTCCTAAAACATCTCTGCACCTGCTAGATAGGATTCAAAATCGTGCGATAAAGCTCACTGATGATAATAATACCAGTCAATCAATTGACACGCTCGAACACCGACGTAATGTCTCCTGTCTCACTTTGTTTTATCGCTATTTCCACCACCAGTGCTCCACTGAAATCGCCAGTAGCATCCCGCCCATTCAAACTTTCAACCGTAACACCCGTCTCGCGATGAATGCTCATCAGTATACCCTCAAGCCCATTTTCGGATGTACTCTAAAATATCGCGATTCGTTCCTAAGCCGTACAACTCGCTTATGGAATGCCCTGCCGATCTCTGCATTTCCTGGTCGTTATAACTTGCAAACAGTTAAAATCAATGTACATCGGTACCTCTCTTTTCTTCCTCCCTAAATTTCCTTTGCCCGCGCTGTGAACAATCACCTTAAGGGTACACAAACCCCTTGAGTGCGCGCTCATTATATATAAAAAAAAAAAAAATGGAAATTGAGAGACCTCTTGGAACTGATATTTTAAATTATTGGTTTACTTTTCTGAAGTCATAATTTCCCTTGATCCAGAAGCCTTGGCCCACATAAAATCTGGTATACAGACTTCGGATTCGACAAACACCATCATGACGATTGCATATGTATACACATATCCTCACTTGAGAGAAGGAAAATCAACGCAAAACTGAACGAGTTCTTGAATTAGAATTAGTTCAAGCTGACTCGCCTTATCTGGAACCTTTAAACACAAAGTCTAAAAGAAATTCAACCTATGTTATATTTTCTGCACATCTACGTCATAAAACAGGGATCCCTCAATGGAAGGACAAACCCTTCGACAAGGGCATGTTCAGAGAAAGGGTGAGCATCAGCAATGGATTGGACATACATCCCTGATAAATGGCATAATATAATGTAGAAAGGTAATGATTATAATATCATATAATAAGACCCTGTTTAGACAGCTACTCATGAGTCTGCTATGTCGATAGTATGTAGGTGAGGAGTAAAGAGAAGGGAACAGTCACGAGGAAAATATATAAATCGAGGAATATCACGTTCCACTCAACAAT
The DNA here is from genome assembly GCA_949129095.1 of Volucella bombylans. NCBI lineage: Eukaryota > Metazoa > Arthropoda > Insecta > Diptera > Syrphidae > Volucella > Volucella bombylans. The sequence continues at coordinate 111,632,231 of OX422143.1, read as the reverse complement.
AGAAATACTTCAAGAGCAATGTGATGGTATGCATCACCACAAATGTGATGCATATACGCCACCCATTTAAGCGAGAAAAAATATTCAATATATGTAAGATTGTTTACTTAGGTAACACAAAACACTTTTATTTTCTATGGGTTAAAATTATATATTTACATTTACTTAAAATAACTGATAAAATATGAGTGTAAGAATTTGTTTGTTGCAAGAACTGCCACGATGAGAAGCCGGAAAAACAACTGCCCTCATCCTTCGAGTGCGTCCTTTTTATATCCTGTCTCTCATATTCCTCCGTGACAGTGTTGCTGATTGCCCACATATATATATTTCATCGAAACGACCAGTGTCCAGGTCCATAGTCAGCAACAAGCCAATCGAAATTGTCAACACGATAAAGTATATTGGATTTACCGTAAATGAACATTTTCTTTGCCGTGAACAAATAAACACCTTACCTCTTCAACTCAAAAGCACCCTGTTTGCCTTGGTTTATTTAAAAAGATTTTCAAACTTCGAAGTTCTTAAATAAGTATACTCGTACTACTCGTTTGCAGAATCACGAATTCGATATGGGATTCTGGCATAGAGTAACGCCTCGAAAACACGTCTAGACAAGATACCGAACCTACAACATCGTCTAATTAAACTGGTTAAATCTAATAATGTCGACTTTAAAGTTCTAGATATATGAACAAACGCAAATTATCGCATGATTACATTACATTAATATTTGGTGTACCCTCGTTTGGCATTTAAAACAGCTCCTATGCGCCATGGCATACTACTTACTAAATTCTTGCAAGTTTCTTGGGAAATGGTTTGCCATTCTACTTCCACTCGGCTGTATAGTACAGTTCGATAATTTCCAAGCCTCTGTTTGAGGTGCTGCCATAAGTGCTCTATGGGATTGACTTTCAAGCCACAAGGATGTTATTCTGGCCGAATGTTTCAGATCATTGCCACGTTGGAAGATAATGTCCGAAGAATTTCTCATTTAAACTATTGTCTAAAATACTAATGTAGTGTTGTGCTGTCATTCTTCCAACAACCCTCTGACAAAGTCCAACTCCTTGAGTGGTCATGCAGCCCCAAAGCAGCAGGCTTACCCGCCAAATTTTACTGTCCCTTTCACCTTTCACCATATGGCTTCTAAGGTCGCCTGATCTTTTCCAAATCCATTCCCTACCGTCTGAGCCAAAACGATTGATTTTTGTTTCTTCTGAGAATATATCTTTTTCCCAGTCTTTATCGGAGGATGCCTTGTATTCGTTGGTGAAAATTCGGCAAAGCTTCCTGTGACGCGCTGTTAGCATTGGTTTCCTTACTTTAGTCCGCCCTTATAAGCCAGCTTTCCTTAGAATTCTTCGCACAGTTTCTGCGCTAACAGACACGTTATCGTCTTGCAAGAGAGACTTTTGCATGGAAACAGCAATTTTTTCCTGTCCTGTGGTTATTGCTCGAACAATTTTTCTTTGGGAAGCAGTTGAAAACAATGGCCCCTTTTACTCTACTTAGTTGGAGGTCTTTTTTGTAATTACTTACTGTTCCAACTGAAATTCACAATTTAGCTGATATTTGGCGATGATGGGACTGCCCTTGTAATAACAAGTTTTTGATATCGGCTGTGGCGACCTGTCAGCGAGGATGAGCTCTGAGCTGAAACGCAGGGTTACGCTCTCGCCACTCATCGCTTCACTACATAGTGCTCTCCATACTCACGATGCGCCCTCTCGCTCGCCGCCAATCCTCCACACAACTTCGGCTACGCGAGTTAGTCTGTTAGAGATCGTGTCAGAGCGTGGTAGTCTAAATAAATATAAATAAAGAAGTTCTATCGGAATTACCACTTCTCTTGGTTATACTCTCTACTGTTTCAGCACCGGTCATTACATCGGCCAAAACACTCCTACAAATTGGCTTCATAGCGAATGGTGGTGTTTTCTTAATTCCAAGTAAAAACGACAGCTAAATTATGAAAAAAAAAACAGTACATGTAGATTTTGCTGGCTTCACATTTGATTAGAAATCAAGAGCTTTCCTATTAAATTTGAAAAAAAAGCATAATTACCGCGCTTTTTCAAATTGAAATGCCGAACTCACAAAACTGATCAAATCAATTTTATACCTATTTTCACCGCTGCAGTGATAAAAAATTGCTGACTGATCACTTTGAATGCATAACATTAAATGTGAGAAAGTGTTCGCCAAAATGATGCATCAATGATGCCGAAAAAAACAGCTAGTTTGCTTTCTTACAAGCATTTCATCAAACATGTGAGTTACTGTATAATTATGCACTAAAGTTTTAAACTAATTTTTTTATTTGGATGAATATTCCTGGAATCGCACTGGAAGAACTGTTTACAGCAGGAAGTTTTTTAAATATTGGTTGAAGAAGACTCGAAGAATTTTTATTTTGGAAACAAACTCAATAGGTTCATTATTTACACAAAGTTGCATTGTCCGGTAACGTTGACTTAAGCGAGTCATGAGTCGTGTGGGTGTATGAGTCTCATATGTCTTTCCTAGATTTACCTCACTCCAGGAACACGACAGCAACGTTCTGTCCAATTTGGCTATGTTGTGTGTCCCTTCTTGTTGACAGCATGTACTCACCCTTATTTACCACTAAATTCATTATGGCAGCTTCCGTTTCAATACTTGCGCACGCGCCGGTAACAGCCCACTGAGTGCTGCCAATTATGTCAATATCATCGGCGCACGCTTATAATTGCACAGACTTTTGAAAGATTGTCCGTCCAGAGGTCCAGAGTGAGTTCCGCAGTATTCTCGCAGGTTTAATGCTAAATAAGTCACATGACAGCATATCACATCAAAGGTCTTGGTTAAGTCGTTATCGATCTTGAAGGAGCAGCGAGCTTTCTCCATCCACATTTTGCATAGGCAGGGTTACCAAACTAAATATTTCTCGACCTAAAAATCAATCGATGAAAAGACGGTGGATATCTATTTGGATCCGTAGTCCTAAATCATAAATTCGGCTTTAGAAATAAACATTCTACGATAGATCAGTTATCGATCAGGATCACATAAAATCAAAAAAGCCTTTAAAAAGAAAAAGATGTGCTCAGCTATATTCCTTGATATGCCACAAGCTTTCGATAAAGTCTGACATAAAGTATATATTTACTGATTCAGAAATAAATTATTCCAACAGTCGCATAAATTAGAGCGATTCTTCAGAATTGAGCGAGGAATAGAGTACTCAATACTAAGAGAAATCAAGCTGGTGTACCACAAGCCAGTGTGTTAGATCCAGTACTATACCTTTTATTTACTAGCGATCTACCAGAGATTAAACATTTCTCGAAATTACACGATTACCAAACTTATCCTACAATAGATCAATTGTGTGACCTGCTGTGTGGCATTTAGCACAATCTTGTTGGGACAACATATTAATTTTGTCAAGCCCGTCCAATGCTGACCACATGGCACGATAGCGAACAACGAAAAAATACGGTCCAGTCACACCCCCGGCATGAAATCCACACCACACGGTCACTTTTTGTCAATGCAGTGGAGTCTCTTGAAGCACATGTGGGTTTGTTGCTATCCAATTATGCATATTTTGCTTATCGATAAAGCCAATAAGCTGAAATTGACCTTCATCGCTGAAGATGATTTCTCGATGAAATTCAGGATTTTCTTCAAACTCTTGAAGAGCCCAATCGGAGAAGTTTCGGCGCTTCAATTAATCAAGAGGCTTCAGTTCTTCAGTTAATTTTATCTTGTATGGGTGTATGCTAAGATATTTACGCAAAATTCGCCACAATGTGGACTGAGAGATTCCCAATTTCCGTGAATGGCGTGGAATCTACTGATTACGGCTGCAATATTTTCAGTACTTCGACCAGTGAATAATAGTTAATATGTTGATTCGAATTTATCGGCTATAACAACGAACAAACTGTCTGGTGTGACGATTATTACGACCTCTTAAAGTTGCGACCACCGACTCAGAATTTCGGTAGTAATTTTTAATAATTTCCAAACGTCGCTCACTCTTGAACTTCACCATAATAAAAATGTACACCTTAACTGACGTTTTGACATTGACAGATCATGCAAAAAACGTTTAAGGGTGCGTTTGTGTTAATATACAAAATTGTGATATCCCTATTGAAAAACCCTTTATATTCGACCTATCCAACAACAAAAATTAGTTTCAATGTGCAGACATGACAGGAGAGGCACACTGTAGGCACTTAATTATATTATAAGATTTATTGGAAGTTCAACCATGGTAATCGTCCAACCTTGCTGTGAGATTCCAAAAATATGGATTCTACATACGAGGATGAATCAATAAGTTCATGATCGTAGACGAATTTCTTAACGTACCGCTTACAGTGGCCGAAGTGATAGTGAAATAAAGCGGCAGGAATTGATCTTGATGCTCATTAGAATCCCTAACAGCTCTTAAACAGCGGAGATGCTAAAATGATCTACTTTCTCTCTTCACTAGAAAGAAGACTACGATGATCCAGCAAATTATAGAGATATTTCGTTCCTTAGTACATCCGTCAAATAGTTTGCGAGTCTACTTTTCAGTAGAATTACAGAGATACACAAAATAAGAAGATACTTTCGTAATTCCAAGCCGGGTGTACGCAAAAGCATTCAACAATAGACCAAATCTTCTCGGTCGTGAACATTGCAGAAATTTATAAAAAGAAGCATAAAAAACTTCCCGGATTATTCATAGATTTTCGTGATGCTTTCGACTCGATTCCACGAGAAACACTTTTCTATAAAGGAGAAAGTGTTTGCGCCGTTTGGAGAAGTTGCATTAACAACAACAACGTCTCGCATACCTCAAAACAAAAAATATTTCGTGCTGCTGCAACTTCCGTTCTTCTATACGAGACATAAGTATAGAGGTTCTGCAATTTAGACTCGCAACTACAATAGTTCGCCCATCTACTAGTATATGATTCACTTGGAGTCTGGAGTAGCTCCCCTGTACATATGGCTGTATAGTAAATGCACTTGGCCAAGAGAGCCGAAGGATTTAAGAAATAAGCGCCAAAAGTCGGATAATACCTCATTATTTTTAATTAACATATATTACTCGTATGTAGACATATGTATATTGTTCATGACCATATACTTCAATACACTTTGTCTTGCGTTTCTTCATTTTCTTGATCTCTTCTAAATGATATGATTTGTAGAGGTCATCAGGGTGGCTATGACTTTCTTCGCTGCGGAAAACAATTTGACGCAGCTTGTAAATGTGCCCACGCGAATACCAGACGATGATAGTCATACCGCCAACACCCTGGACTTGTTTCTAAATTCTCACCCTGATAAGTACACCGTTGATGTCTTCTAAGCTCGTCGGACCATTGTGTCATATCAGCTAATTTCTCGTATAATTACAACACAGTTAGAGAAAGATTTCCTAAAAGAACAGTATGGTAATACGAGAAAGCCACAGGAGCGGTCTTAACAGCTTCTTTAGGAATTTTAACTGGTCGTAATGTTTCCTCGATAACGACATGGATGCCGCTGCTGATATGATCACATAAACTATTCTCTTTAGAATGAGATGCTTTATCCCTCATCGGATGAAGAGTATCAATCCAAAAGAAAAGGCATGGTACGACGGTTTAGAGAAATGCTTTTTCGGTCGTTCAAGATGAGCCCAACAAAGTAAAACGGAAAAAAGGTTAAACGAGTCAGGAATGACTGCGACGTCTTACTTGAGGGTGTGACATTTCAATACGACCAAAAGTTCAGGCAAAAAATACTACAATGTCCCAAAGGTGGACATTGTCGTTTGTCAACAACATCAGAAATTCTGCCTCTTGCTCCATCCCAACGCTCATTCACAATGACACTGCAGCTGTTAGCTCTTTAGACAAGGTCAACCTACTTGCTGCACACTATGCGGCCAGCTCAACACACCCTGATTGTGCTTTGTCTCCAACTACACTTGAGTGGGCGAATCTTCAATGGGACAAATCCACTTTCGCACTCGTGTAGTAGCAAGAGTTCTTAAAGATCTTAACATTCACAAATCCGCTGGTCCAGATGGTATATCTCCCCTACTTCTGAAGAGGTGTTCTTCCTCGCTGGCAAAACCAAAGCATAAGATTTTTCATCAATCCTAGTCTTTAGGATTCTTTCCGAGCAGATGGAAAACAGCATTTGTCCGGGCCGTTCCTAAAAAAGGCGAATCTTCTTCTCTCTCCTCCTACAGACCCATTGCACTTAGCTCATGAAATATCTCGAAACACGAAAACTTCTCAATGACCAGCAATGTGGTTTTCGTAGCAACAAGTCCACTGGTGATTTGATGGCATGTCTCACCGAAAAGTGGAACAAAAGCGTACATTAATCTGGCGAAAGCAAGATAGTTGCACTTGATATTTCTAAGGCATTTGACAGAGCTTGGCATCAGGCTCTTTTGTCGAAAATGCGTGCATTTGGGATCAATGACTCTCTTCTTCAATGGATTAGAAATTACCTTTCGGAACGTTCAATTCAAGCTGTCTTGGACGGTTTCAAGCCTGATATTCACAAAATAAATGCTGGTGTGCCCCAGGGCTCTGTTCTGTCTCCGACACTATTATTAATTTTCATTAATGATTTCTTGTCTGCTACTTCTAATCCAATATATTCCTTTGCTGATGACAGTACTCTCTGCTTTTCATAATCGTTCCCGGACTCACGGCCCTGCTCTTCGGCTGTAGAACAAGAACGGCAGCGTATGCTAAGCTCATTAAATTCCGATATCAACAGCATAACCAATTGGGTAACTATCAACAGAGTGGAGTTTAATGCTTCCGAAACACAATGCTGTCTGATATCGTTAAATTTAAACACCCAGCCATTATCCATGAATGGCACTTGCATCGTCGAAACCGAAAAACTTTCCATTCTCGGTATGTGTGTCAATGACAACTTACGTTGGAATGGCCTGTTCAAGTCAACGACAATGAACGTGCCTTAACATTACTTGATATTTTACTTCGAATTGTTAGATGTCGCTGTACAAATCTATTTGAGATCGGAAACCGCTTAGCCACCTTTTGTAATTGCCTATATCCTTCTTCTTGATTTTGACCTCATCGAGGTAAGAACTGTTCAGATCAAAGAATTAAAGATTTATCCAACGGAAAAACTTATTTTATTAATTTCGGTCGAACCAAAAATCATCGAGCAAACCAGCACGGGGTAATACTCACCCCAACAGGCCACATATTTGATATATGATATGTCTAGGTTTCCTCAGGCGATGTAAGAAATACTTCACCCCCTCTGATCGGCTCTCAATATATAAAGCATTTATCCGCCCGAAATGGGAGTACAATGCCTACATCTGGTCGGGTGCACCTGCTAGATACATAAGATTCAAAACCGTGCGATAAAACTCATAAGTGATGCTAACATCACCCAGTCAATGGACACCCTCGAACACCGACGAAATGTTTCGTGTCTCACTTTGTTTTATCGCTATTTCCACCACCAGTGCTCCATTGAAATCGCCAGTACACCCTCATGCCCACTTTCGGACATACTCTAAAATATCGTGATGCGTTGCTAAGCCGAACAACTCGCCTGTGGAATGCCCTGCCGAGCTCTCTATTTCATAGTCATTATAACATTCAGACATTTAGAACCAACATACATCGGTACCTATCTTTCTGCCCTCCCTAATTTTCATTCAACAGCAAACATTTTAAGGCTACCTAAACCCCTTGAGCGCACGCTACTTTATGAAAAAAAAAATCAAAATAAGCGTTATTTTGACCAATAATCTCGTCGTTAGAGTCAAATATTTTCCCCCGGGCCATTTTTTCAGAATTGGAAACAGGAAATAGTCATTGGGGGTAAGTCGCCGAGTCGAATACAGCATATGAGGCAGCAATTCGTAGTCCGTGTGCTGCAATACAATTTCTTGATGGAAAAACGCTCTTTTTGTTCGGTCAAATGCTGTCGTTTTTTCTTCAAATTGTCGATTGGCCGGTGCAATAAGTTAGCATAGTATTCGTATTTATTCAATTTTTCCCCTTTAGAGATAGTCGATGTGGGTTGTGCCGCGTCCATCCCACTATCACTGTCACTGTCACTATGGCCCATAGATACGCCGGATTCATCAACGGCTAACCAAAGCCAAACACTTCTCTAAAGTTGTGCACATGAAATTCACAGTTTTCTATTTTTGCCAAAATTTGTGCAGTGGCTTGCTTTCAATGGCTGTCCAACACAAATTTAATGACGCAGCCTGCTCGAAATTCAACAGCAGTATACTCGTATTGATAGATGATTGCTTTTCAAGTTGCAAAGAGAGACACGACGTATTCATCCACCCCCGTAATACGGGTCTCAAACTAATCTTTTGAAAATTTGTTCTTGCATTAACCACATTGCCCTTTCGTTGCCGTGAAACAGTATCCGACCCCCATCTTTACCATCTGTGAAAGACTGCATGTGTCCAGATTATTAGGTATACCACAGGAAATCCATATAAGACCCCTACTTGTCTCTGATTATATTTACACTGTCAATTGAGTATTCTTAATGTTCGTGACTAAGGCCAGCATTTAATCCATCTGTAGTCAAATTTTAAGCCCTGGTTAAATTAGAAATTTAACGTGTGTGGGCAACTTAAAACACAAAAACGATTACTCCAAATTGGCATATTCAATGCTTGGGTTAATCGAGCGGGTTGACTAATCCCCCATAGTATGCTACAAATACATGAGTCAGAATTCCACCAGCTCGTTTCATAAGAGCGCGCCGAATTATCCATCAGAAACGATTTTCCTACCCCGCCCCCAACCCCTATTTATGCAATCATCACCAATTTCTATCTCAATGGGTTTGACATATTTGCTCAACCGAAAGTGTTCCAAAACGTACAAGTAGACCCGTTTGGTCTGAATGGCTAAACTAAATGAACGGATGGATTGGGATTGGGATTGGGATTGGGGCATTGCCTTCAACTTCGTTCCAACAGCAACAGCTACACACAAAGTTATAGATTTATGTATGTAGTGTATGTACTCGTATATGTCTAAATTTCAACGGGAGACAAAGCCTGACAGAACGGACGAATTTCTTAGTTATTTTGCATATACACGTATGAGCCGCATATTCTATTTCGTAATTAATTCATATAGAGTGGCCCACCCAGGAGTGTTGTTAAATAGATTGAGCACACGTGTATGTATATGTACATAGACGGATACTATTATACTATTCGTACTACGTCACTTAAAGCACGGTTAGGTTAGGTTTGACTTTTGCAATGCTAATGCATTTGTTTGTTGATTTGTTCGAGTTAGGGTAAATATTTGATGAACCCTTAGAGACGATGACCAAACAGGGTGCATGATGTGATGTGACCTTTCTATACTTTTACTTTACAGGTGGATGAGTCTGTTCTGGACCTGTACGGTTGCTTATTCAGGACAAGTGACGATAATCATGATGATAACAATTTGTCCGTATGGCGATTGTGTTGTTGATTAAAGTCAATGACTTGATTAAACATAAATATTGATAAATGTCATAAATACCGAGAAAGGTACAAATACTCCTAGATAGCGCTCTTCATGTTCTCCTTTTTCCTCTTCTTTCGTCACAGGCCATAGACGTCGAGATGATATGATGAAGTTGTATACATATGTATGACAGGATAATAACTTACCTAGAAAGACAAAAAGGAAAATGTCATTTAGTAAGGTAAATAGTGTAAGAATGAGCGCATTCCTTAGAATGAGCAATTCATTTTGATTGAAATTTTAATGAGTGACTTTTGTAGTTGCTTAGCAATAGGATGAAGTCAAGGTGGAAAGTAAACGGAATCAGAACGGAAATTCCATAAAAAAAATGCTAAATTGATTCATTCGTCGTCCTCTTTGTGTGTGGAGGTAGATGTTCAAGAAAGTTGCAAAAGACAATCGAAAAGAGGAAATGGAAAGAATGCTGAAAAAGAAATATTTTTCAATTTAAATCATGGGGTGAAAATCTCAGTTCAGGAGGATTCAGGTGGAAAAATAAATAAAAGGGGAGAACTATTGTATATATAGCACCTCTAACCAAATTTTCTATTGGAGACGGACACATAAGAAACCTTCGTGTTTGGTTTGGAGTATCTTGACAAGATGGAGGTAAGGAATTTATGCTCTCTAAGGTCCATCCATCGTTTTGCGTATAAATTAGATTAGAACTCCCAAGGAAGACTTGAATATTGAATTCGGCATATATTGCAACAGTATGGCCATTAGCTTTCCAGCTTTTGGAATTTTTTTCGAAAAAATCTCGGCCTATACACGTATAAGATCCAACTGGTGGGGAACTAAGTCACGAAATCATGGCTTCCGACATGAGTTTGATTGTACTCTCGAGCATTTTGAAATCGACCCTTTTTTGAATCGAAAAATCGTGTTTAGTGAAGAGGCTCATGAGGCAAATCCAAAATAGGCTCATACGGCTCAATTTGTCGTCGGTCCCTGTCTTTTTAAAAATAAGCCCGGAGCTTGCGCCATGGCCATAGGTCAAGGAAGAAATTGGTCAGTTATTATTTCTTAGAGAATATAGACGACATTGATTCGAACGACATATGGATCCAGCAGGGTAACGTTCTATTTGATATCATTTGATTATTTCTTAACGGGCTATATAAGGTCAATTATCAGAGTGTTATTCGTGAGACAGAACCCTAAATACTCGAAATAATGGTTAAAATGCTGAACAGCAGACCAAAATGGCAGCACTATAAACCGGACAGCGGATGAACTCCCCACATGGAATCAAGGGTGACGTAGAATCCAGGAATAAAGCAAATAAAACCTTATCCAGGCTACTCCAATATATTTGGAGCTCAGGCCGGTAAGGGATCCCAAGACTAAGTTAGGGTCTAGAAAAAGAGATGGTGGCTAATGAGCCCTTAATGGAGCAACAGCAGCGCTCACATTACCGAACGGGTTATTGGCTTCGGTCTTACCGACGCCTCATCCTGGAGTTATCTATAATGAGCCTGGCCTTCCAGTATGGGGGTTGTGCCGCCGGTAATTGCCCGACCATGGAAACAAAAACATAAGTTGCGAAGCAAAAACTCGCTTTGGATATGGACGGATCTACTGTTGACAATCCCTGCCAACGAAACAAGGACAACGAACTTCGAATGTTAGGTCTCTTAACGAGCCATGTGCAACCGAACAACTGCTGCAAAACAGATGCTACCGCCATAAGAGGAATGCGATGGGATGGGCCGGATAAAAAGAGGATGAAAAACTGCGACATCTACTACGGGGATTATTATCAACGGTAAAAGGGGCTCTTATTTGGATTTACAGGTTTTCCAATAGGGACTTGAAAACTTTGAATTTAATTTGTGAACGCACTCTTTCACTAATCATCAAACTGCCACTATCAATTTATTCAATAAACTCAACATTTTCATCATGTAAAGTACACAAACGAGCAACGACTGCAAATTATAAAAATTTTCTACCGAAATTCGGAGTCGGTGACTGCAACTTTAAGAGCGTTAACTCCAATTTTCGGTCGTAATTCTCGCCCTAGTAGACAGGCAATAACAAGTTTAGTGCAAAAATTTGAGTCTACATATTCGTTGTATGATGTTGCCGTGTCAGTGAGTCAACGGGTTGGTCGAAGTGTCGAAAATATCGCTGCCGTTCAGGCGTCCGTAGCAAATGATCCAAATCAGTCAATTCCAAGGTGTTCTCAAGAATTGGGAATCGCTCAGACCACATTATGGCGTATTTTGCGTAAGGATCTTGGTTTACACCCATACAAGATCAAGCTGACTCAAGAATCGAAGCCGATGGACCATTTGAAACGACGTACGTTCTCCGATTGGGTTCTGGAGAAGATGCGCCAAGATGATGATGATGATGATCATCGCAAAATCGTCTTCAGTGACGAAGCTCATTTTTGGCTCAATGGGTTCGTCAATAAGCAAAATATGCGTTACTGGTCGGGTGAAAATTCACATGTGCTTCATGAAACACCACTTCATCCACAAAAAATAACTGTTTTGTGCTGTTTGTATGCGCCGGCGGCGTTATTAGCCCATATTTTTTCGTCGACGATAACGATCGTCACGTTACTGTGTATGGTCAGCGTTATCGCGCCATGATCACCGATTATTTTTGGCCCGAATTGGAAGATATGGACTTGGACGACATGTGGTTTCAATAGGATGATGCCACAAGCCACACAGCACACACTACATTCGATATATTGAAGAGTAAGTATGGTGAGCATGTTATCTCAAGAAATGGGCCAGTCGATTGGCCGCCTCGTTCGTGCGATTTAACGCCGCTTGACTATTTTCTGTGAGGCTACGTTAAATCATTGGTTTATGGCAACACGCCGACGACGTTGAAAGAGCTCAGAGCCAACATTGAAAGCGAAATAGCGGCCGTTTCGGCCGAAATGTGTGGCCTAGTCGTTGAGAATTGGGTCCAACGAATCGACTGCGGCAAACGTGCCCGCGGTGGCCATATGAACGAAGTCGAGTTCCATTCATAAATATTTTCATTGTACTTCAAGCCGATAATAAAGTTTATGAAATATCTCAAATGGTTTGAGTTTTATTTCGAAAAAATTGTCAAGTCCTTATTGGAAAACCCTATAGATTAGTTGTTAGAGGCAACAAGTCGTACGTTTCTGACGTTAATATAACCGTATTAAAGTTAAATTTGCCAATATTAGACCTACATATATGCGCGCAGGACCCCACAGAGTAAACATATGTCGAGACCAAAGGTGGCTTCTACGAGCTCTTGGACAAAATAAAAAAAACGACCAGAGCAATAGCTATGACATTTAATCTGTCTCCAAAGCGAATACTGTCAGAAAGTTAAGGAAGACTCGATCGGAAAAGGGTTTGGTGATCTCTTGCGATTGACGACTATAATCTTAATCTCCTAAGGGTTTCCATGCCGCCAGCATCAAGTATTGAAAACCAGAGACAACATTGCCAAAATGCCATCAAAGATGCCACCAATGATGTGCTGAGTTTCACTCGGCCGTCAGAACGAAACCCCTGGCTTGACGACGAGTGTCATATGCAGCTAAGCAAGATAGATACCAAGCGGTGCTTCATAGAAAGACTAGAGTTGCTCACGAGCTCAACAAGTAGACGAACACCGTAATAAATTAAGAGATGTTTCTCAAGGAATAAGATTCGAAAGTTTTACTAAAAGGTAAAAGTAAAATGTTGCCACGGACAAAAATCTCGAGCCGCAGCCTGTAGAGACGAACAAGGGGACATAGTAGTCGAGTCGCCGTCGATGCTGAGGATTTGGAAAAAGCATTTCTGTAGACTTGTTAACGGCGACGATCTCTGAACCTCTGAACGAAACAACCCGCATTAACGCTAAATTCAAAGACATAAGCCTGATATGCGTTCACACCACCACAGACGAGAATGTCGACTTTGTCAAAGATTCTTTCTACGAGATTCGCGACCATACTTATGAGCAGTGTCTTAAGCATGACGTTAAGATCGTCGTTTGTGCTTTCAATGCTAAACTAAGAAAATTGAGCAAATTTGGCAACACAGTTGGAAATCAAAGCCTGCATGACACCAGCTTTGAGAACGGACTTAGGCTGGTGGATTTTGCGGCGGCGCGTCTGAAGGTTGTGAGGAGCCAATATCAACTCGTAACACTACCCTAATACAGCCAAGGTGCGACTGCGGATTACACGGAGAATTGTTTTTTGTTTTTGTTTTTAAAAAGAACTTAACACTCAAGTGGGTATGAATACGAGGGACGATAAAACACCGAAGCAGGGCTGTGATCAAATTTAACGTCGAATGGCTGCAAGCACAAGAGACTGCTGAAGCGCTTTATGATCGAATCTCTGAAAATCTTCGGAGAAACCCTATGCTGCCACCCATCATCAAGTCTAGAAGAATAGTGGCACCATTGTCAAAAAGCTATCAGAGACGCTGCATCTGATGTGATAGGTTTCACGCGACCATAACAACAAAACCCCTAATTAAATAAAAGGTGCTGGCAAGCACATGCAGCGAAACTGACAGCGCAAAAAAGAGCTGCTTGCGAACCCTACAAATAAGAAAGAGGGCCTGTCAAAAACAAAATTACAGAGCACAGAAATGCTCGATTGGAGTGATCCAATTGCATGAATGATATTCGGAAGTTTTATGAAAAGGGCAAAAGAACGTGCCAAGGACACAAATCCCGAACAGACGCACACAGAGAAAAGAATTGGAACGTAATAGTAGAGTCACAGACGGTACTGAAAATCTATAAGTATTACTTCTGCTAACTGTTCAACAACGAAGACGACTAACACTCTGAGGTCAGAGAGAATCAACCATTTAACTTGGACGATGGCCGATGGTAGCTACGTCCATCTACCTAAAAATGTATAGTTTTGCTGAATCAGACGGATTTATTTAAAGATGATTTAGTAAGAAGCATGCACCAGCTCATCTGAAAAGTCTGGTATCTGTGTCTCTGGACCAAAAAGAAAATAAAAAAAATTAGACCCTTTCACGAACAACGAAGAAAGCACTTATTACACTCTTTTCATCACAGTCCTGCTTTACGGGTGCGGAAGCATGGACTTTATAAAAAGGCTGTTAAAAATGTCCTTGGTTGCTTTGAGAAAAAAGTTTTCCGAGTAATTTTTGGTCCCGATGGCATAAAGGTGATGGAGAAGGAGATACAATGACGAACTCTCTGGGCTTTACAGTGGCATAAACTTTGTCAAAAGGGCCAACATCACGCGCCTTAGATTACTTAGTCATGTTGAGCGAATACATGCTAATGCTGCGGCCTATAAACGATTGAAACCATAGAGATCTTGACGGTTTTTTAGTATTAGTAGTTTGGTAGATATTGCAGAAAAAAAACACCGGAAACCTCAAGTCCTAACCCGTCACTTATGAAAACAAAACGACCTACCCATATGTAATCATGACTCACACTTTTCTACCTGCTACTTGATTAAGTACGGTACTACCCAGACTTCGGAACTCGTCAATAGCAGATGGAAATACGTGATAAACCTTCCACCCTGAACTGTTAAAAGTTTCTAAGAGAGTAATGACTTATGGTTAGAAAAGTAGGCATCGGGTGGCAATCAATTTGAATACATTCCACTGTCCTCTGTTGCTCCAAAGCCACCTGGTTAATATATTACGACAATACTGTCCAAAATTGCTCCATGGGCTGAACTTTTATTTTATCGGCGTAATTCGTTTTTAATTACTTTATTGATCTCTTCGGCTTATCTCTGTTTTTGCAATATGTATTTAAATTTTCAATGAATTGGGGTTGGAATGACTAACCTGTCCGCAACCTACTTCGGAACCTCTCTCTGGAATACAATTCCACTATACACTACCACAGAGCAATTCCATCGAACGTGGAGACAATTAATTTCCTTCGATTAAATTCAATTTCGAACACTTTAAATGATTTATGTATTTGCTTTCAATTCGCTTCGAAGTGCGTTTATGTCATTTCTTCCTCTCAAGGATAACACTCCAAGTAAATGCTTAAAAAAATAATTACTCTGGCCAAGCAAACAGGCCAAACCGATGGCTGTTATTTTTATTGACATTATTCCATTTATTGCGCTCCTCCAACAGATGTCTATCCACATCGGGTACCCGTCACAAGGTCCTGTTGTTTCTTATTCAACATTTACAGTTGCTATGCACGTACTCGCGGATCCCAGATCCATTCACGTCCAGGTCAATTGCTGTTGATTTTTATAACCTCGGCAAACTTTAATTAGATCGTTTAAGTTGGACAGCAGCGTTACCAGAAGGATGTTTACTTCCAAACAGAGAGTAACAGACAGGTGGCAAATTAACATTATCTACTCCAAACTACGAACCGACCAACCGGCCCAAATATTATCCTGGCTTTCTGGGTAATTTAATAAAATGCGCGCTTTCTCTGGTAGTGAATTTAATTGACGAACATCAATTGGATTTTTACTCGCCATCTATCTTTCCTACTCTCCTACGATTCTAAGGCGCGTTACTTTGTTCCGGACAGCGGGTAAGAACCATCGCCATACTGGCTCTGGTCAAGTGAAAACAATCTAAACCCGTACGGTTATATAGTATGTACACGGATGCGAAGAGTAGTAAAAGCTGATGATATCGGTATCGGTGTTTGAATTGGTAATAAATTTCTTCCTATGTTACACTGACAACAGACCTACACTTTTTACTTATCCCTCTCTCTCAAACAGTATTTCCCTCTCCCGCTATATACCTCTCGCTTACGCTTTAACTGTAAATAAATGAATGACTGATTGATGGGATACGTGATGTGTACTAAGAGCTCTTTGCAGATGGAATTGCTGTGGGTGGTGTTTCGACGGTGAATTCCCCTTTTTATTGGCTTAACTTAGAGGTAAATTAATTTAAAGACTTCACAAAGGACCTTGCAGCACATTTATGTAACGAATTTAGACGACACATGGCAATAACTACCGCCCAGCAATAAAATTTGACTTTTACTTTTTATTTTATTATATTTTCAATTACATGTGAACAGAGTCGGGAAAGGTCGATGGTTTTCAGATGGTCCTTTGAGGTTTTTGAAAGTAGCAACAGTTGCTGGGTCAATTTAATTGTTTTCCTTACCTTAACAAAAAGGTGTTCAAATCAGTGTGGGTACATATTTATAGGTAGAAGAGACACACTCCATTTTATGATTTTTTTCCAATCCTGATCCTCGGAATAGATTTGTGAGTCCATCTACCTTTGTGATCTTGAGATCTTACTTCTGTCCTTTCTTCCATCATAAGTCACTTCTTATTGCCCCCCAGACTCTCATGTCTCCGTCATGAAGATTTCGAGATTAATAACATATTGAATCAATGACAAACGCAATTTTTTTATTCAACCTGGTGGTCTTCCTTCTCTGCGGCCATGATTACATCTGTTCCAGGGCATGTTTGACATATTACGCACTTTTGCAAAAAAAAGCCGGCTTCATAAATAGAGCGAATTGTAATGCTGCCAGATTTAAACTCTATTTTCCCGCCTTAATTCCTGCACTCTCTAGGTAGCACCTGTGTTGTTACCATCAGAATTAGAATGTCCTATGCTTGTTCTTACCTAGTTTTTTCTACTGAGGTTTTTTCTATGGTTTTTTCTACTGAGGGAGAGCCGGAACGCCACTGACTTTTTAGGGTTGTTGGAAAGCATTTATGTGGTGTTCGTGCAACTCAGAGTATCATGTCACTTATGGTTGTGCCCTCAAGAAGACCAATTATCAATAGTCTCCAAATCTGACCAGAGAAACCTTGCATTCTCAAAAAAACTTCGAAATGATGTGAGGTTTCAGAAAGACCCTAAGCGTCACTTAGCAGTCGCTCAAAACGCAGACAATTCACTTTTTCAACCATTAGGGTTGCATATGTTTCGGCTTGAATGAAAAAGCCCTCATTCATTTGAGAAAGTCCTTCTGCTCCGCCTCGTCTGCTGACAGCAGCAGTGAGGTACTTATGTCGAAACTTATTCTACAACACAGCTGACGCATAGGAAATGAGTCCTGTCACAGTTTCGTGCTCTGGAGCACGAAAAAAATCAGATTGATTCGTCTGAAGCTCTTGGCGACTGAATGATCGTGCTTACCGATTTAGTATATTTGCCATTGACCAGGTAGAAATAAGGATTCCATTTAAAGATGGCAGCAGCTGTTCGCTGATGATATGCACTACCGGCTAAAGATCGATTGCAATCAGCAATTCACTGCCGACAGCTGTCCAAAAACATTGCGACGCTGTGAAAAAATGTTTTCACATCTGGAGCAGAAAGTATTGTGGGTAGATGGCAGGAAAGACATAGCACGTGGCTTAATGAGGATACCTGGAGGCGGATTGAAGAACGTAAGCTACTTAAAGCTCGTATTGTATATACCCCTGCAGTAGGAAGAAACTAACTAGAGTCCCTGTATCGAAGAAAAATGAGAGAAATGCAGCGTAGCGTACGACGGAACAAACGTAGCTAGTATATCAACGCGCTGACCACAGAAGCAGACGAAACAGCGAGCAAGTGTGATAGCAGAATCGTTTACAGAATCACCAAAGAGCTGACAGGAGGTCATCGTTAAAGGCTTAGATGGTTCGGTACTCTTTTCCGATAAGGATCAACTGAAGCGATGGAAGGAGCATTTTGATAAGGTCCTTAACCGTGTATTCGCAAGCGATGTGCGCCCAAGTCAAACTGCGCTTCCCGAAACAATACTTTCCCAAATTCGCACATCCATTCCTAGTAAAGGTCGGATCGCTACCGCGATCAACGTACTAAACAAGACCAAGGCGGTAGGACTAGATGGTATTCCCACAGAGCTTCTGCTCAAACAACATTAGCAGAGCTTTTACATCATTTTGTTGAGAGAGCTTTGGAGGCAAAAAGTTTGTCCCACAAGTGGAAGTAGGGAATGATTGTCAAGCTCCTTAAAAAAGGTAGTCGTATGAAGTGTGAAAACTGGAGAGGCAAAGTAGTTCTTGAGCGAATAAAGGAACATCTGGAAGGTATGTACACTCGATGCCGATCAAGTAGGTTTCCTTTCAACCATATCAACACCGTGCCGATCATTATTGAACAGTGCGCTGTTGAAAGGTTCATACTGCTTGACAGTGATATAGTATATGGTTCGTCATCGACGTACTACAGTTTACAGAAATGTTTTTTTCAAATCCTCACTTCTCCACAGGCTTCGATTCGAGGTTTATGTCCATGGCAAGATTTTTTGGCTACCTTTATGTAAAACTTCTGAATCTCATTGCTGGAGTAGCATCTCTTAATATCTCATGCTCCTTTCTTCGCCGTCGTTCGCTTCTCCGCTTCTGCTCGTGAGCAGCCCTGGTTCTTCTATGCACCACCGTTTTT
This sequence comes from Volucella bombylans, assembly GCA_949129095.1. Classification (NCBI taxonomy): domain Eukaryota; kingdom Metazoa; phylum Arthropoda; class Insecta; order Diptera; family Syrphidae; genus Volucella; species Volucella bombylans. The sequence goes on along the minus strand of OX422143.1, from coordinate 111,613,327 downwards.
CTATGCATCTTGCCTATCTGTATGCGCTTGAAGGCACTCGTCGTCAAACCAGAGGTTTCGTTGTGGTGGCCGAGTGAAACCCAGCACATCAAATGAGGCGTCCCTGATGGCTTTTTGGTAATGTTGCCACTGGTCTTCGATCATTGATGCTGGCTGCATAGGATCTCTTAAGTCGATCTCTATCGGAAAAGAATTTGGCGATCTTTAGCGATTGTACCGCCCGCCGGGATATCCGCAGCCGTACCTTGGCTACAGCAAGATAATCGTTAGAGTCGTTGTTAGCCCCTTGAAATGCTCGGACATTCATAATACTAGAAGAGTGCCTTAAGTCAATCGGAATGTGGTCAATCTGGCTGATGGTTGATTGTTCAGGAGTTCTCGAAGTCCCCTTATGAATAATAAGATACGGGAACTATGTGCTACAATGATTCATCCCGCCGCAAGGTCAATTAGCCTAGTGGTGTCTACGTTTGCATTCAAATCCCAGAGGGCAATTTTAATGTCATAGCTAGTGCACTGGTCATTTTTTTTTTCCAAGAGCTCATAGAAGCCAATGCAGAGCCCCGCCAGTTGTTCGAGTATCCGAGAATTGTTATTGCTTCGTAACTTAGGCCTTTTTTCCATGGTCGGCCAGGGCTCAACCCCCATCCAAGAGGGTTAGAACGAGGGGTCGGGTAGACCGAAAATAGTAATTCGTTCGAGGATGTGAGCGTTGTTGAGAGGAGGTAAAACTGTGGCAGGCCATGGTGCATCATCCTTTAAATGCAAGAACAACAAGCATCAGAAGAACGCTTCAGGGAGTTTTAAGACTGTGGCAAGCCATGGTCCTATCACTTCCTCCATCCCTAGCAGCAGCAAGTTTGTGGCAGACTTGTCACTGGTAGGGGTGGAGAAGAAAAAGAAAAAGAAAGCTTCAGGGAGTGTTAAGACTGTGGCAAGCCATGGTCTTATCACTTCCTCCACCCCTAGCAGCAGCAAGTTTGTGGCCGCCCACGGACTTGTCGCTGCTACCAAAACTCCTCCCCCCAAGGAGGAATCTGGAGCTCAGCCGCATAGGCAAGCTCCATCTAAGGTGCTCTACCTAAGACACCGCAATGCTTCACACATCATCAAAGCCTTCGGATCCATTCCGGAAGTTGAGAGAAGTACGCTAACAACGTCCTAAACGACGGATTACCCACTGCTTCTGAGAATTCCAAAAGACTCCTCCAAGCGATAGAGATCGTTGGAGGAAACCGCGCCGGTTTCCAAGAGGCCCAAGACACACAGTACCAAAACCACTGGGCCATCCAACAGCACATCCCTGAGGTACTTCAGTTAAGTCCTAAAGGACGCGATCGCGGTGATGAGTAGAAACGATACCGACGGTTCCATAACACCTGAATAGTGGCAGCTGGTCAAGCTGAAGCTTTCGAACAACTTTTTGGCCATCATGCGAGAAAACCGCGGACCAACTACCATCACAAGCAACTCTGGCTGGCACCAGGGCCATGTCAAGCTTATCGCGTGTGCCAACCAGAGATCTCTGTATCTCTTCACTAAAGCCATAGGTGGTTTAAGAGAGATTTGGCCAGGTGCAAAACTGGAGGTCGTGTCTAAGGAAGACATTCCTAACAGACCTCGTACCCGTATCTGGATCCCAGCCGAACCCTCCTCCCCAGAAAGTACTCTGGAAATCATCAGGGTCAGTAACTCGACACTTCCGACTCATAACTGGAAAGTCGCGAAACTGGAGGAACTAAGGGGTCTACAAAAAGGATGAGCTGGATGCTGATAAGCAACACCACAAAACACAACCTTAGATCTTGGAACGTCGATATCCTTTCCAGAAATGGATAGCGACGATTCCAATCTATCCGAGGTCAGCAAGCCGTCGGTCTTCTATTCTGACACCCTGTCGGAAATCGAAACCGATGACGAAGGAAAAAGAGGTCCTATACGAACAAAGGATGAAGATGAGCTCAAGAGCACATCTTCAGAATCGGAGGATTTCAACAGCACCGTGGTGGAGGCTACTCTGGAAGAATGTAGCAATAATACGGTTTCTCCAGATTAATCTCCATCATTCGAAAAAGGCTGCAGCCGTACTCATTCTGGGTCTTTCAAAAAACGCAGAAGAAATTATCCTAATCCAGAAACAATGGATTGTAGAAGGCGTGGTTCGTGGACTTAGGACACCCGCATACGCTCCGCTCTATGAAAGAGACAAAGGTAAGATCAGAACTTGTATCTTAGTGAAACGTAGCCTTAATGTATTTTTACTTCCTAACCCTAACGACCCCAACTTAACCGTTGCCAGACTAGAGACTGTCAATGACTTTTACTGGCTGGCATCGGCTTACAATGGCCACGACCAAGTGGGCCCTCTCCCTGGTGATAACCTAGAAAGGGTGGTACTGGAAGGCTATTGCCGCTTCCTACCATCTTATTCAACCTAGAAGCAAGAAAAAGCCACATTGGTGGACATCAGCACTGGGACTGCTCAGAAACTTTTGTAGAAGACTTTTCAACGTAGCAAAAAACGAAAGAAAAGTGACTGACTGGGACTCATACAAAGAATCCCTCAAATTATACAAAAAAGAACTGAGGAAGGCAAAGCGACAATCCTGGAGGTCATTCTGCGACAATATCACAGAAACCTCAGAGGTATAGCCGCTAAGAAAAATCCTCTCTACAAATCCTATGATGCCTAGTTGTTTGAAAAAAACCGATGGCTCTTGGACAACCTCAAGTGATGAATCACTCAACCTGCTTCTGGACACCCATTTTCCAGGTAGCTCCCAACTCGCGGACAGTAGCAGCCCAAACAGGCCTACTGCAACCGGGAACAAAATTTATTGTCTGATTAGAAGAGACAAACTGCTCTGGGCGCTGCATAGTTTCAAACCATACAAGTCTGCTGGTCCGGACGGTATAATACCTGCCGAGCTACAGAGGTCTTCAGATATTATTCTGCCTTTGCTAGAAAATATTATGAGGAGTTGTGTGGAACTGATCCACATTCCACTGTTATGGAGAGAAGTCAATGTAGTATTCATTCCTAAAGCCGCAAAATGTTCCCATGTTGTCCCAAAGGCCCTCAGGCCTATAAATCTATCATCTTTCCTTCTGAAAACTCCTGAACTACTGATTAATATTTCATATTCGAGCTAAAGTTGATCCAAGACGCTCAACATGCCTACTGTGAAGGAAAGTCGGTGGAAACGGTTTTGCACTCTCTGACTAGCCACATCAAACGATCTCTACAATATAAAGAGTACACAATGGTTGCTTTCCTAGACGTAGAGGGCTACTTTAACAACGTCAACACATCCGCAATCACGACTGCGCTGTCAAGTCTGCAGGTAGACGACTCACTTGGGGAGTTGATCAATCAACTCCAAACTGGGTGAGACTTCTGGTAGAAGATGTGTCAGCAGAGGTACGCCGCAAGGCGGTGTCCTCTCTCCCATTCTCTGGAACTTAGTAGTTAACGAACTACTGATATACCTGGAAGCGGGTGGTAGCAGTGATTGCCTATGCGGATGACGTTGCCATAGCCGTCTCAGGAAAGCATCTCATTACTATTAAAGAACTCCTTCAAGTAAATCTCATTAGATTAACCCGCTGGGCAGATCCCTGTGGATTGGGAATAAACCCCCATAAAACTGATCTTGTCCACTTTTCCAGGAAATACAAAATTCCAATTATAGTCCCTCCTTCAATAAATGACACCAGTTTAATTTTTTCCGATACAGCAAAATATCTGGGTCTCAGTTTTGACAGGAAACTAAACTGGAAACCTAACATTCAAGAAAGAGTCAATAAAGCCACAGTAGCTTTATTCTCTTGCAAAAAAGCCATTGGGAATAAATGGGGCCTTCAACCTCGCATGACCCACTGGCTATACATCTCGTTCATAAGACCGATACTTATTTACGGGTTGGTTGTCTGGTGGACGGCCTTGGAAAATGCAGTCAACTGCATTAAACTAAGCAGAATCCAAAGAACAGCATGTCTATGCACAGGCGGAGCCTTGCGGTCTACCCCTTCTGCGGCATTAGATATTCTGTTTCACTTGACACCCCTCGAAATTTTTAGCAGGCAAGTCGCAGCTTAAGCTATTCACCTTATAGCGACTAAACAGTGGACAAATAATTCATTTGGCTACGCCAACATTCTGAATACATTAGGAATCCTCACAAAGAACATCGATTACACCGTACCGGAACTTTGGTTTGACAAAAACTTCCATGTAAGCTTCACCTCTAGATGATTCTGGGAGGAAGATGCTTTCATGGAGGACAAGTCAATCCATCTCTACACAGATAGATCTAAAACCGATAGCGGAGTTGGTGGCGGTGTTTTCTCAGATAAGCTAAATCTAAGGCTCTCTTTCCATCTTCCAAATTACTGTAGCGTGTTCCAGGCGGAAATTTTGGCGATTAAAGAAGCTCTGTCCTGGCTGAAGAAAAACGTGATATCTGCAAAGAATATCGGCATCCTTTCGGATAGTCAGGCCGCCATCAAGTCCCTAGACTCGGTCTCATTACATTCTAAAACCGCCCTTGAATCATCTCTCATGGAGATGGCAGAGCAGTTCAACATTCACCTTTGTTGGGTGTCGGAACATAGAGACATTCCAGGGAACTGTAGAGCCGATGAACTCGCCAAAATTGGAAATACTCTACCTATTCTACCGGAAATGGGTAATATAGGTATACCAATCGCTACGTGCAAACTAACAATAAAGCTGGATGCCAATAAAAGAACAGACCTTAGGTGGACTGCTGGGCAAACATGTCTAGCGACCAAATAGATCTAGCCAAATCTCTAAGTGTCTGATCCTTTTAAATAAGAAACATCTCAGCGTCATAATAGGTGTCATCACTGGACCCTGCCTCAAAGGCAAGCACGCAAGAAGGCTTGGCGCTTTTACAAATGATTTCTGCATGGACGAGGAAGAGGGGGAGACAATCCTCCACCTACTCTGTACATGTCCAGCTCTCTCCCAGAGAAGAAAGCTTCATCTAGAAGCTTTATTCTACAACGACCTAAACGATCTAGAAAATATAGACGTTAACAGTCTCCTACGCTTTATCATAAGCTCAAACTGGTTCCATTAGTAAGAGGATCATAGATCCACGTAGCATCACAATGGGGCAGTGGGCCTAGGTGGGTTGGTATTTCCAACAGCCACTCTTACCTACTTACCTACCTACCTAGTCTGGGAAATCCTTGCTGGCCTGAGCTTCAAACATGTCGGAGTGACCCGGATAAGGTCTTGTTTGCTTTATTCCGGGATTTTAGTTCACTGTTGATTCCATCTGGGGAATTCATTCGCTGTCCCGTTTATAGTTTTGCTAGTTTTGTCCGCTGGTCAGCACTCCCGCTTATAAATTTGCCAAGTCGAGTCCGGATGGACATCGACCAGTACCACATGGTTACCATTTGTACGTAAAATAAGCACAATTGATGTGTACAAAACAGTTACAACACTGGATATCGCCAGGTTGATACCTCTCAGTGCTGACCCTGTTTCTACAGCACCGAACCACCTCAGGAATAAGATACTCAGATAAAAATTTCTTAATCTTATTACAATCTTCAAAGCAAAGTCAAAGACCCAGTTCTGTAGCACACATCTCAGATTTCTTAATTCATCCCCCGAAGCATTTTTTTGTTCCAGCTCCTCTCTTTCTCTGTCTACACATACGTACCCTCTGTGCGATTACACCCCGTGTGGTCTCATAACGAAAACTTTTTTCATTATAGCCTCCCGAATTACAATTGATACCCCTTCTGTAGTTGTACATGTGCTCGTGTATGGCACACGTACGTTTGAATACCACTTTCGTTCTCGCTGAAACTTAGCCTAATATAATGAGCATGAAAATGGAATCCTTTGATAAATTCAACCATGGCAACACACCCATATCCTGTGACAACAAGTGCACGCCATCCCCACAACGAAGATGCGAAATAAAGGAAATTTTTGAAATTAAAATTGAATCGTGTTCCTCTTCGTAAGCATCCTTTCGCTTTTTACAACGAGTTAATTGTTTACACCGCTCCGCTGCACATGTCCTTCCACAAAGGACACTAAATGCATTCATTCGTGATGCGGGGTGGCAATAGGAAGGAAGAGAAACACAAGAGGAAACGGAAGAAGTCAAAGAGCTAAGCAAGGAATCTTCGATTAATTCTCGAATTTCCATCATTTTAATTGGCGTAGATTTATTTTTTGAAAAATCGTCCTGCCAGAGATGAATGGAGAGACAGCAAGATACAGAAAGAAACGAAAGGCCAAGATGAATGTGAAAACAAATGGAATTTGAGTAAATATTTCTGTAATTATCTTCATTAGTCTGTGTCTCTTTGGTAATGGCTGGCAGGATAACATCTTATGCTACCACCATCATCACGCCCTAGTTTCCTCCTCTCCTTGAGTTGGAAAATATTCTTCGATTTATCCTTGACGTCGCCAGAAGCCGTTATAAAGAAAAATACGAGTAAATCATCGAAGGGCAAGAAACAAGAGAAACATGTAAACATTTTGTTTATTCATTGAGAGGGGTTGGGAAGAAACAAAACGTATTAAAGTCTTCCATTTTCTGTGACAGCCTTGATAGGACTGATTCCAGTTAGTTAGAATGAATAAAAGTAAGAACTGTTCTTATTCATTCTCGTCATCATCTCCCGTTTGCGATGTGTCGAAAACCATGAAGCTCTGCGATTTAATGTGTATATTGGTTCTAGAGGTTGGAGAAGGGCTATATGCTATTGCTATTGCTATGCCGGTTTCCTCCTAATGGTCGAGCTTATTGCATAAGAATACGGTGCTGTGGGTTGAGATAGAGTCTAGAACATATGTAGAGGTAGTAATGTGCTGCAGATGGGGACACCATTCGGCTCTCAAGTTTTCTACTAATTGTCACGAAATGTCAAAGAAAAACAAATGACGCAGTTAACCTGTTGGCATGTAACAACCCCCCGGAAGATGTTCGGCAGGTGATTGCGGTCAACTTAATCAATCATTAAGCAAAAGACGAACTCCCTCTTTTAAGGGTTGAGTTATGGTTAATTGAATGTTAAGGGTTGTGATGGTATGTGGTCTAACGTTAAGTAACCCTGGGTTATGGATGTGTGATTGCGAAAATAAAACACAAAAACAGTCCACGTGATTTCTGAACGAAAATGGCAAGAATTTCATGGCAAAATGCGTGGTCTTTTGGTATTTTTAAAAGGGCACACCTTGTGAATTATGACTTTCGTGATATGTTTTATTGGTTCAGCTAGGATTGGGCATTTGCCGAAAGTTAGTTTGCGTTTCAAAACGATAAAGTGAGTGTATCTAGGTCGTGGAACCCTTGAAAAGAACAACAAATAAGAAGACTTGTTATTCCGCGAAAAGGTGTGGAAAACATCGAATTCATTCAAGAAAGACCACTGATCCACTGAATGATTCTTCTCATTGTGTGTGAAGTCGTCAGATTATTTAGGCAGACAAATTTCAAACGTGACCCGTATGTGTTTGGTTCATTAGTATCTATGTTAGGTGAGTGTATTAGATTTCGATAATATAAAATCAATCAAAAATCAAAAATCGTTTAAGACCTGACTGAATTAAAATTTTAAAATCGTGCAGTCTTCGCAGGCAATGTTAACGCTTGCGCGAGTTTTCATATGCGCCCATAATACTATTATTATATACGGAGAGTTGAAATTGTATTGAAATCGTACGGTCGCACATTATTTCGTCTTCTACAGCTTTGGATATCCCTCGTTGACGGTTCATATTTTATGAATTCATAAAATAGTCAACGATCTCTGCCACTAAAAGTTGATGGAGCTTCCTACGGCATTTTCAGTCGCACCCCCTTATATAACTGGGAATTCTTGATTAAATATTATTATTTAGAAGACAACAGTTTAGTCACGAAGATAGATTGAACTTTTCAAAAAGACGAAGCTAGAGCTCTAAGAAAACGCTAGAGGGCTGAACTGCATATAACACGTGACGCAAAATTATTCAGCCTATCGGGAGATGGTATAATTTTTGTAAATGGCGTCGTACGTCAATCATATTTGACATTTGTGAACTAGACAACTGCAGTATGCAAACAGACAAGCAATGGAGCGCTATACTCCGCAAGAGCGTGTCGATGTTTTTGAGCAATAATCGGTCGGTGGTGTTAGCGCAGCGTGAATTTTGATGTCGATTTCCTAATCGTGTCGCCCCAACCGGGCAAACATTCCGGCGCTTAGCTACTCGACTCGAACACAGTGGAACCACAGAAGACCGTGCAGGGCGTGGCCGCCACCGGACTGGTCGTTCGGCCGAGAATATCGCCGTTGTGGCTGCCGGCGAAAAAACATCAACTAGACGACGGACCACGTAATTGGGCATCACCAGACGGACCCTACAGCAAATTTTACTGAATGACTTACACATGTTCCCGTACAAAGTGCAAACAGTGCATCAGTTAATGCCTCCTGACCGTCAGTCGCGTGTGAATTACTGTAAAGCTATCCTCAATCTCAATAACGAAGAGGACGATTTTGTGTCGAAAATCATCATGAGCGACGAAGCGCATTTCCACTTAAGCGATTACGTCAATAAACAAAATCTTCGTATCTGGGGCACTGAAAATCAGCGTGTGATGGACGAAGAGCCATTACATCCATTCAAAGCCACTGTGTAGAGCGGCGTTCACCCAGGAGGAGTGATTGGGCCGTATTTTTTTGAGGACGCCATCAGCAATACGGTCAATGTTACTTGCGAACGCTACAGGGCCATGATAAACGATTTCTTACTGCCGGAATTGGATGATCGGAGCTTGGTAAATATGTGGTTTCAACAAGATGGTGCAACCGCACACACAGCACCAGCCACAATAGACATTGTGGAGGAAGCGTTTCCTGGTCGAGTAATCTCCCGTTTTGACAATTTGGCATAGCCAGCAAGATCGCCCAATTTAATCATCCCAGGCTATTTGAAATCTCGGGTTTATGCCAACAAGCCTCAGGTAATCGCAACCCTTAAGGAGAATATTCGACAGGATTGCGAACAGTTATCCCCGGAAATTTTGCCGAAAATGCGATAAAACGGACACAAATGTGTATCAACACTGGCGGCAGCCAGTTGGCGGATATCATCTTTTCCACTTAACAGAAACAATTGTAAAGGTCGAAATAAAGATTTCCATAACTCAGAATCATTTTTTTTATTTAGTAAAAAAGTAATTCAAAGACAAAATTGTATGATTAATTTTGGGCCACCTTGTATGTAGATTAACATTAACGAATTCGCAGTAAAGTAAGAGCAGCAGAAAAAGCTCTCTTCCAAAAGGCACGAGAAGATATTATATGTATAACCCTTAACGATTTAAGTCCAGAGAGTTGGACATGAAAGGCGATGTGAAGAAGATCCGAAAGTATTTCTCTAAAGAAAATCTACCAACAATGTCATACGGATAGTTCTCGAGGAGTATTTAGTATAGGTTGTAATAGACATAGACAATTATCATAATGAATTCGTTGACCCTGGGCCTATGGATTCTCAAGAACAGTAACGGAGAAACCATTATGGTATATGGAAACCCTCTGGATACCCATTTCACAAAATTCACTCAATAAGCATTAGGCACCAAATGAGATAGGAATATTTGAACATCTAATGGTCGCAGAGAAGGCAATTACTTAGAAACTCATTGTATTCCTTTAAATCCCCGTGTACCTTCAATGACTGGAAGCCAGCCACGGTCAAAATGATATTCTGTTCACATGGCTCACATTTAAAACTATTAGTGGAAGCCATGGTATACTAAACACCATAGAAACTGCTATACATTTTTATCCTACATGGATTTCACGCCATGTATAAACCCTTAACAAGTATATATGTACATATTTTAAAGAAAGCTAGCTTTGCCGTCAAACTAATGATCGTCAGGGTCTGCGAATTCCCCAAAACCCAACGGGAAGAGAAGAAAAGCAGCCATATAGCAGAAGTCCTAAAAATATGACTTTTTTCTCAATATGACAATACTCAAGCTGATAGTTAATCTGACATTGGACACCATCTTTTATTTGCAGTATTGTCTGACAAATTAACCCCGAAGGATATTCGCCCGGGCAAAGTTTAGCAATTGCAGAAATTTAATTCCTTCTTCATTTTGTTTTATTAACAGTTGAAATATGTAACACGTAGCATGTATAATTTCATTCCTAGACCGTGCAACTCGATTATGGAATGCTCTCTCTCATTATAACTTGCAAGCATTTAAGACCAATGTACATTAGTACCTTTCGTTTCTTCCTCGTTGAGTTTCCTTCGCCCGTGCTGTATGGAAACAATTTAAGAGTACTAATAACCCCTTGAGTGCGCGCTAATTATATGAAAAATTACATAATGTGTGTCTGCATTCCTACTGCGCAACTTGTAGGGTTGCCTATCTTTGCGGACCTCAGACTCATTCTACAGGTAACTCCACTTGGATAAATTATTTTTCTTTTGACCGCTTTTTTAACGTCGGCTGAAACTTGAGCCTCTATTGCTTTTTGGACTGGATTTTACGATGACCCCAGTAGCAAAACCAGTTGATTTGCCCAGCCTCAATTGTCTTTATTTCGGTCGTTGTCGTGTTTCCTTTGAATTTTTCGTACAACGTCCAACATTACGACGCGTTTGTTAAAGCTAGACAAACGACTGTCGTATATAACAAACCTTAAGTTTTCTGTCGCAAAATACAGCTGAGTTTTCGCGCCATTCAAACCAACTCACACTGACTTTATATTTGAAATTGTCATTGCAGGTCCTTTGGTGGTTAACGACAGAGCCAAGCTGTTTAAATTGTTCGCACATTGGAGCGGTTACTACTTATAAATAGATGTCAGGAGTTGGCCTCACTGCATGAAAAAATGGAAATGTAGATATTCGGTGTTCGTACGACTGATTCGTAAGTCGTTATCTTTTAGCGCCTTTCTCCGATTATTACGAGTTGCTTGAAAGGATGCTGCGTCACTATTTCTCTCGTCGGCGAAAAGAGAGTGTATTCCCCGGTTTCGTTAAAGCGTTGCTTCAATAGGAAATCTTGCACTTTGTAAACTGCCCTGGTGTATAACAATTTTAAATTCGAATTCTCCGGTTACTCTCGCTATGCTTTTAGCTTTGTCATCGTACATAGCGAGAATCATTCTTACATACTTCTCGGATACATTTTGAGATCTTCGCGTAGTCCAAAAAAATTATCAGGGAACTTGGGCGAACGCTTTTTCCAAGTCGATGGAGACGATATGCAAAGCCTTCGAAGCTACGCAATATTTTACTTTTGCCTTTATACAGTGGAACTAGAAAGCTTTTTCTCCACTGGTTAGGCATTTGATTACCTCTCATCATTTTATTGAATAAAATTACAAGCCATTTAGACGCAAGATTTCCGATTTTTACCCACACTTCGGAGGATATGTTCACTAAGATTGTTGAAATTCGCTATAAAAATGGTGAAAATTTTGATAAAACAGTTCGAAAAGCTAAAAGGTTATTGATGTTAACAACCAAAATCGTGCCCATCGGGCTCGTAGTGGGGCTGAAAACCCAGACCAGATTTGTCGATTCCACCTCGATCCGACCACCAGCAGCGTTGAAAGTATGGCTATGTCCTATGCTTATTTCCAATACCACCTGTGTACAACACAGGTAGGTGATTAGAATTGGCTTAGGAGATAATGCCATCAAAACCACGTGTATAAATAACTTAAATGTTGGCGACCCAAGAAATAAGCTTAGGCCAGCGAATTCTGCCTATTTTGCTATGTATAAAGTATATACCACGGTAATCCAAGAAATATTATAAAATTGGCGCCCCAAAAAGAGCATAAAAACCCAATCTCCATCTGCAAGATAAGCAATATATATTTGGTTCTCTATATGTTGTAGACAGGAATTTCACTCACGCTAATAAAGATGAAAGATGCACGCACTAAAGATGACTTCTACGTGATCTCTGACAAAACAGTAAGTACGAAGTGAATATCATTCTCAGGAAAAAGGATAGGAAAAACACAGTCGATATCTGAAAACGGATCCAGGATCTGCGATTATGCATTCGGTTAAAAAGCTCCAAAAGCCAGTACACAATTATTTTAAGTCAAGATTCACAAGAGTATTTAGTGGTCTATTGACATTACAGTCAATAAATTGATCATATCGTGACCGATCTAATGCACCTGGTTAATTAATTTAACGGCCACATGTCCCGGCGGATATCCTGAATGTATGGATATTCTATAAAAAAAAAAGTCTGACAGAAGAGAATTGTAATTAAAAGAAACCGTCAGGCCTTTACCAATCGATTACCTTTTGAAAAATCCTACGACACAAGCATCTAGTAATGCAGTAGCATCATTGCCAACAAATTTATGTAACACAGCTTTTGATAGCTTGTGTACCAGGTACCAGTTTTTGCATACAGGCAAATAAAAGGCTCATAAAGCAAGCTCATAAGCATGCAAAGCAGAACGAGAATAGTGATGACATCAAATCTTATTCATAGTAATTTTTGTATAGCTTGGCAATCGAACCCAGACATTTGGCATGGTAGTCAACGAACGTAACCTCTGGCAATACAAACCAAACCAGCGAGGTGTTAGGTTAGGTTAGGTTAGGTTAGGTAAGAGTGGCTGTTGGAAATACCAACACACTTAGGTTTATTGGCCCATTGTGATGCCACGTGGATCTATGATCATCCTATTAGTGGGACCAGTTTGAGATTATAATAAAGCGTGGGAGACTCCTAGATGAAGCTTTCTTCTCTAAGAGAGAACTGGATATGTACAGAGTAGGTGGAGGATTGTCTCCTCTTCCTCGTTTCTAAAAGCACCAAGCCTTCTTGCGTGGTTGTCTATGAGGCAGCGTCCAGCGATGACACATATGATGGCGCTGAGATGTGTCCTATTTAGAAGGATCGGACTCTTAGAGCGGCCATGGCCAGATCTGTTTAGTCGCTAGAAATGTTCGTCCAACAGTCCACCTACGGTCTGTTCTTTTATTCGCATCCAGCTTTAATATTAATTTGCACGTAGCGATTGGTATACCTATACCACACTTATCCGTTATAATAGGTAGAGTGGTTCCAATTTTGGCGAGTTCATCGGCCCTACAGTTCCCTATAATGTATATGTTGCCCGGCACACAGCAAAGGTGAAGGTTGAACTGCTCTGCAATCTCTATAACAGTTGATCAACATTCAAGGGCGGTTTTAGAATATAATGAGACCGAGTCCAGGGACTTGATGGTGGCCTGACTATCCGAAAATATGCGGATATCCTAACTACATCAGAGGCCAATTCTAAATATTCTCAAAAATACGAAGCAAGAAAACAGAGGAGCGTCGAGCAGGTGTGTGAGCGCCCTCGATTGTAACAACCCTACATTTGGTTCGCGAAAATGCCTAATCCTAACGAATCCACCGGTATTATGGTAAGCACCAGTATAAACATTAAACCTCCTAAACCATTAGAAGTGAACAATAAAAATATTGCATTATCGTGGAAAAATGGTTGCAGCAATATTGTTGGTTCGAAACTGCCTCTCAATTAAAACAAAAATCGCCTGAAATACAAGTCGCTACGTTCATGTTTTAGGATCTGACGCGGTAGACATTTACAATTTCTTCACTCTTACTCTTACTGTTACACAGCGTTCAATAAAATTTGCAACAAGTGCGGGAAAAAACGGACACCCAGCAAAACAAGGACAATCAAACGTGACAGAAAAGTGCATGCAATTACAAGGGACTTAACAAGTGACAGCGATGAGAGTGATAACAATAGTTTATTAGAGTTTTCAGTGGATACCACCAAAGACGCCAAAAATATTTATATGGAAGAGATTATCATACAAAAGAAAAAAAGAAAATTCAAGCTGGATACAGGTGCACAGTGCAACGTGTTTGCCAAAAAAGATTGTGGAAAAGCTTGACAATGTTGCACTAAATAAATCGAACACAAAAAAGTTAGTTTCGTTTGCAAACATTAAAATCAGTGTTCTTGGTGTAGCAACTTTAAATTGCGCAGTGCGAAACCTAAAGGGTTGTTGTCGTTCCAAGTTGTTGACAATGCCAATTTGTCCAATTTTAGGAAAAAATTCATGCGAAAAATTAAAAGTAAAGAACTTAAAATAAAACAAAACACGTTCGAATGGCTAGGTTAATACAACCATTTTTGTATACGACATTGATCTGATCGATAATCTAGTGTTTGAAAATTATACCCGCGTAGAATACCACACACTGTTCAAGAGGATATCAAGAAAGAGATCGATAGAATGATTTAAATGGGTCTCCTAGAGAAATCAGAAGGAGCTCCTCCAACAACTTCGCCAATGGTAATTGTTCGCAAGAAAGTGAAAATAAGAATCTGCCTTGATCCTACTGATGTAAACAAAAATATTTTAAGAAGATTTCATCCACTAAAACCGATCGATGACATTGCGACCAAAGTTCAAAACTCAAAATTTTTCACAATCTTGGATTTTTTTTGGCAGATCAGGGTAACTGAAGAACAAAAGGCTACCTGACTATGGCTACACTTTGGGAAAGAATATCCTACCGGTGAGTTTCATTTGGTCTGGCTTCCGACCCCGAAATTTATGAAAAGATTATGACTGATATAGTCGAGGGTTGTGAAAATACGGAGGTATCAATGGATGACATGTTGATTCATGCACCTGACCTTAATATGCTAAATGTTCTCACCAAGAAGATACTTCATCAGCTAGATGAAGCTGGGATAAAGCTAAATATGCAAAAGTGTATATTTGCCACCACTAAAGCTCGATTCTTAGGGCACATCATCACTTCGGACGGAATTAGGGCAGATCCCGAAAATTAGATTGAGGAGATCGGAAGACCACTTATCATCGAAAGCGGCCACAAACCGCTCGAAACGATTTTTAAGAAGCCCATACATAACGCGCCACCACCTTTACAAAAACTTATGTTACAAGTTCTGCAATATCAACCAAAGGTTATCTATTCAAAAGGCAAAGATATACCAGATACCCTCAGTCGTGACTGGCAAAACCCAAGAAACGCAGAAAAAGATGACGAGCTAGAGATACACGAAATCTTACAACTAACGGATATAACAGAATCGCTTAGCTGTAACGAGGGTCTACTGTTCAAGGGATCCAAAGTTGTCATTCCTGATGTGATGAAGAAGGAGATGACGCAGAAAGTTCAACAAGGTCATTTTGGTATTGACCGAACACTCAATAGTCAAGATCAATATAACAAGGGACATCACCCAATACGTTGAATCCTGTGGTATTTGTCAATGTCAAAGCCAACATCGAGCTCAACCAAAAGAGCCATTAATGGTGAAATAGGTTCCGGAGCTGCCCTGGGAAATTATTGCAGTAGATATCTTTTATTTGAAAAATAATGAATACCTTCTCGTTGCAGATAGCTATTCCGGATATTTGACCAAGCGTTCGCCAAAAAATGGGACTTTAATCATCAGACATCAAGTCCAAGGTACCCGAAATCTAACGGGCTTGCGGAGAGATACGTTCTAATAGCCAAATCGGTATTGAAAAATTGTCATCAAGATCAATCGAAAGTTTACCTTGCACTTCTCAACAACCGTAACACGCCTTGAAACAACGACCTGATTTCACCAAACCAACGCTTGATGAGTTGAAGAACTAGAGCCACAATACCGTGCAACAAACAATCTCTTGGACCAAAGGTAGTACGCAATGTACACTACAACCTTATGGATGCTCGAAACAGAAGCAAATTCTACGCTGACAGGGGAAGTCACAAAAAAAAACGTTTCAACCTGGTCAACAACTCAATCAAAACTGGATATCCGGCACTGTTCTCAAACCAGCCAACACATCCCACTCTTATATGGTACGACGAACTGACGATGGATCACTCTATATTTAGAAATAAAAATCATTTACATATTGTTCCAGAAAAGGAAATCATTATTGATGCAACATCACATAAAGCAGAAACAACAAACGCTGAAAGAAACAACGAACCTACTCCAACAAACACTTAGCATTCTAAACTTTATGTGACCAAGTCTGGCAGAACGATAAAACCAGTCGTTAGATACAGTCCATGTAACTAATCTTTCTTTTCATTTTTTTGTTAATTTTGAAAACTGAATTTCTTAAAAAAAAAATGCTTAAAAAAAAGAAAAAAAACTATTGAATACATTTAATTTTAACTTGAAGTTCTTACGCATCTTGATGTGACTTTGCTTTTTTATATATGTACAATGTACATACATACATTTATATATTATATTCTACTTTTTGATATAAAAAAAAGGAGATGTAACAATAGTACCATATTGTATTGTACTCATACTATACATTGCACAGTGGTAACTCTACCAATTAAGTACTCTATTGTTTATTGTAACAAGCCTACATACAGCTTAATAAAGGTCAGTTGATATTCGTCCATCGCCTATCTCTCATCTTACACATATTACACCGTTCTCCGGCTTTCTATTCAGAATTTCATACCTGAAAAAGGTTGAAGTATCTTTCAATACAATACCTAAAATTCATAATTGTGTCTAGTTGAGTTCTGATGTGTCTTATGGTAATGTAAAGGTGTACGATTCATCTATCTGTACGAGCTCCTACAGTTTGCAGCATCAAAGGTGAGTTTTGATCAGATTCTTCGCGCATAAACATAGTGAGAATATCATGACAAGTTATCCAAAAGGTACAAAACCATAATTCCATGGAAGTCGATTCGTAGAAAAAAAAAAAAAAAAAAAAAAAAAATAGACGAATCTTGTTTTCTCTGAGGCTACTTGATGTTAGACGAGACGGTATCAATGTATTTTATAGACTCATGGACCTATGACAAAGGTTAATGAAATCAACGTACGATAACGAGAAGCACATTCACTCGGTATCGAAATCAATGTTTACTACAATCACTGAGAAAGCTTCTAAAAAGCAGCAAAAAAAAAAAAAATATATAGAAAACGGGAAAATCGAAACTCATTTGAAAGTGTCCGGCGAAGCATACTAGAAAAAAGGAGACTTTACTTCATTATACGGTGCAACAACTCTCATTGAGCAACTAGTCGACCTTAACGTAAAAGGCGGATACTGCCACAGCTGTACTCTGAACACGAAATCACTAGAGGGCGTCGAATTTGAAAAGTGGTACGAAACTCACGAAGAGCCATGCTCCTCAAATCACCAAAGTTCAACAGGGAAGATGGAGGTATAGAATCCACCTCCATGTTTTTAAGATCCGACTAAAAATTTGGCGTAAAATATTCAAATTACATCAGCGACGGTGATTTGAAAACTTTTGCGGGTATTTTGAAGGCAAATCTGTACGGTGATTGTCCTTTAACAATAAATGTGTGCGTGGAACATGTACAAAAACGTACACGGTACACGACTTCGAAATATAAAGAAAGTAAAGAAGTTCGGCGGATGATTTCATAAAGAAGCTGAAGATTTATTATGGTTTGGCCATTAGTAGAAACGCCCATCCAAAAGATGAGAGAAGTTATAATGACAACGCTGGATCATTACAGTTCAACTGCTGAATCCCCCCGACACGAAAATTGTCCAGTAGGCGTCGGCAGCTGGTGTGAATGGCCCAAAGCTGAACCAATGATTGGTACTACCAATCACTTCTCACTCGGCGGGTCGAGGTTCGAATCCTACCCATTGATGACAAGTTTTTCAAGTTTTCCATTTGTGTAATTGGAACTCAGTCCGAAAAATTCTGCGTGTGAAAGCATAACACTGACACGTAGATTTGGCTGTTATGGAGTTTCAAGCACAAAAAACAAGTGTTAATTATAACCTTCGAATCCACTCTGAGTGAAGAAAAAACTCTCCGTCCTATTCGGACACCCCCCCCCCCCCTGGAGAGCGAATATCGAAACCAAATACACCTGAGTTTCAAACCAATACAAAAAACCAATTTTCTTTCTCCTCCTTCTACCTCTCCGCCGGCGCGCGTAAATTATAAAAAAAAAACAAGGTAGGCACTCAACTATGTACCTATATTTATCGTTTATCTAGGCTTCGTTTCTAGGTAGTCTAAATAGGTAACCAACATCAACCACATTACAGGATCGCCGGCACAGGATTGTGAAAAAAATCGACTACCAACAGCAACTTGATAAGCGTCCAATCCGTAAAAAATTAAAAAACCCCGCCAAAATCCGATGTAAATAAGGATTAAGCTAAGTACTCTCGTATGTTATTAATCATGGCGGATCCTTTTTTTGCTTCCTTTTTGTCGGCTAATCCACCATTCACAGTACGGTACTCGACTGCTGGTGTAAATAATTTCGGCAAATATTTCCCCGCACGCGTAAAAATAAATTACCAGAAATGTTACAGCTATGGGAGCATGAAAAAAGGTACGCCTTCCTGTAAACAGAGTTAAGAGAGAGGGAAAAAAAAATGAAATAGAGGACACACAACATTTGTAATCCCGATGGCTATTTTATATGCCGCTTAATTCAACCAGCTCGAATAGTACCTTAAGGCAGTCCTTTATACCATTCTTTCGTATCTTCTGGCAGTTCACACACCTAATAACCATTCATCAGGACACATATTTGCAGGGATACGAGCACATTTCACCAACTTATATTGACAAGGATATTCAGTGGGACGAGAGAGAAGACCTTTCGTATTCACTCTCTTCTGGATTGTGCTCAAATGGAAATAAAAATGAAACTGGAAATGGAAATGGCAAGCAACCATGTGCGTCCGAGTTTCCCAGGACAAAGCAAAAACCAAAAAATACGGAAACGGAAGGGCATCATGCGATTGTGTGTATCGAACAAAAGCGAATTAATCAGTTAGAAAGTCTGCATGTGTGTGCATTAGAAAGCTATGAGTTAGGACAAAGTGAACATAAATTTTCCCACAAAAGTAGAAAAAGAAGATAGTCGACACGTCTCCTCAAACCACGACTCTGGGGGCATTTCTCGTGTCTATTTGACTTTGTACATATGTATATGTATTTGGAGACTCAGTTTTGAATCAAAGAACTTAACTTTTGTATGTGTGCTTAGATTGTTTATCCATTCTAATGGAATGCTTGTCTTCATATGTCCGAAATGTGCGTGCAGGATACTCTAACATAAAGCGGCACGCACGTACCGTAATTAATTAATTACTCGATGAATTAATGCTTTAGTTAGGCAGACACACTTACTTAAATGCAATGTTCCGGATGTGTTAAAGTAGCAGAAAACATTGTTACTGACGCCATCTTTTAGAAGACTGGAATGCTTTTGACAATCTTAATGTGCCGAAAAGAGATATATTGAATGTAATTTGTGGCAGAAATATCATTTAATGTTCGATAGGAAGGGACTTCCCTGCAGTACAGTTTGCTCGTATAGGGTGAGTACAGCATGAATATAGGAAACATGTACTCGTATATGTATAAATAGTGGAACATGTGGCAAAGACTTCTGTTCGATAATTTACGATTGTTATCGAGTACAGAATCGTGAATATCGTAATTCACGATTATTTCCACTCCACAGGGGTTGTTGCAATTTTTTTTACTGTACATCTCTTCCGCTGGAGGGTGCAAATGTTGTAAAGAAGTGTGATTTAAGTCTTACATATGTATGCCGAGGAATCGTTTCAAATCAAAGATATATTGTCCCCGAATTTCATTCCTAAACGAAAAAAAATGAGTTACTGGGAGACATGACCTAGTTGAGTGTTGATAAATGTCTTAAATACTCAACAACCTAGTCCGAATAGAGTTATAAGTATCTGTCTGCTAGTATCAATATCGTTAGACTTCTTTAAAAACTGGGATAATAATAGACAACTAGAAGAATTGCCTGAAAACCAAATTCAGGTATAAGATACGGATAATCGAACTTAATTTAATTCTCGTGAAGTGAAGATTTTTTCGCTTTATCGCTCGTTGGGCAGTAATTCCGAACTGAGATGAAACGAAAAAGCGACAGTGATTCCGAACTCCGATGAAATGAATCGTGAGTCAATTTTGCAACCACTAGGTGACATTCAAAGTGTTCGTTGCTTCACGATGTTGTATCACTATTTCCACCAGTAGGGCTCCTACGTAGCCAATAAAATGATTACACTTCAAACTCTCCTTAACACCCATCCTGTCATGAATACTAAAAATTCGATAAAACGAAATGACAGTAAATGGGAGGGGGTAGCGCGAGTAACATACTCGTATCACTCTGCACCTGATAAACATGACACGTTTGTCCAAACAATATTAATTTCACCTTAATAAGCAAATTTCTTTTTTCTTTAACCAATTCCATAGAACTGACTTGCATGCATTAAGCGGGCCTAATGTAATTTAACTTTGCTAGTGGCTAATGCCACAATTTATTTGGCTGAATACAAGCTTAAGAACTAGGACCGAAAAACTAATAAAAATTAAGGTTTAGCAACTAAGGGACATACAACCGACGGAGCCTAAGAGGAATCGGTGAATGAAAAGGATTTCTGCTGCGTCCCATCGTTCCTCAAGGGTATTCAGGTTAATGAGCCTGAAACGGTCTCGATAGGGAGGTAAGATTAGAGGATCGTTCCAGGGTAGACCTCGAAGAGGAAATCGAAGAAAACGAAGTTGTAAGCTACTCTCAATTCGGGATACATGAATTCGTTGAAAGGGACACCACGCTTGGCTGGCGTATTCGAGGAAGGGGCGAACGTGAGTGATGTATACTGATCTGGTCATGTACGGGTTGCAGAATTTCTTGGACTATCTTTTAACGAAGTGATGAGTTTGCTTTAGTAAATCATCTCATCAATATGCGAGCGGAAATTATGCTCCATGTCGCATAATATGACAATGTCGTGAATAGACACAACAAGGGATATAGGTTGGCCTTGGAGAAGGTAAATTCGTTGAGGAGACTTGTTGCACTTACGTGAGAAGTAACATTTGGTGGAGTTCACTTGATGCACCAGGTAGAAAAACTATTTAGATCTACTTGTAGGAGGCTGGACTCATGTTGTGAGGAAATGGGTTTAAAAAATTTGGTATCGTCAGCATAGAGAGATAGTGCTGAGTGTTGAATGGCCCATTCAAGATCGTTAATGATTAGGATGAAGAGAAGTGGACCTAGGTGACTACCTTGGGGCACACCTGAAGTGGCCAAGAAAGGGGATGATAAAGACAGACTTGAAACGAACACTATAAAAACGATTATCCAGGTAAGGAGATATCCATTTTAACAAAATGGGTTTAAAGCCGGACAATTTGAGCAGGATTAGTTTATGAGATACTTATCAAAAACCTTACTGAAATCAGTTGTTATAACGTCAACTTCTTTATCACTTTCTAATGCTGAGAGAACGTATTTGACGAGGTTAGTGGTAGGTAGTTGATCTACCTTTCAAAAAGCCGTGTTGATTAGGGAAAATAAGAGATTTGCGCTGGAAGCTTAAGGCTTCGTATATGTGAAAGTTTAGAAAGAGGCGATTCGTGTCTTCGCTCTAAATCATTCATGCAAGTAATTATTGGAAATCAATATGATTGCATTTCAGATTACGAAAACCAAAGAGAGTGGTAATTGATCCCCCCTCTTGTTATTCGCTAGATGTTGAGATATATGTATGTATTGCAACTGTAATAAAGTGTTTCTTTTAGAAAAGTGAATTGGGTTTTTTTTTTCTATAACGCCCTGGTGAGGGCAGCCCGGGCAGAGTGAAACATGGGACGGGAATGAAAAGGCAACAGACGCTGAATAGGGCACAAAATGACAGGAGATAACGCGCGTGGGGCACTAATTCAGTCGGAATGAGCCATGAGCGGTTAAGAAGGCGTCGTGGGTGAGTGCACAATGCACGAGTTACATTTATAGCAACAATATCAGCATTGTCATCATCAATGTTACCGTCAAAATAGAATACCTAACTATACCCTGTTCAACAAAAATCTGCAGTGCAGAGAACATAGGAATATTTGCCTCTTACTCTTGTTAAAATGAAATGCAGAAAGCTCTCATAGGGATACCATGATACAAAGGCTGATGTTTTTGCTGTTTGGGTTATCAAAAACGTGATTCATGACATGTATCAATGTCATTGCCATTTCATCAAGGAAAGACTTACACCCGAACAACGCTTACAAATTATTAAGTTTTATTATCAAAGTTCTTGCTCTGTCAAAAATGTTTAACGCTCACTTCGCCTATTTCAGGGTTATCATCATCGACCTACTGAGCAAGCAATTCTAGCCTTAGTGACCAAATTTCTCATCAATTCCACGCTATTGAACATCAAGCTACCTAACCGTATGAGCAGAGTGCGTACAAAGGAAAATATTGCTGCTGTATCCGCCAGCGTTAATGAATACCGTGATTTATTCATTCGAGTTGTGTTACTTGTGTGTTATATTGTGTTCCTCGACTACGTGGAAGATCTTGGTCTAAAGCCTTACAAAATACAGATCGTGCAAAATCTGAGGCCGTATAATCTGAAACAGCGTCGAATTTTCAATGAATGGGCCTTAGAAAAACTGGAGGAAGATCCGCTTTTTTATCGAAAAATTGTCTTCATCGACGAAGCTCATATCTGGTTGAACGGGTATGTTAATACACAAAACTGCCGTATTTGGTCCGGCAATACATACCGGAGAGTTTCATTCTGAGGCTGTTAATTCTATTTGTGGCTTCAATTCTAGCTGTAGCTCTACCTCTAGCTATAGCAAATGCTAATAATCGACATTCGCGATGCGACAATATCCAGTATGCCTTTAAGCGACCAACACGTGGTGGATTTGAATGACAGTTTGATCATCTGAGGCTTGCAAATTTACCAGAGGTATTCTTTTCTGGGGAACATTTTTTCTTATTATCACACTTCTTCGCATAGTTGTGAATTCAACTGGTTTGCTTGAGGCCTCTATATATATTCAACATAAATGTAGGGGCCCAGTAATCTTAAGATAGCATAGCATAGCATAGCATAAACTCAATAACAACTACTATTTCAGACCGTCAGGTTAGCACGCTAATTAGAATCAATACGATGACCAACAATAATAAACTAATAAGCTTACACAGCGCATTCCAGCGATATCGATCCAACGACATGACGATTGGCGACAGCAAAACTACACCCTCACAACAAGTGACGAGTAAGGACCACAATAGAGACGCGGTCAATGAAAAGAAGTGTGCATAGGCGACGATCGATGACCCAATTTCAAATCGTTAAAATGGATGTGCACATGGAAGAAATGGAATAAACACAATTAGCAATACTGCTGTTGATCGGCGAGCTGGACAACCAAGGTATTAGCATGGTATAGCCTACTAAGGAAGGTAGCTATATGGGACTGGATATAAAAGGCAGTCTCTGGGTATCCAGGGGAAGGTGTAAAAACACATGGAGCGACGAGACGACGACGAAGATCTGAAGTATTGAAGTTACATTTACGAATAACGATATTTTTTCTAAATTGTTATAAGAATCGTACTGGTTTCATTTTGATGACTTTAAAAATCCTACATAAATATACCTATCTGTGCGATCGTTAACTGTCTTTAAGACTATGTTCTTTGAGCTGATATAATTTTTCGTTGGTCGAGTACGAGTAGAAGAGGACACCCCATGCCAATTCAATTGTTACAAAATACCTAAGTTATAGCTCAGTGCACAATTGCTCATGCATACACTACATTGGGCTTCCTTTGAATGTAAATTCATTCAAGAATGCCATGTATGTATACTCGTGTTATGGTATTGTTTGTCCGTCGTTTGTGGTGGAAATTCTCACGTCCTTCGCGCATTAAATTCGATACATTCATGTCCTAAATCGAATCACGTTTCACATGTCCATGCCAAACCTTCCCCGCAATATGGTAAACATCAAGCAAAAATTACTACCATCTATTACAGCAACACCAACCCAATGTAGCACAAAGATATCCTTGGGAGTAAACTAACCCTTTACCCTTAAATTAGAACTTTTGCAATCACCTCTTTCTCGAAAATCTATCCGCTCAACAGTATATTGTACTCGCAGATATCCATGTATGGAAACCCACGTTTTCAATAAATGGCCTCCAGTTATTTGATTAGTGCACATATAGTTGTAAATACCCTTCATGCATATTCCATTGCCCAACACCTGGATCTAGACTGTCATAGTACACTACATAAGCAGCCGTGGTAGCGGTGGTAGAGGTTCACCGGAAAACCAACTTCCCTCATTGCCAGTGGGAGTACCACCACCGAAAGTTGCAGCATAGTACGTATTGGATCTGGAATTGAAGAGTTCTTTGTGATAGGTGCAGTTTGGTTGCCCAAAAAGGACACCTCTCTAAGTGTGCATGTGTGGATGGATGTACATGAGTGTAAATGGATACGAGTACATCTAATAGAAGGAAACTGATGCAATTATGCAATTATGTGGTGCTTTTTGGTTTCGCCTAAATGCACACACACACACTCACGGATATTTTGAAACCGAAACACCGGATATGTGCACATTTGGCGTTACCATTCTGGTGGGATAGAGAGCAGCATCAGACTGATGATAACAGAAATAGCAAAAGAGTATATAAAAACTTCTGGTAAACCGTACGGTATAAGCGGGGTCAAGTGCCAATTAGCTTGGTTGTGGTGCTTACTGTCAATGTGTTGTGTACGCACTGTCTGTTTAGATTGTCCGCATCCTGACGGTACTGCTACTGGCATATTTAATTGGTTAAGGAAGTTATGCTGGGCTTTAAAAGTTACATACATACGAGTATATGTTATGTGTGGTTGGCGCTGAGACAGCATGGTATTAATAGGACAGCAATTATTTAATCGCCACATGTTCAACAAATTCATTTTAAAAAGGAAATGTCGTTTACTCATACAAAACTTATAATCCCTGGGTTGAAGCTCCCTACATTTTTTATATATGTACATATATGTACATATATGTACATATGTACAACAGGAGACGAACGAGTATTCTAGAATTTCAGCAGTCGGAGATGGGGTCCACAAGAGTGACAGACGTGAAGGTACGAATAACAATGAAACTGCGGTTTTAATAAATGATGTTCAGTTTTAAATTTCTGTCATTAATCAAAGCGTACGTGAGTTTCTTTTTTCATTTTTGTATTCATTTGTTCAACAATGACATTTCCTGAGAGTAAGGAGTAAGGTTGTTGTTTGATATGTACAACAGCAAAGACCGAGCGACCGACTGGTGACACCAATTTAACCAATTTATTCCCATTACAAGGATCCGGCTGCGTATTATGTAGTCACTCAGAAATCAGAATTTTCATTTTGAATTGTGGGAAATCACACGGTTATGAGGTCATTCGATTCATAGCAGTTTGTGGGGGTTTTCCGAGATTTTTCGGCACTTTGCGTTGCAAAATTTATGGTGATTGAACTGCGAATTTTTTTTTAACATTTGTGAAATGCGTACAGGAAGAAACCGAAGAAGTCGGTCATTGGAAAATATTGAGCTTGTTAGCGAAAGTTCGAGAGAAGGTCCAGTTGTGGATTCGAATAACATCTCTGCGCAGAATAATAAATTCATACTTACACCTGTTTCCTTACAAGATACAGTTAGTTCAATCTATGCGCACAGCTGATTTCCAAGCACGTCTGACATAGTCTGCAATGATCTTAAATCTAAACAATGAAATTGATGATTTTTATTCAAAGTTATTGATGACGGACAAAGCCCTCTTTGTGCTGGAACAGTCAACAAACAAAACTGCAGGTTTCGGGGAGAAACGATCCCAAGAGAAATTCATTCCAGACCTTTACACCCCCAAAGGGTAACAATTTGGTGTGGGGTGACTTTTCGATTCATCATAGGGCCGTACTTCTTCGAAGATAGTGAAGAAAATGTAACAATAATAACTGGCGAACGCTCTAGGGAGAGGATCCATGAATTTTTGGTACCCGAACTGAATAGGTTAGGCATGCAGAGTATGTGATTCCAACAACACGAAGCCACTGCCCACACAGCTTGCAGACCAATGGACATACTGATGGAATTTTTCCAAACCGCCTAATTTCAAAATATGGTGATTTCAAATAGCCAGTGCGTTCACCTGATTTAACTGCACCGGACTTTTATCTGTGGGGCTATTTGAAATCAAAAGTTTACATTAATAAGCCAGGAACTCCACAACACCTCAACGAGAACATTCGAACTGAAATAGCCGCAATAGCACAAGAAACCTTGGCTACAGTCATGCAAAATGCCCTAGAAAAGGCTCGTATTTGTCAGAACTCTAATGGTGGACACTTATTAGATATAATTTTTCGAATTTAATAATAAATAATTTATTGATATAAATTACCACTTGCCATTTACTATAATTGTTTTAATCAATTATGTCGAAAAATATACCGCGAAGAAATGGGGTGATTAATTTTGGTACATCCGGTATAAGATTATGTTTTAATTGTGTTCTTTGTTCAGTTACCTTTTGGATTTCAACAATCAACTGTCGAATTGGCATTATTGTTATTATCTTTTGGTGCCAAATTCCTTAGCCTCCAAACTCAACTGAAAGCTAAGCGTTGAATAGTATTTCTACAACTGTAAAAATGGTTCCTTAGATGTACAGATGCCACAGTTCACCCTACTCTTATGTATGGATTAATAGTTTGGGGGCTTGCACTGATTTATGTGTAGATTACTTATAATATTGTAAAACCAAGTAACTAGCTGTAACTTTGATTTCAATCACATCCGGTTACGTTCACCCAAACTCGTCTTCAATCCAATATTCCAATCCAGTCCATCCCCAAATAGGAGCAAGGTACGAACGGAATGCGAGTTCCATACAATTCTTTCAAGTAAAACATGACAGCACGTGACCGTGCCTAAAACCTTTTTTTGACATCAAAAGTTTCGGTTAAGCCGTTGCCGACCTTGACGGAGCAGCGAGACTTCTGGATCTTCATTGCGCACTGACGGACGAGTTTCTCAGGGAGCCCAAAACTGGACATGGCTCTATATAGCTAACCCCTATAAATGTTGTCATATGTGGCTTTAGAATCGATGAACATAGATGAAAAATCGGAGTGTGAAAATTTGGTCGATTGTGGACTTTTCTGGCCTCAAACTGAGCTGATAGAGGTCAATCCGATTGTTGTTGAAGATTTTCATACGTTAACGAAATATGGCAGATAAGATCTTGTATGCAATGTTGAGGATACCTAAACCTCTATAGTTAGCCCAGTTGAGGTTGTCTCTTTTTTTGTGGATCGGGCAAACGATGCTGAGATACATTCATCAGGCATACACACTTCTGACCAGGTCTGACCAGGTCTGAGAAGAGATTAAAAATTAGTTTCAGTGGCCAGATACTGTAAAAGAGAGGACTTAAAATTATTAGTGCTTCCTAGTTTTCTAATGTTGATGGGTAGAGTCAACCGAGAAGAGTCAACAAAAAACTGACGTTCGGAAGTTAAGGAGGCGTAACTTTTGTAAGACCATACACAATCTATCTGACTGAAGAAAAAATAGATTTTTGTACAGGTAATCAGGCTCTTTAGTTTGCATATATTTAAGCAGACTGTCGAAGTCGAGTAGAAGGAAACATGATCATATCTTATTAGATTAAAGCAGAAACGAGCGATATTATTGTAAACAATATTTAGCTTTCATCTCGAATCATAGTCTGGTCTACAGAATATATCACAACAATACAACAAGATTGGCAGAAGGAGAGTTTTCGCCAACAAGAGTTTTGTCCAAGTGGACAAATAGTGGCATTTAAGTGTGTAGACCATGTAAGGGTCTGATTAAAAATTAGACCAAGGTTTTTGGCGGAGTCAATGTACTCTATTGGGATTTGTGATAATTTGATTGGTGGAAAATTAAATACTCGTAGGTCCAGTATTCTTTTGTGTATTACGAGTGCTTTTCATTTTGAGCAATCAAACGTAGATCCTTAGTTGACCAATCGAAAATATGCTGAAGATTTTCATTCATCAGCATAGTTCATCATCATTCATCATAGTTCATTCATCATTTTCATTCATCATCGTTTGCACGATTTAATGGACGACTCAAATGAATTTGTGTATCATCAACAAACATATGGATTGAGCAATGGTTCATCACTCTAGGAAGTTCATTGACATACATGGAGAAAAGTAATGGCTCAATGATCGATCTTTGTGGCACACCGCATTTAACTAGAAAAAAGAACGAGGACTGTTCGCTTGCTACAACTCGTTGCAATCTCCCGTGCAAATAGGAGCTTATAAGTCTCGTAGGGGATATTGAAAAATTATACTCTTTCCTAAGTTTTCAGCAAAGAATGGAGTGGATGACTGTATCGAACGCTTCAGAAAAATCGAGTAGTATTGTAAAATTGTTTTCATCAACAGCTTTTCTGATATCATCAACGACCAATAATAAAACAGTTTCGCAGCTATGTTTTGAACGGAAGCCAGATTGATTTTCACACAGAAGCTTTTTTACGTGAAAGATATTTTTGCATTTGCAAGGAGATGGTTTTCTCAAATACTTTCGAAAGGAATGGCAGAATTGATATTGGTCTGTATTCCCACACAATTCCATTCGATTTCTTTGGGATAGGAATAACCTTAGCTTCCGTCCATAGCGACATTATCGTCCCAGAACAGTATGTATATTGGTTTTCACCTTGATACGAGTATGTCAAGAAAAGCAAATCATGCTTTGAGAAACCTGGCGCTAAAAGTTTTCTTTATCGGATACGAATATTGCATCGATGAGAGTCGACGCTGTGAATATAAATAAATAATATTCTCCAAATTCTGTTAGCCAATAAAATAGTAATTCATTCATTTAATTAACTTAAATAAGTACTTCAATTTAATCTAAATAATACACTTTATATTAAAGATATAATATGTGTAGGTGATGTGGGATCACGACAGCTGCACTTTGGTATGATTAAAGAAGAAGTGGCTGAGTAAGTATATTCATTTGGCTTAAGGTAGTATTAAATTTTTTAAGGTTACAACACACCAGGTAAGGTTACGCACATCTTGCTCTTATCTTTTAAAAGATTCGATTGAAGCAAAAATTGAAGCCGGTGGATAATGGAATGCTTCGGATCTTCACTGAATGGGCTCAAAACCAGTTAAAAGATGATTCGGAATTTTATGTTCACCGATGCTCGGATTATTGACTCAGCAGATACGTAATATAGCGAAATTGCCGTATTTAGAGTGAGAACAATCCACGAGTAACGGCTGAAAGCTTTGAAAGAAAATATTCAACGAATTATTGCGGATAAACGAGTCCAGATGTTTTAAAAAGTGGTAAAAAAATTGACTGGCAGGATACGGTTTGTAATTTCCAGTCGCCTTGCTTTTATGCTCCAAATTAACATTTAATGTAAAATGATAAATAACTATCTTACAAATTAAAACATTTTTTTAGATGAAAGACATATGTCGTGTATTTTTATTTAAATTTATTTTCTTGACCCTCTTCAAAAACAACACCATTTACATGTGAGATTCTAGATTCTGGAACTAGTGGAACCGCTGTAGATACAAAAAATCCGACATCAGTAACGTAAAGTTTGACGTTTTCAATGGTATACTCCATTCGAATTTTGATGGTAGAGCACCATCCCGGGAAACCGTGTTTCGCCTGTTTTCCGAATTTAATCGTGGTCGTCGTTCGCTACAAACGAATTTCGTGAACGTCATTCATCCAAAATAGGTTTGAAGTGTCAGAAAACATCGGTCCTGTGCGGAACTTATATTGCGAGATCATCATGTGACTTACCGTGAGGCATGTTTGAGCATTAATTCTGCTTGCATGCATTTAATATTGTATGAACATTTGTCCGTCAAAAATATTTGTTCACGTTGGATAGCGAATAATTTAACAGGTACTAAAGAAATGTTGAAAAAATTCGATCGCGGTGCTTCATAAGACGTGGCAGGCGACGATGCATATAAGTCTGAAACTAAACAGCAGTCGACTATATGGATCTTTCAAGACGAGCACAACCCAACAAAAGTTGTTGGCGCACGAAGCACTTCGAAGCAATGTAGAACAGGCAATTCGGAATGGTACACTGCCATTTGTTTGCCAGAAAGTCTTTGAAGAAATAAGGAAAACCAACCACCATGACAATGCGAGCTCTCTCAGGTCGGCTCAATCAGTTTCAGTTTTAGATGCATTTTATTTTCTTAATCATTAACTCTTACATACTAACAAAAAATGCTTAAATGCTAGCTTAAAATTACTTAATACTCTTCTACTAACTTACTGACCCTAAGCTACTCTAAATTCTTATGTCTTTCGACTTTATTTACATTTTACTTAGAAATATTTATTTTGTATACTTAAGGACATAATTTTTTATTTTTACAAAAACTTAATATCTAACTTAAAATAAACCTTGGTCTACCTAACCTAGATACATAATACAACATACACACACATAGACATTATACACAATTATATACATATAGTAGTATATACCTTTGTATATATTAACATATGTATATATTTCTTAAATTCTAACTTAAACCTATGTAAGCTGGCCATCGCTATTTACAGAGAAAACAGATTGGTCAGCTCTGCCTCATTAGTGAGGCTGCTCCGTAATTGACGGAAACGACGACGAAATATTTTCTCCATCATTCAACCACCAGAAATGCTGGTGCTGCCGAACGTCATCCCTCTTATCGCGATTCCCCACCGCCCTACTGAACCTGAGACGATTAACACTGCCATGTGCGACGTCTCTGTTGTAGTTGAGTCGCCTGTTCCCAGATGTCCGAGCGACATGGAAGATTAACGGGACCGCTGATATATCTTGGATCAACCCTTTCTGATCTAGGTAGAAGAAAGATTCTGGTGTAACGAAGCCATCAGAGCGCACACTCGCATAGTAAAGGTAATTGGGCTAGAAAGCCCCAGATATCAGGTTATTCGTCGAGGTCATTGCTCTTGCAATGTGCTTTCGAGTCAGCTTAATTACGAAGTTGTCCACTCGTATTAGGTTCGCCCTGTTGTAAAGGACCTCATTAGGATAAAAAAAATTGTACTCCGACTCTGGTGTTCTGTACAAGCGAAGGCAAGCCCTTTCAAACACCCGAATCTTTTCCATTAAGCTTGCTCGTACATTGAACCACACGGGACAACCAAATACCAGCATAGGCCTGATAAGGGCCATGTAGCAGATTACCTTTACCCTCGCATCGAGTTGGCTGCTATAAAACAGTCTCTTTGTAAGGGCAAAAGCGCCTTTAGCTCTGACCAGAGCAGTATCTATATTTTTGCCAAAATACAGAAACTGATCTAGCCAGATTCCAAGGTATCTGACTACATTTCGACAAGCAAGAGGCTACCCGTGTTATCCAAAGATTTACAGGGTGGTGTAAATGTCTACCGCTTCTAGAGGAAGATGTCGAAGCACAATGATTCCGAACATCGGTCCCCACTGATTTCTTAGCCCTGATTGTGTCGAAGATCTCATGGAGTTCTTCCTTCGAAATGAACGGGAGTAGGTCACCCTCTCTGACAATGACATTATTTGCCATATTTTCGTCGCTGAACCGGGTGAAACCAGAGCCCTCGGATCGCCAGTTCCCTATTTCATTTCGAATGCAGAAGTCGTTCACCAAGACGCGATTGTCCACGTCATAATTAGGGCCAATGATATCAATGGCCTTGTATACTTCGTGGAAAGTCGCCCCTATGGTCTCAACCTTCTCTTGCGGATCCTCGATCACAAAGAAGGCGTCATCATCAGCGGCCTCATTTGGATCAATACCTGCTATTGTCAGTAACCGTTCGTTGTCTGTTGTCCGGGCTATTTTAAGACATTGAAGGTCGTTTTGATTCTTTCTCCGAAATAGTTTATTTATTTGCGGAAATATATTCGGGTTGCTGGTGTTTACAGCCCGAACCTTGTTGTTCCAGTACAAACTTACAGAAATTCTGTAATTCTCTTTTATTAACGTTTGAATGTTTTTGATCGACGACTTCAGTGTCCTAATCTCCGGGTCTTGTCGGTCAGTTAACTGTCTGTACAAGTTTTTGAGTCTTGACAGAAGTCTACTTTTCTGTCGGTGCAGTGCGTCAATAGTAGGATTGCGGAACAAGTCTTCGTTAGTCGTATGTCGATACCGCGGTGTTGTAGTGTCCATAGTTTGTTTAATTGCCTCATCCATTTGTTTTAGTTAATTGTCGATCTCCTCGTTTGACAAATTCCTATTGGACGGTGGGTGGAGCGTGTTCGAGGAAAGCGCTCTTGTCAAGGTTGCGGAGAAGCGTGTCCATCGGGTCTTACTGTAGTTGTAAGAATATCTTTTGACAAACTCCTCCAATTCCGCAATTTCGTTGGGAACTGTAGTTTCGGTGCTAAAACCGCAATGGTCGAATGTGCTCAGACTGTCTGTCGTATACGTTCATCGTACAGCAGTAGATCCAAATAAGACCCGCCTCTGGGAAACGACGGGTTATCCGTCGCTTTAAGACCGAGTCTGTACATGATATCGCGCTGACCCCACCAATCGAGTAGTAGGTTCCCTCTAGTATTTGGCAAATTATTTCCCCAATCTCTATGTTTAGCGTTGAAATCCCCGCCGATTATAAAATAATTCTCCCCCGATTCCAACCCCAGAAGTCGAAAAAGCGTGTCGAGCTCTGTAATGAATAGGGTGGATTGCCTCAGGTGCATAAACAGAATCCTTACCGAGAGCACACTCTTCGGAACTGTGGTTCTTTGCGCACTTCATGTATCGAGGCTGCATTTCGACGCGGCGTGCCCGAACCTCTGGCAGCGAAAGCATTGTAAAACGCCTTCGCTCCTTTTTAATTTTTCCCAGTGAATCACCTGTTAGACAGGTCGGCTCAAACAAGTGACTTTGTGAGCACTCAAAACATCGAATTGAAGGGTCATCCACCATACAAGCCTTTTGCACTCAATGACTTCTTTTTGTTCCCGCACATCAAAAATAAATTACGAGGTCAACGCTTTTCGACCCCTGACGACGTTGTTGCGTTTAAAATTCATGCTTTAGAGATACATAGTTCAAAGTGGAAAAAGTACTTCGAAAATTGGTTCAAATGAGAGTACATATTTTGAAAAACAATCAAGCCTTTTCGATGATGAATATTTGTTATTACTTGTTTTTCTTAAATCTTAAGTAGTAATTGTGTAACCAGCTCTTCAAAATAAACGATGGCAGCTGTTTTTCCGTCTATTTGCTATAATTAGAGCCGAGTTCCCCCTGACCGGATAGTCATGTTTTCCGTCGGAAATTTACTGCAGTGGTCTGGTAGTTTTATAGCAGGTTGTGACTCTGATGATCCATCTGTATTTATTTTGATACGAAAACTCTTCTGATAGAATGCCAGCTACTCTTACTTCGAATTCAAGTGTTTTATTAATTATATTTAACATCATCAGTCATATCTGAAGTGTTTATACTGCCATATAAAGGGTTTTCCAATAGGAGCTCTCGAACGGTCTTGTTAGAGAAGTTACAGCTGTCAAATTTGGAGGGGTACGATCAAAATGCGTGCTCAGTTCGAGCTACGTCCGTGTGCTGTACGTGATTTTTACAGTGCACACAATCGTCCTATGGTTCGACTATTCGTCGTTTGGTGGACTATATTGGATCAATAAGTAAACAATCTACGTCCTCGAAACGTGAGGTCTGCAGAAAACATTGCCACAGTGAACGAGAGTGTACAGGATAACCGAGGCAATCAATTCCTCGTCGCGCCCAAGAACCTGGCCTTTCACAGACCTTAATATGCGTCGGAATTCAGATCTGCACCCTTACAAAATCCTATTGATTCAGGAACTGAAGGTAAACGACTATAGGCAGCGTTGAACATTCGCTGACTGGGCTCTGGAGCAGTCGAAAGTGAACTTCAATTTAGGGCAGAAAAGCATATTCAGTCATGATCCCCACTTTTGTACGATTTTGTACAATGTCAGCAAAGCAAAATTGTCGCTTTATGGAGATAACAATCCACATGATACATATCCGTTGCAAATGCATCCAGAAAAAGTCACTGTTTGGATTTTGGTCGGCGTTGGCCCGTATTTCTTCCAAAATGAAGCCGTAACTTTTTTTTGGCCTCAAAAATAAATATTTCGTTACCTTTGTGATGTAAATGGAGAAAACACTTCTATTCTCAACTAGGAATAATTAATTAAATTCATTTCTATGCACCAGGACTTGTTTTAATCGCTGGCCCACACATTAAGGATAATCAACTTTGGCGTTATATTTGCATAAATTCAAGGTTATTACGAAGTCTTCCATTTGATCGTTTTCGTGTTGAAATCTAAATGTCCATACTCGAATAAGCTCAAGGTCATTCCGCAGTTCTTCTGCAACCGCCTTACTTCCGTCTACACTGCTCTTAACAAAATTGGTAACACTATAACAAAAATTCGACCACCCCTTTTGCGCCAGTCAAAAGTGTTAGCGCGTTTTAGTGTCAAGTGCTTTGTTCTTTTAATTTGTTGCAATACCAAAACAAATTTTCCCATCTAAGCCTTGAGTATCAGATACAGAACAAAAAAGAAAAAACGGGAGCGAGAAAAAAATCTCTTGATTCATAGTGGAAACAAAGCCAGAAAGTACAATGGAAATGATGCGAAAACGAAAAATCAGAAACGAGAGGCGAAATAAAAAAAAAATCTGACTAGGATGAGTATTTGGCGCCCTTGGCCTTTTAGGGCTTTCGGTTGGGACCGAGTGTCGTACCCCTTGGCCGGGAATAGGTGCCTATATTGATATAATTTGACTCGTACTCTATCAAAGATAATCATACACATCTACTCGTATTGGATCGTAAATTTGTATTATAATCCGTCAGCAGCGGAACAGGACGAAGTGGGAGAGGTGGGAAGATTCATTGACTATTTGTGTCATACATGAATCAAATTGTGCACCGAAGCGAAATATCACGTTTTTTTACTTTCTATCTGTTTGTTTGTCTATCGGTTTGTGTATTGTTTACTCGATATGATTGAGTAGTGATGGAAGGAGAACTGTAAAAGGATATTATTTCGCGTCGATGAACCGAAATATTGAACGTAGAGGAGAACAACGTAAAACAAAACAAAACAAAACATATAAAAAAAACACAAGGAAAACAAAAAATCTTTCAATGATTGATCTAATTTTTCGATGACAAATGGTCTAGAATTGGGACGTATTTTGTGTTAACTTTTAGGTAAGGCTGTCAGCAGATTATAATCGAACAAGACAGGGAAATGATGAGGGCATGAAAAGACACACAATAATCGACAATGATGTAAGAAAGTACAAGTATGTCTATGCAACAACAAATTGATTGGCTATTTGGTGGAGTAAAAAGATGTGGTCCAAGATGTCAATCCTATGGAATGCCAATTACTTTTCAGAAAGTGAAGTGGATTAAGAATGACATTTGACAAGAAAGAAGGAGCAAAAATAATTCAAATAACTGCAATACGAGTACATGTTGTGCATGTTAACACGTATGTGTAGTAGATGTGATATGATATGATATGATAGATAAACAGGCAGTAGTTTTCCTTCGGTCATGTATGTTAATTTCCAAGTGAAACTATTTTTTCGGAGTATTCTTATTGACTTTAATTTCAATGGTTATTTTAAAAAGTTTTCGGGGGCTTTTCTTTTCTTTTCAACGGAGGTGCCATGACGAAAGTTGAACCTAAGCCTGAGCCTCACCCTCAGAGAAGTTCCCTTTTGTGTTAATCTCCACCACAAGTTTGTTTACCTTCCGCAAGGAAGGTAATGTGAATCAAGGATTACGGGAATTGAATTAAATATAAATGTGATGAACAAAATGTATGTTAGAGAGTTTCGAAGTGTAAAGGATCGGTTTTAGTCGATCAAGGTAGGGTGGGGTTACCTAGCAAAGTATTTACAATTGACGCATTGCTGCCACTAAGGAATGTTGAAGGTCCTGGATCCTGGATGTGCCTGAGATTACATTCGAATGAAAAATATGTACCTATTCTAGCCATAAATATTTGAACACGACATGAACGTGTTGGATGCTACTTTCGAAATCGTTCGAATCTTTCTGCCTCTTGCAACCACTCGTAAATTTGTGAATGGTATTATGAAGCGTCATACCTCATTCAGAGCAAGTTCTTTGCCAAATATTAAAGCAAAATTACGAACATTAATATCATTCGGAGCAATTTTAACGCATAAATAAGAAAGGAGAGTATATCTGGCAGAGTAGATAGAAATCAGGGCAACACGATACAGCACATTAAGGCTGAATGGAGGTGCTGAAACCTCAAAATCCACACAGGAACGTGGCGACATACAAATCGTCTGACAGTCAATCAGATAGATCATACCCCGATTGACGTAAGACATCCAAAATGTTGAGTGACCGAAGTTTCCAAGTCGCAAAAATCGACTCTGATCACAAGACCGCAAAAAACTTTACAGATTCTTAGAATTCCTGTACTGTCAGCATGAAAAAAGAAGACGAGTGACACCAATATTAGCAGGCTGCTCTAGTGTAAAGGATTTAATTAAGCCCACACAACAAAGCTCATAGTTTAAGGACGAATGCAGACGAGCAAACAGGATGCATATAGAGCAGTTTCACACAATACGTCGGAAGAAGTCAAGAATTCAAACCACGAAACCTAGAAGATACACAGTCGATACTGAGCATATGCAGACTGCTTTTTGGAAAGGACAATTTAATTTCTGCTATTAGCTGACATTTTATCCGTCAAGTTATTAAAAACATGGACAACGGCAACAACTCATATGAAAAATTTGGTCAATGAGTGAAATTTTGCGCAATGCTTGTCCGATCCATATAAGAGAAGATCCTGCAATCTGCACCAATTATAGGAATATGATTCCTAAAAATCGTTCATAAGATTCTATTTTCAATAGGTCGGGAGAGTTCCAAGTTGCAATAGCTCTGAGAAAGAACCCACAAATTCTAGATCAATACCCTGTTTATCAATTTTAAGTTCTCGGACACAGTAAATAGGGATGACGTATTCAGACCTACGATTTTATCAACTCATTTACAATTCGTAAAAATAGTCATAAAGGATTAAAAATAACTTTTCTATTGGTATGCCCAGCCTTCCATGCAACCAATAATAATAATAATAATAATAATAATAAAAAAGGTTAATCATTGTAAATTTTCGTCATCGAGTGACCAACACTTTCAACGTGTCTCCCCTGGGGTGTCCGGAGAACTATCTGACCTTTCAATTATTTGAAGTTTTCGAGACATATTTGTACAACTGTAAAGTCAAGAACTTAATTAATGAATTATGTATACTAATTATTTTCCGAATGATTCGATGCATAACCACACACTTTGGTTTTGTGGTTACTGCAACTAATTAGTTGAATATGGGGAACTTCTACTTCTCAAGCGATATCTACACCGCATACTCATAGTTTCCAAGGTTAACCATATGTCGTACTTGTAGCAGTGACATTGAATGGGCACAATAAACAACAACAAAAAAAAATAATAATAAAAATCAATAAAATTATTTGTATATTGTCCGTTAACACGCAGAGGTCCTTTGGAATGAGGTTGATGATTCATAATAATTTAATTTTGAATGACATCCAACACACATGGCATTATTCACATTTGCAACGACAAACAATACTGGGGGAACATTTGTCCTCCCTTAACTGCTCTATACTAGAGGGTTGTCTTTTCAACCAACCCCTATTTTGCCCGTCACACGTTTTTCAAGGTTTATAGAACTTCAACCAAACCGTTCTTCTTATTGAATTTGATTACGGGTTCTCTACAAAATTATCCTTAAATCAAAACTTTAATCAGTGTTGTGTATCTGCGACCTCCGAACCTTCTCTTCAGCGGCCAAGACCAGCAGGCAATTTTAATCCTCCTGACAATAAAAACCGATCCTCTCCTGGCAATTTCTCCTAACATTCATCTCATACACTTCTGTCAAAGTTTTCTTTCTGAGTTTTGTGTTCGAAAAATCAATAACGTCAGAACAAAAAATTAAGGTCAGGACATGACTGTACCTACAGTGTACACGTACACTGATAAATGCACACTGAGTTGGTACCTGCATGTACATACATATGTACGTCATTCTTACCCCCTAACTATCCAATTACCCTGGTCATTGTTTTCTTTTTATTAATATCCTTGTTTACTCAGAGTTGCTTCCTCAGTTCTCCTAGAGTTCATCTCATTCGCCTCAAATCCCCTCGAAACTATGTATGTCCGTTTTCAAACGAAACACATAACGAATATCTTCTGCCAGTAGTGTTCTCGTACCATACGTATCCAAAGGATTTTTTGTAATAAACTTATCTATAACACAAGGAGGTGTGCCGCAGGGGTACACTTTTTATAAAGTAACCGCATGCCATTCGAGCAGAATCGAACATCAATCGAATGTATGGCAAAGTTACGAGTGAATAGCTCATATGGGGAAACCACCAAATATCAGCATCCCGCTTGTGGCGGATGAATGGGGTTGGGTAAACGGGCAGATGGATGGCTACTTCTGAGGCACAATGAAAGTTTTGTTGACTTGTAATCGATTTTAATTAAATTTTCTGGGGCGCACTAATGGAATGGCATATGCGCTTGGATGCATCCACACAATTTTGCCAGAACACATACAGAAAGACACAGCAAGACAAACAGAAAGAAAGAGAGAGAGAGAGGGAGAAAGAAAGTAGACAAAAAGTGGTTGGAAAATTAAACTAAAGTTAGCGCAGCTTTTTTTATGAAGCCCATCGAGTAGAAGGTTCTGCCATTGGTGGCGGGTAGGATGAATAATTTATTTTTATCGAAAGTCGATACTTCAATTATTCAACGAAAATGAGTTTTTCAAAAGATAACCCAGTGACATACTCAAATTTATTGGGGAAACTCAGTTTTGTTTTAATGGAACAATTCGTACACAGCCATCTGTTGTTGGGAGGGTGTATAAGTTGAAATTGCCATTTGTGAAATTGTTCGTGCGTGAAATGAGAAATGCAACAGAAATGGAAATGGGAGTCCAAATCGTTTTCAAGATAACGAAAAATTAGCAAAGGTTGTCTTTCGAATTAATTCAAAAATAAGGCAGTAGGAATGGGACTTGCATGGAGGTTAAAGTAATTCGTGTATGAATCGCACACACCTTAGGGCAATGACAGCTGAAGATTTAACCGACAATTTAAACCCACGAATAAGGTGAAAATTCTAAATTCCTTTAAGCTCGTTAAAGAGGATTTACCCAGGTTGGTGCCTTTTTGTGTTTCCTCTGTGAATACATATTTTTGCTGGGAGTAAGTCGCCTTTCAGGTTTTTATGGTTATAGATGCAACTTATCACTATTATCTATAGACTAAGTTATTTACTTCGTTTCGTCACAGTATAGTCTCTCGAATTTAAGACTTTTTTTGACCGCTTTCCCATTTTTTCAAAAAATCTGTCAAAAAAATATATAATAGTTTATATTATATAGTAATAGTTTTCGATGTTACGTGCAGGAGTTGAACCCGTAACGTCGGCGCCTTGTTTCCTTTTTAGAATGCCATTTGAATACACTAACGTACTCCGGTAAACATTGCGATTTTGAAGCTGAACTAATTTAGTTGGCCTGGCAGGCAACTTCTAGCTCTTATGGATCATGAATGGGCAGGTCGGCCTGCATGTAATCATGTAATAGTAGTGCCTTAAGCCACAAACCGATGGCTCCTGGACAACCTCAAGTGATGAATAACTCAACCTGCTACTGGACACCCACTTTCCAGGTAGCTCCCAACTCGCGGCCAGTAGCAGCCCAAACATCCCTACTGCAACCGGGACCAAAATTCATGGTCTGATTACAAGAGACAAACTGCTCAGGGCGCTACAGAAGTTCAAACTATACAATTCTGCTGGTCCGGACTGTATATAATACCCGTACAATTTTTATAAACCTTCTCATGTTGTCCCAAAGGACCTCAAACCTATAAGTCTATCATCTCTCCTTCTGAAAACTCTAGAACGACTGATTGATACGAGCTAAAATTGATCCAGACTTCTGTTAACGGTTCAACATGCCTACTGTAAAGGAAAGTCAGTGGAAACGGCTCTGCACTCACTGACATCGAACGATCCCTACAATATAAAGAGTACACAATGGTTGCTTTCCTGGACATAGAGGACGCTTTTAACAACGTCAACATATCCGCAGTCACGACTGCGCTGTCAACTCTGTAGGCAGATGACGCACTTGGTTAGTCTCATGCTAAAAAGAAGGATAATAAACTCCAAACTGGGTGAGACTTCTGCTAAAGATGTGTCAGCAGAGGTACGCCGCAAGGCGGTGTCCTCTTTCCCCTTCTCGGGAGCTTAGTAGTTAATGAACTACTGATATACCTGGATGGTAGCAGGGTGATCTCAATCTCAGATAAGCATCTCAATACCATTAACGAACTCCTTCAAGTAAATCTCATTGGATTAACCCGCTGGGCAGATCGCTGTGGATTGGGAATACGAGTAAACCCCCATAAAACTGATTTTGATCTTATTCTCTTGCAAAAAAAAACCATTGGGAATAAATGGGGCCTTCAAACTCGTACAACCCACTGGCTATACACCTCGGACATAAGACCGATACTTACTTACGGGGTGGTCGTCTGTGAACGGCCTTAGAAAAAGCAGTCAACCGCATTAAACTAAGCAGAGTCCAAAGAACAGCACGTCTATCCACAAGCGGAGCCCTGCGGTTTACCCCCTCTGCGGCATTAGACATTCTGTTTCATTTGACACCCCTCGATTTCTTCAGCAGGCAAGTAGCTGCGACTGCAGCTATTAGCCTTAAAGCGACTAAACAATGGAAAATAATTCATTTGGCCACGCCAACATTCTTAACACCTTAGGAATCCTCACAGAGAACTTCCATGTAAGCTTCTCGTCTAGATCACTCTGGGAGGAAGATGCTTTCATGGAAGACAAGTCAATCCATCTCTACACAAATGGATCTAAAACCGATAGCGGAGTTGGTGGCGGCGTTTTCTCAGATAAGCTAAATCTACGCCCCTCTTTCCGTCTTCCAAATCACTGTAGCGCGTTCCAGGAGGAAATTTTGGCGATTAAAGAAGCTCTGTCCTGGCTGTAGAAAAACGTGATATCTATCTGTAAAGGATATCCGCATCTTTTTAGTCAGACCACTATTAAGTCCCTGGACTCGGTCTCATTATATTCTAAAATCGCCCTTGGATGCCGATCATCTCTCATGGAGATGGCAGAGCAGTTCAACATTCACCTTTGTTGGCGAGACATTGCAGGGAACTGCAGAACCGATGAACTCGCCAAAATTGGAACCACTCTACCTATTCTACCGCATAAAGGTAGCATAGGCATACCAATCGCTACGTGCAAACTAACAATAAAGCTGGATGCCAATAAAAGAACAGACCTTAAGTGGACTGTTGGGCAATCATGTCTAGCGACCAAACAGATCTGGCCAAAGCTGGATCTGAATCGCTCTAAGTGTCTGATCATTTTAAATAAAAAACATCTCAGCGCCATAATAGGTGTCATCACTGGACACTGTCTCATAGGCATCCAAAGAAATAATCCCAATAAATCGATTACTCCTGGCAGAGCCATCCTTGGGAGTAAGTTAACATAGTTGACAGACAAAACTGAGGGCGAATTCCAGAGAAATACAGCAACGTCTGATAAGAGTGGAGCGGCTTAGTGTCGTGCCTGATCTCAATTCTCATCAAAGCTAACATAAGCCCGATAATGGCTCATGCCCAGAAGAAAAGTACGACATTGCAAAAGATTGCTTCTACGAACGTCGTGACCAGACTTATAAGTAATTACCTCAATTCGACGCTAGGGTCTATCTTCGTCATTTTGACACCAAGTTAGAAAAGAAGAGCATCTTAAGCGG
The DNA here is from genome assembly GCA_949129095.1 of Volucella bombylans. Taxonomy (NCBI): domain Eukaryota; kingdom Metazoa; phylum Arthropoda; class Insecta; order Diptera; family Syrphidae; genus Volucella; species Volucella bombylans. The sequence goes on along the minus strand of OX422143.1, from coordinate 111,571,423 downwards.
CACATGAAAAAAGTTACAAAAGTGGACTCAGACTAATCGATTTCGAAACGGTGCGAAATGTCGTCACACCATGCACATGATTCCCATAACATATGTATGAACCTTACTGACGACGCTGCGATCGACACAAGACACAGGTCTGGTATTCAGGATGTATGTACATCATTGTAAAGAATTTATGAATGAGAATATTCCGGACGACTTGTCTAATTGCCTTGTCTAATCGAGTCTCCAAAATCCTTTTGAGAACTCTAAAGCTCCCAGCATCAAGCGTAGACGAGCAAGACATTAGAGTGGCCGTATTTGATGTGCTAAGTTTTACTTGACCCCAAACGTCATAAATATGTGGTTTAACGAAGGGTGGCGGAAAGCAAAAGAAGCGAAAGAGCTGTTTAAGGCGGCGCTGCAATGAAGTACGAGAGCTGTTCACGTTCACTCAGAAGGAAAAAGAAAGAAGCAGAGAAACGCTCGATTGAGGCCATGAGAAAATGCTTCTGCACAAATTATGCTCGAAAGTTCTAAAAAACTGAGACAACAACTTGCCAAGGATACAAATACCGAACAGAAGCACGCAAAGAAATGGAATTGAACGTAATATTAGAGTTGCATTCGGTGCTGAAAATGTGGAAGTAAAGGGTCCGCCATCTAACCTTTCTTTTTTCAACTAGTGCTTATTTCGTGAACGGTAACACTTAGCTCATGTCTGATTTGACAGATAATTAGTTTTATCCTTCCGGTTAATAATGGAAAATAATTTCATTCAAATGGCTGCCTCGGCTGGCCATGCAGTAGCCTACACGATCGATCCAATTTTTAAGCACATTATCGATTGTGTGCAGCTGTATTTCACCAATGGCTTCACGAATATTGTCCTTTAAAGCGTCAATTGTCTCTGGCTTGTCGGCGTAACACTTATCTTTTACGGCACCCCACAAATAATAGTCCAACTGTGTCAAATCGCAGCGCCGAGGTGGCCAAACGACATCAGCTCTGCGGCTGATAATGCGATATTCAAAAACAAGGCGCAAAACATCGAGTGTAGCTTCGGCTGTGTGGCACGTAGCGCCGTCCTGTTGAAACCAAATGTTGCCAATATCCTCCTCTTCAATTTTTGTGAACAAAAATTCGTTCAACATGGCCCGATACCGATCGCCATTTACTGTAACGGCCACTCCTTGCTCATTTTCGAAGAAAAATGGCCCAATTATGCCTCTGGACCAAAATCCGCACCAAACAGTGACTCGTTTTGGGTATATCGGCTTTTCAATGTATGCGTGCGGGTTTTCTGTGCCCCAAATGCGACAATTTTGCTTGTTTACATACCCGCCAAGATCAAAATGAGCTTCATCTGAAAAGATGATTTTTTTTGGCAAAATCGGCATCTTCTCTAAATTGATCGCAGTCCCACTTAGCGAAGCGAAAACGCATTGGATGGTCAGTTGGCTTCAACTCCTGAACCAATTGGACTTTGTATGGCGTCATACCAAGGTCTTTATGCAAAATTCGTCTCAATGATGTCTCCGAAATGTTCAATTGTTGAGAACGACGGTGAATTGATGTTGATGGCGCTTCACGCATACTTTCTGCCACAGCAGCAATATTCTCGGGTGTATGCACTGTTTTTGGCTTTTCACGCTTTTGTTTATTGATGAGGATGCCAGTTTCTTTCACTTTTTTCACAAGATAACGAACATACGGAGCTGACGGTGCTTCTCTTCTTCCAAAATCCGTACGCAATTTTCGCACACATTCTGCAACATTACCATGATTTTCAAAGTAATGTCGCAATATTTCCCAGCGTTGTTCAAGCGTATACACAACCATATTCGTTCAGCGGAAGGATAAAACTAATTATCTGTCAAATCAGACATGAGCTAAGTGTTACCATTCACGAAATAAGCACTAGTTGAAAAAAAAAAAACGTTAGATGGCGGACCCTTTATTTAAAGCAGCGGGGATTGAGTTGGTAAGGAGCATATACCAATCAGCGACTGCAAAACCAAATCAATTCTGAAATAGAAGCTTTCTGAAATGTATATACAAGGCAATATCCAGAGATCACGAAAAGCTAGGGTTAAATATTGCATTTAAAACATTCAACTTTCTCCCAGGCGATTTTAAATATAAATATTATACATAGATTGGTTGCGATTACGGAGGTGTTTTTTAGTGGCGTTAAAGTTAGACATATACATACTTAGTACCGAAATCTACCAAGTGGGTTCGAATGGGCACAAAACATGGGCCATATTGAATTTAAAAGCAGAAAAAACGGTTAACAATAATAAGTTCCAGGTAAAGTGTATTTTTTCAATGCAATACGATTCTCTGAATTCACGCATACCATCTCTTGATAAATATCATATTCGTGTTCCAAATTGTCTACCATTTTATTACGGAAAAATATTGTTTATCAAAATTCGCGGTCAGTTACAAACGTTCGCTCATTGGGCTCTTTCCATGCTGTGCATTCGCCATAAAACTATCCTCATTGGCAAGCACATATTAGGCTGAATGACTTTGCTGGTAATCAAAATTGCCGTATTTAGAGAAGCAACCACCTGGGCGTATTCCAAATGCAGCCATTATATAAGAAAAAGTTGACTTTTGGTGTGGTTTTCTTGAGCCATCCAGCTTTACCAATTTTTTATTTCAAAAAGACATTTCCACATGCCGGCATGTTCGTAAACATTCCTGGCAGCTGTTTTCACCCATTTTGACTCCTTATAGTCCCCTATCATGAGTTTCTTGTGCTTGCTATCTCTATCAGCGCATTAGGACCCTGTTTCTATTTGATTAAGCAAGATTCAAGAATCAAGCGACTGTTTTTTTTTTTTTAAACTAGACTAAACTTAAAACAAAAACTAGGCAGAACTAAATCTTACCACAATTGTTAACACTTTTGTCCAGACTGAAAATGAGCTTCGTCACTGAAGATGATTTTGCGATGAAATTCATCATCTTGGCGCATCTTGTCCAGAACCCAATCGGAGAATGTACGCCGCTTCAAATGGTCCATCGGCTTCAATTCTTGAGTCAGCTTGATCTTGTATGGGTGTAAACCACGATTCTTACGCAAAATACGCCATAATGTGGTCTGAACGACGCCCACTTCTTAAGAACGCCGTGGAATTGACTGATTTGGATGGTTTGCTACGGACGCCTGAACGGCAGCGATATTTTCGACACTTCGACCAACCCGTTGTCTCACTGACACGGCAACATCACACAACCAATATGTAGACTCAAATTTTTGCACTAAACTTGTTATTGCCTGTCTACTAGGGCGAGAATTACGACCGAAAATTTTAGTTAACGCTCTTAAAGTTGCAGTCACCGACTCCGAATTTCGGTAGAAAATTTTTATAATTTGCAGACGTTGCTCGTTCGTGTAGTTTACCATGATGAAAATGTTGAGTTTACTGAATAAATTGACAGTGACAGTTTGATGAATAGTGAAAAAGTGCGTTCACAAATTAAATTCAAAGTTGTCAAGTCCCTATTGGATTATATCGATTAAATTATACAAATTTATATCGTCGCATCTTTTGGAAATACAAGGCGTATTAATGTACATCTTGACTCTTGAGTATTCCTATTCATCCAAAGATGTTGTCTTAACATTTGGCAACAATTTAATTGGTTTCAGTCAATCAATTTTGTTGCAACTTTAAATTGCGAAGAAAATAAGACAGTTCTCGAAATAGACTAAGATAGCCACTGAGAAAGGAGAACATATCCCTAGGCTCTATGCGATTGCTCATTTATATATTGTAACTGTCCTATTCAAACAATCTCCAAGGCAGGAGGACGTTTTTCATTAATGCGCGGTTAGTGTCGCACCCGTTTGCATAGAATTTGAAAATGAAAACTGAAAGCAAATCCAAAGAAAACAAAAGAAGTTTCTGTGCAATTTCTCAAGGGCTGACTTCAGATGCCCATCGAAAAAGTCGTACTATCTGGCATATTAGATAAGGTGTATACCCAGGACATCTTCTCTAGCTGGCCATGTCAGAAAAAGGCAAATCAAAGGTAGAAGGTTGAAGGATATCCAGTCCAAATACAATACAATCCCAGATTCAATCCAAATAAGGTTCACTGTTTCTCCTAGCTGTCCCCAGATAGGAGAATAGTTCGCGTTTTATCTTCTGATTTATTCCCTTTTCTCGGGGTTAATTTCGTTACATGTATTATAAATTTACTAACAATTAAGAAAGTACTGCTGGAACAAACAGAAGAATAACAATTCCTGCACACCACTGGAAACGACTATAGCCGAAACTAAAAATCATTTCACAGTTTCCTCTTTTAAACTGAGGAGCACATTCGCGAGGGTAATGCACTTTGCTACAAGAACTTCTATGATAGATAATGACTGCATATCCTTATTACAAAAAAAAAACACACACACACACCCACATATAAAACAACAATTTCTTCTCTCTCAGAGGACACATGCAATGAAAACTGTTTTTCCAGCTTTTTAAACCCTTAATGCAGTAGCGGAGTACGAGTGCCGTGCACCTTAATTCTTGTTATATTATTCTAAACGGATGGAAAATAATGTTTTTAGTAGTTGTCAGGTTGTTGACGGATTAAAATTGTGCACGAACGAGCGTTGAGGGTGTAAGGGTTGGAAAACGGGTGGAAGATGCTGCTAGAATCATTTAGGTTTCAATTCAATCACCTGCCATATGGAGGGTTGTGGATGCTGCACTATAAGTGATGAGAGTATAGGTACGAGTGTGTGTGTTAGCTGCAGGTTCGAGTGCACAACAAAACTTAATTATATTGAGTTCTAAATTTTTATTTTTTTTTATAAACCAAGAGGATGTGATACTCGTAAATGCAATATGAGGACTGACACACGTCTATAAAGATGCGAGAAGTGTCACAGAGAAGACAAATCCAATTCAGCAAAATGTCAATTCTTTCGGGAGGTCGAATAAGTTCAATATGATATATGGCAGTGGTGGTGTGTTTTATCCGACCGGAGCAATGCAAATGTTCATTCTAATAATTGCGCTTAGCTACGTACACCATGGCTCAGTGCGACACAAATTGCTCGCCACTTTTCTGAACAAAAATATATCATTTGACTTTGTTGGCGAAATGTTTCTCTCGACATTACAGAGCAATCGTGTGCTGGATGCCTATTCGAGCCCAAAATCTTTTAGATCATCTCTTACATGCTCTAGATAAGTTCTGAAGCTCTCCTTGGGCGGGATACATCGGACAAGCCACCCTTCCTTACTCATTCCTTTCTATCCCCTATTTTTTGGAGTGGATTCAAAGTGTTCTACGAGCTACGAACTATGCTAAGTAAATGGGCTGAGGGCTTATTTCTACTAAGAGAAAAAACATATTTCAGTTGTTAACAGAGTATCAGGATACTGTGCGGCCTTCAGATTTCCCTTATCTGTACACAGCGGAACAGTACAGTACAAATTGACCTCCTATCTATGACATTCATGGGATTTAGCAATCACCAAACAAAAAGTTAAAAAAAAAAACAACAAAAACTGAAACAGCTTCTGAGAAGGAGATCGATTGATGCTACTTACGATCCATCTATTGTAAGAGAAGCAGATAAAACGCTTCCTAATAGTAGAAAGGCCATGATTAACCGAAGAACTGGAATGGAATGGAATGAAAACCTTCTTAAGCACGATCCGAGCAAGATCGAATACACGTCAAAAAGAGCCAGAGGTTAATTGCGATTTCCAAAAGAACTAAAATGCAGAATATCAGCATTTTACTCTAAAACTTTTTCAAAGTCACTGAGGGATAAGACTAGATGGAATCAAGGCCAAGTAATTCGTATCCCTTGTGAATGTTAGAGATCCTACAATCTCTACTAAATGCCCATAAGCATGGAGTTTGTCGCCAAAGAAGACATTCCAAGTTCTTACCTGAACCTTGATGCGCCACCTATTTATATTTTACCAATTGCTTCTTGCAGGCTCATGTTAAAGTTAGATTCCATTGAAAGAATAAAAACGAGGTGAACAGGGGGTTCAACATGTCTAGCGACCAAACCGTTTTGGGAAAAGCTGAGATACACTTTAAGTCTTGGAAATATCTCAACAGATAGCATACGAGTATAAACGCTGCAATAGGTGTCATCAACCAAAACTGTTTCATGTGATTTCTGTAGTAGCTGCATGGACGAGGAGGAGACTATCCCTCTTATATGTACATTGTACATACACTCCTTGTCAGGGAACTTTTTAACATGATGATCTATATGATTTTGGAAAGACAGAGTTTAGAATTCTATAATGCATCATTCGAAGATCCGACAGACACTTTTAATTTAATTTTGGTGGGGGCGAGTGCCCCAATTTATTCGGCTTAATAGAACATATAAATTAAAATTAAACTTAAACTTAAAACTAAGGTTGGTTGGAGTGGTGAAGGAGATCGGATTTCAGGTAGGGAGTGGTGCGGTGGGAGTTAAAGATGGTAGGGTTTGAATTGATTGTCCGTAGCATACGGGAGATTGATTCGTTTGGGCCATAGGAGGTGTGGAGGGTTACTAGATAGAAGAGACGAGGGATAGTGTTGAGGAAAATAGAGTTGTGAAGGGACGCGCATTCAACTTGATCTGAAAAAAGTCGAAGAATGAAGAGAAAGTCGGCTGCATCTCTGCGTTCCTCAAAGGTGTTTAAGTTAATAAGGTTGAGACGGTTTTGATAGGGGACAGAATAAAAGGATGGATAAAGTAAAACGGCGCTGGATACTTTCGATTTTTGAGACACGAACGCGATGATATGGGGACCATGGGAGGAATCTGGTTACGTATGGGTTAGTGAATTCTTTGGACCATCGTTTTATAAAACCTAGTGCAGAGTTGGCTTTAAGGATTATCCCATCCCTATGTAAATGGAAGTTGGGCTCTCTATCACACAAAAAGCCGAGGTCTCGAAGAGACTTTACGGAGGAGATATGTTGGTTATGGAGAAGGTAGAGTCGGAGAAGGTGCCGCTTATGTGAAAAGGTGATAGATTGGCATTTGGAGATATTAAGTTCGAAAGAATTTTTGAGGCACCAGATCGAAAAACTATCCAGGTCTTGTTGAAGGAGGAAGGAGTCATGCCGAGAGGAGATGATTTTGAAAAATTTGGCGAAAAGGGAGACAGACGAGTGTTTGTTCGAGATCATTTATGGTGAATATAAAAAGAAGGGGGCCGAGATGGCTGCCTTGTGGAACACCAGAGGTGACCAAAAATGGAGCCGAGTGGGCTGACCTAAAACGAACACTGTAAAAACGGTTTTTGCGGTAAGAGAACATCCATTTTAACAGTATGGGTTCAAAGCCAAGGACAGACAATTTGAAGAATATTAACCGATGAGAGATTTTATCGACGGCTTTGCTGAAATCGGTTGCAACTACATCGACTTCGTTGACATTTTCTAGGGTAGAGAGGGCAAAGGATATGAATTTAACGAGATTCGTGGTGGTTGATCTACCCTTTAGGAAACTATGTTGTCTAAGGGAAATAAGTGATTTGCATTGGAAACTTATAGCTTCATACAAAATACTTTCGAAGAGTTTGGGTATATGGGAGAGTTTAGCGATTTAACGATAGTTTGTTATTTCGTTCTTTGATCCTTTTTTGTGGATCGGGGTTATGAAGGAGGTTTCCCAAATCTGAGAAAATTCTCCTTGGGAAAGGGATAGACGAAAGCGATTAGAAAAGGCAAGGGAAAGAGTGGAAGAACATTTTTTTAAGAAATATGGCAAGGGAGGCCATCTGGGTCGGGTGGGAATTCGTCATTAAGTTGGTGTAATGTATATTCGATATAAAACGAATCCCAGATATTGCGATGGATCTGGTAAAAGGGAGTCATTGGTGAAAGATTATTTAAAAAAGGTGGCAAATGGTGAGTGGATCGGTTGATGACTTGTTGCTGAAAGAGGGTAACCATCGGACTTTCTTTTGTAGTTAACAAATTGGAAAAAGGATTGTTTATAAGGTTGACTTGTGTTTGGTGAAATAAAAATAAGCACCAAGATAGTTGGATTAGTCAGAAAACAGCAAATAACTTGTTTCTCTTATTTCGTAAGGACCGAAGCTTGTGATTATACCAGGGAGGACTAGTGGATGACGTTTTAAGGTGGGAAAACGGAACATAAAGGGAAACATAATTAAATATTTCTTTATAAAAGATGGATAAGGCATCATTTATACTTAGGCTGTGAAAGTTAAAGGGGGATCTGCTGAGATAGTCACTGATTTTGTGAAGGTTTGCTTTATGAAAGTCGTAAGATGAAGGAGCTGTGGTGTGGAGTGGACTGGACAGAACAGTTATGAAAAAATGAGAGTAACTCAACCTGAAAAATATGTAATCAATCAATAAGTTTTTATGAATTGATTTATTCTAGTCTGAAAATGCAGCGAAAATAACTTATGTGTAATATTGTGATTGTGGTGGAACCTTCAAACACAGATGGAGCTCTTGCGATGGCATCATGCAACTACAAGGACTGCAACATGCATATCTAATAGTCCAGGGGTCATTGTGGTGCATCAGCAATTTGGAAGGTCGCTTTATCACAAAAGCGTGGTTATCTTCGGAGCAGGTATTGGAATGGCCTAAGCAAAGAAATACGACGATGAGATAAGTTTCAATGGCATTTCTACATCCTTCGAGCTAAACTGCGCCATAAGCAACAAAAAATAAACAACCGCTTGATGTTGCAAGCACTATATGCTGGTTTTTTTCCATCATAAAAAGGTTTTCGTGTAGATTCTTTTCACTTTAGCGATGTCTCAACGATCAGAGAGTGCAGTATTGACTCGGCAAAATGTATCATTGCAGCTAAGGTACGAATGCGCAAAAGGGTGCACAGCTGCTATAATCCTGTTTCTAGCTGCAAAAATAATTTCAAAGAAAATCGTATGTACTGGCATTAGGCGCAGAAGTTCAGTGGCAATATTGCAAGCAAGTTGTCAAAAAGGCTGCATCTAATATATGATACCAACCGATCAATTGAATGAAATCCCTGTTTTGGTAAAGATTCGACAAATGTATGTAACGAAATATTGTACATGGCGGAGGGAATCTTTGTGCAAACGACATGAAAGGAACATCAAAGAAAAAACTAATTAAAATAAAATTAAAAAAAGAGAAAAGGTCTGTGGAAGAGATAAATAGATTAACTATCATCGGATGAAATTAAGCAAAATGAAGTGAGTCCCAGTCTTCAATTCTTGGCAGTCCTCTGCATTGTGGCATAAAGAGCCATCAGTCCACTCAACATCGCGTACAACATCCAATCGTGCGGTATTGTGTGAATGTTTAAATTCCTTTATCAGCAATCAGATAGGTCTCTTTCAATTTAGTTTTACACGACTATGATGCGACCATATATTCAGATAAGTGTCAGGATTGGAGAACTTCTCTGAATTACAAATCGATACACAATAAATTTTCATCGATTTCGAGGCAGCATTTCACAGCTCTAACAGAGATGTCCTACATTCACATTGGGCCACATATAGTCTAAGTATCCATACGAAGGTCGTCGCTCTGTTCAAAATGACATTGAAAGACGCTCGCTGCTCCGATAAGTTATGTAAGCCTGTTCCAAAACTTTTAATGTCAAGGTGACAGGCTGTCATGTCGAGGTCTTACTTCACACTAAACTCACTCATATCAATGTTGGCGGGAGGAAATCAAGTGCTGAAATTAACAAGACTTTTAATTCACACATCAACTGTGTGGCTGAAATCTTGAAGTTTCTAAAAAGTGCTATCATTTTTGCCAGTTCTTTGACGTTTATGTTCAGTGTTATTCGAAAAATCAAAATGACGCTTACGTATCATTCGAAATTATTTCGAAAATTGGTCGTCATAATCGTCCAGCTGAGCTCCCCGTGTTGTAAATAAATTTTGCACCACATACACTCTACACGACGCAAAGTTAGCAACGCGTCAATGTTATGTGCGCACAAAAGCGAAAGCTTGGCGGAAGATCCAGAATAAGTCAATTCGTTGTGAATCGCAACAGTTTGGCCTCTATCCATCCAATATGTGGACTTCAATCGTCTAAGGTTTATCTGGTGCAGGAATTGAAGCCATGCCAACATGTTTTGTGACGGGAGTTCGTGTTTGGGCTCTTGACCAGCTTGAAGTCGAAACGTACATATTTTACGGGGCTCAATGAGTTTGTGAACAAGCAAAATTGCCTTTTCCGAAGAGACTCGTGAAGCTCAGTTCTATTCACTGTTCGATGTGGTCTACAAACTGGTGGCATTGTTGGTCCTTATTTATTCAAAAATGAGGCCGCAGCTCGCGTCAAATATAATACAGTCCAATGGCTGGCACTGCATTTTCTGTTGTTCATAACACCTTACTTGGAACTCCATTCAATGACAATATTATATCGCAAAACGAATTCACTGAATTGGCCAACAAGATCGTGTGATTTGACGCCTCTCGATTACTTCATCTGCGGCTATGTAAAATCATTGGTGTATGCTGATAAATACGAGTAGTTAACTATTCAGGCTTTAAAGACCAATATTCATTACGTTATTGGTGAAATAAGTGGCCTTATATTGGACCAACAGTGTGTGCTTCGCTGAGGTTTTTATAACACTTTGCTGTTTTACTGTTCCCCGCCTTCTCGTGGCACGAACGTCTCAGTACCTTCGAGATGAGTTGCGTGCGTGACGTGGAGAGTAGTGGTTGCATCAGTGGGGCAATTTTGGTGAGTAATTTCGATGTTAAATTCAATCGCGGTCTAAGTGAAGGTTTTTTCTTTGTTTGAGGACTGATTTCACGTAAAAATGTCAAATCGTGGGCCATCACGACCTACGAAAAGAAAAGAACACTCTTCTTCTCAATCTATGGAAACTAGTAAGAGTTTAGCTGTGTCAGATTCACACAGTGAGTCTTGATCATGACTCAACGAGGATAATAGTGGGTCAGAAGTCGATGACGTTGGTGAAGACTATGTGCCACAGCAAAATGATCATGATACTAATAGTGAAACAAATGACTCTGATTTAGGTGAACAAGTTTATCAGGATATTCAATTAGCAGATGAGCCTCGAAACGATGCTTGAGAATATGGCAATGAAATGAAATTGTCCCGGATAGGGTATTGCTATGCGAAAAATAGATATAAAACAAAACAGCTCCAAATCGAGCACCGTCAACAGCCTACTAAACTCACAAATAATGAAGAAAGGACCCTTCATCTATTTGGAAAAAAACTTATAGATAATGAAATTATAAGAGAAATGTAAAGTTAGCTGAGGTTAGATCTCAATATGCTAAAGAAAACAGGGCAGAATTGCATGATATAAATTTGTCAGAGCTTCTAGCTTTCATTGGACTTTTAGCTTATACAGCCGTTATCAAATCAAATCATGAAAATGCAGATTATATGTTTGTAACAGATGGTACAGGCCGTGCGATTTTCCGATATGCAATATCAAAGAATAGATTTCTAAACTTGTTCCGTTGTATAAGATTTGGTAATCCAGTTGACAGAGGCGCCAGAAAAAGTACTGATGAATTGGCCACTGTTTCAAATATATTCGACAAGATCGTGAAAACCTGTCAAATTCTATACAACGTTGGTGAAGACGTAACAATCGACGAAGTGTTGATTGCATTCAGAGGACGATAGTTTATTGTTATGTATATGCCAAACCAGCCTGCTAATGGATTGAAAATGATGTGCTTGTGTGATGTGAAAAGGGTTCTGACGGAGAAGTCTTATCGAAAGATGAAAAGAAACTCTTAGTTCCTTCTCAATGCATGCTACACTTGTCTCGACCATTGTGCGGTTTAAGTTTACGTCTCTAGAACTCAATGATGTACTGAAAAGAAGGGGGTTGACATGTGTTGGGACTATAAAAAAAAAATCAAAAGAGAGTTACCAGAGAACTTCAAGACGTCAAAACAAAGAGAAGTAGATTCCACTCTATACGGATTTACCAACCCAGTGACAATCGTATCTCACGTGGATACGATGGATGCGGAAATTATAGCATTTTACAACTCCACCAAAGGGGGAGTAGACGAATTGGATAAAAAATGCTCAATCTAATCCTGTACCCGTCGATCGATGCGTTGACAAATGAGTATATTTTTCCGTATTTTCAGAGGAATATTTCTAAAGTTTTTATCTCGTCAACTGGTATTAGAACATACCATATGCAAAGAAGAGTATCAATTTACCGCGTAAGCTAAAAACGACTTTGATGCGAATCCTAGGCCCTGATATGCCAAATCAGCCAGAGCCCGATGTAGCTGCACTAAATCAAAGAAACAAGTGTGCTTTCTGTCCTCCAAAACCGAAACGGAAATCATCTTGCAGGTGTTATTCATGCCAAAAGTACATATACTTGGAGCGCGCTAAAAAAGTCTGTAACATGCGGTGAATGTTTGTTTTTTTTTTTTTTCTGTCACAGAAATGTCATTTTTGTTCTTTTCTTTATAATTATAAAGAAAACGTGTTATTTTCGTTAGTTAATAGTAAAATTTTTGTACAATAACATACGTAAATTCAATCTGAAATTAATTTTACTAAATTAACAATTCAAAAATAGCTGTTGATTCATGAGTATTTGTATTTTTAAAGTAAACGATTTCAAAAAAAATTTGATACTCTATTCTTTTTGGGCTAAATAATATAGCGGTCTCCCTGACCTCACGTCGGGGAGTGAGTACGAAAAAAAAAGCGCGACGGTAGTTAAAGGTTAATCAATGTCATTATTTAAAAAAAAAATCATCCTAAATACTAAGAAGGTACTCCTATGGGTGACTGTCTATGCAAATTCCATTCTAAAGCTTCTAAAGCGAGGGGTTTTAAACGGAGTGCTCTAAGTGGTGTTGAGAATTTTTATTTGTATTTTGTATTTTGTATTTATTATTTAAAAATTGTTTCCAAAGTAGGACATAAGTCTTATAAACTCTTGTAAGCCTTTATATAAATTTAAGAAACAACTGATTTACATTATATATTTAAAAACATGTATATTACTTACTAAACATTCAATAATTTGCCAAGTAAGTGAAAAGAGCACGTTTAAAACTTCTTGTCCTTCTGATTCCTCTCATCGCGACTGGCAGGGCGTTCCAAAGGAGTACAACATGAATAAAAAATTGACGCTGATTGTTAAGATATTTAAATCGAGGTGGTATAAGTGCGAAAGACCTTGTTGGTTGGGGGAAATTCAGCCTACTATGAAGGTAATCAGGTTGTTGTGTTTGAATGATTTGATGCATGTAGCTTAGACAACGAAATTTCAGTAAATTTTCTAGACTGGTACAGCAGACTTGTATCGAGAAAAAAGATATATAGTCATATCGGCGTAAGTTGAATACAAAGCGGGCTATATTGTTACTATATACACATTTAGTTTGCGGCTGGTCGCATAGTCCAAATCACAGAAAATTTCGCTTCCATACAGTAAAACGGGAAGTAAAAGAGTTTTTGCCAGTAATAGTTTAGTTTTTTTAGGAATGAACCTTTGAGTTACCCGAAGAAGACGAAGGCTTCCATAAACTTTTCCGATAGCACTGTTTAAATGGTCGTGCCAAGTGAGGGTACCATTGAAAATCATTCCTAGGTTTCGGGCGGAGCTGACATAGTCAATGGTTTCCTCCTCTAGCTTCAATGAGTTTAAACCTGATACATCTAGCGCTTTACGATAGATGGGCAGGGCTTTCGACTTGGCAGGATTTGTATTTTTTTTGACCAGCTGGATATAAGAAACAAGTCCTCGTTCATTAAATCAGCTGCTTTATATTTTTCAGAGAAGGGTCGACTGATTGAAAGCTGTACATCATCAGCTTATAGATGAATTAGACAGTGTTTTACAACTAGCGGAAGCTCATTGGTGTAAAGTGAAAAGAGGATTGGGCCAAGAATAGATCCTTGTGGCACACCTGTCAAAACGTCCATAAAGCTGGATGAGCGACCATTTGCGACAACAACTAAGATACGAGAAGATCAACTTACAACACTCGAAACCCATAAGAGTTTTCCAGCTTTTTACCCAAAATTGAGTGGTTGACAGTGTCGAATCCCTTGGAAAAGTCTAAGAGAGTTAAAAGCGCTATGTGATCGCTATCTTTGGCAGTTCTTATTTCATCAGTTACTAGGAGTAAGGCGGATTTACAACTGTGGTGGAAAACCTGACTAGCAGGTGCTTAACAGATTATTGAATGTCAAGTAATTTTGTATTTCTTGAGAACTGCTATTGGTCGGAACTCTGTCTCTATACCTGTGTTTTTTTTATGAATAGGGATAATTTTAGCTTTCTTCCATTCCAAAGGAAACTATTAAAGATGTGTGTGGATGTATTAAGTCAAGACCAACAGCATTCGATTTTATTGATAGAATTGCCTCAACAATGTCTTCCTCTTGGAATCTTGTAAAGTTGAAAGTGCTACTAAAATAAGTTGATTCATCTTAAGTTAATGAGCTATCGGCGATTACGATACCAAAGGACTGTGGGATTGAGGTGAACTTCTTGTTGAGAACATCGCAGTCAATATTATCAGGTAGCACTTTAGGTTGCCTCCCAATACCGATTTCCCGCAGGTTCTTCCAAACTTTATTGCTAGAAACTGAAGAACTAAGTTTTTCTTCATAAAAGTGCATTTTTGTCAATTTTATCATTCCGACCACTTGATTTCGAAGTCTACGATAAGAATGGTGAAAATGTTCCATCTTGTATCGTCTCCACTGACTGTAGACAGCATCTCGTCGTGACATCAGAGTAGAGATGTCACCATTCATCCAAGATGGAGCCGTATGCTTCGCCTCACATGTTTTTAAAGGAACATGCAAATCAAACAGGAAGTTGACGTTATGGCCTAAAAAGCATATATGCTCGTTTACATTTTGCATAAGAGATAGTGAGTCCCAGTTTAGGCTATTAAGCTCTATCCAAGCATGTAAAGATTAAATCGTGCTTGGAGAAACGAGATGCTTGAAGCTGACTATAAAGAAAACTTTATCGATATAGCTTGCCAGAAAATGGTCTAGTAAAGAACTGGATGAATCAGTAAAGTGAGTAGGTGAAGAGCGGTTTATGGGATTATAGCCTTCAAGCAAAACAAGGCGTAGCGTTCAGAAGCAATTCTCGTTTTTAACCATGTCTATCTTTGCCGTAATGCTGTCAATTTTGAATTCTAGCCAAAGCTAACCCAGCTTAGCCTCAGGTCAATAGAAGGCCCAACTGTAGGGGCACCAACATTTCTAAAAAATTCACAAAGTTGTTCTTTAACTGTTGCAGAGTATTTGAACATTTTTATATCTTAATATTGTAGCTTCAAATATCTGCCGAAAGGTGTATTCAATTTAGTGAACTAGCACACATTGTAGCAATTGTCTCTGGATGAAACATATAGTACTGACTTGAAAGATTTGATTCTTTTTTCAGCTAGCAACTAGCCCCAGTATTTTTACTGGAGTGAAACTGAATGTACTGACAATAACCTGTTTAGAGCGATCGTAAATTGTCTACTGTGTACGAGTATTCCTACAGCATATCGTCTATAGACTCGTACTCGTATGTACATATGTCACAATGATGTTATGTGCTTAAAACATAATCCATTGCCAGCTTAGCTGGATGAAAAATAAAACCCTTTTATGTATTCCAAGCATCTACAACAATCAAATTTGCTCTTGTTCTTCTGATAAGATAATCGCATTTGAATGCAATTCTTTGTTTTTATCATTTCACTTGCTTTAACATCCTTGCACATTTGAAATACAATCGGCTTTTGCTCATCAAATGAGCATCACAACAAGAACGAGCCCAGAAAATAGCAACAACTTTGCCAAATCAACGCCTGATTGCATTCATATGTTTATGATTTTATTTTTCATTCTTTCAAAAAAAAAAATAAATCTGCTGCATCTACTCGTACCTACACGACTAGAACAATAGGCATGACTACAAAAAAAAAAAAAAGAAAAGAATAAGGACTAAAGACACGAATAAGAGAAGTTCGTTTGAAAGGACAGAGAATCACTAGGCATCTTCCACCATTTATTGTCACAAAAGGACTTAAAAAAAATACATTTCCTTTTTTTAATATTCCTGAATAAAATAAAATGGCAAACTACGCATAGATATACTTCAATTTACGCTCGAATGCGAACAGCAGTCTCTGATGACAGTGGAGCCGTTAGAGCTCAGAAATGTCTCTATGTCGCAACTTCTGCACAACCCTCTGTAGGCACGAATGAGATAACGTGTTTAGCAATTATGGTGATTCTGGTGATGATTGTGGAATGAATCAGAGGGATGATTCCAGAGTCTTAATTGTATTTTCTCTTTGCGCTTATTTTGCTGTTTTTTTTTTCGTTTTTTTGTTATCATATTCCTTTCTTTCTTATCGTTTGAAGTAAAGACAAATGAAATGGGACAAACGGATGAAAATAGGGAGGATGACATGTTTTTTCTTTAAGTTCTGAAAATGTGTGCTGTGTACTAAGGACGACACGTATTGACATTTCCAAATGGGGATATCTTTTCGTGAAGCTTAAATTTTTCGAAAAGCGTTTAGGTTAAGTATTTAGAGGGATTAAACATTTGATGGTGGATAGCGCTAGATTGTATCCACTTAGCTGTTGACAAGGTTTTCTCGAAGCTATTTGAAATGCAGAGAGAGTTTCGGTATGTAATCCTAAATATGGACTCGTTTCAGAACCTCATTTTCTCAATTCCTTCGTCCAAACGTTTATGAAGAGGAAGAATACGTTACGTATGTATGTATGTACTCGTATATATGTATTGTATATCCATATGTACCATCGGTGGTATAGTGAAAAACAAACTGCACAATTCAAGCGACAAGGTTTCGTGTCAACTAAAAAGACATTTTTATTTTCGGTCTCCTCGGAAAAAAGTGTTTGCTTAAATGTTAGTTCCGGAGTTATTGCTACTTCCGAACTGGAAAGAACACTGCCAATCAATTAGTTGCTCAAACCATAATAAAGGGTTTTCCTATAGGGACTTGCCAACTTTGAATTTAATTTGTGAACGCACTCTTTCACTAATCATCAAACTGTCACTGTCAATTTATTCAGTAAACTCAACATTTTCATCATGGTAAAGTAAACTAACGAGCAACGTCTGCAAATTATAAAAATTTTCTACCGAAATTCGGAGTCGGTGACAGCAACTCCAATTTTCGGTCGTAATTCTCGCCCTAGTAGACGTTATATTCGTTGTGTGATGTTGCCGCGTCAGTGAGACAACGGGTTGGTCGAAGTGTCGAAAATATCGCTGCCGTTCAGGCGTCCGTAGCAAACGATCCAAATCAGTCAATTCCATGTCGTTCTCAAGAACTGGGCATCGCTCAGACCACATTATGGCGTATTTTGGGTAAGGATCTTGGTTTACACCCATACAAGATCAAGCTGACTCAAGAATTGAAGCCGATGGACCATTTGAAGCGCCGTACGTTCTCCGATTGGGTTCTGGAGAAGATGCGCCAAGATGATGAATTTCATCGCAAAATCATCTTAAGTGACGAAACTCATTTTTGGCTCAATGGGTTCGTCAATAAGCAAAATATGCGTTATTGGTCGGGTGAAAATCCACATGTGCTTCATGAATCACCACTGCATCCACAAAAAATAACTGTTTGGTGCGGTTTGCATGCCGGCGGCGTTATTGGGCCATATTTTTTCGTCGACGATAACGATCGTCACGTTACTGTGAATGGTCAGCGTTATCGTGCCATGATCACCAATTATTTTTGGCCCAAATTGGAAGATATGGACTTGGACGACATGTGGTTTCAACAGGATGATGCCACAAGCCACACAGCACACGCTACAATCGATTTATTGAAGAGTAAGTATGGTGAGCGTGTTATCTCAAGAAATGGGCCAGTCGATTGGCCGCCTAGTTCGTGCGATTTAACGCCGCTTGACTATTTTCTTTGGGGCTACGTTAAGTCATTGGTTTATGCCAACACGCCGACGACGTTGGAAGAGCTCAGAGCCAACATTGAACTCGTTTCGTCCGAAATGTGTGGCCGAGTCGTTGAAAATTGGGTCCAAAGAATCGACCGCTGCAAACGTGTCCGCGGTGGCCATATGAACGAAGTCGAGTTCCATTCATAAATGTTTTGATTGTACTTCAAGCCGATAATAATTTTTTGAAATATCTCAAATGGTTTGCGTTTTATTTAAAAAAAAACGTTGTCAAGTCCTTATTGGAAAACCCTATACAAGGACCTAAACGATCTAAGAAATATAGACGTAACCAGTCTCCTACGCTTCATCATAAGCTCAAACTGGTTCCATTAGTAAGTGTATCACAGATCCACGTGGCTTCACAATGGGCCAATAGGCCTAAGTGGGTTGGTATTTTCAACAACCACCCTTACCTACCTACCTAGCATCCAGCTTTATTATTAGTTTGTATATAGGGATGATAGCTTTTTCAGGTAGCATAAGTAGAGTGGTTCCAATTTTGTCGAGTTTGTTGGCCCTACAATTCCCTAGAATACGAGCGTCTCTGTTCCCCGGCATCCAACATAGGTGAAAGTTGAACTGCTCTGCCATCTCCCTAAGAGATGATCGGGAGTCAAGGATGGTTTTAGAATTTTGTAAGACTAAATCCAGGTACCTGATAGCGACCTGACTATCCGACAATATTGAATATTGTTTTGGCAAAGGATTCCTAGTGCATTAAGAATATTAGCGTGGCCGAAGTGCCACGAATTTGTTTGCGCACTATGCGAATTTGTTTGCGCACTATGTTAGGGCGAATATCTGCGTTAGCTATGTTCTCTTTGGATATTAAGTTGAATGTGATCATTACTCTCATGATGTTCATTACAATAATGATGTGATCGAATAATATATCAGAGCCAGAACCTTGTGGATGACTTCCAAATGGAAATATTCTGAGAGTGCTTTGAATCTTTAGCAATTCTGGAGTGCTGGCACATATGCAAATAGCCACTTCTTATACGCCGGACTATATTGATACAATCAAGCCAACTCAAACTCTCAATTATATAAAGACGATCAGCAGCATATCATTATTTGTTTCATAATACCCATGTCTAACTGTTATGGTGAATTCACTTCAAAAACATCGATATAAAAGTCAAGATCCTACTTCAATAGGAAATGTAATGAAAATTTCCACTTGCCGAATCTAATAAACCAATTCAATCTGGATCACATATCATGCACAAACAACCAAACAGCCGAGTCGTTACCGCATCTCCATAGCTGCACATATCCTTTAATACCAAAACTAACATTTCTCGGCAAATTGAATCCTTGCACACGTTCCGAATGAAATATTGCCAAAGTTTCAATGGATTTCAAGCCAATTGCCTGACTTATTTAACACACAACACAGGCAGCTCTCTACCCCTTTATCATCGCCTTAATCCCACGAAATTTTCCACAATTCCTGAATAAAGATACCTCCAGACTACCCCGTACATCGATTGTACACTGCACACAATAGACCACTCAGAATTCAGCACGAGCAATATAACAGTGACTACAAAAAGGACACACATAAAGACAAAACACTGAATGAGGTAGTCTTTCTCATCTTTATACCCCAACAACTAAACCCCATCATCTAGCACGACATTATGAAAAGCTTTCTAAATGAAAGCTGCAAGAATCTGTTTCTGCAGTATGATACTCTGGCTACAAAAAAGGAGGCTACAATAAAAATAGAATAAACGAAAAAGGAAGAAAATACCCTAAAACAAACAGCCGTGTACGGACACAGATGAAAATGCAGAAAAATACGAAAACGGAAAAAGGAAATAAAAGTTTCATAAAATATTTAAAGCACCATTCAAGGCGCTCTACTGGAATAGGACTATAGGACGCATATCCTCTATGGAAGTATGCGCAAAACTAGGACGCCCATCCTGGAACTCGAAATACGAATACACAGTGTCCTCCTTCCTTTCTACGTTTCTTTCAAGTTAATATCGTATGGAAACAAATTACGAAGCGCCGTAGCTTCGAACGTATACGAAGAGCTGCTTCGCGAAGAAGGTTTAACACACAAAAGAAATGTGTGACACGTGCGGACAGAGAGTGAGATCGACGAGGGTAGGCTGGTTCGGACCACAAAGTTAGGATAAAGGAACTTTTCTTTTCAAGTTGTTTGGTTGCTGCCAGTAGTATTGGTGCCTTTGACTTTCGATTTTTTTGTTTTTTATTAGAAATGGAAAAACTGGAAAATGTTTCTTTTGGTTGTGGTAAAATGCGTCCGCCCTTCAATACTGCTTTCCCCTAAGCTATTCAATGAATTTATAAGGACATATGCTGGGAAGAAAGGAAGGCTTTCTTTTAAAGGCACTTTTTCTCTTCGCCCAACACTCGTCTTCTTTTACAGTTTGGAGTACGAAATGCAGAGCCTGATAGGAGCGCTACCTACATATGTACATATATAGTGAGGTAGATACACCTGTGAACACCATCTATCGCCTGCCAACTACGCCATAAAAGTAGAAACGTCATGCTGGAGAGTCCTTTTTGTTTCATCGTCGCTCCTTTTTATTGTTTACCTTAACTGCTGGACCCGCAAATATTGCCTCAATCCTCTTTCATTTCGTTCTTTTATGCTTTCCTTCCGTTCTACAAGTGGACCCCGGATGATGTGAGTTTGAAAACAATTATTCCAAAGCCGCGTACGAGAATCGTATCAGTTTCAGGTTTCGCTTGGTGAACTACGACTAACTTATCTATTGTCGACAAATTCTAGGTCGACTTAAATTATTCACCGATAAGTTGGAAACACCGAATTCTTGTAGTTGATTTTGTAGGGAGAGTGGGTGGGGGAGTTCTTCAAGTGCTTCATAAAAATTCAACAAAGCAAGAGCACCGAAAGCTTCCTTTTCTCTGTTTTTTTTTTTTTTTTTTTTTTTTTTAGTGTCTTAGTGGATGTTGAAAGGTGGAAGGAGGCCTATTTTTGAGCCATCAAGACGGGATTCGATGGCTTTTGGGCCATTGCAAGGCACCACTGCACTACTTTTTGGGACTGAGTGTCTTGTAGGCATCAAGAATAAAAGTGGATACAAGTTTACGACCATCACGGTTGTTTTTCTTTTATAGTGATGGCTGGAGCTGGGATAAACCGAGAATAATGGCGGTCGAAATCGATAAAATTCACAAGTGCTATGATTTTAATTGAGTTATGGCGTATCGTGGGTTAGAGTCGGTACTTTCATCGTCCTTGGTGATTGAGGTTGGGTTTTGCATGAGTTCTAAGCGAGCTATAAATTCAAGAGACAGTACGGGTTACGAGGGATAAAAAAACAACACTGCCGATAAAATTGTTGAATAAAAGTCATAAAGCACTGGAAGTGGGGATTAGGCTTAGTGATAGATAACTGTGTCCTTTGGAATGGAGGTGAGATATCATCACAAAGCAACGGTTTAGTGAATAGCTATAGAAAGAGTTTAATTTTGTGTTACTATCCCCTGTATTATTGGCGAGGTCCTCTAAATTTATGGGAATGTTTTAAACCCCTTCAACGCCAGCAAGCTGTGAAGGCATTTTAAATGCATTTGAATATTATATTCGGTGTTATCTTTAAATGATGGTGTCCTAAGCCCGTGAATGGCTTTTTCTGATTTTATGTTTTGAAAATAATAGTATCCGAGGGGCGTAGAACTCCGATGAGACTTACGGCTTTGTAGATAAGTCTAAAACCGTTTTCTTCTTCTTTTTTTTTTCTCTCTCTCTCTCTGTCTGCACAAGGAATTTTGTCCATTGCACTATTTGTATGTTCTTTTTGTTGGAATTTCTCGGCCTTTCATAGAAATATGAGTATATGCTTCCGGGATGAGATGACTACAGTATCAGCAGCACAATCTAAAGTTGTCGTTCGTCAAAAGACACCACAGCCGCATCTTAGATCTGTTTCGGTGCCAGTCGAAAGGCCATACTATTGTACAATTCTTTCCCTGCTTAGATTCTAGTCGCACAGGGAGAGTCAATTTTTTATTTCCATAGCAAGAGGAGTTATGGTGTCATTGCATTAGACGGCATGCCCATTATACCAGATTCAATAGACGTTCGGCGCGCAGGGCTATCAAAACTCCAGTGCGTATTGTATGGCTCTGTGTGACGCAGCTCACTTCGAGCTTCGGTGAAAGAAGACAGAGAGCCTCTGCTTTCGATTCAGTGTAGGTGCCATCAGATTTTGTGTGCCTAACTAATTCCGCCTTTCGAGGACTTTGACTAACCACTGTTTTCAATGATGAAATTTTCGGATTTCTTCTGAGAATCTGACGTTAATCTGCACTCCACCAATGGGCTATCTGCAGAAGTTTTTCAGGGACAGGTAAACTCAAAACACTTGATGAGGGCAGCTTCCTCTATCTTTTTTTGTTTTTTGAGTTCAGCGGGAGCATTAGAAGACTTGCGGAGCTCCTTCTTACAGGGTGTTCAGTTACTGTCCAACAGATTCCAAGGCCAAGACCCCATATTCAAGTCTGAATTCGATATGCTTATGGTCGAACGTGGTAGCCTCCCTCCTTAGTGGACATGTGAAAAGTCGTTAAGACGAGCCAACATTGTTGACAACCAGATTAGACGTTTATATGAAACTTAGAAGAGTGCCTCGCATGTTGCATTTGCTACTGCTTAATATCGTATTCTGCTGCAATGCTACAAGGTAGTGCTGAAATATAAACCAAACATGACTAGTATTAGGCCTCGTATTCCTTATCATTCAACCGGTGTTCCTTTGCTCAGCAACGAGAAAAAGCTTCTTACAGTGAAGCCCTTACAGCCTTGTTTATAAACCCTGTGTCACGCCTTCCCCTTTCGCTAATTCAAGATTATTTCGATATCGTTCTTCTAATAAGCTGACCCTTATTCGATATGAGCAAAAAACAATCGAAACTTTTTCCGGGAGCTTGCTTAAAGTTGCGCCCCACTGTAAACATTAGCCAGTGTAGAGTAAGAGAATGTATGATGTTGTTGTGGGAATGGCTGAGCTACAGCCAACCATCCTTTGTTTATTATTTTTTATTTTAAATACATATCCTCATCACTTTTCTATCCAAAAATATCATCTCAATCTAGTATATGACAGATGATCATCCCGAGTTAATCATAGTAGGCGGTGGAGAGTCAATAGTGGGTAAAATAGGTAATTATAGTCATCACTTTCAATCGGAAGCAATTTGACAAACATATATAACTAAAACGAGAACTTGATCTAGAAAACTGTTAGTGACAAGTGTGGACATGACCGGAATCAAAGAAATTAAATGCGAAGGCGTACTCGTATATTGGAACAATTGTTAATGATAGGTGGGCGTGATGTATTCGTCATAGTTGGGAGAACAAATTTCGATTATAGTTAAAAAATTTACTGCATTGAGAAGTTGTTTAATGTTAGACAAGTTAAATAAATACAGGCTTGCATGATTAGTCACGAATCACAAAAGTGTTGTCCAATAACTTGTCAAATTATAAAACATAATTTTCGTGAGCACAGATTTTACATAAACCTTGCCAGCGCTAAGTTCACATGGAGAAGGAGCTTCTTTTTCAAGGCTAAATAATTCACGTTGCTTGGTGTTTCCGGGAACACATCAATACCCTTGGGGAGCTATAATATTGTAGTTGGGACGAACAGCGTCCTCGAAACAACATAAAACCTTACAAAACTCGCAACTGCATAAAAACGGTAATACTCGTACGTAGCCTGTCAAAGCATGTAGAGCAGAAATAAAGGTGATGAATATGTTATATACGTGTAGATCTCCTCTGAAAGATTCTAGTACAGGAACCATCTACAAATATAACTGAAGTAACAAAAAAACAAACATATTTCCATCGAACCCTCACAATAAAAACAGAGCCATACTTGTATGTAGTTGGAATAGTGATGAATAAATTCACAGTTGAAACCTCCAAGTACGGACATCACGTTCGTAAGTTCAATCAGAAAACTGGTGCTGGACCTCAGAATATTTAGCCCAGCTCTATCTTATTGATTCACTAATTGGCACGCCTTAAAATATCTCTCCATGACCGACTGTATAAAAGCCCAAACACGCCAACTGAAACCTCTATTCAGAAGCTCTTAGATGAGAACTAAATACGTCATATTCAAACATAGCATTCTCTCTTTACGATTACGCCAAAAATCGCCATATACAAATATAGCTGTTAAGGCAAAAGCATGATTACTACGTGTACTTCTGAAAAGGAAGAGAAGGAATGTATTGAATATAGCTAGGCGCTTCAACTCATGAAATGAGTATAAGATATTTCTTGCAGCCAATAGCTCTATTATAAGGAAACTAAAATGGATCACAAACGGCCGCACATTGACTGTTCAGACAAATAAGGCCTTCTTAAAAAACGGATAGTTATGGAATTGACCTTGTAGCAAGTAACTTGCTTTACTTACTTAACGGGCTCCCCACCAGTGAAGAGTATCTGCCTGAGACGCAGCAGACGCAGCCGCGCTGTTTCAGTGGTCTAGATCAGGCGCTCTGGCATCCGCGATGGCTTGGTCCTTAGAAATGAGATTCATTGTTTCTTGTAGCCGCGAACCTGAGGATTGTGATTCGAAATCCAGCTTTTATGGAGCATTATTGCCCAATCGCTCGTTATGGCCGAGCCAGTGTAGTCAACGTTTTTTTTTAGCTTTTTGGACTACATCCACATAGCGGTTATATCTTCTCCTGCATTGACCACCCCTCCCGTACGGGACCAAATATTCGACGATGAATTTTTTTCTCGAAACACTTGTTTTCTAGGGTAACTCTTCGCCGAATCTAGGGTGTCATTCATGAAGTTGTTGTTTACTCCGAGGTAACTAAACTCGTTAAACACTTCGACACTGTTGTCAAAAATGACGTTTTGTTTTAGGCGGTGGACAGATGCTTCTTTGTTTGTAGACAAAATATACTTAGTTTTGTCCCCTTGTACTTCAACGCCAACTTGTTTCACATGTTCTTTGATTACCATAAAAGCCTCTACGACCGTGCGCTAGGGGCGACCGATAATGTTGATGCCTTATGCGTATCCCAGCGGCTGGACGGATTCGTTGAAGATAGTGTCTTCCATGTTAACAGCTGCCCTAAATGAAGAAATCACATGACAGGTTTATAATAGTTCGGAGGAATTGTTTCGAAATTGCACATTGCATAGCATGTTTTCCAGCATCATGGGACACAGCTGAATCAGTTTTGCCCAGGCGCCGAATTCCGCCATTGCAGTGTCGAGCTCAAGACGACGAATGTCGGCATAATTCCTACAAGACATAGGATCCCCTTTCTTGAAGATGGGGCATATAGAGCTGATAGTCCACTCACCGGGCATGGCTTCATCCACCCATACCTGGTTGATAATTTGGTACGTGTACCCTACCAAAACATCACTGCCATGTTTAAAAATGACCATCAGACCATCAGAGCCGGCGGCCTTGTTGTTCTTTAGCTTTTTGATAGCTGAGACGACCTCTTCCAAAGTCCAACCCAGCCAAAACCGATATAATTCCTTCACTAATAGAAGAAAATTAGGAATTCAAAGGCTAACAATGAATTTCACAATGCTATCCTCGCCACTAGTGTTTATCACGGATTAATCAACATTTGAGGTTGTCCTTTTGAATTGGAATATACTCGAATCTTTCGCACAGTACCTTAACCGACAATCTCAAATGCGGTAGGAGCCAGAATTTTCTGTCCTATAAACTTTCTGCACGGTAACGACATCCTATTTCTATCTTTCAAGTATGAGAGTCATGCTATCGAGCTCAATTTATTATCAGATAGCACAGCAGTTCTTAAAGCTCCCAAGCGTACAGATTCTGTTCGAGGTTACACTCCGTCATATGGGTCCCAGAACATGGAGGCCTCCCAGGCAATGATGATGCTAAATAACTGCATAAAAAGGGTGATTGGTCTTCATTGATTGATCTTGAAGCTTTTTGTGGCTTACCTGACAACCAGATAAACAATGATCTGAAAACTATGTCTAGAAATGTCCTCTTACTGGAATGCACAAAGACATACCGAATTAATTTATGACTTTCTTAAAAACCGCATCAAAACTATCAACATGGACTGATATGAGTCGTCCAGTTGTTGAATCAGCATTACTTTATTTAGATTTTTCTTCGCTCGTCACACAACCGACAATACCGTGCCCATAGTAATACGAGGGCGGGTCAATAAGCCCGTGACTTTTGGAATAAAACAATAATTTTATAAAAAAATAATTTTATTTTTCAACGTAGTCTCCCTTGAGCTCTATACACTTTGTCCAACGCTTCTCCAATTTTTGTATCCCTTCCAAAAAAAATGATTTGTCGAGGTCCTCAAAATAGGCCTTTGTTTGCGAGATGACTTCATCATTGGAGTCAAATCTTTTTCCACCAAGCCATTTCTTCAGGTTTGGGAACAAGAAGTAGTCGCTCGGAGCCAAATCTGGTGAATAGGGTGGATGAGGGAGCAATTCATAGCCCAATTCATGGATTTTTGCCATGGCAACTGCACATGTGTGCACCCTTGCATTGTCTTGGTGGAAAAGAACTTTTTTCTTGGCCAAATGAGGTCGGTTTTTTTTCAAATCGTCATTGAATCGGTCCAATAAGTTGGCATAATATTCCCCATTGATTGTTCTTCCCTTTTGAAGGTAGTCAATGTCGATTATCCCGCGTGCATCCCAAAAAACAGTCGCCATAACTTTATTGGATGACAAACCCACCTTGGCCTTCTTTGGCGCCGAGTCACCCTTAGAAACCCACTGTTTTGACTGTTGTTTGTTCTCTGGTGTGTTGTGATGGATCCATGTTTCGTCCACGGTTCCAAAACGGCGCAAAAACTCCTCCATATTGCGATTAAACAACGCCAAACCTTCCTGTGAAGTTGTTACACGATTGCGTTTGTGGTCGACTGTGAGCAAACGCGGCACCCATCTTGCGGAAAGCTTTCTCATGCCCAAGTGATCATTCAAAATTGAAACCACCGAGCCATGCGAGATCCCTACGGCTTCCACAATCTCTCGCACTTTCAATCTTCGGTCGGCCAACACCATATCGTGAATTTTTTCGATTGTTTCGGGTGTAGAGACCTCAACTGGGCGTCCAGGACGTTCGGCATCTTCAGTGCTTGTACGGCCACAACGAAATTCAGTAAACCACTTTTTTACCATTGAAATCGATGGTGCAGAGTCCCCATAGTATTTATCAAGCTTAGCCTTGGTCTCGGTAATGGTTTTTTTTCGCAAGAAATAATGCTTAATAAGCACACGAAATTCACTTTTTTCCATTTTCTCCTCAAATTAGTGAGTAGTCTGATAAAAATAGCTGACAAACACAAACTAACAGACGCAGCAAGTTTAAATTTTGACAGGAGTCAACTGACAGATGCCTGTTGACAGGAGCAGTGTTGCTGTTTCAGTAAAGAGGTCAGAAATTCAAAAAGTCACGGACTTATTGACCCGCCCTCGTACATCTTTGACGAACTGCTTTTCAATTCTAAGCGGGATTTCGTCTCGGGATTCACAAGCGTTGTCGTATTTATTTGAGAACCGTAATTGTAGCCACATTGTTTCCACGTTGGAAAGATCTTCA
This sequence comes from Volucella bombylans, assembly GCA_949129095.1. Lineage (NCBI taxonomy): Eukaryota > Metazoa > Arthropoda > Insecta > Diptera > Syrphidae > Volucella > Volucella bombylans. The sequence goes on along the minus strand of OX422143.1, from coordinate 111,543,833 downwards.
CTTGCAGAAATTCAATTCCTTCTGGTCATATAGAAATGATAGATATTGAAACTATTCAACCATCAACTGGAAGTTGACCCAATTTGTCGCTGTAAAATTTTGTTCAGTGATGAGCCTCGTTTCTAGTTAAACGGCTACGTACAGAGCGAGGACAATCCACAAGAAGTTCACTAGATGCCATTGCATGCACAAGTTACTGTCAATAAACACCGATATAATGCGATGATCAACGATTATTTGTTCCCAAATTTGGGTGACATCAATGTGGGAAACAGTGGTTCCAACGGGATGTTGCTCCTAACGCAGGGACGCCAACATTCAATTTATTCAATAAAATTTCGACAAGCACCTTAGAGTTCCAGCGCATTCACTACATCTGTTCCAAGAACGTTAATGGCGAACCTCTGTTCAAACATCCATGTGTCAACAGTCTTTCCATTCAAATGCAGGGTTACAGTAGCAACTCAAATTCTGACGGAAAGAGTACCGCAAACAATTTTAACATACTCGTACATATACATTAGTTCTTTATCATCTATCACCTTTTACGTATAGATTACTACAATATTTAAATTGCTCACCGACAACGATTCGATGGTAGCCGCACAGTCTCTTAATGAGAATGTACATATCCAACTCATTTTTGAAATATTTACGGCCATAGTCATGTTTCTGAAACAAACCAGCCGCTTTCATTGATGATATAAACTAATATCGATACGGCTGTTGCTGATATCAGTAGATTCTGCTCTACAATTACCGTTGCCTGCTCGTAAATGCATGCAAACTTAAGCCTCAAGTGTTAACGGTTATAAGCAGATCGTTAATCACTCAAATACCAACTAAAGCGAACGCTTTTCCTAAGCACAAACGTGCTGACTCTGTCTTGAAGACACAGAAACAACACAACTACCACTACCTAGCGCAGGGTTAAGCATTTTCATCAAAACTTCATGTCACCAACTCATTTCACCTATTCCTCAGCTCAGAAAAGCTTGAAATCTTAGGTTTCACCTGGGAACTTGAATTCAGATAGTAGGTAGCACAATGCCAATAACATCTAAAGGAATATTACAATAGATTTTCTGTGGTCGAAGCGCTATTTGGCCAGCAAGCCCGGTGTGATAAGCTGCAGAGACCTTAAACAGATCCGGATCCAGCTAGCTGTAAGTTGAAAAGTTTAGCAACATGCACCATAGCAATGGCACGTCGCCTCACAGGCAACCCCTGTTTACCCCCGCCATCACATATTGGCCACAGTCAGCATACGCAGTTAGTGTCCTATTCAACAGCAATATTTTTATCCACAAAACTAGTGATTCGTCTACCCCTTGTTGTCTGCCGAGCTGCTCATGCCGTCAAAAGTTGCGTTGTCGAAAATGCACAGCGCGAATTTCTTCTTGTTGTGTGTGCCTTTAGTTCTGCCAAACAGATTTTGAAGCGCACACCACGGGGATGCATTGGCAAAAGAGTTTCGCTCACATGGCGCCCAACTATTTTCTCCATGCTTTTTAACATGAAGGAAGTCAGACTTATAAGTCTGAAGCTCTTGGCGAGCTTGTAGTCGTCTTTTTCGATTTTTGGTATAAAGGCTACTCTCGCCAGGGTTTCGATATGTACTCGTATGCCAGTGCCAAGATAGCAATGTAGATTCTCTACAGAGTTACCAGCAGCTGCTTTTTGTAACGTAGCTGGGTAGCTTGAACTCATCAAAGAAACCATTTTCGATGGCTTCATCCGTCTCCGCAGCCGATGAGATACATATACCAGTTACGACGAGTTGTGTTATTCACCTCACTAGCGGGTTCATTGAAAAGAACTGGTTGTGAGCTGATTCTGATTAGGTTATATGGGAAGTAAGTCTGAAGTTTGAAACGGAGGGTCTTTGCTTTCGACTCATTGTAGGTGACATCAGATTTTCTGAGTGATCCCAAGCTGGTTGATTTTCCACTTTTGAAGACTTTGACTATCCTGCTGGTTTCACCGACAGTTTTGATCTTTTCGCGAAAATCTTTAAAATAAATCCGAATCCGAATTAGCTTCTTATATTCTTTTGTTTCGATTTGTAAAGACTCGGGTCTTCCTCCGAATTAGTCTTAAGTGACTTGTTTAGACGTTTCTTGGTTTCTTTACGTTGCCCCTACAGATCTACGTTCCACCTCCGAACTGACGATCTGCGGGACTGGTTTCTAGCTGAACATGTTCGTTCAAAACGCTTGGGGGTAACCTCACATTCAGGTTCCGAACAGCTACCTCGAACTTGTTTAGTTTGTCTTGAGTTTAGGGGGAGTATTGTCGGACTTGCCGAGCTTCTCCTTAAATCGTGCCCAGTTAGTTTTCCGCGGATTCTTCATTTTCGATAAGGTCGAGACCTCGCATACGATGCCGAATTCGATGTACCTACGATTTGACAAGGAGACCTCCCATAGTTCTTTCCTGCTGGTAACTCCTTAGACTACCAGTTGGATAGCGGTAAGTCGATTACTTGTTGTCTAACCATCGTAGCAAATTTTTACTGAAATCCATCTAGATTTCAAGTGGAATGGTGCTAAACAGCTCGAAATGAGAATCCCTGTAATACTTTATCTTATTATACTAGTCAAGCTTGACTCACTTAAATCACACAAAATATTCCGCGTACACCTACTCGTAACACATACAATATTCGCTGCTGGCTAAGTTTTAAATCGTCCTTGTCAAAGTGGGAATATGATATCTCCTCGAAAAAGCCGTATGACAAAAAAATCTCTACCATTTCCATTTTTTTTTTTAAATGTCGTTGTCCTCCTGGTCCTATGTATACACATACAAATCTCTCTCTCTCACAACAGGAGGAGCAGAAAAAAATAAAAATCACCCGAAGACGAAAAAGTTTCACTTTCCTTCCGGAGGTCAAACTTTTATTTATCTCTACTTCATGGACGATAACGACGGTGATGTTGAATGACATGCCGCAAGGTACAACGGCCTTTTCTCCGAAAACAAATTTGTAACAAAAATTATGTACATTGTACATATATTATATATTTTTATCCTTATACCCTACAATGCAATGTAAGGGCACAAGACCCATGCATGAGCATATCTTTTGCGCACTATATCCGTCGGGAGGATGATTGAAAAGAACACTCCATTCTACAATCATTAGTAAGACAAGAAAAAAAAATACACGAATTCTGGCAAAGCACAAATCATCCACAAATAAAAACAAAACTAAATAAACAAAAACAGCAACCGACGGGGATGAAATGAATTTCGGTTTCTTTTTTCCTTCGGCGGCAGGGAAAGTGGACCCATCACTTAAATCATCATAAATATGAAATTTCAAAAATTGTTGGTCTACTTCCATCAAATCCAGGAGTGGTGGTGGTGAATCAAATCGAGAAGGCGGAGAAGAGAGACAACTTAAACACTACTATGATACTATCATCTCAATCGTACAATCAATAGCCATTTCCGGCGTAGGCGCGCCAACATGGTGGACGAACCTCCTAATGAAAACTTTGAAGAGGCCCTTTTGAAAAATAAAAAAATATGATAAATAAAATCACGTCGAAAATAAATCAAAAGAATAACAAACATTTTCCACGTTTCCTTTCATTTAGAGAAGAAGAGGGTGTACCTACCAGAAGACTGGTGTTTGGAAAATCGATTGAAATTAAACAAAAATGATTGCAACTCCCACCCGACGGCTTCGTCCTGGATATGAGCAAGGGAAGTGTGGGCAAAGATCAATGCCACGAAGATTGCTTTTAGTCACTATGGTACCTACTCTGCGAACTCATTGTAGTTTTTGAGTTTACGTTTTGGACTTTTTCAGTGTTTTTTTCAAGTGCTTATTGAAATTTGTAGCACAGCTATTATTTTATTATTTTGTTATAAATAAATTATTAATTGTTTTGTGAATTATTTAACATTATTTCAGTTTTAATTAACATTTAAATTTATGTACCAAATAAAAAAAATAATGATGTGACAACATTTAAATTTATGTACCAAACAAAATATAATGATGTGGCAACTCTCAACTTTTATTTGTGTCGCATCATATAATTCACACTCACTTCAAGTACCAAATTACTCTAATAGAAGAATAAAATTTTATTATATTGTGAAAAATCCACGTAAACCGTTGTTAGTGTTTTATTTAGAGAACAGCTTTTACAAGTTTACGCTCCGATTAAAAGGAATCACTCATACGTTTCGACCAAGACTTGGCCTTTCGTAAGTGATTGGAGGTTTAAGTTTATTCGTGTGTCTTCGACCAAGTTTTGGTCTTTTCACATAAATCAAAACCAATTTTCACAAGTTTCATCGAGAGGACGAATTTTCCCTCTACAAATTTAATATTTTTTTAACATTTCATTTTATGAAAATGTATTACTTTCCACCGGCTGGAGGCAAGCATAACCAAACCACCGACCCACCAACGAATTCGGGCTTTTCTCTTTGTCAATATTCAATTCAACTTCATTGATTATTCAAGTGGGAGGTGAAAAATTATCGTTAAACACTCGAGAGCCTTAGGGGGAAAATCCGTGTGCCAGGACAAATTTTTGGTGCGGTTTCATGTTTTTCTGTTTACACACAATATTGAAATTAATTTTAATTATATCATAATTTTGTTTTTCTATTTTTTATTACGATTAAAAAGGATTCGAATTTCATTTGAAACTCTGCGGTTTTTTGTACAATGAGTGTTTAGAATGCCTGCAGGATAATGGTTAGGATTTTAATTAATGGTTTGAGACCACAAAACAAGTTTGTCATCATGTATTTAGTTCGCTAATTATGTACGAGTGTATATATTTGGATTTAAATACCAACAGTTGCTGGTATGATGAATTGATGTAAAATCTTATTCGACTAGTCGATTTGGTGTTAGTGGGGTCAGTGGAAATGTGTTGTGTGCTAGAGGATGTAGTAGCTTTGAGCCATCAACTCGGCACATATCTGTGTGTTTGTTTATTACGACCTTCTACAGTTGCTTCCAATCAGATGTTTCATTTAGAAAAGTCTGCTATTTATGCGACTAACAAAAATGGATCGATAAATGCTTTGAAAGTGTCATAAATTTAAGTTATAGGAACAAGTTAGTGACGAAAAATCGCCACGCAGGAACAATTAGAAAATTCTTTAGGACGAAGTGTGGCTGATAAACCAGGTTTGTCGATTTTGGGAACACAGCGTATCACAAACAACACTTCACCGCATTTGTTCAGTTGACGCAAGAGCTTAACTTTGTCGACCAGCAGCATCCCAAACAGAAAAAATAATTGCATCGCTGTACGCTCATACTAAAATCATTATTCCAGCGATATCAATATACTTTTACACAGACATCGCCCGAAATACGGTGTGTTGAGATCTTCGATACTGAAAACAACTTTACCCAGTTTGTAAATTAGACCACACGAATACCTCACGTTATATCGCCAACACCCTGATATGCAGACCGTAGATGTGCCCTCCCCTTTGGGTTTTTCAAGCCAATGCGGCATATCAGTCAATTTCTCGAACACTGCTCACACAGTTGGAGAAGTAGTTCTTAAAGTAAATCGAATGGGAATACGGGAAAGGCAATGGCAGCGGGATAGAAACAGCTTTTTTAGGAATTTTTCCCTATTCTTTATGTTTCCTCGATAACGATGTGAATGCCGCTACGGATATTATCACAAACACTATACTCTTTATAATGAGATCCTTTATCCCTTATCGGACGTAGAGTGTCAAACCAAGGGAAAAATCGTGGCAAGACTCGAGTTGTAAAGAGGAGGCTACCAGGGTTGGATAACTCTTTCTTCGGTCTTACATGCCCTTTGATAGAGGAAAACCGAAAAATGTTCCAACGAGCCAGGAATGAATGCAAAGCGGTTAAGCGTGTTCAATTTCAATATGACCAAAGACCGAGACAAAAAACATTACATACTCTGCCACATCCTCCGTCCGAAGGCTAATTTATAATGGCATTCCAACTGTCGTTCATGCATGGATTAATCTACTTTCACACTCGTGTTGTATTATTATTATTATTATTGGCCCGGGTCTACCACGGACAACTTTATTAAGCTTATTAACAAGCCAAACTTAAAACTAGACTTAAAAACTAACAAAGATATACTTAACCTAATGAGGCGAGGAGAAATGGTGGACGGGGGAGATGTTAAGGGAGTGGCATATTGAGCAGCGCTGTTTTTATTTCTTGTTTGCTGCTATTTAGGTCAAAGACTTCAGCGTAGTTGTTCGTTATACGCAACATTCTGGATATGGGTTCAAAGTGGCCGTAGTTGGTGCGGTGAGTTCGGATCAGGAAGAGTGGGACAGATCTTAGATTACGGGGATTGGGAGTGAATGCAATATTTTGCGTTATTGTCGAACAGTCGATATTTCCAGTCAGTAACTGGTGGATAAAAAGTACATCAGCGACTTCACGACGTTTTTTTAGGGTATGCATGCTAATTAGTTTTAGCCTATTTTCATAGGGGGGGAATCCATATGGATCGGCCCAAGATAGACCACGAAGTGCAAAACGGATAAACCTGCGTTGGACTGCTTCTATTCTTTGAATGTGGGTTAGTTTATAGGGTGACCAAACTTGGCTGCAATATTCGAGAAGAGGCCTTACAAAAGTAATGTACAGGGACTTTGTAACGTAAGGGTTGGAAAATTCTTTTGACCAGCGTTTGATAAAGCCGAGTGAAGAGTTAGCTTTATTTATAATGCTGTCAATATGTGAGTCGAAATTCAATTCTCTATCACAAATTATACCTAGATCCCGTACTTGGGTAGTGGAAGGAATAGGTTCATCGCAGATGAAGTAGTTTCTTGGAGGGGGAGGTAGACGTTTACGGGAATAGGTTATCGCTTGGCATTTGCTGACATTAAGCTCCAAAAAGTTTTGCTTGCACCATACCGAAAACTTATTCAAGTCATCTTGCAGGCAATGGGAGTCAGAAGGCAATGAGATGACTTTGGAAATTCTCATGTCATCAGCGAAAATAGAAAGATTAGAGTTAGTTAAAATTAAATTTATATCATTAATTGTGAGGATAAAGATGATTGGACCAAGGTGACTACCCTGAGGGACACCAGATGTTGCTTTAATGGGTTCGGATATTGAAGATCTGAAGATGACCCTGTATTCTCGGTCTTCTAAATAGGATTTGGACCATGCCACAAAATGAGGGGAAAAGCCAAGTTTTTTTAGTTTAAAGATGATAAGTTGGTGAGAAATTTTATCGAATGCCTTGCTGAAATCTGTGGAAATTGAATCGACTTCATCACCGTCTTCTAAAGCATGAAGAGTCCTAGAGACGAACTCTGTTAGGTTAGTGGTCGTTGATTTACCTTTCAAGAAGCCGTGCTGATTTGTGCAGATAGTTGGCCTACAGTACGGAAGCAGTTGTTGATAGACTATGCTTTCAAAAAGTTTGGGTATGCAAGAGAGTTTCGCTATGGGCCTATAATTATCGACTTCGGGTTTACTTCCTTTTTTATGAATAGGAATAATGTAAGATTCCTTCCATAGGAAAGGGAAAGTACCTGTTGAGACAGACAAGTTAAATAGAGCAGCAAGAGGAGGACCGAGATGGGTAACACACTCTTTTATTACAATAGCCGGAATTCCATCAGGGCCGGACGAGAAATCATCTTTAAGTTTATTAATGTTTTCAGATACCAAAGTTGTTGTTATATTTAGTGAAATGGCTGATGTCTCAGGATAGTTTCTCATATAGCTAAAGTAGCTAGGATCGGGTTCAGCTGTTTTCTTAGAAAAGGATTTGTTAAAAAGAGAAGCAAAGAAATTTGCAATGGTTTTTGGGTCGGCAGAAGATTCACTAAGAAATTTAAGAGTAGATGGGTAGCCGTCTGACTTTCTTTTGGTATTAATAAACTGGTAGAAGCGTTTAGGGTCCGAGACTAAGCTAAATTGCATGCGGTAGAGGTACTCAAGGTAAAGAGACTCACAAAGTTCAGAAAAACGATTATATACCGATCGATAATTACTGTAGTCGGAATCAGATCGAGTTCTTAAGAATTTGTGCCACAACTTGTTTCTGTTATTACGGAGAGAGCGCAACTCATTGTTGTACCAGGGAGGAGCAGATATGCAGTCCTTTTGGAAGGTATACGGAACCGATTGGGCAAAGCAGGAGAAAATTAACGAATAGAACGTTGATAGGGCAAGATCAATGTTAGTTGTCTCACCAATAAATTCAAAGTTAATGTTGCTGATGAGGTTTTTAAGTTTGTTAAAGTCGGTTCTACGGAAGTCAAATGAGAATGAATTTTCCGAATCGACACATGTGTTGCCATTTTCATATGAATATATAATTGACAAGGGGGGATGAAGGCGGTCTAGTTTAGAAAGAAGATGATCACTCCTATAAACGACACAGTTATCTGAATCGGATGTGAAGACAAGGTCGAGTTGTCTGTTCATTGTGTTAGGTATTCCACTAATCTGAAGCAGACTTGAGTTGGATAGGCAGTCCACCATCAATATTTCTATTTCAGACGTCGAATTACGAGAGACAAAATGAGACGAATCATCGGAAGGCTCCCATATAAGGTGAGGGAGGTTGAAATCTCCTACTAGAACAATGCAATCTTCAGGTTGTGCATCCTCAGTCAAAAAATCAACTGCGTGAACTACAGGTTGATAAGACTCAATGGGTTGTGATGGGTGAATGTAGCAACAAAGTACGTAAAGACATCGTTTGGGGAGCGTAATGTTGGCGCATACTAACTCAAAGTTTTCAGTGTGGGGAATATCGACAGGAGTTGAGTGAAAGCAGTTCCGGATTGCTAGTAAAACACCGCGGCCATAAGGATTATCAGCTCTTTCAAATCCATCTTTTCGAAAAACGTTGAAATTTGGAGGAAACAGCTCATGGTTTTTTATGTCTGGAATTAGATTTGTTTCAGTAAGAGCAATTAGGTCAAAGGGAAACTTTTGAGAATTGAGATATATCGAGGATATTTTAGAGCGCAAACCTCTTACATTTTGGTAGTAAATGGACAGGCATTGTGGACTGGAGGATACAGATTTCAGTTTGTTAGGAGCTGTAATAGTTTTTAAAATTTGAACGAGTTCTTTGCAAATGGGAAAGACGTTTGGAGCTGACATGCGAAGACAACGTAGAAAGATCATTATGAACTTCGTCCGAAGAGATGTCGAAACTCTCATGGTAGCGAACGAAAATTTGCATTAATTCCGCTGGCTTAATAGGAAGACCTTCTCGTTGAATCGAAACCATTATGTTGGTTTTGGTTATGCCATCAATGCAAACGGAGTTGGGTTTGTCGTGTAAGTAGGCAAGGTAGAGCCGAACATTTTCATAAATGCGGCGGTCTCTCAAACGAGATACTACATAACGACTGTCATCATTCATATCAGAAAATTTTTTAGTGAGTTTGACAGTTGGTGGAAGGAGTGGGTCAAGGTATTTTGGGTGAGAATCGGAGGCACGAGCGGATGATGAAGGGACAGGATGGTCAAGCACCCCGGAACTAGAATCTTGACTAGTGAGGGGGGTTGGATCAGGTGGATTGATAGATGAAGATGAGGAATGGGTGGTTGGGTTTAGTATATGGGAACTAATAAAATTAGGATATTTGTCGGATGGGGCATTGTTAGTTGGAACTTGGGTAGAAGGCGCAGGAGCAAGGTTGAATGAAACTCTGTTTTGAAGCGGCTTTAAAGATTTGGTGAGGGGAGGGAGAGAATTTGGTGTAGCGACTCTGGTGTTCTTTTTAGATGGTGCAAAGGGGGGAAGGAGTGAGGAGAATCTTGGAAAGATATTGGTCTTAAATGACCAGTTTGAGTCGGGATGTTGATGGGATGGGGCAGAATTGTTCGGGCTATGTTTTCTTTTAATAGTATCTACCATATCCTTCCGTTGGGTGATGACCATCTTTTCCGTTATTGGTATGCCGTCCGATGATTTGAACATCCAATCGTATTTGATGGGTATACGTATTTCAAAACACTGGCCGTTTTTGCTCTTGACTTTGCCAACTTGTTTACATTTGACGTCTTGTATACCGAATTTACTCCTAAAAAGGGCTTTGATCCAGGACGGGCTTGCGTGACGTGGGGCAGCTTGGAGGAAGAAAGTAGACAGTTCCGGTTTTTTGATCGCTTCAAAATTCATTTTATTTAATTTTTGAATTCTGTTGGTCCATTCGGGGAGAGTCCAGGATGTCCCAAAAGCCCTAATTATTGGCAATGGTCTTGGGTCGGGATTGGTGATCGAAGTTGCATTTATCGTAGAGGGTTGAACGGGAGCTTCGGTGGTAGCGGCTATTGAATGAGTTGGGGCTGAAGTGGTTGAAGGTGATGTATATAGCTCGTCGTGCAAGGATTTGTTACTCGGGCTTACTGCAGATGGAGGCGCATCCGGCTTACTAGAGATGTGCTTTAATTCCTCCAATATCTGCATCGTGGTTGATCTAGTGGATGCAGCTTCCTCACTAAGAAAATTGAGGTCATGTTGGATGGATCCGATGTTTTCGGTATGTTCAGCATGCTTGAGATGTAGAATAGTTGATTGGTCAGCCAATGTTGACATTGAGTTGAAGTTGACTGAATCGCTGGTAATGTGTTTGAGCAGAGAGACTTATCGGAGTCTGCTAATTTAATGATCTTAGAGTGCAGGGATTGAACAGCTGATTTTATGGCGGTTATGCTGTTATCGATCGAACAGTTTAGATTGTCATGGCTCTCTGAAATGAGTTTAGTTAAATTGTTACTGCTGAAATGAATTTCGCATTTCAGCTCTGCAATCGAGTCTGCAAGCCCAATTAGTTGCTGGTTATTACATTTTATAGCCAGCATTATATGTGCCAGGGAGATGGTCCGGCACTCTACACAAAAAAAGCTGAATATGCGCTTATACTCTTCGAGATGAGTTTTAGCGTTTCTACTCAAACCAATGCATATGGGATGGAATTTCTTTCCACCTATCCCATTACATGTAACCATTTCCACGGTGTTAGTAGGTAAAGCGCAGTCAGCAAATCCACAGGAAGACATAGTTAAATTATTAGCAAGTAGGTTATTAAGTATTTTTTTTTTTTTTTTAAAGACACTGTGTTTTGATGACACTGAGAACGAAGTCACTGTGTTTTGATGACACTGAGAAGTTATGGTGTAAGTGAATGGGAACAGGTAATGTGGTTCGAATGGGGTCAAACACGAAACCAAAAAAGAAAAAGTCAAACAGAAAACAATTATTCACAAATTATCGCGGAGCGAAATTAAAACACGTCCGAACTTGACGGTGGGTAAGGACTTAACTTGTAGCAAGAGCATCTACACAAAAATCTCAATGCAGAAAAATCAACTGGCACAGATTGTAGATATTACACAATAGTGTAATATATCTCCCCTTCTTCGGAAGATGAAGATTTTTGTCAATCCAATCCTTTCGGAGCAGATGAAGAACAGCAATTATTGTTCCTACATACCCACCATACTCACGACATATCTTTCCAAGAAACCGTCAACCTACAAAGTATGTATGTCTATCGAAATATGCACATACATACTCGTATCAATATATCGAGACACGAAAACGACCCAGTGATCGGGAGTACGGTTTTCGTAGCAACACGTCTACTGATGATTTAAGGTCATCTCACACCGAAAGTCTACACCAATCTGGCGACTGCAAAATTTGCTCTTGACATTTTAAAAGCATTTGACAAAGCCTGTCCCCTGGCCTTTTGGTTGAAAATAAGTTCATTTGAGATAAATGAATTTCTTCTCTAACTCAAGTTGCCTTGGAAGGTTTCCAGTCTGATATCCAAAAAAAATTAATACTGGTGTGCCACAGGGTTCCGCTTTTTGTCGGACACTCTTTTTAAATTTTATTATTGATATTCTGTCTAGTATATTGCTAACGACAATACTCTCTGGTCTTCATAATTGTTCTTGGGCTCTCGTTCTTGCTGTTCGCCTATATAAGGGGAACGGCAGCGTTCGATAATCATACATACTTGCATCGTCAAAACCGAGGAACTTACCATTCTTGGAATGCGTGTCATTGACAAGTACTGCGAAACGTCTAGATTTCTAAAAGCGATGTTAGCAATGCTATTTCTGCACTGATTTGGCTTTAATACATAAGGCTTCTATGTGCCCGAAAGTGGAGTACAATGCCTACATTTGATCAAACGCTTCAGAGACCTCTCCGCATGTTACAAAATTGACGGAGACTTAGAAAATCCAAGAAAGATTGTCACGAAGCGTGATATGGATTTATGTAGGGGATATGTTTTTATGATCTGTTCGAGAACTTACAAGCGCAGACAGTCACATTTTAATATATTTGTTCGCAGATGACCTTAGTTAAGCTCTGCACGGAGCATCACAAGATTCATATCGTCATATGTATCTAGTCATGTATCATTAGTGTAATAAGTCCACATCATAGTATAAATGGGACTATAAGAGAGGCGGGTGATGAAACATTCACACTCTCGCAGATCTTGGAAACGATCTTGAATCTGAGAAAGCTCACTGCTCTATAACCACTTATGTACTCACTTTACACGATCTCGAAACGTAGATAATTCTGATATACTCCAGTTTTTATCTTATTCAGTCCCGTACTTATTGCTGGTATTATCAAGCCAAATGTCCTGGCATTTATAATAGCTTTGTCGTTAAAACTGTGTTTTATAGTTTCATCTCGAAACATAAGTATTTAATGGTTTTGAGATTCGGCTGATCTACACGCAGCAGTATCGTAATCGATCCTGAACCTATTTGGATTTATCGGTTCTCAAATAAAACATGGGGCACTATGAAGCAAATAAGCGCTCTGCAGACCATTCTTCTGATACACGACTAAAAAGTCTTTTACTTTTTAGGATCTCATCTGAAGTTTTGCATATGATGAAAAACACAACGGTCAATTTAAGACAGTACTCTTCTAAGTCTTTTCGCGCAAACTTATCAACTCATTTGAAGTATACCGCCCAAATGTAAATGAACACTCGAACCTGAGCCAGGACAGCCGGGTGAACTTCAATGCATACAAAACTTTTTGCGGAGAAACTCCAAATATAGAGTCAACGACGTAGTCTGAGCGAGATTCAACGATAACCTCATTTGAGCTACTTCCATATACTCGGATCTCAGGGCATATAACGAATCTTTTAGATAGGTTGTCGCAATTGAGATAGGGACGGAATAGTTTGAAGTGACCCAAAGGCAGTGCACAAACCTCCATAATGGGCTACTGACAGTATCTTCTGTACGACATGGACCACCAAATTGGGGACTTCTGCCGTCGAGTTATTTACCTAACCAGATAAAACACTATATTTTTTGAAGCAGACGTGTAATCACAGGCCGACTTAGAAAAATAACGGCGTTTTCAAATTTTCACCCAGTCGTGTGAGCAATATTTTAAGCACGACTTTACGGTTTCCCTCGGTATTTCTAAAGCCAAGTTAGGAAAGAAAAGCATCTTTTGCGATACAATTGAAAAACATAGCGTACACGACGCCAGTTCTGAAAATTATTCCGATTGATCGACTGTCATCAACGCAGCGACCCCGCCCAATCATCAAGTCTTCGCCCATCAATAACGTTGTCTAATAAAAATCGGGGGCAGAGCAAAGTACTGGTCTTATCGTAAACATTTTCAGATCACGCTACCGAAGGTTGCTACAATTTCATCAGTTACTAGTTGCCGGTCATAGGTCTTGTTGGCGGCTGGACCACCGGTAGTTCTTACCAGGACTTAAATCACGGTACCATGGGAGTCAGTAGCCCTCCGGATCTCGGTCTGAGCCTGACTTGATAAAGGTAGGCCGCATTGTGGGAGCGTTATGGTGGCTGTGGTTTAAACCCAAAGTCACGGGAAGGGTCTTCCTGTTCGTTTGACCTAATGTAGAATTGCAATAAGTACTGGCCGCAGTGACCCTAAGAGCAGTAAGAGGTTTTAGATCGGCCTCGACCATACCAAGTGTGGAACTTATGCCTCCAACACAAGTTCTGCTTTGGTATCTCGGAAGGCGGCAGAGCGATGGCAAGGCGTATCCTTGCCCCCATGGATGAATGGGCATCCCGTAAACATAAGTCTACACGACAGGATGCTTACGTTAAAAACCAGAAACTATGTCATCAACGCAACCAACACCACAGTACGATATACGAACTTTTCGAGGAGCTAACCTAGATTCAGACCACTTCCTTATTATAGCCAAGAAACGAATGTGAATATCTTGAATAATAGAATTCTGAAGCAGTAGAGCCTTTTCTGATTGAGAGTCCCAAAACCTCGCGATGCTTCCAGTGTCAAGCGCAGCAGACTAGTAACAACATCGTCAGTAAGCCATTAGTAACTCTGCATCTGATGTACCGACCACCACCACAACGGAATCCCTGGTTTGACGAAGTGTCGGCCAGCGTATGCAGCAAAGTAAGAGGCATGCTAGTACAAGGCGACAGAGCAAAGAAAAAGTTGCTCGCGATCAGAGCAAAACTTGACAAATTCGTTTGCACGGGTAGAATAGCAATGGATATCGTTCGCCACCCCGCAAAAGTCCGTACATTCTTTCATCACAAAGGTTTTCTTAAAATTCGTTGTACCAGAGGCCAAGTTTTTTTTTTTCAAAAATCGGCATAACTGCTGGCATACGCTGATAACATTGACGAAAAAATTAGCCAAAGGCGGCGAAGCTGGATGAGAGCAAAACAAACTATTATATATGCTGTCGACAAGAAAGCATACCCAACACCAATAGCCCGGAAAGCACTGTTATTTCAAAGAACCACAGAACCGTAAAAATTAAACATTCCAATCGCTGTTTTTTTTTTTTTTTTTTTTAACTTAGAACAACTCATAACGCCGATGAAAATCTGACATGGACCTTGTTAGGAAAACTCGAATTCACCTGCTTAATTGGTGAGGAGGTATTGAGCGAATGATTGTCACCGCTATGGACAAGGAGTGTGTTCGGACCCATGTTAGAGCGACAACGCTGTAAGGGACACCTCACTCTTTATGTGACAGGCTCAAGTGAAATGGGATATACGCCAAATTGGTGTGAACAACTGAAGACGATACGCACAAGATCGCGATATGAACATACCTATTGGTTGAGGCCCAGATCTACTGCGAACTATGGCGCTACATAAAGTAAAATAATATAATACTGGTATATTAAACATTTCGAAAGTACGAGTGCTTTACAAAGAAAGATCATATTACTAGGTGGGGTGAAAAGTAACCACCTTGACCGCCAGAATGCGCTGCTAATGCAAAAAAGGTTATGGTGCCTTGAAGTCCGTTCATATTTAGGCAGACATGCCAAATTTCAGTGCGATACTGTCTTTAGTTTTGTTTTGACAGCTGATTGTTGTTGACGTGTTTGGCATCATGTTGAGTATGGACAAAAACGATTTTCGTTCTCTCATAAAACATTTTTTTTGAGAGGCAAAACGGCGAAGGAAACAAAAGAAAAGTTGGATAAATATTATGAGGCTAATGCTCCGTCAGATTACACCGTCAAATATTGGTTTCGAGAGTTTCATGGTGGCCGCAACTCCACTACCGATCAAGTCCGCAGCCGCAAGCCCTTCGATGCGGTTACAGAAGGCAATGTCAAAAAAATACATGAAATGGTGTTGGCTGACCGGAAAGTGAAGGTGCGCGAGCTAGCAGATACCACAAAGATTAGTAATGAGCGCACACGCCATATTTTGGGTAATATTCTGCATATGAAAAAGTTATCCTGCCGCTGGGTGCCGCGCATGCTCACTCCTGACCAAAAATACGAACGCGAGAGCACTTCGAAAGAGTGTTTGGACTTGCTGATGCGGAATCAGGCGGACCTTTGGCGTCGATTGGTAACTGTTGATGAAACTTGGATCCATTATTACACACCAGAGAACAGAATGAGTGCCCGGCAATGGACTGAAGCCGGCACGAGTGCTCCGAAGCGGCCGAGGGATGCTCGATGTGTCGGAAAGGTTATGGCGTTGGTTTTCTGGGATTGTCATGGCATACTATCTCGAAAAAGGAAAAACCATCAACAGCGAGTATTACTGTGCATTATTGGAGCGATTGAAGGCCGAAATTGCTGCAAAACGGCCTCACATGAAGCGAAAAAAAATTTTGTTTTTACAAGACAATGCGCCGAGCACAAGAACATCGCAACCATAGCTAAAATCAATGACTTACGGCTCCAATTGCTGTCGCATCCACCGTATTCGCCCGATTTGTCTCCCTCGGACTATTATCTCTTCCCAAACCTCAAAAGATGGTTCATTAATAAAAAATTCAGCTCACGCGAGGAAATCATCGACGCCACGGAGGAGTATTTTGCAGACCTTCCGGAAAATTACTTTTCGGACGGGATCAAGAAGTTGGAAAATCGCTGGAATAAGTGTATCAAGCTAAAAGGGGACTATATTGAATAAAATAAAAAAACATTTAAAAAAAAAAATTTCCATTTGAAAAATACTTTTCATCCCACCTAGTAGTTCTGTCTTTTTCTATTGGAAAATAATTTTACGGCAATTTCTTACTCAAATGCAGTGTTCGGAGGGTATTATCCTGTCACTTTTAAAAATTTTAGATCACAGCTAACAAAGAAGGATTATTCTGATACGGACCATAGATTGCGTCAACAATTTTTCTGAGAGTGGTAACAGTTCAAAGCTTTATGAGAGAAGAAATATAACCATATTGTTGTCTGGCTCCTCTTGCCATTACAACCTCATTCGCCTTTTCCTCGACTGGGTAAAATATTGGTAATACTTACTCTAATTTTATGCAAATCATAAATCTTAAAAAGCCACTTAGCATCCAAAAAACACCAACACAATTGGAAACTTCTCCATGCACTCGTATCAGCATTCCACTTCTATCCGTTACCACCCATTTTTCTTTATTGTCATGATAACAAAAAATGTGAGGGGATTTCCCAAAATTTATTGTGCTGCGCTGCGCTATCAATCATAATGACTTGGAGTTCGGGAACAAAAATTTCCATTTACCCTCTCCTGCAATCCCAATTCCTCTACTCTGAAGCAAAAGATCTCTTTCCTTTGACACATAAACTAATGTTGGCAATCTATGTAGATGCACAACGGTTTTGGTTTCTCTCCGTGCAAAGTCCCCAGCTCCAGCCTTCGGAATGATAGATGATGCAGATTCGTGGACTACAACTAAAGACTCCGTCAACCAGAGTACGTTTTAATGCCGCGTTTTATTCCATTGAAATCATAGAAACTGTCACACAGAACGCGTTTTCAATGTCGCGCCTGTGAAACGCGGTGATGTGTTGAAATACAAATTCTTCATTTCAACGCAGAGTTGATATTGTATTTATACGACCAAAGTGATAAAAACTACATGAACATTGTTTTAAAGGCCGAAATATGGAAAAGGTTTGAATGAAAGGAATAAGAAAACTTCCTCTTCCGAGCTGCTTGACATTTTGATATGTTTTTCTAAGCTACTGAAACAACATCTTGTACAGTGATGACAATGTTTGAAGTCTTCGACGTAAAATAATCTTACTGCGGAGTTAAAAACACGTTCTGTTTGACGGAGTCTTAATTCAATAGCAAATACGAATTCCTTACTTCAAGTCCTGATACGTGTCCGCAGTCACAGTCTACACCACTACGCCCACATGTCTTTTGCAGCACTTTTGCGCTTGACAGCAATGACATTTCGAAATCTCGCAACGGACTGTGTTCAGTGAAATTGCTATCGGAAGTGATGAGTTCATTTGCCTCAAATATTTATGCGGTATCTTTTCACCACTAAAGTGTCACTCCGAATACAAGCTGCGGTAACTCAAACTATTACAAACAATAAAAAAACCGAAAGAGATAAAACAAAAAAGAAACAGACCTACGAAATATAGACATGAGTTGAAAACAGTCTCAAAAAGACGGTTATCAAAGGAAGAACATTGTACCGACAAATTAGTACCGCCGTGATGGGTGTGTTCAGAATTCATTATGCAAAGAGTTTCCTTCCCGGTTCTTCAAATACTCCTACATGTTTTATTTTATTTTTTGAGGTTATTTTCAGATGAGTTTATCGTGAAACCCTTATCAAATTGAATGTTAATTGAATGACCTTTGGTTGGTTAAAGGAAAAAGTTTCGATTGACACCACCGAGAAGAGGGTGGAAATAGTTGTTGTTCGTTTTATTTTTAGTGAAAGCAACCGCTCCCGGCGGTGGTGAATTTCAAATGGTAGAGGTTCTTAGAATGATAAATACCCTTGAAGTGGCTTTATTCCTAAATATACGAAACTATTATATAATTAACTTACGTCATTTTGACATGCAAAAGCAAGGAGCGTAGAACTTACCTGGAAAGAGAAGAAACAAAATAGAAAGATATAAGTAAAGTGACAAATTGAAGAGTTTTTGATAAATTATTTAATTTTATACGAAAGCCAATGATGTTTTATTAAACTCGGAGGAAATTGTCGTCTGCAAGCAAAATATTTAACCGCCGACTATTCTGCAGATCGGACGGAGGAATACAGATAAAAAAAATCCACTCCTTTCACCTTGAATATTTAAAGCATCTGACTTAGCCAAAAATTAAGCGCACATTCTTGGAGAAAATCGCAGTGCACGTCCCTTGCTATAACCCACTTAATAGGCAGCAAGAAACGTCGGGAAGCATTAGTTGGGTCTACCAGCAATCTGGAGGTCCATGACATCTGCAAGTATCCTCATATGAAACCCAACGGTCAATGGAAGCCTTAACCGAGGTGGCAGGCAGTTGGCAGCTTCGGGTCCTGAGACAGATTCCTCTCAGCCCTGACTAGCAGGTTTAACTGCGGTTTTATTTCCCGACATCCGATTGTAATATGGTTCAGCCTTTCCACTACATTCAAAAAAATTTTACATTCTGGAACAATCTTAAAAATCATAAGAGTGTTCAGCAGGACTTTAAGCGCAGCTTGACTGTTGTTACAGACGCAGATACTTCGCCCCTCCCAACGATTTTTCACAATATAGTTCGTTGCCATAAGATTTACCGACATATATCTCTGCTCAGAAGACAGACGCAAGTTTTGCTAAGAAGGCAGGAAATCTAACGTTGTGGTCTTTCAGAAAGATACCAGGTTAGCATCCTAGACAGATTTTGGAATCATTCATGAAGACCCGACTACACTACTTTCCTCAGATTCGGGTCGAAATCATTCCTGGACATAGGCAAAGTCGATTTCGTATTTTCACATCAACAGGGGTTCTAATATTACTGCATCAGACGGCATGTACAGAAGACCAGGGTCAAAAGACAATCGGCCCGGTATCAAAGACTGCTGACTCTTGAATTACTCACCCAATACCACTTTAGAACCTATTATTCTTCTTTTCGCATCATTTCAGAATATGCATGTGGAATCTGAGTGCAGTTTACTCAGCAGTCTGGGGTGAACCTTGACCCCAACCAACAGTTCTCTCCAACTTTTTTTTATAATTTGTACGCGCTCAAAAGATTTAATTACCCTTAAAATGGATGCAAACCGCTCGGGCAAAGGAAAATCGGAGAATCAAGAAAGAGAGGTACCGATGAACGTTGGTTTTAAATGTTTAAAGGTTATATTGACTAGGAAATAAAGAGTTCGGCAGGGCATTCCATTCCATAAGTGAGTTGCATGGCTTAGAAAAGAATCACGATATTTTAGAGTACGTCCAACAGTAGGCTTGAGGGTACACTGATGAGCATTCACAGCGAATAGAGCGAGTTTGAAGGGGCGGAATGTTACTGGCGATTTCTATGGAGGACTGGTGGTCGAAATAGCGATAAAACATTACGTCGGTATTCGAGGGTGTCCATTGTTTGAGTGATATTAGTATCACCTATGAGTTTTATCGCACGGTTTTGAATCCAATCTAGCAGGTGCAGAGTTGTTTTGAACGCACCCGACCAGATGTGGACATTGTACTCCAATTTCGGGCTGATAAATGTCTTATCTATTGAGGCCAGGTCAGAATGGGTGAAGTATTTCTTACATCGCTTGAGGAAACCTAGCACGATCTATCGCCAGATGCCTCCAGTGCCGCACTCCAAGTTGGTTGTGGCCCCCTTCCCTGCGTGCGCCTCTGCTGCGCCGCTCTCGAGGTTAGACACTTTCCGAGCAGATGAAAAACAGCATTTGTCCAGCCCGTTCCTAAAAAAGGCGAATCATTTTCTCTCTCCTCCTACAGACCCATTGCACTTACGTCCCTTCTTTCCAATGTCATGGAAACGCTGATAAATCGTCAGCTCATGAAATATCTCGAAACACGAAAACTTTTCAATGACCGGTAATATGGTTTTCGTAGCAGCAGGTCCACTGGTGATTTGATAGCATGTCTCACCGAAAAGTGGAACCAAAGCGTACATCAATCTGGCGAAAACGAAACAGAGCCCCAAGGCTCTGTTCTGTCTCCGACACTCTTTTTAATTTTCATTAATGATCGCTTGTCTGCTACTTCTAATCCAATATATTCCTTTGCTGATGACTGTACTCTCTGCTTTCATATTCGTTCCCGGACTCACGGCCCTGCTCTTCGGCTATAGAACGAGAACGGCAGCGTATGCTAAGCTCATTACATTCCGATATCAACAGCATAACAAATTGGGGAACTATCAACAGAGTGGAATCTAATGCTTCCAAAACAATGTTGTCTGCTGTCGTTAAGGCGAAATTTAAACGCCTAGCCATTATCCATGAATGGCACTTGCATCGTTGAAACCGAAAAACTTTCCATTCTCGGTATGTGTGTCAATGACAACTTACGTTGGAATGACCACATATTTGATATCGCCAAAAATGCTGCGAAATGTCTAGGTTTCCTCAAGCGATGTAGGAAATATTTCACCCCCTCTGATCTGGCCTTAATATATAAGGCATTCATCCGCCCAAAATTGAAGTACTATGCCCACATCTGGTCAGGTGCTCCTAAAACATCTCTGCACCTGCTACATAGGATTCAAAACCGTGTGATAAAACTTATTGATGATACTAATACCAATCAATCAATTGACACGCTCGAACACCGACGTAATGTCTCCTGTCTCACTTTGTTTTATCGCTATTTCCACCACCAGTGCTCCACTGAAATCGCCAGTAACATTCCGCCCATTCAAACTTTTAACCGTAACACCCGTCTCGCGATGAATGCTCATCAGTATACCCTTAAGCCCATTTTGGGACGTACTCTAAAATATCGTGATTCGTTCCTAAGCCGTACAACTCGCTTATGGAATGCCCTGCTGATCTCTGTATTTCCTGGTCGTTAAAACTTGCAAACATTTAAAAATAATGTACATCGGTACTCCCTTCTTCCTCCCTAAATTTCCTTTGCCCGCGCTATGTACAATCACCTTAAGGGTACACAAACCCCTTGAGCGCGCGCTCATTATAAAAATAAAAAATAAAGAATCGAAGACTCTTTGGGTCGGAACCGTGGCGTCCATTCGCTCAACATGACGCACCCATCTCAGACTCTGAGTCCGAAGACAACTGACTAGACCGATGTTTTTTTACAGTCTGTACAGTTCGCGGTTAAACCTATGCCTCCAATCCCCGGCAAAACGAACGGGACCGAAAATCACATTATTCCAGTGCCTCCTGAGATCAAAGAAACAAAGATTGATTTCTTCGCTGATTTCATTCCTGCTTGTAACTGCAGAGCCAAGGTAGACAAACGCGTTAGCTATCTCAAAATTATAACTGTCAATGGTGAAGTTATGGCTAAGACGTCGCTAGTGCGCGTAGTGTCGTTTTCTAAATACAGCATGTATGATACTTTATGTGTTCTTCGTTTAGCGACAAACCCATTTTGTCTGCTCACTAAAGATCTGCCGTAGTTTGAATATTTGACCAATAGTGGACTTTCCTGGCCTGAAACCGCCCTGGTTTGGACTAACCTAATAAATAGTTTCAGATGTTCACGTAATACGGCAGAAAAGAACTTATAGGCAATGTATAGGAGGCATATTCCTGTTTGGTTGGCGCATTCAAAAGATCTATCTAAAAGATCACCGAAGTCGAGCCAGATTATTTATTCTTCGGAGTGCTAACTGTCTGGCTGATATGCGTAGGCGGTTAAAATACTCGTATTTCAAATTTTATTTTGTGTTAGCAGACATTGCCGTCATGGGATATACGAGTACTAACATCAATTCTGATGTAATTAGGAGCTGTAGCATAATCCTCAAGTCATCACGAAGACAGTGAGACTACGAGTATATTCGGTATACATACTAGAACTCCTTATCAGGCTGCAGCTACTCGGGCGAGTGTTTTGGAATTGTAGAGGCCGTGAAAAGCTGTAGCCAAGACCGTTATGAGTAACTGCCTGTTAGACAGGGTGGTTGACGAAACGTGCTACCAAAACAAAACGTAATAACTTTTTTTCTGTGTAAGTAATCGGTTCCATTTTATTTTTATTTTACAAATTGGTAATTCAATTTAACAAAAATTGACGCTTGAGACGTTGAAACCAGGATTTGCGTAGTGCGGCGCTATCATGCTTACAGACCGTAATTTCTCTCAAAAGAGAGTTTGGGCGGACGTTTGAGGCTAGTAAACTCTTTTGTCGAGCGTAGGGCAATCGCAAGAAGGCCCTACCTCACCGGGATTCTCCAGTTCTTCAGAATACGATTGTTGCTGTGGCAATCGAAACATACCATATATGCTCAAATGAGAATAAGCAAACAATCGTTACAGACAAAGATTTCGACTTATTTCCCTACAGAGTTCAAATTATAAGCAAGTCAGCTGGGTTCAAGACTTGCCGATTCGTCGGGAAGTTCTGTTAGAAGTTCATGCGAATGGTGGAAGGGGACAAAAGCATATTAAACTTATTCTTAACTTTGGTGTAAACAAGCAAAATTGTCGAATATGGAGTGACTCTAACCCAGAGATACTCTATTAGACGGAACAGCACCCAGCTTGAACCACAGTATGATGTGCACTTTCATCAACCAAATTCGGGCCAAATTTTTTTTTTAAAGAACAAAGTCAAACTGTAACGGTCAATGGAGGCCGTTATTTAAAGATATTTAAGCAGTTTTTCTTCCCAGAATTATGCCAAAAGAGGATTCCTTTCAACTCTGTTTAATTTCATCAAGATGATGCAACTTCATCACAGCGAAAATTCTCAAACAAACCGATTTTCAGGAACTCCACTTTTCGTTAGCGCCCGAGGTCCAAACAGGGAGTCTATTAAAGCAACCCATTCAAACTCTAACTGAGGCAATTCCGGCTGTAACACTACAGACTGTTGTGAACAACTTTTTAATAGATGTTGCACATAGTTGACATATCTCGTGGAGGCCACTCAAAGTTAATAATTTTTAAAAATCATTTTCTTTGTAAAGAACGAAAAATAAATAAATTATATGAATTGAGAAAAAAATTATTTGAGTTTCCTTGAGTGGCAACATTCATCACCCACCCTGCACGAGTATTATGGGAAAAATTCACTTGATTATCTGACTTTTCTTTCGTTGCCTCTTTCAAATGCTGCTTCCTATCTGCCTAAGTTTTTAGTAGAATTTTGGAAAAGAAAAATCGAAAATCCTTACATCAACTGAAACAATTTAGTGTCACAAAAAATTTGCAAAGCTGATAGCACAGTCGAAAGCCTAAATCATATCGACACCATCCGCTTTTCCGAATATAAGATGACAACCATGTGGTGTCAATTCATACGACTTCACAAACTGTTACCCTTTTCTTAGGCGTCTATCCACCTTGAAACCATCAACTGCTTTATCTCTATTTTCTGAGAAAAAAAATAATAACCGTTCGCTGATACTGATATTGTTACAGACATTGAATTACTTTTCCATCTACATCACATGTTTGACGTTTACGAAAGGCTATGCCCCCCGTTCAGCACAGGTTGTTGGGGAGAAAAGGATTTGGCAAAAGCTAAAAGAAAAATATCGTTTCACCAAGAGAAGCAGCTTAACGCCCTCAAGGTGATTGAATTTTATCATCTGTTGGCGTTCGTATATATACGAGTATGTATAGTATGTACATCTAATTCTACATCTACTCTTTTGACATTCGCATAAAGCGTGCATAGAAGCATAAGGCGGATGAAAAACAACGGGAAAAGGTATGCTCCTTTGGTGGTAGGATTGAAGAATAAGAACAAGTTTACCTGCATTAATCTAGGGAACCAGTTTACTCCTTTGAACCGTGTTCCTCAATCCGATAATCCTTCTCTATGAAAAGGAGAAAAAACGAATGAAAAGGTTTTGGAAATTAACTTTCAGGCTTTCATATTGGGCTTAGAGGGGTTTAAGATGAAGTTTAGATTTAGCTTGTAGAGCTTATTTGCATGCCAATGTAGATGATGAATTCTATCTGAATATTCTTACTTGATAGTAGATTTAGAGTAAACTTTGAGTGAAGATTCCTATCAGCGAAGATTGTAGAGAATTGTCCTTCTTTACCATCGATGACACAGCCGACTGACGTATGGCTTTTGTTTAACCTGAAAGAGACTGCTGCTTCTATAGACATTTTAGTCTAGCGAGTCCAATTTCAATCACGGTTAAGCCAATTCCAGCTGTCGTAAAGTCCATCCATGACAATCGGCAATTGATGAGATTTCCTGTCACCATTTTTACTCATTTAAGCTTTTTCAGTCGTTAGTCGTTTGTTCTTTATTCTCAGTCACCAGCCTATGCTTCGTACATTCTTTCTTTGTCGTTTCATTTTTTTCTATTGGAATTTTTTTATCAGGCTCTATTTGTTGGGTAGGTATGATGAACCACCGTTATCTAAGGATAACATCGAACGTTGATGAACATTTTTCGCCCAACTTCTCCTCATCCGTCAGTGGCAGAGCTGTCATCGTATATTGGCACTTTGCAAGTGTCTCATTGACAAACCAATTTTCCTTTCCTTGTCACATTGCATGCATTCTTTATTCTGTTCCGAGTTGATGTGACGTGCGTTTGCATATGTGGCCGTGTATGTGTATGTATCTAACACCGGAGGCATAAGTAATATTTGATGAAATGCATGTGTTTGGCATTTGGGTGCATAGGGGCGAAATCGAATTAAGTGTTCCCTTTTTAAGGAAAAGCACATTTCGTATGCGTACGTGCTTTTGACAGGTGGTTTCGGTTTTCCTTTGCCAATACGATGTGTGACAACTGAATTTCACGCATAAATTGAAGATTATTTGTGTTGAAGCGGGTCAACGAGGAGATGATTTTATTTTCCATCATTAACGACAATATTTCGAGAAAAATGTCAATAAGTTGATGTGATGATTGAAATATTTGACAAGTTTTCATGTGACATTTTCAGTGTTCAGTTAGTGGAACTTTCAAACGTTCCCCATTCAAAATGGATGAAAATCTAAAATGTGTTTGAGTCACTAAACCCTATCTGCATGGAGATTAGTTACGCTGTTACATGAAAACCCAGCTTGATAAGACATAACGATTAAATTTAAACATTGATTAGTTACATATACGAGGGGCGTTCAACATATTCTCGGTATCGGGGTGAAGCTGTGGTTGTATATATAAATTGACTTATTTACCAAGTAATACTATTATTTTAGTGCATTCATGTAAAATTTCATATAAATGTGATTATTAATTCGCGTTTTATCTCTAGTTAAACAGAATCATAATGGCAACTGAGACGATGATGGTGAAAATTGAGCATCGCGCTGTAATTAAATTTCTCACTAAGCAAGGAAAAAATCAAAAAACTATTCATGAAGAGATGGTGGCTGTTTACCAGGGTTCCGCACCTTCATTATCAACTGTGCAAAAGTGGTCAAGTGAGTTCAAGAGAGGCAGAGTGAGCATTGAAGACGACCCCCGCTCTAGCGCCCCGGCTACTGCTTGTACAGGAGAAAGCATCAAAGAAGCCGAAAAACTTGTTCTTGAAGATGCCCGAATAAAGGTGAAAATGATGGCAGAGATCACCAAGCTTTCAACTGGTACCATTCTCACCATTCTTCATGACCATCTTAACCTTTCAAAGGTCAGTGCAAGGTGGGTGCCACGAATGCTCACAGTGCCTCAGAAAAAAGTGAGAATCGCATGCTGTACAGAGCTTTTGGAGATGTGTAGTGAGAACGCGGACGGTGTTATGGATCGAATTGTTACTGGGGACGAAACATGGGTCCACCACTATGACCCTGAAAGCAAACAAGAGTCCATGCAGTGGCATAAAAAAGGAACAGACCCCCCGAAGAAGTTCAAAGTCACTCCGTCTGCCGGGAAGATCATGGCCACAGTTTTTTGGGACTCAAAGGGAATCTTGCTCATTGAGTACAAAAAAAAAAGGTGAAACCATCAACGCCACATCCTACGCTTCCACTTTGCATAATTTGCGGGAGGAAATTAAAAAGAAAAGACGGGGTAAACTCGCGGCGGGTGTGTTGCTTCTTCATGACAACGCTCCTGTTCACACGGCGCGAGTTTCCAAGGCTGCTGCGCGAGATTGTGGTTTCGAAGAAATCCAACACCCACCCTATAGTCCAGACCTTGCCCCTAGTGATTATTTCCTGTTTCCGGATTTGAAAAAATGTCTTCGTGGAAAAAGATTTTCGGATGATGAAGAACTCAAGTCGGCAATAAATGGGTATTTTGCAGAGAAAGAGGAAATTTATTTTTTTGAGGGTTTAAAATAGCTTATCTCAAGATGTAACAAATGCATTGATATTAGGGGAGATTATATTGAAAAATAAAAACAATTTAAATTGAATTCGCATTTTCCTTAATATCGATACCGAGAATATATTGAACGCCCCTCGTACGTATATCTATTATAACATTCTTATTGCGCCACACAACCCACACAACCAGGTTGCGGCCCGATTTAGACCACTGGCATATTTAAACCACACAGCATTCTTGGTGAAACCTAACATTTGATTTGGAATGAGTGAGTGTTAACTGCCTTCGGAATGATTACGAATGTGAAAAATATCACTTTACGATCGCTATTTTATAGTAAAGGGTTTTCCAATAGGGACTTGACAACTTTGAATTTAATTTGTGAACGCACGCTTTCACTAATTATCAAACTGTCACTATCAATTTATTCAGTAAACTCAACATTTTCATCATGGTAAAGTACACGAACGAGCAACGTCTGCAAATTATAAAAATTTTCTATCGAAATTCGGAGTCGGTGACTGCAACTTTAAGAGCGTTAATTCCAATTTTCGGTCGTAATTCTCGCCCTGTAGACAGGCAATAACAAGTTTAGTGCAAAAATTTGAGTCTACATATTCGTTGTGTGATGTTGCCGTGTCAGTGAGACGACGGGTTGGTCGAAGTGTCGAAAATATCGCTGCTGTTCAGGCGTCCGTAGCAAACGATCCAAATCAGTCAATTCCACGGCGTTCTCAAGAATTGGGCATCGCTCAGACCACATTATGGCGTATTTTGCGTAAGGATCTTGGTTTGCACCCATACAAGATCAAGCTGACTCAAGAATTGAAGCCGATGGACCATTTGAAGCGACGTACGTTCTCCGATTGGGTTCTGGAGAAGATGCGCCAAGATGATGAATTTCATCGCAAAATCATCTTCAGTGACGAAGCTCATTTTTGACTCAATGGGTTCGTCAATAAGCAAAATATGAATTATTGGTCGGGTGAAAATCCACGTGCTTCATGAATCACCACTTCATCCACAACAAATAACTGTTTGGTGCGGTTTGCATGCCGGCGGCGTTATTGGGCCATATTTTTTCGTCGACGATAACGATCGTTACGTTATTGTGAATGGTCAGCGTTATCGCGCCATGATCACTGATTATTTTTGGCCCGATTTGGAAGATATGGACTTGGACGACATGTGGTTTCAACAGGATGATGCCACAAGCCACACAGCACACGCTACAATCGATTTATTGAAGAGTAAGTATGGTGATCGTGTTATCTCCCAATCGATTAGTCGCCTCGTTCGTGCGATTGATTTAACGCCGCTTGAATATTTTCTGTGGGGCTACGTTAAGTCATTGGTTTATGTCAACACGCCGACGACGTTGGAAAAGCTCAGAGCCAACACTGAACGCGAAATAGCGGCCGTTTCGTCCGAAAAGTGTGGACGCGTCGTTGAAAATTGGGTCCAACAAATCGACCGTTGCAAACGTGCCCGCGGTGGCCATATGAACGAAGTTCGAGTTCCATTCATAAATGTTTTGATCGTACTTCAATCCGATAACAAAGTTTTTGAAATATCTCAAATGGTTTGCGTTTTATTTAAAAATAAAAGTTGTCAAGTCCTTATTGGAAAACCCTATACATTGCATCCGCCAAGAGCACCCCCCACATCATCCTGGGCAAACAGAATAATAATGTGAATACATAAGTACGCAGCACTTCCAGAAACATTATTCAGCCAGAGCAGAGATCTTTTTCGGCTAAGAAAACATAGAACACTACCGGAATGCTGCCAATATGTTTTTCGAAACCGGAGTAGACAAAATTATGGGTAGGAGGCAAAAACATCACTTGAACTTGTAAATGGGAATACAAAAAGCAGAAAGATCTGCGCAAATATGCTATAGCAACGTCCTGTAGACCATCACAAAATAGCTTGCATATTGTGCTCAAATCGAAGCAACACGACCACTGGTGATGTGATGGCACATCTCACCGAAAAGAGGAACTAAAGCATATATCAATCTGGCGGAAGCAAGATAGTTGCACTTGATATTTCGAAGACATTTGACCGAGTTTGGCATTAGTCGAAAATGCGTGCATTTGGGATCGACGACTCTCTTCTTCAATGGATTAGAAATAACCCTTCGTTCTCAAGGATGGTTTCAAGTCTGGTATTCACAAAATAAATGATGGTGTTCCCCAGGGGAGCGTTCGGTCTACGGCACATTTTCATCAATGATCTCTTGTCTGGCACTTCTGATTCAATATGTATACCATATTCCTTTGCCGACGACATGCTCTCTGCCCAAAATTGGAGTACAATGCACACAAGTGGTGATGGTGATGCTAATATCACTCAGACAATAGATACGCTGCAACAACGACGTAATGTCATGTGTCTCGCTTCGTTATATCGATATTTCCACCACCAGTGATCCGTAGACATCGCCTGTAGCATTCCGCCCCTCCAACAGTAACCGTACCACCTGTCTCGCTATCAATGCGCATCCGCCATATCACCGTTAAACCCACTTTCGGGCGTACTCTAAAATATCGTCATTCGTTCCTAAGCCGTACAACTCGCTTATGGAATGCACTGACCAACTCTATTCCTCTATTTCCTAGTCGTTAGACTTGTTTAAACTGGAGTGGAAACTTAATAGGCCTAATAACCCTAAGGAAGTATCATGATTGTGGCTGAACTCGCAAAGAAATTTTAGAAACCAACATTATTGTCGCGTCCACTTACACATAAGTAATACGAAGCAGCCCGAAGGTTTTTCGACAGAGTGGAGCAGAAAATTGATGGTAATGCAGCTGCCGTAATAAGATAATCTTATAGAGTGTGAAATTGAAGAAGAATTTTCGTCTTACCAACAGTGACTAAAATAGTTCTGGGAAAGATAACAGGACGTCTAGATTGTACACTCGACTGGGAAAAGCAATTTTTCGAGCTCCTCCATGCGTTTCATCATAAAATAATGTATCTGGTGCAGATCTATGTGTTTCATGGTGCATCAACAGATCAGGGCCTAATTATTCGATGGACAATAAGAACACACCTACAACATCTGAACTATGGTGTTTGTCTTCCTCATATAGGATCATGGCACTCTCAAGGCTGCAATATCGAAGTCTCTGAAACCGACGTGCTTAGCCTGAGGGAGGCCTGCTGAGGTATGCAGATCGCTTCAGAACGTCTCTTGTGTTTTACATGAACGCATTTCAAAGAATGAATCTACGGGTGCCGGGATACGCCTGGCCATTAGTAATACCAAAGCCGAAACTGTATTGAGGGCACAAGCTCCACCATTGGTATGAATCCAGGCCGACCAAAAATCTCTTGCCGATCTTAGGGTCACGGCACCCAGTACTTATTGCAACCCTGCAATGCCCAGAAGGACAGCCTATAAAAGCGGAGATTTCTGAAAAGGCTCAGACCAATGTGCCTCTACGACGCAGACCCTAGAGATCTATGTGCAGACCAGACTTCCAGAAATGGCTACCAACCTTCGAAACACGACCAGCAGAGGGCCAATAAGGAGGTTCAAAGGCTGAGTAAAACTCTTATGGCATAGTTAACAGTGAGTAATGGGGAAGCTTAAATCCAATAAGTCGCCCCAATAAGAATTAACGTCAGTACGATCGGGTTCTGCAACTAGCACTCCCAAAACGAGTGAGAGTGATTGGATTTGTTGAAGATATCACTGTGGTCACCATAGCCACCTCATCTATGAGATAGAGTCCGATATTGTGGGGTGTGCTACAGCCTTAAACGAACTCTAAGATACCTCTGATTTAGCACTCTCCTAAACATCGGTGATATGTATGCAAGATGCTAATCATCCGAGTGGTCAGTTCCTCATATACGCAGCTCCGATATGGCCTGGTGCACTAGTGGTGAAGGAGATTAAAATAAAACTGACGTCAGCCTTGCGCAATTAGGCATACGGGGACAAAGAGTATAGGCGATAACCGGAACGATCCTGGTCGGGATCCTTGCGAATGAAATATAGAGGTTGTACCATAGGTAACACAAAAACCGGCAGGAGGTCAAAATGGTAAAAGAAGAGGAAAGGGCAGCATCGGCAGCGATATGGTAAGCCAAGTGGGACAGTTCCATAAAAGGGCAGATGGATCTACGAGTTAATTCGGGTAATCGAATCGTAGACAACGAGGCCACGAGCAAATTGTAACTATCACAGTTCCTTTACAGGCATAGAGATAGGTAGCCACTGTGTCTGAAATGCCAAGACAAGGACGAGTACACGGTGTTTATTTGCAGGCGATTCGCAGAAGATATGGCAAAGTCCGGAGGTCCAAGGATCTTATTCTGACTTAATATGAGAAGATTCTTCAGCGCAGCTTGACCTTTATGT
This sequence comes from Volucella bombylans, assembly GCA_949129095.1. NCBI lineage: Eukaryota > Metazoa > Arthropoda > Insecta > Diptera > Syrphidae > Volucella > Volucella bombylans. The sequence continues at coordinate 111,512,802 of OX422143.1, read as the reverse complement.
AGATGGCGATATCCTTACCACATATTGATAACACACGCATTAGCTCTGCCGCCCTAAAAACCGCTAGAAGTTTCTGAATTGAAGCAATCCCTATTCTGCTTCCTAAGCCTTCTTGATTCTTTCCCAATTCAGTTTACGCCAAGATAATTTACGCTTTCCGAAAGGAGCAATTCAACTCGTTCAAACCTGGTGAGGTTGAATCCCAAGATCTTGAACTTGCTGGTGAAAAGGATTACTTCCGTTTCGAATTAGTTTGGTTTGAGCCTACATCTCTTGGAACTTCCATGATATCTACTTTCAGCGATTTTAATAGCTCCATATTCTACGTTGCAGAAGGCTCCTTCAATGTCTTAAAAGGCCGCAGGAGCAAATTCAACCAAGTGTAGAATGCTTTCCCTAATCCCTATTATAACGTGTAGTGTACTTTCTACCAATTAATATGTGCATATTGTATCTTGCTCAAAAAGCCATTGTAGTGTCTTGAGCATAAAATGTGACAGGCTGATTGGCTTAGAATTGTTTGACGTTGCGCTGCTTGCTAGGCTAGCCATGGCCACACCGTGTCTCGCGAAATGGTTTTATAAACCTAATGTCTCTTATTAGATTTTGATTAGAGGGTCGGAGGAACACAGCTTTACTAAGCGATGGCCTTTGGTTTGTTGGGCTTAATCTTAAAATTAAACTGATTATTTAGAAGCTTTAATGAGTTTATTGATTATGGTATCATAGGGTTGAGACAACTTCTCTGTGTTATATCCCTTAACTGCATTTTTAAGTTCTTGTTATGATCTCGAGTGAGGCATCCAAATGATTAAATAGCTGCTTTACACTACCAATAGTGATCCAAATACTGTCAAGCATCTACATATTCGTATATCAGATAAAATGCGATTTCCATCCTTTGGATGAACGGTCACGTGCCTACCGAAAAAGTTACAGAAGTCATACATGTCATAGATTCATAGAAATCGTACAAACCTTGGATATTTTTTGCCAAAATAAAGACCACAACATCTCCTTTCTAAGACCAAGCATTGGGCTGTCAATGTTAAACCTACACTAACCTTGTCTGTCGTCAAGTAGATGACGAAAACAGCAAAATTAACATGGTGTAATGGCCCAAAAAGAAAGATAAAATATTTACTCTTGTTGGGAACTACGAAATATCCTTTGGGTTTAAGTGTGGCTGTCTCAGTTTTGCGTCTCGAAAAGACTTCTCCTACGAATAAGATGTCTCGAACCAACTCGAACCAAAATGCTCATTAAATTCCTGTAGGTCACCCCGATCATTTCTGAGATCATACTAAAATCGGGCGAATATTTTCACGTCCTGAGATCATACTTCGGGAATAAGAATCTAAGCTTCCTAAGCCCGAATAAGTGAAAAAAAATTCAGATCAGGAAATAGGATTGATTCGTGTTGGCGATGTCTCTTAAGGCGTATGTGCCTATTGAGGCTGCCTTCGAAATACTCAAGCTTCTATGACGGTTGTGTTTGGAAGAATGGAAAGCCCAGTAAAACTAAATTTAATCAAAAAGCAATTCCGTGAATGTTTCACCATCTCAATTGATTTCCAAGTTTTCGTAAGCCGGGTATTCCATTTTGTTTTTTTGCAAAATTGATTTCTCTCGAGTTTTGAAGTCCTTTTCTTTATTTAACAATCCGTATTCGTTGCCAAATCATTGAATCCATGCATTCATCAGTGCAATGTACCTACTATCGCAGGCAAATTCTAGAATTGACTCTTTCAAGTACTCCAACGGATAACAACATTGTTCGCTCCAAATATTATAAGAATAGCACGGGTAAAGAAAATTTTCTTAATCTACAAAAAAGAAAACCAAACGGATATACTGGTATGAATGTATATATGTATATATACAGGCATGTGTTATGTCGGTATGTTATAGTGTGACAAAGGACAAATCAGATAAAGGCAGTCCTTTATTCTGTTTACGTAACTTTTCGTACTTCTTCCACCTAAAGACCCCAAGAGAAAAAAATACGATAGACGATGCCAGAAGAAGAATCGATTACCAGGCTTACGTTGTCCTTTTTTTGGAGGTCTGTCTCTAGGAGTCGTTTGCCTTAAGTCTGTGTAAGAACCTAAGGACCTTTCGATCCGTCATCATTCATCACTGCCCAATCTGGACAAGTGCAAGTGTGTGTACCCACGATGATGATGATGTGGAATGGCCTGGTCTGAGTTGGGTACGACTCGTGCTTCCGCAATAAGATGTGGGAGAAACGAAAGCACCAACTAAAGTGAAATAATATACGAAGGAGAAAATAGAAATTTCAATATATATTTCCGCTGTTATACCTACAGAGTCAATGCTATACCACCCCCTAGTCCAGCTCAGTGTTGGAATTGTAGATTGGAGTTGATTCCTTTCGTTCTCTTCATCCATTTTTTTGATGTTTTTTTCTCCTTTTTATTTTTCTTGTTTGCCTGCTGTGACAAATTATTCAAAAACTTCCTTTCAAGTATTCGCTGTCGAAACCGTTGTCGTCAACGGCAACAACCATGACGATGGCTACAACGACGACGACGACGATTGTGATTCTCCCTATTTTCTTCGTCTGGATTCGATTTGTCGTTGCAAGATTTCATTCACATTGTGTTGGTACGACTGAATGAATTGAATCTTGGAATATTGCCTGAAACGTGCATTATTCCGTTCCTGATTTTACGAACAAAAAAAAAACAAAAAATCAAAAATATCCAAAAAGTTTACATGCGGATGTTTGCATCCTGACGAGTCTTTAAGCACCGAAATTTGGCAACAGCATAATACAGATCGATTGGAAATCATTTCAGGGAGAGAAGAAAAGTCATGAGGCTGAGAAGTGCTCTGGCAGAACTGACGAATTGCAGGGTACTCAGAAAAAAGATTGCAACTATATCAAGAGCCTCTTGGCTTACGTATGTGCTTGCAATCTCAAGGAGACTCCTCAGGCATAGATGTGCATACGAATGGGATTGATTGGATTCTTATATATGAAAAAAAAAACGAACACGAGAGAAAGATGTTTTTGAAAACATACTTCCGGGCTTTTTTAAATAATAGAAATTGTACAAAGAGAACGCTACCAAAAACTGAAACACTTTAAAGATGATTTTGTACTCGTATATTATGTTAATACCAAAACTTTCCTTAGATGAACATATAGTCTACTGTGGACATAGTTTTTTAGCGAATAGCAAATTAAGACTGGTTGATCAGTTGCTAGCCATCTTAAGCTTAAGACTGATGTATAGGGTTTTCTAATAAGGACTTGACAACTTTTTTTTAAATAAAACGCAAACCATTTGCGATATTTCAAAAACTTTATTATCGGCTTGAAGTACAATCAAAACATTTATGAATGGAACTCGACTACGTTCGTATGGCCACCGCGGGCACGTTTGCAGCGGTCGATTCGTTGGACCCAATTTTCAACAACTCGGGCACACATTTCGCTATTTCGCGTTCAATGTTGGCTCTGAGCTCTTCCAACGTCGTCGGCGTGTTGGCATAAGCCAATGACTTAACGTAGCCCCAAAGAAAATAGTCAAGCGGCGTTAAATCGCATGAACGAGGCGGCCAATCGACTGGCCCATTTCTTGAGATAGCACGCTCACCATACTTACTCTTCAATAAATCGATTGTAGCGTGTGCTGTGTGGATTGTGGCACCATCCTGTTGAAACCACATGTCGTCCAAGTCCATATCTTCCAATTCGGGCCAAAAATAATCGGTGATCATGGCACGATAACGCTGACCATTCACAGTAACGTGAGGATCGTTATCGTCGACGAAAAAATATGGCCAATAACGCCGCCGGCATGCAAACCGCACCAAACAGTTATTTTTTGTGGATGAAGTGGTGATTCATGAAGCACATGTGGATTTTCACCCGACCAATAATGCATATTTTGCTTATTCACGAACCCATTGAGCCAAAAATGAGCTTCATCATTGAAGATGATTTTGCAATGAAATTCATCATCTTCTCCAGAACCCAATCGGAGAACGTACGTCGCTTCAAATGGTCCATCGGCTTCAATTCTTGAGTCAGCTTGATCTTGTATGGGTGTAAACCAAGATCCTTACGCAAAATACGCCATAATGTGATCTGAACGATACCCAATTCTTGAGAACGCCGTGGAATTGACTGATTTGGATCGTTCTCTACGGACGCCAGCGATATTTTCGATGACCAACACGTTGTCTCACTGACACGGCAACATCACACAACGAATATGTAGACTCAAATTTTTGCACTAAACTTGTTATTGCCTGTCTACTAGGACGAGAATTACGACCGAAAATTGGAGTTAACGCTCTTAAAGTTGCAGTCACCGACTCCGAATTTTGATAGAAAATTTTTATAATTTGCAGACGTTGCTCGTTGTTGAGTTTACTGAATAAATTGACAGTGACAGTTTGATGATTAGTGAAAGAGTGCGTTCACATATTAAATTCAAAGTTGTCAAGTCTGTGCATATGTTAGTTTTGGGTAGTAAAAGTCATGTCATAGTCATACGCTAATTCGTTGATCAAAAATATGTAAATACGTGTTTCGAAAGTCATAAATATATATATAAAAAAAATTGGAATGGTTCTAGGCCTCATCTTTGTATTGTATAGTAGTAGCTTGTTATTGAACCTTACGGGTTTCCTTTGTCATAAATACATATATCCATTGATACTTTAAAGGTGTGGTTGCTGAGAAATGTTTACGATACAAAAAACAAACCAAGATTTGTGATGTCTTTATAAAAGTGTCTGAGGGGTTACATTCAATCACTATTCTAAAGGGACACATCCTTAACTTGTGGATAACTTAACTATCCGATATCAGAATCGCAATACTTTGGTTGATTCGGGTTTCTCCCATTATGACTCAGAAAATATCTTCCGCACCCCCAAACATTTTCCTGAACATCGGGCCGATAAAAAATGAGTTTTTGGAAATATGTACATACATTAAGACTACCACATTTGTCTTAATATATGTAAAATACTTTAAGGTCCCTTATAAATTCTATTGTCAATGCTTTTAGAATATAAAATCGGAAGGAGGCAGTTTTTTGTATCTTCACTTGGCAGACTACGCATTGCTTTCCACACAGTCACAAAGTAGCTTTTTATGATGAAAAAATTTTGAAAATTTCTGTTAAAAGTTTTCCGTAGAAAAACCATCGTTAAAATAAAACACAAGAACGCACTCTGCTCTACGAAAGCAGCGTTCTTTTCAAAAGTCTGTCAAAACCATTTTATTATGCATTGCCACCCACATCCCCGGTTTTTATCACAATAAAGTCTCATTACTGGAAATTCGAAAAACCTCCAACCTCCAACCTCCGCCACAGAGACTTCATACATACTTGTACTCGTACTCGTACAAAACTGATACATATCTTTCCCTTTGCCGTGTTCCTCCGTCTTTCTTACATCGTCTTTTCACCATCAATTTAATTAATACATATCCTTCGCGATTTATGAAAGCCTTAAAATATAATTTCACTTAATTATTCTGTAGGTAAACAATCATTTCAAAGGACTACTAAAGGAAAACAGAGAAAATCAAAAAAACCTAAAACACAGAAAAAAGAAGGGAATGAAAAAAATTCAGCTTTCTACCTAAATGTTAATCATCTCTACACGTCCTCCACAAGTCCTTACATCCTTGTTGGTGGTGGGTGTCCTACCAGACAGGAGACTCGCCGGCTGGAAATGGTTATGACGGCGCACCAACTTTTTGTTCTTGTTGTTGCTGTCTCGGGGTTAATGTAAAATACTTCTAATCTCTCTACCAGTTTTCTTTATTTATTTTTATTTTTTTTTTGTACTGAAAGAAGGAAATGAAAAATAAACAAAGAAACAAGAAAAATAAATATCTTCAAGAAACCAGGATAACAAAGCTTGTCCTTTACGACAAGAGAATCCAGGAAACTTTTTTTTTAATTTTGCAGTTCCTTATGTTACTCTCCTGCTCATTGACGCTTCTGTCTTCCTTTTACATTCTTTGATTCACTTTCCTTTCGTATTCCGCCTTTACTGTGAGAATTATTGAAATTTATAAAGAAAATCTGCAAGACTCCCTTGAATGGGGTAGGTGATGGAGGCGGGTATAGCAGTTCATCCGGTGCACTGGTTAACTCCGACACAGCGATACGGTGAAAATTTTGAATGAGAACTCCTTCTCCCTACCGGCTCTTCTTCATAACACAAATTACACTTTGTTGGGTTCGGTGTTGCTGCTTCCGTTGTGGAATATGAATACACTAAATGGGTGCCACGAACAGGAAGTGGGTGCAAAGAGAATCCATATAGCGTATTTTTACGTCCAATATTGAGTAGAGCAAGGATCAGATCCTCTTGTATAATATATAACATAGCAAATAATTGCATGAGAGAAGGTGAAAGATGGCATCTTTGATGTACACTATCATGCACTGTCTGGATGTTTATCTAGGAAGAAGCTCAATGCAGACGCCTACAAGATGTTCGCTTCGTTATATGCCGGGAGGTATTGCAGCGAACATGATTGGGCATACATTTTTAAGATATTGAAATTTTTGTTTTTTCCTTTCCAGAGCAGAGTGGAATGCCGTTCTGATTGAGTTGTAGTGGGAGTTGAAGTGGGTATGGATAACAGGATGTGAGAGGTGCTCACTTCAAAATTGGTGCAAAATTTTAAATGAAGGACTAGATACCTACATTTACTGATTTGTGCATGTTTGCCCTTGAGGATATTTATTTTTAGACTATAACTCCTTCAAAGAAGCTTCTTGGAGAACTTGAAAGGACTACAATCACGCTATTAACGATAAACTGTATGATAGGAACCATTACATTGCTGTTGAGGGTGTCAATTGACTGTACAACATTTGCATCCCCTACGAGTTGCATCGCAGCAGTTTTGAATTATACCCAACAAATGCAGAAAGATCTTAGGAGCACCTGAACACATGATGTTGCTCTCCAATTTTGGGCTGATAAACGCCTTAAATATAGAGGTCAGATCATAGAGAGAAAAGTATTTATTACAGCGCTTCAGGAAATCCAGATATTTTGCAACATTTTTGACGGTATGGAATAATTTGGGGAAACTTGAAACTCTTCCGGTTTTGATGATGCAATTGTTAATCATGGATAATGGTTGTGTTTCAATTTTGCTTTAACGACAGCGGACAGCATTGCCACAACATAATGAATTCCACTCGGTTGGTAGTTACCTAATTAGTTACGCTGTTTATATCAAAAATTAGTAAGTCGTTACACCCGAAAAGTAGGGACACTAGCCGGGGAACGAATATCGAAAGCAGAGAGTTCTGTCGTTAGAATTAGAAGCAGCAGGGCAAAAGATCATTCATCAAAATTGGAAAAAAAGTATCGGGCACAGAACGGAGCTCTGGGGCAAACCAGCATTTATTTTCGGGATATCAGGCTTGACATCTTAAATTGAACATTTTCGACAAAAGAGCCTGCAGCCAGACTCTGTCAAATGCCTTTAAAATATCAAGCGCAACTATTTGTCGGCAGATTGGTGCAGACTATGGCCCACTTTTTGTTTTGGCACATGACATCAAATAACTAGTGGACTTGAGGCTCCGAGAAACTGACTGCTGATCATTGAAAAGTTTTTATGTTTCTAGATATTTCATGAGCTGACTACCGTTTCCTACCGTTTGCATTAAATTGACATGAAATGAAATAGCTCAGTAAGAGGAGAGCGGAGAAGATTCGCACTGTTGTTTTGCATTTGCTCGGAAAGAGTCATAAAGAGTAGCGTATTTGTGTACAATATGTTAAGAACTTTAAGTATGTTTGCTACTACACGAGTGCGAAAGCGGACTCGTACGATTAAAAATGCAACGCGCTCAAGAGTAGAGAGAGACAGATCATAATCGGGAAGTGTTAAGCTGGCTGCGAGATGCAAATTATCCTTGTCTAAAGAACCGATATCTGGAATATCATTATAAATTATTATTCTCATGCAGTCAGTCAGATCTGTGTCTTTTGAAGTTTTTTCGTTTTTTCTCTGTCATGTTGCTCAGTTCACCAACTTTCGTTACAGCTCGAGTCGTACCACACCTTTTATTCTGGTTTCATACTCTTCATCCGTTGAGGGATAAAAATCTAATTCCAAAGGGAATAGATTTGGTGATCATATCAACAGCGGCATCGACTTGGTTTTCAGAGAAACATAGCGACAGTTGAGACTTTTAAGGAAGCTGTTCACCCAAATTAGCTTTCTTGTATTGCCATACATTCCGTTTTTAATATTTTTTTCTTTAAGTGTGTGTGCAATGACCCGACGAGCCGAGGCAGAAGAGCACATCTACAGCATATTTATTTCATTAAGAAGTTGAATACCAGAGCAAGGGGTTGGCGGCGTCACTATCAACGATTGTCGCATTGCCAAACATAGTTCCTTAAGAGTTTCGAGTCCGCATTGTTTGCCCCGAAGCGGGCTTTTAATATCAACCTCCATTGAAGAGGTGATTTTTTAAGTCTATCTTTCGTATGGCAATCGTTAATTGTCCTTCTAATAAACAATATAGTTACATCTGCAACACTCTCATTTGCTAGAGAGTACAGCTGAAAATCAATGATAGTCCGTAAACTGGAGCAGTACTAATGAACAGTAAGAATATCATTACTGGTAAAGGAAAACTCTATAGAAACCACAGCTCAAATATTATTAATAATCCAAGAGACGGATAGTGAAGAAATGTCGCTACTCACTGATGCACAAAAAAAAAAGCTCATTGTGCTCATACGACAGTTGAATTGCCGTTGGATTGGATATGCATTTCAGGAAGTTACTTAGCTCAATAGTAACACAGCCTTTGCGAAAACTATTTAACTACAGTGGGCGAAATTAGTTTATACGCACCCAACACTGCATCAAATAATTACAGAATTGCTGTCATTTAAGGGTTTTTAAAAAAATCTACATTTGCACGACCGTTAGTTTTTAAGGGGTAGTGTAGATTTAAGAACTAGTTGATATGATAACGGCATCTTTTTGTGATAAAGATAAGGCAAAGAAAATATTGGCATCTGTTTAAAGCACGAAATTCATTTATACGCATTTAGTATTTCAGCGAAATTGATTGACTCCTGTGGAAAAATTTAAGTGAAAGTTAAAAAAGTTTAAAGATCACATTTTTTTAAATAAAAAAATAATATCTAAGAACTGATTTTCATAAAAATTAATATTTAAATCCATAATGGGAAAAGGAAAATATTTAACAGCGGAAGAAAAGATTAAGTTAAGATAGCGGTCTTAAAAGAGCGCGGCATTTCCAATAGGGCAATTGCACGTGAAATCAATTGTTCTGAAGGGCTCATCAGAAATTTCCTTAAAAAAGGTGATTCGTATGGGAAGAACGGTGGTTTAAAAGGCTGGAGTAAAATAACTCAAAGAGAACGGAACCGAATTGTAATCGAAGCTATCCAAAAGAAGATGTCTGCTGGCCAAATTGTTGCTCATCTCGATTTGCCAATAACAAAGCGTTAAGTTCAACAAATTTTATCGAGTACTCCGAACGTGGTTTACAAAAAACAGCTTAAAAAGCCACTTCTGAAAATCCATCATAAAACAGCTCGATTAGCATTTGCCAGAGAGCATATGGCTTGGGACGAAAAATGGAATACAGTTATATTCTCTAACGAAAAGAAGTTTAACCTTGATGGACCAGATGGTTTCAGTTCTCAATGGCATGACTTACGTCACAACAATCCACCAAGAATGAGCAGGATCTAGCCCATGGAGGCAGTGTAATGATTTGGGGAGATTTTTATTCTTTCGAAAAAGTGCAATTGTGTTTTGTTCCAACTAAAATGAACTCGGAAACATATTGTGAAATGTTAGACACAGCGCTTATTCCGTTTTTAGAAGACAATGTTGATGACCCTGCTTTTATTTTTCAACAGGACAACGCAGTTATTTACGCTTCCAAATTCTCCCAAGAATGGTTGAGAAAGCGAAACATCCCAGTTGTGCGTTGGCCGTCATGCAGTCCTGACCTTAACCACATAGAAAATCTGTGGGGTATAATGGCACGAGAGGTTTATAAAAACGGTCATCAGTTTGAAAACATCCGGGCTCTTAAGGAAAAAATTTTGCGCACATGGGACCTTGTAGGTTTTGACACCATCTACAAACTTATAAGTTCCATGCCGAATAGGATATTTGCCGTTATCCAACAAAATGGAGGACACACAAAATATTGACAAGCTTTTTTTTTAATTAAAATGTGTTTTATTTATATTTTTTACTAGTTTCTTAAAATGCGTATAGATGAATTTCGTAGCGAAAATGTGATTTTGTTTAAATAAATAGTTTTTAATAGATTTGATTGATTATGATGGTTTTTTTATTTAAAATACAGAATCAGTATATGCACTTTTCTAAAAAAAAAAAAAAAAGTGTTGCTAAAGAATTTTATGTAAAAAATCAGAAAAAAAGGTGCGTATAAATGAATTTCGCTTACTGTAGGATAGCCACTCTTCCCACAGAGAAAGCAGGATGGCATGTGATCCAGTGTTAATACGTACTGAACAGCGCTCTATAATGATTCGAAAAACGATTCGCACATCAAAGAAAGTCTAATTAACGACTGTACGTCAGTCGGCTTTACCAAGTCAGCAGCTTTCCGACTGACTGGAATATCCAGATAAAGTTTACCCGGTAGATGCTCAATAACTCATTCAGTAGATTCCCGTAGGTCTTTACAATCAGTGGTCCGATTATCACGGAGTACAGAGCGCTAACCGAGTAGCCATAATCTCCTGGCGATATCATCTTTAATACTAATTAGTTCGCCTTGAATAATCTTAGATTCGCCTTTTGTCTTAAAGGAGCGCTTTACTCCTAGTATACCCCAGCCCCATACCAAAATACCACCTTGATTTCTGTTTTTTAAGTTCTGTTTTTTTTTTTTTGATAAGTTGGTAAATCTGTTATTGACAAGGGAATCTGTCATAGCTTGACATAGCTTGACATTTGCAAAAGTTACGTAGCCAAGAGTACATCTATCTCTGTGTGTGTTGGCGATTTTTTACAATTTTAGAAATGGATCTAAATTTGCAACAACGAAATTGTATTAAATTTTGTGTAATAAACGGATTTAATGATTCTCTAAAGAAAACGGTCGTTTACCAGTGGCACGAGTGGTTCAAAAGTGGTTGTGAGTCAATCGAAGATGATGAACGCAGTGGCAGACCATCGACATCGAAAACCGACGAAAACATTGATGGAGTAAAAGAAATGTTGGTCAATAACCGCAAATTAACCATCAGAGAGATAGCGGGGGACTTGAACATTGCCTATGGATCCGTCCAAGACATTTTGGCTAATGATTTGGGTTTCCCTCGTGTACATCCCGCTCCGCAGTGGAAAGCGGCTGTACTTGGCCTCTGTTTATGCACCTGATACTTCACAATCCACCCTATTCATTACAGAGCTCGACACGCTTTTTCGACTTCTGAGGCTGGAATCGGGGGAGAATTATTTTATAATCGGCGGGGATTTCAACGCTAGACATAGAGATTGGGGAAATAATTTGCCAAATACTAGAGGGAACCTACTACTCGATTGGTGGGGTCAGCACGACGTCATGTACAGACTCGGTCTTAAAGCGACGGATAACCCGTCGTTTCCCAGAGGCGGGTCATATTTGGATCTACTGCTGTACGATGCACGCATACGACTGACAGGTACGAATTTACAAACGCTAAACTGTCTGCGCACATTCGTGTATGACAGCGACCATTGCGGTTTTAGCACCGAAATTACAGTTCCTAACGAAATTGCGGAATTGGAGGAGTTTGTCCAAAGATATTCTTACAACTACAGTAAGACTCGATGGACACGCTTCTCCGCAACCTTGACAAGAGCACTCTCCTCGAACACGCTCCACCCACCGTCCGATAGGAATTTGTCAAACGAGGAGATCGACAATTACCTAATAAAAATGGACGAGACAATTAAACAAACTATGGACGCTACAATACCGCGGTATCGACGTACGACTAACGAAGACCTGTTCCGCAATTCTACTATTGACGCACTGCACCGACAGAAAAGTATACTTCTGTCAAGACTCAAAAACTTGTACAGACAGTTAACTGACAGACAAGACCCGGAGATTAGGACACTGAAGTCGTCGATTAAAAATATTCAAACGCTAATAAAAGAGAATTACAGAATTTCTGTAAGTTTGTATTGGAACAACAAGGTTCGGGCTGTAAACACCAGCAACCCGAATATGTTTCCGCAAATAAACAAACTATTTCGGAGAAAAAATCAAAACGACCTTCAGTGTCTTAAAATTGCCCGGACAACAGACAACGAACGGTTACTGACAATAGCAGGCATTGATCCAAATGAGGCCGCTGATGATGACGCCTTCTTTGTGATCGAGGATCCGCAGGAGAAGGTTGAGACCATAGGGGCGACTTTCCAGGAAGTATACAAGGCCATTGATATCATTGGCCCTAATTATGACCTGGACAATCGCGTCTTGGGGCACGACTTCTGCATTCGAAATGAAATAGGGAACTGGCGATCCGAGGGCTCTGGTTTCACCCGGCTCAGCGACGAAAATATGGCAAATAATGTCATGACCAGAGAGGGTGACCTACCCCCGTTCATTTCGAAGGAAGAACTCCGTGAGATCTTCGACACAATCAGGGCTAAGAAATCAGTGGGGACCGATGGTATTCCGAACATCGTGCTTCGACATCTTCCTCTAGAAGCGGTGGACATTTACACCACCCTGTTTAATAATGCAATGAATAATGCACATTATCCAGCGCATTGGAAAACGGCGGTGGTTCAACCTATCCCCAAAAAGGGAAAGGATATATCCAATCCGGCGAATCTCCGGTCGATAAGTCTCCTTCCGAATATCAGTAAGGTTTTTGAAAAGGTAATCAATAGAGCTCTGTCTAGGTGGGTTGAGGACAAACATATAGTTCCGGATAATCAATTCGGTTTTAAGGCGGGACATGATATCTCACATGCCGCGTCTAAACTGGTGTCCGATATCCAATGGAATAAAGGCAAAAAACAATGTACTGGTGCCTGCCTTGTTGACTTGGAGAAGGCCTTCGACACCGTATGGTTAGAGGGTCTTTTCTATAAGCTGACTAGGCTGGGGATCAGTAAACCACTCTTGTACATTCTTTATAATATGCTACACAACAGACAGTTCATCGTGAAGAATGGTGATGTGACTTCTGTTGGAATATTTCAAATTAAAATGGTCTTCAGCAAGGCGCGGTCAATTCGCCGATCCTATTCAACATTTATACAAGCGACTTTATAAGTTCACTTCCTCATACTATTGCGTACGCAGACGATTTGATAGCGTACAGAACAGGTCCAAAAATCGAGGTTATTAATACTCTCTTGGAGCATAACTTCGATACGATAAGACGATTTTGCGATGACTGGAAGTTGAAAATCAACTTTCAGAAGTCGGAAACCATTCTCTTTAGGACGCCGTTGTCTAGAGCCTCTAGGGATACGAGAAAAAATTTTAGAAAGTTCTCGATTATTGGACAACACGGACAGCCTCTTGCCTGTCGAAATGTAGTCAGATACCTTGGAATCTGGCTAGATCAGTTTCTGTATTTTGGCAAAAATGTAGATGCTGCTCTGGCCAGAGCTAAAGGCGCTTTTGCCCTTACAAAGAGACCGTTTTATAGCAGCCAACTCGATGCGAGGGTAAAGGTAATCTGCTACATGGCCCTTATCAGGCCCATGCTGGTATTTGGTTGTCCCGTGTGGTTCAATGTACGAGCAAGCTTAATGGAAAAGATTCGGGTGTTTGAGAGGGCTTGCCTTAGGGCTTGTCTTCGCTTGTACAGAACACCAGAGTCGGAGTACAAGAAATTTTATCCTAATGAGGTCCTTTACAACAGGGCGAACCTAATACGAGTGGACAACTTCGTAATTAAGCTGACTCGAATGCACATTGCAAGAGCAATGACCTCGACGAATAACCTGATATCTGGGGCTTACTACCCCAATTACCTTTACCACGAGAGCGTGCGCTCTGACGGTTTCGTTCCACCAGAAGCATTCCTCTACCTAGATCAGATAGGGTTGATCCAGGATAGATCAGCGGTGCCGTTAATCTTCCATGTCGCTCGGACAGCTGGGGACAGGCGACTCAACTACAGCAGAGACGTCGCACACGGCAGTGTGGATCGCCTCAGGTTCAGTAGGGCGGTGGGGAATCGCGATAAGGGGGATGTCGTTCGGCAGCACCAGCATTTCTGGTGGTTGAATGACGGAGAAGACGTTTCGTCGTCGTTTCCGTCAATTACGGAACAACCTCACTAACGAGGCAGAGCTGACCAATCTATTTGCTAAGTAAATAGCGATGGCCAGCTTACATAGGTTTAGGTTAGCATTTAAGAAACATATACATGTATCAGTGTATACAAAGGTGTATACTGATGTATGTATATGATTGTGTATAATGTCTATGTGTGTTTATGTGTGTATTGTGCATTTAGGTTAGGTAGGCTAAGGTTTATTTTAAGTTAGATACTAAGTTTTTATAAAAAATAAATGTCCATATGCTAAGTTTTTGTAAACAAATTTTTTCTTAGCTTTAAGTATAGAAAATAAGTATTTATAAATAAAATGTAACTGCAGTCGAAAGACATAGATATAAGTATTCAGAGTAGCTTGGAGTGCCTGTGTGGGGCCAGTAAGTTAGTATAAGATTGTTAAGTAATTGTAAGCTAGCATTTAAGCATTTTTTGTTAGAATGTAAGAGTTAGTGTTAAGAAAATAAAATGCATTTAAAACTAAAACTAACTATTTGGCTCCCTGTGACTTCTTTCTGTTCAATCGAGTTAAAAAAAAGCACTACGGGGAACGCAGCCGAGAGGAAGTAATGGAAAAATCGCAGGAAGCACTGATGGACATACCGAAAACTGAATATAAAAAATGTTTCGAGGATTTGATCAAGCGCTGGCATAAGTGTGCTGCAGTCGATGGGGATTACTTTGTATAAACTTGTATTTTTAATTTTCTGAATAAATTCCGAAATCAAGGTTGTAAGTCTATTTTAGGACCATCATTGTACGACCCAGAATCTCTGACGCAGTAGATGATGTATTATAAGATACTTAATCTTATTCTAGAATAGTGTATCAGATAATCTCACTGTGCGTCACTATATGCTACAATTACACCCTAAGGGGAAAGGCGAAAATTTCAATCTTTTGTACTCAAAGCTATTTACATTCCCATTAGCCGAAGCCGGATTCCAAGGAATTTGATATCTGAAAGTCATTGTAATGGACATTTTCTATCGCACCTCTTGAAGAAGACTATCTTCCAAATCGGAACATATTGGCGAAGTTTTTCCCACAGTAACTTCACGTTTAAGGCCTTAATAAACCCGTCAACCGCTTCCTAGCTAGAGCATGAAAGAATTTTTTGGAAACAATCGGATGACTACGCTTGTCTTGTCTGTCTTGTCAACAGCATACTTTTGTCCTTTCCTACATGTGACATACTCGTATTGGGCAACGTCTTCTATTACTGCGTATATCGTCCTTCTGGAATGTGAAGATTATCCGGGCGGGAACGATGGGGTCTATGTAGAGATATTTCGAACTTCTTTAAGGTCTTAGCGGCACTAAATAGGACTGAAATGGTTAAGAGATCGTTTCACTATACCGTTGAATTTTCCCAACTCATAAAAAGAGCCATTGGCATACCTGCATAAACATAAGAGTTTAGCAGGAGTATCAAAAGTATGCGTGTCTTTATATAGCTTTTTGATGTAGGTATTGTAATAGTTAAGGGTAAAGTTCATATTACATCAATTGCGGGCCTTTAGGGTATTGCGCAAAGCTCTCAGCCGTTCTTGCCATATGGCAGAATCTGATACTGTATACACTTTATCACTGAAGCGATTACTCATGTATCTTTCGAAAGACTGAGAAATTTCAAGCGCTCTGATCCGACAACAAAAATAAATTCTTTGTGTTGGCCTTCAATCGCCAGCACTGATGTTGGGAAAACGGAAATGTGACGAATGGATCCGAATAGACGCCGGTTTTTGTATCGGTTGCGTCCTCCGTAGCGCACTGCCTCGAAGGCTGTAAACCCACTATAATTAATTACACTACACTACATCCCCAAAGCATTTCAAGATATTAAACAAAAAGCTAAATATCAAAAATAAAATCAGCCACAGTCCTATCGAAGCCTCGAATATAATTTCCTCGAATGATTTCATCATTCAATAATAATTACACAAAGACCGAAAGACCTTCAACTCGTAAGTAGAAGTCTCATCCGCCCCATACTCATCCTTGCTGTATTTGCATAACTTAAACGTTCTCAACTCCACATCAAATGGAATAGAATGCAAAATGAAATTCACTATACAAAAAACATTTAACTAATTGGTTTTTCATTATACGTTTTCGCTTAAGATCCAAAACATCCTTTCCCTCCCACAATCTCTGGATTTAACCATATCAATGTGGGTACTTCCTTCCCATTCCGAGGTAATTATCAACTCAAATACAAATCAACCCTTTCGCTTCATTATCCTTCCCGTACTTTTGGAATTGTTTGCATTTACTTTTTAATTTTGTTTAACTTCTTCTCGTGTATCTGTGTATCTTCGTCGGTTCGGCGCAACATTACATTATGATTTGCATAAATTTATTAAATATGAAACATAAAGACGGTCGAGGTAGGAAGTGAAAGTTGTAGACCAAATAAACTCCAAGGACCTTCTTATACTCGTACACAAAACAAGCCACTTACATATTAATACAAAAATTAATGCTTCGAAAAATGTATTATCCGTCCCCTCGATTCGGAATTGAAAGAAAAAGAAATTTCGTATTTTTTACTCTTTTTTTATATTCTTTTCCGCATTCATTAGCAAATATAGTAACAGAGAGAACAGGAGCTGGAGTGGAACCATGGAAGCAATGGTATAGAAAAGAGAGCGTTGCTGGTCAAAGACAATCAAGGAATTGCTGTAATGTGCCCGATTGCAGCCGCGAAAACGTTCCACGTTCCTCAGCAACGCGATAAGTGCGGGGAGGGGGGGGGGGGGGGGGGGGGGGGTAGGATATTGTATATCCTTTTATAGAGCCAGGGTGTACCACACGAGCGCCAGTTGTAGATGGTCTATGTAGAACCCAAGAACTATATACTCGTATCCGATACCCAGTGGTGATTTGAAATGCACGACTGGTTTTGTTCAAACAGAATTGCATATAATTTCGCACACTACTAGTGAGGGTGATAGGGGTTGATCCATCTAGCCATCCAACTGTAGATGACCATCGTTAGAGTGACTTGCATTGGAATCACTGCTTAATTTGCAACTGGCGCGATGCCAATTTAGAGAGAGTGCATCACACCACCATTAACTTCCGCGCCTCGGCAATGATGATGGGGCAGTTTTCATTTGAATGAAAGGAGAAATTAACTCAAGAGGAATAAAGGGAACGGGAAAGCAAAAATTCCAACAATTTCAATGATGTTGGCAAGGGAGAACAATAGAAAAAAATGAAAAATCTGCCAGAGAGTATCTAGAGACGGTAATGAATCTGAAGTTTAATTCAGTTCGAATGCAGCAAGCAGCAGATTCCACAAAGCTACTGATTTGGTAATTAAGCTGCGAACTGCAAGAACCATAAGGCAATATATTAATACAAAAAAAAAATCAAAGACTCTAAAAATTAGAAAGTCGATTGTTTCACTTTTTCAATTTTAATTGACTACCGATTGATTACGTTGAAGATATTGACGCTACAGTTCAGGATGTACCTTAGGCTCAATAAATAAACTTCTCCAGTTAGCGCGGTCTTTGACCAACAGTGTCTAGGTACACACACCAAGATCTTTGAGTTACCCTTCTTATTGTGCGCGCCACATATATATGTTAAGACGAGGTCTTCCTCTATGCGTTGTACCTCCAGATAGAAATTCAAGACTTTTCTTCGCAGGACGTAGGACTCATTCACTCTACATGTCCTCAGATGACTGGACATCAACCCAACCGGGCCCAAAAATTACACGAAGTGTAATTCTTCGTTTGATTTCTTATGAGTTTCATTATCGGATTCGACGAGGTAGATAAAATTCATAACTACCTTAAAGGTCTAGCTTTTGCGATTTGTTCTTCTTGGGGGCATATATTTGGTTTCATTCTCACAACTAAACCGATTTTGGATGCTTCTGTTTCGATACCTACAAATGGAATAGGAACAGTTCGCTACGTCCTGGCAAAGATAGCCATAGAATTCCAGTTGTCGTATAGACTTTTGGAAAAATTGTACTTCTGATGTTATTCTCAAGTTTGATGTTAGACAGCCCTATTTTGACATCAACACGTAAAAGGTCTCTAATCAGGTCGCACTATACGGCAGACAAGGTCTTATATGATATGTTACGGGGACTGACGCCTCTATAGATCACCCAGTAGCCTTCGTTTGTGTGGATCGGGCAAACAATGTTCCGCTTCTTTAAATGAAATCCTCAAAATGAGATGGTATATACGCTCTATCAAGTCATCTACTAAGGATATTTCGGCAGGCAGTCCATACAGTCTGGTATTATCGTTTACCTTTAGTCCATTATTGGATCTCATTGCGCAAGTTCAATGGCTCGTTCCGTTTAACTGCAGAACTTCGGTCGCCTCCGCCATTTAACAGTCTGCAGTCACTCAACACAGCCTGTGACTCTACTGCTAAATTAATTTTTCCCTACAGGTTTCAGTTCGGGTCTTTTTGCCTTTTAGTAAAATTTTATTTTCTTTATTCGCTCGATTGCACGCTTCTCATTTTTTACGGAGTAGCCGATGTTCTTCATTCCCGCCTTGTACAGCAAGTTGTTCTGCTACATTTGTTTGTCTGCAGTCTTTGGTTCGGGTGATTGGGTAAATTCTAGAATCTTTTCTTTGATGCCACTGATCTCTTGCACTTAATGCAAAAGCTCTGGCGATTTATTACGATTGCAGTCGTTCACAGATAAATCTCTTCACAGTATTACTTTGTTGTTGCGGCATTTGAGGTAAACATTGGCCGGTCGGAATGATCAAACATCTATAATACTGCATCGTTTGCAACATGATCAATTTAGTAGACTGTTTTATAATCAAGTGGCCGATATGTCCCTTTGTAAACTCTGAGGTGATTGTGTAATTCTTCTGTGCTATGAGTGCATATCGGGCTGACGTTGGCGAACTTAGGCCTGGTGCGGATTATTACAACGCGTTCGCTCATGTGCTTTCTGTTCTAGCATTATTTCCTTATTCTGCCGCTTACAACAGATCCGCACACAAAAAAAAAAAATCCTTCTGTTCTAGTAATTGTATGTGTCACAGTTTTTAATCGTTTTTTTTTTTTGTCTATCCCTTCATGGATAGTTCAAGGACCAAACATTTTGTGGCCGGGTAATTAATTAACCTCATTAATTAATAACGAGCAAAATTATTATGAACGTGCTACCGTTACGCAATGCATTGCAGAGCATTTCTAAAGATCAACACGTTATTGTCTTAACTTAGAGCACAAAATGGTTCGTCTAAGCAGATCCATATGACGTGATATCACAAGAGGCCCTCTCTGGCTTAAGTCAGCTTGCTCGATATAGGCTGACGCTGACGATATCTACTTTGCGAGTTTTGTGAGGATGTTTACGCGTGTAGTGATGCTTCGAATACTTACACCATCTTCATTCCTCGTCGTACATTTTTAGTTACCATTATTTCGTGGCCATCAAGAAAATAGAAAATCGACTAAAGCCCTGTATCTGTATATAAGCCCGGTATCCCTGTATATAGAAAAATCCTTCAAAAATCCAAAGAATCGGCATTTAAAAAAAAAGTTCAAAAGATCTGCTGCCATTCGTGTAGAAGACAGTCAATTTTCGGAATATCTACTTATTTCGGATGTATTTATCGAGTATTTTACTAATATAGCCTTTGGTCTACAACCATGTGTAGTCCTTCCAAGTATTACTATCTGCTCTGCCATTGGTAGCTGTGCTGATCTGTTACAAATAAATACCTTTATTTTTACGACTATAACTCCACATTCATCCACTCCATTCTTTGAAAAAAATCGAATTCTAGTGGTTCTGATAGTATTGTAGATAAACTAGTTTTAAAGAACATTTCTTTGTTCGTGATGGATGTCTTCGCAAAACTTCTTAATCCTTCCGTGTTTGAAGGTGTCTTTCCAGAAGTGCTTAAATGTACCCATGTACTGTTATTTAATAAAAGTTTCTGTTAACGAACTATGCAACTATAGGCCCATTTCAGTTCTTCCGGTGTTAAGCAAAGTTTTTTTTAAAATTCTACTGGAAATCAGAATACTCAACTTTTTTTAAAAAAGAAAAAATATTATAATTTTTTTCAGAAGGGGAAATCGATTGAAGTTTGGCTGGTTTATTGTACTTCTTGATATCACCAATGCTATCACTAAAACAAGCTGGTTTTCTCGGATTTATGCTTGATTGGTTTAAGTCAGGTCACAGTGAGTGATGATCGATGTAAGGAGTATTGTCAAAACTTTCAATTTAGATATGCCCCAAGGCTCGGTTTTGGGACCAGTTTTATTTCTTGTTTATATGAACTCACTTTTCGTACTAACTTGGAAGGGCTCGCCTACTGGTTTTACAGGTGACATAGGTTTTTCGACTTGTTCGTCATATTTTTTGTTTTAAAATATCATAGGTCCGAGTACTAAAGACTTTGTACTGTTTTCCGTAATTTTTACTCTATTTCCTCATCTCGATTATTTAGTAAACTTCCATCGGCAATCAGAATTTGTGTGAAGTAAGTGATTCTCATAACTTGTTACGCTCGGCCAATCTTCCATATAACTAATTCTTGTAAACTTGGTGATGGCTGGGAGACAGCACTTCAATTTCATCGGAAGTGAGTACTTATAACCCGCCTCCAATAACTTTCCTATTGCTGCTCCCATAAGTTTGATTCGCCAATAAAGTGGTTATCTGTCAATCTATATTGCTATCAGAAGCTCTACTCTGTTAAGTGAAGATTTATCTCAGACAAATCAGCTACATAAAAAAATGTTGACCTTTTGTCCATCCCTGGAAAAAATTCAAAAATTCTAAACGAACGTTTCTGGTCTATTCAATAAAACTGTGAACAAAACTGATCTGTTTAAATTAACGATTAAAGACAATGAACGCTTACAATACTGAGGCTCCCAATATCGTTTTGAAGAGCGACGTGCTGTCAACTAGATTTTTAAGAGGAGCGAACAGCTACCTATATCCTTGTAAGCAGCGAATCAGAATTGAATAAGATACGTCAGAAATCAGAAATATGTTATAATCAACAGCAGTGACCTTTCCTCATTACCTCACAGAAGATCGTGTGTTAAGGCCAAAAAAATGTCTCTGCCACAGTGGCTTGATTTCTTGTTACACCTTAAAAGAAAGAAAGCACTGATGCATTTTAAATTAAATAGAGTGGAAATAGGATGGCATAGGATAAGCAATCGATGGTGAAAGTGGAAATTGGCATGGGCTTCAGTTATAAGTCCTTAACTGTCGTCATATTAATCAAAATTAGGTGCTGTAAGACATCTGAAGATACCAGTAACAAGCACGCCAGAGTAAACCTGTTTAAACTCTTTCAGCCAGCCATATCCGCCAATTTTTTTTGTTGTATACCGACGGCAGGATATTTTCTTTGCAATGCCACTGACAGGATCCACCCTAAGTGACCTGTAGTGTTAAATGACATCAAAGAAGGACAGTACGAAATGTATGCTTTATTCGATTCTGGTACACCCTGTTCAACAAAAATCTGCAGTCCTGTACTTTCCCTATCGCTCAGTATATACAGGGTGTCCCCTAATTCGTCAACGATACTTTGGGAAATCATTCCATTTATGTTAATTAGGCATTTTCTGGAGAAAAGTGACCTCAAAGTCAAAATTATCATGGGCAAGAAAAATGGAACAGGCTTAGAAATAGGATATCAGAAGACCCTAACAATATATCAACTTTATTTAAATGCAGTTAGAAAAGGTAGTATTTCTTCTAAAAACAAAGTCATCAGCGAAGTTTCTGCCATTAGTAATAACTGAGCAATTTCCGTTAACATGCGCCAGAGTATACCAAAGTAAGCATTTCCTTAAATCCTCGATAAGTGATATCAGCATTGGAGATAGACCCTTACTGTACAACGATATTTTTCTTAGAATATACCCAGGAATCATTTCCCAAATTATCGTTGTCGACTTAGGGGACACCCTGTATAACACCGCGAATTCGCCCTGAGGTGCCACTGGTTTACATTGAAACTTCTCTAACAATCCGATATAACGCCAATCCAACCTGTCTGCCCCGAAGTCGGCGACAGAATGATCAATTTCTAACAGGACCAGAGTTACCAGTTTTAATTTTAACAAAGCGACGTTGTTTTTCGCTTGAATTTTCAGAAGCTCTTTTGGTTTCTGTTGTAAAGGGTGTTTCATTAAGAGCTTTCTATCCTTAAATTTAAATAAAATAAAGTGTGTGTGAGATATCATCGAAATTTTTTATTCGTTTGAAAGGCCTATCGATGCCACAGCGATCCGCGGCGACTTTTCTAGGTGGCGCGCATTCGAAATGTCCAATTTTCCATGACTCTGGCGCATAAATCAGGCTGAATTTGACCGATGGCATGGGTTATATTGGCTTTGCGGGCCGCTGTGGTTTGTGGCTTATTCGCATAGACCTGCGACTTCATAAAACCCCGCAAGATCTCGGTGGCCAGTTCACATCACCTCCACGTGAGATGACCATGCCCTCTAATCGATCGTGCAGAATTTCCATTGTGGCGTGAGCTGTGTGGTACGTAACGCCGTCCTGTTGAAACCACATGTCGTAGGTGTCCATATCATCCAATTCAGGTCACCGTTGACGGTGATGGCCTAGCCAACGTCGTTTTTAAGGAAATATGGACCGATGACGCAGCCAGCCCAAAATCAACAACAAACAGTGACTTTTTTGGGATGGATTGGACGCTCTTGTATCTCCTGTGGATTGGTATCGTCCCAAATTCAACAATTTTGTTTGTTGATATACCAATTCATCCAGAAATGTTAATCATAGCTGAAGATGATTTGTCGATGAAAATTAAGGTCAGTTTCCAATTGTTCCAGAGCCCATTCAGCGAACATACGTCGTTGTCTATGGTCGTTTACTTTCAGCTCCTTTTGCCTTCAGCTCCAAGTTGTGGTCTGCGAAAGCGGCGATGTTTTCGGCAGATCTTGCGTTTCGTCGACGTACGGGTGTTGGCTTATCGTTTACTGAACCAGTGGACTTGAATTTATCCATCACACTGCGAATAGTCCTCTCGTTAGGACGATTATGGTTATCGTGGGCGAAGCGCTCGAAACGTTGGATCGTGGAGGCCAGTTCACATGTCCATTATGCGAAATTATGCGCTCAGGAAATCTTTCCCGCAATGTTGAGCCATCTTGATGACACCAATGCCCTGCAACTGAGGAACGAAGAAGTTAGAAGTCATGTTTCTATAGCGCCCCGCATTGACGGTAACATTCTGGCCGGCATCGTCCTTAAAGAAATATGGGCCGCTGATTCCACCAGCCCATAAAGTACACCAAACAGTGAGTTTTAATGGTTGTAAGGGCGTCTCGACAAAGGCTTCTGGGTTTCCTCTAACCAAAATTGGGCCTCATCGGAGAACAAAATTTTGCATTGAAAGTGAGGATCAAGCTGAACTATGTTTTCGGCCCATTCACAGAACCTACGACCCATATAATGGTAGCGCGGTTTCAACTCTTGCACAAGCTGGAACTTGTAAGCTTTTAAGCTAAGATCTTTCGGTAAAATCTTCCTCAAAGTGGATGGGCATAGCTCCAATTGATGTGTACGGTGGCGAATCGACTCATTCGGATTCTCCTCAAAACTGCGGTCCACAACGGCAATAATTTCTTCTGTTCGCACTCTTTGTCGTCTTTCGGGATGCGTATTATCCAACAGAGTGTACGTGATGCGAAAACGATTCATCGTGTTCCTTATAACTTGCTCAGATGGACGATTATGTCGACCGTAAAATGTCAAATTGACAGTTTTTAGAAACAGTATTGCCAGTTTAGAAACCAAACCTCTAAAAAACACCCTTTATGGATGAATTGTGAGTAAAGTATTTTGTGTAATTCTGTATGGCTATTGCCATTTCAAAGGATATTTTAAAAAATATTAATACCTTACAAATAATCTATAAAGATTAAGTGAAACGATATAAATCAAATATCAACGTAGTTACGTAGAGCCTACATGAAAATCAGCTGTAAATATTTTTTGGTGTGATTGGAGCGAAATGATTATACTCGTACACACGGCCAAGTTATAACAAAATGTCGATATAAGTGAGTACAGAGACCTTTCCCTCCCTCGATCCAAATTTCTTTTGTATCACTTCGTTATCTGGTTCAAATGATAGGACACAAAGAACTACGATTACGGCTGCGAGCTTAATCCCATAGAATTGATCTGGACTAAAGTAAAGGGATTCGCAACTTTCAAAATGAAAGACGTTAAGCTATTATTGACAGAAGGACTTAAGAAAGCAGGCAGTGAAAAGTAGCTTAGTTGTATCTAACATGTTGAACTAAAATTTGAGCCTATGATGTGGGATGTAGATGCTGCCGAAACAGCAACAGAGGAGAATGTCATAACTTTAAATGATGAGAACCACAGAAGCAGTGAATTTTCTTTGGTACAATATTTAAAAATAAATAAAAAAATGTAACTTAGGCAATTTTTTTTTTTTCTCAAAAACATTTCACCGAAGCTGGCAATCCTATGGTGTAATTATCTTCAGAAATGCCTTTCGACAAATATGCATATCATAGTAACCCTATGGGAGCTTTCAAGAGGAAAGTGCTTATGCATTTCATTGTAACCACAGTGAGAGGCAAATATTCGTATCTTCCCTGTGCTGCAGATTTTTGTCGAACAGAGTATTGCTGCTCCACGCAAAGAACCCTAAACCATGAACATATGATTCTTTATAGATAATATTAAGCACTAAAGGCGAACTTGTGCATTATCCCTTTTTTCATGGGCTACAGGAGTTCAAATTTACATCTGACGCCAAACATGGTTTTCGATATCCTGAGTGACATATTTCGGACGCTGACTGACACTGTTTTCATCAGTTTATGCCGTAGAGCACGAGTAACCGTATCGCTTCACTTTCTATCCATCGGTTCGTACCTACATAAAAAGGAAAAACATTAAAAATTAAAATCCCTGGAATCGGTTAAGCATGAAATATAAACAGCCTGCCAAATGGATCACATGCATTCTCATGCATACACATGTATGTACTTATAGGTATGTGTTACCACGGATATACTGTACCTCGAGCCAGACATGGAAGTTAGTTTTCCACAAGGCAAATCTCGCCCGCAACGACCGACTACTCGTATACTAGACGCGCCTTGGACGCGAAACACTCCAGACAGATTTGTCGGCAAATAAAACATTTTTGCTTCCAACAACGAGCGGTGATTACTGTAGGAGCCCGTCCTGTGCTCGAATTGGTTCCATGCGCATCACAAGGATAAAAACTATGTTGAAATTCTCCAAAATATAACAGGGTGGGATAGTGACTTGAGTGTTACGCCAGCACAAGTTGATGATGTACATACGAGTATGTGCATGTGCACTCGCAAATCAGCCACTTAGGAGATTGCATTCCGAAATTATTCTCTCACTGCAGTTGAACAATAAAATATCCGAAAAAACAAGCAGAATTGCGTTGAGATTATGCTTTCCATGGACCTATGAGTTTTTCAGTTTCCCTGGAATAGAAACTTATTATGGGAATTAAAAATTCCATATTCTGTTGGAAGTAGTGGTGTTCATAAATAAATTTTGCTACACTGACAGGTGGCGCTGAGAAATAACAGCTGAAAATACGAATGCTTATGGAATCCAAGAACTGTTAAAAATGTTCGGATGATAGTGCTTTCAGGTATGACTTCCTAGATACAAGTGAGTTTTTAAGCTGAAATCGTTGAATATGAGAGGACGTGTGAGTCCACCTTTTTTGCGATATTCTTATCTGGTCAGTTTTAAGTGGTAACTTTGCGTCTAGCCAGCTATACTACACTGGAATATATAACTAAATAATTGTTTGTTTCCTACTTATCTGCAGGAACCTCTTTAACACCCTGTAAATCAGTGGGTGTTGAAAAAAAAATTTTTTTTTCTTCAAACGAATATGGGGTTATTTTTCAACTACAAACAACAGCATTACGTTGAACAGACCATCCGAGACAATATCTAAGTACTCGTACACTTAGATGGTTGAGCCCCCACTCGCCATGTGCACTCCACCTAAGACGATATTTTCCTCTGCTGCGTCGTCTTTCAGTGCAGGTTCGAGTGTATATGTTCGCTACACATATCCTAGCCAGATTAGATGACAGACGCACACTTTTCTTAAAAGATCAACTCCAAATCGTTAAAGAATGTTAATTTCAAACTGCCAAGAATATCCTCATCCGACTTCGTAACGTCTACGCTTCTGCGACATAGAGCAGGATTGGTATGATAGCGATCTTATACAGGTTAGCTTTCTTACTCCACTACCTTCTCAGGCCAGATAAATACCGATTGCCAAGTGTACTCCTAACGCTTTGTTTAACTTCTGAGGATATCGCACTTTCAGAGTAAATCAGGCGAACACCATTCTTAACTACCTCAAATTAATAGCTGCCTATCGTGACGTTCTGTCCAATTCGTCGATTTTGTACGTCCTTTCTTATTGATAGCATACGAGTATGTGTATACTTGGTTTTACACTTATTCACAACCCGTTATTGTCGCCCCTGTTTCAATATTTTCAAACACGTGAGTGAGTTTCGCACAATATAATACTCGCAAGTATAATACACATGACATCAAAGATCTCGGTGATTTTTCTTCCGACTTTTCTGGACCGAGCGTTTTCCATTGTCATTTTGCAACGATTTTGGCGGGGATGTAAAACGTATATAAACGCTGTCATATGCCTCTTTAAAATCTATAAAGAGTTGTACTGAGTATGGTACTGGGGTTCTTCAGTTCTCTCTAAGCCTAAAGCCGCACAGATAGGGGTCAATCAGATCGTTGACAAATGATTTTATATTATACGGTTTTTGATTTTATGTTATACAGCCCAGTCAGTCAGCCTTGACTTTCATCACCAAAGTTGAATTGTAAATACGTTCTGCCTGACAGTGGAGTGTGGGTCATCTCCATCACTTGACAGTCTGCAGAAGTGGTTTTCCCAAATACTCATACCGACTGTGATACTTCTATTAAATTCTCTTCCTCATCTCATATTCCGGAGCAAATAACCCGCTTCAAAAATATAACTTCTCACTACAACCCTCTCACCTCTTTCTGTTAACGTCCTACTTAATATTAAAGAAATATTCTTGTAACGTTGATATTCTCGATCATGCACCAGTGTTGTCAATTATTGTCAAGACTCATGCACCTTAGTCAATAATACAATGGTCCTCTATATCGAGTCGTAAACGTCGAACACTCCAATCCAAGATTAAAATCTTTTTTGAAGATTTTTAGTAAACAAAACGATGAAATCCTCGAAACACCTAATTGAAAGCAAAAGTTTTTTGGCCTAGTTTAAAATTCATTTTTCACGTAATCAGATCCAAAACGACTCATAAACAACTCCATTCAGTGTACAAAGAAGTATACTGATACGTCGACTATGCTGCAAGACAATATAGAACAGATGCTATATGCGCCTACAGCCATAGGCGCCTCTGACAAGGCAATTTTTGAACACATATCCGATATAACATGTCACCATGGTGTAGACACAGAATTGTAGTGAATAAAATCTTTTCCGATGAATAAAACCTTGGGGTTGCATGATGAATGCAGCTCATACGTAATGGCAAAGAAAAACAGTGGTTGTGACCGACTCTCTGCTTGAAGGTTTCTATAGTTGACCTGCGACTATCTCCTCTAAAGATCAAGCAGCTTTGAGTAGAAGCAACTGGAAAAAATAAAAAAATTAAATTTTTGCGCGACAGTCCAGGTTGAAGCAAGGCCTAGTCTCCTCCAATCACTGTTCGACTTGTTTATGCACAGTGAGGAGGGGACTAACGATTTTTTCGCGTATGGAGTCGCGCCAAGTGCGGCAAGTGAGGTACGAGTAGTTGCAGACGATTCTAATTTTTAAGGGCTTCCAATTGCCCGCCGAAAGGGAGGTTACGTCAGAAAAGTTGATTATTTGTTGGTATAGACCAAATTGTGAACCAAGACCCTAGTGCGTAGTATTCGGCGAACGTACCCACTGCCCTACGGATGAACGTAGTCAAAAATCGGAAAATCATTTTGAATTAAATTTGTCAAAAACTTCAAAACTGCGTTCAGTTTTTTCGTGATTTCGTATAAAACGTTTGGATCCCCGTGCGTCGATCACCCACTGAGGGTGGATTTACCAGCGAGCTTAATATATGTGGACAGACTATAGAAGTTAATAATACCTGGGTTGTCCCATATTCTCCAGTACTAACAATACCATATCAATGTAGAGTCCTGCTGCAGCGTTAAGTCTATTAAGTACATCTGCAAATCCGTGAATAAAGGCAGCGATCAAGCTACATTTGCATTACGGGACATTGACCAAGACAAAGTGAGTGAATACCAATCTGGACGTTACATATGTACGTCAGAAGCAGTTTGGCGAATCCTTGCTTTCTCTATACATGATCGCTATCCAACGGTCATGAACGGTCATGCATCTAGATGTTCATTTGCAACGATAAGCAAAAAGGTCGGTTGTCCTGAAGGGGGGCTTCCAGGGACTTTTAGAGTCAATGCAATGGGTAGGGTGTATACTGTGCATCCTAATAATAGTGAATGCTATTATTTGCGTCTATTACTGCACACAGTGAGGGATTCAACTTCCTTTTTATTCTTAAAAACAGTCGATCCGTAACGTAACCCTACTTATCACGCAGCTTGCAGGGCACATCATCTACTTGACTGTGACCAACACCGGGATGAAACTCTCGAGGAGGCCAGTATTAGTTATAGTCCCAATCATATGAGACAATTGTTCGCGGTAATGTTGGTATTCTGCGGGCTTTCGAATCCACCGGAGTTATGGGCCAGATATCAATTCCATCTATCTGAAGATTTCTTGCGAGCTTTAAGACGTACCTGTGATTTATACGACGATATTGAGGATACAAGCGAGCGTGTAATAAATAATTGCCTTTGTTCAATTCAAGACATTGTATTTCCTATTGGTAGTAATTTATTAAATGAGTATGGATTACCGACCCCACATGAATCTTATGTAAATCGTGAGTATGCCGCTGAAACTAACTACAACTCAGGCACGATGTCTGACATAGTTAATGACTGTGTCCAGAAGTTCACGGCTGAGCAAAGGCAAATCTTTAATACCGTCCTCCAAAGTGTCAATCAAAATGAAGGAAAAATTATTCTTTCTTGATGCTCCTGGTTGAACGGGAAAAACTTTCCTTACTAGAGCTATCCTGGCAGAGATAAGAAAGCAGGGAACTATAGCACTTGCAACAGCATCTTGCGGCATAGCTGCGACACTACTACCTGGTGGCGAAACAGCGCACGCAATGTGCAAGATCCTTCCTTATGGACTTAGAATTTTTGTAAATAAAGTATATTTCTGGTATGAGATTTTTCTGTTTTTTTCCGTAAATAATATGTAAATGAAAAGTTAAAAAAGAGCCAAAATAATTTTTTTTCTCTGTTATCTGTTATCTTCCACTCAAAAACTTATTTACGTGCCATCTAAAGAAGTCACTGTTGTCAATTTCGCATGTAAAGTTTTGTTGAGCGTTCCATCAAGAAACTTTAAACCGTTTAAATATATCGTAGTGGTTGCGTTTTTTTTAAAAGGACATGTCACAGGCTTACAAAAAGGAAAGAAATCGAGTACAAATTTAACGCGGGTTAAACCGCGGGCAACAGCTAGTAGTGTTATAAGAATAGGAATTATCACTTAAGGATAACACTTTTGCGCCAAGTTAAGTCTATTCCAGATGGCAGAATTTTTGCTGAAAACTCGGAATAGTTGTTTAGCCAGATGATTGAAAATAATCAGATTAGGTATGTAAAGGAACACGCCGCTAACCTAGCTAATCTTCAAATCAATATAACTACACCACTTTTCTACTTCCTTCCAAATTGGATAGATATATTTTGAGATGATCTGTGCTGAAGTTCAAGTATTGCAGTTAGCAGTTCTTTAAGTTCACCGCTGATGAATGGATCATAGTGAGTTCCGATGGTTTGTTCTCTCAAGATTAACTAAGTTAAGGCAATTAAATTGAACTATAAAGTAATTTTAATATAGTTAATACTGTAAAAGAGCCACCGCCCATATAAAGTCTTCGCATTTGTCGTACCTTTAAACGGTTATTGTTTGTTTTCGATAATAATGTTAGGAGATTTAGTAGAGAACCTGTAGAATCAAGGATGCGTTGCACATTGGCAACTTTTTGCTTAAAAGCCTTTGTTAAAAGAGAAGACGAGCTGCTCCATGTCAAGTCCTGCAAAACACCGACCGATAAACTGGCAGATTTATAGGCAAACATGCCTATAATTATTTCTCTGAATAATAAATCTTAAGATGTTTAGGTCATATTTAGAGTTCATAGCAGAGAATGAGAAAACACAGGCTCTAGGTAATGACATCTCTTGTGTATGGAAACAATGTGCCAAAATCACTATTGTACGCATATCAGATGTTACACAACAATATCCCATATAACAGCTATAGACTTGTATTACTTGCAGGATCTGAAGATCACCGAATCCATCGTTGATATGAAATTACTACAAAAACAGGAGAACAACGAGGAAAATAAATATTGTGCTGCACCACATAAAATGTCCGATATTCACTCAGTCGGAAATAAGAAGTTCTCGAGTAAACATCTGTGCCAGAACGTTAAATTTTGTTTTTTTATAGACATCAACCCTGACATTTTTTTGACAGCGCTTGTCAGTTTGAGTTCGGAATGCGAAAAAAAAAAACAAAGTGTGGCGAACTTCATACACTACATCTGCCATCTGTCGATAAAAAATAACAAGAAATCTACATTTGTGACGCCATTTTTCTACTATAATGTAGTTGCTTTGTGTGAACAAAAAAAAAAAAACACCGAATGCAAGGAGTTCACACCTACTCAACCAACTTACACTCATCGAATGAAATGTCATGCAATAATTTGCCCACCTAAGTTAAAATTTGACATATTTGTGTCTCGTGGAGACGCGGTGTTACGAATTTAAAATTTGACATAATGCGTCATTGGCAATGAAAAACATTAATGACGCATTTGAAGATGTAGCGGTAAACGCACGCACTAAACGACATTGGTTTGGAAAGTTCCTTTCGGGAGATTTCAGCCTCGAAAAGTAACCACGCGGGAAGTCGTGCGAAATCGGTACGGGGGATTGCACAAAGCATAGGAGTGTCAATGACAATAAGTCGACAGCTTTCTCTCATAGGAAATGTAAAGAAACTCGATAAGTGGGTACCCCATGAACCGAAAGAATCCCGGCGCCTAGAAATCTGCGCATCGCTTACATTAAGCAACCAAACTGAACCATTTTTGCACCGGATAGTCACCTGTGATGAAAAGTGGATGCTGTATGATAATCGTAAAAAATCTGGGCAGTGGTTGGATGCAGATGAAAAACCGAAATATAACCCCAAGCCCGATCTTCACTCAAAAAGGTTTATCGTGACAATTTGGTGGACATCGAAAGGGCAGATCAATTTTTCATTTCTTCAACCAGGAGAAACGGTAAACACTATCAAATATTGTGAGGAAATAGACATATTTCATGCCAAATTGACTGAAAGGCAACCTGCGTTGGTCAATAGGCACGGTCCGATCCTTTTGCATGACAATGCTAGAGCCCATACTTCACAACTAACGGTGCAAAAACTGTTGCAGTTGGGATTAGACATTCTTCCGCATCCACCGTACTCTCCTGATATTTCCCCAACGGATTACCATCTTTTCCGCAATCTGGATTCATTTTGCCCGAAGAAGGTCTTCAGGAACCGAGCAGAGGTCATAAAAGCCTTTGAAGATTTCATTGCCTCAAAAGATCAGCACTTGTACGAAAAAGGAATATTTGATCTTGTATCACGTTGGAAGAATGTCATAGATGCCAACATATCCTATTTTGATTGAATAAAAATTTACAGAAATTTTAAAATTTTTACTATAAAATCGGATATTTCTCAATATTTATAAAAAAAATTTACTTCGAGAGAATTCAAGGATAAAACCTTGTGGAAAAATTAAACAAAACCCATCAGAGCCAAGCTACATTGTATCTACGATGTCTTGTTTACCAATCCCAAACTTAAGAATTTTGTACTGCGGCAAGTCCTGTGACGACATTTTCCAATCCTTCTACAAATAAATCTTACAATTTTGTCCCCTCCTTGCAGCTTCATGGTGCAATTACTTTCAAATCGATTCAGTCACCAAGCGAGAAATAAATGTCTTCTTTCTTCCGACATTTCTTGCCACCCGAACTCTTGTCAGACTTCCGTTTATCGATCCCATTTAAATCAGTTTGCAATTATCTGCCAAAAAAAAAGCATAAAATAAAAGAAAAGTTAAAACAAACTTCAATTTGGTCAAATTGCCACCACTTCAAATTAACTCATTGATTCCGTTCATTGCATCTGCAGGCAATGACAGTGTCACCGAGCATGGTATGCTTCAATCGTGGTAACTTTCATCTTCGACTAACACTATCACTTTGCCTGATTGAGTTTAGTTTGGGGTTGGTAGTGACTTCAGCTTAAACCAAATCCACTCTTTGACTTCACTTCAAGGAGTGCCAATAGCAGTCAAGTACTGTTCAAACCTACACCCGCACGTACAAGATTCTCGTAATAAAACAGACAAAAGAAGTCTATTCTACTCCAATTTGACTGCCGTAAATGTGTGCATTTAGAGATATTAGGTCTCCTGGTGATAGTGACATGCCCAATGGAAAAACTACATTTTCTTTTCATTTTTACTCGGATATTCCTCCTGGAGGTGTTGTTCCTGTTTTACAAGTAAAAGACGTGCTCCTTGGTGCACCTGAGACAATATGATTGAAAAGTTGGGCTACAGATAGAGTTACATGTGTAATGCTACGCACTAGAAAATTTCGAAAGCAGTTGAAGACTGTTGAGGCGGAAGATGATGAGATAAAAAACGTAGGCCAATAGTGGTTTAGGGGCCCAAAACAGATTACCCTGTAAGGTTTTGAGGCGGTGAAATGCCTCTAAAGTTTTCATTGATACACTGACGGTGAAAAAAACGTATAGAACTTGAGACGCAAAAGATGTTATGATCGGAATACAAAAAAAAGGCTTATGTTGAGGACTAAAAGTAATAGGCGAAAAATCATCAATGAACTTAGTAAAGAGTAGCGGGTATACCAGTAGTGTGAAGTCCTTACAAATGGTAGCTCCCAATCCGTGGAAGAAGAGATAAGTTGATCTCCAGTGCAACTATTTCAAATTAAGTGGTCTAACGATAATCGCAGTCTACTGCGTTTGAAATTTCGAACGGTATTGGTTCGCTTTTAGTGAATGGTTTTTAATCGCACTTTTCCTTAAAAAATATTTATTTAATAACATGTCTCCTAAACTGACTATATATCTACATCGGCAGTAAATGCAAGGGATCTGTAGCATGAGAGAAAATCACATTAATCTTTCTTAAGGGCAGGCTTAGCACATTGTCTAAACACTCAAAAAAAAAAACTGCCGTAAAACAGGATTAATGAAGAAGCAGTGTGTTAGCATTGGTCGCTCTGACAGCAAAAATAACTCTTCGAATGCTCGCCGGGAGGAATTTTTTCGAATTTCAAGAGAAAAATGTCTTCTGACATGAGCGAATCATTCAAACAAGGACGAGTTTTGTAATTATCTGGTTTCACCATCATTGTGTGTACATACAGGGTCTTCCAAAAGGGACTTCCGAACTTTGACAATTGATAGCGGCCATTTTGTTGAAGCTCTGTCAAATTGGCTGCCATTTATTCAGTTTATTTTGCCAAATCACCATGGACGGACATAGTGTTCAACAAAACGTGCAAATGATAAAATGGTTTTATCCAAATAGGTGTTCTGTTCGGGCAATATTCCGCGAGCTTTTCACCCATTTTACGGTCGCCGTAATCGCCCTACCGAGAAGACTATTCGCAGTGTGGTGGATAAATTTGAGTCCACTGGTTCAGTAAACGATAAACCAACAGCCGTACGACGACGAAACGCAAGATCTGCCGAAAACATCTCCGCTGTCCGTGAGAGTGTGCAGGAGAATCCGAGTCAGTCGATTTCGCGTCGCTCACAAGAACTCGGCCTTTCGCCGACCACAGCTTGGCGAATTTCGCGTCGTGACTTGGGCCTGCACCCGTACAAAATTCAACTGACTCAGGAGCTGAAGGTAAACGACCGTAGACAATGACGTGTGTTCGCTGAATGGGCTCTGGAGCAGTTGGAAACTGACCCTAAAATCGCAAATCGAAAGATCATCTTCAGCGATGAGTCACACTTCTACAATAGATGAATGGGTACGTCAACAAATAAAATTGTCGATTTTGGGACGATACCAATCCACATGAGATCCAAGAGCGTCCAATACATCCCGAAAAAGTCACTGTTCGCCGTGGATTTTGGGCTGGGGCGTCAGCGCTTTAGGTCGGTAATTACCAACTTCTTTTGGCCTGAATTGGATGATATGGACACCAACGACCTGTGGTTTCAACAGTACGACGCTACGTAACACACAGTTCACGCCACATTTGAAATTCTGCACGAGCGATTCGAGGGCATGGTTACCTCACGTGGAGGTGATGTGAACTGGCCATCGAGATCGTACGATTTGACCCTGTCAGACTTTTTCTTGTGGGGTTTTCTGAAGTCGCAGCTCTATGCGAATAAGACACAAACGACAGCGGCCCTCAAAGCCATTCAGCCTGATTTATGCGCCAGAGTCATGGAAAATTGGACACTTCGGATGCGCGCCACCCAGAGAAGCTGCGGCGGACATTTGAACGATGTTAATGGCATCGATAGGCCTGTCAAACGATTAAAAAATTTCGAAGATCTCACACACACTTTGTTTTCTTTCAATTTAAAGATAAGAAGCGCTTAATGAAAGACCCTTTAGTAAAATCAACAAAAATGCAAAACGATGTGTTTAAACGTGCAAGCAACTTCTACATTACAGTCGTCTACGAAACTGATAGTCTCATCGAAGCAAAACCGACTTTCTAATGCTACCTGACGATAGATCAGACTGAACCAATACAAGTGTGTTTTGCAGCTATCGGCTGACTACGTCCTGATGTTACTGTTGATAGCTATGTACATACACAGGCAAACGTGGATCTTATTTTGACTAAGAAAATCAAGAAAATTTAAAAACTCTGCTTCAGCAGAATTTTAGACGAAAGCATCTATCACAATTTATAACGTGGAGACAATACTCGTACCTTCAACTTGAATAAAACATCATTTCGCTTTCGTCACTAATCTAATCTAATCTTGCTCGTCATACTGTCACATATCTGACGCCTTTCTTCGATGTCTCATGGAAAAATTCTCCAACTATGTTACACCTGTAAGAAAAGCTCATTACGTTTTCAATACACTATGTCTAATGTACCAGGACATTATGTCGGTAGACATACTGCACGTAGGCAAAACTGACATCAAATGAAGATATTCACTTTACCTTCTCGCTTTTACGTTTGAGTAGATATGTTATGTACGTGTTCCTAGTTCGTAGGATCATTTCGAGTTTCCTATTCCAGTATGCTTTCAAAATTCTATCATACATCTTTTTTTTTCTTTTCTTTTTTTTTCCTTCTTTCACTTCACCGCACTACTCGTATGATACGGTGTCCTCATGGATCCATGCATATGAAATAGAAGAGGACAAACAGGCGGTTAAAGTCGGCTATGCGATTGCGAGAAAAATCTCATTTGCCATGAATAATGATTTTTGCTCACTGGAATGAGATATGCAAGTTGACACTTATGAATACGAGTTTACGGCTGTTGGCTGGATGGCAGTCACCAAAATGGCATCGTTCTTTGAAGTGTGTACACTACACCCTACATTCCATACACTACCACACACCCCATCCGTCAATTTGCGTGTGTACCTTAATTTCCATTTGCATTATAAATGCGGATGAATCCAGGACCTTCCCTCTGTTCATAGTGAATCAAAGACTAGAGTTGCCAGCGGAAATTATTAAGAAAACTTCTTTCCCTTAACTTCAAGTTGTCCTTGGTTTACTCGTAACAAGAATAATAAGATAAATTCAAAATGAGGAACATTTTTCTAGGGAGGTGTACGAAGATGAGAAAAAGAGGACCTTGCATAAAAATAAAGTAAACCATGTTGTTTATGTTTTAATATTTGAGTTGCGGATCCTACTTTGTTTTTCAAGTATGTGGGTGATGGTAGAACTCGAGCTTGGATTTTTATGAGCGAAAGCACACATCCGTTTTGGTTATAAGAATGAATTTATGTTCAACTTTGCTATCAGAGTCTGAGTTGAATTCAGTGTTCTTTATAAAAAAGAAAAAAATATAAATGAACTTTAATACCGACAATGCTACAATTATCGCATTTTCGACAACCCATTGCCAGCGAAGTACGTACGGAAACAAAAGAAAAGTTGGATAAATATTATGGGGCTAATGCTCCGTCAGATTACACCGTCAAACATTGGTTTCGAGAGTTTCGTGGTGGCCGCAACTCCACTACCGATCAAGTCCGCAGCGGCAGGCCCTCCGAAAGATTATGGCGTCGGTTTTCTGGGATTGTCATGGCATACTCTTCGTGGACTACCTCGAAAAAGGAAAAACCATCAACAGCGAGTATTACTGTGCATTATTGAAGCGATTAAAGGCCGAAATCGCTGCAAA
This sequence comes from Volucella bombylans, assembly GCA_949129095.1. NCBI lineage: Eukaryota > Metazoa > Arthropoda > Insecta > Diptera > Syrphidae > Volucella > Volucella bombylans. Next base: position 111,475,759 of record OX422143.1, on the reverse strand, counting down.
ACGGCCTCACATGAAGGCCGTTTGATATGATAGTACTGACCCTCAAGTGATACGGGTGGAAGTCGCATGTGATTCCAACAAGTTACAGTGACTTTTGTGAAACAACTTTTGTTATTTTTAAAACAATGGATATAAATGGATTTCGTGTGTTGATTAAGCATTGTTTTTTGATTGGGAAAAATACTGTTGAAGCCAAACAGTGCTTTGATAAGAGTTATGGAGACTCTGCACCATTATTGACTGGTATGCTGCAACGCCGGTGATGCTGAACGCTCTAATCTCCTAAAATTGACTGTTGTTGCGGAAAGCATAGCAAAGTCCACAAAAGAAGACCGTAAAGTGAAGTTGCGTGAGATAGCTGACACCTTAATGATATCAGAAGGTAATGTTTTACAATTTTACACGACAATTTGAGCTAGCAGAAGTTACTCTCGAAGTGGGTGCCGGGTTTGTTGACATCAGACCAAAAAAAAAATCAAACGAAGCAGCTAGGATTCAGAGCCCCGCTGTTTGGAGCTGCGAGATGAAAAGGATAGCTAACGTCGGTACGTGACAATGGATGAATCATGAATCCACTACTACACATCTGAATCAAAGAGATATCAGCGAGGGAAGGCCGTCCAATGCGACAAAAAACGCAAAAGTCGACTGGAAAAATTATAGCCGGTGGGGTGGCCGTGGTGTAGTGGTACTAGCAATCGCTTCTCACTCGGAGAGTCAAGGTTCGAATCCTACCCATTGACAAGTTTTTCAAGTTTCTCATTTGTGTAATTGTAACTTAGACAGAAAAATTCTGCGTGTGAAGGCATAACACCGACACGTAGATTTGGCTGTTGTATAGTTTCAAGCACAAAAAAATACTGTGAATTATAACTTTCAAATCACTCTGAGTGAAGAAAAAACTCTCCGTCCGATTCGGACTCCCACCCCTGGAGAGCGAATATCGAAACCAATCACACCTGAATTTCAAACCACTACAAAAAACAATTTTCCTTTCTCCTCATTCTACCTTTCCGCCCACGCCTTGGCAACAGTAAAAGGGTATCAACCCTTTAGGCGCGCGTAAATTATAAAAAGTAGCATCCGTATTTTGGGATTCATCGACTATCTTGAGAAAGGTTAAACTACGAGTATCAATAGCGAATATTACATGGCATTATTTTATCGATTGAGAGTAGAAATCAAGAAGAAACGCCCTCACATGCAAAAGAAAAAAAGTGATGTTTCACCAAGACACAAGTCGACGAAAACGATGGTTAAATTGAATAAATTAGGCTTTATACACACCGTACTCACCAGATTTGCCCCCAGCGACTACATGTAGATCTCAAAATGATGCTCTGGGACACAAAATTTGGCACAAATGAAAAAGTGATTGCCGAAATTGAGGCCTATTTTGAGAACGAAGACAAATCGTTCTACAAAAAGGCATCGAAAAGATAAAAAAGCGTTGGAATGAATGTATCATTCTTGAAGGAGAGTATGTTATGTTGATGAATTAAGTCGAATTTCAAAAAAAAACAATTTCTTAGTTAGAAAGGAGATTTATTAATTGATGATAGGTACTAATGACCACATTGGCTTCTGTTTTCGTGAGGAAACTAGAGAAAAACCTACGAAAACCGGCATCAGTCGAATAACTAGTGTGTCGCAGCTTGAAAAGCAAAAGAGTTCTGCTCTTTCTCTTGATTTATGACTCAGGGTAGTCCTAAAATTACCCAACCTAACAAAAAAAAAAAAACCATAAAAAATTTGGGAAAAAAGATATTTATTTCTCTACGTAGTCTCCATTTAGTTCAATACACTTTTCCCAGCGATGTTGAATCGTTTCGATACTCTGTTTATAGTGAGAATCGTCGAGCTCCTTAAAATAGTGATTAACCACCTCTTCACTGTTGGCAAATCTTCTACCACCGAGCCATTTTTTCAAGTCTCGGGCGTGAACTGATGGAGCCATGTTTCATCCATGGTCATGAATCGACGCTAAAACTCGGCTTTAGTGCTGTGAAACTTCGTCAAACACTCGACTGTTTTTGTTCCATTGTAAGTAATCACGGCACAAATCTTGCACTTTCAATCGACGGTCATCCAATACCATTTTGTGGATTTTTTTCAACATTTCTGATGAACTCACCGCATTTGGCCCACCACTGACTGAGATGTTCGTCTTGGCAACTCGTACGGCCTCGCATAAACTCTGCCATCCAATAATTTATAGTTGTAAACGAAGGAGCAGACTCCCCCAGAGTAGAATCCATTCCGTTTCTATGTTGGTTTGATTGAGGCCTTTCAAATGAAAGTATTATATTACACAACGATGACCAATTTTTTCCATATTTCAAAATTCATTGAGACAAACTTCAAATTTAAGGTTGGTTAAATAGTCATTCTTTTTAAACAACACTCGCTATCTATACGCTAGGTCGGGTACTTCTGGGACTACCCTCGTAGTACAAACGAAATAACAAAATCGATAAAGTACGCCTAAATTTAGAGCGAACATAGCAAGAAAGAGCCAAAAAACGGTAGCTACAGCACGTGCGATAGCAGTAGAGATATTTTACTCGTACTGAGAATTAGAAGCACTAGACGAAGTGAAACGTAGAAGCATCAACCAAAGAGCTCGGATTTTTAAGATTGCGGCGCAACGTAAAAAATACTCGTAAGAGATTCGATTGCCAAATTATGTTGAAAATGAGCAGAGACATCTGCTTTAATACGTATGTTTCGGAAGTCTGGCCGGATCACACATTCTCCAAAGTAAAGACGAAGATGTGAAGTCCTCAAATTCAATGGGTCGTCTGACCAGTGGAGGGTGAAATTACTTGTTCAGTGGCGACACGAAAAACTGGAACAACTACCGATCGATGGAATTAATAGTAGTGGGAGGCTGGTCGACATATGATGGGTTTCAAAGTTTGCAGATAATACAGTGAAGCTTTGAAAGATATTTTTTATTTTTTTTTTGGCGATTTAGAGAAGCGTTCGATAGTGTTCCCAGAGAATTTATTTAAAATAATATATGATATCCGTTGCTTTGAAGTGGCCCTAGGAATCAAAAACAAAAAAGAGGTCGCAGCCTTACCTGTCAATTTCCTAAAAAGTAAATATAAGTCGACGATATTGACTGATGGTATTCAACTAAATAAGCTTGCTCCTCTACTGTTGTGCAGGGCGACTGCAGATAAAGTGCTCAAATATTAATAAAATTTGCCAGATAGGTACCACTCGTATCTCATCATCCAAAGGAGTGCCCCGTCAAGTAGTGATGAAATTATTCTGCTCTTCAAATTTTGGTTATCTTTCAATAGCGAGAGGGGTAGTTTAAGAACTTATCAAAAGCCATGTTTTGTTATTAGTACTATTTGCTTGCCAAGGTCATCATGTATACGAGTATTACTTACACATTCTGCACTTGGAACTGAGGTACCAGATATCTTGTTGCAGCAAGGATGTTGGATTTATCTTCACCAGCGTAGGAGGTTGATGCATTTAGTTCTGATTACTGTAGTTTACGTATAATGGACTAAGCCATTGGAATGTCTTGCCATCCAATAATAATACCACATTCTATACTCTTTCAACTATTTGAGACGCATCCGTTTTGTAACTACATATTTGAAATCCAAGTTATAGTCAAGTTCGGTCATAGGTATTCAGTGTATCATCGTCGTTGTCTTAACCTCATCATTCTTTAAGCTTTAAGGAGAAATTGGTGCACTTTTCATGATGAAATACGGCGCTGTGATCATAGAAATTTCGAAGCAGCGCACTTTTTCAAAGTCTTCCAATAGCTTGTCCACTAGTTTCACTACTAGTTAAAAGATCCTTGTTTTGATGACAATAAAATCTCTTTTCGGACGTGCAGCATTCTGTGCAAACGTCGGATCTCTTATTTGACAGACATCCTGCCCATGGCAAATCAGTTTTTCATTGTGTAATTGGAACTCAGACAAAAAAATTCTGCGTGTGAAGGCATAACACTGACACGTAGATTTGGCTGTTATAAGAGTTTCAAGCAATGAAAAAAATACTGGGAATTATATCTCGAATCACTCGGAGTGAAGTAAAACTCTCCGTCCTATTCGGACTCCCACCCCTGGAGAGCAAAACATAGAAACCAAACACACCTGAGTTTCAAACCACTACAGAAAACAATTTTCCTTTCTCCTCCTTCTATCTTTCCGCCCGCGCCCTGGCAACAGTAAAAGGGTATCTAACCCCTTAGGCGCGCGTAAATTATAAAAAAAAAAGACATCAATTAGAATTAAATTTTCTTTTCCTTTGGAACTTGAGAGAGACCGTGTGGTGCCCAAGCACAATTGTAAGAAACCCTTTACCTTATAATTAAATATTGATTTTAGTGTCTGGAACACTTACTGGATTCTACAAAATAAATGTTTTTCTTTTGCAACCGGCCCGACTTCTCAACCACCTCATAGCTTAAATTATAAGAAATCTTCAAGTTACATAACTGTTTGGCTCGCCAAAACCTTCGGAATGAGCTTTGTGCAAAATTTATGCAATTTTGAAACAGGAACAACAAAGTTCGAGTATGCATTTAGAAGGTAGGTACACTGAAAAGACTGGGTATTTCCGAGCACTTAGTAAAAACACTGGAGATCCACAAGGGCCATCAGTGAAAAATCTTTGTACACAAGTACGTGTTTATCGTATCTTAAAGCCATAAATAGAGAAAACGGAACGAGTTTGCTAGGCAGAGCAGTTTTGAGGAAATTATCGAGTTAACTCGCATATTATGACGGCCTAATATTTATCCTAACCACTAAACTAGGCAAGAGTAGTAGACGTCAAACGGCTACAATAGCAAAATATTTCCAGAGCGTTTGCTGACCGAGTTTCACTTTAAAAAAAAAAACCAAGTGGAAAAGGCGACTGTAAACCAATAACTCATGGTCCTATGCACGGTCCTGACGATTACTTGCAGCCAAGAAAAGGGCAGATCTGGTCCAACAACGGAGAAAGGCCATTTCGAACTTATTAAAGAACGCGAAGTCGAAGTATTCTTCAGGAATGAGAGCAGGCATTGTTACCAGAAGGAACTCAATTCTACTATGACACAAGAACAAAACCAAAAAGAAAAGATACCCTCAGTGCTGAGAATTTGAGAAAAACAGTTTTGCAGATTGTTAAAGGCGAAAACGACAAACAAGCCGCGACAATGCAGCACACCATTCAATCCAAAATAAAATCAGGATAGCGATGTCCAAATTCAAATTCATTTTCAAAGCTGAATGATCTAATGAGAAACAAGTGCTACCTCATCTAACATATAAAGTTTGTTTGAAGGAGCGCATGAACGATAAGTGACATCTCAGCATTGTTTTTCCAGTCGAGAAGAAAGAAGAACCCAAAATTTCCCTACTGCTGCTTACGTTTTAAGAAAAACAAGTTAAAACAAAACAAAATGGCTTCATTGCCTTTCAAAAATACTCTAGACGAAGATCAGTGCGCTTTTGCATGCGTTTGAACCAATTTTCCAAGCACTTTTTCCGCTCAGAATGAGATAACTACAACACAGGCGTTTTAGACGCATCACGCGCTCTTTGAGGCGTCCAAAAACGTTGACCTCGTAATTTATTTGTGATGCAAGGGAAAAAAAGAAAAAAATAAGTCGTCGTGAAATGAGGGCTGTACGGCGGATGACCCAACATTTGGATGTTGTCAGTGCTCAAAAAGTCACTTGTTTGAGAGCTGTGAGAGCTCGTATTGTTCTGGTGGAGAATGATCCGTGTTTGGCGGCTTCTGACAAGCAAATTGTGGTGTACCATTCCGAATTGACTGTTGTACGTTACTCTACGGTGGCGACATGTGCGACCATTTTCATTCTTTGGATTTGGCTCGTCTTGAAAGACCCATACAGTTCGACTGCGGTCTAGTTTCGAGCTTATATGCATAGATCCATGATTCGCTGCTAGTCGCGATCTTATAGACGTCTTTTGAAGCACCGCGATCGAATTTCTTTTAAGCGAGCTGATCGGCACAAGTCGAAAATCATAAAAAATCGTGGCACAAAATGTTCGCGGCTTACATAATTCCATTTTTTCACTGAGATGTATTCATCAAGTCTCTGTAAAAAACGGAAATAGCACTCGTATGACAAAACGTTCTAGGCATGTGTACTATTATAACCGTCAAACTTTACGATGCTGATGTCAGATTTGACGTATCTACCCTGGTATTGTCATATCTGAAAACTTAAACAGAAATTACAAGATTAATGCTTCCGCAATAAATGAATGTCTGACACCGATCGGCGGAAAGAGGCTTAGGTTAGTGCAGTTCTAATCCTGGCAAGTCCACCATCGACCAAATATTCACTCAGCGGCATATCCAAGAGAGGTTGCTGAAGGTTGCCTATGATAGTGTTTATAAAGAAAGGCTACAACAGTTTCGACATTCCTGTCAGTATGGAGATGATACTGAAATATTAGAGAGAAATCAGCGGGCTATCAATAGGACATTCGTTAGTATGGGACAGAAGCAGCAAAATTCTCTCTGGCCGTCAATGAAAATTTGAAGAAGGAGATACAACAATATACTGCACCGGACAGAAGACTGGGCTTATAACGACTAAAACGGCGGGCTAACGAAGAGCGCATGGTATCTATTCCTTCAGCCCAATGAATCTTTGAATCTGTTGTATTTTAGAAGGTTCAACAGGATAAAAAAAGAACACTTATCAGGAAATAGACCAACCAAAACGTGTACGAGTATGAAAGGATTGTGTTCAAACGCCATGTCATGCCTCCTGGTTAAGTTTTGAGAAGGAACTAGATAAGACCTACTAGCCTGAGATACAGCAAGGAGCAAATGAATTTGTTAAGAAACAATTTTATAGACCGAGTTATGCCTTCTTTTAAAAACAATTTCGCTTAGCCGCTTTAAAAAACAATACTTTTCACATCGATATGGGTGCCCTGTATGTATCCCTCTTCAAAATCCTCTTAGAATAATAACATACTCGTACATACTCGTATATGCATTCAATGAAACAGAAATCACATTTGTATAATTTTTACTTGCACCCGTTTTCCCTCACTCGCATTTGGACAAAAATATTTATTTTTTATCTACAAAGTTCGGGAATTTATGTTTATTTTTGCGATTCGTTATTAACTTTAACTTTTTACGATTTTATTTGGATGCCCTACAGCGTTTGGAGCTTTAGCCTAGAAGAAGAACGGTGGCATCCCGGTTATGGGAGACCATATTTTTTTTTTTTTTTTTCTCAACCGTTTGACAGTTATTGGTGGCAATAAAAGAATTGCAATAATGTTGGTAATACTGTTAAAAAAATTCATTGAAAATTTAATGAAAGCTGTGTGGGAAGTTCTATGATTTCATGTAGTGGTTACTTGGGGGTGGAAGTTGGATAGGGAATGCAAGATATATATTGCAATGGAACGAATGGCCTTTATGAGCTATTTTAGGAGCAACATGAATGTAGGTTTTATGAGTTGTGATTTTGCCATGGTGCTGCGGTGGTATTCATTTTCTTTTACGACTGACATCTTTGATCTGGTTTAGATTGATTGTCTGGTTTTGATACGAAGAGATGTGTGATTACTTTTATTACAGCAATTGAGAATGTTTTGAGATTCGTAATTGGGAGAAGCAAGTTATTGTAGATGTCATTTATATGAGAAAAAAAAAGCAAAAATTGTTGGTAGTTTTTTTCGCAGGCCAGTAAGACACCCTTAAGATCAGGGAACGGTTTTTAAGGGATTCGATATACGAGTATATAGCAAATGTAGTGCTGAATACCAAGCACTATTTCCCAGAGTTCACTGACAACGATATAGGTCACTTTGTCCGATATTTTCTCCGTCATTTTGATGTTTCAATCTACTAAGTTTATGGTATTGATTTATTGAAATAGCTTGAGCACTTTATATATTAACTGTCGTCCTGAAACACAATGATCTCGAGACAGCATCTATTATCGACTTTAACATTGCCTGAAAAAATAAAGGGTTTTCCAATAGGGACTTGACAACTTTGAATTTAATTTGTGAACACACTCTTTCACTAATCATCAAACTGTCACTGTCAATTTATTCAGTAAACTCAACATTTTCATAAAGTACACGAACGAGCAACGTCTGCAAATTATAAAAATTTTCTACTGAAATTCGGAGTCGGAGTCGGTGACTGCAACTTTAAGAGCGTTAACTCCAATTTTCGGTTGTAATTCTCGCCCTAGTAGACAGGCAATAACAAGTTTAGTGGAAAAATTTGAGTCTACATATTCGTTGTATGATGTTGCCGTGTCAGTGAGACAACGGGTTGGTGGAAGTGTTGAAAATATCGCTACCGTTCAGGCGTCCGTAGTCAGTCAATTCCAAGGCGTTCTCAAGAATTGGGAATCGCTCAGACCACATTATGGCGCATTTTGCGTAAGGATCTTGGTTTACACCCAAGCTGCCTCAAGAATTGAAGCCGATGGACCATTTGAAGCCATGTACGTTCTCCGATTGGGTTCTGGAGAAGATGCGCCAAGATGATGAATTTCATCGCAAAATCATCTTCAGTGACGAAGCTTATTTTTGGCTCAATGGGTTCGTCAATAAGCAAAATATGCGTTATTGGTCAGGTGAAAATCCACATGTGCTTCATCAATCACCACTTCATCCACAAAAAATAACTGTTTGGTGCGGTTTGCATGCCGGCGACGTTATTGGGCCATATTTTTTCGTCGACGATAACGATCGTCACGTTACTGTGAATGGTCAGCGTTATCGCGCCATGATCACCGATTAGTTTTAGCCCAAGTTGGAAGATATGGACTTGAATGACATGTGGCTTCAACAGGATGATACCACAAGCCACACAGCACACGCTTCAATCGATTTATTGAAGAGTAAGTATGGTGAGCGTGTTATCTCAAGACATGGGCCAGTCGATTGGCCGCCTCGTTCGTGCGATTTAACGCCGCTTGACTATTTTCTATGGGGATACATTAAGTAATTGGTTTATGCCAACACGCCGACGACGTTGAAAGAGCTCAGAGCCAACATTGAACCCGAAATAGCTGCCGTTTCGGCCGAAATGTGTGGCCGCGTCGTTGAAAATTGGGTCCAACGAATCGACCGCTGCAAACGTGCCCGCGGTGACGACGATTCATCTCATTTCGTCTCTCTTAATTCGTCCTCTCAAATAGAAATATTGATGGTGGACTGCCTAACCAACTCAAGTCTATATCAGATTAGTGGAATAACTAATACAAAGAACAGACAACTCGACCTTTTCCTCACATCCGATTCTGATAACTGTGTCGTTTATAGATATGATCATCTTCTTTCCACCCTAGACCGCCAATATTCACATACCGACGTAAAAAATGGCGCACCCTCTATATATACGATGCATTAGACCAAAATGTTTAATTGTACCTGTTATTTTCTTTTTAAATTTGATAAGTTCTTTCGGACCTTTTTTAAAGAAAAGAACACTTTGACAGTTGTCAAATGTCAATCAGAAATGAAGAATGGGAGCAGAGCGCCTTCGCGCCTTCAATATGAAATAAAACACTTGAAGCTAATGTAAATGTCTATGATATTAGCTTTATTTAATACACAATATTTATGCCAATAGTGTTTAAATATGATATCGGGCATATGCGCGCTACGGCTAGCTCGAATGAAACGCAATCGTAAAGTTCAATTTTCGACAACTTTATCGTGCAACTGGGGCCGTATATCAGCAATAACACGGCGAATGTTGACTTCCAAATCGTCAAACGTCTCTGGTTTATCGGCATAGACTAGTGATTTCACATACCCTCAAAGAACGTAATCTAAAGGTGTGAGATAGCAGGATCGTCGAGGCCAGTTCACAGGTCCATTACGCGAAATTATGCGATCAGCAAATGTTCCCCGCAGTAAATTGATGTTGTCGCAAGCCGTGTGGTATGTTGCGCCATCTTGTTGAAACCAAAGCTCTGTCACGTCAATGCCATTAATATAAATATGAGCCGATGATTCCACCAGCCAATAAAGCACACCAAATAGTGAGTTTTATTGGTTGTAAGGGCGTCTCGACAAAGGCTTCTGGGTTTTCTCCACTCCAAATTCGACAATTTTGCTTGTTTACATAGCCATTTAACCAAAAATGTGCCCCATCGGAGAACAAAATTTTGCGTTGAAAATCAGAATCAAGCTAAATCATGTTTTCGGCCCATTCACCGATGGATGATTATGTCAACCATAAAATGGACATAGCGCACGATAAGTTTGGCGAACCTATCCATGGTTTTCAAAATAAGTTTGCACAATTTGCACGCGCTGTTCTGGCGTTAATCCATTCATCGTAAAATGGCAAAACGTACTAACCACAAGTCAACTTTCAACTGTCAAATTGACAATCTGTAGAAACAGAAAAAAACACCCTTTACTTCGGAGTGTTCGGAGTTCGGAATTTGCTTCCATGTGAAGACTTGTATAAACCTAGTCTTTGTTTAGGAGGACCTTAAGTTGATATTAGATTTTGCTATTCTTGTTCGTGGTCGACCAATTGTCAGGCGGATCGTATTGTAAGCATCGTTGGTATGCTATCTGCTGAACATATCCAAATCTGCCTATTGATACCTAAATAGAATATAAAAGAAGACATTGCAGTCCAGTACTTGAATGGACACATCGAGAGCAAAGGAAATTTGAAGGACAAAAGAGACCACAATCGTTTTTACAGTGAAAATATTCGTTAGTTTTAGTTAATAAACAGCAGCTTTGAAATTGTATTTTATTAAAGTATATTTATTCGTTTCTTAAATGTGTAAGCCTTTTAAAGCTCAAGTGATATAAGCCTTTACAAAGACTGCTTATTTAAGAGGCGCCGGATTTCCGATATTTTTGAGGTACTCGTATCAACATTTTTTGTTTACAGTAGAGTTAAACAATTCCTCATGGATAGACTAACTAAGTCGTGGAATATGATTTTCAAAATCAGGCCAAATCTCTTACAAGTTTTAATAGGTGTAAGAACTGAAGACGTTGAATCACTACATACATTGGACTTTCATTGAATGGACTCAATCAAATTGCGGTCCGTAATTTCGTTGCAAAATTGTGTTCCATGATGTGGCTCAATTGTGAGTTCAACGAATACGCCAATAAGCAAAACTGGTATATTCAGACGGTAAAACCCGAAATAATCTTTAAATGGGAAATGAAGAAGAATTATTTTAGTGATAAAAGCATGTTCACGAGTTGACCAAAACCTAATGTCCTGTCTTTTGATTTAAATTTATTTTCGGGACCCTCTCCCAAAAAATTACTTACCTGCAATTCATTTTTGAAATCATGAATAGTGCAACTTACCTAGAAATGGAAAAAACAAAATTATCAAATAAGTGAAAGGAAAAAACAGGTATACAAAAAAATATGCAAATGTGGATGAGAAGGACTGATATTTTTAACTTAGTGCGTAAGCAATTATATAATTATATAATTATAACGCAACACAGATTGCTAACACCCAGAAGTTACTAATTTAGAAATAAAAAGTGCACATATTTTAAATTTCTTTTATCATAAGATTACAATCAGAAATGACTGCAACGACTTTCTTAAGCGTGTGAAATTCCAATACGACCAAAAACCTGAGGCAAAAAATACTGCAATGTCCCAAAGGTAGTAACAATTTTTGGTCGTTCGTCAAAAATATTAGAAATTCTGCCTCATCCTCCATACCAACTCTCATTTACAATGACATTCCAGCTGTCAGCTCTTTGGACAAGGCCAATCTGCTTGCTGCACACTTTGCGGCCAGCTCAACATTCCCAGATTGTGCTTTGTCTCCGCCTGCACTTGAGTGCGTCGAATCTTCAATGAGACGAATCTACTTTCGCACTCATGTAGTAGCTAGCGTACTTAAAGATCCCAACATACATAAATCCGCTGGTCCAGATGGTATATCTCCCATTCTTCTGAAGAGGTGTTCTTCCACGTTGGCAAAACCACTGCGTAAGATTTTTCATCAATCCTACTCTTTACGACACTTGCGAGCAGATAGAAAACAGCATTTGTCCACCCCGTCCCTAAAAAAGGCGAATCATATTCTCTCTCCTGGCGAAAGCAAAATAGTTGCACTTGATATTTCTAAGGCATTTGACAGAGTTTGGCATCAAGCTCTTTTGTCGAAAATGATCGACGACTATCTGCTTCAATGAATTATAAATTATAAATTCGGAACGTTCAATTCTAGTTGTCTTGGACGGTTTCAAGTCTGATATTCACAAAATAAGTGCTGGTATGACACAGGGCTCTATTCTGTCTCCAACACTCTTTTTAATTTTCATTAATGATCTCTTGTCTGCTACTTCTAATCCAATATATTCGTTTGCTGATGACTGTACTCTCTGCTTTTCATATTCATTCCCGGACTTACGGCTCTGCTCTTCGGCTGTAGAACGAGAACGGCAGCGTATGCTAAGCTCATTAAATTCCGATATCAACAGCATAACCAATTGGGGAACTATCAACAGAGTGGAATTTAATAATTCCAAAACACAATGCTGTCTGCTGTCGTTAAAGCGAAATTTAAACACCCAGCCATTATCCATGAATGGCACTTGCATCGTCGAAACCGAAAAACTTTCCATTCTCGGTATGTGTGTCAATGACAACTTACGTTGGAATGACCACACATTTGATGTTGTCAAAAATTCTGCGAAATGTCTAGGTTTCCTAAAGCTATGTAAGAAATATTTTGCCCCCTCTGGCCTCAATCATTCGCCCAAAATTGGAGTACAATGCCCACATCTGGTCTGGTGCTCCTAAAACATCTCTGCACCTATTAGATAGGATTCAAATCCGTGCGATAAAACTTATTGATGATACTAATACCAGTCAATCAATTGACACGCTCGAACACCGACGTAATGTCTCCTGTCTCACTTTGTTTTATCGCTATTTCCACCACCAGTGCTCCACTGAAATCGCCAGTAGCATTCCGCCCATTCAAACTTTCAACTGTAACACCCGTCTCGCGATGAATGCTCATCAGCATTTTCGAACATACTCTAAAATATCGTGATTCGTTCCTAAGCCGTACAACTCGCTTATGGAATGCCCTGCCGATCTCTGTATTTCCTGGTCGTTACAACTTGCAAACATTTAAAAACAATGTACATCGGCACCTCTCTTTTCTTCCTCCCTAAATTTCCTTTACCCGCACTGTGAACAATCACCATAAGGGTACACAATCCAAACACCAAGGCATGGATCCAGTGGACCGGTTAATCTAAGGTTTTCAAAATATTAACGACCATTAAGAAAAACATTAGTAATTCCTTTTTAACTGGTGGAGACAATTTTGAATACAATATATTTAGTGTTTTTTATTTTTGGTATTATCACATTCTATATTTATAACAAAACTTATGGCAGGACTTACGCAAAAGAGCTTGCGAAGCTGGGCTTCAAAAGTCTATGAATTGTACGCATTGGGAATATTCCACCGCGTATTGAATATGCCTTCGACTTTTGATGGCACGTCTAACTCTGTCAGACTATGCTAATGAACAGAATCTTGATCGGGGGTGCTGGTGGCACGGTGGAACAGCGGTTGCCTACAAGGAAGCCTCCGCTGTTATGGTCCATGTTGGTCGACTCTCTACCGAACTCTCTCAATATTTCTTATGTCTACTCTCAGGCATATGCAAACGATGCAACTGCATTGTCTGTCTGGCCAATCAGCTCTACAAGCAATCGACCATGGATGCATTAGAAATGGGCTTTAAGTCAATCCACAGAGATAAAATGCCGAGAGGCACCACCTTGTATACATAGCATACAGCAGATCATTGGATAAAGGTGGTAAAATTATCATTTGTTTAAATTTTGTCCCGCCGACAGATTTGTGGTCTGAGTGGATGTAATTGTGACCTTAAAGCGAACGTGGAAGCAAAAGCTCATACTCATTATTGCAACTGCTGAACCAGCTACGTCATCATCAACCATCAAGAGAATCATGCGTTTGGTCATATCATTACACAAGTCTGCAATACATTCATTAGTAAGCACTAAACACATTTCTTTTCCCCAGTCAGACTCCTTTTGGCACATTTTCGTTTGTAGGAAGCATCTGGAAGGTCTCTCTGAAACGTCCAACTGTAATCTGACATCATTGAGACTCTCCATCTTCCCTGGTATCTTTTTTCCATCTCCTTAATTCTTGGTGAAATCATTCACCTTGCTCTTCACTCCAAAATTTTCTGGAAAGCAGTCGAGGTGAAGAAAATGTGTAGAGTATTCCAATAACGACTTGTCAACTTTTTTTTTAAATAAAACGCAAACCATTTGAGATATTTCAAAAACTTTATTATCGGCTTGAACTACAATCAAAACATTTATGAAAGGAACCGACTTCGTTCATATGGCCACCGCGGGCGCGTTTGCAGCGGTCGATTCGTTGGACCCAATTTTCAACGACTCGGCAACACATTTCGGCCGCAACGGCCGCTTTTTCGCGTTCAATGTTGGCTTTGAGCTCTTCCAACGTCGTCGGCGTGTTGGCATGAACCAATGACCAACGTAGCCCCACAATATTCAAGCGGCGTTAAATCGCACGAACGAGGCGACCAATCGATTGGCCCATTTCTTGAGGTAACACGCTCACCATACTTACTATTCAATAAATCGATTGTAGCGTGTGCTGTGTGGCTTGTGTTATCATCCTGTTGAAACCACATGTCGTACAAGTCCATATCTTCCAATTCGGGCCAAAAATAATCGGTGATCATGTCGCGATAACGCTGACCATTCACAGTAACGTGACGATCGTTATGGTCGACGAAAAAATATGGCCCAATAACACCGCACCAAACAGTTATTTTTTGTGGATGAAGTGGTGATTTATAAAGTACATGTGGATTTTCACCCGACCAATAACGCATATTTTGCTTATTGACGAACCCATTGAGCCAAAAATGAGCCTCGTCACTGAAGATGATTTTGCGATGAAATTCATCATCTTGGCGCATCTTCTCCAAAACCCAATCGGAGAACGTACGTCGATTCAAATGGTCCTTCGGCTTCAATTCTTCAGTCAGCTTGATCTTGTATGGGTGTAAACCAAGATTCTTACGCAAAATACGCCATAATGTGGTCTGAGCGATTCCCAATTCTTGAGAACGCCTTGGAATTGAATGACTTGGTTCGTTTACTACGGACGCCTGAACGGCAGCGATATTTTCGACACTTCGACCAATCCGTTGTCACACTGACACGGCAACATTCCACAAGGAATATGTAGACTCAAATTTTTGCACTAAACTTGTTATTGGCTGTCTACTAGGGCGAGAATTACGACCGAAAATTGGAGTTAACGCTCTTAAAGTTGCAGTCACCAACTCCAAATTTCGGTAGAAAATTTTTATAATTTGCAGACGTTGCTCGTTCGTGTACTTTACCATGATGAAAATATTGAGTTTACTGAATATATTGACAGTGGCAGTTTGATGATTAGTAAAAGAGTGCGTTCACAAATTAAATTCAAAGTTGTCAAGTCCCTATTGGAAATCCCATTATAACAGAAACTGTCAGACGAATTCATACACTTCCGCACAGACGACATTGCACTATATTGAACCAAGAAAACAATGACGAGCCACTTTTCTACACAATCGGAGCGCGCACGTTCAGGGTGACAATAGGCAGAAGACGTTAGCAGATCTGAAGACGTTGAGGGCTACCACCAAGCGAATTCTCACGCGAACATTGAAATCTTTATTTGGACCTTTACAATTGTTTCTGTTAAGTGGAAAAGGTGATATCCGCCAATTAGCTGCCGACAGTGTTGATACACATTTTATCGCATTTTCCATGACTTTCCGCAACATTTCCGGTAATAACTGTTCGCATTCCTGTCGAATATTCTCCTTATGAGTTGCTATTGTCTGAGGCTTATTATAAACCCGCGACTTTAAGTAGCCCCAAAGAAAGAAATCTGGGATGGTTAAATCGGGCGATCTTGCTGGCCATGCCAAATCGCCAAAACGGGAGATTACACAACTAAGAAACGCTTCCTTCACAATATCCATTGTGGCCCGTGCTGTGCCGTCTTGTTGAAACCACATGTTCACCAGCTCGGCTCATCTACTTCCGGCAGTAAGAAGACATTTATCATGGCCCTGTAGCGTTCGCCAGTAACAGTGACCGTATTGCTGATGGCGTCCTCAAAAACAATACGCCCCAATCACTCCTCCCGCGTGAACGCCGCACCACACAGTGTCTTTGGGTTGATGTAATGGCTCTTCGTGAATCACACGCGGATTTTCAGTGCTCCAGAAATGAAGATTCTGCTTATTGACGTAACCGCTTAAGTGGAAATGCGCCTCATCGCTCGTGATGATTTTCGACACAAAATCGTCCTATTCGTTGTTGAGATTGAGAATGGCTTGACAATAATTCACACGCGACTCACGGTCAGGAGGCATTAACTGATGCACTGTTTACACTTTGTACGGGAACATGTGTAAGTCATTCACTAAAATTCGCTATAGGATCCGTCTGGTGATGCCCAATTGCGTGGCTCGTCGTCTGGTTGATGTTTCTTCGTTCTCAGCGATATCGGCAGCCACAGCCGCTATATTCTCGGCCGAACGACCAGCCTGGTGGCGGCCACGCCCTGTATGTTCTCCTGTGTTTCCACTCTGTTCGAGTTGAGTAATTCACGCTGCGCTAACACCACCGTCAAAAACATCGACACAATTATTCCACGCTCTTGCGGAGTATAGCACTCCATTGTTTGTCTGTTTGTATACTGCGCTGTCTAGTTCACAAATGTCAAATATGATTGACGTACGACGCCGTTTACAAAAATTAGACCATCTTCCGATAGGGTGATTAATTTTGGGCCACCTTGTAGTGAAGGAAGCAGACGCTAACGACAATTTCCGATCAGAAATCGAAGATGTTTATATTAGTTCGAAGGCAACGACTATGGAGGTTTTGGCTGCGTTGAAAGACAGTACGATCTCTGGTGAAAATTTAAATACAACTCTGTTTCACCTGCAGCCCGAAGTTACATTTTCGGGGAAGTTTTCCGAGTACCGGAATTTCATTGGTCTGTTTAAGAATCTGGGAGATAAAGACAAGACGCTTTATAGCTTACACAAATTTAACTATTTAAAGAGGTCTTTAACAGAAGCTGCATTGGGAGCAATACAAGAGTTCGATATGACCAGTACGAATAATAGGAAGGTACTTTAGCTTTGATAAAAACGCCTACATTTTTAGGAGCATATTAATTCCCTGTTGGAGGTTCCCAAGGTTACGAAAACTACTTCTTTCTCATTGCGTAACTTCCAAGATAGCTTCAATACTTATTTAACGGAAATGTTGTACATAGGGAATTATGAGAACATTACCCATGCCTTATATCGCTGGCGTTAGATCGAATAGACTCGGAAACACTTTCCAAGTGGCAAGATGCCAAGGATTCTAACAAGTTCCCATCGTGGGAAGAATTTACAAAGATTCTAGATCGTCGTTGCAAAAACTTGAAGGCAAAACAATCCCAAAGGCATAATGCGGATAGATCGGTTGTCTCAAAAGGGACAAAAAAAAATTCTTCTCGTCCTCGTAATAGAGATCGGAGTATACGACACACTGACAACACAAAGAGTGCAATGCGAATTTTGTAATTTAGAAGATCATCAAATAAGTTGTTGTGCACCGTTCCAGAAGTTGCCAGTAGCAAGTAGGTTTCAAGAGACCAAAAAGTTAGTTTTGTGTATAAATTGTTTGGAGAAGGGGCATTCAGTGAGGTGATATTCGAAGCCGAAATGCAGTACCTGCTTTCTTCTGCGTCGTTAAACACTTCACGTCCTACGACGTTGTGGTATCGTAAAGAATGTTTCTAAAATTTGTTTTCGAACCAAGGCGGTATGTAAAGTTGAGGATATCAGACTTTGAAACCGAGCTAGAACTGTTGATTATTAAAGGCATCACAGACCTTCAACTGAACAGGTTAGATTAGGTTAGGTTAAACAGAGGTGTGATGGATATGCCATCACACAGACACTAGGCACCAAAACGGGCCCATCGCGGTCCCTGTAAATTGAATTGAAAAAATTGAAAAAATTAAATTTGTCTTCAAATGGCAAAAACCTAAACAATCGCCCTATTGAAACACCCAATTTCCCTGCATTTCCTCTAGGTTTTCGAAAAAGTGTTTCCCTAAAAATTTTCTTCGACTTCGCAATATTGCCTCGCATTCACACAGTATGTGTGTTATGTCCTCAACAGCTTGCAGATCACCACAGAATCTGCAGATATCCGTATCTGATAATTTGACGCAAGAGACAGTGTCCTATCAGGATTCCTATTACTGTCCTAAGCTTATTCCCGTTTAGTTTTATTAACTTCCTAGATCTTCTGCTGTCAAAAAGCGGACAGAGAGCCTTGGTTACCCTGTGTCCTTCGAGGCTTGACTACCTTAGCTTGGCAGTCTTTGTAATTTTTTCCTCGATAGTGCCCCTCACTATGCAAAGGGGTGGTTTGATATTGGCAAATTGTAGAGTAGCCCTCCTTCTCTTGCAAGCTAGTCCGCTTGTTTATTTCCTTTAATACCGCAGTGTTTTGGCACCCAGCACAGTCTTACCCAGTTCTGACTGCATAGTGCCTTGAACACTGTGCGACAGCTCCTGACTGTATCAGAGTTAACGTTGGTTGATAACATTGCCTTGAGTGCGGCCTGGCTATCGATGTAAATAGCGATATCTCTTTCGGATACCGATCTCATCTGCATTAGCTCAGCCGCCCTGAGCACTGCCAGGACCTCTGATTGGAAGACACTGTATGCGTTCGGTAGTCTTATAGACACTCTTAGTTCTGGGTCTTCTGAGAAGATACCAGAGCTTCTTTCTCCTCTGTTTTTGAGCCATCTGTGAAAATTGCAATTTCATTTGATCTGATTATTGCATTTTTTTCCCCAGTCCTCCCTCTCCGGATAAATTATACGGGATGTCGAAGTCGACCAGGGTAGGAATTTCAAGCGTTAGAATTGGATTGCCTAGCAGTAGCTCCGTTAGCACCGTGCCATGTCCGAAACTACTGCTCAACCGAACAAGTCGTTCAACATTGAGAATTGACCTAAGAATATTGTTTTGGCAGATCCAAAGTTCAATCAGGCATCCAAGATTGATATGTTGATACGAGCGGAATGCTTCTTTTAATTATTGTCGATTGGGCAAACCAAGATGGAAGGGCGTCCTACTTTGGAGAAAACGTTACTCGGCTGGGTAGTATCAGATAGATACGATCTGTAGTTGGTCCCGAATGTTACAGTTTGCTTAGTTGGTTAATTAAATTAAATTATTTAATTAATTAAAGCCCTAGAAATTCCTAAGTCATATTTGCATTTAATCCATTTGGACCATGGTAAACCATAGGGTTATGCGCTAACACCATTGCTGTTGAATATAATATAATCTTGTTCTGCATAATCTTGTTCCATAAAATTTCTGACAGTGCAAACATACATACGTAGATATGGGGTGAGAAGAGGAGATGGTTGGATTCTGAATGATGGCACCATAAAACATGCACATTCTTTTTGAGAGCACAAAGGAACCATTATACAATACATTAACTTACATGAAGACATTTTATTTCGGTGTCAGATCTACTGACTCTTGTAGCAAGGAAACAACCCAGGACACTTCAGAGATTCTATGAGGTTTGACTCATGATTAAATCTATTTATAGTAAATCCTGGCATAAAAGTAAACCGTTTGGATATAAAAATTTGCTAAACAAATTTTAGTCTAATCCTCCTTTTCACGTTAAATCCCTAAGCCACAAATATAAATTCATACATATGTATATGTACATACATATGTATCTAGATATTCAAGCTTGTTCAACCAACACCCTTTCGGAGGTAATTGCATTCAAATTGAAGTCAGGGGAAACTTTCTAAAAGTCTAAAAAACTTTTAGACTTTAAGTGAAAAAATGTTCTTTCTACACACGCACACACACACTCGCAGAGGCAAATACATTTGTTCCATCAAAAGGATCTAATAGCCACCCACCCCATACAGGATTAGGCGGGGGTACACCGAAACTATTTTCAAATTTACTTCGAACCAACCAAAAAATCACAAAAGCAATCCTTTGAAAACCGCATCAAAGGGATTCGTCGCTTCCTCGAAACTATGATATTACTACTCCTCCTCACTCTTCTATCCATTTGCCATCGGTACTACCCGTCAACAACCATTGCTCCAGCCCCAACAACGAAAGGGATGAATTTTTGGGGAACATTTTCCAGTCTATCTTTCAGATATGTTAAACGCGTGGCGCACAATGTGTACACACTACACACACAAAGAATTAGCATATTATGACGAACGATGGTGTTGATGGGGACGCTGATTATTATGATGGCTCATGGAAGGGATGTAGATGCGTTTACCAATGGGGATGGAAGCGGAAAGAAAGAAATTCTCACAAAATTCATGTTCATCCTGATATCGACCTCCTGTTCGATAGACCCCATCATACGACGTACCATTCAATTTCGATAACTCAAATGAACATTCCTCTACCCATATGAACCGATGTGATGGGGATGTGATGCGGTTGGTAATTGAAACGTGGGTGGCATGACATCTTCTTCATCATTCATTCAGGGTACGATGTCAAAAATGGATAGATGAAAATCGAAACGAAGGAAATTTTTGTTATTCGCCGAAGGTGCTCTAATGATGTAATTTCCCCGTTTTTCCACCGCCGCCGCCGCTTTTCATCAAAAAATAAAATAAAAAACAGCGAAAACTTCTTCCATACCCGTTGTGAATTTATAAATTGCAATTGAGAGCTTCAACTAGTACAAGCGACCAAGGTATCCGTTTAAGTGAGGTTTTTTCTTTTTATTAAGCAGTTTCATCTCATTTTTGTATCTCAAGGCTAGATACTGAGACCGAGATAACGTTTTGACGTTTTCAAGGATCCACCTATCCGTACGTGACATCAAAAGGAACCGAACCAAAAACAGACACCGAGACAGAGGGAACAAGTTTTTAATCCTGTTAAAGGGGTTACAACATTCTGCTGCGGTTACATTCATGGCATGGCACTTACAGCGGTTCTTCACATTCGTTTTAACTAAATGAGATAATTAAATTTCTCTTTTTCCACCACGTTTCCGCTGTCTCCTCTTGGTAGCGCGTCTCTGTTATGACCCACTGAAGAAAGGGTGGAACCCAGGAGTTTAAATTTAGCTTATTATGTAGGGAGGTTTTAAGGATTCTCTAATTGTCCTTTTTTCGCTTTGTTTTGGTAAATGATTTTCGTTTTGGTTAACTTATCTTTTTCTAAATGTTCATTTGAAAGGATTGGTAGAGGGAGGACATAATGACTTCTTAGGTTCAAAGAAAACTCTTTAGTACACAGGCACATGATGACATGGTGGGAGAATGATGGAGAATTTCCATTAGTTGGCTAAGTAAATGGAAGATAATTGACAATGAAGAAAATTTCGTTTTCAAAAACAACAAATAGCCAATTCCCAAATAACAACAGAAAGAAACAGAGAAATTATTAATTGGAAAACGCCATGAGGAAAGGGTGACAGTCCCTTCCCACAGTATTCAGAACATCTCAAACATTCAGTTGGCCCAGTAAAAGTATCTACTCCAAACAAATAAGAGGGAAATTCTACACTTCTAGCAATTTATTGAGCAAATTCAAGTAAAGGATCACTTTGTATTGGAATGTAGATTAGATATTTCAGAAAATTTGAGATTGTTGGAGATTATACCAAAGAATTGGCATATTAGACGAAATAGGTTAAAGTATCTACAACATTGACATGACTCAATGAGCAAAGCCAATTCTAAGACCAATAATTCTTCGAATTGGACTCTGAAATCGTGTTGGCATCAAATTAAGCACATCACTTGAGTAATACAAGTTAAATGCTTTCGTGTCTTAATGTACAATAGAACGTAAATGGGGTTTTGAATGACAAATTGAGTAATAAACACACTTAATGGGGAAACAAGCAATGCTTCTAGAACTAACAATGAACTTACATACTCGTAATGTACTTGTACTCGTATATATGAAAGTTTATCTTTTATGATTTGTAAATCTAAAATTATTTCGTGAATATTAAACCTGAAAGCTAAGTTCCTCTTAACATTAACAGGATGATGTCTTTGAATCGAAGAAGGAAAAGGTGTTGTACTCTAACTTGCAACTCATACGGCATGCATGTGATGCTTCGATGTCCGAGTGAGTAGCTCCAACAGAAATAGGGCCTCAGTGTACTGGTTGACGAATGACATTGTCGCGCTTCGGAGAAGATACCTTCAGCTGATACCCACAGTTACCAGGGGAAGGAGAAGACACCCTGACCAAAAGATCCGAGCCAAAGAGGCCATCAGTGCGAGCAAAAAAAATGAGTGAGAAGATCTTTGCCGAGGCGTTAATAGTGACCTCTGGGGACTACGCTATATGGTCGTCATGCAAAAAGTAAGAACTCGGGCGACCAACCCTGCCCTAAGTGAAGAAAAGATGGAGCGCATAGTAGACACGCTTTTCCCAACTCACCCTATCAGGCACGATTCTGGTCCAACGACATGAAATTCCAGATTTCAAAGAAGACTGAAGCGCTAAAAGCGATTGCCAAAACATTTCCACAGCTACTGCTGAATATTTACAACAGCTACCTTGTGGAAAGGGCTCTTTCTCAGGAGTTGAAAGACGCAACGCTTGCTGCTAATCAGCAAAGGCAAAGAAAATCCGGACTCCCCATCTGCATACAGACCACTTTGCTGAAATCACGGCTCACAAATGAAATACAAATATCAGGTAGCCTGTCCACGCAACAATATAGCTTCAGAAATGGCCACTCTATGATCGGAGCTATCGGAGAAGTAGTAAAGGCTGCCCAAACCGCCTACCAGGTCAACAAGCGAAGGCTACTAATGTCAATCACTCACGTCATCCTTCTACATGGCTGAGAAATCTGGGCAGACGCACTCCGACAAGAAAAGTATAGGAAGCATATGGCAGCAGTGATGAGACGCGGAGCTCTACGCGAACGGTGTCGGATCGATCTTCAAGCGCAAGAAAGGAAGTACGTCTACGAAAAGAAGGCGGAAATGGGAGTGGAAACGGCAATCGAGGAGGCAAGGAGCTCACAAAACCCAGGAAGCGGCTAAATGGAATAGTAGTCCATGTACCCAGTTTCTCACCGAACACGAGGGCTCTCCAGTGGACAGTAGACCACACTTTTTTTCTTTTACAGAAGGTGGGAGCTGGAAAGCACCAACGGCGTATTCAGTCAAATTTGTTCCTTCGTACAAGTCACACTCAGGGCAAAGCTTCACCAGCAAGATAGATTAACCGCACAAAAAGATAAATATGAAAAGCCGCGAATTTTAATCAAAATTTCGGATGATTTGTTAACATTTTTGCAGCTTGTACCTTTCCAAGACTTCCACAATGTTTACAAACACAAATATGACATCTGTCAAAAGATAGTACGTCTGAATTCAGAGTATAAATTGTTGATTCCTTTGTCGTGTTGAATTCAAAAAATAATTTTTTTCTCGAACGGATGACCGCTCGGTTTAGTTCTTTATTCAACTCTAAAAATAATTACATTTAATTTTGCTTTTTATGTCAAGGGTAAACAACAGTTGGAAGGAAAAATCGGGAGTCGACAGCCAGTGGGTTCAAGTGTCTGGAATTAGGTCGGTGAATTCTGCGAAATGTAAGTTCAGGTGCACGGGTAGAATTGTTGTGGGAAAATGATGTATGCATATGGTTGATCATGTGATTGTTTGATGATGCACAGGAAGTCAATCTTTTGGATGTTAACTTATACCCATTGCGAAATGGGGCTATCTAATGAGAAACCCTTTACAAACTTACTCGCATGTACATATATGTATGTATGTAGCAAGGACGAAGCCTCCATATATTGAGTGGAATGAGTGCTTCCGTTAAGCAATTCAAAAAAAAAGCAAATTAACAAAAAAATCTCATACCAAGAAATAACTTATTCGAAATTTTAAATCGTGGATGAACTCACATTACTAATAAGTACTAATCGAAGAATCTTCCTTTGATCCATTCTGTAAATTAAAAAATCCCCAACATCATAATGGGAACATTTTTATGAAAATCACTTCGAAAAAACAATGGTACGCAATTCATGTAGAGTTGTGCGCATCACTGAATGACAGTTCAAAAGAAAATAACCAGAACATGCGCATTACACACTTGCGACATATTTATCTATCATCATATCTTTGGCAAGTGCGCTTTTACACGTCGCATGTTTTGAAAGATTCAAATGATTGTAAAAGAGAGTGTTAATGCAACAACTTTTTGACATTTCTTTTTCTCCTTCTTCTTTCTTTTTCGCATTTGCTTTATTATTTCTTTGGCTGTTGTTACGAGCACAACATTTCAGTATGACCGGTGAACTTAAAAAGACCAAAGAATTAACAAGCGGGCTCTTTTTCAATTATGAAACACTGAGCGCCAAATATGAAATGAAAAAGAGCTGTCAAATAACATGAAAAACCAAAGAAGGGCAAAAGGCTTCGTGTAAAAATTAGCGCACCACTGAATGACAGTTCAAAATAAAATAACCCAAAACATGCGCAGTATACTCATGCGATGTGTAAAAGTAGACTATACAATTATATGAAAGTTTTTCGTGGTTGACAGGCTGTCTTAAGACAACCCAGTTGTACTGTTGGCCATGCCTTCTGTTTTCAAATGAAAAAAAATGTTTGGAATAATACTGGGTTTAGTGACATGAACAATATGTCAAAAGCCGGAAAAAGGCATGGAAAAGAGTGCGGTTCACATTTAAGTGCAATGGTTTCATTAAAAATGTTTGATTCTGTTCTCAAATATAGAGTTTTCCAATAAGGACTTGACAACCGCAAACCATTTGAGATATTTCAAAAACTTTATTATCGGCTTGAAGTACAATCAAAACATTTATGAATGGAACCGACTTCGTTCATATGGCCACCGCGGGCACATTTGCAGCGGTCGATTCGTTGGACCCAATTTTCAACGACGCGGCCACACATTTCGGCCGAAACGGCAGCTATTTCGCGTTCAATGTTGGCTCTGAGCTCTTTCAACGTCGTCGGCGTGTTGGCATAAACCAATGACTTAACGTAGCCCCACAGAAAATAGTTAAGCGGCGTTAAATCGCACGAACGAGGCGGCCAATCGACTGGCCCATTTCTTCAGATAACACGCTCACCATACTTACTCTTCAATAAATCGATTGTAGCGTGTGCTGTGTGGCTTGTGGCATCATCCTATTGAAACCACATGTCGTCCAAGTCCATATCTTCCAATTCGGGCCAAAAATAATCGGTAATCAAAGCGCGATAACGCTGACCATTCACAGTAACGTGGCGATCGTTATCGTCGACGAAAAAATATGGCCCAATAACGCCGCCGGCATGCAAACCGCGTGGTGATTCATGAAGCACATGTGGATTTTCACCCGACCAATAACGCATATTTTGCTTATTGACGAACCCATTGAGCCAAAAATGAGCTTCGTCACTGAAGATGATTTTGCGATGAAATTCATCATATTGGCGCATCTTCTCCAGAACCCAATCGGAGAACGTACGTCGCTTCAAATGGTCCATCGGCTTCAATTCTTGAGTCAGCTTGATCTTGTATGGGTGTAAACCAAGATCCTTACCCAAAATACGCCACAATGTGATCTGAACGATGCCCAATTCTTGAGAACGCCGTGGAATTGACTGATTTGGAGCGTTTTCTACGGACGCCAGCGATATTTTCGATGACCAACTCGTTGACTCACTGACACGGCAACATAACACAACGAATATGTAGACTCAAATATTTGCACTAAACTTGTTATTGCCTGTCTACTAGAAAATTAGAGTTAACGCTCTTAAAGTTGCAGTCACCGACTCCGAATTTCGGTAGAAAATTTTTATAATTTGCAGACGTTGCTCGTTAGTTTACTTTACCATGATGAAAATGTTGAGTTTACTGAATAAATTGACAGTGACAGTTTGATGATTAGTGAAAGAGTGCGTTCACAAATTAATTTCAGAGTTGTTAAGTCCCCATTGGAAAACCCTATATAATGAAGAAGTGAAAAGAAACCGAGAAATATAAAAAAGTTTAATTGATGTGACCTGTCATCTTGATCTTGTATGTTTGGAGTTACCTATCAGAGGTAACGATGAATCGCAAAATTCATTAAATAGGGGAAATTTCATAGAGACAGCTTATTTGCTAGCTTCGTAGAAACCAATTTAAAAAAAAAATCATTTGGAAAGTGCAACTGTTTTTTTCTGATCTATCAAGTGATATCCAAAACGAACTTATGGCATCGGTTGCTACTGCTTTACTCGATGAAATAAGGACTGAAATCAAGAACTCAGACTACATGGGACTGCTTTTAGATGAAGCCACCGACATTTCCAAAAGAAAAGACGGGGCTGTCGTTGAAAGTTTTATGTGTTTTGTCGATGCTTCGCTTAGCAGATCAGCCCAGAATTTGTACGATTTTATTGTACCATACGAATACTTGAAAAAGAAGAATGTATTTGACAAAGCTACGATGGTATGTCAAAGCTGTTATGTCGGGAATTTTAAACGGTTTGCAAGTAAGAATAAAAGAAATCATTCACGTGGCACATTATATTCACTGTTTTGCTCCACCATGAGCCGGTTTCTTCAAAAGTTTACACAGCTTCGTTAGTTTTTTTTTCCATTCGTCTAAAAGCGTTGCAGCATTTAATGCGATTGTAAAAAGAAAAATTCCTAGCGCTGTTCCAACTCATTGGGTATATTCCCAAAAATAAACTTTTTCGAAAACGATACAGAAAGCGAAGAAGATTGGGACAACGAAACTATAGCTCTATCGAAAGATGTGATGTTTTGTTTTACTGATAAGAAATGTATTGTTCTTCTCTATTTTTTCAACGAATTTTTTCCGCAGAGTGACATTTTGTTTAAAATTCTTCAATCCAAGTCCAGTGATGTTCAATTTTGTTTAAATCAAATTAATAATTTAAAAAACAGTATAGTTAATCTACTAAAATCAAAAATTTCGAAACTTTTTGGAAAAAATTAAATGAAAACAAGAAATTGTCTAATTTTAACAGCAATGAACTTGTCAACAAAGGAACAGTATAAAGCTCTTTTAGCAACGATTGTTAAGTAATCTCTGATATAGTTCCCTGTCATGCTTTGAGTTCTTAAAACTTTCGGACACAGCATTGTATGAACACTTTACTCGTAATAACAATTTTCCCGATAACTTGTTCAGTAACCCATAGAGTTCATATCCGGGATATTTTGATATTCCGGCTTTAAAAACGGAATTAAAGGTGATTTTCAATAATGAGAGTTTCAAGTCAAAAAAAGACCTACGAGGAATATTAAGATTTTTAAATATTACCGATTTGGACAAAACTTTCACGGAGTATTTTAATCTTTGTAAGCTCATGTCAACTTTTCCCGTAACAACCGCATCACTGGAAAGATCATTTTCATGCCTCAAAAGAATCAAAAATTTCAATTGAAAAGCAATTGTTAAAAGAAATACAACCTAAAGACAAGTTCCATGAGCAGATAATACTTAGATGATTTTGCTTGAATAGAAAGAAGAATACATTTAGAGTACAAAGCTTAGTACTTAAACAAGGTTTATTAAGATTTTTAATTATTATTAGTGTATTTAAAGCAATAAATAAAAAAATAAATAAAAATGAAGGAGTTTTTTAATTTAACGTGTGTTGCTTCCGCCTCCCAAAAATTCACGCTTCGTGCTTGGTATATTTGTAGGTCTAAGTGTATCGAGAAATAGTGGCCTTCACGACGCTGCTCTAAGTGGTTCTAACCGGCACACATTTTTATCCACCTTCTTCGGTATTACCAATGAATTGCCACATCATCAAGTTTCGTAATTTCAGCCGAAAACTATTGACAAATACGACTATCGTGGCATTGTAGTCATATTCCCAAGTACTCGTAGACATTGCCATTTTAATAATTCACTAGATATGAGTACCTATCTACAATAAGGTATCAGAAAATTCAGTAGAAATAAATACATATGTATGTACGAATATATTGATATCGTATTCACACGTTGGCTGTACAAATTGCCGTCGAACTCTAGCGCTGCGTTTTATTTACCATAAACCAAAGATACGAAGGAAAATCGATACACTAATCGATTAAGCGGAATTGTTTATCTCTTCTGCGTCTCTTTATCTAGTATTATACTTCCACCCATTCATTATCGGCTGTTACTCTTTTTTTCGCACTTAAGTAGATTATCATTGAATTTTTAGTTCCATTTTTTTTTATTCCAGAATGCGCTTCTTTGTACGCGTAGATACCTCGGTATGGTGTTTGCAGAAACGCTCTTCGTCAATATGTATTTTTAGGGTAAATTCAATTACTGTTGGAACATGTGTGCATCTATGTATTTGTGTTTCGACACTCTGTGCCCTTTATCGCTTTTTGAAGTAAGTATTCCAAATATGATCAGATGACAAGTGAATCCCGGTGGTGGCGTGGCATTATCAGAAACCAAATTTTGACGGTTTATCAGTCAGTCAGTCCTCACCTGAATCTCGGCATACATAGGGATATGTGTATGAATGATGTTTAGCACACAAATGTGCTACGCAGGTTTAAGTACATCAAATGAGCATCTTACACGTACGTGTATTCCGTAGGGTGATAATTATTGTACACATAGAAAGATAGATACTATGGGGCATACCTAGGTATATCACATTATTACGATGACTTTTAGAGTGCAGATTCAAGTAGAGTGGATATAAATCATATGCTGTGGGGGTTTCATGCTGAGTGTGTATGTGTGTTGAACAGTAAAAACAATTCCTCACTCTCGCTTGCTGTTCCGTTTCGTCTCGTGTAACGTTTTTCTGTTTGGTGCCGCTGTCGTCTCTGTTGATTTTTTTATCGATTTTTCTGCGGGTGTTGATTTATAATTTTCATTTATTTTCACAAGTGGTATAGCGTAAAGGTAACACACACATGCACGCTCATTCGAATCGATACAGATGGTAATTGAGCTGTTTACTTTCGGTTACGTATCTTTTTTTCACATGCTCGTATCAAACGAGTTTTTTTCTTTCTTCTTCGAGGAGCGCCAATTTTGGAGACCACGTATGCATTGAAGGTGATGAGTAAGGAACAAGTGATAAAAATTCACGTTTACTGATTAAGAAACTTACGGATTGGTGATAGATAACAGGTAAAAGAAAAACACGGCGCCTACACATTGACTTTTGATTTGTCAGGGTATGGCATTGATGGAAATTTTGTGAACATATTGCGATAAAAAATACAATCGTCAGTCAAAGGCCAAACCTAGTTGCCTAAATTACTTACAAAGATAGGGGACGTACTGTACAGAAAATGAAGGCTGCCTCTCATAACCCAGCGCCTTGAACACCGGAAGCTGCACCTGACATTGTGGCTATCTGGCTCTCTATCCAGGAGCAAATGACTCAGATACAACATCAGATGCAAAAGCAGGTTATGCACGTAGATCAGATCTGCACGATGCTGCCGAGTCGAAAATAGTTTTAGTTGTAATGGATAAGAACATGGGGGGGGGACGCTAAGGGACCATCCGTTGAATGTACGAGGGGCGTTCAATATATTCTCGGTATCGATATGAAGGAAAATGCGAATTCAATTTAAATTGTTTTTATTTTTCAATATAATCTCCCCTAACATCAATGCATTTGTTACATCTTGAGATAAGCTTTTTTAAACCCTCAAAAAAATAAATTTCCTCTTTCTCTGCAAAATACCCATTTATTGCCGACTTGAGTTCTTCATCATCCGAAAATCTTTTTCCACGAAGACATTTTTTCAAATCCGGAAACAGGAAATAATCACTAGGGGCAAGGTCTGGACTATAGGGTGGGTGTTGGATTTCTTCGAAACCACAATCTCGCGCAGCAGCCTTGGAAACTCGCGCCGTGTGAACAGGAGCGTTGTCATGAAGAAGCAACACACCCGCTGCGAGTTTACCCCGTCTTTTCTTTTTAATTTCCTCCCGCAAATTATGCAAAGTGAAAGCGTAGGATGTGGCGTTGATAGTTTCACCTTTTTTTTTGTACTCAATGAGCAAGATTCCCTTTGAGTCCCAAAAAACTGTGACCATGAGCTTCCCGGCAGACGGAGTGACTTTGAACTTCTTCGGGGGGTCTGTTCCTTTTTTATGCCACTGCATGGACTCTTGTTTGCTTTCAGGGTCATAGTGGTGGACCCATGTTTCGTCCCCAGTAACAATTCGATCCATAACACCGTCCGCGTTCTCACTACACATCCCCAAAAGCTCTCTACAGCATGCGATTCTCACTTTTTTCTGAGGTGCTGTGAGCATTCGTGGCACCCACTTTGCACTGACCTTTGAAAGGTTAAGATGGTCATGAAGAATGGTGTGAATGGTACCAATTGAAAGCTTGGTGATTTCTGCCATCATTTTCACCTTTATTCGGGCATCCTCAAGAACAAGTTTTTCGACTTCTTTGATGCTTCCTCCCGTACAAGCAGTAGCCGGGGCGCCGGAGCGGGGGTCGTCTTCAATGCTCTCTCTGCCTCTCTTGAACTCACTTGACCACTTTTGTACAGTTGATAATGAAGGTGCGGAGCCCTGGTAAACAGCCACCATCTCTTCATGAATAGTTTTTTGACTTTTTCCTTGCTTAGTGAGAAATTTAATTACAGCGCGATGCTCAATTTTCACCATCATCGTCTCAGTTGCCATTATGATTCTGTTTAACTAGAGATAAAACGCGAATTAATAATCACATTTATATGAAATTTTACATGAGTGCACTAAAATAATAGTATTACTTGGTAAATAAGTCAATTTATATATACAACCACAGCTTCACCCCGATACCGAGAATATGTTGAACGCCCCTCGTAAATTCACTAATAAGGATCGGGCGAATCGCCACACGAACTGCGGCAGTTACAATATAAAAGGTCTTTCATTAAGCGCTTCCTATCTGTAAATTTAAATAAAGCAAATTGTGTGTGAGATATCATCGAAATTTTTTATTCGTTTGAAGGGCCTATCGATGCCATTATGTATGAAATATAATATCGTTCAATTGTCCGCCGCGGCTTCTCTGGGTGGCGCGCGTCTGAAATGTCCAATTTTCCATGACTCTGGCGCATAAATCAGGCTGAATTTGAACGATGGTATGGGTTGTGTTGGCTTTGAGGGCCCTTGTGGTTTGTGGCTTATTCGCATAGACCTGCGACTTCATAAAACCCCACAAGAAAAAGTCTAACTGGGTCAAATCGCACGATTTCATTGGCCTGTTTACACCACCTCCACGTGAGGTGATCATGCCCTCGAATCGCTCGTGCGTGAGTTGTGTGGCACGTAGCGCCGTCCAGGTGTCGTTGGTGTTGGTGTTGGTGTAAACTTAGTCTTCCTTTTAATTTTTTATTTCTTTTCTCACATCGAATGCTTTATTTTCAAATATCCTACATAACCGGCAGTCCCTCTTTATTCAGCCAGTTCAGCTTCTTTCTTTTGTCTTTTACATTGTTCTCTTTTTTTGCTTTGGAAGTGCTGCCACATTGGTAATGATCGACATATAGTGCTCGCCGTTGGCGGTGATGGCCTGGCCAACGTCGTTCACAAAGAAATGTGGACCGATGACGACGCCAGCCCAAAATCTACACCAAACAGTGACTTGGATGCATTGGATTTTATGTGGATTTGTATCGTCCCAAATTCATCCAGAAATGGGCCTAATCGGTGAAGATGATTTTTCGATGAAAATTAGGGTCAGTTTCCAACTGCTCCAGAGCCCATTCAGCAAACACAAGTCGTTGTCTATGGTCGTTTAACTTCAGCTCATGGGTCAGTTGAATTTTGTACGGGTGCAGGCCCAAGTCACGACGCGAAATTCGCCAAGATGTGGTCTGCGAAAGACCGAGTTCTTGTGAGCGACGTGGAATCGACTGCCTCGGATTCTCCTACATACTCTCACGGACAGCGGCGATGTTTTCGGCAGATCTTGCGTTGCGTCGACGTACGGGTGTTGGTTACGTTTATTGAACCAGTGGACTCAAATTTATCCACCACACTGTGAATAGTTCTCTCGGTTGGACGACTATGGCGACCGTAAAATGGGCGAAGCGCGCAGAACGTTGCCCGAACAGAACACTCATTTTGATAAAAAAAATGTTATCATTGCATTTATGTCCATCCAACAGACTGAATAAATAACAGCCAATTTGACAGATATAGCTTCAACAATATGGCCACTATCAACTGTCAAAGCTCGGAAGTCCCTATTGGAAGACCCTGTACATAATTGAAAAGCGATCCAACTCCATAAAATGAGTTGGTTTCACGATATTCATAAGAAAAGATTAAAAAGTGTACATCCGTGTACTGGAGCCTTGCATCATGTGCATCCATTTCCGTCGTGAAAAGCGATTATACGTGGTCTCTGTGTATGCACCTTATGCTACAAAATCCAAATTATTTTTCTCAGAACTCAGGACACTTTTCGATTTCTATGGTTCTAATAGACGTAAAATTATCTCAAAAACTATGACCAAAAAACAATATGGAAAACAGTAAAAAAATTAGTTTTAAAGCAGAAAAAGACTGAAGCCCCATTTACAATGCTCCGAGATCCGAACGAGGGTCGCATTTGAATTCGAGTGCGAGAGCTCTCGTTGATATATTAATTGAAGGAAGGGCCATCGAACAAGTGTGCGAATTAAAATACCTACGTGTAGTATTAGATAAAAATTTTAACTTTAATAGTCACGTGAATTGTCGAATTGTCGAAGTAAATAGGATTCCTTAAAAGAACCCACAAATATATAACTACAGTATGTGCAGTCAATGTATATCTAGTCCTGCCATAAGTTCTGTTACAAATATAAAACGCAAAAAAAAAAAAAGTAAACAATTGTATTCAACATTTTTTCATTTAACACAAGCTTCCAAATGGTATGGCCATTCGGCTATAGCGGCACGTACGGTTTCCATTCAGATCGTGGACGATGCTCTGGTTAATGCTGCTTTAAGGCTTTCCAAATTTCTGTCTTGCAAGCCATGTACTCCAATTCTGACCACAAACCATAATCCAGTGGAGTCAGATCTGGTTTCCCCGACGGCCAATCTTCTGCTGCTATAAAGCCAGGATTGATTCTGACCCACTCCTGCGTGGTTTTGGCTTCGTGCGCTGGAGCAGAGTCCTATTGAAAGATCCAACTGAATGTATTGAAAAGGGTATTGGTCAATTGCTTCACAACACCCTGTAGCATATCTTCTTGGTAAACATTTACACGAATTTTTACGTGTTTTTCACAGAAATGGAGGGATGCGACACCATGGTGTTAGACCCACACCAAACCATTACGGATGATTGTCCACGTTGAACACTTGGAACAATATTTTTTGCTTCATTAGATGAAGTGGCATCAATTTTGTCATTTTGTTTGTTGAAAACTACTTCCACGGTAAAAAATTGATATGAGTGTGAAGATAATCTGCTCATTGGCCCGGCCTATACATTTGTTTGGGTAGAGATTCGAGCGCTTCAGAGGGCTTGCACTCGCTTGTACAAAACACCAGAGTCTAAGTACAATAAATTATATCCTTATGAGGTCTTAATAAGTGTGAGAAATTTCGTCGTTAAAATCAAAAGCACATTGCTAGGACAGTAACCTGGATGAACAACCTGATCTCCCGGGTTTTTTACTCCAATAATCATCATCACGAGAAGAAGCGCTTCAACGACTCCATTTCAACTGTTCCATACAGCAATATAGCAGACCGTCTAGGGTTCAAAAGGGCGGTAGCGATTCGCGATATAAGTGATTTTTCCTGGCAGCACAGGCAATTGCAAAACTTAGTTTCGGCAGAACGAGCAGGAAGTTGGTGTAATTTTCTTCTAATTCGTGATAGCCCGTTGGTCTGCTTTATTTTTAAGCAATAGCCGGCTTACGTAGTTTATGAAGATCAAGGTAGTATTTTAGTATAGTATTAAAATGCATACCTATCTTTGTTTCTATAGCGTTAGGTTTAGGTCAGATTTTGCAAACCCGTTTTTACCCACTTCCGGTATCCCACAAGGCAGCCATCTAGGTCCCCTTCTTTTCATTTTAACTATAAACGATCTTGAGAGGATTATTAAACATTGCCCCCTACACATTTACGCCAGCTCTCTGTCCAGAAGACTTCAACATGTTTTCCACTTAGTGCCTAAAAAATTCTTTGAGCTTATTGTCTCCAAATGTCAATCTATGACTTTGTCACGTAAGTCCAATCAATCTCCTCCTCTGCTTACCTCCCAGGTACAATCCCTTCGCGACCTTGGAATATTATACGATAGAGAGTTAAATTTCCGTTTGCATATAGATGAGATAATCCTTAAAACCAACTCATTACTTGGCTTTATCAAACGATGATCTACAGAATTTTGTAACCCCTATTTGACAAGGTTACTTTACATTACACTCGTCTGACTCTATTCAAATATGACAACCAAGTGCGGTCCGATTTTCAGCGAGTGCATACCTAAATCCCGAATTGAGAACATTCAACGTCATTTCCATCGTTTTGCTATTCGAAGACTACCCTGGAATGACCTTTTTATTTTACCTCCCTATCGTGACCGTCTCAAACTTTTTAACCAGAATACCCTCGAAAAACCCAGAGACGTAGCTGATACTCTCTTCATTCATCGCCTCTTTACAACTCTATTTCCTTTCGAAGTGTCGAAAATATCGCTGCCGTTCAGGCGTCCGTAGCAAACGATCCAAATCAGTCAATTCCACGGCGTTCTCAAGAATTGGACATCGCTAAGACCACATTATGGCGTATTTTGCGTAAGGATCTTGGTTTACATCCATACAAGATCAAGCTGACTCAAGAATTGAAGCCGATGGACCATTTGAAGCGACGTACGTTCTCCGATTGGGTTCTGGAGAAGATGCGCCAAGATGATGAATTTCATCGCAAAATCATCTTCAGTGACGAAGCTCATTTTTGGCTCAATGGGTTCGTCAATAAGCAAAATATGCGTTATTGGTCTGGTGAAAATCCACATGTGCTTCATGAATCACCACTTCATCCACAAAAAATAACTGTTTGGTGCGGTTTACATGCCGGCGCCGTTATTGGGGCATATTTTTTCGTCGACGATAACGATCGTCACGTTACTGTGAATGGTCAGCGTTATCGCGCTTTGATTACCGATTATTTTTGGCCCGAATTGGAAGATATGGACTTGGACGACATGTGTTTTCAACAGGATGATGCCACAAGCCACACAGTACACACTACAATCGATTTATCGAAGAATGGTGAGCGTTTTGTCTCAAGACATGGGCCAGTCGATTGGCCGCCTCGTTCATGCTATTTAACGTCGCTTGACTATTTTCTGTGGGGCTACGTTAAGTCATTGGTTTATGCCAACACGCCGACGACGTTAGAAGAGCTCAGAGCCAACATTGAACGCGAAATAGCGGCCGTTTCAGCCGAAATGTGTGGCCGAGTCGTTAAAAATTGGGTCCAACGAATCGACCGTTGCACACGTGTCTGCGGTTGCCGTATGAACGGAGTCGAGTTCCATTCATAAATGTTTTGATTGTACTTCAAGCCGATAATAAAGTTTTTGAAATATCTCAAATGGTTTGCGTTTTATTTAAGAAAAAAGTTGTCAAGTCCTTATTGGAAAACTCAAATGCTAGAAGGGAAAACCCAAAGTTACCAATTTCACAAAATCAATTTGATCTGAATCCTGCACTATGTCTTTAAGGATTATGTCAAACCCAACATAATTTAGGTGTTGCTATTTCGTGAATATTTGTTGCAAAAATTGCGAAATGATCTAAGACCCCATCGATTAGCTCTAACGAAAGGTTTTAGGGATTCGGTAATTGGGTGAGTCCAGGCACATCAAAAGCACCATTAACAATAGCTTTCTGGCAATATTGCCATTCGTTTGCATCTGCGCTCGACGCTTCCCTCGTAGGATTTCTTGAGACACTACAAGACACTCGACTGGGAAAGATGTTAGCAGTTTCTTGCAGTTGTAATCATCCAACACCAACACTGATTATCAATGCGTCATACCTATTTTCAGAGACTTGATCGGATATGTTGTTCTTTTCGACTATACCCAAGATGCCGTCATGTCGTAGACTTACATTAGGGTCGTTGAAATTGATGTTTTCGCCATGGTTTTGGCATTGTTCAATGTTCATATGATATGATTAAATTGAAGGACGACCTCTGTTGTGGCTTTTGCATTTATCGAACATATTTTGGTCGAATGAAATTTCAATAATAACCGGTGCACTGCATATTCAGGCAAACTTAAGCTTAAGTTCATTCCGTTTGTTTAGATATATTACAGCGTCTGGGAGAAGATTTTTTTTGCTAGAACATGGAAAGATTGTATTGTATTTCCAGTTACGATATCTATGTTAGAGTGCGAAATTTAAGAAGGACCTCGTTCGCTGGTATTTGCCGCAATCAATAGCCGTGGATTCGATGAATGAAAATGTACTCATTGGGTTGGTTATAACCAGCTCATGCTTTTAGGCCCTGACATGGGCTCCGACCCGGCTGCTTCAATATAAAGAATACATTAATCTGTACCAGATAAGAGTTAGCGTCTAAACCAGTCAAGTTTCGAAAACACAATTTACAAATAGAAGAGTGCGATCTAAAACAAGCCTGCACGGTAAGTCATGAATAGTGACATCTTGGTCGACCAAGTTTTACACGTTTTGCGCGGTGGCGTGACATAATGCAAAGCCACAAAAGGCCACATTTTAAACTTTTCCAAATTCCAGCATTTGGCCTTATGTCACTTTCTACTGTTTGGAATGGGTAACTCGCTTCGCTCGCTAACAAGATTTCACCCTTTTCTCCACAGGGTTTAGTCGCTCCGCTAAGGGTATGTCAACAACTGTCAGGTAGGCGCCTGACGTCTGGCAATCGCCTATATCTTAATAGTACATTGAAACATGATCGTAAATATGAAACAATCAGCAATTCGGTGAAGAAACGACAAAATGATACATATTGAAGCTTTGGTCAGAAAGTTGGTTCATACGATATAATATTCCCAGCGGATAATGTACCCTTAATGCAAGTAATTTGTTTGTTTATTTGTTTCAAGAGAATATGAGTCCAATTATTATGAGATAGGCTGTGAGAATGGCATTAAACTGACAAACTTTCCACTTTTCCACCTAATGACATTTTAGACCATCTTTGGCACATGTTTCACTACTATCAAACACAATCCTATTACTCTTTGCGGCACCAGACAACCCATCATCAACGATTCACGTCACTTCTATGTTCGCTTTTGTACAATTTTTCGCTGTCACTTCCATTCGACCGTCATTGTTATATCGACATCATTACCATCACGAGAGTTTTACATCTGACATTCAGCGAGGAATACTAGGACACCAAGGATATAAAAAATTTGCCACATAAAAATCAACTAATGCTTCATTGATCTCAACGGGGATAGAGCTTAAATCTGAGACTCTCTCTAACCCCAGCTGCAAATGATTGTAATTTGTGTTTTGGTGTAATAAATGTGCCCTGCGGTACAAACAGTGCTCAAGTTGTAGTAGTAACAGTTTTTATAACATACACCATTGCAGCACTCTGCCCCAAAGATAAGCACGACAAATATATATGCTATTACTATTCGCAAATCCTTGAAACTCATACAAATAAAAAAAAAAATTGACGAAGCGCCCGTCATCAATAGAGGAATCAACTAAAGCGACTACGTATAGGTGTTAGTGTATTCCTCTCTATATGAGTTTGTTGTTAACACACAAAGCCATCAGAGAACGGACTCAGTGCGTTTGAAGGATGTTTTATGTGAGAATTTTATGGCGCAGAAGTCATTTGACAGATTAAATAGGCTTTACGATTATGTGATGCATTTAGCAGCATCAGCGTCATCAGCGATCTCATTGTCAACATCACTGAGGCCAGAGAAGAGAGGTTAAATCAGTTCTTCAAATTATTGCAATAAAAATGGTCGAGGGAATTAGCAGAGTGAAACGTAATTAGACAGAGAATAAAACGACATCAAGAAATGTGGATGAATCGTTTACTCGTATGCAAGTAACATTAAGCTTACTCGCAATGCGTGTCAATGCGGATTAATTTGTCACAAACTTCTGGTCTAATCCAGCGAATCCATTAAATGAATGCTTAGCCCAAGTAACAAGAAGAGGCACTTCTGCGAGAGGAATTTGTTATCAGGACATGCAGAGATTTATTAGCAATTAAAAAAAAGATTCAGATTCTCCAAAAGCGTATGCATGAAATGAATAGTCACATTTCGTGGTGTCCCTTGTCTGTTAAATAGTCTAATGGTTTCCATTTGGCTGGCCAAAATATCTTGCACTCTATAAGCCAGTGCAATTCTTTCTAAGCAAGCGACATTGATAGCAATTGCACAGGGAAGCTAGCGAAAGCTAGAGAAAAGGAAAGGGCATGCAGTCGACGAGTAACGATATTTTGCTGCCAATGCATTAACCAGCTCATGGTAATGGTTAACAATAAAGAATAAGTAGTCAAGAACTCTAACTCCATGGTGAAACAGCAAGCGCCGAGGGATGCATAGCTCCGATTTAATTACCCAGCCTTCCTTTCAGCAAAGGGGACTCTGCTGGTAGGTTACCTATATATCCCGATTACTCGTAGGAATCAAAATTTATCCAACGAAAGTTTCACTTTAAGAGACTGATACCTCTTTAAAAGCATCAACTTCTAGGGACGTATCTTCGCTCCCGGCGGTAGAAACTCTCAATCGGACGTCTGTTGCCAAGTCTGAGGCTGAAATGAGAAACAAGGAAGAGAATTCGTTCCTTCTAAGTGACTTAGAGTCAGACACAATTAGCATGCTATCGGTTGAATTATATGCATGTATGTACCATCCGTTAGCACGAAAGTATCCGTAGGTGTGAACATGTCACTAAAATATACCGGATACGTTAAACCTTCTGAGAGGAGAAGGTTCAAACAAGCCATGAAACAAGGCAACTCTTCGGAACGTGCTGTAGAGATTGCCATTGCCAAGACCGAAAACAATGGCAAGGAGGTCAAACGAACTCGGTCCGATGAGTCTACTCCCCCGACGTCGGACGCAAAGAGAGTCCGAACAGGAAATGCTACAGTCGACAAAGTTCTATATACGAATATACTGGGTGTAATCCCGGAAGACATCAATCTCAACTCGCTCCCCAACAGGAGGGAGTTATCGATGTTTCGATTGAGCTTCGAGTCAAAGAAGTGAGGACGTTTTTTCACAGCTCTACAATCAGGGCTGGCTGGGTCGTGTTTGTTTGCCCCAATGAAGCCACTGAAAATTGGCTGAGGAGGAGTGGAGGAGGTTTCATTTCCGAAACCCCACATTATAAGGCGGTTATTTCTGCAAAGCATCAGCCTAGCTAACTAGAAAATTATCGCGTCCTTATATGCACAAAGCTCAGGTCGTAATACCAGAATCTGGAAAATCCTGCAAAGAGTGGAAGAGAAAGATCTCGTCCACATGGTCTCTGCTGCAAATGACAGTGAGATGAAGCGGCTAAACGATTTAAAAGGTCATGTCGCGTACAGTTTCGGTAAGCTGAGGCTCATTATAAAGAGCTCAGACAAAGTACCAGCTACCTCCAAAACACCCAACGCCAGCAGTCTAAAGACTACTAAACAACACGTTAATACGTCTGGAGCTGAGGATGATAGAGTACGTGACCCGCAACTATAACAAACCGAAACCCATACGGAACCCCGCGTATAACCGCAAATAATAATGGCTACACTAATTTGCAGGGAAAGCTACACCATGCTAAAGACGCCTTGTACACCTTTAACCAACGATGGGCAAGAGAAATCATAGCCTGGTACTAATTCAAGAACCTTATGCTACTGAAAGTAAGATATTTGTCCTCCTTGCGCGAAGAAACTTTAGACCCAGGGCTGCTATACTGCTTAGATCCAAAATTAAATATCTTCTCATTCCAGAATTTATCACCAAAGATCTAATGGCAGCGATCATAGCACTACCTCAGGGGAATGAATTGCAAGAAATGCGATTCATCCTGTTCTGGTACCGGATCTGATCGAAATGTGCCACGGCATCCTTATCGGACCATATGCACATAAAGTTCAATATTGGATGCAATATCGGTCAAACTAGAGACATGAAGAAACTCACGACCTGGAGTACTTTTCAGAAAATCTGGCTATCAAAGCTGACTTAATAAGGCAGCGGATCAACCAAATGAAGCCATTATCTCATCGTTTAAATGCAGTTGCAATATGAAACGCAATATGATTAAAAGGTATGTACCGTGGAGGAAACCTCAACTTGAAGGGTGAGCAAAATGTTTAAGAAATCTAGACACACCGTTAATTGGAACCTATACAAGTCCGCTTTAACCAACTTCAATAAAGAATTGAGAAAGCCCAAGAGAGCTTCCTGGAGAAAAAATTGCCAGAAATTTCGTGTATCCAAAAATGAGAGAACTCTTCAAATAGCTTAGGTCTGTTACAAAAAGAAGATGGTACTTTCAAGGCTTATATAGGGTTTTCCAATAAGGACTTGACAACTTTTTTTTTAAATAAAACGCAAACCATTTGAGATATTTCAAAAACTTTATTATCGGCTTGAAGTATAATCAAAACATTTATGATTGAAACGCACTTCGTTCATATGGCCACCGCGGGCACGTATGCAGCGGTCGATTCGTTGGACCCAATTTTCAACGACGCGGCCACACATTTCGGCCGAAACGGCAGCTATTTCGCGTTCAATGTTGGCTCTGAGCTCTTTCAACGTCGTCGGCGTGTTGGCATAAACCAATGACTTAACGTAACCCCACAGAAAATAGTCAAGCAGCGTAAAATCACACGAACGAGGCGGCCAATCGACTGGCCCATGTCTTGAGATAACACGCTCACCATACTTACTCTTCAATAACTCGATTGTAGCGTGTGCTGTGTGGCTTGTGGTATATCCTGTTGAAACCACATGTCGTTCAAGTCCATATCTTCCAACTCGGGCTAAAAATAATCGGTGATCATGGCGAGATAACGCTGACCATTCACAGTAACGTGACGATCGTTATCGTCGACGAAAAAATATGGCCCAATAACGTCGCCGGCATGCAAACCGCACCAAACAGTTATTTTTTGTGGATGAAGTGGTGATTCATGAAGCACATGTGGATTTTCACCAGACCAATAACGCATATTTTGCTTATGGACGAATCCATTGAGCCAAAAATGACCTCGTCACTGAAGATGATTTTGCGATGAAATTCATCATTTTGGCGCATCTTCACCAGAACCCAATCGGAGAACGTACGTCGCTTCATGGGTGTAAACCAAGATCCTTACGCAAAATCCGCCATAATGTGGTCTGAGCGATGCCCAATTCTTGAGAACGCCGTGGAATTGACTGATTTGGACCGTTTGCTACGGAAGCCTGAACGGCAGTGATATTTTCGATACTTCGACCAACCCGTTGTCTTACTGACACGGCTACATCACACAACGAATATGTAGACTCAAATTTTTGCACTAAACTTTTTATTGCCTGTTTACTAGGGCCAGAATTACGATCGAAAATTGGAGTTAACGCTCTTAAAGTTGCAGTCACCGACTCCGAATTTCGGCAGAAAATTTTTATAATTTGCAGACGTTGCTCGTTCGTGTACTTTACCATGATGAAAATATTGAGTTTACTGAATAAATTGACAGTGACAGTTTGATGATTAGTGAAAGAGTGCGTTCACAAATTAAATTCAAAGTTGTCAAGTCCCTATTGGAAAACCCTTTAGTACAAGCTTATCCTACAACAGAATTAATAGCCTATCTGGAAATACGAGTATGTTCAGAATAGACTAAGTTAAATCGGCCATATATTATGGATCAGACGGAATCTCCCCAGCACTGATTCAAAAGGATCTGGTTCAGATTCTTTCCAGTTTAACCGCCTAATTTAGTTATAACTTAAACTAAGGATACATCCCACAAGCGGGAAGGAAGGTAGACGTAGTTTTCATCCTTAAACCAGATAAATCTAGTGAATTACCTAAATCTTATCGACCCATAAGTCTTACAACACTTTTTCTGAAAATCATGGAAAGACTTATTGATTTACACTTCAGAGACCTTTTCAACAAAAATTCACCTCTGCACCCTCACCAATATGCCAACAGGAAAGAAAAATTCACGGAAAGCGCGCACACATATTGAAGAGGTCTATTGACAAAAGGAGATTGCAATATGTGCCTTCCTAAACATTAAAAGTGCCTTTGATAATACCGGATGTGAATTCATTTCGAAAGCCCTGTCCAAAAAGGGTATTGACCACTTCACTAACCGTTGGGCTACAGCGATACCCGTATACCGGAAAATCTCCACATTTTCCGGTGAGACTAAAATCTCTGTCTCAGCCTGACACCAAATCAGTCATGCACTGCTGCAACACACTACATATAGAGATCTTAGGTCGCACTGCCTCCGCAATTGCCGGAACAGATCCTTAAAAAAAAGAAAAACAAAAAGAACTAGAATTCGAGGGATTGGGAAAGTATCATGAACCGGCTTTATCGGAAGGATACAATGAAAATGAGCAACAAAAAGAACCCCATCTAGCCGTCTTACGAGCGTACGAAGTGACTGCCGGAATGCCATGGGGCACAGTCTTAGGTCCCCTACAATGGAATGTATGACGAAATTATACACATATCGATTCCGACTGAAGCGTCGTTTATCGGCTTTGCGGTAGTTGTGACAGAGATTCTAGAAAAGACTATTACAGCAGTCCATTGTCCTAGTTTACAACTCGTTATATTGTAAAACTGCCATTCAAAAATATTTCGGTGAGCGTTGGAAAATCAACGCAAATAGCTACCCAAGGATTACTGAGCTTAGAAAAGAAGTTGAATAAAATGCGATTCGTCACCTATACGCTGAGTTCGTGAAGAAATACATAGACTTAGACCACATACACGGTTTTATTTAATTGTTAGCTTAACTCAATTAAACAAATTTTTTCTACCCCATCATTGGGTCCTAATCCAAGATATACCTTCAAATATTACTAAAAAACTAAGGCAAACACTTCCGGCGTATCCTTTGAAGAGATCAACTGATCAACCACTAAAAGTATTCCGGTCCA
This sequence comes from Volucella bombylans, assembly GCA_949129095.1. Taxonomy (NCBI): domain Eukaryota; kingdom Metazoa; phylum Arthropoda; class Insecta; order Diptera; family Syrphidae; genus Volucella; species Volucella bombylans. The sequence goes on along the minus strand of OX422143.1, from coordinate 111,432,478 downwards.
CACCGTAACATATCACAGCAAATCAAGCAATAAGTTGTCTCCAAGATCTGGAACAAACAAAAAATATGTAGTACTCTCCTTGCACATAGAGGGTGTAATCGATATACCTGTACTCAAAAGGTCTCGAGTAACAAGAACCATACAAATAACCATTCCGCGCGAATTGTATTAGCATTAATCCACTCGCAATCACTCTTGCAAAATAGTAGCAACGAAATCTATTGGAAATTCTTCAACACCGATCTTCGTCCTTCTGATTTCAGAGTAACACGTCAACTGCCTGGTTTACAAAAATATCTATCCGACTGGCCGACGAAACCACAAACAGCAACAGGAGAGCAGATAATCATGGAGACTGCCCTAGCCGATAAAAATTTTATAAGAGTACGAGGTAGCATAATAATTTACTATAGAAAGAGTAGGAGGATCAGAGATTCACGTGGCATCACAATGAGTCAATATTCCTGATTTGGTTGGCTTCTTCAACAGCCACTCTTACCTAACCTGGCCTAACCTTGGGCTTACCGACATGACGTCTGATGCAATGGCACCAGTACCCACGTTGTTCAAAAATGTGAAATCGGCTTTCCCCGTGTTCAGGAATGATTTCGGTCAGAATTTGAGCCACGAAAGAAATGTACGAGTAGTTGGATCTTCCCGGAAGCCCCAAGACCGATTTAGGATGCGGTGCTGGAGAACGACATCGTTAGAAAAACTTGTTTCTTGCTTTCTATTTCTAATCCTTCTAAACCAATATACGAGTATTCCTTTGCTAACGATAGTACTCTCTGCTTTGGGTATTCGTTCGCTGTAGAACGGGAACGTCAGCGTATGCTAGACTCATTAAATTCAAAATTCCGATATAAACAGCTTTACTAAATGGGTAACCACCAACAGAATGGAATTTAGTGCTTTCTGTTGTCGTTAAAGAGAAATTTAAAAAATTGCACTTGCATCGTCGAAAGACTTTCCATTCTCGGTATGTGTGTCAATGACAACCTATGTACGTTGGAATGACCACTTATTCGATGTCGCCAAAACTGCCGTGAAATGTCTAGGGTCCCTTAAGCGATGGAAGAAATATTTCACCCTCTATATAAGGCATTCATTCGCCTAGAATTGGAATCAATGCCCACATCTGAAAAGTGCTCTTAAAAGCTCTCTGCACCTGATAGATAGGATTCAAAACACTGCGATAAAACTCATAGGTGATGCTAATATGACTCAGTCAATTGACATAATGTCTCCTGACTCACCTTGTTCAAGCACTAATGGTGAACTCCGTTGAAATTGTCAATAGCATTTTGCCCATTCATACCTTCCACAATAACACGTGTCTATGAATGCTTATCAATTTGCCCACTATCGGATGTGCTCTGAAATAACATCTCGCTTATGGAATGGCCCTGCCCAGCTTTTATTTGCTTGTGATTATAACCTGCAAACATTCAAAACCAACGTACATCGGTATCTCTCTAACTTCCTTTCGGCATGAAACATTCATAAAATCCCTTAAGTACGATCCAATTAGAACAAAAAAAAAATAAACTCCAAATCGGTGGAAGATTCGAAGCATCTGCATCTGAAACAACAGTTAAACTGCGCCTAACTAGTTCTTGAATTTCTCTGAATGCAATCAGTAGGTTGAATTCACCGAGTATTGTTTAGGTTCAAGTTCGGAACGGATTCACGAGAAATAAAACAGTCGATGAACTTGCTAGGCAAAACTGAGAGGAGAGGGTTTTCAGAACCCGAAATCGCGTTAGGACTGCCTACGTTCTCGGTTAGGACTTTCATTGACAGTTGGCTTTTAAATGAGTATAACTCTCCAGGAATGCTTCTCGACATCTCGAAAATGTCTACTAATCTTCAGTAAGAAAGCCTGCAGATGACTTACAAGCATCGGGCTACGCTGTTGCTACACTTATAATGCCTCAACATGTGTTAAGTTTTTTTGAAAATGGGATAGAGAGTGAAAAAAAGATATCTGAAGCGCTTACTCATCTTACATACAAGGTGTGCAAGGGACTAGTTTCCTATTTGAGTGTTCTGATCTGAGAGAAAAAATCCCTAGCGCGCCAGTTGTCAAGAATGATTCGGTTAGTGTTATTTACAACTTGGAAGACAGAGCCTCTGGACATAACTCCGATAGAATGGTGGCCAATCTCACACAAACCATGACATGTATACATTATCGAGTGTCATTGGATGATTATTTGTTTAGTTTTATATACATCTATCAACTGTAATTTTCCGGGAAATCAAAACCCGATGACAACGCAATTACTTAGCAAAATTTTCTGAGTGTTCTTCTGTCAGTTTAACTGAACCGATTACATATACCCATCATAATAATCCAAAGTGCTGCTGACGTTTTCATTGCAAAAGTGTTTGCAATCCTCAATATATAGAAAAAAAATCAATATTCCCTTCCTTGTTCCGTAATAAATCAAAGTATCTCCTTCAATTTATCTCCACCGCATTCGGCAAGAATTTTGCAAACTTTCTCCGTCGAACACAATAAAATCGAAAAATACTACCCCACACTTAGTTTCTGGTTTCAAATTTTATTCAGATCTTCGCAATTCTATTGCAATTTTCTTGTCAAAAAAAAGAAGAAGAAAAAAACTACAATCCAACCGCTGACAATGCTATTTTTTTTAGAGAAAGATAATTTTGTTCTTTGAATCCGATAAGTTAATCTATGCTCGTAAATAACTACCCAAGCAGCCGATGAGGGTTGGAATAAAGAAACCCTTCCCATATTTCAATTCTAAGGAGATTTTTTGAATCGAGATACCCCTACGGAAAGCTAATAAAAATAAATAAACCGATAAACTCATTCGTATCTATTACACATAGTGGTAGTAACTATAGAATATATACTCGTATATCTGCTATTTGACATTCTATAGACAGTATGGTCTAGGCGGTGATTCTTCCTTCTCACACCCTACTGTGAGGCCCCTACGGAATGAAGTGATCAGCTATAATAAAAATATTCGCTCTTGGTCTCAGAGCCCAGAGTAACCCTGTACTGTGATTATTTCAAAGGCACTCTACTCTGTGGTTTATATCATTATGTTGAAGCAACAAATTTTTATCAATATCCACAAATTCGTAGGTTTCCACCAATTGGAATGGGAACAGAAGAGCTGCCTAGGGAGGTGCCTCCAGTTGAACTTTATTATTATTAAACCAAACATCCGCACCTGGATAATGAAGTGAATATAATCAAAAGACAATGCCAATAAAATGTAATGATCTAGACAGGATAGTTAATTAATTTGAATGGAACTTGTTTTTGTTGCATTTCCTTATTTTTTTGTGTTCCTGGCCCTATCCTCTAGAGGCAAATCAAATAAGCAGAAAAAAAATTGAAAGAATTTTATTTGGCTGATTGATTGTGTATACTTAGGGGTGAAATGTTTTAATCGGATTATTGCATTTAACGTTAAGTGGATTTGGGTAATTTGTTTTATTAGCGGCTTTCAATGTGAATAACATCACTGAAAAAGGGTAACTATGAAGCAGATTCCACCATTTAGAGCAAGCCTGTCAATTATTGAAGGTGAAGTAAAGTTTTTAAAGTACTCGTATCATCAATGTTTTAATCTGTGCATCTGAAAATAAATAATTTATTGAACACTTAATTTTTACAAAAACTTTTGAAATACCATTCCCGATTAGCATTTAACATGATTCTTTTGAGTACCCCGAAATAACACCTGGTAAAACCGACTTTATTGTAGAGTTTTCCCATAAGGACTTGACAACTTTTTTTTAAATAAAACGCAGACCATTTGAGATATTTCAAAAACTTTATTATCGGCTTTAAGTACAATCAAAACATTTATGAATAGAACTCGACTTCGTTCATATGACCACCGCGGTCACGTTTGCAGCGGTCGATTCGTTGGACCCAATTTTCAACGACTCGGCCACACATTTCGGCCGAAGCGGCCGCTATTTCGCGTTCAATGTTAGCTCTGAGCTCTTCCTACGTCGTTGGCATGTTGGCATAAACCAATGACTTAACTTAGCCCCACAGAAAATAGTCAAGCGGCGTTAAATCGCACGAATGAGGCGGCCAATCGACTGGCCCATGTCTTGAGATAACACGATCACCATACTTACTCTTCAATAGATCGATTGTAGCGTGTGCTGTGTGGCTTGTGGCATCATCCTGTTAGACATGTCGTCCAAGTCCATATCTTCAAATCCGGGCCAAAAATAATCGGTGATGATGCCGCGATAACGCTGACCATTCACAGTAACGTGACGATCGTTATCGTCGACGAAAAAATATGGCCCAATAACGCCGCCGGCATGCAAACCGCACCAAACAGTTATTTTTTGTTTATGAAGTGGTGATTCATGAAGCACATGTGCCATAATGTGGTCTGAGCGATGACCAATTCTTGAGACCGCCGTGGAATTGACTGATTTGGATCGTTTGCTACGGACGCCTGAACGGCAGCGATATTTTCGACACTTCGACCAAACCGTTGTCTCACTGACACGGCAACATCATACAACGAATATGTAGACTCAAATTTTTGCACTAAACTTGTTATTGCCTGTCTACTAAGGCGAGAATTACGACCGAAAATTGGAGTTAACGCTCTTAAAATTGCAGTCACCGAAAATTTTTATAATTTGCAGACGTTGCTCGTTCGTGTACTTTACCATGATGAAAATATTGAGTTTGCTGAATAAATTGACAGTGGCAGTTTGATGATTAGTGAAAGAGTGCGTTCACAAATTAAATTCAAAGTTGTCAATGTTCAATGTTCATAAATCTACAGTAAGCAGAGTAAAACGAAAAGACAATGCAATAAGAAAGTTTGTTTCTAATGCTGTTTATAATGTGGATCTGAAAAGGGGCGCGAATATCTTAAGATGGAAAAAGCTTTATACAAATGGTTCCTCAAAGACAGCTAAATGTGCAAATTTCCAGCGAGGTCCTAAGAACAAAGGCGTGCTTATTGCATGAAAAAATTAAGCAGATGCCAGGATCTTTTAATGCGAGCAATGACAAATTTTAAGAAAAGAAACGAAATTCGCCTGTTGAAAATTTGTGGAGAAAAACTGTCAAACAAACCGCAGGTTGTAGGTCCTTTCTTGATTAAATTTAAGGAAAAAGTCAGAGAGCTCGATTTGACTCCCCATCAAATTTATAACGCCGATGAGTCCGGGTTATTCAGCTCCTGGCCGAAAGACAAGCAAAGAAAGAATCACGAGAAACGTGATTCTCGCCTGCAATAACGCTTCGGGTTTGCCCAAAGTTCAGCTATTCATCATCGGCAAATCTGTAAGCCCACGAACTTTTAAAAATTTTGACCACATGCCCGTTGTATACAAGGCAAATAAAAATGCTTGCATGACGTTAGCATTCTTTGAACAATGGTTCCATTCGACACTTGTGCCTGAGGTAATAAAATTTTACCGGCCACTGGTAGGTCTTTTTTTCATACGTTTTTTTGTTTCTTTTAGGTAAGACTCTTTCTAAGTTCGAAAGGAGTTCCCCCAAATTCGCTATTACTTTTGGATAACGCTCCTTGCCATACAAAAGATGGCGAGTTAAAAAGTTATGACGAGATGATCGTTGTCATGTGTTTTCCTGCAAATTGCACTGCTATCTTTCAGCCAATGGACCAGAACATTATAAATTTGACAAAGTTGCCCTACAAAAAAAAAGTCTATTGACGTTTTTAGTTGGATGTGAGAAGCATTCAATCTCCGAAATGCAATTTTCCTTCTATCTATCGCATGGGGATGGATTGCATAGTGATTGGGAAGATGAAGATGAGCTACCTTTGAGCACAGTTAGAGCTCAAATTATCAGTGAACACTCAATTGTAGAATCCATATCAACTCTCTTCAATGGTATTTCCGGCAGCGATTCCATTTCGAATGAAAACATAAATGATTGAGTACGCGAAACCATTTATAACAATGACGAAAACTATGAAGAAAATGAATCAGTTGAAAGATTCAGTGGGCCCGAGGTTGAGATTCCTGCTCACAAAATAAAGGCTGAAACTGCAATACAAGTTTTCAACACAGCAATTTGAGGGGCTGAACAAATTATTAGCATAAACTAACGATTTAACGTAACTCCATAAAAAGAAATCCAACGACGTTAAATCGCATGAGTAAGGTGGCCATTCGACCGGACCATTTTTCAAGATTGCACGGTTATCGACCTTCCACTTCAATAGATCAATTGTTTTACCAAATGTGTTGCACGTGGCACCATCTTGTTGGATATCACATCCATCCAATTCCGGCCCAAAATATTCTTCCAACATAACAAGATAGTGAACTCCATTGACCTGAACATGGGAATCATTTTCATTGATGAGCAAATACGTTCCAATCACACCTCCGATATGAAATCCATACCACACGGTCATTTTTTCTAGATGTATTGGAGTCTCTTGAAGCACATTTGGGTTTGTTGATGTCCAATAAGGCATATTTTGCTTATTAACAAAGCCATTAAGCCAAAAATCTGCTTCATCGCTGAAGATGATTTTTCTATGAAATTCAGGATTTTCTTCAAAGTTTTGCAGACCCCAATTGACCCTAATTCAAATGGCCAAGAGGCTTCAGTTCTTGAGTTTATTTGATCTTGTAAGTGTGTAGGTTATGATCTTTATGCAAAATTCGCCGCAATGTAAACTGAGAGATTTCCAATTCCTGTAACGATGTGGAATCTATTGACTTGGCTCATTTTAAAGTGAAGCACATACGGCTGTGTAATTTTCAGTACTTCGACGAGTGTGTTGTCTCACTGGCACAGGAATGTTCAATGGTAACACGAATTTCCACAGCCTGTCTGGTGTTACGATTATTACGAGTGAAAAATGGAGTGAGCAGTCTTAAAGTTGCGACCACCAACTCAGAATTTTTTTAGTAATTTTTAATAATTTCCAAACGTTGCTCACTCGTGAACTTCACCATGATAAAAATGTAAACTTTGAATGACGTTGTGACATTATGCAATAGCTTAAGGACAAACGTAAGTTAGTCTTCGGGAAGTTTTTTCAGATCGTGTTAAAGTCATTCACTTTGCACAAGGGATCCCCCGAGAATAAACCTGATGCAGAGTTTTTAGAGAATTTTTGAATCCAGCGAACCCCCAAAACAAAACAAAAAAAATCATCTGGCAACTGAACTCCCACATAATACCGAAATTTTAGCAGTGACCTGATAGATAAGGTTGGGAAACAAACGAAGAGAAAAGGCCCCCTCGTGATCCCCAAAAAACCAATCGCAATTTAAGTTGTAAAGTAAACAACTTAAGCACTTTTCCTTGAAAAAGATTCAATTTCTTTGGAGAATCAGAGCAGCCCCTTATAGTTGTTGTAGGCTATGTAATAGTGTTGAAACAAATATTTTTTTTTTTTCAAATGTTCCTCCACACTTGCACAGTACATGAGCCGCGAGGGTGGATCAATGAGTGCGTGACTTTTTGAATTTCACGCATTGTAAGTTGAAAAGCAGGACTGCTGCCGTCAACAACCGCCTGTCAGTAGACAACTGTCAAATATCGAATAAGCTGGGTCATTTAGTTTGTATGTGACAGTCATTCAAAGCAGGCAACTGTGTGAATTTTCGCAAAAATTTAAAAGAATTGATTTTGTGTGACAAATTCGAATGAGTGTTTGGCGTTTTTCAACTCCAATCCGGGAGAGATTTTTCGAGATTTCATAACACCGACCCAAGCCGCAGTCGAAATAGTGAGTTTCTCCGGACGAATAAGCTGGCCGGATTTAATGACAGCTTTTTTGGGATGATGACGGCATAACCCACATCGATTACAATATAATAATTGCCGAATACTATGCTAAATAACAGTCAACGACAATTTGATGGAAAAACGACAACATTTTGCGTAGAAAAAATTGTTCTTCCATCAAGACAGTGATGAATTGCTCCCTCATGCGCCATATTTTTTGAAGAAATTGCTCGGCTCTCCGCCTCTTCTCGCAAGCTCATCAACTAGCTCATCCTCGCCTATAGGGTAGTGTCTTGGTACCGAAGATGGTCTCACTATGTCTCACAATTCTGCTTGCATAACGCCCTGAGCGTTGATGTTAATAGATTATCCTTGAAAACAGCCAGACTACTGATGTAGATTGCGATATCTTTTCCAGATATGGATCCAATATAAAGACTCCAATGGATAATGTATGTGCACCACAGTGCGTGATCGAACCAGACCTCATATCTTTAAATGGCTCGCAAAATTGTTAAGTAAAATGATGAACGGTGACATTAAATTGGAAGTAAAACTTGAGCTTAGTGAGCCTGCGCCTCAACTAACAAACCTGTTAACTCAGTCCTTCCTTACTGGGTTGTCCCAACAAGTTAAATTCTGCGGGCCGGAGAATTCGCTCTACATGTTCTAGCCATCTCACTGATGCGCAGTTTTCTAACCAGTTCGATGTATAGCCCGAAAAGTTCATTGCTCATCCTATCTCTCATCCTCAAATGCCCGTCAACGTAAATGGAACTGAATATCTTACGAAAAAAAATTTTCTCGATACAACCGACGATATCTTTATCTGCTTTCGATAGAGTCCATGCTTCAGCGCCATAAATTATAATTGGGATGATGAAGGACTTATATAGGATCTCTTAGTTGTGGGGGATAGGACCTTCTAGCCCAAAGAAACAGCGATTAGCAAGAGTTATTCTTCGTTATAATTCTATAACGTTGACGGAATTGATAGCAGAGCCAGGATGCACAAAGTCCCTTACTACATTAAAGTTATAGCTGTCAACTGTGACGTTCTCTCCAAGTCATCGATGTTGTGCGCCCGTTCTGGTAGTATATACTTGGTTGTGCCTTCATTTACCGCTTAACCCATTTTGGCAGCTTCCGTTTCAATGCTAGCCATCGCACCGGTGACAGCCCTCTGAGTTCTGCCAATTATGTCAATATCATCGGCGTACACTTGCAGTGTACAGTTGCACAGACTTTTGTTCTGCTGTATTCTCTCAGGTATGCCCAAAAACTAGACATGGCTCTATATAGCTCGTCTCTGTAAGTGCTGTCATATGCGGTCCTCAAATCGATGAAAAGATATAGAGGGTATAGAGTAGGACTTCTTGAATTTTTTCCCTAGATCTCCCGGAGGGTGAAGTTTTGGTCGATTGTGGACTTTCCTGGTTATTGGCGACGGATTTGAGAGGTTCACACAATTTGGCAGATAAGATCTTGTATGCAATATTGAGGACACTTATACCTCCATATATAGTTGATCCAGTTGAGGGAGTCTCCTTTTTTGTGTGGATCGGACAAACAATGCTGAGATTCATTCATCAGGCATACACTCTTCTGACCAGATCTGAGAGGTGAGAGGTTGTAGTCGTATGCTGTCCACAAAGTCACTTCTAGCAGCAATGAATTCCTCGGCCGGTAAGCCGTCAGTTGCAGCTGCCTTCTTGAATTTCAGCTTAGATACTGCTACAGTCACTTCGTTTTGGCCAAGTGGACGGAGGATTTGGCTATCATTGTCTAAGTTAAAATGGTTTATCCTAATTGACGGCAGGATGTTGATTTTCGTCGCCTTTATACATTATGAAGAAGAAGTTTTTCCAGCACCTTCTGTGACTGTACTACAAAGTTTGTTTTACCTTTTTTTGGCAAAACTTCCGTACGTTGTGTTGTTCCTGGGGTACAAACTCTCAATATCTTTGGGTTTATCGTAGTTTTTTTTTTTCTTCTTCTTCTTGCGGAGAAGCCGATGTTCTTCCAGTCTCTTTGGCTTGTAGAGCTGACAAGCGTCCTTTATTGCAACGCCGCTTTGTACGCTTCTTGTTTAACTGCATGTGCTTGCCAGCATCTTTCATTAAACCAATATCTCTGTTGGCCATCATCATTGGCAGCGTTGCCAGCGGTTTTCAGTGCTTGATGATGTGAAATTTCGGGATACACGTTCGGCAAAGATTTTGGCGATCTCTTACGATTCCAGCTTTTCTACGTTGCATTTTCTCACAGTAACCCCTTTCGGGTTAGGGGCTAGAATATACCCGAGGTAGGCATCAGAAAATTCTGATCTCTGCGCCAGACTCCAAAATATGGAATTTCTCTGCGCCGAACTCAAAAACGAATTAGATGCCATTAAGACGCAATCTAAAACCGAATTTAATCCGCGACTTGATCGCCCGAAAAACTCGAGTTTTCACACGGACGAAGAAGAGCTAGTCCGAGAAACAGACTGGATACTTACAAAAAGGACAGTTAAGAAACGCAAAGCTGATTCCTGGCCGAAAATGTACAAAAAGAGACGCCTGCCAGCTCTAATACTGTTGAGGTCAATAAAGAAAGAAAGCAACCCAAACAAAGACCGTCGGCACCAATAAACGTCTTTGGAATCTGGGACTATAACAAGTTGCACACAATCTTGAAATCACTGTGTTCAACCGACTACAGAGTAGGATCCCGCAATAACGATACATGGACTGTCAATCTTAATCCAGGCAATCACCGTTTGCTTTCATGAAAATTAAATGCCGAGAAGATTCAATGGCATACGTACGAAAATAAAGCGGAAAGACCCATACGCGTTGTAGCTAGAGGCTTGCACGCCTCAAGACGCGGTCTCCCTCTTTTGGACAAAACCGAAAGTCTAGAAAGGATTTGTTCTATAACCACTGCCAGAAGGAGCCTCGCTGTGTGAAATGCGCCGGAAAACGTCTCAGGCGAGAGTGCAGTGCCGTGAAAGAGTCTCCAGCGATATGCATCAACTGCAGGGGAAAACATCCAGCTAACTATTGAGGCTGCGTAGTCGTGAAGGAGTTGCAAAACGACGGGATCAATCCAAAACGATGCCTTCTAAAACCGCATGGCCAGCGAGTACAAGAAATCATAGCAGCGGTCCAACCCCGAAGCCTTTTAAAAAGCAAAGATAGCAAACGCCGTGATGGCCACTAAAATTACCAATAACAACAACGTCAAAAATAAAAATGCGCAAGTGAAAAGTGAAAAAACTTACGCACAAATAGCAACGCGAGCAAATACGACCAACTGTGAATCAACTGATCCTGCCTCAAATGTTTTCTCATTAATTCTCAAGAGACTAGAAGAACTGACTAAAACAAATTGAAAGGCTTTTCAACCTCGACGCATATCTGTGACAAAGAAGCTCAATATTATTGCGTGGAATGCCAACGGCCTACAGAAAAGGCTTGATGAACTAAATATTTTTATTCAGTTGATGTATGTTTAATTTCTGAAACTCATCTGACGACACAATTACTACAGGGTTGGAATGTGGTTGGCAATTTTACTCAAAGTTGAAGAAAGCTTCGATCTTTCCTCCGATCATTCTGCAATCATCCTTTCATTGTGCGAATCCTTAGTAAAAAAACAAAGACCACCCAGTTTATCCAACAAAAAAAAAACACTTGGGAAGATTTCCGAATTGAGACTGTCGAAAATACTGAGTTAAAAGTACCGCTTAGAACGCCGTATCAACATGAAAAAGAAGTTGAACAGTTTGTTGAAGTCATACAGGAAGCGGCCTGGAATAACACTCCACGCGCATTATTATGATTCCGAAACCCGATAAACCGCTGACTGAAGTCAAGTCATACAGACCAATATCGCTCCTCCCGATTATATCGAAGGTCTTCGAGCGGATCTTACTCAATAGTCTTAAACTGATTATTGACACAACTCGCCTCTTAACCGATCATCAATTTGGCTTTAGAAGCCAACACTCTACTGTTGACCAAGTGCATCAAATAACCGATGTAATTGAACGAACAATCGAGTGTAAGTTAGTCAGTTCAAGCGCATTCCTTGATGTTTCGCAAGCTATTGATAAGGTATGGCACGAGGGCCTGCAATATAAACTTCGACAAGTCCTACCCGAGCAATTGTCTCAGATTTTAAAAGTTCATACCTTGATGACCAACTCTTCCGTGTCAGACACGAAAACGAATATTCAAATTTTGAGACAATAAAGGCGGGGGTGCCGAGAGGAAGTGTACTTGGCCCTCTGCTATATTTGCTTTTTGCGACATTTTTTTTTTTATAATTTACGCGCGCCTAAGGGGTTAGATACCCTTTTACTGTTACCAGGGCGCGGGCGGAAAGGTAGAAGGAGGAGAAAAGAAAATTGTTTTTTTGTAGTAGTTTGAAACTCAGGTGTGTTTGGTTTCGATATTCGCTCTCCAGGGGTGGGAGTCCGAATAGGACGGAGAGTATTTTCTTCACTCAGGGTGATTCGAGGTATAATTCACAGTATTTTTTTATGTGCTTGAAACTCTACAACAGCCAAATCTACGTGGCAATTTCGAGCAAGGTTTCGAAGATTCTCCTTAATCTTCTTAGTTGGTCCGTATCAGAAATTAGTAGAAACAAAAGCAGCGTTATTTAATCTCAGAGCCTGGGGTCGTAAAAGCAGAAGAAAAAGTCGTATCCTCGGAGACACAAAAAAAAAATAAAAATAAGAGTAAAAGTAAAAACTATTTTGCAATCTGGAAATTATAAAAATAAATATAAGCTTACATAGTTCTTTAGAAGGCCAGGACAAACCTATAACAAACCATTTAACCCCTCGATTTTGTGCAGTCTTTGGCCAACTATGTATGCCCACTGGCGATTTAAAAAATAATGGGTTCCCTTTAACCTATCAGCACCACTTAAAACACGGTCTTCCTCTACTGCATTGTTAGAATTGATAATTCTTTGAGCCGGAGGCTTGATGTCAATTTGCTTTACATGCCGTAGCCATATCAGGCAACTCCTATCCAACTCCTATCCAACTCCTAATCACGCTGTCGCTGAACACCTCAGCGGCAAAAATCACTGGAAGAATTTTGGGTTCAAAAAGATCAAAGACATCTTCATCCGCAAGAGCATGTCTTGAATCAGGAGCGTCTTAAATAGAGTTTCCTTAGCCTGTTTGGTCAATTATATTCTTTGAGCAAAGAATAAGTTGGCAAGCGTAACTCTTCGTTTTATTTCTGACTATGTGTCATTATCACTACACCATTATCACATATCATAACACCTCGACATAGCTCGAGTCGGCTTATTTTTTAATGGCCAAGTGCATCGACTACCGGTCATCAATGCAGACATAAAAACCAAAGCGGATAGACGAAGAAAAAGGGTTTAAGAAGCGAAACAAATACGCACAGACCAAGGAAACTTATTTTTTGAATTAGCTTCATTACAGTTTTTTTTTTTGTGAGTCAAGGATAAAGTATCATCTAACTAAAGAATTTGAATCCATAAGCACGATGATATGATTCGACTAAGAAGAACAGTGAACACTGGAGTACTGTGAGCTGAATCACAGTGGAATGCTCTTTCAATGAAGGCTTCACAATGCTTGGCCTAGCATGACGCGAAAATGATAGAGCCGTTTGTAGAGTTAAGATATTCACATCTCCACCTTTTGACGATCGACAGGGTTGAAGTGAGTAGTGCAGTATGACGAAATTGTTGCCACAAAGCATTCGAAAAAGTGTCAATACAAGTGTTTTCGGATTTTTTCTTCTTTATATCCTATTGTGTTGCTTAGTCTATCTGCTGGATGAATCTCACTCGGATGGAGTGAGAATCTTACACGTTCTCGGTTTGGAATACAGTCATAGTGGTGAAGTGCAGTTTACCGTACGAAGTCCCAGTCGCCCGAATACCGATCGTATAACAACCTACACAAGTCTTGCTGTCCTTCCGGGACTGCCAAAGGCACACTTGCAACTAGATACCATTGTCACGGAGGAGGCTGTTCCAGCTTACATCAGTCAAGGACCTGCCGATTGCACAGCCCTTGTTGGCGAGGCAGTACGATTGCGTGTCACATTCAGGGGCTATCCAGTGCCTGCTGCCAAAGTGTCTACAACAAGCGTACAGTCGATACTTGAGCTGACATCGATCACCGCGGATGACAGTGGCAAATATACAATAGAGATAATGAATGATCACAGTAGTGATTTTGCGGCCGCTTCTGTGGCAGTAGAGGGCCCTCCAGAGCCACCAAGTGGTAAGCCAAGTATTTCCCAAGGACCCGATCGTGTTGCTGTGGCATGGTGTGGACCACCATATGATGGTGGCTGCATGTTGACAGGATTTATAATTGAATTGCAAGAAGAAAGCGAAAGTGAATGGAGAGAAATAGCCTCTGTGGTAGATTCCCTTGCTTACACAGTGAAGAACCTTACACCACACTCTGTTTACCGTTTCCGAATGCGAGCTGAGAATATTCATGGAAGAAGTGAACCAGGACTTGCTAGCGATAGAGTCGAGATTTCCGATCCAGAAGTTTTCTGCGAAGACTTCCAAAAGACAATCTCCATCAAGGCTGGTGGAGATTTCAAGAGCCGATTTGAAATTCTCGAAGAACTTGGAAAAGGTCGTTTCGGAGTTGTATTCAGGGTCCAAGAGAAGGAAACATCTCAAATCCTTGCAGCTAAGGTCATAAAATGTATTAAATCGCGTGATAGACAAAAGGTTCAGGAGGAGATATCCATTATGCAGAGTCTACAGCATCCAAAGCTACTTCAGTTGGCAGCATCATTCGAAAGTCCTCGAGAGATCATCATGGTTATGGAGTATATAACCGGAGGAGAGCTCTTCGAGCGAGTTATGGCAAGCTCTTTTTGATGACTTTACATTGACAGAACGAGACTGTATTTTATTTTTGCGACAAGTCTGCGAAGGTGTCGACTATATGCACAGCCAGTCGATAGTTCATCTAGATCTTAAGGCGGAAAATATAATGTGTCATACCAGGACTAGTCATCAAATAAAAATCATTGATTTCGGATTGGCCCAGCGTTTGAATATAGACTCGGTGAGGGTACTGTTTGGCAAATCAGAATTATTCCTCCAGAGATCATCAATTACGAACCAAATGGGTTCCAATCAGACATGTGGAGCGTTGGAGTGATATGTTATGTCCTACTCTCTGGTATATCACCATTCATGGGAAATTCCGATGTTGACACATTTGCAAATATCACACGACCCGATTATGACTTTGAAGACGAAGCATTTGATGCCGTATCACAGGAAGCAAAAGACTTTATTTCGAATCTCCTGGTTCATCGTACGGAAGAGAGACTGACGGCGAAGCAATGTCTAGAATCAACATGGCTAACGCAACACCATGATGAAAATCTAAACAACAATCGAATATGCACAGATAAACTGAAGAAATTCATCATCCGAAGAAAGTGGCAGAAAACCGGAAATGCAATTCGGGCTTTAGGAAGAATGGCCACTTTCTCCGCATCTCGAAGGAACTCTGCTGTATCCACAGCTGGATCAATACCAAGTAGTCCACGACCTTCAGTTTCTGGAGCATCGATAATTAATCCAAATATTTCATCGCACATGACATCCCTCAACGAGGAAGAGGATGACTTTAATCCTGATCTACCAAATCTTGAACTTAAATTGAATGTGAGAAACTCCCTTAAAGTCCGAGATAAGGCACAATGCTCCGAACGGAGTGATTCTGGTTTCAGTGAGTGTTCTAACTGTAGCGGTGGTGTGAATAATTCATGCCACTGCCCAAATTCGATTATCGATAAACATCAGGCACCACCAAAGGATCAGGAGGAGGATCAGAGCCCACTTTCTGTGGCCGTGCCACATGACATTCTAAAGACAAAACTTGAAGAAATTGCCAAGTCTCAATTAGTTAAACATGACGGATCAGAAAGTATGTCACTCGATGTTCCATCGTGGAAATCGAAATCTACTCCCAGAGAAAAACAGAGGGATAAGTCAGTTTCTCCAGAGCCAAGATCACCTCCCGGACTACCCGAATTCGGCCTAGAACATAAAACCTTGACCATGACAGGAGAATCTATACCGATCATGTGATCGGATTTCACCAACACCATTAAGATGCGCAAGAAGTCACTCGAAAATAACTTGACAAAGGAGAAAGCAAAACCTCCAAAAGTGATCCCCGAAACCGCTGGTAAGGTATCGATGCTTAAGAACAATTTAGCCAAGCTCCTCCACCATCGCCGCAACTACCAAAGTTAGTAAGTAGCAATTATGAATGCAAACCTAACCCCAAATCTAGCATGGATGTGAGTAAATCCAAGAACGTTTTTGACAGATTGTGTTCCCCTTCAAAATACTCCACACCGAAAACCAGCTCCTCTATATCCCTGCCGAATTCTCCCCTACCAGTCCGCTCAGCGACGGCAGCGCGGCTAAGTGGGCGAGTTCACGAAGCCACCGAACGATTATCACAGCCTAGGACGCCTCAAGCTACACGGAAATTCCTCAATACCCCGACAATCACCAACAATGACGTAACCCTGAAGAAATCCAACTCAGATCATCATCAAGCGAAGAATCTCAAGACCTTCAGAGGTCTATCATAGAACGTGAACCATCACACTTTCTCGACTCATGTACATTTCGTCAATAGATGGCGTTACATTTCGAAGCCTACAACAGCAAGACCCCCCCAAAAAAAAAACATTTCGAATATTAATTTATAGTTTGTGTAATATGTACTTTGGTCTATTCACTATTATTTGCTCCATCTCTCTATCGTTTTGTTATGTTTTATGTTTGATTTTGTTTTTATTTTTTGTAATAATTATTTATAAACAATTACTTAATTTAACCACTTAAAAAATAAAAAATAAAAAGGACAATCGGTATGGTCAAGACATAATTTTTACAAATAACACTGCGCATTCAGAAAATCTTGGTAATCCAACAGAATCCAGAAGGCAACAGCTATGCATTCGACTAAATACGAACATCTGATGGTCAAAATTGTTAAAGAGTACCGGTTTTCCCTCTAAACTACCTTGACCCTGTAAATATTTTCCCGAAAATATGTTTTAGAGTTCCCGTAAAAATACAATTTCGCAGTGCGTGCTTCTTTTGGTTATATTTTCGTATAAAAAGATTCTCTACAAAAAACTTGTCAGGATATTCATCAAGTCGCGTTAATTATCGATGTCATCTGCAGATATTTGTATTTGAGAGTGCATACGTACATATGTAGCTCTAAGTTATACTAAGATTTCTAAGAAGCGCCGTTCTTTCTGCCAATGGCTTCGACGGCACAATTATCTTTCTTTCTTTCTTCTCTTTGTCCTTTAAATAACAGAAACTTCTTTCTATATGTGGATTAAAAAACAAAACAAAAAAAAAAAAAACACTACCACCTGATGTAGGACATCCCGCGGAATAACCTTCACTAAAAACTTTGTTCGTACATCCAGGTACACATATCATTCTTGCTATTGCTACATTGTTCGACTTCTACTCTGGTTATTCCTTTTCATTTTTGAACAAAGACCGCACTTCCCGTCAAAAGAAGAGAGCAAAAAAGATTCACTTTCAACAATGGCATGCCTCAGAAAAAAACTTGTACCACGACATTCAAAAAGAAAAACCCAAAATAGCCCCAGCGCGGCGTCGCGTTGTCCGGCGGTGCACGAAGTTAATCCAATCGAATAAAAAATTGTAAAACGACAAAAAAATATACACAAATTGGCGCAACGTAACCAAAACTGGAAATTTTAGACATTTGTCGACTACCAGCCGGAAAGAATTCAACGTTTTTTTTTGTAGTCTAGTGAAGTTTCCTTCACCCAGGGGAGCTACTTAGACCCTGACTGCATTTTGTTGTCCTTTCAGATTGTATCGACTGTGTGTTACACTGTTTGCAGTGGTTTATATTTTTGTTGCTGCTTGCGTCCCATAGTATGCACTGCGTAACCGGTTCAAGGTAAAGTCTGGCTTGGAAGCCTACCGGAATGGCATGTCTACGTTCGACTCCTTTTCTTCTCGACATGTTTACTTTATGTACGAGTATATCAACCGCAGAATCAGTGAGAACCTACTCGTATCTGTAGAGCGCATGTGCTCCATTAACATTGGCGAGGGGTTGAGCGACACACACTCGCCAGCACTTTAGCAACACCATTATAACTTTATTCGCGTCTAAAGTAGCCCAAGTGTACATGAGATGCGGAGCGAGGCAAATCACTGGAGCGTGCACTCTGGAAACGCACATTTCTCTATACACGGCTTGCAATTCATTTCATCTCTCACCTCTACACCCATTCCAAATCAGACATGTTTTTGTTGTTGTATCGACGTCAAGTCTCGTAGTTTTTCTTCTTCGTCTCTGTGTTTCTTTTTATTTGCCAGGGTTTTCATGCTTTTAATTGTAGAGCTCCAGCTCATCCCCGAGGGATGGGGAGAATATTTTCCACCCGGACTCATAATGTATCATATATTTACATATCGACGTAATACGCTTGAATGTCACATGTCTAAATAAAGCATACCATACACCCAACCAAACTGCCACAGTTACCAACGGTTGAAATGTTATAGGCGCACAGGGCCTTGGGTTAAGGTCAAGTGATAAGCAAGGTAAACTGCGAGTAGCTGAAATGAGGCAGCGATTGTAGGTCTGCTTTGCTGCTTAGCGACATGTAGCTAGTTAAATGTTTGCTCTAGCGGCGCAGGTATTCGCTGCCAAATATTCTTTAGTTGAACCAAAGAAATCCTGAAGATAAATTTGGAAAATGAAGAGGGAGGGAAAGAAGAACAAAGCCTACACTGAGATGGCATGACGATGGTGTTTAATATTTGCTTGGAGATCATCAAATATTTGAAAAAAAAAAAAAACTGAGGCCCTGCTGCTGGTATAGTCACAAAAGAATTCATTAGAACAAGTAGGAACTTCACAATGAGGTCAAGTAATGGAAGCCAGCCAAGTATGTCAAAGCTATACAATCAAATCATCGCGACATAGCAACTAAGTAATAAAGAGAGCCGAAAACGCAGTTAAACTGCAATTTGAACATTTTTGTCAAGTTATCATAAAAACAAATATGAGTAGGACCTTTTATACATACGCAAGCCCACCTGAATCTTTAATAAACGCTAGTGTTGCAGTCATTTGGAAGGTGGATATACTGACATTAGTGCAAATTGAATGCTTATTCTTGACAGTTGACAGTGGTGGTGTAAAAACTAGATATAGTTGACAAAAGGCGCAAAAAGGTTTGACAATTGGTTGCAACAGCTGACAATTGACAACTGACAATTAGAGCTAGTGCTATATAGATGCTATAATATATCCAAAATCTATCAATTTGCGAAATATAATTTCTATTTGTTTTAAATACAACTTTGCGAAGATAAACTGTGGGAGTGAATGATACAAGCAACAGAGGCAAAGCGTACTGACATTGTGCACAAGTTAAGGTACAATTGATAGCAGAATCACTTCTGATGTTAAAAATGTTAAAGCTATTAGATGACCACAATGGGCAACATTTCGATTTCAGGCAGGAAGATCTACGAGTATTGAACGTTGATGACAGTCAGCATAGAAGTCAAGAACGTCGACGACTTTTCAAAGAAAATTTCGTAAAGTGCACGGCTCTAATGTAACCTCTCTTCGATTTGTAATTAAACCACAGGTTTCGTAGCCAAATTAAGGTAATAAAAATATTAACGTTCTATAAGAACATCACTTACCGGGGAAATCTCAGAAGTCTACATTAAGTCATACACAAGTACTCTACACTTCAATTAAAATAGTGTGGTCAGCTGAACGAAAATTAATTGGGCTATAAACAGCCCTGATCTATTTAAGTATCGCCAATAGGAAAGTTTTTTTTTCTGACTAGATTCATAGTCCTACCTAACCATATCATCCTAATTGGCTATGTAAATTTAGTCTACACTCAAAGGTTAAGGTCAATGTGGTCATTGTACCGAAAGCAGGAGGAGACTCCCATGTTTATCCAAATAACTTAAGACCTATCATCGTTCCCTGTGAAAATCATGGAAAGATTGATTGAAACCCATCTTCGACATCTCAACCTGTATAAAGGCGGCCTGCACTCAATAGTATAGCTAATTGAGCAAACTTTCAGAACTATAATATGGCGGCCTATCTTGGCATTGTTGTTGGGTATACCTTCACCCCTGCCGCAAATGGAGAGTCTGTTTAGAGCTCGTTTAGAATATTCGTATGTTTCCAAGTGCAAGGACATCACTCCATCCCACATATTACTTGCTATTAAGTGTCTCAGTGATTCGGTCAATAACTTTGCGGCAGAAAACAACCATGCCTTGAAATCAATGCAAAACCAATTTACCAAATATGATGACATTCTGAAATCAGTTGAAGATTTGTGAATTTCACTCGAGCAATCTGCAATCTATAACAAAAGTCAATTTAGAAACTTATCCATGCAGTTGGCTCGAAACAGTGACTTAATAAAACGAAATGACAAACATGACTTTAGTGAAAATTCAAAAAATTTTCTATCCCATAGACTCTTTAAGTTCTCTATGGTCTTCCCTCGATTTTCAACTTCAAAGTACACCCAGAAGCAGTGTTCCCTCTCCGCCAAATAATGATCGGTTGCTCATAAACATCATGTGCCAAATAAGCGATTTAAGTAACGAGATAAACGAATCACGCGCGCTGTTAATCGAAATTGCTGATCACATCCGGATAACTTCCAGTAAAATCGGAGATATACCGGTGCAATCCCAGCCCCCACCGACTGCATCATACAACACCTTGATTCTTACTGAGATTCTTGAATCTGCAATTATGGAACCACCAGTAACTCCTGGATCATCTTCCCCTCCACCACTACCCTCTTCGGTAAACGATGCTACTACACCAACTCCTGAACCCACAATCTCAAGATTCGGAATCTTATGGACACTTTCGGAGTGGAACACGAGAATAAAAAAGTTGAACAATTTCAACAAAGCTGAGTCAGTTGCATTTTTAATAAGACTCCTCGATCGAAACAGGCTAACTAGTCTCTTCAAATCTAAATTTAAAATAGATGTCAGCAACTGCCGTAAGATCTCCACCAATACCTTCAAGGTAAGCATCCCGTCAAAATATGAATGGATGTTTATCAATCATTTATCAGTCACCAATCTGGGTGAATTAACAACTCCTAACAAACAAGCTGCTGATGCAAACTGGAGTTTTAAAGTTGGGATATTTCCTGTCTTCACTCCTCCTTCAATTCATACTGCCAATCGCGTATATACAAAACGTTCTTCCACCGCGTCCAACTCAATTCCTAAGCGCGTATCTTTCAATCTTGATCCTCCTCCCAGTCATTTACAAAACCCAACATCTCCTCATTCCACTCATACAAAAACGGAATACCCCAACTTTATTCACTCCCATATTTTAAATCCCTCCCCATGTTCTAAGCTAGACCGTTTAAAAAATCGTCCACTGCATTCTTTGAATTCGTTTGCGCCAGAATTCCTATTTGCAAATGCAACCTATATATTTGTTGCTGCTATATCCGACACTCTCAACCAATTCAAGGTTACCCCCTAGCTGTTGATGCAATCGACTGCATTTGTAATGCTGCTGATCCCAATGATGTTGTTTTTTTTTAGGTGATTTTATGTGATGGGCTCAGACTGACCAGTCCTACTATACAGCAACAAATCCTACCTCTGATAAAGAAAATTTTTTCATCGACTGCCTAACTGACTCTGGTCTATATCAATTAAGTGGGGTCACCAATAACATCGGCAGTCAACTCGACCTAGTCTTCGCCACTGATACAGATAACTGCGTCGTTTTAGAAAGTAAACATCTGCTTTCTAAGTTGGATAGTTACCACCCGCCCCTTTCTCTTACGCTGACATATGACAATGGTTTTAATCCCATTTCCTATGAATATTCTTACAGTTTTAATTTTCATAGAGCTAACTACGCCAAACTGAACACCCTCCTCAGTATGATCAATTTTAGCTTTCTCTACGATAACCCTAACCTTACGGTTAACGATGCTCTTGTATTCTTTTATACCAAAATTTGTAAATATCTCTCCCAATCTGTGCCTTTTTTACCCATCGTCACCATCCTGGTATAATAAAGAGCTGCGATCTCTTCGTAACAAGAGAAATAAGCTCTGGTATGCATACTTAAAATCGCATTCCGACACCGATTTCTTCTACTACCAGTCTGCCCAAATAAATTTTTCTGTACTTTGCCAAACTCTCTATGACAACTATTTAAACTGAATGGACCACACACTCATTTCCGACCCCAAACAATTCTTTCAGTTCATCAAAACTAAAAGCAAATCGGATAACTATCCATCATCTCTAAATTTTCTTGATAGGTCCTCGGGCGATCCCCAAATTATTGCAAATCTCTTCGCAATTTTTTTTGTCCAAGCGTTCGCCATCCATTCCCTAGAGCCAGACCACTCTTACTTTTTCTACTTAAACAGCTGCCCACAAACAACTTTGGAATCGGTGTTATAACTATAGAGATAAAATATTAAAACTCAAAGATGATTATTCTGCTGACCCTGATGATCTTCCCCCTATAATTTTAAAGAAATGTCAAATGCACCTAGCCCAACCTCTTACAGCTCTCTTTCAGCTTTCTATCACCCAGGGATTATTTCCCTCCCCTACATAAAAAAGGTAGAAAAGACGATATTTCCAACTATCGACCAATTGCTAAGTTGTCCTGCATACGAGTACCTAAGCTTTTTGAGAGCATTATCTATGACGTAATGCTTTTCCATTGTAAATCTATTGTTTCCCTAAACCAGCACGGATTTTTGAAAGGCAGATCTACGACCAATAACTTAACGGAATTCATATCAAGCACTTTATGTGCACTGGAATCTGGAAATCAAGTTGATGTGATTGCCACCGATTTCAGCAAAGCCTTTAATAGAATTTCTCATGATATAATCCTTCTAAAATTAAAGGCTCTTGGTTTCCAAATAAACTTTATAACTTTATACTATTTAAATGAACGACTTTACTATGTTCTATTTAGGTCCATGGTTTCTGACCCAATTAAAGCCTCCTCTGGTGGCCCTCAAGGCAGCCGCCTTGGTCCCTTATTATTTATTCTGACCATTAATGATGTTGATGGTATCATTAAAGATTCATACATATCTGTTTACGCAGATGATATGAACATATTTAGATATATATCATCTTCCTCAGACAGCCTACTACTGCAGCAAGATCTAGACAGATTTTGTACTTGGTGTCAGAAGAATTTTCTTGAGCTTAACGCCAGTGTCAGGCTATAACTTATACCCTTAAACGCCCCCCTACTTCAACTCGTTGCTATCTAATCTTCAATCTGCCTGTTCCCTTAGTGAACAAGTTGCGTGATTTAGGCGTTGGCTTCATCAAGCGCTGGTGCTGGTCTGAGGAGTTTTCCAATCCTTATGTTATCAAATCTCTTTACATAATCTTTGTTAGGCCTCTTCTTGAATATGCCAGCCAAGTTTGGTCACCCTACTACAGAACTCACATTCACCGGATAGAAGCTGTTCAACGCAGGTTTTTACGGTTTGCTTTACGTGGTCTTCCCTGGGATAATAACCAAAACTTACCACCTTACACTGACCAGCTGAAACTTATAAATTTACAACCCCTTTCTATACGCCGAAAAGTTACCGACATTCTCTTTATTCATCAAATTTTAGTAGGTAATATCGATTGTCCTTCTTTATTTCTTTTAACACCAATCCCCGCAATCTTAGGTCTGTGCCACTTTTTCGGCTCAATCTACACAGAACGAATTACGGACACCTGGAGCCAATGTCTAGGATCCTTCGCGAAGTTAACGATATTCTGCCTCTCTTCGAGTATCATCTCAGCAAACTCTCCCTCAAGAATATTCTTATTTCCACCTATGCCTCACGTCCTAACTTTCTGTAACCGCTACCACCCTTTAGTTTTTAAGTGAAAATGTTACTTTTAAGTATGTACGAGTATATGCTTGCAATAAGCTTAATAAATCTGTCCGAGGTTGACTCGGGCCGCAAAACAAACGGCAAAAAATAAAGACAGTGAGCTAGATTTAGGTAATTCCAATATAATAAGATGTAATACTGTGTCTAGGCATACGGTCGGAATGTTTATACATATATTAGAGAGGAGAAGGAAAGTGAACCTATTCAAAACTATGACATCAATAATTCGTGTTCGTTTGTCACCAGTGTGCTATATACACAAGTAAACGATTTTGGATTTGCGCTACCAGTGATCGGTGATTTTAACATTAACTGGGTGCCAAGCTTTGACCTTTATAAAAATAATTTGAAAGAAATAATAATTGATAACACGTATAAGCAAATCATAACGCAGCCGACAGGAAAATAACCCCTTTCAAGGCACATCCTTTTGCTGGAAAAAAAACCAAATCTCTTATTACATAACATAAAGAATGGGAAATTATTTGCATAACCAGTTTGTAGGTTTTAACCGAAATATTGACGTCTAACTCTGCCACAAATGGCATGAGATTTATTAGAACATTTTCCAGGTTGAGCGAGACAGGAACAAAGCGGAAATCATCAAGAGATTCACATTGTGCTTTACGCCAGAAGCCATCTAAATACCAGTCTTAGGCACCTAAGTAGACATTTTAATCCCATCAGGATTCTACAATTCAGAAGGCATGCATTCCATCATATACCAGTACAGGAGCTGCAACCGGGGACTCAGAGAAACGCTTGAAATTCCACAATTATTGTACACCGTGGAAAGACATTTTGCGGAAGGCAACTTTATTGGGCGGATTCTGTGGACGGATGAGACCAGGGACACAATCACTAATCTCCACAATTTACGAGTACATATGTACCTGGGCAGAAAGCAACTCCCACTCCATGAAACACAGAGCTTTTCGCCATAAATTCAACGTCAATGTGTGGGCAGGCATCTTGAGTAACAAAATTTTGCCAAACAATACCACTGCAACAAAGAACAGCTATTTTATTGTATACCAGAAGGATTGCGCCTCCGCACACTATGGCTAAGAAAAACTGCAGACGAAGTTGCTGAACGGTTTTTTAACCAGCAATAAAACAACAACTAGCCTCCAAAATCGATACAATCTTTGTAGAGCAAGCCAGTGAAATGGAAATATGGCGAGCAAGAGTCCAGGAGCCGATAACGTAAAAGCCATTAATCTGAAACTAAACGCAGCTTTATTAGCACCAATCATACAAACGATAATTAATAGAAGTCTTGAATATGGACTTGTTACTTAAAACATTACTCATACGGCCAATTTTTAAAAATAGTGCTAAAAACAATTGCGAGAAGTATAGGCCTATCGCTATTCTGCCGTTAGTTGAGAAATGTTTGGAAGAAATTGTGGTGCGACGATTATAACAATTTCATAAGCAAACAAAAAATACTGCAAGAAAGTCAGTACGGATTTCAAAAAGGGAAAACCACTGGAACACTACTGGGAGGGCTCTCCAATTTGGTGACTACGAGCTTAAATGCAAATGCAGCTTTAAGAAGTAGAATCGGTATAAGAGGACTTCTTGGAAAGTGGATGGAGAGTTATTTGTCCGGAAGAACAACGAAAGTGAAACTATTAAACACAATTAACTATTAAACCTCTGCTGTTCATAATTCTTACAAATAAACTTCTTTTGAACGAAGTACGGTTTTTGCATATGCGGACGATATAGCAATTGTTGTACAACACAAATGCCTTTCAACAGCAACAAATATCATGCAACAAGAATTTGATAGTCTTTCGAAGTAGTGCTATGATAATGGTTTGGTAGTTAACTGAAATGAAGACTGTCCCGCAACTCCAGGAAGTGATCCTATAGAATTAGTGAAAAGCATTAAGTATTGTATCTAGGAGTTATAATCAACACATCAACAAACTCATATCAACTCTGGTGGAATCGCGCTTGAGATACGTCATACGTCTTGGGGATATGCTTCTAAGGTACACATATACAAACTGATATGTCTTCAACGTCGTATTATCATTCTAATAAATAAAAATAATGCATATTTCAAGCTTCTAGTCGTGGACAGCTACCTTAAAGTATTACGAAGATCAAAGTTTTCAGCAACCAATACCTCACCCTTGGGAAACAAATACGGCAAACAACAACTTAGCTATTTTATACCAGCAATATTGAACACTTTATCCACGAATTTACAAAACATTACAATTTCAAAAAACCAAAAAAAAAAACATCTTAAGCAATATTTTATTACTAATCATTTTGTAACGTAAAAGTCATCAATGTAAAGCTCAATTACTAAATGCAATATCAAATGCATGTAACTGAAAAACTTCCAAACGAGAGATACTACGAGTATATGTAACAACCACTTACAAATAAGCACTAAGCTTCGCAGGTAACAACCATTTGTAATGCAAACTAAAGTAAATAAATAGAAAAAACAAAAACAAGTTAGAAAGTGGTTAGGGCAGGATGGACCCATTCTGTGGCTTCCTAGGTCTTCGGATTGAACCTTTATTTTGCGGGAACAGCTGAATGACATTGTTTACTCATCAGAACTAACAACAATGGATGACTTGAATCATATTTCATTTCATTTATTAAATATTTGGGATGTACTCGTACAATAAGATTAATATCTTCTTTAGTACTTAGATACAAATTGAGTAGAAAGTAGAACTGATTTAACATTTATAACTTAAAACCATAAACTACGGTACAAGAATAGATTGCTTAAATTACTTAAAAGCTAGAGATTATGGGGAATAAAGAAGGGATGAAGGATGGGTAGTCAAAGAAGAGAAATGCGAGAGGACTGCCCTTTTAAAGATTGCACGGTTAGAAATGAGTATGATTCGCGGTCTTAGTGAATTCCATAGTTTGACAGCATGAATGAAAAATAAACGTCTTGATTTTGAGTTGAAAGGAAATAAATTAATGGGACGGACATTTACTGTTAATGATTTTATGTAGGAATATACAATTCCTTGTATTGATGTATTGCTGCAGTGTGCAGCCTAACAGCTTTTTTGAGTGTTCAGAAATATGATCATATCTATCTGGGAGGATATTCAAGTTAAATTTTTTTTAGATATTGGTATAACTTGAGATTTTAGTGGGTTTAGAAGCAGCCTATTAACGACGGACAAAGCATATATTCGGGAAAGATCTTCATTAACAAGAAGAGCCAGCTCAGAGAGCTGGTTAAAGGGTTTCTCTAGATGAACTTGAACGTGGTCAGCATAAAGAGGCACAGATCATTGATGAACATGCAGAATAATAATGGCCCAAGAATTGACCCTTGAGGAACTCCTCGAACTAAAGCTTTTAGAGAAGAGGATTTGCCACCAGAGGTTAATCTCTGAAATCTTTCTGATAAATAGCTACCAATAAGTTTGACAGCCCTATCACTGAAACCAAGCAAGTTTTTTAGCTTCCACTTTAGGATTTTTTGATCTACCCCATCGACCGAAAGAAAGCTTTCGAAAAGTCAAGCAGACAAAGAAGACTTACATAGCCCCTTACATTTCGTCAAGTAAGTTTATCATAGCTTTAGATCACCTGTGATTTACTCTAAACCCTGATTGTTTCGGGTGGAACAAGTTGTTAGTAACTACATGGTTCAGGATTTGCTTCTCTAAGACTTTTTCAAAAAATTCTGATAAGGTAGAAGGGGAATTTGCTTTTGTTTTTTTGGCAATTGGAAGTACCCTTGCAATTTTCCAAAACATAGGAAAAGTTGATGTGGTAATGCAAAAGTTAATAACATGAGTGAGATGGCCAACAATACAAGGTAAAATAAGTTGAATAAACCGTATTGATGGACCATCCTCTCCAATAGCGTCAGACTTAACGGTCATGGTGCATTTAAAAACTTCATCTTCACTTACCACTTCGAAGTCTTCTAGACTTTGCACAGAACTTTCCAACTGCGCCGATATGCGGTTAGAATCGAGATCATTATCATGGAGTTGATCGCTTACGAAAAAGTTATTAAGAAGATCTGGGTCGAGAGCACTTTGAGGGTTAAGGACTTTAGAGACACTAATTTTTTTTATGTTTCTCCAAAGTGTTTTGGCAGGTAAAGAGGCATTAAGCTTTGATGCAAAGTATTTATTTTTAGATTAGTTATTTAGTAATAAAGCATTTAGATAAATTCATATTGGCAGGAAGATTAGATCATGATCAAAAATATCAAAAGATATCTGGTCAGAAAGAAGGACAAGCTTAGGATCAGTCACCGTAAAAAGGTCAAGAAGACTGGGTGAACAATCTGGGACAAAGCGTGTTGGCTAGGTGGTATTAACTACGAGGGTTGTCTGAAAAGTTTCCGACCGAACAATGATACAAGACTTTTTTCTCAAAATTTTTATTTTTATTTTTCTACATAGTTTCCTTGCAACTCTACACACCTCTCCCAGCGATGGTCCCATCTCTCTAACCCGTCCAAATAGTACTTGGCGTTTTTGTCTGCAAAATAATTGTTCACGAAGGTAATTACCTCCTCATTTAACGAAAATCTCAAAAAGAAGTCGCTTGGGGCTAGATCTGGTGAATGGAATTTCGCCATGGTAACCGTTGAGGTGCGAGACGGTGCGTTGTCTTAGTGAAACAGGATTTTCTTTTTCTGCAAATATGGCCGTTTTTTCGCAATTTCTGCCTTCAGCTTGGCAAGTAATGATGGGTTGTATGCTCCTGTAATGGTTTTTCCTTTTCGAAGATAATCGATTAAGATAACTCCTTTACTATCCCAAAAAACAGTCGCCATGACTTTCCCAGTCGAAAAAAAACAGTTTTTGCTTTTTTTGGGGCCGGCTCGCCCCCACGACTGCAAAAGTCCACTGTTTTGACTGAATTTTTGTTTCGGGCGTATAATGGTGTATCCAAGTTTCATCTACAGTAATTAATCGGCGCCAAAACTCGGATTTATTGCGCCTAACTGCGCCAAGAGAGCGTTGGAAATGTTTATTCGAACACGCTTTTGGTCTAACGTAAGCAAACGCGCACCCAACGCCCGAACAGCTTTCTCATGCCTAATACTTGATTTAATATGTAAAAAACACGTTCTTTGGACATTTTCATAACCTCTACTATCTCTCTCACTTTAATTCGGCGGTCACCTAACACCATTTGGTGATCTTTAGCAATGTTATCATCAGTGGTTGCACGGCCACTCTTACAGCCATGTTTAAATTCAGCTGCCCAAAATTTCACTGCGGTAAATGATGGTGCAGAGTCCCCATACACAGAGTCCAACTCATTTTTGATTTGCGTAGGCGTAATGCCTTTCAAAAACAAGAATTTAATAACAGCTCGATACTCAATTTTTTCCATTTTCACAAAAAGCACTCACATCGACTAACTCAAATGACTGTCAACTAAAAACTGCGCGTCCAAAATGACTGAAACTTCGGTAAGTAACTGTCAAAAGATACACAACTACGAGCATTCACTAGCTTTTATTGACGAGTGCCGCTTTCTTTACGTTGCGGTTTGAAACTCTTCAGACAACTCTCGTATACTCAGACCCACAAAGGACACAAAGTCTTTCAACTGAAATGCGCGTGAGTCATTTCTTAACAAATCAGCATTGAAATCTTCACAAACAATTATATGCTCATAAAGTGCACAACATTCCGAATGAGTAAGAAAGAAAGGAGCCGCAGAACAGTTTCGGCTTTTACTATACAGCCACTTATTTCAACAGCAATAAACTCAACACCAGGTCCACTGGATTTAAAAATGCTTTCGACTTAATAGTTAACTTACAGTAAATTGCCACACCTCCACCTATGTGATTCTATAGTTCGTATGCAGTTTGAAATTTTGTATGCCATAGATTTCATCAAATATATTTGGTGTGAACCATGTTTCATTCACACAAATAACATCAATACAAGAAGTTGAGAACAAGTTTTTTAAATAGTCTAATTTAGTGTCATTTAAGCTACGTGCATTTAGATAACAAACTCTGAGTCCATTACAATCAAAAGCAGTTGAGAAAAAAAGTGCATTCCTTGTGAGGGTGATGGTGAGGGGAGGAAATTTAACAAGAGTGGGAGAAGAAACAGTGAATATAGAGTTAGGGGTGGATTGACGAAGCAGCTGCGAAAGTCCGAGAAGAATTGGAAAGAATAGAGATTGTCAGACTGTTGGATTGTGTATAAAGACATTTGGGCACATTACATTTTAGGGGGGTATTGTTTCCGAACATGATTAGTATCGAATGAATAAGCGTAGACTTATTTTGATCTACAGGGTCTTCCAATAGGGACTTCCGAACTGTGACAGTTGATAACCACCATATTGTTGAAGCTACATCCCTCAAATTGGCTGCCATTTATTCAGTGTGTTTTGCCAAATCACCATGGACGGACACAGCGTTCAACAGCACGTGCAAATGATAAAATTGTTTTATCAAAATGGGTGTTCTGTTCGGGCAACGTTCCGCACGCTTCGCCCATTTTACGGTCGCCATAATCGCCCAACCGAGATGACTATTCGCAGTGTGGTGGATACATTTGAGTCCACTGGTCCAGTAAACCAAGACGATCTGCCGACAATATCGCCGATGTCCGTGAGAGTGTGCAGGAGAATCCGAGGTAATCGATTTCGCGTCGCTCA
This sequence comes from Volucella bombylans, assembly GCA_949129095.1. Taxonomy (NCBI): domain Eukaryota; kingdom Metazoa; phylum Arthropoda; class Insecta; order Diptera; family Syrphidae; genus Volucella; species Volucella bombylans. The sequence continues at coordinate 111,402,055 of OX422143.1, read as the reverse complement.
CAGAACTCGGCCTTTCGCATACCACAGGTTGGCGAATTTTGCGTCGTGACTTGGGCTTGCATCCGTACAAGATTCAAATGACCCAGGAGCTGAAGCTAAACGGCCGTAGAGAACGACGTGTGTTCGCTGAATGGGCTCTGGTGCAGTTGGAAACTGACGCTAATTTCCATCGAAAAATTACCTTCAGCGATGAGGCCCATTTCTAGATGAATGCGTACGTCAACAAACTAAATTGTCGAATTTGGGACGATACCAATCCATATTTCTTTGAGAACGACGTTGGAAAGGCCATCACCGTCAACGGCGAGCGCTATAGATCGATGTTTACCAACTTCTTTTGGCCTGAATTCGACAGCGCTACGTGCCACACAGCTCACGCCACATTGGAAATTCTGCACGAGCGATTTGAGGGCATGGTCATCTCACGTGGAGGTGATGTGAACTGGTCACCGAGATGGGGAGATTCGACCCCGTTAGACTTTTTCTTGTGGGGTTTTCTGAAGTCGCAGGCCTATGCGAATAAGCCACAAGCCACAGCGGCCCTCAAAGCCAATATAATCCATGCCATCGGTCAAATTCAGCCTGATTTATGCGCCAGAGCCATGGAAAATTGGACATTTCAGACGTGCGCCCCCCAGAGAAGCTGCGGCGTACATTTGAACGATGTTATAGTCCATGCATATTGGCATCGATAGGCCTTTCAAACGTATAAAAAATGTCGATGATATCTCACACACATTTTGTTTTATTTAAATTTGAAGATAGGAAGCGCTTAATGAAAGACGTCTTATATCAATCTCCTAATATATTTAATTTTATTTAACTTTATAAAAGAATTTGTTTTTAGATATACGAGTATTATTTTAAATTTTGAATTAATAATATATAAGCTTATTTAATTTAGTAGTTCAGCTTATTCAATTGACATAAACTTGGACTTGGGCAAACTAAAGATTTTCTTGTAAACTACTATACGATATTTGATATTATTAATAATAAATAAGATTGATGCATACAAACATTGAGAACAAAATATTATAGTAGAGCCTGTGTTAGAAATTATGTTTTTAGGTGTAATAATAGACAATAAATAGATTTTTAGGAAACATGTTGACAACATTGCAACAAAGATTACCAACAAAATTGGAAAAAATTTAAAAACGAATAAGAAAGATTATTGCAGTAAAAATAAATACAAGGTGGCGCAAAATTAATCGCCTGATCGGAAGATGGTATAATTTTTACAAATAGCGTCGTACGTCAAACATATTTGACATTTGTGAACTAGACAGCTATGGAGCGCTATACCCCCCAAGAGCGTGGAATAATTGTGTCGATGTTTTTGACCAATAATCGGTCGTTGGAGTTAGCGCCGCGTGAATTTCGACGTCGATTTCCTAATCGTTCACGCCAGCTTCGCAAACATTCCGATGTCGCTAAAAACGAAGAAACAGGAACCAGACGACGGGCCATGCAATTGGGCATCACCAGACGGACCCTAAAGCGAATTTTAGAGAAAGACTTACACATGTTCCCGTACAAAGTGTAAACAGTGCATCAGTTAATGCCTCCTGATCGTCAGTCGCGTGTGAATTACTGTCAAGCCATCCTCAATCTCATTTCCACTTAAGCGGTTACTTCAATAAGCAAAATCTTCGTTTCTGGGGCACTGAAAATCCGCGTGTGATGCAAGAAGAGCCATTACATCCACTTAAAGCCACTGTGTAGTGCGGCGTTCACGCGGGAGGAGTGATTGGGCCGTATTTTTTTGAGAACGCCATTGGCAATACGGTCACTGTTACTGGCGAACGATACAGGGCCATAATAAACGGCTTCTCACTGCCGGAATTGGATGAGCGGGACTTGGTAAACATGTGGTTTCAAAAAGACGGTGCAAACACACACACAGCACGAGCCACAATGGATATTGTGAAGGAAGCGGTTCCTTTTTAACCATCCTAGACTTCTTTCTTTGGGGCTACTTGAACAGCTATCACCAGAAATCATGCGGATTCATGGAAAATGCGATAAAACTTGCACAAATGTGTATCAACACTGGCGGCAGCCACTTGGCGGATATCATCTATTCCACATAACAGAAACAGAAACATCACTCAAAATCTTTTTTTTTTGTTTTTTTAGTAAAAAAGTAATTCAAAGACAAAATTGGATAATTAATTTTGCGCCACCTTATACATAGTGCAATAATAAAACCTTACTTGGAGTACGAGTACTGTTCGTAAATTTTATTTTTTTGCCATCAAACTAAACAGACCTCAGCTCTTGCAAAACAAAGCGATGAGGATAATTACTAAGAGCAATATTTATACTCGTACACCTATAACATCGATGTTAAATATGTTAATGTGGATAAATGTGAAACAAAGAATTCAAATGAATGTTTGTCTTAAAATAAGAAACATACAATCGTCTTCCTCTTTATTTAGCCCGTCATATAAGCTATGTTTGCGATGTTAAGAAATTTCTACGATTTCCATTTCCATATTCGTACCATTAAACCCCGGAATGTTTAATTTATAAAGGATTTCAATAGTTTAACTCACAGCCAAGTGCCATTGAGAGAGAATTGAATATTCATGCATTTAAGAAAATAATTATTACACCTAATTTTGTAATAAAAGTTTGAATTCCGTACAACTAGTCAAAATTAATTTTTGTAAATGGTGCAAATGTACTAAGTAAAACACGCCATTATCTTATTATTAATCTATTCAGAATCCAATAGTAAAGTAAACTGCATTCGAAACCAGATATCCAACAACACAAAAACAAAGCCTGGAATGCCTGACTCGCATGCAAAAAAGCTATAGGCTTGAAATAAAGGTTACAACCGTAGACTAGTTATTGATATTTCACTATGGACAGTCTGGTAGCCGTAGGCAGACCTATCCACTGTTTAACGCTAAAAAAGTGACTTAAATCGGCCTCATCGGACCACTTAGATCGATGATACCTCCACTACGGTACTAGACATAGTTTTTTAATTACTTAAATAAAAAAAATATATATGTACATATATCTGTCAAGAAATCAACTAGATTCCCATTTTTGAAGCAATTACAATACCGATCAGAAAAGACTGGGCGGATAAGGTTTAGTCTACGATGGAATTCATCCACATAGAGTGCCGTTCGATAAATGCTGATCAAACATTTTATTACCCTTTTCGGGCGAAGTTCTTGGAATTTATGAGAGCTACGGGTTTTTTTTTTGCACTAGCTAGCAAAATGTCGTTCAAATGGTACATAAAAGTCGATGTTATTATGAATAAGTGGTGCATTTAGCTCGTGATAGCAGTCCGAAACGAGCCGAAGTAATTTAACGAAAAAAATTAGGAAAAATCAGTTCCGAGTGCAAAGCTAATATTTTGTGTCTGTCACGTCTCAATTTGACAACACGTGAAATTTCTAGAGATAAATGTTGCTCAACAAACTGTGGCATGGAATCTAGAAAAATATCGTGAGACCGGGACTACCAGCAGAAAGAAAGCCTCAGGGAGGCCAAGAAAAACGACCTCAGTGGAAGATGGTTTTTTGGTGTTGTACATCCACCGGCATCAATTCAAGCTCAGTGGGATTTTCCAAAAAGAGTCAGAGAAAAACTATTGTTCTGGGCTCAAGAGCATCATAAGTGGACTCAATACATGTGGAACAATGTTATCTTTGACAATGAACCAAAGTTTAAACTGCATGTTGGTGGTGCGAGGATTCTTGCGAGAAGAGAACCAAAGGAAAGACTGAGTTCTGAATGCATCTTACGGATGCCTCCCAAAACTGAAGTTGTGATGGTCTGGGGATGCTTCTTTAGAGATGAAAAGGGTAGAATGGTCTTCCTAGAATCGAAAGTCGCTGCAAAAGTTTACCTACGGGTTCTGCGTTCTCCTCTGCGCTGGAGCTTCTTGGTGACACTTGCAGATTCATTTTTCAACAGGACAATGCTCCTTGCCATACAGCCAAAATTGTAAGTATGAACTTGTTTTTATTTTATTTTTTAAGTTAAAATTAAGTTGGCCTCCCTCCAGTCCAGATCTCAATCCAATTGAGAATATCTGGTCAATAACGAAACTTAAGGTTGCGAAGTAGCGTCCAGAGTTAATTGAAAACCTAAAAAATTTACTTATCCGGACCTGGAACACCATACCTGCTTCCACATGGAAAAACCTATCTGAGTCAATGTGTGGCCGATGTGCAGCTGTAATAAAATCAAGAGGAAGTCCAACAAAGTACTAATTAGATAGATAATTAGAAAATGTTTCTGAGAAGCAATAAAAAAACCAAAAACACTGTACCAATAAAACATTTTTCTTTAATCCCTAAAAATGAGACAGGTACCTAAAAAACCCATCTTTCGGTCTAACAACTTCTTGCTCTCGTGACCGCGTGTGAAAAACTTTAACACTTTAAGTGTATCATGAAACGATTGAAACCGCATAAGAAAACAAATCCTCATTAAAAAATATGTAGTTATTGCAACAAATTTGATAAAATTCGAAAAAAAAAGTTTGACCAACATTTTTCGAACGGCACTGCATGTATGCATATATTGTATATACGGATTGGTTAAAAATTAATCCTGAGTTGAGGAGCACTGTATTTTCGGTACAACTAGCACTGAGTACCTGTTTTTTGCCTCCCAAATCATCTTGCTATTTACAGGGTATTTATAGATGAGTCTTGAATGTGTTTGTGTTTCTAATTCTCTCAAGTTCTACAGGTAGTGAGTTCCATACGCGAGTGGCATGGATGAAGAATGTACGTTCAGATTGCAGGCAGTTAAAGTATAAGGTAGTATCAGATCTGCGGTTCTTAGCGAACTGACATACATTAGCCTGTTGTGCATGTACTCAGATTACCGTGACTGCATAATAGCTGAGTCAGACACCTAAACGTGCAACAACTTAGTTTGAAAATGCACAAACCTTTGATTTACCCATAATAGACGACGACCGTATAACTTGCCGATAGTGACAGCTGCATGGTCAGTCCAGTTTAAGGTCTCACTAAAAATTATCCCCAAATGTCGTAGTCGATTGTTGACCCGCCTAACTTAATCGGTGGGAAGTTTGTTGTATCTAATTGATTTCGGTAAATTCATGCTGTTTTTGATTTTACTGTATTGAGGATTAAGTTATGTTTTAAAGCCCTCTACTGAATTATTTGAAGATTTTTATTGATCAGATGAAAACTATTCCTTATAATGTCTACCGGACAAGACAAATATAGCTAACATATGGACCTAGCAATAATTAGTAAGTCGAGGAAGCTCATTCACATATAACGAAAACAATAGCGGCCCAAGGATGGATCCCTGTGGTACCCCTGAAGAAACGAAGGCTCATTTCATCCAAGCCTGTTGCACTGAATTTGACGCCAGGCACAGCTTCAATTACGTTTTCTTCAGTAAGCCGAAAAGTAGTTAAGTAGGTTAGAATCTACAGTAGGTACCTGCAGTTTCCGAGTTTCCACAAATTTTTCCAGAGAGAGATTCTCTCGTGGGTCAACTGGAATGAGATACTTGCTAAGAATATTTGCATCTGCAGCTATAAAACGCCTAAGCTCAAGACGTCGAATGCGATAATGCCAATTGCAAGTGCTCAGAGAATACAATCTGGAATTAAACCAGACAGGATTGGAACTCGATCAGTTGGGCAATCACCGTCTCTGTCAAGGTGACCAATTGCAAGTTGAAAAACACCCAGCGATTGTTCTTTATGCACTTCCGGAGGCAAGGACGTCAAGGCTCTCTTGTAATGACAGCAAGAACTTCTACACTTTGAAATACAATAATATCATCATGATTTCGGCCATGATGTTCGATAGCTGCTCTAACAACACCATCCGTGTATGGTAAGGGTCGGTCTCAGGGTACTAAGTAGTCCACACGCAAGAGTTGCGGGACAAGATTCTTTTTTTTTCCATTTGTACTACGACATTTGTTTATGATGTAAGCAAATAAAAAGCGATCAAAAGAAAGAAAGAACACCATCCCTCGTCGCGAATTGGAGAAGAATATAGGGTCAACCCAACTGTCATCCGAGATTGTGGAAATATGTTTAGTTTAAGGTTTGTCATTTTACAATATGGATCGTTTAACAATCACTGAACGTATTAAAATAGTGAAAACTCACTACGAAAATAGTGATTCTGTAGTAAGTCCATTTCGCGCATTACAAATAGATTATGGTCGACATAGGTTAAGTTAGGTTAAACAGTGGTATGATGGATATGCCATCACGCAGACACCAGACACCAAGCCGGGCTCATCACGATTAGTGAGTCGTATCGCACTGTTGCCAGCAAGTTTTTTTATCTGTAAATCAAGCGGTGTTAGGTTCAAAAAGGAGTCTAATGCTGCCGTAGGGGTGGTACGAAGTGCACCTGTAATTACTATAGTAGCCGTTCTTTGAACCGCCGCTATAATTATCCGTAAACCATTTTCTTCTTTGTTGCTTTCCATCGTACTAGTGCGGCTTATGTAAGTATGGGTCTTACAACCACCGTATACAGAGAGTACACCATAGCTGGTTTTAAGTCCCAAATTGTTCCTACTGACCTTTTGCCGTCGACATAATCGACATAAAAAAAATTCGAAGAGACTAACTCAGTTAAAGATGTCTTAAGGCCGCTCCATCATCGAAAACCACGCTCTACAGAAAATATGGCTGCGGTTAGTGAAAATATTGAAGAAGATACACGCATTTGGGCTTATCTTCCGGCACATTATGGCGTATTTTGCATTTGGATTTGCATCTGCACCTTTATAAAGTTCAACTCACTCAAGAATTTAAGCCATCTGATCACGGAATGCGTAAAACATACACCGATGGGGTGCTTGAACATCAGCGCTTGGATGACCAATTTTCACACAACATTTTTTCCAGCGATGAGGGTTATTTTTCAGTAGGTGATAACGTTGACAAACAAAGTTGTCACAAATATTCACTGTAAGGTGTGCAACTTGGTCTGGTGGTGTCATTGATCCATAATTCTTCAAAAACAATGAAGCTGTAACCGTCACCGTCAATTCTCATCGTTACAGCCAAATGTTAACCGTATTTTTGTTGGCCTTAAACCAAATATGTGGATGTGGAAGACTTGTGTGTCGTTGAAAAGCCAATAACGAGGCTGCGCCCAAACCCTATTCAACAAAACGGTGCCATATCTCACACAACACGATCCGTTTTGGCTTTATTGCAACAAAAATTGTCTGGACTAGTTATTTCGCGTTTTGGTGATGTGAACTGGCCACCAAGGTCGTGTGATTTGTAGCCGTTGGATTTCTTTTTGTAGAACTATGCAAAAGATCGTAAACTCTTCTTTTTTTTTCTATAACGAGCGTGCGCTCAAGGGATTTGTGTACCCTTAAAATGGGCGAAGGAAATTTAGGGCGAATGAAAAGAGAGGTACGACGTACATTGTTTTTAAATGTTTGCAAGTTATAACGACCAGGAAATAGAGAGCTCGACAGAGCATTCCATAAGCGAGTTGTACGGCTTAGGAACGAATCACGATATTTTAAAGTACGTCCGAAAATGGGCTTGAGGGTATACTGATGATACTCATAGCAAGACGGGTGGTACGTTTGAAAGTGTGAATGGGCGGAATGGTACTGGCGATTTCAATGGAGCACTGGTGGTGGAGATAGCGGTAAAACAAAGTGAGACAGGAGGTAATACATAAGTGTTCGAGGGTGTCGAAAGACTGTGCAATATTGTCATCAAATGAGTTTTATCGCACGGTTTTGGATCCTATCTAGCAAGTGCAAAGAGGTCTTCGGATCACATAACCAGATGTGAACATTGTACTCCAATCTCGGGCAGATAAACGCCTTACAGATAAGAGGGGTGAAATATTTCTTACACTGCTTGAGGAAACCTAGGCATTTCGCTGCATTTTTGAAGACACCGAATATGTGGTTATTCCAACGTACGAGTATGTTGTCATTGACGCACATACCGAGAATGGAAAGTTTTTCGGTTTCAACAATGCAAGTGCCATTCATGGATAATGGCTGTGTATTTGGATTACGATTTAACGACAGCAGAAAGCATTGGGTTTTGCTTGCAACAAATTCCACTCTGTTGATAGTTCCCCAATTGGTTATTCTGTTAATATGGGAATTTATCAAAAACAGAGAGCACTGTTATCAAGAAAGGAATATATTGGATTAGAAGTAGCAGACAAGAGATCGTCGATGAAAATTAAAAATAGTTTCGGAGACAGAATAGAACCCTGCGGCACACCAGCAATTATTTTGTAAATATCAGATTTGAAACCGTCCAAGACAACTGGAATTGAACGTTCTGAAAGGTAATTTCTAATCCATTGAAGAAGAGAGTCATCGATCCCAAAAGCAAGTACATATTTTCGACTAAAGAGCCTGATGACAAATTCTATCGGATGTCTTAAAAATATCAAGTGCAACTTGCTTTCGCCAGTTTGTTGTACATTTTTGTTCCACTTTTCGGTAAGACATGCCATCAAATCACCAGTGGACCTGTTGCTACGAAAACCATAACCGGTCATTGAGAAGTTTTCGCGTTTCGAGACATTTCATGAGCTGACGGTTTATCAGCATTTCCATGACCATGGATAGAAAGGACGTAAGTGCAATAGGTCTGTACAAGGAGAGAGAGGATGATTCGCCCTTTTTAGGGACGGGCTGGACAAATGCTGTATTCCATCTGTTTGGAAAGAGCCCTAAAGAGTAGGATTGATGAAAAAGCTTACGGAGTGTTTTCGCCAACGTGGAAGAACACCTCTGCAGAAGAAGGGGAGATATACCATCTGGATCAGCGGATTTATGTATGTCCCGATCTTTAAGTACTCTTGTTACTGCATGAGTGCGAAAAGATTCGACGCACTCAAGTGTAGGCGGAGACAAAGTACAATCTGGGAATGTTGAGCTGGCCGCAAAGTGTGTAGCAAGCATGTTGGCTTAGTCCAAAGAGCTGGCAGCTGGAATGTCATTGTAAATGAGCGTTGGGATGAGGCAAAATTTCTAATGTTTTTGACGAACAACAAAAAGTTGTTACTGCCTTTGGGACATTGTAGGCGTTGCAGTCATTTATGGTTTCTGTAAACTTTTTTCGGTTTTCCTCTGTCGAGTTGGTCTTGTAGGATCGAAAAAAAAAATTCTCTAACCCTAACAGCCTCTTCACAGCTCGAGTCGCTACACCCCTTCTCTTTTGGTTTGATACTCTTCATCCGATGAGGGATAAAGCATCTCATTCTAAAAAGAATAGTTTCTGTGATCATATCAGCAACGGCATCCACGTCATTATCGAGGAAACATAACGACCAGTTAAAATTCCTAAAGAAGGTGTTAAGTCCGCTGCAATTGGCTTTCTCGTATTGCCATACGATTCTTTTAGGAATCGTTGCTCTAACTGTGTGGTGGGTGTACGAGAAATTAGCTGATATGACACAATGGTCCGTTGAGTCTAGAGGGGAGAGCACATCAACAGTGTACTTATCAGGATGAGAAGTTAAAAACAAGCCCGGGGGTGTTGGCGGGCTCATTTACAAGCTGGATCATTTGACACTTCACTCTTGACACTTTGAAAACGAATATTCATCAAGTTATGGCCAAGTTATTGCCTGATATGTGTCGAAAAGTCATAGAAAATTGCATTTTCAGCAAGAACTCCCGTGGAGGACATTTGAATGATGTTTTATTCAATTCATAATGGCAAGATTCAAATAATATATTGAAATAAAAATTTGATTGAAATCTAAATCGTAAATGTCTTTTATTTACGGAACCATAGAATGAATGACGCTGTACTTGCCAAGCAAACTCATGCAAATTCGTTGCGACGCGTTTATAGTTCTTGCAAAATGCGGTCATTTCCAACAATTTTTTGATAATCTTCCAATATTATTTTTGATTTTGTAACATTTCATAACAGCTGACCAGGCGTCTGAAGAGTGTACACAATCCTTTATTCTAAAAACAAAATTGCCAATAATTCTCTGTAAATAATCACCAAAAAGTGTCTGTTCTGCAAAAAACAAAAGGAGTGAACACCATATGTTAAAACGCGGAATTGGACACCAAAACTTTAAATCAGATAAATATTCGAGCACTTTTAAAAGCTCTCAACCCGAAAGTTTGACATAAAGATTTTAAAAAAATGTTTAAAACTACTCGTATGTTAAGTTGAACGATATGATTCAGTCAGCTAAAAACACGTTTGAGCCCTTATTTCCATACAACTATCATACAATACAAGGCCATTCACCTTAAGTCGTTAGCACAATGACCTCATATACCCCAGTGACAGTACATTCGTCACAAAATTTGCAATAAATTCGCCTTGTGTTGTGTAATCAGAAATTAAAATTAAAATTAAAAATAAAAGTTATTGCCACGTCATATATAAGTATATCGTCTTATAAAATACGAGTACTTATGTATGCATGTATGTAGGTATCTATAGTCACTCCATGATATACTCGTATGTACGTAGGTATTTAATTTTTTTATTAAAAAGTCAGTCGGCAGCTAGAACAAAAAGCCGGCATGATGTTTCGTCAACCTTTTCGTTTTCTTTTACTTTTATTCTTCTGTTTGTCTGACGTCTGAAGAGGAAACCAGTCGCACCCAATTCACGGTTGAAGAAGTAGTTTGATTTTTTTCTATCATTCGTTCTGTATCTTTCTAACTTAGTTGTACGAGTATCTATTATGCTTATCTAAGCAATACAATGAAATAATATATACGGTCTTTAAACGTATTAGTGTGCCGGTCAATTTAGAAAAAAAAAACTCGTAATTGTACATTATGAACGAGTATCTCCATTTTAATTTTATACCTGTGTGTACCTGCTGAACATTTGTTCATGTATTGCAAACTGATTAAATTTTTGTTTTTTTTATACCGTTTCCTCCTCTATCGTCATCGTACTCGTACATGCATACGAGTTTGAAGGTTTGAATTATGTCAGTGATTTCGCCGTAGGAGGTATGGATTTTGATAGTGTAAAGAAAAATAACGAGTACCTACGGATATTGCGGAATTTTGACGTTTATTTGGAGGCATGACAGTTCAATTTGGAAGGAATTTGACAGTATTTGCATAAAAGTTGTCGTTTGACAGGTCAGTTGCATCAAAAAAAAAAAACTACAAATCAGTGATGGTAACCTTGCAAATTTTGTGGTATAATAAATGTCAATTACCTATCATACTTATGTATACGTATATATTCGTATCAGCGCAATTTATTTTAAGATAAGATAAGTATTCATTTGCTCCATAAGAGTGACATTTACTTAAGTAACGTGTAGCGAAAACAGATTTAAGATCAAAATAATTTTTTTTTTTTAAGATTTTTAAGAGGAACGCAGTTTGTCTCTTTTTTTTATGATATTTATGATAAACAAATATTAATATGTGTGTATGTTGAATGACATAAACAGTATAATGAGGTTTAAGAGAGTTAAAATTGGAGGGCTTTACTGTAATTGTATGCTGGCGTAAATATGTCGAAATGTCGAAATGTGTCATTTTATTACCATTCCAGCTGGATTAACTGCCTTTTGATGGGTCTTTAGTACTGTAAAAAAAATAATGCTTTGTGTACATTTGGCTTGAGCAATTTGTTAGATCAAGATGTACGTTTCGGTTTTAATTAGGACGGATTGATACTAAAAGGCTAAACGTGTAGGCTAGAAACAATTCAGTTAAACTGAATACAATAAAATTGAACTTTGAAGGATGTAAGGCTGACGCCTGAATAGTCTTTGTAAATGAAAAACGGTTCGAGAGCATATGGTACTTCCTGAACCTACCCTGAACAGTGTCACCAAGCCTTAACCTCTTTGGTTCAATTTAGAAAAACGATTTGCATCCACATATAGGGTTTTCCAATAAGGACTTGACCATTTGAGATATTTCAAAAACTTTATTGTCGGCTTGAAGTACAATCAAAACATTTATGAATGGAACTCGACTTCGTTCATATGGCCACAGCGGGCACGTTTGCAGCGGTCGATTCGTTGGACCCAATTTTCAACGACTCGGCCACACATTTCGGCAGAAACGGCAGCTATTTCGCGTTCAATGTTGGCTCTTAGCTCTTCCAACGTCGTCGGCGTGTTGGCATAAACCAATGACTTAACGTAGCCAAACAGAAAATAGTCAAGCGGCGTTAGATCGCACAAACGAGGCGGCCAATCGACTGGCCCATTTCTTGAGATAACACGCTCACCATACTTACTCTTCAATAAATCGATTGTAGCGTGTGCTGTGTGGCTTGTGGCACCACCCTGTTGAAACCACATGTCGTCCAAGTCCATATCTTCCGATTCGGGCCAAAAATAATCGGTGATCATGGCGCGATAACGCTGACCATTCACAGTAAGGTGACGATCGTTATCGCCGACGAAAAAATATGGCCCAATAACGTCGCCGGCATGCAAACCGCACCAAACAGTTATTTTTTGTGGATGAAGTGGTGATTCATGAAGCACATGTGGATTTTCACCCGACCAATAACGCATATTTTGCTTATTGACGAACCCATTGAGCCAAAAATGAGCTTCGTCACTGAAGATGATTTTGCGATGAAATTCATCATCTTGGCGCATCTTCTCCAGAACTCAGACGGAGAACGTACGTCGCTTCAAATGGTCAATCGGCTTCAATTCTTGAGTCAGCTTGATCTTGTATGGGTGTAAACCAAGATCCTTATGCAAAATACACCATAATGTGGTCTGAGCGATGCCCAATTCTTGAGAATTCTTGACTGATTTGGATCGTTTGCTACGGACGCCAGCGATATTTTCGATACTTCGACCAACCCGTTGTCTTACTGACACGGCAACATCACACAACGAATATGTAGACTCAAATTTTTGCACTAAACTTGTTATTGCCTGTTTACTAGGGCCAGAATTACGACCGAAAATTAAAGTTATTGCTCTTAAAGTTGCAGTCACCGACTCCGAATTTCGGCAGAAAATTTTTATAATTTGCAGACGTTGCTCGTTCGTGTACTTTACCATGAGGGAAATGTTGAGTTTACTGAATAAATTGACAGTGACAATTTGATGATTAGTGAAAGAGTGCGTTCACAAATTAAATTCAAAGTTGTCAAGTCCCTATTGGAAAACCCTTTACAAAAGTCGGATAAATCAGAAGCTCACTGCGGCAGGTTATTACGCGATTTACTCCATACGTGGACCAGACATACTCACCGCCTGTAAGTAGTTTACAAAAGAAGTGAATGTGGTACGATTATTAATGTAAGGTGGCAAAGAAGAAACGTTGTACTTACATAAATACGCTTTATAAGAGAAACAGCCAAAACCTCCGCAAAAACAATCCCTGTATAAACGGTGAGGAGCAACGAGAAATGAATGCCCAACTGACGGCGGCGGCGCTTAGAAGATTTAGAGATATATTTGTGAAGTTGCACACTCCGCGAAAAGATCGCATATCCTACGAATTTTCCAAAAAACGTCGATTTGAAGGTCGATCCTTGATGGGTGGAAAGTCCCATTTTTTGTAAACTTAATAATCGGGGAGTACTTAAGAATAAAGGGTTATGCAAGGACAATGAAAATATAACTTTCATTATTATAGAAACAACATGTCAAACTGATTCGTATCGCAAACTGGCATCAAGCAAGGATTTCTCATGAGCCCTTTACTATTTTCATTGTTTCTAAACGACATGATAACTTCTTTGCGAAGATGAATCGAGTTCGATGGAATAAAGATAAAACTCCTGATGTACCCCGACGAAAAGGTCATTTTATTTGAAAATATGATCAACAAACACAAAAACAAAAATAATGGCTGTTCGGAATACGAGTAGCAGATTCTGAGGACTTGGCAAAGTGAAGAATCGGAAATAGTAAACAATAACAAGTTAATTCCGCAACAGCAGTTGGAAAACATATTTGTTTCTGAACGAGAGGAAGTTAGGGAGAGAGAGATACCGATATGTATTGGTTTTAAATGTGTGCAAGTTATAGCGACTAGGAAATAAAGAGCTCGGTAGGGCATTCCATAAGCGAGTTCTACGGCTTAGGAACGAATCACGATATTTCGGAGTACGTCCGAAAGTGGGCTTGATGGTATACTGATGAGCATTCACAGCAAGATGGGTGTTACGGTTAAAAGTCAGAAGGTGTGGAATGCTACTGGTAATATCGGTGGAGCACTGGTAAATTTGTATTTAATCAAAATAGAATCCGTTGGCATCTATGACATTCTTTCAACGTGATACAAGGTCAAATATTCCTTTTTCGTAGAAGTGCTGACTTTTTGAGGCAAAAGTTTTATGACCTGTATTCGGTTCCGAAAGACCTTCTGCCGGCAAAATGAATCCAGATTGCCTAAAAGATGGCAATCCTTTGGGGAAATATCAGGAGAGTACGGTGGACGCGGAAAAATTTCAAATCCCAACTGCAACAGTTTTTCCACCGTTACTTGTGAGGTATGGGGTCTAGTATTGTCATGCAAAAGGATCGGTCCATGCCTATTGAACAATGCAGGTTGCGTTGATTTCCTCACAATATTCGATAGCGACTATCGTTTCTCCTGGTTGAAGAAATGAAAAGTGGATTGATCCTTTCGATGTCCACCAAATTGTGACCATAACCTTTTTTGGGTGAAGATCGGGCTTGGGGGTGTGTTTTGGTTTTTCAACTGCATCCAACCACTGCCCAGATCTTTTACGATTATCATACAGTATCCACTTTCACATCACAGGTGACCGTTTGGTTACTTAATGTAAGCGATGCACCGATTTCCAGGCGCCGTAGTTTTTGGGATTGGTTCAGTTCGTACCCACTTACTGTGGTGGACATAATATAATTAGCACACTGCCTCGCTCATTTTTTGAACTGCATCAACACTTCATCTCTTATCTTAATGTAACGGAATTTTTTTTTTGATTGAACAGGTGACAATTGAAGAAATTGGATCCGTTACAATAACAAGGTTTTTAATATAATTACGAGGTTTATAGAGACAAGTTCTGAATTATCACTGCTTAAGCTTGGCCACATAACTAGCACAGCGGAAGTTAAGTTGACTTATTTATATATTTTGTTACATTTGAACTAGTTTGTATTGATTAAAAAAATAGAACTTTTTTATTAAAATAATACCCTAGACATGGGAAAAGGGCCGCATTGTACAAAAGATAAGAGAACTTCGATTATTGAAATGAAATCTCAAGGAAAAACGGTTTCAGAAATAGCAGAACTAATAGGCTGTTCTACAAAGCTGGTTTACAATACAATTTGTCATTTTGAAACATTTGGAACGTTGGAAAACGTTGCGAGAGCTCCCCGTACAAGAAAAAACACCATAAGAGAAGAACATTTAATACACAGTTCCTCGACTGTAGACCGTAGACTAACCAAATTAAATATGATGTTGAATCACAATACGGCATCTCCGTGTCGTTCTGGAAGACACAATAAGGCGCTGATTAAATGAAAACCATTTAAGAGGCTGCGTAGCACGAAGGAAACCATTTGTATCGGGAAAAAATTCGAAGTGCAGAATAGAGTTTGCTAACACCAACTAAAACCTATAATTTTTTGGCAAAATGTGCTTTGGAGTGATGACTGGAAGTTCTGTAGATTTGGGTCGGGTGGAAAAAAATATGTGTGGGTTCCTCCGAATCAGCAACACAACTCCAAATATACCATCAAAACAATATAGACACGGAGGCGGGAACGTAATGGTTTGGGGAGCCTTTTCTTGGAACGGTGTGGGGCCAATTGTTAAAATAAGTACAAAAATGGACCAGCATGTGTACAAGGGCATCTTAGAAGACCACATGATTCTTTACGCCGATGACAATTTGCGTCTGACATGATCTTTTATGCACGAAAACGATCCCAGGCATACTTCACGCTTAGTAAAATCGTGCCTAGCAAGTAATTATGTGAACGTTATGAAATGATCAGCTCAGTCTCCCGATCTCAACCCGATTGAGAATTTGTGGAACAACATTGAACGCGCAATTAAACTAAAGAATCCCAAGAACTTGGACGAATTATGGGAAAATATTAAAAGTGCTTGGCATGCAACAACAATTGAATGCTGCAGAAAATTGGTGGAGAGTTTACGATGTCAAGCTGTAATATTAAATAAAGGATTTCCGACTAAATATTAACTATACTTTCAAGAATTAGCGGTGATATAGTATTTTTCGTGTCATGTGCTATTTATATGGCCAAGAAATATGAAAATTGATAGTAGTTGTTTTATAAATTTTGATTTCTTACAGAAATGGCTGATACAGAACGGCTAATATGGATTCTAATAAATAAAATAAGAAGTGGATTTTCGTAAATAAATTACTTAAAAATGTTAGTATTGAAACTTCCCTATGAAAGAAAGGTGTCGACTTATTGTCATTGGGAATACTCCCATGCTTTGTGCAATCTCCGGCACTGATTTCGTTGGGTCCTAATCCCCCGTTGCTCTTAAAACATCGTCGTGAACTAACGTTTCCGGCTTTCCACGTGGTTCATTTGTTTCAAACCATCGTCGTTTAGTGCGTTCTTTTACCGCTACATCTTCAAATGCGTCATTAATGTTTTTCATTGCCAATGACGCATTATGTCCCATTTTAAATTCGTAACACCGCGTCTCCACGAGACACAAATATGTCAGACTAAATTTCAGACATTTCGTCTGATATTTTTTCTTTTAACTTAGGTGGGCAAATTATTGCATGACATTTCATTCTATGAGTGTAAGTTGGTTGAGTAGGTGTGAACTGCTTGCATTCGGTGTTTTTTTGTTTTATTCACACAAAGCAACGACATTATAGCAGAAAAATGGCATCACAGATGTAGATTTCTTGTTCTTTTTTACCAACAGATGGCATTGTGGTATATGAAGTTCGCCGCACTTTGTTTTTTTTCGCATTCCAAACTCAAACTGACAAGCGCTGTCAAATAAATTTCAGGCTTGATGTCTACAGAGATGTCTTGAATAACAACCAGACATTTATTTCATGAAATATTTCTAGTCTGCAAACTACCCGTCTCCACAATACATTTCGATTTCATGAAAATTTTCGTAACACCATCGATGTCTCGTGGAGACGCGGTGTAAAGGAAGAGGCTTCGAATTTGAACTGCCAACGGCATGGTAAATAATTCCTAGAAAAAAAATAACGGTACTTTTAACGAACCCTAAAATTCTCACACGCCAAGCACACGTACCACTTAATTTCATAAAACAACGTTCTGGCGCAGACGTTCACTCGAGAACTTTTTATTTCCGACTGAGCGAAAATCGACCACATTTCATGTGGTACAACGCAATATGTATATAATCTATGAAGCAGTAGTAAATTCGGAAATATGCTACGCAGCTCAAGTGTTGGGCATTCACCTGAACGAACTTAAGCCACTGGAATGAGGACCCAAAATGTTCTTTGTGCAACCTAAGAGCCACCAAAGATTAAAGACGATTAGAGAAGCTCACTTAAGGAAAACAAATGACTAACGTCAACAAATGAGTTATGTATGTACATTAAGGCATACATTAAATATATATATATATATCGGCAGTAAATAATAGAGTAAACGTATTGAATGGTATAAAAAGAAACTTAGTTATTAAAGTCGTTTTCAATCCTCTTGCAATAGATTTCAAACATCTCTTATCCGGCTGACTGCATATAGCAATGCTCTATTTTGTAAATTTAATAACAAATATTTTGTATTCTATTGTATAACAAAAGGTGTGTGTGAACATGAAATGTTGATTTGACTAACAGATGGCATAACTACTACATACGATTTGTATCAATGATAACAAATATTATATTTTGGAGGGTAAACATCTATGAATAAAATCCATCATGTCATGAGTTGTGATTGTACAAACAACATGTTTTTTTGTCGCCTTGAAAATGTTGAAATTGACTGCTGAAAGTCATCTACTGTTAATGGAAGTTTATGGTGAACATGCTCCAACTCAAACATCGACAACAAAGACCAAAGAAAAAATTCCAGGATGCAGAATTTGCAAGCATTATTAGATGAAAATTCGAGTCAAACACTCGCAGATGCATTGTAAGTTTATCGTACAACTATTTTCAAACGTTTAAAAGCTCTGGCAAAGATCCAAAAAGAAGAAAAATGGGTTCCATATCAGTTGAAAGAAAGAGACATCGAAAGGCGAAAAATCATTTCAAAAATTTTGCTTGATCGACCCAAAAAGACACACCATCGGTAATCGAGCTTCCCGCGATCCCGTTGTGAATTTGGACCCAAACACAATTCAGTGAATACGGCCTTCGGACTACGTTCAGGGAAGTCTTGCATTCTGGAACTAATTTCAAAAAGATGAGGGGTTTCAGCAGGGCTTTAGCAAAGCTACAGACCCATATATTTCGCCCACTTCACCGATTCTACACATTGTAATACATTGCCTTCAGGATCGCCTATATACGTATCTCCGCTTGGAAGACAGGCGCAAGTTTTACTATCGAAGATCGAAAACTTACGTTGTCGTTTTCTAAGAAGACAGCAGGGTTGCTCGATTTTGGAGCAATCCGTGTAGACCTGACTAGATCTCCTTCCGTTTTCTGGCTCAGATTCTGGCCATTCCCAGATAGAGGGAAAGTCGATTTCGTACTTTCCTAACAACAATTTTCGTGAAATCTTGTGACACCACACAGCCGACACATTGAATAAATTGGTTTTAAGTGGCGCAACTATATTATCTGCATATGTCTGATCGTATATTTTAGAGCCATGGGGAGCGTTATGCAGTGAGTCAAACAACATGCACCATAGTAGTGAAGAAGGACGATGCTCTGCGGGCAACCCCTGTTTTTCATTTCTTCTATGACATATTGGCCGCAGTCAGCATTCCCAATCTGGGTCCTTTTCACCAGCATTGTTGTTTTCGATAAAACTACAAAACTGGTGATTCATCTACACAGCGTTGTCTGGATGAAAACGTCAAAAAGCAACAGCGTATCATTCGTCACCACAACCGAGTACAGACACCAGCTATGGCGTGTTGAGTTACCCACTGTAGGCTTTATAATTACAAATACACACACATTAATAATTAAAAGAGAAAGAGAAATAAAAAACTGTTGTAACTCTCGCTACTCTCACTACCAAATTATGTATTAACAGTTTTATGTATCATATATGACTTATATAAGGGGCCGCTCGATAATTAATAAAACACAGTTATAACACAGTTGTCATAGTTTATGTTTTTTTTCTTAGTCCTACACCACCTCACTTGCAGCTTCGGTGGAAGGACATGCTTGTGAACTGGTTCTGCTCAGGTGAGTCTCAAGCATAAGACTCAGTGTAGACTGTCATCATCAGATTCTCAGAGGCCTAATTTGTCTCTTATGAGGCGTACTGGTTTCACCAAGTGCTTCGATCTCTTTGCAAAAGTCTTTATGAGTGGCACTCTCCAAATTCTTTTTGCTTCGATTTGTAAAGATTTCAGTCTTCCTCAAAATTAGTTTTAAGTAGATACGCTGAAAAACTGCGTTCCAATGCAGAAGGGGGGATATTTATGAGTTTTTCTTAGCAATCGTTTCAACACATTTGATGAGATAACCGTTCAGGATTGAACAGCTTTCTCTACCTTTTATTTTGTTCTGAATTTCTTTTCTTTTCCTCTTTTCGCTTTTCCTCCAGTTCGTTTTTCGTGGATTTTTCTTTTTCAAAAGGCTAAGGTCTTGCATCCGATTATGTAAGCCTTCGATTATGATTTCGGACATACTCGTATAAGTACCGCGACTGGCAATTAAAAATCGTATCCTCTCGCCTAATGTTTGTACACTTTTTCGAGCATCGGGGGCCGTTTATCGGCAATAACTTGCCGAATAGCCACGTGACTTCAAAAACCCTCACAGCAAAAAATCGAGCAAAGTTAAACATCAAGATCTTGGCAGATCCAAACTTAAAATCACTCTTTCACCAAACTTTTAAATCGTATAGCAAATATTTATTTGATTACTTTTCTGTGATAATGCCACCAACGTACAAACCACACCTTGAAGTGGGTTTTTGTAAATATAATAATAGTCGAAAAGTCGCTTGCGAATTTTACTCTTTTAAATAAGACAATCTTGCTTTCCCACATACGGCGAGAAAAAGTGAAATTTTGGCATAAAATTTCAGGTCGTCTTCGCATATTTGGCGAAGATTCCATGATCCAACGACTTCAATTCTTGCAATCACCTAATATATTTTAAATTACCAGAGTACAGGGTGACAGGAAATATCTACAAAGGAATATTGGAATCGGTTTTTTCAAAGCTTAACGAGTACTCCGGGCCATTAACCTGGATTCTGCAATAGAACAATGCACCAATTCGAAATTGGTCGAAATATATTGAAGATGATTAACGATGACAAGGAGATATGCAACAGATGAGAAGATTACTATGGCGGGTTGCTAAACGAACAATTTCCGCGCAGTACCATCCCCTCGGCTGTCGCGCAGGGTAAATTTTACGAAGAAGAAAATAGGACAGCAATAAAAAGAATCAACCGGAGACTGACATACCCACCGAAATGTGGGTATGAGATGCGATCGAATGCTCAGCTAGTTTAGGGAGATCTTTCTTGTTCGACTGTATGAAGGCAGAGGCAACACGTGAAATTGCAACAACTACCAATAGGTGAAACTAAGGTCGCCTACTATGAAAATGCATGAGAGGGTTTTTGACAGTCGGGATCGCAATAATATTAAATTCCATTACAGCCAATGCGGCTTTGTGCCCGTTCGCATTGACGCGCGCAGGAAGATTGTCCGAAAGAGAGGGAACGCTTTTCATTTAAGTGGGAAGAACAAGGTGTACGTTTTATAATGTCGCCCAAGGTGCATGTACCTTGACAACTACTGATAATACCGGTGCTTGAACCAGAATATCAGACTATAAATGTACGTATGAAAAGTGAGTGATGGCCAGCGATGAAATGAGCTTGATCGAGAGAACAAAATAACGGCTTATGTGTTTGGTGAGGTTCCCAGTTTTATTTTCGGGTTTTTTCTTAAATACTAATTACAATAATTGATTTTGCTGGTAAGCATACCGCACGAGCAATGGAAAATTGATACCTCGATTATTCGAGCGGATATCTACCAGGCATATGCAGTGCTTACTCAACAAATAATCATCCGCTCGTGCGGATATTTGTAGTCAGCGTAATTAAAAAACAATAAAACAAAGAACTATATAAAAAAATCTATTTTGGCCGTTTGCATTTTGTATGAAGCCAGCAGTGCAAAGGGCAATGAATTGTTGTTACCTAAACAGAAGGGTTATTTGCACCGAAAACTCATTTCTAAAGTGGGTTTTTTGTCAAAAAGTCTTTCATGTGAACTTATGAAAATGTGAACACGACGTTCATGATGAGGTCTTTCATCCCTTCGCCAATGTAAACAGGCACTTTGTGGCTGACAGGACTGCATGTGACGCTATTTAACAGTCATTCATCCAGCTATAAAAAAATGCAGAAAAAGAAAAAAATGACAACAAATGTCAGCGGGTGTAAAAAAAAAAAAAACTAATAGCGGACCAATTTCAGGAATGGCAAATCAGCTAATTTTATCACACAAACATCACACGTCAAATCCGGTCCTTATTTCAAGGAAATCGTAGTGCACATGATTAAGTATTTGCCAAAAACAAAACTATTGTAGATGGAAAATATGTCAATTTTGCTCCATATCACCTGTCTGTGAGTTGTCAACAATGTCAATGTCAATTATTTAAAGTTAAGTGAATCTTTGTCAGTGTCACTCGTTTGCAAATTTATTAGTACTGTTTTCCATAGAGTTCATCAGTGCTTTATCCGTATCCACTTTTGCAGAGCAAAAATGTGCAAGGACGCCAACGAAAATCAAACGAAAAGCTGATTTTTAAAAATTTGTTTTGAACAGTCTTCAGTCGAAAGCGTAGGCCCACACAAAAAAGTAATTTTCAGCACTTGGACAACTTTTCACATTAAAAGAAAGGAAAATGAAACCTTAAAAGCACTTTTAAAAGGCCTTGCTTTTCTTCTGTTGACATTTATATTGTACAACCTCAAACCAAGTAAAATAACGGTAAGTATGATAAATAGAAAAACAAATTATGTAGGTACCTACACAAAGAAAATAAAAATAAAAAAAACTTACCAAATGTAAAACAGTATTGACCACTTCCCGATTGGTGACTTGTCCAACTTCAATCAATCCAATTAGCACGGCAAACTTTAAATTATCCGCCGTTGTCATCCTGACAATCTCATCCGGCCGCTTAATTTCACTAAACGGCGGACGTGTTAAGTCCGCCATTTTTAGCACAACTCAACTTTACCCTTTGCCGCAATAATACACGTTACGTTTAACAATTATTATTATTATGCAATAATGACAAGTATAGAATTATGTTGTAGAACAACAGACAGACAGATAGATAGAGAGAAGGAGAGAGTGAGTGAGGGCGAATATGTGTATTGTGTGCGAGAAGGGAGAGACTAATAGAGAGTTAATTCAGTTGAAAAAAAACAAACACACACACACACGACTAAGCCGTAAGGACGATAAGGTTAAGTTTTGTTTTTGTTTTTTGTTTTTTTTTTTTTCTTTTTTCTCTTCTTTTGTGTTTCACTCCTCTCTTCTATCGTTTACTAAGGACAACACTTTTTTATTTTTGCACACACTCGATAAAATATAATGAACGGTCACTATTCTGTTGGTGGGGGACGGTAGCTGACTTCCGCTTACCGTTGCACTTAACACAACAGAGGGTTGCCAACCTTCAATTTTTTTTATCAGCTTTGTCGTTTGTTTGTGCAAAGCGCACTTTTCTTTAATAAAAAATAAAGAAAATCACGATTTTTCTTTGCTATTCTTTTTCTTATTATTTATTTACATAGAACTACACAAATTTTAAATTATATACATTTTTCATTTTCTCTACAGGGAGACAACAGAATATATGTATAAATACAATATTTTCGAACTTTTCTTTTACCTTTATAAAAATAGGTAATTGAAAAAAAGGATCAACAACCGAACGCGATAGGAAGAGGGAACAAAAAAAAAACACAAATAACTTGACAGCAAAAGGAATTTTGTTATTATGAATGAAGGAAAGCACAATTGACGAACAGAGAGGGAGAAGTACTCTACTTTCTTTCAAGTCTCTATTCTCATCGGTTTTCCTTGTGTATTATTGCTCACACATAAAATCGGAAAGGGTGGCGCGGCAGGCAGGATTAGAAAGAGACCATAAAGCGTAAAAATACACTTTACCAAAGAAAAACACAACAACAAAAAAACTAATACACAAATGAAAGGACGAGTATTCTACTCGTATCAGAATGGTGGCGGTGGTGGTAAAGATACACACATTTCACCAACGATTTTTATAAAAGCGTATTCGGGAGGCGAGATAGGGGTTGGTGACGATTAGGAGAAAAAAAAAAACAAATTTACAAGGGATGGCCGCATGGGAAGACAGACCAGGACAAGAGAAAACACTAGAAAAGGACTTGAAAAATTGTTTTGAACTTCTTATTAGAATTTTTTTTCCTCGTTTCAGTTTATTATTTGCAATTTCCACTTTTGCTGTCAAAATTCACTTGCACTTTTACGACCGATTAGAACGGGGTAAATGTGAAGCTTTGACACTTGAACCGACGACGATTGACAAGTGGGTCTTCACGGACAATCGAACTATTCAAATCTCCCGATGAAATACTCGCACTGTTTGCAAACTTCAAATTGAAAACATTTAAAAGTAGAAAAAAAACTTCGACAGGAAAAACGAGTGAAAAACGTCAAATGTCGGAAAATCGAAACGATAAGGTGGGGAACTCTCCGCCTTACTACAACTCAAATTTGACGTTTAAGTACAAAAGATGAAACATTCAAATTCTCCTTGCACTGCAATTTTTTTTTTTCGTTAATTTTTTTTTATCACAAAATTCAGAACTCTAGACGGAATTCAATTGCACAAGCGAACACAAAATATCTCGTACTACGAAGAGAATCACTTTTGAGATTTTTTTTGCTTTTTTTTGTGATAAATCGATTGGAGACGAGAGAGTGTAACGAAGAACGTTTGCAACGAGTTACAATATTTTTTTTTTTTTTTTGATCCCGTGTTTACTTTTTCAGATAAAATCGTAGTGATTTGATTGCACAGTAGATTTTGAATTTTGTATTCTTTCAATTTACACTTTAGTGAATTTTGTTGGGCTCTTCTCTTTCGGTGGGGGGAAAAAGAAAAAATTTTATTTTTGACACGCAGGAGGAAAACACGGACGATCACGTACAGCCATCGACCATTTTGGTTTTTATCTTGCTGCCTACTGTAAGGTTTGTTGGTGGTTACCCTGTCGCGAAGTCAACGAAATTCACTCCGACGACTGTGATATGAATGGTGACGGTGCTTGTGTTAGTGTTGGATGACACATTCTCTCTCTCTCTCGTGGCTCTCGCAAATGCGGTGTTTTTTTCCCGTTGAATGGAATAGATTGCCTCTCAAATTGGAAAGGTGTTTTCCAATTTGATTTAAGTCGGTTTTTTTTTTATCTTTTTATTGGCTCTCTCGTAAAGGTAGAGGTAGACATGGCTGGCAACTGTTTGAAGTGAAATAATATTGGACAGGTGTCAATTGTTTTGTTTTTGGAATAGGAGAGTGAAGAGGATATGTGGTGTTATGGTGGATTCGGCGTATTGGAATTTTCTGGCTCTAAGAATTGTGGTAGGTTTTTAGTATTTTACGGTTGGTAGTTGGATGGTTGAATGTGGTGTTTCTTGTGCGATTTACACCTGTTTTCGAGGGGGAAATTTTTTCGCTGTCAGCGTATACAACGAACTGTGAGCAGAGACCCAAACCGTAAACAGTATGACAGTTTGTCTTTATTCAAATATTATTAATTATGTATTAATTTTTTTGATTTTATTAAATCCATACGAAAGTGAAATATGTACATATACAGAGTGTCCCATAATTCGTCAACGATAATTTATGAAATGATCCCTGTGTATATTCTATGTAAAAAATCGTTCTACAGTAAGGGTCTATCTCCAATGTTGACAGCATTTTTTCGAGGATTTAAGAAAAGGCTTGCTTTGGTGTACCCTGACCCATGTTAACGGAAATTCCTCTGTTAGTACTAATTATAGAAACTTCGTATAGGACTTTATTTTTAGAATGCTAGCCTTTGTAACGGCGTTTAAATAAAGTTGATGTCCTATTTGAGTCTTTAAATATCCAGTTTAAATATCTAAGCCAGTTACATTTCCATTGCCCATGCTAACTTTTGACTTTGAGGTCCCTTTTCTCCAGAAAATTCCTAATTAACATAAAGTTTTACAATTTTTTTCTTATGAAAGCAACAATAATAAAAAAAATCATCATCAAGTTTGCACAAAAACCCATAGATTTGATGATACTTGGAAAAATATGCAGCAGGAAAAAAACGGAATTTATGATTTTTTACCAACGTTTCTAACAACAGTTGACAATACAGTAGACGCTTATCAATCTAAAGATTCCAGAAATCTAAAGATGATTTTGGTTTGTACGTAACGTTCTGAAACCTCAAGATTTGACTTTAGATTTCTGGAAGTATTTTATTTTTAACTAAAGATATTATTTTTGAAAGAATTTGATCACAATAATTATCTTAGGGATTATTTTAGTCCATTATATTAACTAAATTTTATTCATTTAATTAATATCTTTATTATTTTGTGAGCATAAAAGTTATGAGTTACATAATATGTATTGCCGTAAAATTGTGATGCACCTCTGATTGACCGGAATACATCAAATATGTCTGGCAGACTTCCGGCCATAAAATTTGTAAAACTTCGGTCGATCATCAAATTATGAAAATTTAAAGCAAACAGTGCACCCTAAACAAAAGGTCATAAAAGAATCATGCGAATTAAGGGCACATCGGGCGAGACGATGGCAACGGTACCTGCGACCGACATCCATGAAATGTACGGCTGCGTTGTGCACACATGTGGTGCGACCCGAAACCATTCTCGTCACTTGAAGGTAGACCTTATACAAGAGCAGTTGTTATCAGCAGTTGTCGAACAAAGTTGAATTGATTGTTTTTGTTCAAAATATCATCTCGAAAACAAAAAAGTCTTCAAGAAAAAGTACAGATGTTGAAAAAATTAGTTACTAGTGGTGTTCGTGCAAATCGTGTTGCATTGGATTTTGGCGTAACAGAAGGAGCAATTTCATAAATTAAGAAACAAAGGGTAAAGATAAATGATGCCGTTTCACAAATGTTTGAAGAAGCTAAAAAGAAAACTCTACACAAAGCCGAATACGAAGATTTAGAAACCAAACTGTACGAATGGTTTTGCAATCAAGGAGAAGGAAACTGCCCAATAAATGGACCCATGTTGAAAGCGAAGGCAATGGATATGTTTTCAAAATTATATCCGGACAAAAGTAGAAGTAGTTTGAATGCCAGTGACGGATGGCTCAGTAAATTCAAGCGAAGGCATGGAATGCGATTTTTAGAAATACGTGGGGAGATTTTGTCTGGCGACACTTCGCAAATTACACAATTCGGTCGTGCACTTCGTGGAAAAATGAATGAAATGCAACTAACGCATGCCCAAATTTACAATCTGGCCTATTCGATCGTTTGATTCCTGATAAACCGTATGTTGCTGCGTGCGAAAAATCTGCGACAGGCAGAAAGATTCGGAAAGAACGAATCACGTTTATGTTGTGCGCGAATGTTGATGGAACAAACAAAGTAAAACCACTTGTAATTGGAAAATTTTGATAATCCGCTAGGTTATGAAAATTCTGCGAACGCTTCAGATAACTTTTACAATTGGTTTCATTGTACTTTCATAAAAGAAGTATGAAGTTTCAGCGCAGAAAACAATTTGCTGCCAAAAGCAATTCTTTTGTTGGACAATTGCAACGCCCACACACCAATCGATTCCTTACGTTCCGAGGATGGAAACGTTATTGCAATGCTTTTTCCGCCGAATGTAACAGCTGTTATCCGACCAATGGATCAAAATCCAAGAAAAATTACAAAACTGAATTATTGAATTATCAAATTCACGATGCATTACTTCTTCTAAAATTGGCTTGGGACGAATTGCCAGAGAGCGTTATTCAAAAATCATGGAAAAATTTTTTGAATTGGGACGATGCAGAATACGATAGTGCAGATGATCTGCCACTATCCTCCCTGTTACCATCTACTCATATTTACAGTAACACTATTCAAGGAACAAAAAACTTGCTCTCAAGATTGCAATCGATTGTGAAATATCAACTGATGAAATCGAAGAATGGAACTCCGATATACTAGATGAAAATGCAATGTACACCGATACGGACAACGACGAAGACGTCAACGAAGAAATTGGAAATTCTATTGTGCATTACGCTGATGCATTAAATGCAGTGAATATATTGATCAAGTGGAGCGAAAATCACAACAATTTGACTAATAAACATATGTCAAATCTTATCGAGTTACGATCAGACATTGTAAAAACTCATCTTGCAAATGAACCGAAACAAACTGTGCTTACTAATTTTTTTCCTAAGTCAAATGATGCATGAATGTTATTTTAAAAGCGATAATAAATAAAAACTGTAACACAACTGTATTAATTTCATTTATTGAATTGCATTTATTTTTATTTTTTTCTTATTTTTATTTTTCATAAATTTGTCAGTTGAATTTCATTTAATTTTACCATGAATTGCTTAGAAATTTTCGTTTTGACTGTACATAATTTTATGCACCAGCTAAGCCAGCATATCGCATTTTTCTTGAAATTTTTGAGAAGAAGCAAAGACCAAATGACCCAACAGATGAATTTGTGTCTACCAAACGTGCTTTGTTTTCCCAGTTAAGTGAACCAGTCCCATCAGAAACAATGATGACCGATATGATCTATGGACTGTTGGCCATTCACGTACGTGACGGAGTCCCTCGAGATGGCGTCAAAACATTTAAAGACTTAATATCTAAGGCAAGAGCAGTTGAACTTTCGATCATCGCTGAAAGAATAGCCCAACATACACCACCTGTTTCAACTAATGTCGTGGGAAAGAAAAAGAAATGTAGGTTCTGTAAGCACCAAGGTCATGACATAAATGAATGCCGAAAGAAGGAGAAACACGAAAGAATGAAATCTCAGCCTATTGATCTTGAACAGCCGAAAATCTACTGCTATAAGTGCAAGGCACCTGGGTATTTTCGCTCCAATTGTCCAACCTGTAAGGAGTTACCAAAGGGACCAACTACGGTTTCTTTTAATTGCATAAAGGCCACTTTATGTGCAGATCTACTTGGACACAGCGGCTCGCACAAGTGTGGCTGGAAGAACACTATTCTTACATCTTCTTAAGAATGGAACTCGATTCCGAAAGGCAAATGCTGATGTTACATTTGCTGATGGTGATGCAAAGTTCCAAGAAATTTATATTGGGGATACCAGCGTTATCATTGGAAATCGCTTGAGGCCGATAACATTTCTTGTTTTGTTACAAGCAACAGATAATAGGACATTAATTGGTATCGACTTTTTAGAAGAAAATGGCATAGTCCTTGATTTAGGCTAAAGATTGTGGTATTTCGCAGATCAAAGGGAGAAAGTCTTTGATTTCTACGATACATCACAAACTAAAGTCCTTGAAAATAAGCTTGATTGCGCCACTTTTATTCCCAACATTGGTAAACTTAAACCGATTTCACCAATTGGTGCTACGCCAAAACACATCCAGCACATAACATCAATCGAAAATAGAACCGAACTTTCAGCATCACCACTTGCTTCAACACCACGACCAGAGGAACATCTCGGACCGTGTTCACCTATTACAAGGCTTAAAACAGGAGCTAATGAATATTCCCCACACTCAATACAGCATATCTTCTCAAATTCACTAAGACCCGATGAGGTGACTCCGGAGCGAAAGAAATGCAAACCAACTCTTTTTCCAGCCTTGGTTCGTGTAAAGGATGATGTCGAATTAGAACCGTATTTTACTGAAATACTCTCAATTGATATAAAATTGCGGGGAAAGTTCGACTGAACGAAATTGCTTAAATCAATTGCAAAATCAAAGAAGAAGAAGTATTCTATCTGAGTATCTGAGCCAACGCCATTATAGCATAACTATCCCGGACAGATATCCTTTCCCAAGAATTGATGATCTCCTTCATGCAACAAAAACAACGCTATTTAAAAGCACCCTCGATCTTCAGTCTGGGTATTATCAAATACGGATTGCAGAAGAAGATATAGATAAGACTGCATTCATAACACCATTCGGTATGTTCCGATTTAGACGCATGCCTTTCGGGCTACGAAACGCCCCAGCAACCTTCTAAAGGCTTATTGATCGATTTCGCAATGGGCTAACTGATATGACTCTACTCACGTACCTTGATGATTTGATTATTTGCTCAAGCACTTTTGAAGAGCACTATAAAGATTTGAAGCGAATTTTCTATCGCCTAAAAATGTTCAAGCTTAAGGTGAACAGAGAAAAAACAAGCTTTTGTTGCGCAAAAATAAAATATCTCGGTCATCTCATAACAGATCAAGGCATACAGGTTGATCCAGAAAAGACATCGGCCATTTCAAATCAAAAGGAACCAAGAAACGCTAAACAAGTTCTGTCCGTCCTGCAAACCTGCTCATGGTACCGGCGCTTTATTAAAAATTTTGCTGACATATCCAAACCTTTAAGCAACCTCACAAAGAAAAACGCATTGTGGAAATGGGGAAAAGAAGGGCAAACATCGTTTGACATGCTGAAATCGCTACTAACAAGTGCACGAATACTGAAGCAAGTTAGCGATGAAAAACCCTTTCGCCTTAAAACAGATGCTAGCAGTTATGCCATTGGCACAGTTTTGGTCCAGGGGGAGAAAGCCGATGAACACCCCATTGAATATGCTTCGAGACTTCTTACTGACTCTGAACGAAACTATTCCACAACCGAGCGTGAAGCATTGGCTATAGTTTGGGCAATCAACAAATTTCGAGAGTACATCGAAGGAGGAGAACTGACTCTTGTAACTGATCACCAACCGTTAAAATGGTTAATGAGCCTAAAATCGCCAACCGGTAGACTCGCAAGATGGGCGTTGCAATTACAACCGTATAATTTTCGCATTGAGTATACACCAGGAAGAAGCAATACCATCGCTGATATGTTATCGCAACCAGCATGTGATAGCTCAGAGCACAGTAAATTGAAATGCCAGCTATGCGCCTTCGGAGTTCTTCGGCTTCAAGAAAAGCCGGAGAAATCCGCGAAGCCCAACTACAAGATGAGCAACTCAAAAATATCATTGATTCTTTTGAAAATAATACGGAAGATATCGCTAGATGGACTTCACGTGGGTACCTGCTCAACGATGGGATACTGTATAGATATTCATCAAAATCTGACGCTGAAAACGCTCAACTTGTAATACCATTAAGAGTGATCAAAAATGAAGATAAACTTTGTTTATTTTTACTTTGTTAAGATTTTTGTGTTTGTTAAAATTATATATAATTACGCAAAGTCCCCGTCACTTGATCTTGTTTCATTCACACAACATTGCAATAGCTTCCTGTGATAACTTTCTTGATATTCTTTTTGGCATCTCATTCATGCTTGTTAATTTAAGGTCTAATGAAAAGCATTAAGTGATTAAAAACGTCATGCATTGTTTGTGTGGAAGATCATTTTGTAGAATATGCTTCGCGGTACCGTCTCATATAGTATCTTTATTTCGTGCCTCTTGAGTTTCTTCTGAAAGTTATCCGATAGATAGTGAAGCTGCAGTTATTATTTCAGCATCATGAATTAAGACTCTGTGAATGAAAGGCTGCATATGGTACCACGGATACTTTGAAACAAAAAGTTTTTCTGTGCATAGCCACTATTTTGTCCATTTGATAGTGTTTTTAAAATAATATGGAACCTTCTTGTGACTTATATGTCTTCAGTTATTAAATCAGGTTCCGGCAAAATCGCCTAGCGGTGTTGTCATCTTTATTGTTCCCACATGTAGGTTTCAGAAAATCGACTAGCAATCCCATTTGTCTCTTAATAAAACGTTTATAAGGTTTGTCGCTCACAAATAATTTTTTTTTCTTACTCAGGTTTTACTTGCTATTTTTTTTTTTTGTCAATTTAGCCAAATATTAAATTTTTTCCATTGTGTTTTCTAAATGGTATACTTTGAACGAATATACTTCATAGTGTTGAACATGTATTTTATGCTTACGATAAGCTTATCACAATATTCTATAAAATTTAGAGAGTGACGTAAACACTTTCTCCTTTCTCGGACATCACAACTAGGTTTGGACGCATAGGTAACACATAACATGCTTTGATCTTTGCAACTGAGTTGCTAAGATAAGCCGCGCTGATTTGACCTTAACCAACAACGGCGATACCCTTAGGGTCAATAAATAGAGATCGAATTAGGTTTTAAAAACCAAATTTCGAAGCTCTGTGGAAATCCCGGGAACACTATCTGGACAAAGTTCAGTCAAATAACTGAGTCAAAGCTTAAAAACATACCTTCACACCCAATTTATTCTACTACTGATCATCGATGCTAAAGTATATACGTTTGAGCGCAGTAAGAAAAAACTTCCGGTATGGTAAAATGAGGATCTGTCCGAACTCAGGAATATGACCAGTGTGATCTTTAATATCTGTCATCATCATGAGTTTTAAAAACCATAGAAGGATCGCCTTAGAATATATAAGAATAGCATTAGAAATGAAAGGCAAGTGAAGAAGATGCACTCTTGGAAAACTTACTGTGAATCCGTTGAAACTCTTAAGGAATCCGCAAGACTACCTAAGGTTTTGTCCAAAGGTAATGGTTGCCCATCCGTTCTGAAGCAGATATTTCCTACATTGAATAACATATTCATCGGGAGAGTATGTCTTCCATCAGTACGCATGAGAAGATCTCGTGGGCCATTAATAACTTCTCTATCAATAAGTCTTCAGGTTTTGATAATATTTTGCCCATTACGTTACAAAACTCGCGAGACGTAGCAGTCCCATGGTTTGTTTTTTGTCTGTAAGTTATCTTCAAAAGCTATATATCACTAAAGTACGTGCCACATTCCTTGAAGCGAGTTCGAATGGTTTTTATTTCAAAAGTGGGTCGGCGAGGCGAAGGACTTCTGACCCATCAGCCTTACCTCTTTTGTACTTAAGACATTGAATCAATCGAAAAATCTCAGTAAAGTTCCAAACTAGGAAAAATGGAAAGGTGAATACGAGTTAACGGTCTTCACCATTGGGTCGAAATGGACTGCGGTGTCAACGCAAGCATTTATTTGGAGAAATCGCGAATGTTAATGCCGTTTCATCTGCATCTTCCACGCAGAGCTCTTGCAGACTGGCATTTTATTGAAAAACTCGCTACCATAGCCCCGAAACCCTTTATTATCTTTACCAATACCCAAGCTGCAATTAATTCAACTACTACATCAATCATCATCCCATTTAAGCGTTACCAACCTTAACGATTCACTAACAAAAATAGTGGAAACTAGGAGTAGTCGAGGGCAGCATCTACCAACACTTCCTCATGCCGCCCAACCAATGCTAGTATAGACTAGGTAGGTCGGTAGGTAAGAGTGGCAGTTGGAAATACCAACCCACTTAGGCTTATTGGCCCATTGTGATGCCACGTGGATCTATGATCCTCTTACTAATGGAACCAGTTTTAACTAATGATGAAGCGTAAGATGCAGTTTACGTCTATACTGGGAGTAAGCTGGACATGTACAGAGTATATGGAGGATTGTCTCCTCTTCCTCCTCTACAGAAATCGTTTGTAAAAGCGCCAAGCCTTCCTGCGTGCTTGCCTATGAGGCAGTGTCCACTGATGACGCCTATTATGGCGTTGAGAAGTTTCTTGCTTAGAAAGATCAGACACTTAGAGCGATTCAGATCCAGCTTTGGTCAGATCTGTTTGGTCGCTAGATATGTTTGTCCAAAAGTCCACCTAAGGTCTGTTCTTTTATTGGCATCCAGCTTTAATGTTAGTTTGCGCGTTGGTATACATACATATGCTACCCTTTTCCGGTAGAATAGGTAGAGTGGTTCCAATTTTGGCGAGTTCATCGGCTCTGCAGTTCCCTGAAATGTCTCTGTGGCCTGGCACCCAACAAAGGAGAATGTTGAACTGCTCTCTATGAGTTTAATGAGACCGAGTCCAGGGATGTCCGAGTCTTGATGGCGGCCTGACTATCCGAAAATATGCGGATATCCTTTGCAGATATCACGTTTTTCTTCAGGCAAGACAGAGCTTCTTTAATCGCCAAAATTTCCGCCTGGAACACGCTACAGTGATTTGGAAGACGAAAAGAGAGGCTTAGATTTAGGTTATCTGAGAAAACACGGCCACCAACTCCACTATCGGTTTTAGATCTCTGTGTGGAGATGGATTGACTTGTCTGAATATATCGCGGGATGTCAAATGAAACAGAACGTCTAATGCCGCTGATGGAGTAGACCGTAAGGCTCCACTCTGCTTAGTTTACTGCAGTTGACTGCATTGTCTAAGGCCGTTCATCAGACGACAACCGCGTAGGTGAGTATCGTTATGCGAGGTTGAGGGCCCCATTTGTTCCCAATGGCTTTTTTGCAAGAGAATAAAGTTACTGTAGCTTTAACATTCTTGAATGTTAGGTTTCCTTTCAAAAATGAGACCGAAATATTTTGCTGTATCGGAAAACCCTAAACTTGTACCGTTTATTGAGGGAGGGTCTATAATTGGAAATTTGTATTTCCTGGAAAAAAGGACAAGATCAATTTTATGGGCGTTTACTCCCAATTTACAGCGATCCATAGGGTTAATCTGCTGAGATTTAGTTGAATGAGTTCTTTAATGGTATTAAGATGCTTACCTGAGACGGCTATACGAAAGTCATCCACATAGGCAATCACCATGCTACAACCTGCTTTTATCTGGGAGCAGTTCATTAACCACTAAGTTCCAGAGAAGGGGAGAGAGGACACCGCCTTTCGGCGTACTTCTACTGACACATATTTTATCAGAAGCCCCACCCAATTTGGAGTTGACTATCCTGCTGTTTAGCATAAGACTGATCAACTCCCCAAGTGAGTCGTCTACCTGTAGAGTTCACAGCGCAGACAGTCGTGATTGCGGATGTGTTGACGTTAGTAAGGGCACCTGCTATGACCTGGAAAGCAACCATTGTGTACTCTCTGTATCGTAGGGATTGCTCGTCGTGGCTAGTCGGTGAATGCAGAGCCGTTTCCACTGACCTTCCTTTACAGTAGGCACGTTGAGCCGTTGACAGAAGTTTTGGATAAATTTTAGTTCGTATATGGATATCAATTAGTCGTTCTAGAGTTTTCAGAAGGAAAGATGGTAGACTTATAGGTCTGAGGCCCTTTGGGACAACATGAGAACAGTTTCCGGCTTTGGGAATGAAAACTATTGACTTCTCTCCATGATAGTGGAATGTGAACCAGTTGTACACAGCTCCTCATGATATTCTCTAGCGTAGGCAAAATAATATCTGAGGAACTCTTTAGCAGTTTGAGTTCCTACTGGCCGCGAATTGGGAGCTACCTGGAAAGTGGGTGTCCAGTAGCAGGTTGAATGATTCATCACTTGAGGTTGTCCAGGAGCCATTGGTTTTTTCAAACAGCTAGGCATCATAGGATTTGTAGAGAGTATTTTTCTTAGCTGCGATGCCTCAGAGGTTTCTGTGATTTTGTCACAGAATGACCTCCAGGATTATCGCTTTGCCTTCCTCAGTTATTTTTTGTATAATTTGAGGGATTCTTTGTATGAGTACCAGCCAGTCACTTTTCTTGTGCTTTTTGCTACGTTGAAATGTTTTCTACAAGAGTTTCTAAGCAGTCTCAGTGCTGATGTCCACCAATGTGGCTTTTTCTTGGCTCTAGCTTAAATAAGAGGGCATGAAGCAGTAATAGCCTGATTGAGAACCAGAGTAAATTCCTCGACTTTCATGTCAAGCTCCTTGGTGTTACGCGGGGGATTTGATAGTTTAGAGCATAGCGTTTCTGACAGTATTCCTCAGTATTTAGGCCAATCAGTTTTCAGGTAGTTCCGGAAGGCTAGTTGGCTGGGGGAGCATCACTCAGGCTGGATTGGATGTATCTGTGTTCTGAAAAGGAGTGTTCAGCGGATACCATCCAGTTCGTTAACATTTGAGTGATTCTGTCGGAGACAAGAGTGATCTAGCACTTACTGCCGGTTTCTAGTTATGAAAGTGGGCTCATTGCTAATCTTGCAAATAAAGAGGTTAGTACTTAAAATATAGTCAAAAAGTGACTCACCTCTATCATTAATGTCGGTACCATGTGATGTGCGGTAGCTTCGCATCCGGTGATAAGGCCGGTTTCTTGCCTTCCAGCTTCCAGTACCATCGTTTCTAGTTAAGTTTGGCAACGGTTAAGTCGGGTTCGCTGAGATTAGGAAGTAAAAACATATTAAGGCTACGTTTCACTAATATACAAGTTCTGATTTTATCTTTGTCTCTAGTATAACTAATCCTTTTCCTAAACTCTTCCGGATAGGTCTACCACCATTCGCCGACAGTCAAGTTCACGACTCGTGCTAGTAACATTGCACAAGTGCTAATTGGAGTTTTCTCCAGAAAACTGCCTCCCCTACCTACCTATTCGTATATCATATTTACATGATTTTGACGGTATACATATGTATATATGGACGTCCATGTATACAAATGGGCATCTACCACGGTAAGGCAATAATTGTTCCATAACAGTATGGGCACAGAACTAAAATTCATCTGCTATCCAAAACCCATTCTCAGTGAGTACGAGTGAGATAAAACATCAATCATTGCAGTAATTAAACACAATAAATACTGAACCAACGGATGAAAATCTAAAATAGCTTTTAGAAAATGACAAAGAAATTTCAAGGAAAATAATAAAAGCTACATCAAATCTTTTTGCCAAAAAAAAAAAACATCGCTGGAACCCGTCAACAACAGGTTTTCGATATTAAAGGATTATACTTTTACACCTAAAAAAAAAACACAGTTCATAGAGGCATCTCTGTGGTGGTTATGATCAATTTGTGATCCAAAATGAGCTCCTGAAGGCTGATCGAAACAAAATGGTCTAAAGAAAACAATATTCATTTGGATTTATTCTTATTCGTTCTGGAGGATAGTGAGGACAAAATTTTAAAATATGTATGTGCTCCAGCAGAAAATAAAATGGGACTCTCTTAGGAGGTCTGGCTTTATAATTACAATGCTACCGATTCCAACATTTTGGACATGTGTCAACCTATTCAAAGTTACAGGAGCCCTCTGAGGGTAATTGCAACCTTGGCCTAAAATACGAAAACTCGAAACCAGCCATACAGTAAACTTCAAATTTCAAAGGTCGCCCTAAACCAAATGAGTTGGTATATAAGGAAAAAAGAAGCGTCAACACTTTCATACTGAAAAGTCACTACAAAAAAATCGGTAAAAACTGTAAATAATTTCACCCAAAAGTGATTCACTTTTAACGATGTAGTAAAATGAATTCCAATACATTCGCCAAAAGAAGCAGATGGCTTTGGTTATTCTGATTTCCTAGAAGAGTAGAAAAAAACTTTTTGGTGGTCCTACAAAATTCGAGATGATCAGAAACCAGAAGCATCCTCATATTTTGTGGTCTCACTTTCACCTTGATGGGAAACTACAGCAAAGTTAAAATTGCAACGAAAAATCCCTTAAATTCCCCTTCAGCTAAATGGGAAATGCATTCCAATAAAAGTCTTCGGCATAGATATACTAATCTAGATGGCGCAAACTTTCCAGATATTCTACTGATCGTCTCTATCCGTATGACCCTGTCTGTGAATACGTGTGAACTGTCGTCAATGGCAATTTTTTCATTTTACTCAAAGAACGTCATCCACATTACACACACTCGTGAAAATCGCTCTCATTCTAGCAACTTTACTTTTAAATTGCTCTCATTCTAGCAAATTCTGACAGATTATAGAGATGTAAAAAGTGTTAGTAATTTACTTACAGTGTGTTTTCATTAAGGGTTTCCAAAAGTATTAGTAGAGTTTGCCATCTAGGTTAGTTTATCTATGGTGTTAGGTGAACATCTATCTAAGCTGCCAATTGTTACAATTTTTTAGACGAAGTCTTTCTTTGGACAGGGTTTGTAAAAAACGTAAAATCAATTAAATTTTAAAAGAACTGTCAAACTCGTAAAAGTTTAAATTTTTTTGAACTGTGACAATTGTATGGAAATTAATAGAGCTTTCTTTTGGGCTATCAGAAGGCTTTTTTGTTGTGTACCCTGATTTTTAATTAAATGGAATAATAAAAACTTCTTTGGACTTTTATATTTTAAATATATTTGCTTGCGAATCAATTTGAACACTCTGAATAATAAATTGGCCAAACACAGCCGGTTGCACGAAAACAGAAACCTAGTTTGACACACAATATTATTTGACTTTTATACATTTTGACATATGTAAAATCGAGAAGAGAAATTCTCGAATGAAAACGAGAAGCAAAATGTTGATTCTGAAGAAATGAGGGGAAATGGTTTTACGTCAAGTTTCTTCTCAGGAGCACGGAGAAAAGCCCAAACGAAGACGACATAACTCAAAGCAAATCTTGTACATGGACAAAGAGTAGAAACACGAGTGAATTGTTTGCCTAATACTATAGGACATATTAAACGTATATTACATCAATAAAGTAGTATCTAATAATAACCGATTTAAAAATCTTCATCTTACTTTTCAAGTTCTGTTTTGTTTTGTTTTATTTAATTGTTATCTACCAAATTTTGATGATTGGCAAACATTTTACAAAAAAGATTTCCCGCGAGATTTTTGGTTTAAGAGAAAATTCAACCCAACTCTCAAACCTAAGCAAATTCTCTTTTACAAATTGTTACGAAAATCTCGCGGAAGCAGACCTAAAGTGATCTTTAATGTTACTGAACGCATTAATCGATTGGAGGCAAATACCAATGTTAGAGTTTGTGAGTTTTCAAATCGCAACACTATCCCAAGAAAACTTAAAAAACATGTTTAATCTTCTTTGTCATAATAACAATAACAATAATTCATCTATATCGCCGATTATTATTAAATTCACAAGACTGCTCTTGGAGCTGCAAAGTACAGCAAAAATCAAACTGACTTGTGTTTTATCTGAAAACAGCTGTTAGTTAAATCATAGCCTTACCAAACACATGCGGATTGTTTCAACGCAAATTGAGCAGTCGGATAAACTGGGTACTACACTGCCGATCACTAGGATGAAGCTATACATTTTGCAATCGCTTTTCATTATTGCAATAATACTTGCCCATGGCAATTCAGTTTTTCATTTGTGTAATTGGAACTCAGACAGAAAAATTCTGCGTGTGAAGGCATAACACTGACACGTAGATTTGGCTGTTGTACAGTTTCAAGCACTCTGAGTGAAGAAAAAACTCTCCGTCCTATTCGGACTCCCACGCCTGAAGAGCGAATATCGAAACCAAACACACCTGAGTTTTCAAACCACTACTAAACAATTTTCCTTTCTCCTCCTTCTACCTTTCCGCCCGCGCCCTGGCAACAGTAAAAGGATATCTAAACCCTCAGGCGTGCGTAAATAATAAAAAAAAATCCGAAAAGACAACGCGTTTCCATTTACTGCTCCAAGCGACGTGTGCTCCTGCAAAATTCATTCGATGCTCCTTGTACACTTGCCTCAAAACAGGTTTCTTTTTAAGTCTACTCTTCTGTATAGAACCACTTTTTCGGAATATCCTTCGGAACGTTGCTATTTTGGCTGATACTCCGCTGTTATACCTTATTTTAGTCGCTGGTAGAGTAGAATTTGAGGTACGCCGTAAAATTAACCGCTTTTCTCGCAATGTTGTTGCTTCTCTCGTGCGTTCTTTTTGATTTTTCCCATAGTGTTGTGAATCCGCAAGATAGCTGTTGACAACAGTCTTACTTCTATTAATCCTCCTTGCAGTTTCTCAGTCTGAGAGTCCTAACTCATTGAAAGCATCTATTTTTCCTCTTTCTGTCGCTGTCAAAGTCTTTCGGGAACCTATTTTTTTTTAACCTAAATAAGAACAGTTCTTTTCAACGCTTTTTTAATTATTCTTAACAAAACTTTGAAAAAAATCGCTAATGTGCACTAATGCAACGAAATATTCACAATGGCCTCATCCTAGTGGAGCATCTTTTTCTACGCTTTTCGAGTAGTTCATTGTTTGGTCTTGGGAAATTCCAACGGTCGTTTCTTATTTCCCCTTTAATTTTATGACTTCCTGTTGAGAAAATATGTACCTGTTCACAACTAGTAAAAGTTTCCTAGTACAAAATTTCCCACAGGTGTAAAGAATGAAAAGCGATTGCAAAATGTAAGGCCTCATCCTAGTGATCGCCAATGTATATGTCTTCTTCCTTACTATATACGAGTACCACTTTGAACAAAAAGTTTCTGGAATTTATTCAGAAAATTAGAAATACAAGTTTATTCATCTAAATCTATATTGTCCACTTCAAAATAATCCCCACCGACTGCAAAACACGTATGCCAGCGCTTGATCCAATCTTCGAAACATTTTTTATATTCGGTTTTCGGTATGTCCATCAGTGATTCCGGCGATCTTTCCATTACTTCCTCTCGGCTGCTGAAACACGTTCCCCGTTATAGTTTTTTAACTCGATTGAATAGAAAGAAGTCACACTGAGCCAAATCAGGTGAATTCGGGGGCTGTTGGATGATATTTGTTGCATTTTTCGTCAAAAAAATAGGAATGATGATGGCACTGTGCGACAGTGTGTTATCGTGATGCAAAATCCACGAGTTTTCTGTCCACAATTCTGGTCTCTTTCGGCGAATTGCTTCACGCAAACGTCTCATAACGCCCAAATAATGCTCTTTGTTTACTGTCTGGCCTTCTGGCAAAAATTCATGATGCACTACACCGTTGTAATGCATGAAAACCGTGAGCATTGCCTTCTTTTTTGACTGAAAACGACATGGTTTTTTCGGTCTCGGCTGTTTTGGTGAACGCCGTTCACTTGTCTGATGTTTGGGTTGCGTGTCGTACTCATAAACCCACGTCTCGTCTCCAGTAATGATCCTTTTGATGAATGTGAGATCGGATTCAGCCTCGTAAATCATCTCTTTTGCGACGTCAACACGGTCTCTTTTTTGGATGAAATTGAGGTCTTTTGGCACCAACTTTGCTGCCACACGACGGAAACCCAAATCATTAACCAAAATGTCTTGGACGAATCCACAGGCAATTTTCAAGTCCTCCGCTATCTCTCTGATGGTTAATTTGCGGTTATTGACCAACATTTCTTTTACTCCATCAATGTTTTCGTCGGTTTTCGATGTCGATGGTCTGCCAC
This sequence comes from Volucella bombylans, assembly GCA_949129095.1. NCBI lineage: Eukaryota > Metazoa > Arthropoda > Insecta > Diptera > Syrphidae > Volucella > Volucella bombylans. The sequence goes on along the minus strand of OX422143.1, from coordinate 111,361,604 downwards.
TGCGTTCATCATATTTGATTGACTCACGACCACTTTTGAACCGCTCGTGCCACTGGTAAACGACCATTTTCCTTAGAGAATTGTTTCCGAAACACTTTTCCAACATTTCCAACGTTCGCGTACCATTAAATCCGTTTTTTACGCAAAATTTAATACAAGTTCGTTGTTGCAAATTTAAATCCATTTCTAAAATTGTAAAAAATCGCCAACACATACAGAGATAGATGTACTCTTGGCTACGTAACTTTTGCAAATGTCAAGCTATGACGCTAAGGTTTAGAGAGAATGTAAACAACAGATTCACCAACTTAACAAAAAAAAAACAGAACTCAAATCGGAACAATGGGAGCGCCACACGGTGGATATTCCGGGAACTTTTTGATTCGTATATTCTTTACTATCATATCTGCCTTTTCTCTTCTCTTTCTTTTTCTTTTTGTTTTCTCTACTCGTATTTATAATATTTCCATCTATTGTATTTTATTTTTATACTTTCTTTTAATCGCCAATCTTACTTTTCTCTCCGTGTTTTTGAAAACTGATATCCACTTTTCTCTTTTATATTCAATATTATCCATTAATATATTTAAGAGAATCATTTTAAAATATGTCCGATCAGCATTATTTGCATTGTAATCAAAACAGTGTGGACAACGAATCGACGTACACTATGCTTAATGTCCTGTTGAAGTAATGTGATGGTTTCCAAATTTGTCATTTTAATGCATGAAGTCTTTGTGAAAGAAAGCTTGATTACTTAAATTATTTATTTTCTGCTTTAATAACAAATACATGCTATAACGTCCTAAACGATGAGCTTTTACGAAAAGATAGAGTCACCGCGATACTTGTGGTGGTGGGATTGTGATTTATTGTAAGACGACACTGAGCTGTAAAGAAATTTCAAGGCGTAATGGAAACGGATTTGAGTATTTAATAGTTGAAGTACGAGATAGTTGTACGTCGCATGTATGCCAAGCTCAAAGCCTGCTCATTTATTGGGGTGGCCGTGGTGTAGTGGTACTAGCAATCGCTTCTCACTCGGAGGGGTCAAGGTTCGAATCCTGCCCATGAACAAGTCTTTCAAGTTTTTCAGTTGTGTAATTGGAACTCAGACAGAAAAATTCTGCGTGCATAATACTGACACGTAGATTTGGCTGTTGTAGAGTTTCCAGCACAAAAAATTACTGCAAATTATAACCTTCCACTCTGAGTGAAGAAAAAACTCTCCGTCCTATTCGGACTCCCATCCCCTGGAGAGCGAATACCGAAACCAAACACACCTGAGTTTCAAACCACTACAAACAATTTTCCTTTCTCCTCCTTTCTACCTTACCGCCCGCTCCCGAGCAACAGTAAAAGGGTATCTAACCCCTTAGGCGCGCGTAAAATTATAAAAAAAAAAGTTAATTTTTTATAACTCTTTCAGAATACAGTGCACTTTACGAGCATGTAATAGTCCTTGGCAACTTTAATGCTGACTTGCTTCGAGCTCACTCCTGTGCTTTATAAATGAAGGGCTCAGTCTTATCATTAGGCCTGGAAATAGTAAATACGTTGTATCCGACATGTTTCAGTCCTGGTCTCCCGCCTAGTCTTTTTAGCCTGGCTATTATCTCAGACCCGTCCTCCGTTTTTCTCTTTGAGCCGTATCAGAATTTGATTTTATTTTCTGTACTTATAATATCCATTTTTCACTCTCAGTTATCCCGCAGCAATTTTCTTTCATGGACTTATCAGCGGTGCATAAAAATAGACTTCAAAGAGCAAAACTTTCAGTACCCTGGAAACCGAAACCAGCAAATCCGAGCGGAAAAGTGAATGAATTTCAATCTATTGTATTGAAGCTGTATGATGAATATGTACATCTAACATTTCCTTCGTTTATGTCAAATGATTCCGAATTAATTAAGAATCGTGATAAACTACAATATATAGAAAATGGAGGTTCAGACCAACTGACGAGTGATGGGTTGCATACAAAGCAGCTCGAAACTATGTGGCTTCTATCTTGAGACACTCAAAAAAAACTATTACGCTTCTAAGTTAAATACGAGTACCACTTTCACGCCGAAAAAACTGTGAGGCAATTTACAAAAAATTGGCATCCCCACCCGTGACACTAGTGATAAACGTAACTTTGAACCTAACCTAATAAACAGCTGGCAATTTATTTAAAAGAGGACCTAAAACAAATTCTTACGTGGTCAGTAACAAACGGCTTACTAAAGGGTGTTTTGTTTAGAGGTTTGGTTTTTAAACTGGTAACACTGTTGACAATTTGACAGTTGAAAGTTGATTTGAGATTAGTACGTTTTGCCATTTTACGATGAATAGATTAAAGTCAAAACAACGCGTACAAATTGTGCAAATTTATTTTGAAAATCATGGTTCGGTGCGCTCAGGGCCGGACCTTGCATTGGAGCAAGTGGAACAGCCGCACCAGGCTCAAGATTATATAGATTCGCTAAATAGTGCTTTGCAAACATCGTTTTTAAATATGTACATTTCAAAAGTAAACAGAAAATATTTTTTCACACTAACCTAATCGTAATAGCTTACATCCTCATAATAATAATACACACACCAAATGTGTGTATCAGGGGAATTCCACTGTGACGTTCGCGACATTTGAACATTTTTTTCAATATTTAAATCGTTCTAACATAGCACCGGCAATACTTGTGGATTATTGAAACATATTACTTATAAGCTTAATACGAGGGCGGGTCAATAAGTCCGTGACTTTTTGAATTTCTGACCTCTTTACTGAAACAGCAACACTGCTCCTGTCAACAGGCATCTGTCAGTTGACTCCTGTCAAAATTTAAACTTGCTGCGTCAGTTAGTTTGTGTTTGACAGCTATTTTTATCAGACTACTCACTAATTTGAGGAGAAAATGGAAAAAAGTGAATTTCGTGTGCTTCACTTCACAGGAAGGTTTGGCGTTGTTTAATCGCAATATGGAGGAGTTTTTGCGCCGTTTTGTAACCGTGGACGAAACATGGATCCATCACAACACACCAGAGAACAAACAACAGTCAAAACAGGGGGTTTCTAAGGGTGAATCGGCGCCAAAGAAGGCCAAGGTGGGTTTGTCAGACAATAAAGTTATGGCGACTGTTTTTTGGGATGCACGCGGGATAATCCACATTGACTACCTTCAAAAGGGAAGAACAATCATTGGGGAATATTATGCCAACTTATTGGACCGATTCAATGACGATTTGAAAAAAAACCGACCTCATTTGGCCAAGAAAAAAGTTCTTTTCCACCAAGATAATGCAAGGGTGCACACATGTGCATTTGCCATGGCAAAAATCCATGAATTGGGCTATGAATTGCTCCCTCATCCACCCTATTCTCCAGATTTGGCTCCGAGCGACTACTTCTTGTTCCCAAACCTGAAGAAATGGCTTGGTGGAAAAAGATTTGACTCCAATGATGAAGTCATCTCGCAAACAAAGGCCTATTTTGAGGACCTCGACAAATCATTTTTTTTGGAAGGGATAACAAAATTGGAGAAGCGTTGGACAAAGTGTATAGAGCTCAAGGGAGACTACGTTGAAAAACAAAATTATTTTTTTATCAAAAAATCTGTGTTTTATTCCAAAAGTCACGGACTTATTGACCTGCCCTCGTATCAATTGACTTAAAAACAAAAATATCATATGTTTCCCTGTAAAAGAAAAAGAATAAAAAATAGTTCTGTATGGTGTGACGCATGCGACATTGATACTACCAATATTTTTCTTAAAATCTTTTATTTAACTAATTTAGCTAAACTAGTGTCTAATGAATTGAAACAAAAAATGGCTTTAAATGCTTCGATTTCAAGGAAAATAAAATTTAAGAAAATTCAAATAACAAGTAAGAATTCACTTTGGTAAGAACAAAAAGTGGTGTGTGACGCATGCGACAAATGATGTGACGCACGCGACACATACGATTTTAAAAACTGTAGTTAATATTTTTTAATTTTAACACTTCCGTTTTTGGATCCATTGAATGTTTCTTAGCATGAATTTCATCCCCAATACACTGCAAAATGTGAAAATTAGAAATGCCTGTGATGGGTTGCACTTCATTCCACGGCGATATTTCATTAATCTTGCATTTGATTTCATCCTCTGAAATGTAGACTATTTTGGTGTTTGGCACTAAAGATGATGTCTTGACAATTTAATATTTTTTAAATTGTTTAATTCAAATTAAAGCTTGCATGCAAAAAATGAAAAATCACGACTACTTCTGGTATAAATATCTTTATTATTACGAGTATTAAGTTTAATTAAATTTCCGACCGATCACCACTATGTCCAAAAGAGAAGTGAAGTAACAAATCGTATGACAATGATCACTTAGCTAATATTCGGTTATGCAGTTACACAAGAATAGGTGAACGTTATCGCCTGATAATGAGGAGAATAGAAAGCCAATACATAATATTTACATGGTAATGTGAGTTTTTTACAAGATCATGACAGTGGTGATAAAAAGTAATACTTTAATTGCGGAAACATATTATGTACATATGCGGTATACATTTAGGAGTTTAGAAAAAAGATTATAAAATATGATTGAAGGTAAAATAATATGACACAATGTTGAACAGATGAGGCAGCGGAAGCAAAATCTTTGGCAGACACAATTAAACCGTTGCCTTGAGACTTGAGACTTTTGTTTTACTAAACGTTTAATATTTTCACCTATTCCATCGACGAAGGGTATCGTATCCACGCGAAGTCGCAAAATACTTCCACATGAATGAAGAGTTAAATTTTTTACTTGCATAATGGAGGAGTTTAGCCATATACTTGTTTTTGAATTCGGAAGATGGACCATCACTCCATATTACATTGGTTATATCTTCACTTCTCCTTTCAGACATAATAGAGTCTAATATATAATTAATAAATACAAATATTGCGTTTTTATTTTTTTGTTGTGTGTCCGAACATATGGCATAAGATTGCAGCTGATTTTGGAAAAAGACAGCTGCTGTGAACAATGTTACACTCGCTCTAGACCACAAAGCGGTTTGTACTTCATTTTGATATTCACGACTGTAAGACATTGCAAAATCGATTTGCAAAATTTGAGTTGATGATGCTATTTTATCTTTTAGGAATTCATCATTTTGTATTCTTTTAATATTAACATGTTTTAAGAAACTACAAAAATCTTCTTTAGTTTTTTCTAATAATTCTCCAACGCTAGTTTCCTTTAACATTAATTTCAATTTATTGTTTTCAGTTTTAGACCACTATTTCCAATTTACGTCTTTAGCTAGGTTATTTGGTTTTTAAATGGTTCTAAGGTTTGTACATTTTTCACATATATTTTGCAAGCAGTTTGAATTGGGAGTTGTATCACATAGCACATCTTTGAAAAAACTTTGGGAATAAGGGATGTTTAGTCCTTTGAGCTTCATTATAAAATTTTCGTGGATAAGACATTTACAACAGTCATTTGGAGTAAGGTATTTTTCGGACGTCAACTACAAAATTTGGAAAAACCAATTCTTACATCTACAAACTCATCTTTGAAAATGAAGAAAGCTTCCTTGAGAAACATTGTCATATAATGTTTTTGAAGGATCCTTTTTTGTCCATTTTCCCAAACAGCTATACTGTCTTTTAGGCCAGGACAAGTATACACCATATCAGGCCTATAAAAAAATTCTGTCACAATTTTTTCCTCCTCTCTATGACCTTTTTCAGTTTTTGAACTAGTATCCATATCTGTAGCGAAATGTATCCCATACAGTCCATCACACCCTTGACTACACATTTTTTCTTTTCCCGACAAGTGGGAAGACTTCTTAAGCATTTAAGAACGCCTTTGCTATATGTTTGACGACACCTATAGGGATAATAATTCGTAGTTATGGAGACGTCGGCGTTTTGGGAAGTAGTTGGTAACGATTCCGTTTTTTGTATTCTTTGCCTTTCCCTCTCCCGGCGTTTCTGATCTCTTTTTCGCTTCCTTGATTCTTCTAAATCTATTCAAGACATACCTTCCTTTAGTGATTTTCTATAATTTTTTGCTCTCTCGTTTTCTTTTTTTCTATATTCTGAATCCGTCAGTTTCTTCTTATTCCTATATTTCATTGCTCTAGCATCATCTGTACTCCTTTTTGTGTTCTCCATCGTAGATTAAAAAGGCTAAATCAAAAATTCGACTATAAGATCTTTCAACCTAGTGTTGCCGAGCTGAATGCCTTATATTCTACTAACATGTTTTGAAATTCCATTGTAAGAGCACCTCTCGCCTTTTGACGAAGTTTCGAAATTTTAACGAAAATTCCTTTGTTCTTTGTTCTTTGTTCTGCTATTGTGCATATCGTCATAATTTGTAAATCATTGGGGGCGAGAGAACGCACAAAAGCGTAAGTGTAATTTATGTATATATATATGTATTCAAGTTTCTCTTTATTTAGGAATTAAAACGCTAAAACAATTTACGTTTTTTGTTTTAATTAAACCTCGAACCGGAGCATTCCTGATTTACAACAATTTTTAATTTCGCTTTTGTTCTCTAGAGTGTTTCATTTCAACAAAACAAGTTGGTGATAAGCTGTGAGCAGTTTAACGGCGTGCGTCGCCATTTTGAGCGTCTTATTCGTAAATCTAATTGCAAGGCTGTGATCAGCTAAATAACTGTATGACACTACAAAAGAAGAACAGTTAACTGGGGCGCACAAGCTTCCCGCCGCAACACCATCGATCGTGAAGAGCTGTGATCAGCGGAGTACCCGAATACACAGCATCGAAGTCGCCCGAATCTACATACATACATACAACCGTGAGCAACGGGTTTGGTTTCCGACGAGTAGTGTTTTCGTAGAATTTCGATTTGGGTTAGTACTAGAATATTAATATGAAAAGAGTAACGCGAAAAAAGGGTCTGAATGTGACGGATGATGAAAGCGATGCTGTCGACGCCCTCAACGCTACCATCTGCCAAAATGAGACCGCTACAATAACGAATCAAATAACAGTACCGACGCCGTTATGTTCGACCGAGGCGCGTTTAAATGAGATGTTAAAGCAGATTCAAGATTTGCAAGAGGAAGTAGCAAAAAGCCACCAGCGCCTCGTTGAGAAGGAACAGCGATGCCATCCATCTACGAGTAGGCCTTCTACGGTCAGCGTTGAAGAGTCTGCGTCTCTTGCTGCTGCGTTGGAGCAGCTTAACCACAATTTGTCATCATCAAGAGTGGAGAACAACCGAAAAATATATGACCTGCCAGAATTTGATGGAAGTCCGGAGCAGTGGCCGATGTTCAAGGAGGCCTTTGCGATGACGACGGAAGAGTACCGGTACAACGAGCGGCAAAATATGATGCGGCTCCAGAAAGCTGTCAAGGGTAAAGCAAGGGAGGCTGTTGAGTGTTTACTCATTCACAGCAGTAACGTACAACGCACTATGGACACTCTGGAGGAACGTTTTGGACAAACGGAACAATTTGTGAGGAGTCAAATTCACCGCGTACGTCAACTTCAGCCTATACCAGAACATCGAGTTGACTTGCTGCTGCCGTTTGCAACCAAAGTCCAAAATCTTTCGTCGTTTTTGGAGCCTGCAAATTGTGAACACCACCTGTACAATCCAGCGCTAATGGATGAGCTATTGCTGAAACTACCTCTAGAAAAGAAGGTTAGACTGGGGTAAACGTGCGGTGACGATCAAACCTCGTCCAAACATACGGCATTTCAGCGACTGGTTGCAGGAACTATCAAGTATGGTCAATGCAACGTGCGTTATTCCGAACGAAGAACCTCGCCCAGGAAATGCATGGAGTGTTGCGCGAAATAGATTCTTCCATGTCAACGGAGAAAGTGCTGTACAGAAAGGTGATCAGTGCCCAGTATGTTCGGGGGGACACGATGTAAAGAAGTGCAAGCAGTTCATGGAAATGAATATTAGTCGGCGATGGCGGACTGTGCGGCAACAGCGTCGGTGCTTTAAATGTCTGGGTCTCGGTCACAGCAGTAACGAGTGTAGGCAACAGCATCAATGCGGTGCAAGGGGGTGTACAAAGAGGGTTCATAAGCTCTTACATGATGTGCCCTCAGTTAAGGAAGACAACGGGGTAGTAGCTCAACAGCAAGTGTTCACGAGCACAGTGAAAGAACAATCAGCTAGAAAAGTTTTATTTAAAATTTTGCCAGTTAAATCGTTCGCGACAGGAAATGTAGTAAGGTGTTTCGCATTCGTTGATGAGGGTTCTTCTGTTAGTTTGATAAATAATAGTTTGGTGAATCGATTAGGGCTGAAAGGGGTTAAGGAAAATCTAACCTTGCAGTGGTTCGGCAATAAGAGCGTTACCGAGCCGTCGAGTTGTGTCGATATGCTTATATCAGGTGTTGGTCCCCGAAGCAAAAAGTTCCCTATTAGAAATGTAAGAACCGTTAACGATTTAAAGTTACCCACGCAAACTCTAAATACCGATGAGTTGCATATTAAGTACCGACACAGAAAAAATCTTCCAATTCAGAGCTATGATCTTTCAACTCCTGAGTTATTGATTGGGCTGGACAATGCTCATCTAGGAGTCGCACAACGAGTGATAGCTGATGGCTGGAAAGGGCCGGCGGTAGTTCTAACAAAACTTGGCTGGGTTGTCTATGGTGCGGATAGTAATAGAAGACTTCAACAAAACCAACATGCGTATTTTGCAAAGGAGAGTCATGCGTCGATGGACGGATTAGAAAGACTCGTTCAAGAATACCTGGCCAATGAGAGTCTGAACGTCCGAGAGGTGAAGCACATAGAATCAGCAATCGATGTTCGCGCACGGAATTTATTAGAGCTTACCACATCACGTTAAGGTGAACGCTTTGAAACCGGTCTTTTATGGAAGGAGGACAACATCGTTTTGCCATCGAGTCGAGCACAAGCTGAAAGAAGATTTTTGGCGTTGGAAAATAAATTTCGACGGGACGATAACTACCATAAAGAATACTGTCGCATCATGGCGGACTACGAACAAAAAGGGTACTCGAGGATGTTGAGTGAAGTCGAATCATCGTGCAGAGGTCCACGCACCTGGTATTTACCCCATTTTGGCATTTTTAACGCAAATAAGCCCACCAAATTGAGGCTTGTTTTCGATGCAGCTGCGGAAACCAATGGTTCATCGCTGAATTCGTCTTTACGGATTTAGTTTCGGTTCTTATGAAATTCAGGCAGAGGCCAGTTGGAGTCTGTGGAGATATAGTGGAAATGTTCCACCAGATAAAAATCATTCAGAAAGACCAAGACGCGCTACGCTTTTTGTGGAGAGAAGACAGGAGTAAACCCATACGTGAATACGTTATGACCGTGATGATTTTTGGGTCGACGTGTTCACCCTGTTCAGCCCAATTTGTAAAGGATAAAAATACATTGGGATTTCAGTCTGAATTCCCTTCAGCTGTCGACGCAATATTGAACAACCATTACGTGGATGATTACGTGCATTGCTTCGCCGACGAAAACGAAGCTATAAAGGTTTCCACAGAAGTTGTACAAATCCATAAACATGGAGGTTTTGAGCTGAAGCGGTTCATTTCCAACTCTAAACTGGTGAATGAAAGGTTCAACGGAAAACAGCTAGCAACATCAGTGATAAGCCTTGACAAAGGAGACTGTGGAACATACCAACAAGTTTTAGGGATGTACTGGGACACCAACCGTGATGATCTTAAGTTTTTGATGGCATTTGGGAAGGTAGACCATGAGGTCTTAAAAGGATGCAGAAGATCCACAAAAAGAGAAGTTATGAGTATTAAAATGTCAGTTTTTGATCCATTTGGGTTGGCGGCAGAGTACTCGCTGATCGCGAAGGTATTGCTGCAGTTGATTTGGCGTTCTAAATCTGCTTGGGATGAGACTATCTCCGATGACGTTAACGTATTGTGGGTGAAATGGTTGGATAAGCTGAAGGGAATGAACTTTTTACCAGTTCAGTTGAACTTCATGTGTTTGTCGATGGCAGCGAAATAGCGTACGCGGCCGTAGGATACTGGAGGATCACCGCATATCAGACCAAAACTAAATTTGCATTTGTCGCAGGAGTTACAGTCAGCCGTGCTCGCTACCCGTCTTCGACAGTTTATTCTGCAAAAACACGACGTTGTACCACGCAAGGTATTCATGTGGATCGATTCGCGTACTGTTCTTTCGTGGATCAGGTCCGATCACAGACGGTATAAACCCTATGTTGCTCATCGAATTAACGAGATATTAGAAGACACCGACTTGAATGATTGGAGGTGGGTCCCAAGCGCAATGAATCCGGCGGACTTTGGAACGCGCTTGAAAAATGAAAAACGCGATTCATTTTGGATAAAAGGACCAAGTTTTCTGGAAGGTGAGGAGTCTCGTTGGCCCACCAATCAACCGTGTGAAGCAACCAGCGAAGAATTGCGCACAAAATTTAAATTACTTTGTATACATTCAGTTTTCAACGATTTTGAAAAGTTCTCATCCTTCATTAGATTGAAACGGGTCATAGCGTGGATACTGCGCTTCCGTAACAACTGTTTACTAGCACCTTACGATAGAAATCATAACTGGCTGAAAGCGTCCGAAATCGAGGACGCGGAGATGGCGATATGTCGGGCTGTTCAAATAACCGCCTTTGCTGAGGAATATAATAGCTTGAGTTTGGGTAAATGCGTGGAGAAGAGTAGCAAACTCTGGAAGCTGAATCCTTGTCTAAACGAATCCCGACTAATCTGTGTAAGCGGTCGTATAGACCGAGCAATAGTTGTTCCTTTTCATACTCGAACACCTATAGTACTCCCCAAGGACCATCATGTAACCAACCTTGTTGTCGGGTTCTATCACTATCTAGTAAACCATCAAAACGAAGACACCATCATAGCCGAGATTCGTCGTCGCTACTGGATTCCTCAGATAAGATCTGTAGTACGGAAAAACGGAAGGGCCTGTCAAATTTGTAAGATAAGAAGAGCAAAACCAGTTGTTCCGCTAATGGGTCAGTTGCCAAAAGACAGGCTGACGCCGTTCGTTAGACCTTTTACGTACACTGGTTTAGACTACATGGGCCCCTTTATCATAGTCAACGGTCGGAATCAGGATAAACGTTGGATTGCACTTTTCACATGTTTGACTACTAGGGCAGTACACTTAGAGATCGCTAGAGACCTATCCACTGACGCATGTCTGTTATGTATACGTAATTTTATGAATCGCAGAGGAACCCCCGTGCGCATTCGTACGGACAACGGTTCAAATTTCATCGGAGCTGAACGTGAATTACGGAGGCAGTTAAATGATTTTGATCAACAAAAAATCGCGAATGCGTTAGCGAACAGAAAAATCGAGTGGATTTTTAACTGTCCGCTTAACCCTCACGCCGGTGGTTGCTGGGAGCGTCTGGTAAGAAGTGTAAAGGGAGCGATGGGATATGCTTTATACGATGAACGCCTTCAAGAACACAGCCTGTATAGCCTCATGTGCGAGGCAGAAAATATCGTCAATTCGAGACCACTAACACACATCCCTCTTGATTCACCCACTGATGAACCCCTAACCACTAACCACTTTCTTATAGGTACTAGCAACACCGAAAAAACTCCTCATCCGTACGAAGAACATCTCTTGGTGACCAGGAAGCAATGGCGGCAGGTGCAGCATATCCAATACCGGTTTTGGAAGAAGTGGTTGGCGGAGTACCTTCCCGACTTATGTCGTCGAACCAAGTGGTATCAGTTGGTAACACCACTCAAGGTTAATGATCTGGTGCTCGTATGTGACAGCTCTGTGCACCGCTCGAAATGGCCATTGGGAAGAATTACAAAGGTTTTCCCTGGGAAAGACGGTCAAGTGAGGTCAGCTGAAATAATCACGAGTGCTGGAACCATCAAGCGGCCGGCATGTATGCTTGCGACATTTGATGTTGGTGAATCTGAGAACTCCTAGATTCACGGAGGTGGGGATGTTGCCGAGCTGAATGCCTTATATTCTACTAACATGTTTTGAAATTCCATTGTAAGAGCACCTCTCGCCTTTTGACGAAGTTTCGAAATTTTAACGAAAATTCCTTTGTTCTTTGTTCTTTGTTCTACTATTGTGCATTGTCATAATTTGTAAATCATTGGAGGCGAGAGGACGCACAAAAGCGTAAGTGTAATTTATGTATATATATATATGTATTCAAGTTTCTCTTTATTTAGGAATTAAAAAGCTAAAACAATTTACGTTTTTTGTTTTTATTAAACCTCGAACCGGAGCATTCCTGATTTACAAAACCTAGTACAAATGAAAATTTACCTAAAAACGTGGCGCACTCGACAAAACAATTAATAACAAATTGAAAGCAAGAAAAAACTGCAGAAGACTCAAATATAGACAATCTACTTAGAAAAAACAATAAGTTGTTTACCTAAGAAAAATTAAGATTCTGTCTGTACTGTGATAACCACTTAAATGTGAGCAGCGACATCTAGCAGAAAATGTTGATACTCGAAGACCAGAAGATTTCGATACTGGAATAACAAAGTCTCGACTGGAGAGTGGAATCGAATTTTCTAGCAAATTGGAAATTGTATGGGACGCTGGATGGCGAGGATTGTTCTCGAAGTATGTCATTCGAGTATAAATACCAGCATCCCAAAGGTATGCAAATGAGTTCTAAAGTGAAATTTGAAGTGTTAAATAGGAGAAGTGATTAAGTGGTTTAAGTAAAAGATAAGAAAAGTATAAGTGGTTGAGAAATTGAATTCTACTGAGAGAAAGAATTAAATAGTGAATTGTAACTGTACTGAATAAAGGGATTTGTATTGAAAAGAATAAGTTCTATCATTTGTACCCACACAAACATTCTACATTGGTGTCAGAAGTGGGATAGGACTTATTGTGTGTAAAAAAAAAAAAAAAGTGTTTTCTGACTATTTGAAAAAGCTACGATGGGTCGAAAACTATTACAATTGACCCTCGTCCAACTCAAATCCGAGTTGAACAAGAGAAGCCTCAGCGCCAGTGGAGGAAAAAGTGACCTGGTGCTCCGACTTCAGGAGGCTTTGAACAAGGAGGGACATGATCCTGATGCATATTCCTTTGATGTTGACGAGGATGAACAGACAAGTACCGGCAATGACATGGCTGCGATGATGCAACTCCTCTTGTTAAAAATGGACGAACAGAAGAACAGTCTCGACCAACAAAAGAAAAATCTGGAAGAACAGAAGAACAGTCTGGAACAAAGAATGGACGAGCAGAAGAGCAGCATTGAACAAAAATTCAACGAACAAACCAACAATCTGCACGATCTTCAACAGAAAATGGATGAACAAAAGAATAATCTGGAAGAACAAAAGAACATTCTCCAGCAAAAATTTGAAGAAATCGATGACAAATTTGAAAGAATAGAGAAGAACGTTGATGACAAATTTGATAGAATAGAGAAGAACGTTGATGACAAATTTGATACAATAGAGAAGAATGTTGGCGAAAAATTCGAGGAAATGGACAGCAAAGTTCAGCAACTGGCAAAAGAGCTCGACACAGTGCGAAAACAGAAACTGCGAGAATGTTCTTTAAGCGGTCCAAGCAGAAAAGATTTGAAGCCTCCCTCATTCGATGGCCAGACCTCATGGTCTACTTATAAGAAGCAGTTTGAAATGGCTGCCTGTGCAAACGACTGGGACAATGAGGAAAAGTGCTTTGCCCTAGCAATGGCCTTACGCGGTCCTGCGGCAGAATTGTTACAAACAATCGATATCGAAAAGAATAGAGACTATATGGCTTTAGTGCAGGCTATCGAGAAACGGTTTGGGGATAGCCACATGCGGAAAGTTTACAAGGTTCAATTGCAAGGCCGTATGCAGCAACGAGGAGAAACACTGCAACAGCTCCAAGCAGACGTGAGTAGACTGGCACATTTGTCATATCCCACCGCAGGCCAAGAAATAATCGACGAAATGGCAAAGGACGCATTCATCAGGGGAATTGCAGATTTGAAGCTACAATCAGCAGTAAGGATGGCCGGGAAAAGAACCCTTGCTGAAGTACTTGCCTTCGCTCTGGCGATGGAAGCATCCAATCAGGCTTCCAAAGGAATGCATTTCGTCAGGGAAATAGTATCTGGTGAATGCTCCTGCTCAAGACCAACTACTATGCAACGAAATATCCCGCGGGAGAGACGAAGGATGCGCTGCTGGAACTGCGATAAAGTAGGACATCTGCAAGGGCATTGTGAAGAACCGGTACGACGAGAAGGCTGCCTGCACTGGGGTTACAGGCAAATAGAAAGAAAAACCAGCAGAAACGGTTACCAAGAAACCGGTCAAATTTCCAGAAGCCATCAGTTAGGAAATGCTTACTTCGCGGGGCAGAAGTCTGTAGCAGGAGTCGACTCCAGGGTAATTATCCCAGTCTCACAGGTAAAACAATGCAATGAAAACCTCCCAGCAGAAGTAGTCAGTGGTAAAGAAGCGAAAGAACAGGCAACTATCCAAACGATCCGGACTGAGCCAATAGAGGGTTGGAGTATAGACGAAATCCGTTCCTCCCAACAGGCGGACAATGACATCGAACCAAAATTGGCCTGGAAAGAACACGAGGAAAGACCAAGCTGGCAGCAGATATCAGATCGGAGCCAAACTCTGAAGGCATACTGGGCACAGTGGGACTCGCTTTTTGTGCAAGATGGATTGCTGAAGAGAAAATGTGAAAGTGCAGATGGGACAACATCTCGTATGCAGCTAATTGTGCCACGGTCCAGAGTCAACCAAGTGCTCCATGAAATACATGACGGAATCTCAGGAGGCCATTTGGGAATAAACAAGACGTTGGAAAAGGTAAGGGAACGTTTCTATTGGCTAAGCGCTAAACAAGATGTCGAGAATTGGTGCAAAAAGTGCATAAGATGTGCAGCTACCAAGGGTCCAAAAGTAAAGCCACATGGACAAATGCAACAATACAATGTCGGAGCACCTTTCGAACGAATAGCCATCGACATCGCTGGGCCGTTTCCCGAAACCTTTAATGGAAACCGATATACTCTCGTAGTCATGGATTACTTCAGTAAGTGGCCGGAAGTGTTTGCCATCCCAAATCAAGAGGCTAAGACCGTAGCCGAACAGATAGTCAACAACTGGGTGAGCAGATTTGGAGTCCCAATGGAGCTGCACTCTGATCAAGGGCGAAACTTGGAATCAAAAGTCTTCCAAGAAATATGTCAATATTTGGGAATAAGAAAGACAAGGGCAACGCCACTACACCCTCAATCTGATGGAATGGTCGAACGATTCAATCGGACCTTGAATGAGCATCTATCTAAGGTTGTCAGCAACTGCCAGCGGGATTGGGATCAACACATACCCCTCTTCTTAATGGCCTACCGAAACGCGGTCCATAGCTCAACAGGGCACACACCATCCGAGATCTTATTTGGCCAAACAATTCGGTTGCCAAGTGAAGCAAAATTCGGATCCCCACCGACGGAGCCCAAAGAGGTGAACGAGTACGTGAATGACTTACGCAGCAGGATTCGTAAATTGCATGAAGACACCAGAGAAAAGATGAAGCTAGCAAGCAGCCGCATGAAAACTAGGTACGATATCAAGGCGAAATCTTCCGGTTTCAACGAAGGAGATCGGGTTTGGCTGTATAATCCTCAGCGTAAGAAAGGCAAATCACCAAAATTGCAACAGGACAGGGAAGGTCCATACAAGGTGATAACCCGCATTAATGACGTTGTCTACCGGATCCAGCGTGGGGATCGAGGAAAATTGAAAGTGGTCCATTTGGATAGAATGTGTCATTTTAACGGGATGCTGAATGACGAAGTTGTTCGGGACGAACAACTGTAGGGAGGGAGCAATGTGATAACCACTTAAATGTGAGCAGCGACATCTAGCAGAAAATGTTGATACTCGAAGACCAGAAGATTTCGATACTTAAATAACAAAGTCTCGACTGAAGAGTGGAATCGAATTTTCTAGCAAATTGGAAATTGTATGGGACGCTGGATGGCGAGGATTGTTCTCGAAGTATGTCATTCGAGTATAAATACCAGCATCCCAAAGGTATGCAAATCAGTTCTAAAGTGAAATCTGAAGTGTTAATTAGGAGAAGTGATTAAGTGGTTCAAGTAAAAGATAAGAAAAGTATAAGCGGTTGAGAAATTGGATTGTATTGAGAGAAAGAATTAAATAGTGAATTGTAACTGTACTGAATAAAGGGATTTGTATTGAAAAGAATAAGTTCTATCATTTGTACCCACACAAACATTCTACAGTACTATACGACTCACAATGGAAAACAATGTCTTTTTAGCGTGACGTACGCGACAACGATCATTCAATCTGAAAATACCGTTTTCTTATAAAATCAGAGAAATGAGAAAAATAAATGCCGTATTAACTGTTCCAGTTAGTGTATGTTAAGTGATTTAAAAAAACAGTTATCAACGATTCCAAACAGAAAAAAAGAATATTAATTTCGGATAATACATGATTTTTAAGTAAGACCACTCAATGTCGAAGTGATAGGGTATTACATCTCGTTAAACTTGGGTATTTCGTTTTTTTTTTTGAAAAGTAAAAGAAAATAAGAATTTAAATATGCAGAGATTGATTCGGCATCTTAAAATATTATGTATAATATTTTTGAAATTTGACTAAATTTTACGGATTTGTGTGGAATCCCCCATCAGCGTACAGGCTTTTCCAGTGCTTGTGTCTGTACTCTGTATGTAACTTCAACAGCATAGTAAAGCAGTTGCAGTTCATCCAAAAAAATACCCTCTTTCATCGTACCTATAACTTAATATCCACGGATTTTTTATTGTATGGGCTTCTGGAGCAGTTGTAACATGCCGCGCCATACGTCACAGTTTCTGCGCCATACGTCATAATTTTTTCAGCTAAAATCACAGTGTTAAAAATATATTAATGTTTAAATCAGAATAATGTAATCGGTGGGTTATGTGGTTGCGTCCCATGCTGGTGAACGCACTCCGTAATATTTGACGTTTTACGTCTGACAGCCATGACACTTTAAAAGTAGATTTCAAATTAAAGCCAACAGTCGCCGAGTCCGGACGCAGCCACATAAGTCGCCGAAAAGTAAGTATCGTTATAATATTGAAATACCAAAATTGTAATGCAATCAATTTAGAGAATAAACCACACACACATCGTAATTAAATCGCAACGTTTATTCAGACGACGAACCGGCTCGGGACACACAGAAAACATTAACAAATTAAACTTCCTATGGAGTTTCGGATCTGCGCCAAATGCAACATATTTACAACAAATAAAATTGGTTCCAACAAACGAAGGCAGACGATGTAGAAGGTAGAAGAGACGTGTTTTATATTATACGAGTATGTATGTATATTTCAGAATAGGTACGTGCTTGTTCTGTTAAGATTGTATTATGTATGTTATGTCAGAGTATGTGTTTTTTTTTTTTTGCACAGATTTGTTTTTGGATAATTCTAGAATTGTGATTTAATTTTGAGAATTTAGAAAACCGAGTTAGTGTTAAAATAATATGTAAATAGATTGTCTCTTTTTCGTAATTGTTTATTTCTAAAGTGTAAAAAAAAGTTCCTGTATACAACTGATACCTAGTTTATATGACAGCTTATGACATGATTAGAACTTGTATATTAGTGAAACGTAGCCTTAATGTATTTCTACTTCCCAACCTCAGTGACCCCGACCTAACCGTTGCCAGATTAGAAACTGCCAAAGGCTCATACTGGCTGGCATCGGCTTACCTTGGCCACGACCAAGTGGGCCCTCTCCCTGGTGATAACCTAGAAAGGGTGGTACTGGAAGCGGGAAGGCAAAAAACTGGCCTCATAATCGGATGTGACGCCAACGCACATCATACGGTATGGGGCAGTACCGACATCAATGATAGAGGTGAGTCACTTTTAGACTATATTTTAAGTACTAACCTCTTAATTTGCAATATTGGCAATGAGCCCACTTTCATAACAAAAAACCGACAAGAAGTTTTAGACATTACTCTTGTCTCCGACAGCATCACCCAAAGGCTAACAAACTGGATGGTATCGTCTGAACACTCCTTTTCGGACCATAGGTACATCCAATTCAGTCTGAGTGATGCTCCCCCTCTCCAACCAACTTTCCGGAACTACCGGAAAACTGATTGGACAAAATATAGAGGAATCCTATCGGAAACGATATCCTCCAAACTATCAAGTCCCCCGCGTGACACCAATGAGCTCGACATGAAAGTCAGGGAATTTACTCTGACTCTCAATAAGGCTATGGCCGCTTCCTGCCCTCTTATTCAACCAAGAGGCAAGAAAAAGCCACACTGGTGGACATCGGCACTAGGACTGCTCAGAAACACATGCAGAAAACTTTTCAACGCAGCAAAAAGCACAAGAAAAGTGACCGACTGGGACTCATATAAAGAATCCCTCAAATTATACAAAAAAAAACTGAGGAAGGCAAAGCGACAATCCTGGAGGTCATTCTGTGACAAAATCACAGAAACCTCTGAGGCTTCGCGGCTAAGAAAAATCCTCTCCACAAATCCTATGATGCCCAGCTGTTTGAAAAAAACCGATGGCTCTTGGACAACCTCAAGTGATGAATCACTCAACCTGCTTCTGGACACCCACTTTCCAGGTAGCTCCCAACTCGCGGCCAGTAGCAGCCCAAACAAGCCTACTGCAACCGTGACCAAAATTCATAGTCTGATTACGAGAGACAAACTGCTCTGGGCACTACATAGCTTCAAACCATACAAGTCTGCTGGTCCGGACGGTATTATACCTGCCGAGCTACAGAGATCCTCAGATATTATTCTACCAGTGTTGGAAAATATTATGAGGAGCTGTGTAGAACTTATCCACATTCCACTGTTATGGAGAGAAGTCAATGTAGTATTCATTCCCAAAGCTGGAAAATGTTCTCATGTGGTCCCAAAGGACCTCAGACCCATAAGTCTATCGTCATTCCTTCTGAAAACTTTAGAACGACTGATTGATATCCATATTCGAGCTAAAGTTGATCCAAGACTTCTGTCTACGGCTCAACATGCCTACTGTAAAGGAAAGTCGGTGGAAACGGCTTTGCACTCTCTGACTAGCCACATCGAACGATCCCTACAATATAAGGAGTACACAATGGTTGCTTTCCTGGACATAGAGGGCGCCTTTAACAACGTCAACACATCCGCAATCACGACTGCGTTGTCAACTCTGCAGGTAGACGACTCACTCGGGGAGCTGATTAATCTAATGCTGACAAGCAGGATAATCAACTCCAAACTGGGTGAGACTTCTGCTAAAAGATATGTCAGTAGGGGTACGCCGCAAGGCGGTGTCCTCTCCCCCCTTCTTTGGAACTTAGTGGTTAACGAACTACTGATATACCTGGAAGCGGGGGGTAGCAGAGTGATTGCCTATGCGGATGACGTTGCCATAGCCGTCTCAGGAAAACATTTAAATACCATTAAAGAACTCCTCCAAGTAAATCTTAACAGATTAACCTGCTGGGCAGATCGCTGTGGATTGGGAATAAACCCCCATAAAACTGATCTTGTCCTCTTTTCTAGGAAATATAAAATTCCAATCATAGACCCTCCTTCAATAAACGGTACCAGTTTAGCTTTCTCCGACACAGCAAAATATCTGGGTCTGATTTTTGACAGGAAACTAAACTGGAAACCTAACATTCAAGAAAGAGTCAATAAAGCTACAATAGCTTTATTCTCTTGCAAGAAAGCCATTGGGAACAAATGGGGCCTTCAACCTCGCATAACCCACTGGCTATACATCTCGGTCATAAGACCGATACTCACTTACGGGGTGGTTGTCTGGTGGACGGCCTTGGAAAATGCAGTCAACTGCACTAAACTAAGCAGAGTCCAAAGAACAGCATGTCTATGCACAAGCGGAGCCTTGCGGTCTACCCCCTCTGCGGCATTAGATATTCTGCTTCACTTGACACCCCTCGACATTTTTAGCAAGCAAGTAGCTGCGACTGCAGCTATTCGCCTTAAAGCGACCAAACAGTGGACAAATAATTCATTTGGCCACGCCAACATTCTTAATACATTAGGAATCCTCACAGAGAACACCGATTACACCATACCTGAACTTTGGTTTGACAAAAACTTTCATGTAAGCTTCCCCTCTAGATCATTCTGGGAGGAGGATGCTTTCATGGAGGACAAGTCAATCCATCTCTACACAGATGGATCAAAAACCGACAGCGGAGTTGGTGGCGGTGTTTTCTCAGATAAGCTTAACCTAAGCCTCTCTTTCCGCCTTCCAAATCACTGTAGCGTGTTCCAGGCGGAAATTTTGGCGATTAAAGAAGCTCTGTCCTGGCTGAAGAAAAACGTGATATCTGCAAAGGATATCCGCATATTTTCGGATAGTCAGGCCGCCATCAAATCCCTGGACTCGGTCTCATTGTGTTCTAAAACTGCCCTTGAATGCCGATCATCTCTCATGGAGATGGCAGAGCAGTTCAACATTCACCTCTGTTGGGTGCCGGGCCACAGAGACATTCCAGGGAACTGCAGAGCCGATGAACTCGCCAAAATTGGAACCACTCTACCTATCCTACCAGACAAAGGTAGTATAGGTATACCAATCGCTACGTGCAAACTAACACTAAAGCTAGATGCCAATAAAAGTACGGACCTTAGGTGGACTGCTGGACAAACATGTCTAGCGACAAAACAGATCTGGCCAAAGCTGGATCTGAGTCGATCTAAGTGTCTGATCCTCTTAGAAAGGAAACATCTCAGCGCCATAATAGGTGTCATTACCGGACACTGCCTCATAGGCAAGCACGCAAGAAGGCTTGGCGCTTTTACTAACGATTTTTGTAGAAGCTGCATGGACGAGGAAGAGGAGGAGACAATCCCCCACCTACTCTGCACATGCCCAGCTCTCTCTCAGAGAAGGAAGCTTCACCTAGGAGCTTTCTTCTACAACGACCTAAACGATCTAGAAAAAATAGACGTTAACAGTCTCCTACGCTTTATTAAAAGCTCAAACTGGTTCCAGTAGTAAGAAGATCATAGATCCACGTGGCATCACAATGGGCCAATAGGCCTAAGTGGGTTGGTATTTCCAACAGCCACTCTTACCTAACCTAACCTTATATGACAGCTTAAAGCGCATTGACTCAACGCGCATTGCTTCAATATGCTCATATAAACACCACTTCAAACCGAAATAAAATGTTCATTAGCGTATTGAAGCAATGCGCTTTAAGCTGTCATATAAACTAGGTATGAGTGAAGTCGGTTAAAAAATATTTTCAAAAAAAAGTATTGCCTTGTGGTCGGGACTCAGAAATGTATTCAGGAAAGGAAAAACTATCAGGTAGTGAGTGTAGGAGAAAACGGAAGGCGATTGAGGCAGACAATACAAAACAGGCGCTACAGTTCAGGGAATACCTTGCTGTGTGTCATTCAACATCGGTAAGTCTAAGTTGCAGTAATTTATTGCCTATAGAAAATATTGCAGAGCCAGTTCAGGCAGAATCAGCCTTACATGTGTTACTATAGATGATGTTGAAGAAAGTAGTGCAATTAATGTTTTACCAGCATTTGAAGAGCCTAAATTATGGCCAAATGTAAGTGATCAAGTTATCGATTATTAGTCGAGCAGGGTCCTGTTCAAGTAGAAAATTTTGATTTCCCTGTAACTAAAAGCAGGAAGTTTAGTACCCATTTTTACCAAAGAGATTTAAAAAATGGTGAGAAAACATAAAGGGTATGGTTAGTTTACCCGAAATCTTCGGACTCTGCTTTTACTTTTGCTTCTGGTCTCTTATTTTCGCGAGCGAAAAGAAGTGTCGCTGTGTCCAGCACAGACTATAATGACTGGAGTCACTTGTCAAGGGCTTTTCAAGAGCATGAGAAAAGTCCCTTACATATGACTGGTTTTCGGGCTTTTAGAGATTTAGATTTAGTTTTGCAAAAAGGTAAAGCAATAGACTCTGGAATGCAAAACCAGATGGCCAAGGAAACTGAGCATTGGAGAAATGTCCTGAAACGGCTTATAATTCTCGTGTAATTCCTTGCTACACAGTCTTTAGCATTTAGAGGAAGCTCCGATGTTTTATTCGAGCAAGACAATGACAATTTTGTGCAACTCGTGCAAGCTGTAAGTCCATTCGACATGGTTCTAGCGGAACACCTACGCAGAATCCATCATCAAGAGACGAAGCACACATACCTAAGTAAGGGCATTCAAAATGAGCTCATAGAACTTTTGGCAGGCGAAGTTAGAAAAGCTATTTTAGACTAAATAAAGCGAGCTAAATATTTGTCGATAATTGTAGGTTGTACGCCTGAATGGATTGCAGAATGGGTTAATTGAGCCAGTATTATGTGAGCCTTCAAAGTTAAACTTAGCTTTATCAAATTTCCGGGGCCAAGGATATGACAATGGTGCAAACATGAAAGGTAAAAATTGTGGTATGCAAGCTAGAATTAAAGCCCTGGAACTAAGAGCACTTGTTCGTCCCATGCTCCTCGCATTCGCTGAATCTAGTCATCCTTGATGCTGTTCAGTGTTCTTTTGACGCAGTGGTATTTTTTGACACGGTTGAGAGTTTATAAGTTCTTTTCAATTCCTCTAACGTCCCAATCACTTAGTATGGTAGAGAATTTAACAAAGAGTCTGATAAACTCAAAGCGTTCAGGACCTACTATAAAAAATTTATTTTCCCTCAAAATCCCCGTCTCTGACCCGGAAATGTCTCTGACTATTCCCCATTATCATGGAACCAAGACTAAGGTCACTAATTTTTCATCCTCCAGACACACCTGCTCATGAAAACTAAGCTTCCATTAATTCTGTTGAATCCATAATTTTTTCATTAAATAACAAAAAGTCTTCAGGTCCAGACAAACTTCCGAACTTCGTTTTTCGAATTTCTCGCTTTTTAACCCCATTACTGAGCAATTGTATTAGCCTGGAAAAAAGCAAAAAAATAGACCATTTTAGACCGATGTCAGGAAAATTCTGGAAAAAATACTATTATCCAAAATAAATACCTTCTTTGTGGGCTTTAATTTGACACAACACCAACAATTTGGATTCAAATCCAAGCATTCGACTGAACATGTTCTTAATACCTTAAGACTGCACGATAGCGTGTGCTTTGGACCTCAAAAAACCTTTTGATTCAGTGTGGTACGAGGGCATTCATGGTTTTCTTACTGACCGTAGCTTAACAATATTTTTTGAAAATGTATAGAATTCGGGTATCCCCCCCAAGTGGAATAGATCCTCTCGTTCTTTGAGGTTTTTTTTTTTTTTTTTTTTAAAGAACTTAAACACTCAAGTGGGTATTAATACACTTAAAATGCCTGAGCACGTGTTAAGTTTTTAGGAAAATGGGACAGAGAAGAGAAAGAAAGATTTTTGGGCTCAGTGGTCATTTCGCTCCATGGGTGGCATCCAACATTTAATGGGGAGACTAAATTATTAGTAAAATTGGACTTGTTATTGTATTAGAGGCAACCATTCGTCTTACGAGAATTAAGTTGCCTGAAAAAAAGAATGTCTTTCGGACGAGGCTGGGATTCGAACACCGAACCTTCCGATTTGGAAGCCAACATACTACCACTTGAGCCACGGCCACCCACAGAGAGGTTGCAGAGGTTACACAAAAGTGAGAGTTCTGGGCGGTACGGCATGTATTTTAAATTTATCAGTTTACCTCTTTTCGTGAAGATAATGCTTATCATGTCCGTTCTGTAATTCGTCAGAAAGTAGGTTCTATTCTGCAGATTATAATTCAATTTGGTATAATATGTCCAAATGTCCAAAATTCTGTGGCCTGTTTTCTCTAGTAATGTGTGGAACTTATGTTTTAGGGGGTCTAGCTGTTCATCTGGTGTAATAAGGAGATTGAAGCCACATTGGGATGCTGGATTTTACCAGCCTTGAACGCATTTTCTTCTGTTAAGCAGCATTTGGGTGAGCACTATCTTCGGTATCCTTTCTTCCTTCATCTCCATGACTCTAACCATATAGTTAAGGTGGAGTTTAAGGGTATCATAAATAGCGGTGCTACTTGGCAACCTACAAACTCGCCTGATGAAATAGCGAAGAAATTTTTCGACGGCTTCAAATGAACGGTATCCCCATACTGCAGCATAAGGATAGATGCTGCAGTAGCACGGAATATTTTCTGTTTCGAGCCATGGCTAATGCTTTTATTGTTGATACAACAACTCCAAACTGAACAAATTGCAATTTTCGGTTCTGCTAGTTTGCTTTCCAGGTGCTTGTTCATATTTAGATTAGGCGTAATCAAAACACCGAGGTATTTATGCTCCCTCACAATTTCTATATCTGTTCTTCTTGAAACTTCCACTTTTCTCTGCGAGAGTATCTGCCTCCGCCATCCCTGAATATCATCATTTTTGATAATGATTTACTTCGATAAGTTTACCGACAGGTTCCAGGTTTTACAATATTCGTCCAGTCTGTTGATCATTAGTTGCAGTGCGTTCACTGAATCTGCGAAAAACTATGTCGTCTGCAAACATAAGAGCTGGTGTTGTGGTTTGACTTTTCTCGATCCCACCTTTTACGTGATCTGTTATGTCATTTATATATAAAATGAATAACAGTGTACTCAACACGCATCCTTGCTTCACCCCCATTTCTGTATTAAATTCCTCTGATAGATTACTTCCATCCCAGATGTATGCTACGTTGTCTTTGTACGTTGTCTTTGTACCTTGGTCGAGGAGCCGTATCTGTGGAGCTTGTAAAAAAGGCTGCACGAAAATCAACGAAAAGTGCATATAGCTTTTTGTGTTTCCTCTTGTAAATCTGCGCTATGTTTACTAGTGCGAAAATTTGGTCTATAGTGGAATAATTTTGCCAAAAACCAGCCTGGAATTCGCGTAGGATCTTCTCGTTTTCTACCCACTGTGCAATTCTGTTAAATAGCACACCAGCGAACAACTTGGTGAAAGTATTCGAAAAAGATCTACCTCGGAAATTAGCCGGGTTGTTGTAGTCCACTTTCTTATGTAAAGGAAAAATTATTGAATTTTGAAAACATTCAGGAACATCAACGGTTTCGAATATTCGGTTGAACTCCTGTGTAAGCACTGAAAGGAATTCAGGTGTGCAATTTTTATAAAATTCAAACGAAATACGGCCGCTTCCTGGGGCCTTGTTCTTCTTGGAGTTTTCGATAACAATTTCTACTTCAGATACACTGATTGGCGCGTGTAGAAATTCATCGATGTACATAGGGGTTGCATATTGAAAAGGTGGTGAACTTTATGCTGCGTTGTGGAGGGTTTCAAGGTGCTCATCATAAAGCGATAACATTTTCTTTTCCCGTTTACAACTTTAGCGGCTTTCCAGAACTCTGCTGATGATCTCGATCTATTTAATAACTCAATATTCTGTTGATCAAAGGCTAGCTTTTTTGCATGACAAAGATTTTTAAAGCTTTTGTTTCGTGCTGCGTAAAGAACTTTGAATGAGTTATTACAATTCCTCCTTAATAATCTAAGAAAAGCAAACGACGCGTCTCTAGCTCGCATGCACTCGTTATAAAACCATTTTTCCTTGCTGATTTTTCTGTTGAGTTTAGTTGTTGGGTTCATCGGAGCGGCTTGCCTAACTACCATCGTTAGGTCTTCAATTCGCGGTGTTCTATCAGCTTCTCCCAAAGTTGACAGTTCTGCATTAAGGTTTAGTTTATAAAGATCCCGAAGTTCGTCTTTCCATCTAAGCTTGGGTAATAGTCTGAGTTAGCCTGTGTTTGCTGTATTCGAGTTGTCGTTAACCTTAAACATGACTTCTAACGGCATATGGTCTGAAGACATTTTCATTCCTACTCGAAAGTCACCAAGATAAGAGCACCAATCTCCCGATATAAAACTGCAATCTATGACTGAGCTTGCAGTTCCTCACAGAAAAGTGTATTCACCACAAGCAATCCCAGGCATCAGCAAGTTCGAGAATTTGAACCCCTTTTTCGTTACACACTTTATTATTGCACTAAAGTCTCCAATAAGTAGTAATTCAATTGTTGCGTTGTTATTTAGAACATCTCTCAATTTGTTAAAATCTCGAAGCCAGTGGCTACTATTTTTAAATACATTGGCACTATGAAGAGAGTCTTGACGTCCAAGTTAAGTTTTAGTACTCACGGTTCTTCTATCATCTTAAATCCCGCAGAGATTCCTTTAAGCTTCTTAAATAGGCTTGATTTAACCGAAGGTATGCATTTAAGCTTGTAATCCTTAAAAATATTTCTTAATAATCTATGAAATATGTTTCGAATAGTAAAAAAATGTCAAGTTCATTTATATACTTAAAAAACTCAACAAAAACTAATTATTTTTTTATTCCTGATCAATTCTGAAGTGTACTGTCATCAGCTGGACAAATTGAATGATTCACTTAAACAGAAAAGGCCAGAATGCATCAATAGAAAAGGTGTAGTGTTCTACCAATGTAATGCGAGACCTGATACAAGTTTGGTAACTCGCCAAAAGGTTTCACAGCTTGGATGAGATACACTGCCACACCCACCATATTCTCCAGATCTGGCACCTCCTGATTGTTATTTGTTCCGGCCTCTGAAAATTTTTTTAGACGGTAAGACCTTTACTTCAAATGAGGAGGTCAAAAATCACCTGGATCAGTTTTTTGCCAGCAAAGAACAAACATTTTATGGTGATGGGGGAGCTTGGGCAATTGTAAAGTTTTGAATGATGTTCGTAATGCATTTGGAAAAATCAACAGCGGTTTAATGTAAAGGATATAAACTGCTTTCACGGAAACCCATTTTATATGGTAGTAACCATATCTTGGTATTTTATTATTGCCTCATTTAAAGGCGGACAAAAGTTTTTTTTATTAGCGCTTGTCCAAGATTTTTCGATTGCCACTCACGTTTCCAATTAGATTTTAGGGACATCACAATACTTACGTCCGCTGGTTACCTAACATTTGTACGAGGGTTGTATGATAAGTAACTATGTTAGGCAAGAAAACGAATTAAAATTTTTTTTTTTATTTATTTCTCAATATAGTCTCCCTTCAGCTCGACACATTTAGTCCAGCGATATTCTAACTTTTTCAAGCCATTCAAAAATGTTTCGAATTCCGCAAAATAGGCCTCTGTTTGGGCGATGATTTCCTCGTTTGACGAGAATCGCTTTCTGCCAGACCATTTTTTCATGTTTGGAAACAAAAAGAAATGGGGCCAAATCTGGAGAATAGGTTGGGTGAGGCAGCAATTCGTAGAGTAATTCGACCAGTTTTGCTGTTGTCATGCGATTACGTTTTTGCTCCACTGTTAGCAAACGCAGCACCCATCTCGCCGATAGCTTTCTCATACCCAATTTTTTTATGCGTTCATTTGAGATGTGTACAATAAGTCAATCTCTCTGACCTTCACCCGACGATCTGCTAACAAGATATCATGGATTTTATTAACCATATCCTCCGTAGTCACCTCAATCGGACGGCCTGGGCGGTCTTCATCAAAAACGGATGTTCGGCCACGCTTGAATTCATTAAACCAATATCTGATGGTAGTCAACGAAGGTGCATGGTCCTTATAAACGGCATGCAACTCCACTTTGATTTCCTCACGCGTCTTCCCATTCAAAAAAGGAAACCGAATCACTGATCGATATCCATGATTCCAAATAAATACGAACTTGATGACTTTCAACAGCTGTCAAAACAAAACTACTCGATACATCTGTCTGAAATTGACAGTCATCGTTGTAAAAATGGCGCTATTGACACCCGGAACGAAAATTCTTGCGGAAATTTTTTGTACTATATCGACTACATAAATTTCTGACAGATCGTTGTCTCGAGCAAATTCGTATGAAAAGTGCAAAATCGGTACGGAATAATATTATTAATTTTGTTAAAGAAATTTTTGTTTTCAAATACGTGTTGGCTTAAAATGTTGAGAAAAGATACACGAGTTTCGAAATAAGTGCTTGTGAAGTGTTTAGATGGGATAGTTTAAATAGAATCGTGCTTTAAAAAATGTAAACAAAGCATTTGTTAAACACGAAGAAATTGTTTTTCTTGTTATTTCTTTATTCAATATTAAGTTCGTAGTGAATAATATAAAGTGTTTATCTAATATATTGTTAAACAAGTCAATAAAGACAGTGAAATGCAACTTAAAGTTTTCATAGATGGAATCCTATTAATATTACAGCAATATTATTTCAAGGGGAATGTTTCCGCTGGTGAAACTGAAAAGTTGGTGGAAATTGGCTTGGTTCTTAAGTTATAATTGAAGCAGGATCAAGTGCAAGAAAGTAATTGCAACCAGCTTTCAGTATTCTTTCACTTTCACCGAACGAAATAGTCCTTTTAAAATATTCTGCTATGAGTATATGCATATACATACACATGTGTAGTATTCCAACTATGCGAATTTTCAGCAGCATTTCACTATTTTATTGATTTGTTTAACCATATATTTAACAAAAAGACACTATATTACACAGTATTCACTAAATATTTAATAGAAAAGTAACAACACAACAATCTGTTCGTGTTTCACAAGTGCTTTGTTTACATTTTTTAAAGCACGATTCTATTCAAATTAACCCATCTACACACTTCACAAGCACTTATTTCGAAACTCGCGTATTTTTTCTCGACATTTCAACTTTATTCTGATCAGACAAAAATAAATTCTTTAACTAATTTATTTATTTTGTTCCACACCGAAATTAAACTTTACATATGATTTTGCTCCCAGCCAAAATCTGTCCAGTCGTGGAGGTACAAAAAATGCCACCAAGGGGCGCTGAAAGCACTTTACCGGGTGTCAATATGATGATGATGATGATATACATTTTGCATCAGTGGTGCCATCAGTCGGTAAACACGAGTACTTATCATACAGCCCTCGTAGTGTCTGGTGGTAAAACATATAAATATAAAATTATTTCTTCCTTATTACAAAACTCATTGAGTTCCAAGGTCAAATGCGATTTGTGCCCAAAAATAATTACAATAATATATCCGGTCGTTCTACATTATTGACGAGTAAGCGTAACCGTCGATTTTCCCGTCGAGTAGAAGTCGTATTTGTTCTGCATAGCAGCTTCGTACAGCATTCTAATTTTTGTGAGATACATTTTAAGTCCCAGTAGGTTTATTTTCCATTAAAGTCATGACCAAACACGAAACATGTTTTACGGGAATATATTATTGAAAACAAGATGATCCGCACCGAGACCTTTCCGATGGATGGTGATGATCCCTTTAGTCTCTTATTTTGGGAAGCATTCCATTCTTTACGTGGATTCGGAATTCAATCAAACGGAAATATCCTTTTCTCATATGAATTTTCTAACCCGTCAAGTTTTTGTAAAAGCCCTTTGCATTTTATGTTAGTATTTCGAGTATTCTTTGCATGTTCATGTTTTCGACTTGGTATTTTGGTATTAGTTACGGCCCTTCAATGTCGATCATCTCTTACGGAGATGACAGAGCAGTTGGGTGCCGGACGACAGAGACATTCCAGGGAACTGTAGAGCCGATGAACTCGCCAAAATTGGAACCACTTTACCTTTTCTACCGGAAAAGGGTAGTATAGGTATATCAATCGCTACGTGCAAAAGCTGGACGACAATAAAGGAACAGACCTTAGGTGGACTGTTGGACCAACATGTCTAGCGCCCAAGCAGAGTGGCCAAAGCTGGATCTGAATAGGAAACATCTCAACGTCATCACAGGTTTCATCACTGGACACTGCGCCATAAGCAAGAACGCAAGAAGGCTTGGCGCTTTTACAAACGATTTCTGTAGAAGCTACATGTACGAGGAAGAGGAGAAGAAAATCCTCCACCTACTCTGTACATGTCCAGCTCTCTCCCAGAGAAAAAAACTTCACTTAGGAGCTTTCTTCTACAACGATCTAAATGATCTAAAGACTCTGTGGATTCATGGCTTCAGCATATGTATGTAAGTGCGCCCGATGTCCATCTTCTAATGCCTGGTGGTTTTTCTTCCATCACTTTTCCTTTGCGTTTTCGTGATTAGTAACCTATGGCTTTTCTAGAGGTTCTGCTACTTTACCGGCCTTAGTTGTTTCCTCACTTGTCAGTTTTGAATGTGCATTTTGTAGCTGAAGCAATTTATCTCGCTTCTTTTTCAGTTCATTAGCTAGGGTTTCCCTTTGTAATTATTGAGTTTTGCAGAAGTTTACTTACTTACTCTTTAGTCGGCGAAGAGGTGATTTTGTACATCGGGAGGGATTAATCTCATGTTCTCACACAGAGGCTCAGATTTGAAAACCATATTATTGAGAACCGTTTGTATGTCATAGGTTTTTCCAAGATTTTCTGTCTTATCGTCACGTTTGACTTTAGTTTTTTTTTCTCGCGATTATTGCTCCTCTCGATTTACGATGGAAACAGTATCAACTCAAATTTAGTTTTTTTATGTCACTTACGACATCTTTTGAGCACAGCACATGTAGTCCTCTAGCTACGACACGTATCCGTTTCCCAATTGGTTCTCATTAGGGCGCCATTAGTGCTTCTCTGTACTTAGCTTATAAATGATAGCTGTTAGCGGTTTTGGCATTTTGGTATTTCCAAGTGTTGGTTTTGTGCGATGTGTCGGTGTAATTGGATTGAAACAGTGTCTTTAGCATGCTTTGAAGTTTGCTGTAATCGGCAATCCCGATCACATTGATTGACAGCAGTTGCCGTTGCTTGGTGTGGTGGTTTACTTCGAAAGTTTTTACTTTTTTCCGGCTTATTTCCCCTCACTTCATTTCGAATAATGATTTTGTATCATTTTTGCAAAATCCAGTCAGTTTCAGAACTCAGGTAACTTTAACTATAGAGTTAGAACTTAAGGCGGACTATTTCCGATATTGAGACGTATCCTTCATAGAATCTTCTTTGGCCTTACGATTTTACAACTCTATTTTAAGTCCTTCACAGAGAATTTAGTTTTTGCTCGTCCATTGTAAAAATAATGGAAGTGGAAGTTGGCCCAATAGCTTCCGAAATAAAAGAAATGCTGAGTGAATACGCGTTGCAAAAAAATCCCATGGGCCACATATCGAAAGAAGCTTAAAGGAAAAAGCAGCGACAAGAACTAGAAAATATTCACGGATAGTTGTAAGTCCACGCATTGACGATTTATAACTTGTAATACCTACATGTGATGAACTTGAAAACTTGTTATTTGAGACTTTTATTGTATTTTCCTCAAAACGTTCGAATTGTAGCCATCAATACCGCAGAACCATAAGTCCGATTGACCTTATATTCTTTGATGGTTTTTCTTGGCTACGACTACAGCGATATCTTAATTCCTAAAATGCCGACAAAAAGTTCCGATTCCTGATTTTTTTTTGTTTTGAATGCACGCCAATTGTTAGATTTACCTCGAAATGAGATCGTACTAGTCAATTACCAAAGTAATTATGTATACTAGTAATATTGTTATTTTTTTGAAAAACGCTTTTCCTTTTTTAAATTTCATCACACCTAGTTTTAGTTAAGGTGATATCAAATAAAAATGAGTTTTGATTTGAGCGCCCCCTATAAAATGCAAAAAAAATGTTCGCAAGTGTAAAATTCGTTTGCGATAGCATGCAGAATATGTGGCAGAAAGAATTTCTTCGATTGCATAATTCATGTTAATTCTAGAAATGTTTAAAAGAAATCGCATTTTCATTTTTGTACCATCCCTGTAAAATGTAGTTCCGCCCTTTGCCAGTAATTTTATCTAACAGAAATGCTTAAACAATTCCCAATCCCAAATCACAAAACAAAAACAAAATTCACCGATGAATTTATACCACAAAACACAAACGCCAAAGAGAGAGAATTCAAATGTTAGAAAATCACCCAAAAATACACAAACTCACACAAGCAGCACAAAGCACCCACCACAAACAAAACAACAACATAACAGCTGAGCAGCGAAACATCTCAAAACGTCACCTACAATAAGAAACACAATTGAAAAGGAAATGGATGAAAAAAAAAACGAAAAAAAAACCGAAACAACTGCGCCACAAAAAACAACACAAGAAAACGGTCTGAACAATTCCCAACTACAAATCGAGGACAAGTCGAGTTTTGGCTTCGCAACGATCAACAAGACAAAAGGAAAGGAAGAGAAGTCGACCAAATACGATCACCAACAAAACGGATGAAAAATTAAAAATACCAGTAAAAAAAAACAAAATTTACCCACCTACAAATTAAAGTTGGTTAAAAATTTCGAAAAAAAATACCGTTTTATAGTGAAGAAAAATCAAATTTCGGGAATCATTGCAATTTTTTCTTTCCTTCTTTCGTTCTCTAATTTTCCCATTCACCTTCAGAAAAACACAGAAAAGGTGACCAAAAACATAAAAAAAATATGCTCCAACTGTCATTCGAATAGTGAATTTGTGATTTTTTATTGTCTCGATTTTTGTTTTTCAAATTCTTTTGCGTATTTGAAGAAAGTTTTTGCAAACATTTTGGAGAGAACAAAAAGAATCGGGAAAAAAAGAACGACTTGGTAACGACGTCATCGATTGATGATGGTGGGTACTGAGATTGAATAAGCAAAAGAAGACGTCAACCCGCCCATACATACACAGAGAGTGTGTTTCACCGAGCTAACTGACTGTGTGGAGCCCTTTGTTTTAGCTAGGAGAGTTTTCCGTCGTCAATTCTCAAAAAAAAAAATTACTCGTTAGTTTCAACCTTTTGGGTGTTTTTCTTGTATTTCTTGCCGTTTTCGTGGGATTACTTGTGTTTGAGCAGTTTTTCACATTAATTGGTGGACATTTTCCAAACAAAGAAAACACTGTCAATAGCCTGAATTATATACTGAGTGAGCGTGTGTTTGTGTGTTTGATTATATAGTGCAGAAAGTGTACCTTAACTGTATATAAAAGGCATGTGTGTGTATCTCGAAACGGGGTTTGGTGGAGTGTGACAGACCAGACAATACGAAAAAGTAGTGCTACAACAATAACAATAGAGAGAAACAAACAACAACAGCAACAACAACAATACACAAACCCAATCGGAAACACAACACTCATCCTCATTAGCCAAACAAAATAAAAAGAACAAGAAACACTGGCCAAAGCAACAGTGAATAAAGTTGTTTCTTCTTTTCTGTGTGTTTGTTGTTTTGCGGGATAGGAGCTGGTGGTAATAGACAAAGTGGTAAAGTGGAACGCAAGTGCGCAGGTTTAATTGCGATAAAAACAGGTAGTGTTGCCCCGCTTGCAACTATTGACGAAACAAGGACAAACCGAGTGATTTTGTTAAGATTTTCCATTATTTCATAATCCTCCCATATTTTTTCGTTTCCCCCTTTTTTTTCCATTCGTTTTTTATTCAACTGACAGCTGAGTTGATTGTGTGGTTGTTTTTTTTCTGCGCTCGTTTTACTTCTACGGTTCGGTTATAAAATTGTTATTAAAATCAACAAGAAAAAAAAAGGGAAAATCGAAATTGAAAATACTTTGCTTTGTTGCGTGCTAACTTTTTATTATTATTTTTATAATTTTTTTTTTGAGATTTAACGAAAAATTGACATTTATCCACGGTTGGAGTCTGTGTTTTTTGGTTTTTTTTTCTTTGACGTTTGACGCATCGTTGATAAAGGCGAACGAAGATTACGTAGAAATCGAATTGAAGAAAAGTGTTTTGTTTTTATTTTTTCTCTCCAATTCTCAAAAAAAATAAAAAAAATTATTGACAGTTCCTTTGTTAGAAGTTGTATGGACTTTGTCATCTCTCCAAAATTGCAAAACGAAACGAAAGGATATTAACGGTGAAATCAGCTGGACCGGGGCTGGAACTGTAACTGGAACTGGAACTAAGTTGTTAACGGTCGTCAATGAGCTATGATCTCTACAGCAAATCAATTCCAATAATCAAGTGAGTTTTAGTAGATTTTTTTATTTTCTTCACCTTTTTTTCTGTTTAAGTTTGAATTAGGAAGAAGTGAAGTGTAGTGTAAATAATAATAAAAAAAAAAGTAAATTTTTAGAGGCCAGCTGCTTTGGCCAATAAATTTGTTTTGTTGTTGTTTTAATAGAGGGGCCAATATGCTTTGTTTTGTCCTTCAAAATTTCACTTGTATTATGCATTCATTCTCTTTTCAAAGTTGCTTCTCGTTTCAATACTAGTACGGTAACTGAAGAGAGAAGAAACAAGACGAAGAAAAAACAACAAACTTAAACTTGATCCAAAGGGTTCATGAAATCGAAAGTGTTACCAGCAGCTGTTTATTTTTTCTTGTTAAATTTTAGTTCATATTGGTGAATTTATATATTTAAACTGGTTTGATTTATTCGGCTTAAAACAAGTAATAAGTACGATTTAACAAAACTGAACTTAAAAAATGGTGAAGGCGATCGATTTTAAGGCGGCAGGTGCTGAGATTGGCAGAAGAGGACAACGTAAATTACATGGCTTGATGTTGAAGGAAATGGAGGTGTAAAGGATGTGGGTGGCCGTGGCACAAGTGGTAGTGTATTGGCTTCCAAATCGGAAGATTCGGTGTTCGAACCCCAGCCTCTCCCGAAAGACATTTTCAGGCAACTTAATTCCCGTAAGACGAATGGTTGCCTATAATACAATAACAAGTCGAATTACACTAACAATTTAGTCTCCCCATTAAATGTTGGCTGCCAACCATGCATCGAAATAACCACTGAGCTCAAAAATCTTTCTTTATCTCTCTGTCCCATTTTCCAAAAAACTTAACACGTGCTCAGGCATTTTAAGTGTAATAATACCCACTTGAGTGTTAAGTTCACCCACTTACATGTGTATGTACTGCTGCGAACATTAAAATAGCAGTGCAGAACAAAGTCAAGAAAACGAACTTTTTTTTTGTAATGATATATTAATTAATAGCTATTTTAATGTTTCTCTTAATGAGATAAAAAATGGTATGCTTTATGCGAGAGTTTTATAGTTCTCAAAATACGTGTTTGTAGCAGTGTTTGATACAATCTACGATTTTTGTTACAAATCATAAAATAAATACATAATAATTATCTGTTTAATTCCTAATACTTTGTTGCATTACCTAATTTTTGAATCCACTAATCGCTGACAAAGCTGATCTGGTATAGCGAGCCAAATCCACTTGCCAAAGTTGAATGCTATTGGATGGTTTAGCGTCATAAACGGCTCTCTTTACATCTGCCCATCAATTTTTAATAGGATTCAGATCAGAAGACTGAGCCGGCCAGTCCATTACATGAATCTCATTGAAACGAAACCATTTTTTTGCCTTCCTGCTTGTATGTTTTGTATCGTTATATTGTTGGAAGACCCATTTAAGCGGCATTTCCTCACTGCAGTAGGGCAAATTTATATTTTTCAGAATGCTAGCATAAATACAGACATACCACCTTGATCAAAAAGTTCTAAATCTATATTGTCCCCTTCAAAGTAATCCCCATCGACTGCAACACACTTA
Organism: Volucella bombylans; assembly: GCA_949129095.1. Taxonomy (NCBI): domain Eukaryota; kingdom Metazoa; phylum Arthropoda; class Insecta; order Diptera; family Syrphidae; genus Volucella; species Volucella bombylans. The sequence continues at coordinate 111,326,130 of OX422143.1, read as the reverse complement.
TGCCAGCGCTTGATCCAATTTTCGAAACATTTTTTATATTCGGTTTTCGGTATGTCCATCAGTGCTTTCTGCGATTTTTCCATTACTTCCTCTCGGCTGCTAAAACGCGTTCCCCGTTGTGGCTTTTTTTTAAACTCGTTTGAACAGAAAGAAGTCACAGGGAGCCAAATGAGGTGAATTCGGTGGCTGTTGGAAGGTATTTGTTGCATTTTTCGTTAAAAAATTACGAATAATGATGGCACTGTGCGACGGTGCGTTATCGTGGTGCAAAATCCACGAGTTTTCTGCCCACAATTATGAGACAAACGTCTCATAACGCCCAAATAATATTCTTTGTTTACTGTCTGGCCTTCTGGCAAAAATTCATGATGCACTAGACAGTGAAAACTGTGAGCATTGTCATCTTTTTTGACTGAAAACGACGTGGTTTTTTTGGTCTCGTTTGGTGAACGCCATTCACTTGCCTGATGTCTGGATTGCGTGTCCTACTTATAAACCCACGTCTCGTCTACAGTAATGATCCTTTTGATGAATGTGGGATCGGATTCAGCATCGCAAATCATCTCTTTTGCGACGTCAACACGGTCTCATTTTTGCATGAAATTGGGGTCTTTTTCCACCAACTTTGCTGCTACAAGACTTAAACCCAAATCATTACCCAAAATGTCTTGGACGGATCCATAGGCAATGTTCAAGTCCTCCGCTATCTCTCTGATGGTTAAGTTATTGACCAACATTTCTTTTACTCCATCAATGTTTTCGTCGGTTCATTATCTTCGATTGACTCACGACCACTTTTGAACCGCTCGTGCCACTGATAAACGACCGTTTTCTTTAGAGAATCGTTGCCGAAACACTTTTCCAACATTTCCAACGTTCGCGCACCATTAAATCCGTTTTTTACGCAAAATTTAATACAAGCTCGTTTTTGCAAATTTAAATCCATTTCTAAAATTGTAAAAACTCGCTAACACATACAGAGATAGATGTACTCTTGCCTACGTAACTTTTGCAAATGTCGCTAAGGTTTAGTCAACAACAGATTTACCAACTTAATAAATAAAAAAAAACAGAACTCAAATCGGAACAATGGGAGCGCCAACGGTGGTTATTCCGGGAACTTTTTGGTGGTATGTATGTATGTTGGTCCATAGTCCCATCAATCTTAAATATTGCACCTACGCCGTAGTAGGAAAAGCAGCCCCATATTAAAAGTCCGTGGACAACGGACTTGTTAACGAGAACCATTACAACCAGACAATTTTGCGGTTATTTTGAGGCGTTGTTATGCATTTTGGCCATTTTTGCAGAGTACGATGAAAGTTGCTGAAGGTCTTTGTAGGATTATTCTTTTTTTTTTTTTGTCTACTTAGCACGACCCACATAGATAAATTTAAGATGAGACAAAATTTTATCACAATTCATATCGTCATCAACAAACAAACTCTTTCTTTGATTTTTTTTTAAATTATCAATTTATTCTTCACTCATATGAAAAGCTATCAATGCAAACGATTAACCCTCTAATGCCTTATTTTTTGATTTGATTAAAAAAAAATCTGTATGCACTAAAATGCATGTGATAAACACGAATCTGAAATCACTTTTTCAATTAATAAAAGTGTTCACCTTTTACAGGTAAAAATAAGGAGACCGCCTTGAGGCAGGCTCAGGTTTTGTCAAGAAAAAAAAAAAAACAGATGTAACCTAATGGCTTTAGTCAATATTTTATTGAATGCTGAAAAATAAAGTAAATGAAAAGTACTACACTAACGTTGATGGAAAGCAATAAAGCAGGACATTGTGGTGGAATTACAAAGGTTTAATTTGTATTTTGTGCAATAAGCTTGGGTCTCCGATTTACAAACCGCTTGCTTGCTAGTTTTTTTGCCACTGCGTTCCTGAAATATGCACCAATGAGCAACATTGTCATATCGAACTTCTGGAGTCGGAAAGTAAGATTTTTTTGGGTTATGGGTTGGAAGGTGGTGGTATTGGTGATGACAGTGGTCGACCTCTGGGTTTCGGTTGAAATCATGTACTCAGACTCAGCTACTTTTGACCGAAAATTTAGCAATTCTATGTTTATTCCCTTGAACGACCTATGATAAAGGATGTAAGCATTTACCACCGCCACATCCAACATACGAGTATGGAAAAACATTCGATTTGTTCATTTCCGTGTTTTCATACGACCTAGAAGACCATCCATAAGATCGACACCTCTCATACGCCGATTGTATTCCTTTATTATAAATGGTCAGTTAATTTCGATGTTTTGTTTCGTCTTTCTATCCCATCGTTATGATTTTGAAGGTGCTGGGCTAGGCATGCTTTATGTGAAAGGTTTGACACCGCAATAAGTTGATAGAAGTCAAACGCTCTTGTTATCCATCCACAAAACGCTGCTAATGTCTATGTCGTTTACGTTAGCAACGTATTCTTCAGAGTAGCCTCGCTCAACCGCATCGGTTGATAATTTTATATTTGGCACTCGATTTGATCGCACTGTTCCAAAACTATAAATTCCTCGACTTCTTAGGTATGTAAGCACACCTATTGACGTGTAAAAATTGTCGAAATAGACAATGTGGTTTGCGTTATCTTGGATTTTCCTTGACAAACGCACGACGACATTTGAAGATGCTCCAAGATCTGGTGCATTTTGAGGCACCACATTGTTTCCTGCACCTGAGTAAATCTCGCAAGTATACGAAAATCCCATATTATCACATAAAACGAAAAGCTTAGTTCCCCATTTATGTGGTTTGGCTGGCATATATTGACGTGTAGGGTTGCCTCCCATTTTTGTAGCACATATTTGTTCATCAACACAAAGACGATAAACATAGGAATAGACCCAAAACGTTCATTGAAATGATTTATCAGGCGTCTTATTTGGTGCAATTTGTCGTATCCAGGCTTTTTTTTCCTCCACAGCATAGACTTGAATTCCTCTTACTATTCAAAGGCCCAATGAATTGGCCAGTAGTCGAAATATCATTTGAGTCGCATTTACGTTTCCTGCAACGTGAAGCAACATTATTATATACGAGTATAACACCTCTGGTAATTGATTCTGAAATAGCATGAGGAGCAGCCGACGCAGAACGCAATGATGCAAAAGCGCTAAAATTCAGACTTGCATTTTCAGGATCAATCAATAATTCGGTTGAATTCAGATTATTCAGCAAACAATCATTAATCAAATACTCGTCTTCAGAGCACATGAAGTGGGGTCAAGACTTTGTTGATGTTTTCTCTATTGGCCTCTTCGAATCATACTTGAAACTTGAGTCTCTATTGCTTTTTGGACCGGATTTTCCGACAGCCTTCGTTGAACATAGTAAAACTAGCTAATTTGCTTATCCCGAAATTTGCTCAGTGTCCGTTCGTTAATATGGAGAATTCCATATCCAGGAAACTGTCGACACGAATACCTCTATGCGCTCTGGAATGAGGCCCTGTGCTGAAGAAGGGCCTTATTCCAACTAATTGCTCTGAAGAAAAATAAAAATAAAATCAATGAAAAAAGAAAGAAAAAGATTGCATTAAACTTTACTACACAATGATTCTTGAAGAACACAAACATTTCTGAAATTGGCATCAAATCCAGAATGCTATCCTCATTAGATAGGAATTTTTTTTCAGTGTCTCTCAATTCGGCTACAGAAGCGGTAAATTTACTCAATGTGCATTACTAAGGCTGATTGGAGAACTAACAGGCCCTAACCAACATACTACAAACTGTCTACGCACTTTCGTGTCTGACAGTCACCATTGCGGTCTCAGCACCGATACAACTATTACCAACGAATCTGCGCAATTGGAAGAATTGGTTCAAAGGTATTTCTACAACTATAGTAGGGTGCGTTGTACACATTTCTCCAAAACACTGACCAGAGCACTTTCCTCGAATTCGCTCTACCCACCGTCCGATAGAAATCTCTGAAACGAGGAGATTAGCATCAAAAACTAATGGACGAGACAATTAAACGAACAATCAACAAAACAATACCTCGGTATCAACACACTGACAACGAAGACTTATTCTGCAACGCACTATTCACACAATGCGCTGACATAAAAGTAAACTGCTGTCAAGACTAGAAATCTTGCAGTTTACTGACAGACATAACCCGGAGATCATGACACTGAAGTCGTCGATTAAAAACCTCTGAACATTAATACAATAAAAGAAAATTACAGAAATTCTGTAAACACCAGCAACCCGAATATGTTCCTGCAAATAAATAAAATATTTCGGAGAAATAATCAAAAGGTCCTTCCATTCTTAAGATCACCCGAACGACGAACAATGAACAAATACTTGGAGCAGCAGGCATATATCCAAATGAGGCCGTTGACGATGGCAACTCTTTGTGATCGAGGATCCGCAGGAGAAGGTAGAGGCTGTTGGAGCGACTTTCCAGGAAGTGTACAAGCCGAATAACATCATTGGCCTGAACCGAAACTGAAAGAGTCCTTGTGTACAATTTCTACCTTCGAAATGAAATATTGAATTCGAGATCTCGGGTTTCACCCAGTTCAGTTATGAGAATATAGCAAATAATGTCATTGCCGACGATAGGGTACTACCCCCGTTCATCTCGAAGCAAGAGCCCCAAACGATTTTCGAATCAGTTAGAAATAAGAAATCAATGGGAACAGATAGAATACCAAACATTTTGCTTCGATATCTCCCACTAGAAGCGGTGGACATTTATACCACCCTGTTTAATAATGCAAGGAATAATGCCCATTATTCAGGGTATTGGAAAACTGCGGTGGTACATCCCATCCCCAAAAGGGATAAATATACTTCGAATCCGGCGAATCTCCGCTCGATCAGTCTTCATCCAAATATCAGTAAGGTTTTCGAGAAGGTGATCAATAGAGTTCTGACTCTGACTAAGTGGGTTGAGGAAAAACATATAATCAGTTCGGTTTCAAGGCACCGCATGATGTCATTCATGCCACGTCTAAACTGGTTTCTGATATGCAATGGAACAAAAGCAAGAACCAGTGGACTGATGCCTGCCTGATTGACTTGGAAAAAGCCTAGATATTGTATAGTTAGAGGGACTCTTTTTCAAGCTGAACGGTTTGGGCATTAGTAATACAGATAGGCAGTTCATCGTGAAAAATGGCGATGTGACTTCTGCCGGAACTTTTCACATTAAAAACAGTCTGCAACAAGATACGGTAAATTCGCCGATCCTATTCTGACAGGTTCACTTCATCATGCCATCGCGAACAGATCGAGGTCATTAATATACTTTTGCGCAACGTGACTTGGATAAAATTAATCGATATTACGATGAAATCGGAAACCGTAGCCTCTAGGGGCACCAGAAAGAATTGGCTGAAGTTTTTGATCGTCAGATGTAGTCAGATACCTTGGCTAGATCAATGTCTGTATTTAGGAAGCAAAGACGATTAACCTAGTTTTTCAGCCGTGCCGGGCTTACATTTAGGTAGGATTAGGGTAGATACAAGAAAAAAAAATTATAAAAGACCAAAGAAGGGATATTTCTCAATTCAGCTCAATTGAACGAAATGAAATAATTAAAATTTGCATAATCGAACTCCGAATTCGTGGAATTGCACTACCTATTTACTTTTATGTATTATATTTTACTTAGAAAGAATTTAAATCTGGCAATACCCCATCGAACAAAGGTGAAGAATAAGAGAATGACAAAGAAACAAAACAAAACCCTCTGCCTGTTTCATACTGACTGCACTTATGCTGGTGCTGCACTTTTCTCTACATGCATAAAGTCGAATATAGTTTTTTTTTTTTCCTAAAAAAACAATAGTAAACAAAGAACGAATTTGTCCGAAAGCGAAACGTCAAAATGACTGCTTAACTTTTGTTTAAGTGTGAGTGAGCATAACTGTGAATTTAGAATTGATAAACGTATCAATGGCAGTATTCGTGTAACTCGTTCAAACACCTGCTGCACTTGTGTGGGACCAATTACATAGCGCTAAACTTTTTGTCAAAAAGAACAAAGCTAGGCATGAAGGAATGGAAAAGAAAACTTGAATTTATTTGATACTCGTCAGTTGTTCATTTCCAAATTTAGATTCGTTTGTTAGTTGGTTCTCCTTTGTTGCATTTCGTAGTGATGGAACTGTGAATAAGGATTTTTGCGTTGACTAATTGGGGATCTTTTATGTATGAGTGGACAGATAGACATGGATCAGTGAACTCGTATATGTTTTAGTGGCTAGAGGCTAGACAATATGGCTACTGTTGCGAGAATTAAGACAAAATGTGAAATATGAGTTGGGTGTGTGGTGTTGGGGTGGTGAAATAGTTGTGTTATCATTATACATACACACTCGTATACTTGCATTTAATTAACTGGCGAAATGTGTTGCAGTGCTTGTTGATGGGGTCAATGCGTCATACATGCACATTGATCGAAATTCTTATAAAAACAGCATAAAAACATAAAAACTAAAGCTTGTTTCGACAAGATGTGTAGGATTTGTTACTTGAATAAAACGACCAACTGTAGACTCATGGGAATTATTAAATGGAGCACGACACCTTCCAAATGACCGCCTCGGCTCTGCTTGCAGACCCTCATCCTTTTCTCGAAATTTTCAATCACTCTTTCTCGTAATCGGAGCAATGGAAACTTCAATGTTTTTGGAATTGTTTGCCGATGATTGGCGTAAACACTGCTTTTAATGTAGCCCCAAAGACAAAATTTTAACGTGAAATTACGCGGCCAGGAAACTTTGTGCGCAATAACTCGATTGCTCCGCGACTTGTATGGCATGTAACACCATTCTGTTGGAAGTATAGGTCGTCCGTATCCGTATGTTCGAGATTCGGCTAAAAAAAAAAAACGTTTATCATGTCTCGGTAGAGCGCTCCATTGACATTTTTGTAAAAGTACGCTCTTATGATACCTCCGGTCCTTAAACCGTAGCAAACAGTTACTCGGTCTGACGCACTCGTGGATTTCGGTGCCCCAGATGCGGTAATTTTGGTTATTACCGTAGCCAACAATGTGGAAATAGGCCTCATCCGAAACCACGATTTTTTTGCAGAAATTAATGCCAGCATGTATGTATGTTTTCCAGGACCCAATCCGAGAACTATCCATAAATAATGCCCATGCGTCTACAATACTTTTACAGCACAGTTTTAGAAATATCTCAGCAATTGTTCGTTTTATTCAAAAAATAAATCCTACACCTTGTTAAAACACCCTTTAGAATCAAAAATCAAATATTTCGTTGATTCCAAACTATTTTCCAAAAGTCTGCCCAGGTAATCCTCATCACATATCTTTACATTAAGAGCCATCATAGAATAAGGGATAGCTAAGGGGAAAGATCTTTTCCTAGCGTTCATAGACTTAAAATCGGGGTTTGATAGTGTGTCAATGCAACATGTATGAGAGGTACTAAGAATTGAAATTGTCCAGGACAGACTGATAAACGCTATTAAGAGTGTCTACAACAAATCTATGGGGAAAGTAAGACTAGAAGAGGGAAAGTCTGAAACATTCAGAGTATACAAAGGACTAACGCAAAGAGACAGTTTTAGCCCTCTACTTTTCGTTTTATTTATGGATGAAATAGCAAACTATGTAAGAAGGAAACAGAAAAAAATAAAAATGGGAACTGGAGGCTTCATCCAATCTGCAGTTCCTACTATGTGCAAGCGATATTCTTGCCATAGCAAAGAATCCGAACAGATTACGGCGAGCATTGGAGAAATGGTTCAATAATCTGAGTAGAAAGGGGATGGTGGTAAATGTAACTAAGATCAGGATAGAGGATAAATCGACAGAGAAATAGAGAGAGTTGATGTTGCAATGGAAAACTAGACCAAGGAGTAATAAGCCAAATCAAGAATTACCGGATAAATACATAACACAATTATGGGTTGACAAGAGCACAACAACAGAATTCAAGCTCTACAACACGGTTAAAAAAGTACGGAGGGTTTAACGCTATTAGATAAACATCTGAGCAAATTACAGGTAGCAGAAACGAAGGGTTACAGGAAAAGTCAGGAGAGCTAGGGTCAGAAACGAAATAACAAACTCAGAAGTACGGCTGAAGAAATCAGTTCAACAGAAATCGACAGGAGACAGCTTAAATGTTTCAGATGTGGGCAATGCATATATGAGTCAAGAAAAGCCGAACCGGTACTGGAAATTAAACCTTTTCTCGGTTTCGGAAGATTTTCTGCAGGGAAAAGAAACATCAGAGAGTACGGTGGGTGAGAAAGAATTTCAGTTTTTGCACCTTAGCGCAAGATGTATAGGGCCTGGCATTGTCATGCAACAGCTTTGGACCTTGCGTATTGACCAACACAGGCTGTTTCTCACTGCATGCACTGTGCCAATTTCGATGCATCTGGTTGTAGAAATGTGTCCCAGTTTAAGTTCTTAAAGGAGTTCGAATTTGAATTACCAACAGAATGTGAAACTGGGCTTCAACAACAGCTCTCTCCCCAGCGCGATCTTACGCTCATTGCCACCAGTTGGCAACATTATGTTGGCTGAGAAACCGCACGTGAGACGAATACCTCAATGGTGCCATTTGCCGACTTTTATCAAGCAGCGAGAGCTCTCCATTGTCATCCTACATAGACTTGTCACAGATGTCAAAACTTGACACGACTCTATGTATCTACATAGCTCGTTTTTATAAATTCTTTCTATGGGTATGTGTGCAGAAGCACCTCTCATTGCGCGCATTTCTGCTTCTGTCTTTTTTTTTATGAGAAAGTTCTTTATTAGAAAGGCGTTGCCTTGATTCGGGTAAAACAATAGCTGCATGAAACGCTGCATCTCTAATAGCATGACAACTGGTCTTCCCCGGTTGATACTGGGAGCATAGAACTTCTCGAGGTTTTTTAGAGGACTCAATCAGATTGGACTCTATTAGTCTCTGGCGATTGAATACGTTCGTTGTCAAACTTCTTCCTCTGATGTCAAGTCCACATCTAAATGGGCGTTCTTCTGCTCTCAGTAGGAATATCAAATAGCAATTTAGGCACGGGATATGAAAGTGAATTGGTTATCCGGAATTATATTTTTGTCCTCAACCCCCCTAATCAGGACTCTCTTAATTGACTTTGGAGACTTATCGATCGAAAATTCCCCGTATTGGATATGCCATTATTCCCTTTGGGAATGGCATGCACCACAGTTGTATTCGATGTCAAGATGTCGAAGCATAATGTCCGGTATGCAGCGCTTGCCACAGATTTCTTAGATCTTAGTGATTCGAAAGTCGCATGGAGGTACAAGATCCTGTCTGCCATAATGGGTGAATGCTTGAAACTATTTATCAATAATCTGATTATATTCTTAACTTAATAAATATTCATACTACAGCTGATCGTAGAGAAAACTTAAGAAGCCCAGATCGATACACTATTTATCGATTTGAAAGCCGCATATGACAGCTTCTATAGAATCGAACCATATCTAGTGTTGCTATCACTGCTAAACTCGTCGGACTGAGCAGTATAACGATGAACTGGTCCATAAAACTAAGAACAATCTCACCGTGACGCCTTTGATGTCTACATATACAAGATTATTCGCTGTGATGTGACTTCGTTAACGTCATACTTGTTTTTACATGGAGGGAGTTTTGCACATCGTTGAAACGAAACTGATTGCCAGTCCGATACCTGTGCTATGTGTTATTGAATTTATACGCAGCATTATAGTTAATCTCAAGACTATCTATAACAGAAGCTCAGTCGAACGCCATGCAAATTCATGCGAATCCTTCGTACAAGGTTACATCCTATGCGGATCATTTCGCGAAAATGGTGTCTAAGTAATATCTGCAGACATTTTCTGGTTTATTCCAACTTGTTGTATGTGAGCTTAACTCCTGACCTTTCTGTTTGTTGTGGTCTTTATGATAATTTTATTAAGAAACTTAAAATTCCGAACATCGCCCGAACTAAATTGAAAGATAGCATGCTCACAGAAAACTTTAGATATCCGAGAATCACGGTGGGAAGAGGAAGTTCATGTGGAGAGCTTGAGCGTTTACTAACGGAAAAGGGCATTATGTTTGAATTTGAGTCTGTTGATGGGAATTCACAGGCCATACACTTCGGTTTTCTGACCGATACTCACTTATGTCGTACCTCCATAAGCTTTTTAAACCCTTCCACTCAATGACTAGAGGGCATCCATCAATAGATGGATCATGGCCAGTCTATGCCAGCATACTTGAAATGGAATGTGATTCCCTTTTTTTCCCGAAGTAGTCCTTAAAGTGCGTAAAGTCCTTTCTACCAAATCATTGACGTAGGAGTCGGAATCTCCTACAGGTTTTAACCTCAACACTTTTATATTTTTTCCTAGGCATTGGCAATGAAAAACATTAATGACGCATTTGAGGATGTAGCGGTAATCGAACGCACTATATGACGTTGGTTTCTCTCATAGGAAAGGTAAAGAACCTCGATAAGTGGGTACCCCATTAACTGCGGCGCCTGGAAATCTGCGCATCGCTTACATTAAGAAACCAAACTGAACCGCTTTTGCACCGAATAGTTACCTGTGATGAAAAGTGGATACAGTATGATAATCGTAAACGAACTGGGCATTGGTTGGATGCAGATGAAAAACCAAAACACACCCCCGAGCAACGATAAACGCTATTAAATATTGTGAGCAAATTGCATATTGCATGCCAAATTGATTGAAAGGCAACCTGCATTGGTCAATAGGCACGGTCCTATTGCATACCTTTTGCATACCTCACAAGTAACGGTGCAAAAACTATCGCAGTTGGGATTTGAAATTCTTCCGCATCCATCGTACTCTCCTGATATTTCCCCAACGGATTACCATCTTTTCTGCAATTTGGATTCATTTCGCCGACAGAAGGTCTCCCGGAACCGAGCAGAGGTCAAAAAAGTCAGCAATGGATCCTATTTTGATTGAATAAAAATTTACAGAAAAATAATATTGGCTTTTAAATTTTTGCTATAACAATTTATGTGGTGCAATAAATGGGAAAATCAAGAAAATACGTAGAAAGTGAAAAAAAAATCAAATCAAATATTAGGCTATTCAAACAGTCATCGGGTTTGATTTACACGTGCGTTTATTTAATGAATATTAATCAATGATGTATTGACCGTTTTGTTCGATGACCTTCTGCCAGTTGCTCGAGAGAACTTCATAATACCGCATTCATAAAACGTCCTATTTTTCTTTGCAAGAAACTTGCCTGGTCAAGTTGTTCTTTAGAAGCAAACGTTCTACCATTCAAGGGGTTTTACAAGGAGGGAAATAAGTGGAAGTTTGATGGCGGAATATCTCGTTATTCGGTGGATGTGGCAACACATCCCAACCATGCTGCACAGCTTATGTGTGGTCTCGCATTGTCGTGGTGAAACACCACACCTTACAATTGAACAGCTCGGGACGTTTCTGTGTGAGGGCACACTTGATTTCTGCAGCTGCGCACAATAGACCTCGGAATTAATCATTTTGTTAATTTTCCGAAGGAGCAGAAGACTGGTCCCTTCCAATTACACCAGGTTGACAGTATTATCTTCTATTGGTGGATGTCCGACTTTGCTTGCCTTTCGATGTTTCATTTTTTTCGGCTGACATTGTTGTAGACAACCCACTTTTCATTGCCCGTGATCATACGCTTCAAGAATAGGTAGTTTTTTTCGTATTTGGTGAGTTGACCGCAGACGTTTATGCGCTCCGGCAGATGAATTTTTTTCAACTCATGAGGCACCCAAACACCCATTCAATGCTTATTTGCTTTCAGCAATGCTTTGATTTTATCGTCGTCAATATCTGAATCCCTATCGGAGCGATGAGCCTCACCAACTGAAAAATTTCCATCACAGAATGCCAGTTCTAGCACTGTCGTTTATCGTGACATTTCTGCCGTAAAATGTACGCAACTTTTCCCTTGCCTCAGTTGATTTCTTCCCTGTAAGCACAAAACTCGACCAAATCACGCCAACTTTTTGTTTAGTTCTTAAGTGTCAAAAACAAAACGCGCTCAAACCTTTGACATATTATGTATATGTACGAGGGGCGTTCAATATATTCTCGGTATCGATATGAAAGAAAATGCGAATTCAATTTAAATTGCTTTTATTTTTCAATATAATCTCCCCTAACATCAATGCATTTGTTACATCCTGAGATATGCTTTTTTAAACCCTCAAAAAAATAAATTTCCTCTTTCTCTGCAAAATACCCATTTATTGCCGACTTGAGTTCTTCATCATCCGAAAATCTTTTTTCACGACGACATTTTTTCAAATCCGGAAACAGGAAATAATCACTAGGGGCAAGGTCTGGACTATAGGGTTGGTGTTGGATTTCTTCGAAACCACAATCTCGCGCAGCAGCCTTGGAAACTCGCGCCGTGTGAACAGGAGCGTTGTAATGAAGAAGCAACACACCCGCTGCGAGTTTACCCCGTCTTTTCTTTTTAATTTCCTCCCTCAAATTATGCAAAGTGGAAGCGTAGGATGTGGCGTTGATGGTTTCACCTTTTTTTTTGTACTCAATGAGCAAGATTCCCTTTGAGTCCCAAAAAACTGTGGCCATGAGCTTCCCGGCAGACGGAGTGACTTTGAACTTCTTCGGGGGGTCTGTTCCTTTTTTATGCCACTGCATGGACTCTTGTTTGCTTTCAGGGTCATAGTGGTGGACCCATGTTTCGTCCCCAGTAACAATTCGATCCATAACACCGTCCGCGTTCTCACTACACATCTCCAAAAGCCCTCTACAGCATGCGATTCTCACTTTTTTCTGAGGCGCTGTTAGCATTCGTGGCACCCACCTTGCACTGACCTTTGAAAGGTTAAGATGGTCATGAAGAATGGTGTGAATGGTATCAATTGAAAGCTTGGTGATCTCTGCCATCATTTTCACCTTTACTCGGGCATCCTCAAGAACAAGTTTTTCGACTTCTTTGATGCTTTCTCCCGTACAAGCAGTAGCCGGGGCGCCGGAGCGGGGGTCGTCTTCAATGCTCTCTCTGCCTCTCTTGAACTCCCTTGACCACTTTTGCACAGTTGATAATGAAGGTGCGGAACCCTGGTAAATAGCCACCATCTCTTCATGAATAGTTTTTTGACTTTTTCCTTGCTTAGTGAGAAATTTAATTACAGCGCGATGCTCAATTTTCACCATCATCGTCTCAGTTGCCATTATGATTCTGTTTAACTAGAGATAAAACACGAATTAATAATCACATTTATATGAAATTTTACATGAATGCACTAAAATAATAGTATTACTTGATAAATAAGTCAAATTATATATACAACCACAGCTTCACTCCGATACCGAGAATATGTTGAACGCCCCTCGTATGTTACGCTCCAATGCAAATAAACATGGGCAAAGCCATCTATTGCAATAAGATGCAATGATTTTTTGAACAACCCAGTAGTTTAATTTGTTGCTATACTCGTGTCAAATCTGCGTTAAGTTAACTCTAATTTTGCACTCATCGTTCATACGCGTTTACAGTTTATTAATTTTCAAAACAAACTTACGCAAATTAAACAAAAACAATAGAAAAACATGTACGTATTGTATATTGTATATTATGTACATATTTACGCAAAAAGAATTTCTTGTTTACCACACAAAAGCGATAAGTTTTTGTCTTTTGTTTGGCTAAATAAGATTACACGACTTACGATTACAGACACGTGTAAGTAGTTATTTGGTCCTAAGTACCACAACAAAACGGCTAACATACATATGTACTCGTATATAGTAAGCTTTGTACTCGTACGTACTTCTGACATTCATACTAATATACTTTTTTTTTTTTTCATTTACTCGTACCTATCGCATTGTTCAATTGGAATTTGTAATTGCATTAGGTGCTGAAATATTAATAAATAGAGCTAACACAGCTGTTCATCGACAGTTTGAATGAAATGACATCTTGACATCTGAAAGTGAATAATCTGACGACAGTTGTTGACATTTGACCTGATTCTTCAATTGATGTTATTCTGATTAAATGCACCACATGAAGAAGTGCAGACTTTTATCTCTAATCAAACAAACATTAACCTCAAATTGAAATGATTCACATTTTTATATATTTTATTTTGTTTATTGTGTATGTATGTGTGTATGCATTCGTGTTTGTTGCTAGAGGTAGTGCGCCATTGATTGAGTAAGCTACTACTAGCTGATAACAAGACGAACAATGCTAAAGCATTCTTCGGTTGACTGCTGCCACTATGAGTTTTTAATTAAAAAATAAGAATCAATCTTCAAGTTAAGAATAATTAATTTGTCTGCTAATTAATTACTTTTTTTTTTTTTGACTGACATTGATATTGCGCCAACGCTATCGTTGGCATTTACTATCTGAAAGGTTTAATTCTTTTTTTTTTTTGCTTTTATCAAATGAAGCTATGCTGCTTAGAAATGTTTGTGTAAAGTTTGTTGTAGTTGCAAATTCGAAGATGTTGTTTTAGTGGTGAAAACTTATAAAAACGAATTATTGGTAAAAACTAAGACATTGGAAGTCTTTTACATTCTATAGTCGATTTTTTTTCGTAATAGAATATCTTGTCTTCCATCACCAAGCAACAAATATACAATATATTAGGTTGCACCATATGAAATGTCCGATTTTATAGTAAAAATTTAAAAGCCAATATTTTCTTTACCTTTCCTGTGAGAGAAAGGTGCCGACTTATTGCCGTTGGGGATACTCCCATGCTTTGTGCAATCTTCCGCACCGATTTCGTTGGGTCCGCATCCATGGTTGCTGTTAAAACATCATCGTCAACGAACGGCTTCCGGTTCATTTTCGAGGCGGAAATCTCCCGAACGAAACTTTCCAAATCAACGCAGTATAGTGCGTTCGTTTACTGCTACATCCTAAAATGAGCCATTAATGTTTTTCATTGCCAATGACGCAAATATGTCAGACTAAATTTCAGACATTTCGACTGACATTTTTTCTTTTAACTTAGGTTTGCAAATTATTGTATGAGATTTCATTCTATGGATGTAAGTTGGTTGAGTAGGTGTGAACTGCTTGCATTCAATGTTTTTTTTTTGTTCACACAAAGCAACTACATTATAGCAGAAAAATGGCGTCACAGATGTAGATTTCTTGTTCGATTTTACCGACAGATGGCATTGTGGTGTACGAAGTTCGCTACACTTTGTTTTTATTTTTCCACATTCCGAACTCAAACTGACAAGCGCTGTCAAAAAAATTTCAGGGTTAATGTCTACAGAGATGTCTTTAATAAAAACCAGACATTTATTTCTTGAAATATTTCTTGTCTGTAAACTACCCGTCTCCACTGGACATTTTGATTTCATGAAAATTTTCTTAACACTAGCGATGTCTCGTGGAGACGCTGTGTAAAGGAAGAGGGTTCAAATTTAAACTGCCGACAGCCTGGTAAATAATTCCTAGGAAAAAAAATAACGGTACTTGTAACGAACCCTAAAATACTCAAACGTCAAGCACACTTTATTTGATTAAAAAAAGAAAATTTAACGTTCTGGCACAGATGTTCACTCGAGAACTTCTTATGTCCGACTGAGCGAAAATCGGACATTTCATGTGGCACAATCCAATACTTTTGACTACTTTAAGAAGTCAAAAAGTATTCGCTGTTATCCACATCTTGAAAAAGAAAACACTTATGCGAAAATGAAAACGAAAATGTCAAGTAAGTGGATGTGTTTATAATCGCTCCGCATTAATTAACACTTGCCATTACAATTATACTTAAACTTAGTCAACTAAACTGTATTCACTGTTACATAGTAACTAAACATTATCAAAAGTATTTAATAAAAAATAGGAACCTGTTTCATGACACGAAAGTTGTTTTAATTAAAAACTAAATACATAGTAACAAAATTTAAGGAAAAATATTATTCGACACAGTGATTGCACATGGCAACGTTATAAGAGCCGAAAATTGCTTGTTTGGATATCATACAACGGTGCTTGGTCAGCCTGTGAGCTTTGGAGGGACACATGTTCTGAGCGCAAAGAATGAACAAGGCGCCTTCTATGTTGGACGAATCACTTAGAATTTCCTGTATCATGACCTTGATATCTCTCTTCAAATTCACAGTCTTTAATCTTTGCCTTAGCCAGGGCTTCATGAGTACGTCCCCTAAATGTAAGATAAAATCGCGCCGAAGCAAAGGTTTTTTTCTTATTTCTCACGTTGTTAGAAGCGTAAACAGCATAACCATTGATTATGGATAGGTTTAGCATATTGTAGAAAAAGCACATCGGCCATCTCTTTTTTTTCCAATTAGTACATATATTTCAACACATTTGATCCACAGTGTGGACTGCCCGTTTTGTACTATTATAAAAATCTATAACCTCTGACTTTCCCGTGTCTTCGTTAATATTGGTTTGATCGTGAACTGTTGACAAAACATACACAACTTTGTTTGATTTAGCTTTGTACGAAAATAAAGTCTTCTCACCGTCGTCGTAACAGTTTGTCAGGGATCTCGCTCTCATTACTTTTAAGAGTTCCTACTAACGTCAAATTAAAAGGTGCCTTCGAAAGCCCATCAGCCAAGGGTACAGACGTGAACCAATTGTCCATTGTTATGTTATGACTCGTTCCATGTAAACAAGATGTTATTTCGTAGCCAATGCTTGTTTCAGCGGATCAGCTCCTTTTCCCAAGTACGGAATTGCATTTATTACGTATTATTTTATTATTATTTATTATTAACATCTGAAGCCATTACGAGTTTTATTCCGTATTTGTTAGGTTTGTTTGGGATATACATTCTAAAGGGACATCTTCCACGAAATCCAAAAAGCTGCTCATATACGATAATATAAGATCCCGGTATATACCTCTTTTGAAAGTTGTCGATCATTTTTTTGCCACGTACAGTGCTGATCAAAAAAATACGTAATTTTCATGCTAATTGATCCTTGATTGTGGGTACCATGTGGGTGGTACAGTTATGCGAACAATTAAATTCTCTTGTTTTCTGCCTGTTTAAGAGAAATGTTAATTTTTGATTTATAACGCTGGAGAAGAAAGTGTTTAAATTGGTTATTTTTAGTCTAATCAAAATAATAGGTAAATCTTCTTGTTGAGTCTTTTTTTCTTATTATACCGTGCAGAAAGGTAATGAAATCGATATTTTTGCATGTTGCAATTCAAGTTTTATAAATCGCTTGACCTTTTTTTTAATAGATGGGTCAAAATAGGCATTACACTGCTGAAGAACTACATAGTATCCGAAAGTTAAGAGATGCCGGCCATACTTAGAAATTTATCGCTAAAAACTTGAAGAGATCGATGAACTGTGTAGCTACTCGTAATGCTCTCAAAAGAGAACCTGCAGAAGAAACTAGAGGTAAACCGAGAAAAACAACACCAACGACAGATTCCCGCATAGTAACATTGGTCAAAAGAGACCCATTGGTCAAGAGACAATTGCAGCTGGAATTGATAATGTTGTTAGTCCACCAACTGTCAGAAGAAGATTACAACAAAACAATTTATCTTGCAGAATAGAAAGAAAAGTGCCACTGCTGTCAAAAAAAAAAAAAATATAAGGACCAGGAAACAGTTTCACTCATCAGTCATGTTTCGTAACGTACTATGGAGTGACGAAACAAAAATCAACTTGTTCGGCTCTGATGGTAAGAGAAATGTCCGTCGGTCTAATTGATAATGTCGTTAGTCCACCAACTGTCAGAACAAGATTACAACAAAACAATTGTAATGGAATGGAAACAGTTTGCGTCAGATTTCAAATATCACTCATCAGCCATGTTTGGTAAAGTACTATGGAGTGGCGAAACAAAAATCAACTTGTTCGGCTCTGATAGTAAGAGAAATGTTCGTCGGCCTAAAGGAAAGAATTTTCACGTCCGTTGCACACAGAAAACCGTAAAACACATGGGGCGGGTCGGTCATGTTATTGGGATGTTTCTTCTGATTCGGTGTTGGCCCTATTTACCACATCGACAACATAATGACAAAGGAGTCATACTGCGATATTTTGAAGAATGTTAAGTTGCCGCATGCAAGGAGAATATGCCTGTGCGTTGGTACTTCCAACACGATAACGATCCCAAGCATTCATCCAAATTGATGAAATCTTTGTTGGCTCAGGAAAACATTTCGGTGCTTCCATGGTCATATCAGTCTCCCGATCTTAATCCGATCGAGAATTTGTGTTGGATTAGTTGAAGAAATATTTGGGAAGGTAAACTTTTCAAAACAAAATTCAATTGTGGGAAGCCGTAAAAATGGCTTGGAATGCGTTTTCGGTTGAAACTTGCCGAAAATTAATTGATTCCATGCCAAACGGAATTGAAAAACAAAGGAGGTCATTCTGGTTACTAATAAACATAAGTCTTAGGTGTGCAAATAAATTATTTTTAAAAGTATCGATTTGGTTTTGATTTTTTAATTTTTATCTAATTCACCTATTATTTTGATCAGTCTGAAGAATTGGTATTTTCACATTTTCTTCTCTGTCGCGACAGAATGAATAAATTGTCATTTCTGTTACACAGGAAAAAAAGAGAATTTAGTCGTTCACATAACTATACCATCCATATGCCAATCAAGGATCAATTAGCATTTAAATTCAGAGTTGCCAATGGTGTATATAGCAATTACCTATTATTTTGATCAGCACTGTATGTGCGCAAATCTATCCTCGAGTCCGAGGCATTTTATGAGAAAATTCAATTTTTCTGCGCTCATACCAGCTTTGAACATGGTTCCTGATCGTTGAGTATTGAAGAGCATACGAGTTGGCAAATGCTTGCTTTTCATAGACACAGAATTGAATAATAAATCGAGCAGAGCCTTTAATTTTGTAAACAAGTCCTCTTTATACTTATTTTTTCGAATTTCGATCTCAGCATTAGTAAAGGTCACAACTTTTAACATATCATCAGTCATAAACAGAGAGAATAAATCTACTGGTTCATCAAGGTTTCTAGCTTCTCCTTTTGGTCCTGGTATAGAATGTGTTATGTTCCTTCTCAAAGTATGTGTAGAAGATGATCTAGGTGTAGATGACCATCTATGTTTATTTTTGCCATAGAGGAATTGAGAGGTTGGTTGAAGCATACGTGGATCACGCACATTTGAGTTTTGAGTGATGGGTACATCTATCTCTTCATACGAAGACTCATCGGAATCTATAATTTGATTTCTTGGCCTCTTATTTGGCCGTGTATTTTCTTCATCAGACTCTAATTTATTTTTATTTATTTATATTTTTGTTATACGTTTTGTTATAACAATCTTATTAAAAATGTAAAATGTGAAGGCTTAAAGAAATTTCAAAAATAAATCCTATTAAATCTAATAAAAGAGTTACAAAATTGAGTAAATGTAACAGAAAAAATAAATTGTGATTACATTAAAGATTTTATTTACTGAACTGACTGAGAAAAAAGATAAGAAAAGTAAGTGTGAAACTAAATAGAATTGAATATAAAAGATTAAGCATCAACACTACACACCATTGGCCAAGTATTTTAAAAGCAGGGCTTTAAACGTGTTTATGTTACGGACTCTCCTAAGTGTCACAGGCAGTGTGTTCCATAGGAGGGTAGTATGGACGCAAAATGTCCTCTGAGATGTTAGGCAGCTAACTCTTGGTTGAATTAACGCGGCAGTTCTTTGGGAAGTTGGACAATTAAGTTTGCTGTATAGGTATTCAGGTTCACGAGTGTTTATTATTTGATGCAAGAGACTTAACGCCCTATAATTTAGGAGATTATAAAAGTTGATTCCCATGATTTGTTTGGAGTAACTTGATATATGTTCATAATATCTGATATTGAAAACGTATCTAGCTAAATTATTATATATCACATTAAGCTTCCTCTTGGTCTTATGATCTATGCTGCAAAAAATTTCGCATCCGTATAAAAGAATTGGTAGAAGTAAGGTCTTTACGAGTAATATCTTAGTTTTTATAGTATCAAGTTTTGTGTTGACCATACTAACATGAGCGCGCCATACACCTTTCCAATATTTATTGATATATGGTTGGTCCAAGTAAGAGTCTCGTTAAAAACTGATCCCAGATTCTATCGTCGACTGCGCCAACATTATGACTGAAAAACATGAAGTGTCAAGCTTCCCCTTACTTATACACAATGTTTTTGATAATTACGAGATAATTTGCACTTTACCACGCTCACTGCAGAATACAGTTTAAGTTCGCATTCATGTCATTTATGGAATTTTGATGTGCCCAAATAGATTTGGACACAATCTGCATACATATGGACTGTACAATACTTAACCAATCGGGGAAGTTCATTAACATACAACAATAATAAAAGGGGGCCAAGAATCGATACCTGCTGCACTCCCTTGATGACACCTAGAAAAGACGACATTTTATTATCAACCACTACACATTGTTGTCGTTCGGACAGATATGAGTGCAAAAGTTTTATCGCAAGGGAGGAAAATCCAAAATTCCAGAATATCGAGTGGTCCACCGTATTAAAAGCCTAAGAGAAGTTCAAAAGAGTCAGCAAGGTAAGACTATTCGCATCAAGTGCTTTTCGGATGTCTTCTACGACTAGCAGGAGAGCTGTTTTACAATTTATTTTTGCACGTAAACCTGAATGTGCTAGACTTATCAAAAGCCTCCAATGACTTTCTCGAAATATCTGAATCGCTGCTAGCATTCTGATGTATTTCTTTCTCAAAATTATTTTTATAATTTGCAGACGTTGCTCGTTCGTGTACTTTACAATGATGAAAATGTTGAGTTTACTGAATAAATTGACAGTGACAATTTGATGATTAGTGATTAGTTATTTTTCAAATAACCCCACCAAAAGAAGTTCGAGGGGGTCAAATCTGGAGATCTGGGTGGCCAATCTATGTCACCATTTTTTGACAGCACACGTCCACTGAATTTTCGTTGTGGAAACTGCATTGTTTGACTTGCAGTATGGCATGGCGTACCGTCTTGTTGTAACCAGTAACTATCCAGACCTTTTTCTCAACATTTGTGGGCAGACATATTATCCACCGATATCGATTTCCATCGACTGTTTCGCCTTCTCTGAAGAAAAAAATGTCCCAATGATGGTTTTGACGCAAACGCCGGCCCAAACAGTCACTTTGTGGTCAAGCAATGGTGTTTCATGGATCTAGTGTGGATTCTCCGTTTCCCAAATGAGCAGAATTTTGGTTATTAACGGCGCCAGAGAGTATGAAATGGGCCTCGTCGGTCATCAAAATTTACTTCCAAAAATCAGTTTCAGTGTCAACTATTCGAGCGATTGTGTTTGGCCGTATTCCAAGCAACGTGAAACGGTCTGTCGGCAATATTCTTTGAGTCAATTGCACCTTATACAAAGCCCAGCGCGGTGACGATACGACACATGTGGGTTCTCGACAAAACTCTCTTTTACCGCTTCAACCAGATCATTGGAATGTTTTGGGCCTTGATGAACGGTATGTGGATGATCTCCCACTGTCCCGTGCTCAACAAAATTCGACACCAAACGACGAATAGTGTTGTCAGACGGTGCTTGTTGACCACGATATTTTCGACGATATGCACGTAACTCAACACAACTGAACGACTATTTTCACTGTACAGCTTCACTATTTCGGCGAGTTGTTTCGGTGTGAAGCGATTCATGGTTAAAATTGTACTGAATGGTTCAAAAATGTCAAAGTTATTCAATGTTTACATACCGAGATAATAGATGGCGCACTCCGTATATATAAACTTAAGAAATCACTTTCGGAATTTCAACAACAAGCTGTGTGAAGTCTCTCTTTTTAAAACGGGTGTGGCGATTCGAGAGCCATCACCGAAAAGAGCGTCCCCGAGATGTTATTGTTTGAACTATTCCACAAACACCACACGAAAATCCTATTGAGCTGGTTAAACACATTGTTCGCTTCTGAATGAGAAATAAATCGAACGATGGTAAGAATCCGTTGCTGATCAGACTCTCCTCGCAGACTGAAGAGGAGCTAGAAGAGGAGCCTACAAAATATTCACAGAATGCTTCTATTGTTTGTTCAGACTGTCAAGCTAATTATGGTGGGTGATGGTTCCGTGAAGGATTTAAGATTGTTCACTTCAATGCTCGTAATCTTAGTGTGTTGAAATTCAATTATGCCACACTTATACTCACTCATTTTGGAGTTGATGTTATATGCTTGAGTGAAACATGGTTTAAGGCACTAGATGAGAAAGAGGATTACGAAAAAAATGTGGCATTCCTGGCTATTCCTGGCTATAAGTTGGTTGGTCAACTAAACCAGTAAGCCGAATTGTAAGATGTTTAGATCTATCATCCAATAGTCCGGCTTGTGAAATTCAAAAAAAAATTTTAATCAGATGGAAATATGGAATCTATAGAAAGAGTCTTATGGAAACTAAAGTCCAAGAAGAAGATTGAGGTTGGATCCTTGTGAACCTTATTGATTCGCAGTGTCAAAAGTTGTTGAATATTTTATGTTCTTACGAAAGTAAAATCATCCTGTATGGTAACTCTGGTTCCGGTGAATATATGCGTCGTCCAGAAACTTAGAATACGTGTCCAGATTAAGATAAAAAAAAAATACACGCAAAATGATTAAACATGGAGGATGCATCAATATGCTATGATGCTGCTTTTCATATCATGGTGTACTCGTAGGTACCATATTTCGAATAAATGAATAGGACAGTATGTTTGTGCGGCTATTTTACAGAGTACCACGCTGCCTAACGTAGAGAATGAAATACCAATCACATGGGAAACGAAAGTCCACTTCTTTTCGAGTATTTTCTTTAGTAATAATAAAAAGTAGTCATTGGGGATTAATTTGTATTTGAAGATCAATATCTCGAAAACGGAAGCATGGATGTTAATAGTGTTTACATATGAATTAATCATTCAGTATTTGGCTATCAAACCAGCCCATCTTTGTGGGTCTGGGTCTAAAATACTAGAAGTTATATTTGTTTGCTTAACATGAACGGATGAATCAGATCCCAGAAACCTCACCACCCTGTATACATAAAAAGCTTTGTAGGGGTCCTCACAGGTCATTGTTTCGAAGAAATACATTTCAAAGGGATATATGATACTTAGACTTGATGAATTCTGCAGACGATGTATAGACAAGAAAGTATGTCGTGCTTTCTGAAGAAAACTCTAGCTGGCCATTTTGATCGGGAAACTGCTGACGTTCTATAACTTAGATTGGACCAGAAATGCAACAATGAAGTTCGTAGCGTAGTGCTTGCCCTACCTTCTAGTGGTGGTACCCTGTGATGGCATGAGTAAACGATTATTCAGTAGTCATTATAATAAGAGGAAGACCTAGTGAACAAGTCTTAATCTCTAGGAATGTAAGCGAACGCCTGACAACGACTTGCATAAAGGGTAATTTCAGCAAGATAAGCCTCACAAACGCCCACACCATGTGAGAGAAGGACAACCATACCAAAAACTGCAAGGCACTCCTCTAGTGTTTCGAGATGTCCGTAACAGCCGAAACCCTCAAAACCATTGTGAAGAAGTTCAACGTCGAAAGGTTACAGGGCCTTTTCCGATCGAGGTTTTCTTAACTTCTCGAGCATCGAACATCGAAAGTAGAAGACCAGTGGCATCACTGTCAAAGAGCAATCAGAGGGGCCGCTTCAGATATACTGGGTTTCAACCTGCCTTAACAAAGAAACTTCTGGTTTGATAACGATTGGAAACAGGCAAACCTCGAAAAACAACGGATTTACAGAACGGCACTGCAGAAAAGAACAAGAGGGGCTCGCGAGCTACGAACAGAATAGAAGGGAAGTACCTAGCCTCTTTAGAAGAAACAAGAAAGAGCACAAGAAGTGCTCGATCGAGACCTTAGAGAGGTACTACCGGAATGAAGTTCAGTACCTGGACTACGAGAGACAGCATATCCGTCTACCCGACCAAGATGAAGTCTGCCGAGCTGTTTAATGTATTGTAACAGGTGTCATCTCAAAAATCTGGGTCGACAAAAGTATGCCCGACGAATTGAATCTCAGCAATGGTTGTCCGATTCTAAAGAATCGAGACCCCCTAAACTACCCCATCTACAAGTGAATAAGTCTCCTCCACATAGCATATAACTAACGCCCAAGACCCTTCGTAAACACTCTGACCGGCCCCTATCAGTTTGGAGTTCGAAATCAATACACACCACCTCTTCATTGATTTCAAAGTCGCCTATGACAGGATCTATAGAGATTTACTATACAGAACCTTGTCCAGTTTTGGTATCACTGCCAAGCTCATTCGACTATGCCAGGATGACGATGGAGAATGCACGCTACTCCGTCAAGGTCGGTAATGACAAAACCGAGACCTTCAATATCAGAAAAGGACTTAAATAGTGTTATGCGTTATCATGTCATTTTTTAATCATCGTTCTTGTAAGAATTGTGCGAAAGTCAAACTATCCTTCTAAACTTCAAAAAGTGCGAGCGACATTGAAATAATGCGAAGAACATCTCGAGCTGTCACTGGAGCGTGGCAAAGGCAAAACATAATTTATTTCTATATCGATAGTGCTCGTCTATTCAGTTGTATTTTGAGTTTTGATGCTACAAAGATGTGAGAAAAGTTAAGTTCACAGCCTGAGCTGTGGTGTCATTCCGACAAATGGTATATTCATATGAAAATGGTCAGATATCATTTTAAGAATTTACTATCCCTGTCAGTGAAAATACCTACGAGTATCATCGACATACCCTGTAGCTTTCATTACATTCGTATTAAGTCTCTCCAACAAAATACTGGCCGAAAGTTCCTACACCACTTTGGCCATAACCACTGAAATTTTCACGATCTCAATATTCACTAAGAAGTTATAAAAGGAAATAAGCTTTTATTATTTTTGATACTTTGTTCGTAGATTGGCTTTACTTTGCGCAGGACCGATTACGTAAAATTTGGCTGAAAACAAGTTTGCCGATATTTGAATAGTGTCGATTATGTCAACGTATTTGTGAAGGTCAGTGCCAAATGTCTGTATCAAAATCATTCTTGCTAATGAACGTGACCTTCAACTTACTAATTCAAGCTCACGAGCACTGTTTTTTTTTTTTTTGTGTTATTTTTATATTAATAAAAATTTCTATCAGAAAGAGAAACAGAAATCGCAATGAAATTCTATTTCACTTTCTTGAATATGTAAGTACCATGCTCAAACCATTCAAGGTCACCAAATTGTCATTCACCGCATCTCTGTCACTTGCTGTCATTTATCGCAAAACTCAGAGACATTACCCGATAAACCACTTCTCGTTCACTTACAATAATTGGCTCAACAACATATTGCACTGAAATAAGTAAATTAGTTCGAATGACTCTGGCTGTGGCATATACTCGTACGAGTACTAAGTACTACTCAAACAACTTACATACGAGTATGAATAGGTAAACATATGTATATTTAACTGCTTTACAAAATAAACAGAAATACTTGAGTTGTACGAGTATGTATCGCAGGTATTATTACACAACACACTCTGAATGTTGACCTTCACCGTTGACTGCGCTGATGAAAAGATGAACTTTCGTTTTGTCACCGATGAATTCTTTCAACCATCCATCCAGTTTACGACAAAGCAGCATTACAAACGAAACAACAGTCTTGTGAATTATGATGACAACTCTGTCCACTTAACATCCCCTCACTAAATCGCCGCAAATCCAACCCATCACCACCGACTCACACACACCTTTAATCAAGAGTCAGCTGTTTATTGTTTCTCTGTTTCACATTTGAATTCCTATACAAGTACGTAGCACCAAAAGAATTAAAAATAAATGAAAATAGAAAGTATACGAAAAGTAAATAAAAAATAAATAAAAACGAACATTTATATGAGATACGAGGTACTTGTCAAGAATTCTTTTTTGTTGTGTGTACAAACACCTGCTGCAGAGAACCACATCATGCGAGTATAAGTGTAAGAATGAACGGTGTTACCATTTCTAACAAGAAATATTAGACCGCTATATTTGCTGCATCAGCAGCAGATGAAAGGGATTTACTTAAGAAGAAGTCGGGTTTTCGATAAAAATGCTGTCAATCTAAATGTCATCTTTTAAGTGCCAATATCTCTTGTTTTCTATAAAGTCTGACAACACATCACGGATGGATGAATATTGTTTCCGAAATCATTGTTCAGTTAAACACGAGTTAGTACGATCGGTAGATCTTTCAGTCATTGGTAATTGCGTAATTTTTACGATGGGTCGGACGTATTTTCCGACCTGTGTATTCAGAGTAACTATTCGAGCTTTATTGTCTCATCCAGAATGTAGCTACTTTATTCGGCCAAGAATCTATTTTGATGGTGGCAAGCTAGGTTGTCTTAACAGCTCGACATTACCGATCTTGAGTGACAATCGTTTGCCTTGCCATTTCGATCGCCGCTGTAGAGAGGTTAAGTATTCTGCGTGCTATCGTCGCCAGAATCCTTGTTTTAATGTCTTTAAAAGAGGCAAATTAATATGAAGAGAAATGTTGTTATTAGAATAAAACTCGCTAGGACGAGGAATCGAAATATGTACAAGGTGGCGCAAAATTAATCACCCTATCGGAAGATGGTATAATTTTTGCATATGGCATCGCACGTCAATCATATTTGACATTTGTGAACTAGACAGCTGCAGTATATAAACAGACAGCAATGGACCAATATTCGGTCGGTGGTGTTATCGCAGCGTGAATTTCGTGAATTTCGACGTCGATTTCCTAATGGTGTCGCGCCAACTGGGCAAACATTCTGGCGCTTAACTACTTGACTCGAACTGAGTGGAACCACAGGAGACATGCACTGCGTGGCCGCCACCGGACTGGTCGTTCAGCCGAGAACATCGCGGCTGTGGCTGCCGATGTCGCTGAGAACAAAGAAACATCAACCAGACGACGACGGGCCATGCAATTGGGCATCACCAGACGGACCCTACAGCTAATATTAGTGAATTACTTACACATATTCTCGTACAAAGTGCAAACAGTTAACAAACAAAGTGCATTAGTTAATGCCTCCTGACCGTCAGTCGCGTGTGAAAGCCATCCTCAATCTCAACAACGAAGAGGACTATTTTATGTCGAAAATCATTATGAGCGACGAGGCGCATTTCCACTTAATCGGTTACGTCAGTAAACAAGGTCTTCATTTCTGGAGCACTGAAAATTCGCGTGTGATGCACGAAGAGCCATTACGTCCCCTTAAACCCACTGTGTGGTGCGGGCGTGTGGTCCAAAGGGAGGACCCCATCGGCAAGCGGTCACTGTTACTGAAGAACGCTACAGCGCAGTGATAAACGACTTCTTACTGCCGGAATCTGATAAGCGGAACTTGATGATCCTGTGGTTTCAACAAGACGGTGCAACCGCACACACAGCACGAGCCACAATGGATATTGTGAAGGAAGCGATTTGGCATAGCCAGCAAGATCGCCCGATTTAACCATTCCATACTTCTTTCTTTGGGGCTACTTGAAGCTGCGGGTTTATGCCAACAAGCCTCAGACAATCGCAGCCCTTAAGGAGAATATTCGACAGAAATGCGAACAGTTATCACCGGAAATCTTGCGGAAAGTCATGGAAAATGCGACAAAACGGGCACAAATATGTATCAACACTGGCGGCAGCCACTTGGCGGATATCATCTTTTCCACTTAACAGAAACAATTGTAAAGGTCCAAATAAAGATTTCCATTACTCAAAATCATTTCCTGAATATCAAATCTTGATCCTGAATAACGCGATTTAAATGTTGCTTGGCGGACCTTACGCCCGCCTCCCACAATCCGCCAAAATGAGGAGCTGATGGAGAAATAATTTTCCATGCTATAATAACTTATATAACTGCATCAATATGGTGTTGACTTATCAAAAGTTGAAACATTTTATTTAAATTTTGCTTAAATCCATGAGAATTTGAGCCATTATCGCTCAAAATTTCTGCAGGTTTGGCACAACGTGTCGCAAACCTATCAAGTGCGACCAGGAAGGCGGAAGTTGAAAGGTCACACACCAATTCTACATGGATAGCCTTAGTCGTGAAACACACGAATAGTGAAATGTGGCCTTTGGCTAAGCGTAATGTTAGTGGTCCCGCATAGTCTACTCCGACTTTACTAAAGGGGTGCGCGAAGCTCTTTGTTCTGCCGAAAATCTACGATGATGGAATCATGATACACATTCGTGGACGACCTTGCGTATAAGAAAACGAACTCCGATTATGCAAAGCTCTTGTCGAAGAATTGTAAACATCTGAAATAATAAGTGTCTTTTGTTGATGTACTCAACAATGAGCTCCGCGAACCGAGTGTCCTTGTTAGTTATTATCGGATGTTTTGCTGAAAAATTAACTCCCGTCTCTGCAATATGACCACCAACACCGAGCACTTCATGTTCATCCAATAAACGGATTAAGGCGTGCTAGCTTACTACCTTTTCTTAGCACTCTTGACATTTTAATTCTTCAAATTTCAGAAGCAAAAGTAATCGATTGATACAACTTAATTAGTCTTAACTTTGCCGTATACAGCTCTTTCGATGAAAGTGAATTAATAATAAATCGAATGACGTAAGCAAGAACACAAATGGTTTCATATAACGAGACGAGTTGTTGACTATGAAACTATGGAACTAAAACCTGAGCTTGTGACGTTTTGTGAAAGATAAATTTCCACTTAAGCAAAAAGATTGCCTTTTTTTTCCTTTGCAGGGGACCACTGCGAGTCTACACAATTGTACTCCTAGATTTCTCTTGGTGAGGTCCGTTGGTCTTCAGGCAGAATTAATAGTAAAGTCCAGCAATTAGTGGTCCATTTGCGGAGATTGAATCCAACTGAGCGTAGTAAGTTTATAAGTTCCAAACGTAAGAAAGTGATTTCATCAGTAGAATCAGCTCCGGTAATGGCATTGTCGATGTAAAACTCAGTAAGCAAAACCTTAGACGAGCGCAGAAAAATGTTAATCGAATCTAGAGCCAACTGGTATAAAGTTCTTACTACAAAGAATGGTGCACACGCGGTCCCATAAGTAACTCTCAGTAATTGATAATGTTTAAGTGGTAAATTATTTGAATTCCTCCAAAGGATCGGTTGGGATATACTCTATTCTGGCGAAACATGTTCTCGACATCTCCAGATATTGTGTAGAGATGTCTACGAAAAGAGATCACGCTGATGTGTTTGACCAATAAGAAGAGAGTTCGTTGAGCGATCGATTGATATCTGCTTTGGACGAACGATCACTACTTTCACTTTAGTTGTGCTGTTATCAGTTTTGAAAACTACGTGATTAGGAAGGTAATAACATTCCTTGGAGGATTTGTCTATGTCATCTTCAGGTACCTCTTGCATATGGCCTAACCTTAGATATACCTCAATAAAATCTGTGTAGCTTTCTTTAACTTTGGATACAAACTAATTCTGGGTTGTGTGGACAAAAAACGTTTAAAGGCGAGCCCATCTGAACATGCTATATTTTTTGTGTTGTAGATACACTTGCAGATTTTACACCCATTAAATGCTCCATAACATTAGGCCAACAACGATAATGAGACCATTGCGCTCCGAACAACCAATTGCAAGATAATCCGAAATTTAATGGCAAAATTGTGTTCAGGGATTTGGCTTATTTTTGTATTGAAAGATGATCCACATTTACGTAGTTAGAGAAGGATGGGGTTACGTGTCATACCATCAATATCTAATATTCATGGAGAGACGTCAATTTAGTTTTCATTCCCAAAGCCGGAAAATGTTCTCATATTGTCCCAAAGTCTATAATTTTTCCTACTGAAAACTCTAGAACGGCTAATTGATATCCATATACGAGCTAAAATTGATCCTAAACTTCTGTCAACGGCTCAACATGCCTACTGTAGAGGAAAGTCAGTGGTAACGACTCTGCATTCAGCCACATCGAACGATCTCTACAATATAGAGAGTACACAATGGTCGCCTTCCTGGACATAGAGGGTGCCTTTAACAACGTCAACACATCTACAATCACGACTGCGCAGTCAACTCTGCAGGTACACGACTCACTTGGGGTGTTGATCAGTCTTATGCTAAATAGCAGGATAATCAACTCCAAACTGGGTGGGGCTTCTGCTAAAAGATGCGTCAGCCGAGGTACGCCGCAAGTCGGTGTCCTCTCTTCTCATCTCTGGAATTTATTGGTTAACGAGCTGCTGATATACTTGGGAGCGGGAACATTCAAGAAAGAGTCAATAAAGCTACATTAGCTTTATTCTCTTGCAAAAAAGCCATTAGGAATAAATGGGGCCTGCAACCTCACATAATCCACTGGATATACAACTCGGTTAGAAGACCGATACTCACCTACGGGGTTGTCGTCTGGTGGACCGCCTTAGACAATGCAGTAAACTAAGCAGAGTCCAAAGAACAGCATGTGTATTTATAAGCGTAGCCTTACGGTCTACTACCTTTACGGCATTAGACATTCTGTTTCATTTGTTTCCATTTGGCCACGCTAACATTCTTAATACATTACGAATCCTCACAGAAAACATCGATGAACACCTGAACTTTGGCTTGACAAGGACTTCCATGTAAGCTTCCCCTCTAGACCCTTCATGGATCAAGATGCTTTCATGGAGGATAAGCTAAATATGAGCCTCTCCTTCCGTCTTCCAAATCACAGTAGCATGTTCCAGGTGGAAATTTTAGCGATCAAAGAAGCTCTGTCCTGGCTATCCGGACTATCCGGACTCAAAATCAATAGTAAAATAACGTTAAAACGATGAACGTTTTCAATTTGGAAAAATTTTTCGCAGCAGTTAAGATTACTACAAAATATTATATTGGGATAGCAGAAGCACCTCAAAAGCTTAATTTTTTGGCATTCAGATTCATGAACTGAAAAGCATTATTTTTGTTTTAGAACTAATTATCAGTTTATGCCCCGCAAACCATGTTCTAAGCAAGTCTAAGTCCAAATTTACATCAGCAATTATTTTTTGAGGACTTACTGAACCGTAGGTTTAAGCCAACATCATTTGCAAAAGCAGTAAGACGGCCGTTGAAATATAACTTAAATGTTGAGTAATATTGGGTTAATCTACAATAGATCAGAAAGAGAACCGGTCCCAGAACAGATTCTTGAGGCACCCCTAGATTTATAAGTTTTATTCCACTCCTAATGTCTTCAATCTTTACAATTTGAAATCTATCCTTTCATGATCCACCATGTCAAATGCTTTGGTAATATCGGCGAATAGACGTATTGTCCGTTCTTTGTCATACAAGCTCTTGAAGATGTGTGATTTCTATTCATAAATACATCTTCCGAACTTATTGAGAATGTTATTGATGAGTTTGCAATCAGCTTTTAGATTCCCTTTAGCTTCGTTAAGTTTATTTGTGTAAAAAAGTTATCCCGGCATTTTGGAACTTTATACTTTCTTGATTAGGAGTACTAGATCCGGAATTATCCGGGGTTTTAACCTTTTAAACGATTTTGTAAAACTCAAAGTAAAGCTGGGGTTTGATATTTTGTGAAAAGATCGTGTGAAATAAAAGGATTAGATTCAGCAACAACGTATTTTCAAATCACAACACAAAGAATAGGTTTTAGTTGAGCGAAATCAACCTTGGTGTCTATATTTTTTGACATTAGCTAAGAGTATAATTCTCTTTTTTTTTTGCCGTATTCACTTTACCAGTGAAAAGCAAAAAACAAGTCATTGAATGGTCAGTTATCGCAGGACACATTTTTCACAAGATTCAAGGGCAATGTTGGAAAAGCCATCGTGAATATGGTCTAAACATCTACCAGATCCTAGTCTTGTTTATAAAAGATTCTAACCCATGGGTTAATTTGGTGGGGGCTAAAGCACCCATTTATTTCGCTTAAACTAACTTAAAAATTAGCACTTAAAAACTAACAACAGGTAGGGGTTAGGAAGTGAAAGTGGAGGAGATCAAGTTTAAGACGAGAGTGCTCAGGTTAAAATCAAAAAGGGGTAGGTTTGAGTTGACCTTACAGAGCATGCGGGAGATTGATTCATTAGAGCCATAAGAGGTGCGGTGGGTTGGAATGTAGAAGAGACGAGGACAGCGTAAATTACGACGGTTAGTGTTTGAGGAAATAGAATTGTAAAGGGAAGTGCAATCCACAGAACCAGAGAGCAGTCGATGAATGAAAAGAATGTTAGCTACATCTCTGCGTTTTTCGAGGGTATTCAGGTTAAGAAATTTGAGGCGGTCACGATATGGAGGTAAGCCAAATGGGTCATTTCAGGGTAGTCCACCAAGAGCATATCGAAGAAAACGACGTTGAATGTTCTCAATTCGGGATATATGAATTCGCTAAAAGGGTGACCATACTTGGCTGGCATATTCGAGAACGGTTGCAAAATTCTTTAGACCATCGCTTGATAAAACCGATCAATGAGTTGGCTTTAAGGATTATCTCATCAATATGCGAACGGAAGTTTAACTCCCTATCGTATAATATTCAAAGGTTGCGAAAGGAAATAAAGTCGAGAGGAAGATTGATTGGCCTTACGTGACAAAGTCATAGTTCGTCATTTGGAGATATTAAGCTCAAAGCAATTTTTTAGACACCAAGTGGAAAACTTATCGAGGTCTTCTTGAAGGAGAATAGAGTCTTGGGGTGAAAAATAGTTTTGTAGAACTTAGTGTCATCGGCGTAAATGGATACGGAGCAGTGTTTAATAAGATCGTTTATAGTTAAAATGAAAAAGAGGGTACCTAGATGGCTGCCTTGTGGGACACTAGAAGTGGCTAAAAACGGGATTGAGACGGCTGACCTAAAGCGAACGCTATAGTAACGGTTCTCTAGATCAGAAGATATCCATTTTAAAAATATGGGGTCAAAACCGAGGGAAGACAATTTGAAAAGGATCAGTTGATGTGATATTTTATCGAAGGCCTTAGCGATATCTGTAGCAATAACATCGATTTCGTTGCCATTTTGTAGGGCTGAAAGCGCAAAGGATACGAATTCAACCAAGTTTGTAGTAGTTGATCTGCCTTTTAGAAATCCAAGCTGACTGGGTGATATAAGTGACTTGCACTGAAAGCTTAGAATTTCATATAAAAAAACTTTCGAACATTTTAGGTATGTGAGAAAGCGTAGCAATGGGACGGTATTTGGTTACTTCATTCTTTGATGAAGGAGGTCTTCCAAAATTGGGGGAATTCCCCTTGTGTGAGGGACAGATGAAATAGGGAGGAAAGTGGGTGCGAAAGATTTGAGGCACACTTTTTGAGAAATATTTCGGAAATCCGTCTGGGTGGGGTAAAAATTCATCATTGAGATTTTGCACTTGGAAAGTACTTGAAATATATGGGGCCGGGTACGAAGAGGTTGTCTGCAAATGACTATTTAAAAAAGTTTTCAAAATAGTTGGCAATAATATGCAGGTTGGTCGATGATATATTATCGAACGGGAGAGAGGGGGGCTAACCGTCTGATTTTCTTTTGTAGTTAAGGAATTGATAAAATGTCTTAGGATCGTTAATAAGGTTGGTCTGCGCTGTGTTGAGGCAGTTATAGAGTTCTCTCAATTTGAGGTAGGTTCCTAGATAGTTAGAGTAGTCATAATATGAATTTGTGCGAAGAAAAACTGCCCATCATTTGTTTCTTTTGTTTCGTAAAGGGCGAAGTCTTCTGTTGTATTGTACCATCGAGGGGAAATAGATGATGTTTTGTGCCGTGAAAAGTGAACATAAAGAGAAATGGAATTAAATAGTTCACTGTAGAAAATGGAGACAGCATCAAACAAGAATAGGTTGGTTAAATCAAAAGAAGATTTGCTAAGATAGGATAGATAGGATTATGGAAGTTGTAAGAAGAGATGGTAGTTGAAGAAGTGGTCTGGGGTGGAGAGTTATGGAAAAATGAGAGAAGAACAGGGAGGTGAAAGTTGTCAGCAGTTGATAGGATAGGAAGGATGATGCCAACAATGCCAAATATGCTCCTTTTATATCATTTTTTTCGAGAATCTTTAAACTAAAATCACCCAGTATAATTAGGTTCTTCCAAAATTACCAGAGAATCATATTTAGGAAGGCGGCAAACAAACAAAACAATATAAATTACGCTGTTCACTGTAAAAGATAATTTTGGAATATCAGCACTCGAAAAGTCGATAGTTTTCGTTGGTAAATTCGTAACCGGGTAAACTATAACCTTTTTCCTCAAAGTTATAGATCCAAATTTCCGATACAAAAACAAAATCCAGCAAAGCGACAAATGAATCCAATTGGGAAATAAGAGTTGAAAAATTGTCTGTTAATTGTTTTGGTGCATGAAAAAGAGTTTGTTTGCACAATATAATTTGGATATGAGAGCAATTTACTTTCAGATAAATTGTCATGGCCATGGCCCCAGGTAAAATAGATGAATCCGCTGGGCGTCGATGGAAGACTGACAAGATGAGAATAGGCCCAAAACACAGATAAGCCACATTTTCAACACCGCCTTTAAGCCAGCCGAGAGTGCAATCATTTCCACATATTAGGACATTAACTGTCGTAGAGAGGTTCATCTCTCCAATCGATCTGATGTTGACCCTATGCTGAGATTGAGCTGATTGTGGGCCAGCCTTTATTTTTTGTCGCTAAGTCCCATCAACTGAATAAGTCTGAACAGATAATAAGTCTGAATTAAATCAGTTGATTATAGCAAACCTGACGGGCCCTACTCCTCATGTCTACCGATACAAATACAGTTTGTAAGCTGTTCGCTACACAGCTGATATGTTATTCGGATTACGACCTTAAGTTTCTTGAGTATTTCAGTTGTGCATAGTACTCGTATCCGTTTGCCTTCCACTTTTGAGGAACCCAGCTTCAGACTCTTGGTAGCTTTTGCATTTGGACATTTTCCTGTCACCGTAATATCATCGGCAGATCCGATCTGCGATCTGCCTTACAGTCTAATCGTATACAGTATGTATTTCAAAGGAGGGAATCAGCGATGTGCGCTGTGTACAAACATTTTTAGGGTACTCAAATCCCCTGAGCGCGCGCTAATTATATAGGGTTTTCCAATAAGGACTTGACAACTGTTTTTTTAAATAAAACGCAAACCATTTGAGATATTTCAAAAACTTTATTATCGGCTTGAAGTACAATCAAAACATTTATGAATGGAACTCGACTTCGTTCATATGGCCACCGCGGGCACGCTTGCAGCGGTCGATTCGATGGACCCAATTTTCAACGACTCGGCCACACATTTCGGCCGAAACCGCCACTATTTCGCGTTCAATGTTGGCTCTGAGCTCTTCCAACGTCGTCGGCGTGTTGGCATAAACCAATGACTTAACGTAGCCCCACAGAAAATAGCCAAACGGCGTTAAATCGCACGAACGAGACGGCCAATGACTGATTTGGATCGTTTGATACGGACGCCTGAACGGAAGGGATATTTTCGATATTTTCGACACTTCGACCAACCCGTTGTCTTACTGACACGGCAGCATCACACAACGAATATGTAGACTCAAATTTTTGAACTAAACTTGTTATTGCCTGTCTACTAGGTGCGTTCACAAATTAAATTCAAAGTTGTCAAGTCCCTATTGGAAAACCCTTTATATAAACAAAAATTAACCAATATACTCTTCCACTTAGCGTGATGTTCAGCTAACTGCTTACAGTTGCGCACTCCAAGATGACTAAGGTAGTCTTCTTGTGCCGTGTTGTTTTTCTGTGTGGGAATTGAAGGTCTTTGGGCCGTAGCCTTAACCATCTTAAGCCACTGAAGCGCACTTTTTTTGACTAGATTGATGCCATATCTGCGCCGACAAAGTCTCAATGGAAACGGAAGCAAAAATCATTCAAAGTTGTCAAAACCTTATTAATAAGAAAGGTCATCTACTGAATAACATATTGTCCGCTGTAGTCTTTTTTGACAGTTCACCGGGATTGTGTCCAGCTTTTGGATTCCAGTTTGACACGACAAGGAAAGCTAAATCTTTGTGGAAAACCAAACTGCAAAGTTGAGTCAGAGGTCTTAATCTGGATAACTGAAAGCTGGGTGTAGATATTTATGTACCTATATACTGGCTCTCAAAAATTCTCCAAATGATATTGTGACCATCTTTTAATCTTCATTTCTTATACACCTCGTTACCAATTGAAAATATCGTACAATTTGCATTTTGAATCTTTTTATTTCAATTTCGCACAGTAAGTTAATTAATGGCCATATTTCGAGAGTCCAAGTTCATTTTTCGACTTTTGTCTTGATGATGGCTGTTGGAGAGCTAAATCTTTAATTCTAAAATTAAGACTTGTGAATTATTCACTGTTTAAATTAAAAGACGACCGTTGGTTTGGGTTGATGATATAAATTCTATTTTATTTTACTGTCTATCAAAAATACTGTACCATATGTTGCATGCGCCTTGTTTTCTGTTACAATTTTGCTATAACTTTCGCGTACAAAGTTATAGTTTTTGTATAGTTTGATTAAGTTAACAATGTTAATTTTAATATTACACATTTACTATTTATTTAACATTGGACTTATAAAATTCATCTTCAACAAATCGCATTGACTCTGGTTGCGATCTTTCGATTAAATATAGGGCAATCACATTCTTATGTGTGAAATCCATCATCGATAAAAGAAAACCCCATCACACTAGAATGAAATGCTTCTACATCTGCACCGTCTGTTAAATTTTCAGCGCGTTGTTATTGGGATGTACCACATGAAATGTATTTTTTTTCGCTTAGTCGGAAATAAGAAGTTCTCGAGTGAACATCAGTCCCACAACGTTAAATTTTCTTTTTTTATAAAATAAAGTGGTACATGTGCTTGACGTGTGAGTATTTTAGGGTTCGTTACAAGTACAGTTATTTTTTTTCTATGAATTATTTACCATGCTTTCGGCAGTCCAAATTCGAACCCTCTTCCTTTACACCGCGTCTCCACGAGACATCGCTGGTGTTACGAAAATGTTCATGAAATCAAAATGTCCAGTGGAGACGGTTAGTTTGCAGACAAGAAATATTTCAAGAAATAAATATCTGGCTTTTATTCAAGACATCTTTGTAGACATTAACCCTGAAATTTATTTGACAGCGCTTGTCAGTTTGCAAGCAGTTCACACCATATTTGTCCACCTAAGTTAAAAGAAAAAGTGTCGGACGGAATGTCTGAAATTCAACCTGACATATTTGTGTCTCGTGGAGATGCGGTGTTACGAATTTAAAATGGGACATAATGCGTTATTGGCAAAGAAAAATATTAATGACGCATTTGAGGATGTAGCGGTAACCAAACGCACTATACTGCGTTGGTTTGGAAAGTTTCGTTCGGTAGATTTCAGCCTCGAAAATGAACCACGTTGGAAGCCGGAAACGTTAGTTGACGACGATGTTTTAAGAAAAACGGTGGATGCGGACCCAACGAAATCGGTGCGGGAGATTACACAGAGCATGGGAGTACCCTAAATGACAATAAGTCGACACCTTTCTTTCAGAGGAAAGAGGAACTGAACGAATCCCAAAAACTGCGACGCCTGGAAATTTACGCATCGCTTACTCGTACATTAAGAAACCAAACTGAACCGTTTTTGCACCGAATAGTCACCTGTGATGAAAAGTGGATACTGTATGATAATCGTAAACTATCTGGGCAGTGGTTGGATGCAGATGAAAAACCAAAACATACCTCCAAGCCCGATCTTCACCCAAAAAAGTTTATGGTGACAATTTGGTGAACATCGAAGGGACCAATCCACTTTTCATTTCTTCAACCAGGAGAAACGATAAACGCTATCAAATATTGTGAACAAATCGACATATTGCATGCCAAATTGGTTGAAAAGCAACTTGCGTTGGTGAATAGGCATGGTCCGATCCTTTTGCATGGCAATGCTAGACCCCATACCTTACAAGTAACGGTGCAAAATCTGATGCAGTTAGGATTTGAAATTCTTCCGCATCCACCGTACTCTTCTGCTATTTCCCCAACGGAT
Organism: Volucella bombylans; assembly: GCA_949129095.1. Taxonomy (NCBI): domain Eukaryota; kingdom Metazoa; phylum Arthropoda; class Insecta; order Diptera; family Syrphidae; genus Volucella; species Volucella bombylans. The sequence continues at coordinate 111,288,097 of OX422143.1, read as the reverse complement.
TACCATCTTTTCCGCAATCTGGATTTACTTTGCCGGCAGAAGGTCTTCTGGAACCGAGCAGTCATAAAAGCCTTTGAAGATTTCATTGCCTCAAAAAGTCAGCACTTCTACGAAAAAGCAATATTTGACCTTGTATCACGTTGGAAGAATGTCATAGATGCCAACGGATCCTATTTTGATTGAATAATAATTTACGGAAAAAGAATATTGGCTTTTAAAATTTTACTATAAAATCGGACATTTCATGTGGTGCAACCCAATATTTGTATTTTGACTGTAACAGCCTCTTAAAATTGGTAATATTCTAATTTAATCACCATAGAGTGTAGGAAAAGCAAACATGAATCAAGGTACGAATATGCAAAGGCAGGATACTAGTTGAAAAGCCAGGATCTTCTTAGATGGAAGATAAAATTTCAAATATTTTACTATTTCGTATAAATATTGTAGAATTCAAGATTTTGGAAAATGGCAATACTGAGTTTGAGTACATTGACTCTATACTACCACTTCTTTCCTACTGAGCTTAATCGTATGAATAGGCGCGTATATTACACTTGTAGTGCAGCCACTCTCACAATCTCACTTTCGTTCAGAAATGTGATTGTGAGTATTTGTTGTTGTTGTTTGTTGTTTCAATTAAGTGCAATGAATTGGATAATGATTTTGTAATTAAACGCAGAACAAAGTCAACAAATTGATGTGTCTACTTATTTTATTTATAAGAAAAGGGGTTGAAGTGAACGGCAGAGGCTGTTAAACTATTCTTGGACTTTGTGTTCTTTTTGTTAGTTTTCTAGCACTTTAGCCGTACCCAAGAACCAGCTCGCAGTTAAATTAATTTTTTTTTATGATCTGTAGTAAAAATGCCAGAACACATGCTCATTTATCCATGAAATACTATAACATTTATTTCGGAGAGAAACTCATAAAATAAATGAGTGAAATGTGAATGTCATGTGACAAAGTGTAGTTTATTTTATGTGTTTTCGTTTTGTTTGACATACTACTCGTATTCTCGAATTGTTGCTTTTCTTTTGCAAGAAAATCGCTTTGGGATGTTGTGCCTGATGTTATCGGCGAAAATGTGTTTGTAAAACGCACTTTGTTTGATCACATGATTGATGAGACTAAATTGTTATTCGTTTCTGGTTTAGATTCCCAGAATATCCCTGCAATATCCTATACTTTATAGTTCAAACCGTTATTACTGTGAATTATGGAATTGAATGGTTGGATTCTTAACAGACCGTATGCAGCCGAACAACTGGCGGAGATCCTTGACGCATCCAAGGAGTGCGACGAGATAAACCGAATGAATAGCGAATAATAAAAGACTATCATAATATCTACTATAGGGGCTGATATAAGCAACCTGTGCACAGCATTTTTTCCGATGCGGATTTGGCGTCAGAAGAGGACTTGGGAAACAAGTCTTGGCCTTCAGTTATGTATGTAAGCATCCTAAACGCCGACGCCCCGACAGAGGAGAAAGGCGGCGTTACTAAAGATTGCATTTCATTTTTATTGGAAATGTATTTAAAACTATGAAACTGCTGGTACCGCCGGAATTATTCGTTACGCTGCTGGGAGGATTGTTCTCAATTTTCTCTGGCTGTTCTTCTGATATCATTTCCATATTTTCAGATTGTAGAAGTTTTAAAGTTACGATTTAGTTTACATTCCTTAGACCTTAGCGATGCAGCGAGCGGTTCCGAATTAATTAGAACAAGATGTAATACAAGGTTGCGCAAAATTAATCACCCTGTCGGAAGAATGTATAATTTTTGCAAATGGCGTCGTACGTCAATCATATTTGACATTTCTGAACTAGACAGCTGCATTATAAAAACAGACAAGCAATGGAGCGCAATACTAGAATAATTGTGTCGATTCGACGTCGATTTCCTAATCGTATCGCGCCAACTGGTCAAACAATACAGCGCTTAGCTACTCGACTCGAGCAGAGTGGAATCACAGGAGACCATGCAGGACATGGCCGCCACCGGACTGGTCGGTCGGCCGAGAATATCGCGGTTGTGGCTGCCGATGTCGCTGAGAACGAAGAAACATCAACGAGACGGCGACGGGCCATGCATTTGGGCATCACCAGACGGACCCTACAGCTAATTTTAGTGAATTACTTACACATATTCTCGTACAAAGTGCAAACAGTGCATCAACTGACCGTCAGTAGCGTGTGGATTACTGTAAAGCGGATGATTTTTTGTCGAAAATCATCATGAGCGACGAGGCGCATTTCCACTTAAGCGGCTACGTCAGTAAACAAGGTCTTCATTTCTGGAGCACTGAAAATCCGCGTGTGATGCACGAAGAGCCATTACATCCACTTAAACCCACTGTGTGGTGCGGGCGTATTTTTTTGAGGGAGGACCCCATCGGCAATGCGGTCACTGTTATTGGCGAACGCTACAGGGTCGTGATAAACGACTTCCTACTGCCGGAATCTGATAAGCGGAGCTTGATGATCCTGTGGTTTCAACAAGACGGTGCAACCGCACACACAGCACGAGCCACAATGGATATTGTGAAGGAAGCGTTTACTGGTCGCGTAATCTTCCGTTTTGGCGATCTGGCATGGCCAGCAAAATCGCCCGATATAACCATCCCACCATTTCTTTGGGACTAATTGAAGTCTCGGGTTTATGCCAACAAGCCTCAGACAATCACAACCCTTAAGGAGAATGCGAACAGTTATCACCGGAAATCTTGCGGAAAGTCATGGAAAATGCGATAAAACGCGCACAAGTGTGTATCAACACTGGCGGCAGCCACTTAGCGGATATCATCTTTTGTATATCTTATATTACTTCCGCACCATGCAACAACATTTTATACAATGTTATTGGCTAATTGGCGACACTCTCAAAGAAACATGATAATTATCTTAGCATCCAAAACACCATCCCCCAATGTAAATAGAGAAGCGCCTATTCTTACTAGGGCTATTCGTTGCCCAGCAAATATATCTATTCGTCAAACTTTCAGTGCATCAAAAAAGGCATACATGTATGATACCTTGGTGGAATAAAGAACTGGATAGTCTTCGAAAGAACCCAAACGATGCTAACCTCATCTCCTATCGGAGATCCTATGCAATATTTCGCCGAGCGGCAAAACATACAAAAAAGGAATCTAAGAGCATCATCCAAAAATTATGGTCAGACATAAAATCTTTTATAGGCAATTACTACCACCACTCGGTCAAAATAATTAAGGCTGATGCAAAAACTTTATTTTGTCCCATGGAAATTGTTGATCATTTCGCCAAAACCGGGTTCAATTATTCCAAAGATTCCGATTTTTCGCCAAATTTTCTACAAAGTGAGCCACCTAGGTACGAAATATCATCCTCAGCCAAATTAATTGAACTTCCCATCAATTTAACAGAACTAGAAAGTTGTCTAACTGCAGCTAAAGGAAAAACACTCGTTTTTGACAGAATTTCATATCCCATACTGAATAATGCTCTGGCAATACTTAAAAAACGCTTTGTGTCTTTATACAACTCAATCGTGTACACAGGAACCATCCCGCAAATGTGGAAAATAGCAAGTGTTGTACCAATTCCAAAGCCTAAAAGTTCTTCATCCGAAGTTAGCGGAGACAGACATTGAGACAAGAAGACAAGTTTTTCAAAACAAATACCACTCAGTTTTAATAATCTTAGTGTAGATAATGTAAATTCATTAAATATCTTATGTGTAATTTTTGACAATAAATTTAATTTTAAGGAACATTGTGTAAATTTAAAAAAAACATATACTCGTAGATACACTTACCAGAATCTTTAAATTGATTATCTTATCAAAGATCGACTACGACCTTGTGTGCATCAAAACATTACTACAAATGATAGAACCCGTTCATCATACAGCGGTTAGAAGTGCGTTCAGAGCTTTTAGAACTACACCAATAAAAAACATGTTAGCAGAGGCCGGTTGGGATATCTTACATCCTTTTTTATTCCAAAGATCATTGCATCCTCAAAATCGCCAATAATAATGCATTCCAAGAAGATTTTGTCCCGTAAAAGCCCACTCAAGAGAGCATCAACCATCCAAAAAGCAACCCCAAAAAACAACAACCTACCCACTGTGGCTACTGACAGAGTCCTCTATCATAACTGACCTACGTTTATTCCAAAAATCTTCCACAAAATACACAAATCCCTATTTAAAGAAGTATCAAACAAATTTAGAGAAAGAACTTGATCCTGAACCTGAACTTCACTGACGGATCAAGGATAGAAAACTGTATTTCATTTGCTGTTGTGGACGACAATGACAAAGTCCTTACGAAAGTAATACTACCACACTTTTCATTAATCTTTTCGGCAGAAGCTACAGCGATTATTGAAGCTACCAGAACAACAAAATACACTGACAGTTATGAACAGCCACAACAAAGTCCCTATCATCGAAGCTATTCGATTCACCATCCACCTAATCGAATGCCAAAATATCACGGACACGTTGAAAACCATCACTTCTAACAACTCATTAAAAGAACTTTTAAATACTCCAAACGAAAATAACATAAAACTAAGCTCCATGATATAAATCTTAATTTTTTTTTTATAATTGGCGCGCGCTCAAGGGATTTAAGTACCCTTAAAACGTTTCCACACAGCGCGGGCGAAGGAAAATCAGGGAGGATGGAAAGAGGGGTACCGGTGAACGCTGGTTTTAAATGTTTGAATGTTTGTTTATAATGACTAGAGAATAAAGAGCTAGGCAGGGCATTCCATAAGCGAGTTGTACGGCTTAGGAACCAATCAAGATATTTTAGAGTACGTCCGAGAGTAGGCTTGGGAGTATGATGAGCATTCATAGCAAGGCGGGTGTTACGGTTAAAAGTTTGAAGGAGTGGAATGATTTCGGTGTAGCACTGGTGGTGAAAACAGCGATATAACAAGGTGAGACACAAGATATTACGTCGGTGTTCGAGGGTGTCCATTGTTTAAGTGATATTAGTACCACCTATGAGTTATATCGCACGGTTTTGAATCCTATGTATCTAGCAGATGCAGAGATGTTTTGAGAGCACCCGACCAGACGTGGGCACTGTAACCCAATTTCGGGCGGATAAATGCTTTATATATTGAGGCCAGATCAGAGGGTTATTTCATACATCGCATGAGGAACCTTAGACATTTCGCAGCATTTTTGACGACATTGAATAGGTCATTCCAACGTAAGTTGTCACTGATACACATACAGAGAATGGAAAGTCGGTTTCGACGATGCAAGTGCGATTCATGGATAATGGCTGGGTGTTTAAATTTAGCTTTAACGACAGCAGACAGCATTGTGTTTTGAAAGCATTAAATTCTACTCTATGAAAAGCAGAGAGTACTGTCGCCAGCAAAGAAATATATTGGATTAGAAGTAGCAGACAAGAGATCATTGATGAAAATTAAAAAGATTTTCTGAGACAGAACGGAGCCCTGGGGCACATAGCATTTATTTTGTGAATATCAGACTTGAAGCCATCCAAGACAACTTGAAATGAACGTTCCGTAAGGTAATTTCTAATCCATTGAAGAAGAAAGTCATCGATCTCAAAAGCACGCATTTTCGACAAAAGAGCCGGATTCCAAATCCTTTCAAAATACTTAGAAATATCAAGTGCAACATGCTTTCGCCAGATTGGTGTACGCTTTGGTTCCACTTTTCGGCGAGACATGCCATCTAATCACCAGTGGAAGTGTTGCTACGAAAACCATACTGCCTCTCATTGAGGAGTTTTCGTGTTTGGAGATATTTCATGAGCTGGGGGTTTATCAGCTTTTTCATGATTTTGGATTGAAGGGACATTCAATGTTTATGTAGGAAGAGAGAGAAGAAGATTCGCATTTTTTAGAAATCGGCTGGACAAATGCTTGATGAAAAAGCTTACGCAGTGGTTTTGCCAGCGTGGAAGAACACCTCTTCAGAAGAAGCTGAGATATACCATCTGTAACAGCGGATTTATGTATGTTGAGATCTTTAAGCAGTCTTGCTACTACACGAGTGCGAAAGTAGATTCGTCCCATTGAAGATTCGACGCACTCAAGTGTAGGCGGAGACAAAGCACAATCTGGGAGCGTTTAGCTATCCGCAAAGTGTGCAGCAAGCAGATTGGCCTTGTCCAAAGAGCTGACAGCGTTGGGATGGAGGATGAGGCGAAATTTCTCATGTTTTTGACGAACGACCAAAAATTTTTACTGCCTTTGGGACATTGTAGTATTTTTTGCCTCAATTTTTGGTCATATTGAATTTCACGCGCTTGAGAAAGAAGTTGCAGTCATTCCTGGCTCGTTTAACCTTTTTTTCTGTTTTCCTCTGTTGGGTTGGTCTTATAGGACCGAAAAAACATTTCTCTAATGCTGGCAATCTCTTTACAGCTCCAGTCGTACCATGCTTTTTCTTTTAGTTTGAGACTCTTCATCCGATGAGGGATAAAGGGTCTCATTCCAAGGAGAATAGTGTCAGTAATCATATCAGCAGCGGGATCCACGTCGTTATCAAGGAAACCTAACGACCAGTTAAAATTCCTAAAAAAGCTATTAAGACCATTTAAGTTGGCTTTCTCGTATTGGCATACGGTTATTTTAAGAATTTTTTCACTAACTGTGTGGTCGGTGAACGAGAAATTAGCTGATATGACATAATGGTCCGACGACCCTAGAGAGGAAATGGTTCTGTCACTTCAAAGACGGTGATTTCGATGTTGACGACCGTCTGCGTGAAGGACGACCAAAATCCTTCGAATACGCTGAATTGGAGACATTGCTCGACGAGGATCCCTGGTAAACGCAAGAAGGCTTGCTTCAGCATTAGGAGTTACCCGACAAGCCATTTCTATATTGCATGCGAAAAACGACCACAATACGAGCAAAGGCACGAACAAGTGATTCTACAGCATTGACAACGCTCGACCTCATGTTGCCAAACCCGTTAAAACCTACCTGGAAACGCTCCCCATTTGAGCGTTCTAGCCCACCCGTCATATATCCAAGATATTGCGCCGTCCGTTTGTTACTTGTTCCGTTCGATGGCACATGGTTTGGCTGATGAGCAGTTCCGCTCACAAGAAGACATCAAAAAATGGCTTGATTCGTGGATAGACTCAAAAGATGAACACTTTTACCGTAACGGTATTCGAGCTCTGCCAGAAAGATGGGAAAAAGTTGTAGCTAGCGATGGGCAATACCTTGAATGATTTATTTGCAGCCACTTTTTCACAATAAAGTTGCATCAAAAAAAGCGAGAACTAGTTGCTAATATTAGATACTATAACTTTTTGTTGCTGTGCATTACAGTTACGTATATGCACTGAGAATGTTTTCCATTTTGCAAGTTTCGTTTTGCTCAGGGATTTTGTTTGTTTTGTGTGGCGCACATGCGCATTTGATATCCACATATGAATCTTAGTTTCGAATAGGAATGAGTGGCGTATATTCATTTAGTTAGGTGAAAGTGAAAATTATATATCCTTAGTAACGAAAATAGCAGATATTGTAGTGAAAAGTATCGGTCGTATTCTTTGTTGTGCCAGTAGTTCGGTAAGCTTGGTAAAAATGTCTTTAAACGCCTTTCGCTGGAAGATAAAGTCGAATCATTGACGAGTGCAATAAGGGTGTCCCGCTTAAGAACATTTCAAAGAAGTTTGCATTTCCAAAATCGAGCACTTGTACCATTAAGAAAAATGGAAGCAAGGTTCTCAAAAATCTGAGAGACACACATTATCGCCGACGATAGTTAAGGAAAGCTGGTTACTCAAAAATGGAAAAGGCATTGTACAAATGGTTTACTACCCAACGAGAGAGCCACATTTCCATAAATGGAAATATTCTGAAAGCCAAAGCTATGGAAATCCAAAAAAAAAAATATTACCTCGGAGAATTTTCAGCGAGCAATGGTTGGCTGACGAAGTTTAAAAAGCGCTTTGGGATTCGTATTCTTAAACAGTCTGGCGAAAAGCTTTCATCGCGAACAGATCTTATGAACCCATTTAAAAAAAATTGTCTGAAATCATAAAAGAAAACAGAATCAGCTTAGATGCGGTATTTAATGCTGGTGAGACTGGGCTACCGGACAGTACATACGTTCCTTGCATGCTCGAATACTACTGGTTTAAAAAATATACAGCCTTTTATAACCGGAGTCAAGAAAGCCGCGGTCTATTAAAAACAAAATTCTACCAATTGACTATGCGTTTTCTAAATCTGCTGGTCTTTTCAAGAATTTTATACCACAGGCTCGATATTAAAAAAAAGAAAACATTACAAATTGTTCGTTAATGCTATGTACCTACGTATTTTTTTATAGGTTGAAGGGTTTTTGGAAGAGCAGAAGCTAGCAGCACAGGCTATGTTGCTTCTAGATAATGCGCCTAGTCATCCTCCCGAAGAGGAGTTGGTAAAAGAAACGGCCGATGGAAAAATTTGGGTGTTGTATTGTACATGCCATCAAATGTTACACAATTGATGTATCCAATGGATCAGAAGGCGATCCGCTTAACTAAGCTATTTTATAAAAGTAGCTTACTGAGCAACATTTTGAGTTCGGGAAAAGGCATAACAAATGCTATGGAGTTTGATGAGGAAGATTACATTCCACTGTCAGTTCTACGGATTACGGTATTGTTTTTTCCAAGTGGTCTTGCGCAACCATGCTAAAATGTTTCTTATATAGTCGTACCAGCACATTTCAAGAAAACGATGTTATTGATATTGACAGTGATGAAGATGCTAGCTTTTCAGAAATGGATTCGAACTTTGTTCAGAAAGTAAAGCATACCGATGCGGTTGAGAACTTTAACACAGGAAAAAGCTGTAAATTGCTGCGTTCAAAGTTCACGAAAACAAACGCTTATTGGCGATTTCTTTTTAAAAAAAATTAATGATAGTATCCAAAGACTTCTTTACTTACCTAACAATATTTCTACATTTATTTAATGTTTCGTACAAGTAAAATGTGCTCGATATTACGAATTTTTCGATTTAACGAATTACACCTGGACATTATATCATAACACTGGACCTCCACTGTATGTTCTAACTAGTTTTTGCACCATTCTCGTTTTTGATTTTGAACTGCTTGAACTAAAAGCTGTTACTGGTCGTCCAATCTTTATTAACATTTTGCGTACCACTTGTACTTGTCGCATCTAAATGATTTATAGTTTATCAGTTTGGTTTTAGGCCAGGAAGGTTCCTCATAGATCACATTCGGCCCAACAGTTGCAAATCGACTTCAAAGCCGCATATGACAGCATCTGTAGAGATGTACTAAACAGAGCCATGTCTCTTATTATTATTATTTATTAACAATGTAATATAAAATTATAATGCTAACTTAATTTCTAGTGAGCACTAGCTGCAGGGGCTTACGGCACTTATGAATATGGAGTGCATATTATCTTTCTTTTTTTTCTTAAAGAACTTAACACTCAAGGCAACCAATTTAGGCAACCATTCACCTCACGAGATTTCAGTTGCCTGACTGTTAGTTTAAGCATCCTTTGCCAAACTTTCATCGACTAAGCAGGATGACGATGGAGAATGCACGCTGCTCCGTCAAGGTCGGTAATGACAAAACCGAGACTTTAAATGTCAGTAAAAAGACTTAAACAAGATCATGCGTTGTCAGGTGACTTTTGCAATATTGTTGTTGAAAAAAACTCACAAGCCAACTCCAGAGACAATATCTTTCAAAATTCTATTTGGTTACACGGATACATAGACCACATTGACATAATGGGAAGAACACAACGAGCTATTAATGAAGCTATTATGCCGCTATTGAAGCCGAAAGGGCAAAGATGGGAAAAACAAAACGTATGCTGTCTTCAAAGGGGGATACACAACATGTCAAAATGTCACGATAGTCAGCTACAATTTTGAGATAGCAAGGGTCTTTATTTACATCGAAATCATGTGAAAAGCCACTCATCGTTACTTCTCTTGGGCTTAGAAGAATTGAATAGTAAGGCGCCCTTCCGAGCAACCTAAAAGAATTTATATAGGACCCTGATCATCCCAGTCCTGCTTTACGACCCAAAGCCTTGAACGCTGGTGAAAGCGGATAAAAATGCTCTAGGGCGCTTCGAGAGGAAAATTCTTCGGGTAATTTTCGGAGCTGTTTGCATCAATGGAGAACGAATGAGACATTACGTCCGACCCCGGCCAAAAAGTTTTCAACTCAAACGCAGATTGACAACACGGTAGAAGACGACGTAATTTTAGGTGGCGCACACAAGTGCAAGGTGACTTCATACAACTTCATATGAGCAACTGGAGGTAGCTGGCAAAAGTCAAACATATTAGCTGAGGCTCTGGAATAACCCGGACTGTTGCGCCACGTAATCAAGCGAGTAGGCCTTTTCAATTTCTACAATATATTTGGAAGGCCTGTCAGACTTAATCTGTAGTAAATGACACTTTCTAGGACTTGTATCTCATTTTCAGGACAAAGATGATTATGGTGATCAATTAGAAAAATTGTTTGTCAGCGTTATGTGAGGATTCCTGAAACTAATCGCTGCCTTTGTACATTTTGTACGAAAACGCATCGGTTTCTCTCTTTTCGAATATTCAAACTATTGCGCAAGAGATCAAGTATTGTAATTGAAACATTAAACTAAAAGTGATTTGTGGTTTCACTTATTGAGAAAGTTTGGTCTATTGGTGGACTCAACTGTTTTGCTGACCATGTAAAACATGCAGGTTTATAATCTATCTCTACATTCTAATTATCTTGCAGAACTTGATGGCACTAATATCCAAATTGTCATTGTAAACTCGCTGAATATATGATATTCATGTATGTACGTCATCTTTAGACAAAGTTGTCATGCGCCATTTACGGTTCCAATGCATTCATACAGAACACATACGTATATTTGTTCTTGATTTACTGTTCTATTTCCAACTTCTAACTTCAATTTTAGATCAAGAATGACTCACATGTAGTACTATCTACCGACAAGCTCACTGAGTAACTAGTTCACAACAAATTATAGTCCCTAATACGCACCCATAGTCAGCTTTGTCTGTTTGTTCATGCCAATGACCGATGATACGTATGTTATGTACATATCCCACACTATTAGCAGAACACCGAAGTTCAGTGAGATTGTCTTGTGGCGCATTTGTTTATTATCTGCCTGCGTAGAGCGTTCGGTTGTATATAACTTTTAGACTATGGCCGTCTTACTTAATGTATTTACGATCTTCAAATCTATTTGCTGAATCATATCGCTAATTCTTGTTTTTTTTTTCTCTGTTTTTCTTTACAGCTAGACGAGACGACAAACTGAATTCGTCAACGCTGCCAAATTGTATCACACACACGGCAACTTCTTCCAAAGAGCGATTCCACGAAATCACTCGTCGGTTGAACGGATTGCTGTTGTTGCGGCTGTTGTGCTGTGCGGTTTTGTTGATCAAACAGAATGTCAGCGGATTCACCGAGGCGCAATGCGCGCGGTGTTCCAGCCATAGTACCCCCACAAGTGGTCAGTGATCGTTCGATAATTGATTCAGTTGCTGGATTCATTAATGATGTCACACTGGTCCATCAGCCACAATGTGATCCGAAAGACACGATAACTTGGGCTCGTTTTGAAACTGCAGCCGATATAAGCGATCCACGTTTCGGTGATGATTGGGAATTGGAAGGAAATGTTGCACCACCATTACTTCTCATATTAGGGTATGGTCAGGGCGTACAAGTATGGGCGATTCCGGCTAATGGTGAAGCAGTTGAGGTCCTATCTTGGCGACATGGCATTGTATCAGCATTGAGAGTGCTTCCCACACCAAGTTACGCGGAGAATGGTCGAGCAGATGAGCCAGTCGATGCGTATGCTGATAAACGTCCTCTTATGGCGATCTGTGATGGTACCACACCAGCCGGCAATAATCCGCAATTCTGTGCAGTGAATTTTGTTTCTCTCAAGACTAGCGCCCAAGTTAAGACGATTAAATTTAAAAATCCCGTGCTAGACATCCTCGCGAATCGTTCATCTATTATAATAACATTTCATGAACGTATTGCGGTGTTTGATGCACGTAGTCTGGAAGATCGCTTATCGGTGACTACGTGCTTTCCCAGTCCAGGGTAAGTACGAGTATATATCGACAAACTGAGTATTTTCGATCTATTGGAAGTTTTTTTTTTTTTGTTTTTGTTCAATTTAGGATAAATCCGAATCCTGTAGCATTGGGGAGTCGCTGGATGGCATATTCAGAAAATAGGCTGTTACACTCAAAACGTAGCGGAGGTGGCTGTGATGGAGATGGTGTAGCAAGCTACACGGCTACTGTTCTTAATGCGGCCAAAAGTTTTGGTAAAGGTTTGCGTGAATTGGGTGAACAAGTTGCTGCCGGACTGACAGGCACTACGGGATCTGGAATGGGCTCGAAGAGTAGCAGTTTCGATTCAGCAACCGGTGATGTGCGACAAGCTGGTGTAGTCACTATTTTAGATATTAAAGTAAGTTAGTAGCCTTTTTTATTTTATCCTGGTTAATATAAAGTATCATTGTAGCATCCATTTAAAGATGTCAGTCCAACGAGTGGGACACCTGTATCCATTAATGGAAGTGATCCAGTTGTTGCTCACTTCATCGCCCATTCAGAGGCTGTTGTAGCTATGGAATTTGATAATTCTGGTATGATGCTGCTCACAGCCGATAGACGTGGTCATGACTTCCATCTATTTCGCATTCAACCACATCCTGTGGGTTCCAGCCTTGCTGCCGTACATCACCTCTATGTGTTACATCGTGGTGATACTAGTGCCAAAGTGCAAAATATCACCTTCTCACTGGACAGTCGATGGGTAGCAGTATCTACACTTCGTGGAACTACACATGTTTTCCCCATCACTCCATATGGCGGTACTGCTGGAGTGCGCACTCATACTAGCTTGCATGTGGTAAATAAATTATCACGTTTCCATCGTTCAGCTGGTCTTACTGCAGACGGAAGATCGAGTAGTCCGATCTCGCATTCCGACAGTACGAATTTTAGTCAAATGCTAATGCCCTATCATAATCCGACTTTACCGCCGTTTCCACGACCAACGGTTGTACTACCTTTAGCGCAGCTACGACAACCGTTTGCTTTAGGCTCCCCACCTGGATCAGCAGCTCCAAGTTCATATTCTAAGGCATCCAATACACGCCAGCGATTATCATCACTATCTGATGATAATGGTAAACCGCTAAGTGTTTGTGCAGTTTTTGCTAAGTCAAGATCTTGGTTACTGGATCCACCGAATGTGGCAAGAGAAGTACCACATAAAATTCAACGTAAAGCAGTCGATTCATTGTTCGTTATGGCCGGACATGGAGCACTGATTCAATATGATTTGGATACTAAACTTGCCACAAGTAAGTAGAAGATCACTATTGGTTGAACTTTTGTCTAAAAATCGATCTGTTTGCAATATTTTTAGATGTTGCCAAAGAGAAAATTTGTGATGATACTCCCATAGAGCTTGAAGTTGAGGCTAAAGCTCAGTGGAATCTTGGACGTAAAGATGGATCTCTGGAAGTTATGCCACCGCTGACCTTGGACAATTGGTTGATCAAGGACAGAAACTCTTGCATGTTAATCGATAGTACTAGACAATTTGACGAGACTGATGATCGTTGCGACAGCTGGTTATCACAAGTAGAGATAATAACGCATGCAGGCCCACATCGCCGATTGTGGATGGGACCGCAATTTGTGTTTAAAACTTATAACACACCAAGCGGGTAAACCAAATTACTCTAGAGGAACTACTATACATAGTGGTTGAGCTAATTGTTTGTGTTTTTTTTTTATTCTGTTGTAGGTCTAATCTGAGTCATATTGACGTTGAAGCAGTTGAAATAGGTGTTAGTAGTGGTCCTAGTACCACTGGTCGTCCGGAACGTTCAAGTCCACTAAATATGCCACTTACTGCGACCGGGCGGTCAGCAGTTCCAGTTCTCATAGAATCAGGATCTTACAGTAAGTTAACTCCACACGCCGCGACACAATACCGCATATTGACTCGGAATATTTTTGATTACACTTGTAGGCAGCATTGAGCAAAGTCCAAAGCTAATGGATCGTTTTCGACATGAGCATATGAACTCTGACTTTTCAGTTGCCCATGGCGATAGTCGTCTTAAGGAGGATCTAGCTGATGCAATGCGAGAATCACCATCGGTTTCGCATAAGGATACAGGTAAATACGAGTAACTAGTCTTTATTTATTTTTTTTTTGTTTTCATAGTACTATTTGCTTAATATCTCTCTCTTCTTTAATCAGTTTTGATTGCATTTCTTCTGTAAATATTTTAAACTTTTGTGTTGGCTTGCTAACGATGAGTTTTTTTTTTTTTTTTTTTTTTTTTTTTGATTACTTGGTAGAGCTCTATATTTTCTTTTTTACGCTTGTTTCCTTATTAACTGTAATGCTTTTGACGATTAGAAACAACAGAATACACAAACATTGAAAATATCATTTATATTTAGGCTTAAGATAAATATGCTAATTGATTGGGATATACAATAGTTTTAACTTATATATCTGTACTGTTTCTAATAACTTCTGAAAGAACTGCTATTGTAGAAACACGTTTATGTTGTACTGTACTTAGTTTCATGTGCATCGACAATAAACCTCTTTGTATTGTTTCTTGAATTTATTTAAAAAAAAAAAATTGTACCAACGAGTGAAAGAAAAAACACCGTCAAAGAAATATGTATGTATCTTCTGCATGGGGTTAGAGGGCTTTCGAATATTGCTTTGTCTTCTTGTCTTTGGCACTGGAGTTTGCAGTCGTATACGTATTGTTGTCTTTTCCTTTCGGATTAGTCTCAGTTCCTAGATTGTTTAGCCGCAGAGGAAGCATCTAGATTTCTCAGCGCTATATGCGGATTAGAAAAACTAACCCGTAAGGTGTTGCCCAATAGCATTAATTGCGACTCTTGCGTATTCATAGGCACATTCAACAAATAATCACCGCATACGCGCTATTTGATTGACTAAGAATACATAGATCTGGTAAAATTTAGCCTCAGCTTAGTCTAGAAGATACTACATGCAACATTTGCATGTTCTTCTTTCTAGAAAAATATTCATTTTCGCACGCAAGCCACATGGTGGTTATTTATAATTTTGCTCGGGACCGAAAAAATCCCATGATAAGGCTGTCTTCTTGTGCATTATCCTTCTAAGGCCCTTAATTCCGATTGCAATCCATAATTGGTTCTGGTCTGATGCTCTTCTATCCAAATAATTTAAGTAATTCCCAAAATAGTTCCTCTGAACTGGTCCTCATCCAATATCAGCATGGAACCAACGAGGCTCTAGGTTTTCTCCTGCGTAAGATAAATGGAAGTAATATGTTATGAACGCTTTATTGTCGCACAGGACTATTCTTTTCACTTTCTATTCCCACTGTACTAGGCTAGGCCCCAAGCTCATGTCTCTTCTACTGCTTAGGCTGCTGCAGTTTGAACTTTGAATTTATTTTGAATTTATTCAATGCGCCTGAAGGCGTCTGCTGACAGCCATGTGTCGTGGTTTCCATTCCCATTATATACCTCAGCCCACCGATTGTGGAATAATTTTTCACATTTTTTTTTTCTTGTCCAAACTTGGCCTTTTAACTGTTTCCACTTCTATGTTGAAATAGTCTTTTAATTTTTCTAAATTGTCCGTAATTCACGCATGGAAGTGTGTCTCACTGAGTTATAACCATGGATAATAGCGTTGAGTTTTCTCTTTTTTCTTTTTCTTTTACAAGCCATTGAAAAATGTATCGCTATACCCGTTGGAATGCATATAATGCTTCATATTTCTCCTAAGTATGTAGGTGCATTGCTACTCACAAGCGGGTGGATTTAATTTGGGGACTTTAGAACGATTCTAGGTCTTACGAGACGGCTCTGCTTTGGATTACCTTATTGGTGAACCCAAGAGTTTACTGATCTTTTCGTATTTGCGTTATCCAATTATTTTTCTGTTGGCTTCATTTTTGAACCTTGTCTGGAACTTGAGCCTCTATCGCTTTTGGACTTCCATTGAACATTGCAAAACCATTTAGTTTGCCTCCACACAGACTAGAACATTCTTAACGTTATCCAATTGATAAGAGTGAGTTGCCTGAAGGGCTTCTTTTCGCCAATTTCGAGAAGACTTTCTCTAGTCGTTAAGGTGCTGCTGTAATAGAAATCTTGCACGACAGCAAAATGGAATAGCCTTTGTGTACCCAACTTTTACTTCGAACTTTCCAGTTATTCCAGCTGTGCATTTATCTGTTGTTTTAATGTCATCGTAAATGTACGTACATGTATATCCCTCATCATTCTTACATATGTATTGGGTACATTTTGAGATCTTCCCTTCATCCAAATAAGATCTCTGAGAACTCCGTCAAACTCTTTTTCCAAGACAATGAAGACGATATGTAGATATTTCGAAACGTCACAATATTTTGCCATCATTGTTCGTATACTTTGAATTGCGTCATATGTCGACCTTCCCCCACAAAACCTCATTGACTGCCATGGAGTTTAACAATATTGCGTTGTCGACTTCCAGAACTCACTCGTATACTTTCATAGTATGCGACATGAGTTTCACCGGACAGTAGTTGTAGTAATTTATCGTGTCGCCTTCGTCTTTCTACAGTGGAGGAAGAAAGTTCACCCTACGTTGGTTAGATATCCAATTGTTATCATTTTATTGAACACGATCGCAAGCCATTGAAGTTCAAGATTTCTATAATTTAGAGGGTGTTACAAAACTGCATACCCACTGTTCATACTTTTTGTGCCTCGGTAAGGTACTGCGCAGTAATTCTTCGTTTAGTAACGCATTAAGGTACACTTACCGTAAGCAAATGTCCCTATTAGTGTTCAATATATTTCTGCGATTGAATCTCTTTTGAGTTTTTCTTCGTGGGACCACAATCTTAAAAATAAGTCGGTGTTTCGATGATGTACTTCTTGCGATGTACTATTGCTTGTCGTCTCGTCTGCTTATAGGTTGTAAGGGCACCTCTTTGTATGCTTCAACTGCTATCGAAAGTGCTCTAGCTGTCGCTTTCTTCGCGCTCTTTTTTCCATTGGAATTGTGAGGTTATTAATTGTACTTAAGTGGCAAACAATTGAAGGATTGCACGTTGCATTCGAGCGCGTCTAACACCCACATATGTAAGAATATATATGTGTTGTTAATATCCTGTATTTTATATCCATAACCAAACACAGATTTAGCAATTATACCCGTTTGAAACGATATGAAGAAATGGGTAATATTTTTAATATGAAGCACGCACAAACACTGATTTAACGAGTATTCCCACACACCATTTATACTCGTAGAGAGTGCCCGACTAATTCCAAAGTTTATAAACGGCCCGTAATATATTTATAACGTTTATAGCAATTGCACGTTGATTTGACTAAAATGTTCTTGAGCGTTGATCAAATTTCTTCAATTACTTTGACATATTCACTACCTTTTGGAATACAACACTGTTTATAGTCTCAATCGCTATAACCATTGGGTTGTGATACGTTTTCTTCATTTGATTTTCAGCTACATTTAAATAATTATGATAAATAAACATTAATCAGTGATGTATTGACCGTTCTGTTCTCTCGGGGAATTTCATAATACCGCGTTCATAAAACTTTCTATCTTTCTCTGCAAGAAGTTTTTTGGTTTGCTATTCAAGGGGTTTTGTAAGGAGAGATGGATAGGTTTGGCAACACATCCCAACCAAGTTGCAAAAATTTTTGCCGAGCGATCAAACTTGTATGTGGTCTCGCATTGTCGTGGTTTAGCACTACACCTTAACGATTGATCAGAACGTTTCTTTGCGATGACATCATTTAATTTCTGTAGCTGCTCACAAAAAAACATCTGACTTAATCGTTTTGTTCCTTGGAAGCAGTTCATAGAGTTAGTCCCTTCCAATCCCACCAGATTGACAGCATCACTTTCTTTTGGTGGATGTCGCTCTCTGTTTGCATTGATCTCGCCTACTTCAACTTTTTTTTGCGGCTGACATTGTTGTAGACAATCTATTTTTGATGGCCCGTGATCATACGCTTCAAGGCTGGAACATTTTCTTCGTATTTGTTGAGTCTGCGATCACGTTTATACGGTTCGTTAGATGAATTTCTTGCCGATCATGCGGTACCCAATTATCGAGCTTTTTTACGAAGCCCGGCAATTTAAAATGGCCGTGAGCGCTTCCAATTCGCGGTAATAAAACCCCGAATTGCTGAATACTTATTTGCTTCCCCCAATGCTTGAATTTTATAGTCGCCAATGTCGGACGGCCTATCGGAGCGACGAGCGCCATCAATTTGGGCCAGGCACCACGAATAGCTTCGATTAAAGCGTCCTTGTCTTCAAATTGTCTGCCGCCTTCATAAACTTTACGAGATAACCATGCCCAAACATTTCCAATTATGTTTAAGTCCGGTGAATAGGGCGGCCATGGCAAAAGTTCCACGTCTTTTTTTCATCCGAAAAGACAACGCGTTTCCTTTCACTGCTCCAAGCGACGTGTTCTCCTGCAAAATTCATTCGATTATTCTTGTGTACTTGCCTCAAAACAGGTTTCTTTTTAAGTTTTCTTCTCTGTATATTACCACTTTTTCGTATTATCCTTCGGACCGTTGCTATGCTGGCTGATTCGCCGGTAGAGTAGAATTTGAGGCACGCCGTAGAATTAACCGCTTTTCTCGCAATTTTGTTGCTTGTCGTGCGTCCTTTTTGATTTTTCCCATAATGTTGTGGATCCGCAAGATAACTGTTTACAACAGTCCTACTTCTATTAAAAGCCTCTTTGCAGTTTCTCGGCCTGAGAGTCCTTACTCATTGAAAGCATCTATTTTTCCTCTTTCTGTCGCTGTCAAAGTCTTTCGGGAACCTATTTTTTTTACCCTAAATAAAAACAGTTCTTTTCAACGCTTTTTTAAATGTTCTTAACAAAACTTTGAAAAAAATCGAGTTCATACTCCTGCAACGAAATATTCGCAATGGTCTCATCCTAGTGGCACTTCTTTTTATACGCTTTTAGAGTAGTTCATTGTTTGATCTTGGGAAATTCCAACGGTCGTTTCCTATATATCCTTTAATTTTATGACTTCCTGTTGACAGAATATGTAGCTGTTCACAGGTAGTAAAAGTTTCCGGGTACAAAATTTCCAACTGGTGTAAAGAGTGAAAATCGATTGCAAAATGTATGGCCTTATCCTAGTGATCGCCAGTGTATGTATACTTAATAAGATGTTTTAACGGGAGTATATACGTAATTAACAATTGTTGACTCATAACACTGAGCAAGCGTGATGTGTCTAACTCCGACATTATTTGGCTTTTTTGTTTTGTTTGTTTTGTCAGCATTAAACATCAAGAAATTTAGACCCTCTTTGTTTATAACTAAGTGAATGACATGAGCAAATGCACAACTATTTTCAAAATTTCGATTAATTATTTGCTAGTGTTGTAAATACAAGGTGGTGCAAAATTAATCATCCAATTTTGTTTTTGAATTATGT
This sequence comes from Volucella bombylans, assembly GCA_949129095.1. Lineage (NCBI taxonomy): Eukaryota > Metazoa > Arthropoda > Insecta > Diptera > Syrphidae > Volucella > Volucella bombylans. The sequence goes on along the minus strand of OX422143.1, from coordinate 111,268,521 downwards.
ACCTACTTTTTTACTAAATAAAAAAAATGATTTTGAGTGATGGAAATCTTTATTTGGACCTTTACAATTGTTTCTTTTAAGTGGAAAAGATGATATTTGCCAGTGTGGACACACATATGTGCCCGTTTTATCGCATTTTCCATGACTTTCCGCAAGATTTCCGGTAATAACTGCTCGCATTCCTGTCGAATATTCTGAGGCGATTGTCTGAGGCCTGTTGGCATACCCCCCGAGTCTTCAAGTAGCCCCAAAGAAAGAAGTCCGGGATGGTTAAATCGGGCGATCTTGCTGGCCATGCCAAATCGTCAAAACAGGAGATTATGCGACCAGGAAACGCTTCCTTCACAATATTCATTGTGGCTCGTGCTGTGTGTGTGGTTGCACCGTCTTGTTGAAACCACATGTTTACCAAGTCCCGCTCATCCTTTTCCGGCAGTGAAAAGTCGTTTATTATGGCCCTGTAGCGTTCGCCAGCAACAGTGACGGTATTGTTGATGGCGTCCTCAAAAACAATATGGCCCAATCACTCCTCCCGCGTGAACGCCGCACCAAACAGTGGCTTTGAGTCGATGTAATGGTTCTTTGTGCATCACACTCGGATTTTCAGTGCCTCAGAAACGAAGATTTTGCATATTGTCGTAACCGCTTAAGTAGAAATGCCCCTCGACACAAAACCGTCCTCTTCGTTGAGGATGGCTTTACAGTAATTCACACGCGACTGACGGTCAGGTGGCATTAATTGATGCACAGTTTACACTTTGTACGGGAACATGTGTAAGTCTTTTACTACAATTAGTTGTAGGGTCCGTCTGGTGATGCCCAATTGCGTGACCCGTCGTCTGGTGGATGTTTCGTTGTTCTCAGCGACATCGGCGGCCACAGTCACGATATTCTCGGCCGAACGACCAGTCCGGTGGCGGTCACGCCCTGCATGGTCTCCTGTGGTTCCACTCTGTTCGAGTCGAGTAGCTATCGCCAGAATGTTTGCTCAGTTGGCGCGACACGATTAGTAAATCGACGTCGAAATTCACGCTGCCCTAACATCAGCGACCGATTATTGGTCAAAAACATCGACACAATTATTCCACGCTCTTGCGGAGTATAGCGCTCCATTGCTTGTCTGTTTGTATACTGCAGCTGTCTAGTTCACAAATGTCAAATATGATTGAAGTACGACGTTATTTGCAAAAATTATACCATCTTCCGATAGGGTGATTAATTTTGCACCACCTCGTATATGAGTATCTTCTAATTTATTTATTTTTTTCTTAATCCTGGAAACACAAAGAATATGACCCTGCATCCCTCTAGCCACTTTTATTGAGTAGTACAAGTACACATTTATATTGAATATATATTGGTTAATTGGTTAATGTTTTGTGTTATCAATTCATGACTGGTACACACTTCTTATTTGTGCTTCCTATAGCGCATTCATTATATTCATAAATCGCATGTTTGCAATTAGAAGCCCACACATAATCCACATCGTAATATGCTAAATAAAGAAATCTTGACCCATCAAATTAACTTTCACTTATAATGTAATTTTTCCATTCAAATAATTCATTCACTACATACTCGTATAGTGCTACCCCTTACATATTTCTGGTATAGATCATATCCGATGGCAGAAGAGCTATCTGCTCAATAATCTATCGGTACTTTGATGGTCACATAACATATATTTATCTATTACAAATAAGCACAAGATACTCGTAAATGATTGATAAATAAACTCACAATAAGTTCGGGGTTTTTATATTTTTGATAAAAATTAATTTATTAATTTTCTTCTGGAATGCTTCATTTTATCTTTTAATTAGCTTCGATTCTGTTATCTTCAGCTTTCCTTTCTTTTTTTTCTCTATGTTATTCTAATATTTAAAAACCTTTGTATGTATCATATTTCAATATAGTTTTAAGTTCTACTGTATCGTAAAATATATTTTTCTTCATCGTATCTCATGTTATTGAAAAGACAATGTAAACATATTCAATACATTATATATTCAGTACTTTTGCATGCTTATTTTAAAAGCTATAATTTTTATTTTTTATTTTTTGTTTTGTTTTCAAATTGGTAAACCATGTAAAGTTAAAAACCAAAAAAATAAATGAAAATAATGGCTTGTAAAGAAGAACTCGAAATTTGTAACATATATCATAAAATAATCTTTCATCTCATAATTTTATCCATTTAAATATTTTATATTTTAAAGTGTAAAAAAAAACCGCAAATTATTGGTCATTCTATGAATAATGCGAATTTTAAGGATCACTTAATGAGAGGACGAATTCCTCTGCTATTTAAGCCAAGGTACTCGTACATATGGGACGTTGAGTTGAGTTGAGTTACAATATTTGTACGAGAATATTTATTAGTAGGTTTTTTACAATATAAAATTAAATGAAATTTGAAGTCTTTCCTTATAGTGCGAGATCCGGCATAAGAAATACTCGTACATACCCTCATCTGTTATTCAATGATGAAAGAGATTATCTGGTAGTTAATAAAGGGTTTTCAAATAGGGACTTGACAACTTTGAATTTAATTTGTGAACGCACTCTTTCACTAATCATCAAACTGTCACTGTCAATTTATTCAGTAAACTCAACATTTTCATCATGGTAAAGTACACGAACGAGCAACGTCTGCAAATTATAAAAATTTTCTATCGAATTTCGGAGTCGGTGATTGCAACTTTAAGAGCGTTAACTTCATTTTTCGGTCGTAATTCTCGCCCTAGTAGACAGGCAATAACAAGTTTAGTGCAAAAATTTGAGTCTACATATTCGTTGTGTGATGTTGCCGTGTCAGTGAGACAACGGGTTGGTCGAAGTGTCGAAAATATCGCTGCCGTTCAGGCGTCCGCAGTAAACGATCCAAATCATTCAATTCCACGGCGTTCTCAAGAATTGGGAATCGCTCAGACCACATTATGGCGTATTTTGCGTAAGGATCTTGGTTTACACCCATACAAGATCAAGCTGGCTCAAGAATTGAAGCCGATGGACCATTTGAAGCGACGTACGTTCTCCGATTGGGTTCTGGAAAAGATGCGCCAAGATGATGAATTTCATCGCAAAATCATCTTCAGTGACGAAGCTCATTTTTGGCTCAATGGGTTCGTCAATAAGCAAAATATGCATTATTGGTCGGGTGAAAATCCACATGTGCTTCATGAATCAGCACTTCATCCACAAAAAATAACTGTTTGGTGCGGTTTACATGCCGGCGGCATTATTGTGCCATATTTTTTCGTCGACGATAACGATCGTCACGTTACTGTGAATGGTCAGCGTTATCGCGCCATGATCACCGATTATGTTTGGCCCGAATTGGAAGCTATGGACTTGGAAGATATGTGGTTTCAACAGGATGGTACCACAAGCCACACAGCACACGCTACAATCGATTTATTGAAGAGTAAGTATGGTCAGCGTGTTATCTCAAGACATGGGTCAGTCGATTGGCCGCCTCGTTCGTGCGATTTAACGCCGCTTGACTATTTAATGTGGGGCTACGTTAAGTCATTAGTTTATGCCTACACGCCGACGACGTCGAAAGAGCTCGCGAAATAGCGACATTTCGGCCGAAATGTGTTGCCGAGTCGTTGGAAATTGGGTCCAAGGAATCGGCCGCTGCAAACGTGCCCGCGGTGGTCATATGAACGAAGTCGAGTTCCATTCATAAATGTTTTAATTGTACTCAAGCCGATAATAAAGCTTTGAAATATCTCAAATGGTTTGCGTTTTATTTAAAAAAAAAGTTGTCAAGTCCTTATTGGAAAACCCTATACTTAAAAAAAAGGAGTTGCCTAGCTAAATCGCATGCCAATGCTGTTAAATAAAATAAATTATAATTAATTTTTTTTTTATCAACTTCCCCCATTTGTTATTCATAAGAATCGAGCATTAGCTGAGAGAATATGACACAAGGAATTGTAAAAATATAGGTTGCCTACATGTTTTTCAGTACAACTATGATGTTGCCAAGTGTAAACAGGTGAGCAATCGTTGTTAATATACCCTCATTTGTTATTTGATAATTTTTTTATTTAACTAAAAGGTTATTCTTTTACCCACTGAACGGTATAAGGTTGACTTAAGAAAAGTTTGTCCCATCCATAGTTGCATAGATGTTACATTTTCAGCGAAGAAATCATCGGTAATAATAAAGTAATATACGTCACGCAACTATTCTCCGGGTATAAGGTTCTGATGTTGAAGTTCGCAGAGGGCAAGAAACTCTCTGAAGATGTTGCACTTTATAGGAGTGAATACCTGGAAAAAAATATATAAAGCTTTCGTTGACTCACTATTGAAAGATCTACCGGACCGAAGTAGCGTATAATTTGAGACATTGTATTAAAAATATTCCCTGTCGAAAGCTACCTAGTCGTTTAACCGTAGATGATGTGACAAAGGGAGAATGCGAGATTCCAGAGCAACTATACGAATTTATATACCAATTGATCGGAGAACGAGGCACTTCTCGCGATGTATCAGACATAATTTACATCACAACAAAGGGTCGAATTAAACCTGCTAAAAACCTAAATCTTGGATTGGCTTTGAAGTCTCTAACTAATTCAGGACAAGTTCTCACAATACTCAATAGATATGGCCATACAATAGGGTATAACTTGGCTGAAGAATTAGAAACTGAAATGACTTACACAGCAGTTGAACAAGATAGAGTCATACCATCCGGCATCGATGTAGTTCATGGACGAATCACGCACTTCCGTAAAAGACACCATGCATGACATCGTTGGAATAATTTACAAATTTTCTACTGCTGACAATGAAGTTTTAGATAATATTGAAGCTACGACGTCATTAACACTTCAACATCATGACGATGTTGATGAATTTAGACCACTATCACGAAAAAGACGACGCTTCAATCAAATTTTAAGAGAAATTCGACCATATTATCAAAAACCTAGTGCAACCATGGAATTATTTACCGTTAATTCCATTGAAGAGGGAATGGTTGCATGCCAAAGTGCTCAGAGGTTGCGATTGAAATAGATGATGTCTTTAGTAAGGCTTGACTCAGTACCCATGTGGTTAGGCTACAATTGCATGGTTACGACCGATAGTAACAAAATGCAAACCGTACATTATTTGCCTTCAATCAATTCTTCGCCAACGTCGTATGCTATAGTAAATGAAACACTCATCATAGCAACTGAAATTGCTTAAAAGTGCAATGAAAAATTAATTATTGTCACGTACGACCTAAAATGGCGATGGAAATCAAGCAAAATGAAAAGGCGAAATTTGTCAATCTCGTATATTCATTAATTTAGGGGCACTTCACATTCAGATCGCATTCTTCAAAGCTGTTGGTAAATATATATATTGCAGTGGATTAGCGGACATTTTGGTGTAGTAGGTTCAAAAAACAGCTTTTTAGATAGTAAGCACTTTAATTGCTACATCCATTGACTTCAGCTGCGTTACAAATACTTCACTTAGAGCAGTATTTATACATCGCATTATTTAAATCTTGAGATATTGGATGAACTTTTACAGATTCCGACGGATCAAATTTTAGGTTTCGTTGGGAACCGAATTGACTGCAGATGGTTGCAAAGAATATTGCAAAAAAACTTTGGATGGTGAATATGGGAAGACGGCTCAATATTATCTCCAGTACTGTGAGTTCATCAATTTGTTTCTTCGGTTTTCAAGAAGCATCCGTAGCAGTGATTTTCAGTTGTACATAGACTCTATTTCCAACATGTCCGATTTATTTTTTTCATGGAACCAGCCTAATTATGCCAGGTGGTCCATTATGTACGTAAGCAATCTTATCAAGGCGCGGAGTAGCAATTCGCTTGTGGTATCTGAATTTAGCCGAGGAGCATTTGGTATCCGCCGTACCAAATCTGGTTTCGCAAGATCATCTGTTGACTTCACATTAGAGCAGGCTATTAACGCTGATGCCTCTAATCAATTAACGTCACAGCATAAGGACCAAAATAATTTCCACCGTCAAAGAGCATATTGGTCTATCGCAAAAAGGTATTCACTCCTATAAAGTGCAACATCTTCGGAGAGTTTCGTGTCCTCTGCGAACTTCAACATCAAAGCCTTATACCCGAAGAATAGTTGCGTGACGTACATATATTATTATAATTGCCGATGATTTCTTCGCTGAAAATTTAACATCTAAAATCTAGGCAACTATGGATGGGACAAACTTTTCTTAAGTAAACCTTATACCGTTCAGTAGGTAAAAGAATAACCTTTTAGTTGAGTAAAAAAATTATCAAATAGCAGATGAGGGTATATTTATAACGATTGCTCACCTGTTTACACTTGGCAACTTCATAGTTGTACTGAAAAACATGTAGGCAACCTATATTTTTACAATTCCTTGTGTCATATTCTCTCAGCTAATGCTCGATTCTTATGTTGTTATTCATATGGGGAAAGTTGACCAACAAAAATTAATTATAATTTATTTTATTTAACAGCATTGGCATGCGATTTAGCTAGGCAACTCCTTTTTTTTTAAGTATTAACTGCCACATAATCTCTTTCATCATTGAATAACAGATGAGGGTATATATTTCTTAAGCCGGATCTTAGACTATTAACTAATAGCATAAAATATGCGCTTTAAACTTGGAATATAGGTAGGATGATAGGCAGGTAAATTTGAGTTGGTACTCGTAAATGGTTTAGAACTAATCTGGATTTCAGAAGAAATATTTACTTAACTAAGCACTTAAGGGCTGCATTAAAAGTAAACGGTAAGATCGATGAGAACTATCTCAGAGCACAAACGGAGTGTTAGGGACCAAATGTTTGTGTATATGGCACTTTTACTGCAAAATGTGTAACGTTTGTCCAAATTCATCGAATGTAATAGTTGGGGAACAAGACCTTGCGGAGAAGAGATTGTTTGTTAGGTCTTTTTTATTTTTAATTTTTCAAGATTATTGTTGTTATTATCACCGTTATTGATATTTGGTATTTTTCTGAGTTTGATGACTACTTGCTTTCTGCTGCATTGAGCAAAAGAATAGAAAAGCAAAATCAAGGATGGCCATTACGGAGTCACGGTGGCTGAAATATTTTATACAGACATTGGTAGCCAATTTTTAGTTAACGCAGTTAAAATTTTTTGTATATTTTTGTCTATGGATATGAAAATAATTTTTTTTTCTAAACGAAACCCAAGAAAAAGCTCCAATGATATCCACCGCGAAAATCTGAAGAATTCGATGTTCGTTTGTATAGCACAGATTTCTTTTGATTTCTTTCATGCACTCATTGTTTGGAGAGAAGGGACCAAATAGGTGCTGATATTAGTTTATGTGGAGGGTCATGATAGACATGATACTAGCCATGAAAAGAAAATTACGTATGATACCTTGTAGAAGATAAATACAAACATATAGGACTGTGTTTTTATTTTAAAAGCTTTCTGTCAAACTTTAAAAGTGATATCGTAAAGAGAATTCAACAAGTTCTGTATTGATTTTTTTTAAGAAAAGAACAGATTAGGACAAAACTTTTTACTCAGTTTTTAACATATGTAGTATACACTGTCTTCGGTATACAAATTAGTGGCCGACCGGAGACCTTCCGGCAGGCAGTCGAGGAATTCTCCGGAAAGCTTCGTACTGTACTCGTCACATTTCGTTGAATATCCTCTCCGTCATCAAAATGAGCCCCTTATATGGGAGGCTTCAGCTTGAGGAGTGGAAAACCCGGGGCCAGATGCAGCAAGTTGCGGTTGCCTACATAAATAAATTTTTTAGTCGAAAACTGGGTTTCGTGCGGTACAATTCAGGGTGCACGCTGGAACCGCGTTGCAATACATACCTATTTACAAAATACTGCCTTGACTATTTGGCCGTTATGGATGAATTCATTGTGAATTTACTTACTTACTTGCTTAAGGTGTCGCTACAGCTCGGAGTGGACCTGAACCAAAAAGCGTCTCCAGCCAGCTCGGTTTTTAGCTGGATGCCTGAAGTTTGTCACGCTAAGTTGGTTGAGGTGCCCATTCCATTTGCGTGCGCTACCTGAGTCGCGGTCTTCTTCTCTTGCACTGTCCCTCGGAGACCATCCGCTCTACATGACCCAGCCATCTCAGTCGTTGGACTTTTACTCTTCTGACTAAGTTGATGTCACTACTCCTCCACTCACCGTCTATGCAGATGGGACCGACAATCATAAGAAGAATTTTCCTATCAGCCAAGAGTAGCCTCATTCGTTTTTGATAAAGTGCATACCTCTGCGCCATAGAGCAGGACTGGAATTATTATGGTCTTATATAGAGTCTCTTTTGTTGTTCGAGATAGGACCTTGCCTATCTAAATGCCTTCTAGCCCAAAGAAGGAGAGATTCGCAAGAGTTATTCTTCGTTTGATCTCAGCGTTGGTGCCGTTGTCTGCATTGATAACGGAGCCTAGGTAGACAAAGCCCTTAACTACCTCTGAGTTATATCTGTCGAGGGTGACGTTCTGTCCTAGACGTCGGTGTTGGGTGTCTTTTCTGGTTGACAGCATATACTTGGTCTTGCGCTCATTGACCGTTAAACCCATCTTCGCTGATTCCGTCTCAATACTCGCGAAAGCTCCACTGACATCACGCTGCTTTCTTCCGATTATGTCAATATCATCGGCGTATGCGAGTAATTGGATGGACTTTTGAAAGATTGTGCCTCTTGTATGGGTGCATGAGTTTTACATTATTCTTTCAAGAATTATGTTAGAGACATAATTCTATTCATGATAGCGCGTCGCTTGTCTAAATCCGTTTTGGACTTAAAAGGTGTCTTTTTTTCGTTTCTGCTTCAATAGTCGCAAACGCTTCATTAACAGCTCGCTGTGTTCTTCCCATTATGCGATTGCCCTTTGTACTTGGCTTGCGAGTTTCGCACAATTCTTTCAAGAAAGATTTTGAAAAAAAATCACATGACAACACACCGCCTTATTTAAGTCGTACTCTAGGATTGAAGGTCTCGGTTTTGTCAATACCGACTTTGACAGACCAGAGCAGAGCATCCTCTGGCTCTGTATAGTTCTTTTCTATAGACGCTGCCATATGCGGCTTTAAAATCAAAGAACTTTTTTTTTTTTGATTTTCTCGGTCTAAAACCACCGTGGTAGGGAGCGGTCAGACATTGACGAGGGGTCTTAACCGTTCGCGTAATACGACAGACAGGATTTTATATGCAATGATCATATTTTCATTTCTCTGTAGTTTTTGCAGTTCAGAGGTCATACTTTCGTCAACCCATATGTTGGAGATGAGTTAATGTGTACTCCGTATTCAATCATCATCTGCTGCTTTAAACAGCTCGGCCGTTTAACCATGGATCCAGTAGCTTTGTTGGACTTCATCTTGGTCGGGCGGATGAAGTGTTGTCTGTTTTCGTCCAGTTTGAATGGTTCGTTCTACCTGCCCGTGGGGTGTTTTTCGTCATCACCTTTTAACAGTCTGCAGGCTCTCCAGTCCTTCCCCATTATTGCAGATTTCTGTTCGGGCTTTATGGCTTCGGCATGTTTGTTTTATTTTTTTGGTAAAACTTCCGAAATTCATTCTTCTGATAAACCTCTATAAGGCCTCGAACGAACGCGTTCGTGCCCTTTCTTTTTCTCCGGAGGAGTCTACCTTCTGATCAAATAGATTTCAAAGTTCTAAGATTGAACTTAAAGGGGTAGTCTCATGTCCGAGGTTAAATGTTGACAGTTGTTAAGGATTAATATTTTGCGCAAAATGAAATACAATCTTCTTATGATAATTATTTGCTATTATTTAGATTATTTAGCTATTGAATAAAACAACAAAATTTTTGTTAAATAAAAAAAAATGTTAACTTAATTTTGGTGAGGTAAAGTAAGTCTCTTCAAAAACAAAAAGTAGGTGGCTGGCCTCCCTGATTGCTCCTTTTGTAATCATCTGAAATCAAAATTCCAAAAAGATTATTATTCAGTAGGGTTGTCATTCTGTCCCGTAGCAGATTTGAGTGAAAAATAACAAAATGGCGGTCTAGTAAATTTTTTTTTTCAAAAATCGACAATGTTTTTCGGTTAAAAATCGAGATAAAAAAAATCTAATTCTGGTACCAGACAGAACGGACAGACAGCCGAATCGGTTCAGTAGTTTTTATTTAATCATCTAGGCCGACGGATTAAAAAGTAGTTTCGAGAAAAACGCGTTTAAAATTTGGTATAATCCCCGCAGCTGCAGGGTACCGTCTCCCCTGTTATTTGCTGTAACGTTAAAATGACTTAGTGTGTCGGTCTACAATTTTCACAGTATATTCTGAACTTATTGAAAATATCTAAAAAAAAATCGATTTTTTGAAGATCGAACATGTCACTACCCCCATGCTTTGCTTTTGCATCAAAAACTCCATTGCAAACTACGTCCATATGGTGTTTACCACTAGTTTATTCTATTTCTCAATTATGAAGGGTATCGCACTTCAAAATGTTCTGCTTGGAATTGCCATTCTCCACTCGTTCACATTAAAACATTGTTCTTAAGCAAAGTTAGGGGCGACTCAACCGCTGTGTAATTTCTTAGATTATTGAATTTTCTTAGAATCACTTCCAAATGTAAGAGATCAGTTTCTTTAAAGTCATAGTTAAGTTCTTATATATATATATGTATATTTATTTTTTTACTATAATTAGTATTAAAATTCGCATTAATTTTGGAATGACCGATATAATAAATAATTTACCCTGTAAATCTTAAAATCACCACTACACCACTGACCACTATTTTCCACTTAAATCTGTCTTTCTCAACTTCAAATCTTGTTACAGTTAATTCCTAAAACCCTTTTTTTTTTCTTTGCTATGAGCTAAGCAGTCAAATATTTCACAGATCGACTGTCAACTTTCTTTTGAAAACCCTGCTCAGCGACTTTGAGTCGTTGAGAAGAAAAGAAGAAAAAAAAAATAAAAAGAGCCAATGGCAGGTGTTAACGGTTTTCTCTTATTTTTATTTTTTTATTTTTTTTTTATTTAGTAAATAAATAACTGAAAATACATTTTCAAAAAGAAAATCTCAACTACATACTTCAATTAACCTCTAAAAAAAAACAATAGCGTCAAATTAACAAAACAAAATGGTGTTTGACTTCTTTAAAAAAAATAAAAAAAAAAAAAAATTACTGTAAATTTTTTTCAACTTGTCACACATCTGTTTATCCTTTCATTAAAACATGCAAAGTTTCCCGCTAAAACCGCTAAAAGAAAAACACTTACTCACGAATGGTTGCTCCTTTGGGAATACCCTGTAGCATGAATCGGCTTTTTCTTTGTTCATAATCACGCATAGATAAAACAAAACAAAAATCCAACAAAATTGTTTGCGTTCCTAATTTTTTTTTTATTTGAAATTTTGGTTGCCTTGAATTTGTTTATAGAATTATTTGAAGCATTTTTTTTTAATTTTTCGCTTTTGCAATTTGTATAGCAAAAAATTTTGAAAAAAAAAAACACACGAGCAAAAGAAAATAACACACTGCCTTTGGTTTTTCTTTTTTTTTTTTCTTCTTCTTTTTCTCTCTCTCTCTCTGTGTCTATTAAAGGTGGTTACCCTCAGCGACGTAGACCATCTAGCGGCGGCGGTTCAAGTCGTCTGACTGCATCCTCATCCCCATCGTCCTCCCCAAATACAAGAAGTGGTGATAGTGGTGGTGTATCGTCGACAAGTTCTTCATCATCTTCAGCTGCTACCTTGGTTGGTCGTGATGGTAGCGGTTCTACATCAGTGGCAGCCAGTGTTCATAGTTCGCAATATGAATCTTTTGAATCATTGGTGCAACAGCAGCATATGAAAGTGGTATCTATAGAAAAGGTAGTTAATCCTCTAGGCACTGTTACAACAATTACCGGTAGTTGTGACAGCGGTCTGGACACAGATGATATTTTAAAAGGTATAAGTGGTCAGGATTGTGTTATCCATGAAAATTGTGATGAGTCCTTGTTTCGTCCGGTTGTTGCGATATTTTGTGATGAAAATAGTCGAATAGAAGCACAGCAGAAGCAAGAGGATGAGGAGTACACCAAACCACCGGAGGCAATTGGTAATAAGTTAATTGTTCCAGTAATTGAAAAAGCCGTCGATCTGGAGTTGTCAAAGAAGGAGTCTATGAAGAATAGAGGCAGAAGGCAACTGCAACAGCAGCAGCAGCAAAAACAACAACAGCAACCAATTCAACATGTTAAAGAGGAATCAGACGATGAAGTGATAAGGTTCGATAGAAAATCAAAAAATGATCGGAAAAAGCAAATGAAAGCAGAACCAACTTTGTCACTCTCTTTAAAGGCTAGTAAAACTTTGAAACAAGACGCAAGAGCCATTGTTGAAGAAGAATTGGCTAAAACGGTGCCTACGTGTTCCAAATCCACCTCTACAAAGGAATTAGAAGAAGATTTACCGAAGAAAAAGTCTTCAGATAAAGAACTTAAATCGAAGTCTATAGAAAGTGGTAAAATTGTACAAACTAAAGTAGTATCCGGGGAAGAATCCAGCATAGAAAGCTCTTCTGATCAATTTATTCCAAAGCAACCATCTTCGGATAAAATTATAAAATCGAAATCTCCGAAAATTCGAAAGAGTGAAGAAAAAGAAACCTTATCCGAAAGAGAAATTGTAGTTGATAAATCTTTGGATAAATCCAAGAAAATAGATCAAGAAACGAAGTCAGACCCCACTGAGGTAAAGTCTAAAAAAGAGGAAGAACGAATAAAAAAGACCAAAGGACGTAAAAGCGAAGAGAAAGAAATTCAAACTGTCGGCGGTAAAACTGATTCGAAGAATACGGTATCAAAAGTTGAAGCGAAAGAACTTGTTAAAACCGAATTGATTAGGGCAATAAAATTACCAAAATCGAAGTTATCCACTGAAAATCAATTGTCAAAAGATTCAGATACAGAAAAACCGACTAAACCTGACAATGTCGATGATGATGATGAAAAACCAATGGAATTTAAGCGAATGTCCACAGCATCTCTAGTAAAAGCTTCCAAAAGTCCGAGTAAAATAGCTAAAACTACCCCGCTCAAGGCCAGTATCCTATCAGAGGAAAAACTCAAATCGAAAACGATTGAGAGAAAATCAAAGCTAGAAAAAGGATCATCAGTGGAGAGTGCGGACTCTGTTGAGATAAAAATCAAATCCGAAAAACTACCAGCTACTGTAGAGAAAGGTAATGAAAAAACTAAAGAGGATAATAAAGCTATCGATCAAGTTGACAGTCAACATTTATCCGAAGCTGCCATAGTGATTAAAACAAAAGTAAAATCCGAGTCGAAGAAGAAACAAAACGAAGAAGTGAAGCCTAGCTTACTTCCATTAGCTATTGAGCTGTCCAATGCATCCGATTTGGCTGATAGTTTACTAGACTTCTCACCGGACAAAGTGGATAAGAAACTAACATTGCCAGTAGAAATTGACAAGTTGAAAAAGAAAACTGACGATATAGATCTTAAAACGAAAATCGGTATTGAAACAGAAAAGCAATTTGAAGATGTTTCTTCGAGCGGAAAGATAAAACCTGATTTACCAACATTCGAAAAGGAATTAAAGAAAATATCGAAAAAATCTAAAGCAGATAAATTAAATTCAAATAAATCTGATAAAACCTCATCATCACCGGAACTCGTTGTAGATCTGGGAAAACTTGATGAACCAACTGATATCTTTTTGAAAACACCCGATAATGGAGATACAATCATTGTTGTGGAAGAAAAAATCGCTGATGAATCAGAGAGTTCGGATAGTTCTAAGAATTTAGTAGAAATTTCTTCAAGCCTCTTAGAAACAAAGACAAAGGGTAAGAAGAAAGCCAAAGCAGAAAAAGCAGCAGCAGAAAAAGCGGCAAAGAAAACTGCTGCCTCAAGTGTTGAAATGCCTTTGTCGGAGCAGAAAAGCAATCAAATAATTGGCATATTTTCATCTGGGCCATCACGTGTTGCTACACCGCCACCGATTGATAAAATTTCAACCGTCATGCCTACTGAAATTGCCAAGCAACCGAGAAAAGATAAATCAAACGAGTTGACCGGCAGTAAGATCACTGTTAAGCCAATTAAGGTAGAAACTTTCTTAAGTGACCTGATGGATAGTCAAGAGCTAAAAACCTCACCAACACAAAGTGTTATACTTGAAGAATCTCCTAAAAAATTAGGTGGTTCACCTCTGAAATTTGTTGACACTTATGCAGATGCAACAGTCACCTCGGAGGGCGTCGCTTCAAGGAAAGAAAAACTTAAAAAGAAACCAATACCTGGGAAAGTTGAAATACTATCCAATAAATCTGAGACGTCATTAAGTAGCGGTCCATCGAAACCATCGGATGAAATACAATTCTTTGATAAATTTTTACCAGATAGTGCAAAAGATTGTGAACCAACTACTACTCCCTGGAAAGCTGTATCCACTGTTGAAAAGAAAGCAAAATCATTAGATGAGGAATATCCAACATTGGGTAAACTACTAAAAACGAAGAAATCTCAAAGTCGGCCAGCGGATAAGAAAGAAAAAACTCTTACCTTCACCATAGACATCCCAGAAGAGAAAAAATCACAAAAGGAAAAGTGTACAATTTTAGATGATCTACCCATTTTACAACCTCTTGAAGATCTACCGATGGATTTTCTAGCTCCTCTACCAGCACTTGGACCATTAGAAGGTGCCGATGAAAATATCAGCCTGATCAATTTTGAAAGTCCACTTCAAGAGATTTCTAAACCAATTAAACCGGAAGTTGAAGTTGAAAAATCATCACCGCAATTCCCAAAAGGTTTTCCAGCTGACAACATTATATTTGCCTTGTGTGGCAGTTTACATTATGAAAATGAAAACTCTTGTAAACCCGTCGACTCTCCACTGACTCAATCCTACTCCGATTCGACCGCTCATACTACAGCGGAATATAAAAGTCTCACCGAAAATGATGATCAGTATTTGAGTCTTGAACAAAGCTCTCAAGAAAATGTCCCATCTACATCATCATCCACATGTGAGGACATCACTGAAACTGCATATTCATCTGGTGGTGGTGGAGGTGAAGGTGAAGGTGTTGGTGATAAAATTCCCATTATTTCTGGGAAAATGAAAAGCAAACAGCGTCGTAAGAAGCAACTTATACAAACCGCTCCTGACGATGACGAGGAATTACGTCCTTTGATTAATAAAAATGATGATGTGAATCTTATGACTAGTAGCATAATGGTATCCAAAGCTAAATCAATGAACAAAACATCGATAATAATAAAAACCGAAACACTGCCACCATTGGACAACAACCAGATAAATAGCGATTCATCGTCTAGTGATCAGGCAAATACATCCGAGGAACTTGACGATCAAATTTGTTTAAATGTACAGGCTGGTAATATTGCTTCAATGATGACAGGTAAGTCTACAAATCCAACGGATAAATCTGTTGAAGATGAAGCTGACTTAGGTACATCATCTACCCCATTGTCGTCTCAACCATCATCAACACAATCCCAACAGCAACAACAGTCGAATTCATCAAAAAAGAAATTGAAACGTCGCAAAAGATAAGAATTAGTGATTTGTTTGATTTGTATTTTTTGCCTTATCACATACTATTTGTATTTTATCCTTTTCTCAAGATCCATGGAATGAATGAGTACAGATATTTTCTCTAAAAAAAATTTTTTTTTTTTAAATACATGTAAGATGTCACGCATATTACAATATCATTTTTTTAGATAAATTGTAGTACATACATATTTGCACTCTCGTTTCGGATCTACGTACAATAGTTTTCATAAATTGTGTGATGAAATTTAGTTTGAATTAAAATTTACTTGGTTCACTCTTTGGATAAAACGTATATAGTTAACTGTATAAAGTAATTAGCAGGTAATATACCAATATCGTTATAATAATGTGGAAATCTTTAAGGTTGTTAAGGAGATTTGTTTTCAGTAAAAATAATTCTGAAAGGATGGAGCTACAAGTTTTATCCGAAATTATGAGTAACATTTAAAATTCTTTTCCATAAAAATCTACTTAAACTCGGCAAAGCAATGAAGCGAGGACTGATGTGAAATATCAAAGTACATATTTTAGACATTTATTTTGGCTTTAAGTTTGTTAGTTTAAAATATCTGGCCTGGCTATACCTATTTAAAGTTAGGGATATCTTATATATTTCAATCCAACAGTTTTACTTCAATATCTGTCTTAGTTTGGTCGGTGAAATCTAAGCTCAAATAATATCGGGGTGCTCTGTGGCTCGGTGTAGCACCTCGTCCGCCGGGGAGGTTTACTATCAGGTTGGCAACTAAGTACTTGCCGATTTTTTCGTATAAATAAAACACTCAAAATATAATCAATTATATATTTTCCATTTTGTTCAATGACCTTTTGCCATCCTTCTGGCAACTTCAACGTAGAACTTCTGATCTTTATCGGCAAAAAACTGAACCAAGTGCGATTTCACAGCATTATCATCATTAAAATTTTTACCATCCAAAGAGTTTTGAAAATATCGAAATAAATGGTAATCTGATGGAGCAAGGTCAGGGCTATATGGTGGATGTAACAGCAATCTACAACCAAGCTTCAATAATTGATCGCGAGTGACCAAAGTTGTATGTATGTATGTTGTCCTGGTGAAAAATGACACCTTTTCGATGGACCAGTTCTGGCCATTTTTCGTTGATCGCTGTATTTAATCTGTGTAGTTGTTGACAGTACACATCCGAATTGATCGTTTCATTCCTTGGAAGCAGCTCAAAATACACCATACCTTTCCAATCCCACCAACTTGAGAGCAGAATCTTCTTTTGGTGGATATCAGCTTTCGAAGTGGATTGTGCTGGCTCATCAAGCCTGGACTATGATCGTTTTCGATTGACGTTACTGCAAACAATCCATTTTTCATGACCAGTGATGATTCGTTTCAAAAAAGGGTCGGATTCTTTGCGTCTAAGATGCAAATCGCAAGCGTTGATGCGATTCGTAAAATTAATTTTTTTCAAATCATGTGGAACTCAAATATCAAGCCTTTTAACGAGTTTTTTTTTTTTTTTTTGTTTTTGCTATCTCTCGTACAGTTACATGACGATCCGACTTGATTATGGCTTTAATTTGGTCATCATTAAGCTCATCTGGTCGACCAGATCGTTGTTCATCTTTCAGAGAAAAATCAATCCGGAACGAAATTTGTCAAACCAATTCCGGCAGTGTCTTTCTTTTAAGGCTTGCTTACCATACACATCACGTATCTTTTTAGCAGCTTGCAGAACGCACCTTCTTTCCTTTACGGAAATAAAAAAGTAAAATATGACGAAAGTGCTCGTTTTTGCACTGCATAATAAAACTGATACCTTTTCACAAAAATGCACGCAGTTTGCTTCCAAAGCAAAGTAAAACTGACAGCTGACAAATGTCAAAAGGAAAAAAAAATATGGCCAACGGCATCTATGTGTGAAATCGGCAATTACTTAGTTGCCAACCCAATATTTTATTCTTCTATAACTTTATCGAAAATTAAAACAAATTTGTTTAATGCTGATCAACGAATGTTGAAAATTACGTATGGAAGACAATGTTTTCTTTGTTTTCTTAGTATCCGCCTCTGTTAGCCCCACAAATGTGGAGGCTAATCGACATCACCATAACCATTTGTGAAAACGGATCTCTCAGTAATTCCATTGTAATATTGAGTGTATTTAAAGTTGTCCTGTCTTGTGGGCCCTCGCCCACAATGACGCTGTCTAATAAAAAGCGGGGGCAGAGCAAAGTACTGGTCTTATCGTAAACATCTTCAGATGACGCTACCGAAGGTTGCTACGATTTGATCAGTTACAAGTTGCCGGTCATAGATCTTGCTGGCGGCTGGACCACCTGTAGTCCCTACCAGGACTTAAATCATGGTACCATGGGAGTCAGGAGCACCCCGGATCTCGGTCCGGGCCTGACTTGAAGAGGTAGGCCCCCTTGTGGGTGGGAGCGTCATGGTGGCTGTGGTTTAAACCCAAAGTCGCGGGAAGTGTCTTCCTGTTGGTTGACCCAATGTAGAGTTGCAATAAGTACTGGGTGCTGTGACCCTAAGAGCAGTAAGAGGTTTTAGGTCGGCCTCGACTCATACCCAGGGTGGAACTTGTGCCGGCAACACAGTTTCGAACTGGTATCAAAGGAATGACGGAGGGCATATGCACGTCGTATCCTTGCTCCCATGGATTTATGGGCATCCCATACATGACAGGCGTTTACGTTAAAAACAAGAGACACTATGTCCCGTCTTGTTGGAACAACAAGCATAAAGCATCCATTCTGGTGTCAAAGCGTTCTCAATCAGTAACATTTTTCGTAACACTGAAAAATCATTGAAAAATAAATCTCCTAGATTGCAGAGTGCACCATTCATTGTATCTATTTTAATAGATACAAATTATTTGAGGATTGTAAAAAAGTGGTTCGAAAGTACTGAGACTAGCATATCAAAACACAATTTTTGGACAAAACTTGACTTTGTTCACCATTATTGTCTCGTTGTTGTTGTTGGTCAAATGTGAGCAAACGCAGTACCCACTTCGAGCAGAGCTTTCACATACCCAAATACTCGTTCAAAATTTTATTTACATAGTATATAGCACTTTAACTTTACGACCGTCTAAAACGATTTTCTGGAGTTCTTTTATGTTTTCCGGCGTAATAACCAGACAATGTTTGAGTTTTCGAATCAGTTGTTACTCGTATATTACCCGGAACCGACTATCCATTTAAATGGGAATAATCCTTACCATTAAGATTTGTTTACGAAACTTAAGGTTATCATGAACAATCTGTATCATCTCCTTGACACATGTACGGCATCGTAAATTATCTGTCTTGTGGAAGAATTGATTGATTAATTGAATACAAATGCAAATTTTTATGCACAATTTTCCACAAAGTTGCTTACCTGCTACAGTCTTTCAAAGTCTTTTTTACTTAGCGATAAATAGTGTGTTTTGATGGCACATATTTTCACAATGTTAACATTTTCGTTTATTAAATATTTTCAACATCTGTACTTCTTACTTACTTACTTAGGTGGCGCTACAGTTCGGCGTGAACTTGGATCTCAACTGACAAGCCTTTCCAGGTAGTCCGATCTTTAACTAACTGGCTCCAGTTGCGCACACCGGTTGAGGTCCCCTTCTACTTGTGCAAGCCATCTAGTGCATTGTCCCTCCGGATTTGATTCGAAGAGTTTGGAAGCCCGAGTATGGATGTCCATGTGCTCTACAGGTCCTAGCCATCTCAGGCAACTGATGCAGAGTTTTCCGACTAGGCCGATGTCATTGTACATCTCTTATACGAGTAGTTCTCTCGAAACGACTGAGGATATCTTCACCCGCTGTCGATATTTCCAAGAGTGATTTCATATCAGAACCAAGGTAGACAAAGTCCCTTACTATATCGCAATTATAACTGTCGATTGTGACGTTCTGTCAAATTCGTCGATGTTGTGTGTCCCTTTTTGTTGACAGTATATACCTGGTTTTGTTCTCATTTACCGCTAAACCCATTTTGTCAGCTTCTGTTTCAATACTAGGGAACGTACTGATGACAGCCCTCTGTGTTCTCCCAATTATGTCTACATCATCGGCGTACGATAGTAGTTGCACAGACTTTTGAAAGATTGTGCCTCCAGTGTCCGCTTGTGAGTTCCGCACAATTCTTTCAAGTTTGATGTTAAACAAGTCACATGACAGCGCGTCACCTTATCTAAAACCTTTTTTGACAACAAAGGCCTTGGTTAAGTCTTTACCGACCTAGACGGAGCAGCGAGCGTTCTCAATCGTCATTCTGCACAGACGGACGAGTTTGGCAGAGATGCTAAAACTAGACATGGCTCTATATAGCTCGCCTCTATAAATGCTGTCATATGCGGCCTTAAAATCAATGACAAGATGGTGGGTATCGATTTGGTTTAGTTGAGTTTTTTTCCAGGATATCCCGGAGTGTGAAGATTTGGTCGATTGTGGACTTCCCTGGTCTGAAACCGCACTGATAGGGACCAAACAGGTTGTTAGCGATGGGTTCCAGACGTTTACACAATATGGCAGATAAGATCTTGTATCTGATGTTGAGGAGGCTTACTCTATATGTCTATAGTTGGTCCAGGTTAGGGGGTATCCTTTTTTGTGGATCGGACATATGAGATTCCATTCTTCAGCCATACACTCTTCTGGCCAGATCTAGAAATGAATTCGTGCACACTCTACACAAAGTCATTTCTAGAAGCTTTGAATACCTCGGTAAGTAGTTAGGCCTAGCTGGTTTGTTGGGTTTTAACTTAGATATTGCTATCCTTACTTCGTTCTGTTGAGGTGAACGTAAGTTTTGATCTATCATCGTCTAATTTGAATGGTCTATTCTGCCTGACGGCGGGATTTTGGGCTTCTTCGTTATACAGTCTATAGAACCCTCAATATCTGCGAGTTCGTGCTTCCCTCTTTTTTCTTATTCTGGAGAAGCCGATGTTCTTCCTGTCTCTTCTGCTCGAAGAGCTCACGAGCGGCTCTCTTCCTTCGTTGCGGTACTGATTTGTACCGTTAGTTACCGCTCAAACATGCGCTTGCCGGCATTCTTCATCAAACCACATATTTCTTGGTGGTGCCCACTGGTCTTCAGTACTTGATGCTGGCGGGAGCTGTTGAGAGATGTCTGGAAACTAGTTCGGCAAAGATTCCAGCGGTCTCTATCAATTGCAGTTTTTATTCGTTATATCTTCTCACAGTAGTTCTTCTTCGTTGTGGGGCTTGGGAAATTCGCTTTCGCACATTTACTCCAAAAAGGCGAACATCCCTATCAGTCTTGGTTGCCCGGAACATTCAAACGCTCAAAATACTGGAGGCCATGCCTTACGTCTGATGCGCCCCTATTTAGTCTTCAAATTAAAAGAACTGTATTTCAGTTATCACTGAAATTTTTAATTTAGATTGATATGAAATTGATACCATTAATTAAGAAATATAACATCATTCAAATGTCCTTCACGGAACCGCTAAACCCAATTTTTTGCACAATTCGCTCGATATTTCAGCAATTTGACATTGAATATTCGCCTCCAAGTCTAAAGTTTCTGCCAAGATCAAGGAAAATAATCTGAAGGTATTAACAAACACGAGCGCCCACAATTCTTCAATAGGTAAATTTGGCACGCGCTGTGAAGCAAGTGGCATATGTGGCATAGCGATAGCCGCCTCCATTCCTCCTCGCCGGCATTATCTCGAAACAAGTGCGGCTAAATGATATAACCTGCACAAAAATCACACCAAGCAGGCGATTTTTTTCGTATATACTGTCTGCTGTTGGAACACCTCCGACTGTTCGTTTAACCAAATTTTGCTTATTAACAAAGCCATTTAACTAACATAAGTGCGTCGTGGATGAAGATAATTTTCGGTGAAAATTCAGATCTTCTTTCATCCTCAATAGAACTCAATCAGCGAAAATTCGATGAGCGCGATTATCATTTGGCTTTAGCTCTTAGATCAATATTGTCTTATACAGACGTATAGCCAGGGGCGTTCTAGAGGTTCCCAATTCTTCAGAATGGTGCGGAATCGATTGGTTGCGGTCTCGACTTTGCAACTTGCGTACAGACGCAATATTCTCTTCTGAATTGTCTCAATTGTTCGCTTATCGCGACGATTACAATATAACGAAACGTAGAAGTCGTAATTTGTAAACATTATTGAAGAGAATATATTGCCAAGATTAAGTGGTACACCATCGGAAAAACATTTATGAACTGTCAAAGTTCAGGTTTACCAAAATAGCGAACAAATAAAGTATTATAGTAAACCTTCCCGGCGAACGCCCTGTACTAAAGAAACGATTGGATTATTGCTGCTCTAACCTTCCCTATTTGAATCATATTTTTTGATTTATTTCCTAATTTTATTGCGAGTAGTATGATCTATAATTAAACAGAATTTATCAGCCTTTTCGCTTGGCTAGACTTCGGCGGTTGAGGTTAAAGTTTTTCTTTCGATTTGTCTCTAGTCTTCCTTTCACTTTCGAACACACACGAGTTATTTTCATTGTACAGCCTTCAGAAGACTATCATCGTTGCCCCGATCAAGAGAAAATAGCATATCATATAAGCAATATCGAATTTGATTCCTGATATTGACTTTGGTATTGGGTCGTAAGGTAGTTCTTTAAAGTTTTTGGGAGCCATTCCTTTCCTGTCTCATTGTTTTCCATATTAAAATGTTTAAAATTGATAAAACCTCTACGGCCTGGGGGGAACCCCAGTAACATCACACAATTGACAAAAAATACAAATTTAAACAAATCGTATTTTAAAAAAAATTAAAATAAAAATAAAAACTAAATTTAAAAAAAATTAAAAAATAAAAATCACCATATTCGTATAAATAACCAAAACAAAAATAAGAGCATATGATAAAAATAAGAAAATTAAAATTTGTAAACAAAATATTCGCTTAATTGTTGGAATGGGTAACTGTTAAACGATATACATACATATACACAGTTTTTTTGATTAATTTAGAAGTTTGAGAATTATACAAAAATAGATAAAAAAAAATTAAACAAAACTTAAAAAAGCTGCAAAAAAAAACTCAAAAAAAATCTCTGAAAAAATTAAAACAAAAAAAAAATTATTATAATATATTGTACATGAATATATTTATATTTTAATGCCTTGATCACACGATTTAGTAAAAAATTATTAAAAAAAAAATCAATTCTAACAAAGCATTGTGTATATTTACTAATGCGGTTGTTGTTACAATTTAACGGAAAACAATTGAGAAAATCAAAACAAATATTTTTATTGTCAATTTTATTATTTTTATATTGTAATTAGTTTTATTTATAATTTTCAATTAAATATACACCGATAGAATTTTAATTTGTTTTAGATCTTAGTAATTGACAGACATTTAAATTTGTTTCTCTATTTCATGTATACATTCGTTTTTCTGTAACAAAAACAAAAGTTTCAATATACCTTTATTATGTGTGATTATGTGGCAACATATCAAAGACAATTAATATGACAATTTTTTTTTTTTTTTTTTTCTAACAATGTAAATGCACATAATCACAAGTTTACAAGTTTACATTTAAATAAATACAATATTATGATTTTATTAATTTTACGTTTTGTTTGATGTTTAATTTAACAAGAAAAGAAATTCACTTGAATGAAGGTGGAAATTAAAGTGCTTATTACGTCATAGAGAAAAGAGAAAGAGTTTATATTAGTAATTTATTATGTAGTTTGTTCATGTAAAAGTAAAAAAAAAAAAATAAAAAAAAAATAAATGAAAAAGATATAAAATATTTATATAACAAAAAAAAGAAAAAAAAAAGAAACAGTATTTATGATTTAAGAATAAAAATAATGTAAACCAATAGTGTATAAATAAAAAGTTTCTTTTTTTGAAATTTTGATTGTATTAACAAAAATGAGGTAAAAAATAAATAAAAACTACTTAAACTTTAAAATGTAAAAAAAAAACAAAAAAACAAATAAGCAAATAAAAATGAAGAAAAAACCTTGTAGTAGATGTAATTTATTGAAGAATGTCTTTACTTTCCTTCCGTTCGATGGCAGTAGAGTCAAGTACTACGTGGGGTGAAAAGTAACCTCCTTGGGAATGAATTTTTCTTTTTTAAATGTTTTTTTATTTTATTCAATATAGTCCCCTTTTAGCTTGATACACTTATTCCAGCGATTTTCCAACTTCTTGATCCCTTGATGATTTCCTCGCGTGAGCGGAATTTTATATTGATGAGACATCTTTTGAGGTTTGGGAAGAGATAATAGTCAGAGGGAGCAAAAATGGGCGAATACGGTGGATGCGACAGCAATTGGAGCCGTAAGTCATTGATTTTAGCCGTGGTTGCGATGTTCTTGTGCGCCGCCGTTTTGCAACGATTTCGGCCTTCAATCGCTCCAGTAATTCACAGTAATACTAGCTGTTGATGGTTTTTCCTTTTTCGAGGTAGTCCACGAAAAGTATACCATGACAATCCCAGAAAACCGACGCCATTGCCTTTCCGACCCATCGAGCCGCCCTCGGCCGCTTGTGAGCACTCGTGCCGGCTTCAGTCCATTGCGGGGCACTCATTCTGTTCTCTGGTGTGTAATAGTGGATCCAAGTTTCATTAACAGTTACCAATCGACGCCAAAAGTCCGCCCGATTGCGCATCAGCAAGTCCAAACACTCTTTCGAAGTGCTCTCGCGTTCGTGTTTTTCGTCAGGAGTGAGCATGCGTGGCACCCAGCGGCAGGATAACTTTTTCATATGCAGAATATTGCCCAAAATATGGCGTGTGCGTTCAGTACTAATCTTTGTGGTATCTGCTAGCTCGCGCACCTTCACTTTACGGTCAGCCAACACCATTTCATGTATTTTTTTGACATTGTCCTCTGCAACCGCGTCGGAGGGCCTGCCGCTGCGGACTTGATCGGTAGTGGAGTTGTGGCCACCACGAAACTCTTGAAACCAATATTTGACAGTGTAATTTGACGGAGCATTGGCCCCATGATATTTATTCAATTTTTCTTTTGTGTCCTTCACCGTTTTGCCTCTTAAAAAATAATGTTTTATGAGAAAATGAAAATCGTTTTTGTCCATACTCAACATGATGACAAACACGTCAACAACAATCAGCTGTTAAAACAAAACTAAAAACAGTATCGCACTGAAATTTGGCATGTCTGCCTAAATATGAACGGACTTCAAGGCACCATAACCTTTTTTGCAGTAGCAGCGCATTTTGGCGGTCAATGAGGTTACTTTTTACCCCACCTAGTATATGCCCCACATCTAGGTATAGGAGTACTAGTCTGGTGACAGCTTTCTGCCTCCAGTTGTTATACACGTCCAATCCATTGGTTGAGGAGCCTTTTTACATGCAATGCGGCGTCCCCCCGGGCCAAACAATTTAAAACTTATTTTGGACAAAGCATATATTTTTGGGTCATGCAGTAGAATTGGGATGGTTAGGATTATGAGTACACATACGAGGGGCGTTCAACATATTCTCGGTATCGGGGTGAAGCTGTGGTTGTATAATACGAGGGCGGGTCAATAAGTCCGTGACTTTTGGAATAAAACACAGATTTTTTGATAAAAAAATAATTTTATTTTTCAACGTCTCCCTTGAGCTCTATACACTTTGTCCAACGCTTCTCCAATTTTTTTATCCCTTCCAAAAAAAATGATTTGTCGAGGTCCTCAAAATAGGCCTTTGTTTGCGAGATGACTTCATCATTGGAGTCAAATCTTTTTCCACCAAGCCATTTCTTCAGGTTTGGGAGCAAGAAGTAGTCGCTCGGAGCCAAATCTGGAGATGAGGGAGCAATTCATAGCCCAATTCATGGATTTTTGCCATGGCAACTGCACATGTGTGCACCCTTGCATTGTCTCGGTGGAAAAGAACTTTTTTCTTGGCCAAATAAGGTCGGTTTTTTTTCAAATCGTCATTGAATCGGTCCAATAAGTTGGCATAATATTCCCCATTGATTGTTCTTCCCTTTTGAAGGTAGTCAATGTGGATTATCCCGCGTGCATCCCAAAAAACAGTCGCCATAACTTTATTGGCTGACAAACCCACCTTGGCCTTCTTTGGCGCCGATTCACCCTTAGAAACCCACTGTTTTGACTGTTGTTTGTTCTCTGGTGTGTTGTGATGGATCCATGTTTCGTCCACGGTTACAAAACGGCGCAAAAACTCCTCCATATTGCGATTAAACAACGCCAAACCTTCCTGTGAAGTGAAGCACACGAAATTCACTTTTTTCCATTTTCTCCTCAAATTAGTGAGTAGTCTGATAAAAATAGCTGTCAAACACAAACTAACTGACGCAGCAAGTTTAAATTTTGACAGGAGTCAACTGACAGATGCCTGTTGACAGGAGCAGTGTTGCTGTTTCAGTAAAGAGGTCAGAAATTCAAAAAGTCACGGACTTATTGACCCGCCCTTGTAAATTGACTTATTTATCAAGTAATACTATTATTTTAGTGCATTCATGTAAAATTTCATATAAATGTGATTATTAATTCGCGTTTTATCTCTAGTTAAACAGAATCATAATGGCAACTGAGACGATGATGGTGAAAATTGAGCATCGCGCTGTAATTAAATTTCTCACTAAGCAAGGAAAAAGTCAAAAAACTATTCATGAAGAGATGGTGGCTGTTTACCAGGGTTCCGCACCTTCATTATCAACTGTGCAAAAGTGGTCAAGTGAGTTCAAGAGAGGCAGAGAGAGCATTGAAGACGACCCCCGCTCCGGCACCCCGGCTACTGCTTGTACGGGAGAAAGCATCAAAGAAGTCGAAAAACTTGTTCTTGAGGATGCCCGAATAAAGGTGAAAATGAAGGCAGAGATCACCAAGCTTTCAATTGGTACCATTCACACCATTCTTCATGACCATCTTAACCTTTCAAAGGTCAGTGCAAGGTGGGTGCCACGAATGCTCACAGCGCCTCAGAAAAAAGTGAGAATCGCATGCTGTAGAGGGCTTTTGGAGATGTGTAGTGAGAACGCGGATGGTGTTATGGATCGAATTGTTACTGGGGACGAAACATGGGTCCACCACTATGACCCTGAAAGCAAACAAGAGTCCATGCAGTGGCATAAAAAAGGAACAGACCCCCCGAAGAAGTTCAAAGTCACTCCGTCTGCCGGGAAGCTCATGGCCACAGTTTTTTGGGACTCAAAGGGAATCTTGCTCATTGAGTACAAAAAAAAGGTGAAGCCATCAACGCCACATCCTACGCTTCCACTTTGCATAATTTGCGGGAGGTAATTAAAAGGAAAAGACGGGGTAAACTCGCAGCGGGTGTGTTGCTTCTTCATGACAACGCTCCTGTTCACACGTCGCGAGTTTCCAAGGCTGCTGCGCGAGATTGTGGTTTCGAAGAAATCCAGCACCCACCCTATAGTCCAGATCTTGCCCCTAGTGATTATTTCCTGTTTCTGGATTTGAAAAAATGTCTTCGTGGAAAAAGATTTTCGGATGATGAAGAACTCAAGTCGGCAATAAATGGGTATTTTGCAGAGAAAGAGGAAATTTATTTTTTTGAGGGTTTAAAAAAGCTTATCTCAAGATGTAGCAAATGCATCGATGTTAGGGGAGAATATATTGAAAAATAAAAACAATTTAAATTGAATTCGCATTTTCCTTCATATCGATACCGAGAATATATTGAACGCCCCTCGTATGTCATAGCACGGGTAACTAATTCCTCAAAAACTCAGAGTAAAGACCCCGATTAAGTTTTACATGAAGCTGATATGGTCCGACTAACTTGTTATCCAATAGGCCATCTATGATGTGTCCTCCCAAAATGGGACTGCAAAACTCCAAACGTTTCTCCATTTACAACTCTCCAGATACAAGCCTTACTTCGATTGAAAAGTTTGCTTACTTCTCTGAGGCGAGTATTTAATAATGCGATTTTCCCACTATCTCCTGTCGTATTTTGAGCCATCCGAACATGAAAAAGTCGCATGGTAGCATGGGGTGAATTTGTTGTTTTTGGCAATAAATGCACGCAGAAATTCATGATGCACAACTCCATTGTAATCCTGGAAAACAGAGAGCATGGTCATCTTTGTTGACTCAAAACAATCTATCTTTTCTCATTTGGAGCGCGCCATTTACTCGCTTGATGACCAGTAATGGTACGTTTGATGAATGTTTGGTCAGAATCAGCTTCGGAAAGCATGTCTTTCGCAACTTCAAGCGCTGCTTTTTTTTTTGCAGGAAATTCAAAACCTCAGGTACCAGCTCTGAAGCGACAAGTCTCAAGAATTTGTGGTTTACGACCACTATCTCTTTGATAGTTTACAGCGGAGTCCAGATAAACAAAGTCGTTTACCACTTTAAAATTATAATTTCCTCTTTTTCTCCACTGGGTGGATTAAGCGCATTAGGGACTCATGTTTGCGAATTTAGCCTTAATGCAAATGGTTATCAGTTGTTTAATTACGGTCTGCGTTAGCCGTTCGGCTGCACGTGTTCTATAAAGGGTCCGAATATTCGACGTGCATAACCGAAAGTCGCTGTCCGTTTTTCGTTTGACCCATAGCCAAATGGAAGGGGCTTCGAATATGTGGCTAGCTGGCTGGATCTGCATCTGACGTCTTGACTCTGATTTTGTCATATCATCCGTTTCGTGCTTTGTTTTGGTTATGCTTATCCACTAAAGTCCAAACAGCCGTGTTTGCGCAGGTCCAAGTGGTCAGTTACATTAGCGTGTTTAAATTCAGAATACTGCAAAGTGATGATATTTCAGCGACTACCCTACTCTATTCTCAATCAGGGCTTGCGATCGGCTATTCGAAAGCTAACTAATCTTGTGAAAATGAATTCTTTTTTTTATTAACCGCGAGACTTGAGTTTTGATTTTAACGCCATGGTAGGAAAGGAGTATATCTTTGGTTGGACAGTTAGTAATAGCCTATACACGTCTGACGGCAGACTAACGCTTATCTACTTTGCGGCGGGACGAAATATCACTATAGCAAGCAAGAAAACCATGTCCTCATCTAAATATATACAAGGGAGTATGGCGGTCTCCGGATCATGAAACGATAAATCAAATTGATGACCTTGCGATAGACATACTCGTAAGGTATGCTTCCAGATCACCACCTTGTTGCAGCCAAGTTGCAAATTATGGATTTCTCAAGGGCCGCAACAAAGAAGAACTAGTGTGATAAGATATAACGTACTCGTAGAATGCGTATCCAGAAATCTCTCAACAATTACCATACTGCCAGCATCAAGTACCGAAGACCAATGGCACCGCTGTCATCAGAGACGCCGCAACTGATGTGCTGGGTTTCACCCGGTCACCAGCAAGAAATCTCTTGTTTGATGAAGAATGCCGGCAAGCACTTGCAACTAAACAAGAAGCGTACAAAGCGGTGCTGCAACGAAGGGCCACTCCCGTGCTCTACGAGCGGAAGAGACGGGAAGGACATCGACTTCTCCAGAAGAAGAAACAACAGCACGAGAAGCGCGATCGAAGATTTTATTTGCGATATTGTGTGAACGTCTGAATCCATTTGTCAACAACCTCATTGGCCCCTATCAGTGCGGTTTTAGGCCAGGTGAGTTCGCAATCGATCAAATTTTCACACTCCGGGAGATCCTGGAAAAAAACTCAAGAAGTTCAAATCGATACCCATCATATTTTCATCGATTTTGCGATCGCATCCAACAGCATTTATAGCAATGAGTTATATAAAGCCATATCTAATTCTGGTATCCCTGCCAAACTCGTCCGTCTGTTCAGAATGACGTTGAAGAATGGTCGCTACTCCGTCTTGGTCGGCAACGACTTAACCAAGGCCTTTGATTGCTGCGAACGGTGACGAATGGACAAATCACGGTCGTCATTAACACTGGCGGATGCAGCAGCATACGGGTAGGTGGCTTGATGTCCACTTGAATCCACGAGTCCACTATTGTTTGAATGGGTGGCCGTGGCTCAAGTGGTAGTGTATTGGCTCCAAATCGCATGGTTCGGGATTCAATACCAGCCGCGGCCGAAAGATATTTTATTTTTCATGCAACTAAAATCACGGTATATGAGCGGTTGCCTAGAATATAACAACAAGTCCAACTACACTAATAATTTAGTCTCCCCATTAAATGTCGGGCGCCACCAATGGAGCCAAAAACTCTTTCTTTCTCTCTCTGTCCCATTTTCGTAAAAACTTAATACGTAGGTCGATTATGACGACCAATGGTCGAAGTGCCCAAAAATATTTTTCACGGAGCACGAATTTTGATAATAAAATTCAATAATTTGTAAACGTTGTTCGGGTGTAAGTCTTTCCATGATGAAATAGCAATGATTTTTCACTTTGACACATGTCACGAATCATGCGTGAGCTGTCAAAAATAGAACACTGAAAAAGCAAACAGCAAAAAAAATCACGATTTAGGTTGTGAATGTACCTCTTCCAACTCCCAATACAACGCCTCTACTGCTATCGCACGCGCTCTTGCTACCGCTTTTCTCACCTCGCACCACGACCCCCTCGCCAAAAAGTTTTGCCTTTTGTTCTGTGTCGCCGTTTTCGTTTTATGGTTCCGCCACCACGTTTTTTTATACACATGTGTGGAGCTGGCCTTTTGAAATATCGAACGGAATTTCCGCTCTATTGTTACATTTTTCTTCGAATATGTTCCACATGCCTTGTGTGCTTAGTTTAGTTCTTCTACTTGGTTTATAGGAGCCATTCTCGGAAATTTAATTCCCATGTCTGACTTCATTCTTTGTTCAAATTGTGTCAATTTATTTTTTCTACTGATGTCGGTTTTCGTTGGCTGTTCTCTGGTTCTTTCATCAAAAATATAAATGTTGGTGCTGACTTGCAAGTGTTTCGTCTAAAATCACTGTAGAATTTTTTAATCGGCGTTTCACGTTGTTCCAGCATAGCTTGTATTCTATCTGCGTTTGGCGCCTATCGCTGGAGTATGTTATTAAGTGCCGTTCTTGCTTAATAAATAGCGAATTTAGTATAGTGAAGCCTTGTGCTTTACATGAGCTTTGTATCATATATCTTCTCCCGCTGCGTTTCTCGTTCCAAAACCATTCCCTCTAAGACAGTTTTCGTATTCGTAGTTCACCGTAGCACCGATCAAAAGCATTTGCTTCCTTGATATTCCATTTCATCGGAATTGCGCCAAAGTATAAATTTTTTTGATTACTGACTGCTTCCTTTGGAGGGTTCGTTTCGAGTTCTATTATCATTTTTATTGCCATAAGTCGGTGGCTAATTTTAGATACACTTGTGATTTTATCTAGTAGCCCCGCTGTCAAAAGGATGGCAATTCCATTCTTTTTTTTTCCGTTCCTTAATACATAATACTCGTACCTTTTTCCCATAATACAAAACCTTCGGCTCTGTTTCCAGCATTTCACCACTTGGTTTCTTGAGTGCATATTTTCTCGATTTTTCATTGTCGTAATACGTTTTCTAATTCGAAACTTTTGTTCGTCATTGTGTCGACATTCCAGCTTGCGACTTTTCTTTTGCCCCACAGGTAGTCTCGTTGGTAGACGGCGGAACCCGACTTTGAGAAGTCTCATAAAATGTTAGTGGTGCCGCAGGCTCATTGTAATGGTTATAATGCCTAAATATGATTTTTCCACATTTAGTCGCCTTTTACGATAAGTAGGGGAACGCACTGCAGCAATATTCTATAAGTCGTTGCCGCTATTAAAATTTTATAAAATGTAATCTAATAACATACGCATTTTATTTCATTTTAGATTCTTAAGAAGTGACTGAGTTATTTCAGATTAATCTTTTGGTCACCACTGTCACCCTTTTTCGTGCTCACTATACATATGAACATATTGTATCGGGTGTTCTGAAATTCACGCCAAATTTGAATTTTGCGTCATTTGTGCGGTAAAGTGTTGCCAACGAAAAAAAAAGATAGCATGACAGCTGATATAAATGGAACTCTACACGCAATATTTCATTTTGATGGCTTTCTTAATCGTCAAAAATGTCGGATTTGTTGTTTAGAAAATCTACGAGTGATTGTTGAGAAACAAATGCATCCAGAACGTGTCACTGTTGCGAATTTTTGGCTGGTCCTCTTCGGCATTAGACTTTTTCCTACTGTCATCTTTTCTGAATAGCGCAGGTAACAATAATTTGTGCTCGACATTCCCTACAATATCTGACCATTACGGAATTTCCCTTAAGGCAAAAGTCTACAACTTCACACCTCTGTTGCTACCGCCAGTCGCTTACAGAAAGCTTTAAAAAGCTTTAAAAGCACTGACTGGAAAACCTTCAGACTAGATCTTCATAATTGTCTTTCCCGACTAGACATATCATCAGACAGGAACCTTTCGAATGCAGAAATAGACGCATTCGCAAGAAATATCGATTCTCATTCGGTAATTTATCCATCTAAACAATCTACGTACAGCAACATCTCTCCTCTTGCAATGAAACTAATTAAAATACGTTCATTTTGGCTCAGAAAACTAAAAAGAATATATCATAGACACTTTAACAGAATAAATCAGGAATATCGCGAGTTGTCGTCAAGAATTACAAGCATCAGTAGAATCATTAGTAAGAGAATAAATTTAGATATAAATTCCACCTTCAAGTCAAGACTACACAAAATAAGACCTTCTCCTCAAGCCTTTAAGGAGATCGACAGAATAACTGGGCGACAATTTTTTGGTACGGACATCTCAAGGGACATACTGACGCATAATAGCGTGGAGCTAGTGGACACTGCGACTAAGCTCAATACTTTTAAAGATTTTTATTCCTTTGTCTACCTGGAAAAATAGGGTTTTCCAATAAGGACTTGACAACTTTTTTTTTTAAATAAAACGCAAACTATTTGAGATATTTCAAAAACTTTATTATCGGCTTGAAGTACAATCAAAACATTTATGCAGGAACTCGACTTCGTTCATATGGCCTCCGCGGGCACGTTTGCAGCGGTCGATTCGTTGGACCCAATGTTCAACGACTCGGCCACATATTTCGGCCGAAACGGCCGCTATTTCGCGTTCAATGTTGGCTCTGAGCTCTTCCAACGTCGTCGGCGTGTTGGCATAAACCAATGACTTAACGTAGCCCCACAGAAAATAGTCAAGCGGCGTTAAATCCCACGAACGAGGCGGCCAATCGACTGGCCCATTTCTTGAGGTAACACGCTCACCATACTTAGTCTTCAATAAATCGATTATAGCGTGTGCTGTGTGGCTTGTGGCATCATCCTGTTGAAACCACATGTCGTCCAAGCCCATATCTTTCAATTCGTGCCAAAAATAATCGGTGATCATGGCGCGATAACGCTGACCATTCACAGTAACGTGACGATCGTTATCGTCGACGAAAAAATATGGCCCAATAACGCCGCCGGCATGCAAACCGCACCAAACAGTTATTTTTTGTGGATGAAGTGGTGATTCATGAAGCACCTGTGGATTTTCACCCGACCAATAACGCACATTTTGCTTACTGACGAACCCATTGAGCCAAAAATGAGCTTCGTCACTGGAGATGATTTTGTGATGAAATTCATCATCTTGGCGCATCTTCTCGAGAACCCAATCGGAGAACGTACATCGCTTCAAATGGACCATCGGCTTCAATTCTTGAGTCAGCTTGATCTTGTGTGGGTGTAAACCAAGATCCCTACGCAAAATATGCCATAATGTGGTCTGAGCGATGGCCAATTCTTGAGAACGCCGTGGAATTGACTGATTTAATCGTTTGCTGCGGACGCCTGAACGGCAGCGATATTTTCGACACTTCGACCAACCTGTTGTCTTACTGACACGGCAGCATCACACAACGAATATATAGACTCAAATTTTTGAACTAAACTTGTTATTGCCTGTCTACTAGGGCGAGAATTACGATCGAAAATTGGAGTTAACGCTCTTAAAGTTGCAGTCACCGACTCCGAATTTCGGTAGAAAATTTTTATAATCAGCAGACGTTGCTCGTTCGTGTACATTACCATGATGGAAATGTTGAGTTTACTGAATAAATTGACAGTGACAGTTTGATGATTAGTGAAAGAGTGCGTTCAAAAATTAAATTCAAAGTTGTCAAGTCCCTATTGGAAAACCCTTTAGAAATGTCATAAACTTTAAAAATGCAATCCTTTTACACTTTTCTCTTCAATTTTCAATCTTGTGTGTTTTCTACAAACTATCTTGTTTTTTCTTTTTTTTTCTATTTTGTATCTCTTTTTTTAAAATATTAACTCTATGCTAAGATATGTTCTGAGTACTATAAAAGAAAATGATCTCAATGTACCCTTGAAATAAGCCAATAATAATAAATTTAAATAAATTGAAAATTTTGGGACACCCTGTATTGTACGTGTTCCTTTTTATGTGAAATAAAGTGATCACAAATAACTCTCTACTATAGGGTCCGCCTTCTAATGTTTTTTTTTTCAACTAGTGCTTATTTCGTGAATGGTAACACTTAGCTCATGTCTGATTTGACAGATAATTAGTTTCATCCTCCCGCTGAACGAATATGGTTGTGTATACGCTTGAACTCTTGGCTAAGTGGGCCTACGATCGACTTAGAGAAGATGCCGATTTTGCCAAAAAAAAAAATCATCTTTTCAGATGAAGCTCATTTTGATCTTGGCGGGTATGTAAACAAGCAAAATTGTCGCATTTGGGGCACAGAAAACCCGCACGCATACATTGAAAAGCCGATACACCCAAAACGAGTCACTTTTTCTTGCGGATTTTGGTCGAGAGGCATAATTGGGTCATTTTTCTTTTTTTTGGCCGTTGCAGTCAATGGCGATCGTTATCGGGCCATGTTGAACATTTTGTTCACAAAAATTGAAGAGGAGGATATTGGCAACATTTGGTTTCAACAGGACGGCGCTACGTGCCACACAGCCGAAGCTACACTCAATGTTTTGCGCCCTGTTTTTGAAGATCGCATTATCAGCCGCAGAGCTGATGTCGTTTGGCCACCTCGGAGCTGCGATTTGACACCGTTGGACTATTACGCCGACGCTAGAGACAATTGGCGCTTTAAAGGACAATATTCGTGAAGCCATTGGTGAAATACATCTGCACACAATCGATAATGTGCTCGGCATGGCCAGCCGAAGCAGCCATTTGAATGAAATTATTTTCCATTATTAACCGGAAGGATTGTACTTTCAAATAAAAAAAGAAATTTGAGAAAATATTCAGTAGTTTTTTTTTATAGCATTTTCAAAAAAAAAAATTTTTTGGCGGACCCTATACTTAATTAATTTGTGCATGCAGTAGTATGAGTTAATGTGTATATGTGTATTAGTGTTAAATAAATGTTTATCCTTATTGCTTTATTTTGATTTTTTTTTTGTCAGATTTATATTATAGATACTTTTCACTTGACTTTTAACATTTTCACTTCATTTTGATTGTTTCTAATATTTTGTTTTTTTTTTTTTGGTAATCAGAGGGAAAGTAATTAAAAATAAAAATGACCTTCATCATCACTCATTTTAAAATCATGCACTAACCACATAATTTAATTTCTTTTTCTTTTCCCTTAATTTTTCAAACAAAAAAGTTTGCGTTTAATTTTGTTTTTAGGAAAATATCAGGTTAATCAACATCATGCCACTGAAGGTGGTACCCAATCCATTGATCATATCGATGGAGGAGATCTCAGCTCAAGCAGTTTAAGTACGGGTAGTCGTGCTTCGTTAGACCCACCGTCATCATCGCCAACAATGAGTATAACCGGTGATAACTTGATGCATTTTCCAGCTGATTCAAGTGGTTCGCTTTAAAAAACAAATAAAAACTAAAAAAAGAAAAACATTTTTTTTATATAAGAAAATGTTTTAACAAAAATAAATTAAGCAAACTACAATACATAAATACGTATATGAAATATGATAGATTATACATATATATGCATGTGTTGTGATCTATTCATATTCGATTGTTCTTCTGCACACAAATGCATGTACATATACATACCTTAATATCTATATAAACGCATATATCCATGCATATACCACTAAATTATATAATACTATAAACATATATACAGTTAGTCAAACTGGAATCTTGGGCATAAAATCAGCTAAAAACAGGGCATACATTGAAAAATAAAAAAACCAAATTCCCACCATATTTTGTGTATCAAAAGGAAAAAGTTTTAATTGTTGAGTCCTTTTTGATTTTTTTGTTTGTTCTAAATCGATAACTACAAGAGGTTTGCTTTGAACCTTATTTTTACCAAAAGTAAATCTCTTCACTTTCTACTGATCTTTCCCAAAATTTAGAAATTTTTCAAATAACCATAAGTCCTAAGGAAAAATCACATATACGAGTATACTCGTACGAGTAGCAGTGTGGTAAATATAAAAATAATTATTTTGAAATTCAACAAAAAAATTAAAACTTGGCAAAGTAAAGGTAATCTATTGAATTGGAAATTTTATTATAAAATCAGTGTATAACATAATTAAAATTAAATTAAGTGTAAGAGGCTCCTCCACAATCAATTCGTATTTCTTAGGCTGAAAACATAATGGTGGTGCGACAGGAGCGTGGAATAAAGAGGGGGTAGGTCAAAGAGAAGATATCAGATAGTGAAGAGGTTTTATTATTGTACGACTATCAAGCTAAACCCAACAAACATGCATTTACTTTTAACGGAAAGTTTTTCTTTAATAATTTTGGTATGTTTTAAACAAAAAAGGACTCTCAGTTGAGGTTGACTCTTAGTTTGAGGTTAGTTAAACATTTTAATTTTAAAAGAGAATGCGCATATAGTTAGGTTTATTAGCAAATTTTCTTTGAATTAAATTATTTTGCACAAGATGGATATGTGGTACGAATTATACAATATTTGAATTACATTCTATTGGAATCTGCGGTTCTGTTGAATGAGAACTATTTTGAGAAACAATTGATTGTGAATTTGTTTCGTGGCCGATACTTTCATTATGATTTGGCTGCCTTTTATAAACGAATTTGTAAACAAGTTGTTGCATATTCATTCCCAAAAGTATTTTTTTTTTGCCAGTGGAAGTGTTTGGATATGGGACTGTAAACTATCAAAAAAACTTACATCTTCAGCAGCGTCCTTTTGTTGATGCTTATCTAGCATTTTTAGTTTTGTCTCTTTTATTCATATCAATGCATCTTCTATACCTATATTGTTTTCATCTTTTCCGTTTTAAGGGGGTTCCCCCGTGAGACAGTCTTGATAGAACCTTGAGTTTTTTTTTATCATTTATTTATTACTATTTCAGGAGTACGTAAAACAAATTTCAAGTAAAAATCTTCATTAGAACGTAAGTTGTACCACACCGAAGACACCCTAGTTGAAAAAAAGGACACTCACTTCCTTCACGATTTCGGCTGATTGGCTTTCTCAAAAAGAAGCAAGAACAAAAAGAAACAAGTAATTAAAGTTTGTTTTTTCTTTTGTGTTTGCAATGCAATTAAAACCTGTTCTTTTAGTTTCTGCAAAGCCACGATATCAGAAGCGCTGGCATCGTTCTGAAGCGCTCATACCATAGAAAAAGATAAAGCCTTCATTGCTTCTTTATGTTTAATGTTGTCTTTATCTTCATGCAATGCATCTTCATCTTCACTCTCTGCTTGCGAGGATAACACGAATGTTGTTTTCGTCCAGCCAGTCGTTAACTTCATTAAGACTAAGATCAATCCCTGATGGAGTCTTGATTGTTTGCGTGAAATTTGCGATTTCAGAACGTGGTACGAGCCTATCAAGAGGGATGTTGTCTTCAATTTCCCATCTATCTGATTCATTAAAGCAAAGTGATGTTTTCCAGCAGCTCTTCATCATTTTTTCTGACAGTCCCTCCCAAGCACTGGCCAAGAATAAACCACCGTTCTTTCGAGTAATTATTTTCAAAACAGTGCTTATTTCGTGATCTTGACTCATCACATGAGATAATAAACTTTTTGTTATAATTAAGCTTTGTTATTCTAATGTTGTTCTGATCCATGGGTTGAATCAGCGATCATGTGTTGTGATCATGCCATTACCACTTCTTAGCTCATTTGCTGGTGGATGGTATGGCGCATTATCCAGCAGAAGTAATGATTTTTTACTTCAGGAACGAATGAGTTGAAAAACTACTTTTTAAAAACTACCGATGCCATCCTAGCATTTGCAGTAGATTCATATTCCACAGGCTTATTCGATGAACCAAATGACCTTGGCCTCTTAGATTTACCAAAGTTTAGATATCACCAAAAGTTTAAGCTGATGCGTTGATGATATTTTTCGCCCAGGAGCTGTTTTTTCGTTAGAGCTCACCAGGGTTTTATCGGGCAAAAACTTCCAATATAGACCGCTCTCATCAGCGTTATATATTTGTCATGGTGAAAGCCCTAATTCTTTAATATTTGGGTAAATTATGTTGCTGCTTCTGGATTTGCAGAAAGTTTTTCTCCGTAAAATTTTAAATTTCGAATGCTAAGCCATTCTCTAAATTTTGCAGCCCATCCTCGACTTGCATTAAAAATACGTTAAGAACTGTTTGTGTCTTTGGAAAATTGTTTGGACTTCATTACTAATAAGTCTTCAGAAACTGGAGAGTTTCTTTCTCTTTCAAAAACCATTTTTGCAACTTCGC
Source organism: Volucella bombylans (assembly GCA_949129095.1). Lineage (NCBI taxonomy): Eukaryota > Metazoa > Arthropoda > Insecta > Diptera > Syrphidae > Volucella > Volucella bombylans. Next base: position 111,230,335 of record OX422143.1, on the reverse strand, counting down.
GTCCATTTCTGGGAATTCCGAAGATTTCGGTTTTCGCATCTTTACAATTCTCCACTATTGGGTTGTATTGTAATTCTTTTATTTATGCAACCCTTACCTTAAAATCTGTTCCTTATTGCGCTTTATATTAGATATTGTAGCAGCACCAACATCATACCATAATCTCGGGCTAATATTTTCCCAGAAACACCGTTTTCTATTTTCTTTAAAATCTCGCATTTCTCTTTTAAAGTAAGACACTTACTTTTATTTGCCATATCTCCACACGAACACGTGTTTTACCAACGAGAAAAGATAGATACCTGCTAATGCACGGTCTGTAGAATACATAATGGGAATAAAAGGATGATTCGGATTAGCGCGATATTCGGATAAGCGAGACATTACTATACTTGGATTTTTAGGATGATTCTAGGTCGTCTATATGCGCTGAGTCTACCCTATAAATTTCAAGAGAATCGGTCAAACCGTTTTCAATACATGATGGAGGAAAATTTGAAAAACACAGTTTTGAGAGAAACGCGTTTAAAGTTTCAAATATGGTTAAAACTATGAAAATCTTAACTTACCATCAATCTACGATGCGAAGTTTGACAAAACAAGTGACCATAAAAATGTCCTCTATACTTGTCTATACTTGTATAAGTGCACATTTGTATAGAAGGGTTCGTCCTGCTAGTACTCAACTCAACGCTCCGAACATCTGCTTCTTCTAACTGCTGTATCTTTATACCGACTTCAAGTTTTAAAAAATCACTTTACCAGCATATTCTACACATGTTAAGGAATCAATTTATGCAAAAGAAAAAATAATTTTTTCAACTCACCACACGGGTAAACCATCTTAACGTTCTGGCAGTTTGAGAAGAAGCCCTTGGTTGAATTCTTTTCTCTTGAGGCTGTTGAATATCGTTTTCAGTTGTAATATTTGCTTCTGATACTCCCAAAGAAGAAATTTCGTCTTCCAAAAAAGAAAGATTTTCGAAAAATTTCCAACTTGATTTTATGGGTAGAGATACCCTGTCTGGTAAGTTTTTTAGTTCAAGACGAAATTTGTGCCCCATTTTATCCTCACTGTTTCTCCTAAAACAAAAAACATTCCCAACTGAAACTCTATTCAAACATATTGCAAACAAGTTTGCATACCTAGACGCTATCGATGGCAAACATAATCACATAAACTGTTCTCCTCAGAACTATGCACTTTAACCAAAAACACTTGTATTCCATAGCTCTACAAGCGGTGGCTGATGCAAATTCGAAATTTATTACAGTTGACGTTGAGGGAGAGTTGACAGAGTTTTCGCCTCCGTATACTATTTTGCCTTCAACAAAAATTGTTGTTTCATATGTTTTTTTCTTGCGGACGAAGCTTGCCCGTTACAAAAATAATATTTTAATACAAAACCTTCACGAGCAAGACGTGTAGTCGAATGTGCTTTTGGTGTTACAACTGCAAAATTTCGAATTCTATGGGAACCAATATAAACATCATCAGAAATGGCAGATAAAAATAATTTTACTTAATATAATCATTGACCTTGAAGCGGCGAAATGTTTATATATCAGAGTAGAATTTAAATTGTCAGTCGTTTTGTGGTTTTATTTAATAATTCTGTGTGGCCACATCAGTCATATGTGTGTGACAGATGCGTCCCACTAGTGGGCCATAGCATTTTTCTGTTCGGCTTTAGCAATTTTTACCAAAATTTGGTTACCAATAAACAGCATCTCACAACTTATCCAACATAAAACGATTACGATGTTGAGGATCTTTCTGGTCCCAACTTATTAATTCTTCTGTATTCATTTTCTTCACAAACTTGTACCTCGATAAGTGCGGAGAAAACAGATTTGTTTGATCGCGCCGCTTATAATTTGTCTCGCCGCTACAAGATTCATTAAAAAACGTATTTGTTTTCATCGTTCTTTTGTCGCTCGACTGTCGCATCGCAGCTCCACTAAATTTCCAGCCTTAGTACGAGTATAACAAATTTATTTCAAAAGTCAGAAGATTTGTGTTTTTTTTTTATTTCTAACCTAGCTATAATGTTTTAAAATTAATTTTTTTATTTTATTTAGTCAGTCGATTCATTCAATATTTTAATTTCGAAAAAAATACTAGTGGCAGTCTTCCTTGTCAGCAAAAAAAAAAAAGATAAACTGTATTGCTCACAGTTTAAATAAAATTTAATTGGAAAACAAATTTAAATTTTCACTGCGAAAATAACTACTGTTTAGGAATTATTTTACGAAATTTGTTGAAGAAATTTTTTTAGATTTATTATACATGTGTGTACTTATAGTCTGTTATACATTAAGTATTCATAAGCTATAAATTGAAATGTGAAATCAAATTAGATAATAATTCATTCCAGTTGACACTCGCTGATGGAGTTTAAATTTAAGTCGTGAAAGCTTCTGGAAGGTTTGTGCATGCTTCCATCAGTGAAACAATGGGTTAATCAATAAGTCCATCCAATCCTTATCAAACTGATCTAATTGTGCAGTCTAATCAATGATTTGATGTATTTTTGTTGTAGACGTTCTTATGTCCTAGCCACTTTTGATCTTCTAGCATAACCAATTTGGATGACTTCTTTCCAGAAAGTTGTTGATTATCAGCTCTAAGATGCCTGTGTTTTAATTGATCTATTAGATGATTGTTTTATCTTGGCTTTGTAAACTCCTTTTCGTACTGAAAGTGAATTATTGCTTTTATAGGTATTATCTGTCTGATATCATCCTGGTATCCATCTGAATATATCTTCTTATGTTGTGACTCTTAAACTATTCTCATAATGAATAAGTGAGCTTTTTACGATAATAATAATGATGATGATGACGGGTACTCCCTAAACTGACTGTGAGATACCATATTTCGTCATATAGAAACGAGACTTTCAACTGCTTATTACCATAGCTTTGATTACTTAAATCTTACGTAGTCACAATATCTAATTTGAACCGATTGCTTTAACCCTGGGATGGGCAGCTGTTTGTGAGACGGTAATATAGCCTGCTGGACCTCGATGGGCCCATATGAATATTTTATGGAAATGGAATTAGAATAAATAAAAAAACAGACTTTGTCTTAGATTTTATATTGTGCCAAGTTAAATACATGATGTACCTACCAGAGATCTGCAGCGATATACGGCATTTATTCGTTCAATACATGTATTCGTTTTTTCTACCACTCTAACTCATTGCTCCTTCATAAAATATTCATCCCCATCGCATTGACTGCAAACACGTATTTTGTTGCATTCATGTAGTCATACTAATTGAAGCACTATGCGATGTTTGATGATTTTTTTCAGATCATGGCGATGAGTTAGAAAAAAGCGGTGCGAATGTAAACCGCCACCCCATATGTTTTTGAGTCGATGCATCCTGCACTACCACATGCTCATATCGAAGCGTTGGTATGTGCGACCGCTAATGAATAACAAAACCACCGCAACTACGATCATTTGTTCATAGCGAAAAATTTTTGAAATTTTATTTTATTATTTTTTTTTCTTTTCTTTAAAGTTAAATAAAGATACAAAATTAAATAGGCTTTAAATTAACAGTAATAATTATATATTTGTTGAAATTTTTTATAATGTAAATGCAAAAATAATATACTATCGACTGTCTTGGGTCCCAGTCTGTTTCTCTTCCCTGTTATTATGTTACCTGCTAATGAAAATGCTCGTTCTGCCGCTACACTGATAGCGGGTATTGAATGAATTTGCAGTGCCACTTTTAATAGGATAGTTTTTTGCATTAATCCTCCACCACTCAATCAAATCAAAATCTTCAGTTATTTTTACGAGTTCTCTGCTATATTTGTCTACTTCTTCTTCAGGAGTTTCTGGGGTTTCCCGCTCAGATTCTCTTCATAAATCTGAGAAAAAGAACGGAATATTTTCTTTGGGGGATGATGATAAATTTGTAATTAAGGAAGTAGATAGGTTGTCTACGGTGTCAGTTGGAGTGAATACAATTTGTGAAACTGATACAGATGAAGGTGTGGCAGGACTTGCCGTATCAACAGTTATTGGTGAAGAAATTGATAATATTGGTTGCGAAGTAGACGCAGTTGGAGCATATTCTAAATTGTAAATGAGAGAAATGCAGAAGCTCTTAATATCGTTGAGGTCGTTTGGTTGCATACTTGCAGCTGGTGGATACAAAAAGAATGCAGTCTTATGCCATAAACTCAAATTTTTTAACTAAATGTCATCAATGTTCTCAATATTTTTTTTCCTTTAAAACCGAATTACCCGTTATATCTGTATTGTCAGGTGCACAAAGCCTTTTAATTTTGTGAATTGAAGGTAAAACGAAACACAAAGACGGAGAGCTGCTGAGTTGCATTTTCTTAAAAATGATTTCAAAGTCCTTAAAGATTTCAACTAGAACTTAAAGTGTTGAAATATTTATACTCGTATGCAGTAGCCGTTGGCTTCCTTCGTTCTCTGTTGTACTAACATTAATATCGAACCAATTATCTAAAATGGATTTGAACATTGTGTATTTAGAATTCCACCGTGTGGGACATTGGTTCTTCAGAGAAGTTCTTAACTTATGCTGCAAATTGGCTTTTTTAAAGTATTTCACAATTTTTTTGCACGACTCTAATATTTCTGTGAGCTCTGTTGTTTCGTCGAACGACTTATGTAAGATATTTGCTAATAAATGCCAACTGCAGTTCAAGCGAGTGTTGTTTTCCAAAGCTTTTACAATATTTGTTCCTTTTTCTGTTATAAGTTTTATTGCTTCGATATTTTGGACACCAAACTCACTAAAAAAAGTCTTCAACTTTCTCAAGATATTATCACTGCTTGACCTTTCAAAATCCATTTATTTCATACCCAAAACGATATCACATAATTTAAAATCTTTCTGATAGTGCAATGTGACGCCTAAAAAGTTTCGTTTCACATAATTGTCCGACCACATTGTAGCAGATGCACCACCACTAATCACAACTTCGTTTATTTCGCTTCTAAATTGTTCCTTTTTTTCATATGCAGATTTCTGCACCTTACGCGAAATTGTTGTTGGATCAGGCAGCAAATCATGCACGTCTACGTTTGCTCCATAGGTTGCACCTATCTTAATAAAAAAAACTTCACCAACTTTACGAAGCTCGAACCATTGATAGCCGTAAATGGCTTACAATCTTCAGTAACCCAAGCTGTACATATATCAATGGCGTTCTTTTGGTCATCTGCTGCAACAGATTTTAAAACTTCTGGCTGCTTAAGGGCTTGGCAACACTTATGCCGGTTCAGATTTGATGGTTGATGTCCTGAGTATTTAAGTAATTTACGGCACATTCGGCAGTATACCAATCCTTCCACTATGGTTTCGTCTTCCTTCAAGATTTCGGACAGTATATTCCAAATGAAACTTCTGCCCTTGTGTCGTTGTGACAAGGTGTAAACATAATTAGCAATTTTCTCAGCAACTAAAGCTGACTTATCCGACATTATACCAAACCTATTGATAATATTCTCAATGAATGAAATTTAAATTTTTCTCTCACGTCTATTCGTCGTTTAAATATTCTCGTCGTGTTCGGACGTGTTTTGGTTTTGCTCCGCATTAAACTTTTAAATATTATTTATTTCTTCCCCCTCCATATCTCTACTTCTGATATCAGTTCCGCGACATTATTACATTACCCCAAGTGCTGACTGTCTCTTTGGTTTGTTTTGTATTTTGGCTGACCTCAATCTTTCGCGCTCAATAACTGCTGCTTTGCCACTTCTGATATCGGTTCCGCATATATTTAGTGCATTACCCCCAAGTGTTGACCAATTTTCCAATTTTGCTGAATTTCACTCGCAGTGCATAACAGTGCGTAAAGTTCATTGTTTACCTTTTTGTTTACATTTGATAAATTTGCCATGTCTTGCGGAATCACTAACTGTCCAATCTTTGATGTCAATGCTGACTTTGTTACTTATAAGGGCATCTGTGGAAAATCATTCCATGCAATTTGTGTCGGATTAAATAAAAGGAATAGTGTATTCATCAAAGACTTCTCTGACAACCTCCTATTCTTTTGTGATGAGTGCAAGATAATCTCGCTTTCGCACGTGTTGCTTGCTATAAAGTGCCTCAATGACTCTAATGACTCATTCCAAAAAAATCTCACAAAAATGATAACGACGAATCAGTCCAACTTAGAAAGTAGTGTCAGTTATGTTGATGAATTAGGCAACTCAATTCTGTCCTCAACCGATATAATTAAGTCCAAGCTCACCAACATCGATAAACAGTCTACAAGTCTGGTCGAGATGAAAACTGCGATCAATGATCTTAAAGAAGTTTGTTCCGCCCAAAACATCTCTAACCTTAAATTGTGCGAATCGATAAACAACCTGCGTGAAGATCTTGAGACTCTTTTTCAATCAACCTCAAAGAAACAACTATCCCTAATGCAGCCTGATCCAATGCTCGAAGTAATCTTTGACAGAATCAACGGTGTTGGTGACGATCTAGCTGCCGCACAATCAACCATTTTCGATATTGAGAATCATATCGAAACGGTAAGCAGCAAAATTGACGATTTACCATTCCACACACAACACCATCAGAATGTCTACTACAATACATCAATTTTGGCTGAATTACTGGAAACCGAAGTCGACCCACTTTTACTACCACCTCCTCTGAAATACCTAACCCCTCTGCACGTGTCCCCACTAGCACTTCTTTCCCTAATTTTGACCTTAAAACCGAAGCTAAATATCCCAATTTCGTTAGGTCCCATATTATAAATCCCTCACCTGAACATGTGTCTAATGCCCCTTCAATAACCCCTGCATCGCCTTCAAAATCTTCGTCCACCTGCTCCATTTTTGACCCCCTTCTGCCTCCCACAGTTAAAATAACCCAACAAACTTTTGACACAACAGAATGTCGCTATGCACTTTCTAGGCTTAGAGAAAAAAAGACGTACGAGAATATACGTCTCCTTCTAGCGTATCTGCATGACAAATCAGACTCAGTTTGTTATGAGGGGAAAACTAAAACAAGCGTCATGGTCTCAATACAGCAGGAAGGTCTCCCTACTGACCTTACAAGTCTGAGGAACTTATATATCAAGTTCCACGAGATTTTTAATATGTCTCCGCAAAAAGTCTCAGACGGCCTTGCTGCTTTCGGTAACTATGTGCACTCAAAAAGGATCTCACACCTCCAACGGAACAGAGCTGACAACGACAAATTTTTTCGTCCCTAACGTGCTACCATTGCCAGTGTTTCGACCATCCACTCCTACGCCCTCTCGTAATAACCTTCCTCTCACCTTTTACTATCAAAACGTAAGAGGGCTGCGTTCTAAGACCCATGCCATCTTGCGCCAATCTCACGCTCTCCCATTTGAGGTCTACGTTCTGACCGAAACTAATCTAATTCCCGATATAATCCACTCAGATGACGATCGTTTTGATTCCGGAGTGTAATGATGGATCTATGTTTCATTCATTGTCTCATATCGACACAAAAATTCCGGTTTCTTACGTTTAAATATGGCTTGTTGTTGTTTTTGGTCAACAGTGAGCAAAATACAGCACTTTGAACAGAGCTTTTTCATGGAGAAATGCTCATGCAATATAAAGCCAACACGTTTTTTGATATCTCTACGATGTCAGCTAACTCATGCAACTGCACTATTCGATCATTCAAAACGATTTTATGGATTTTTTAAATGTTTTCTGGTGTTGCCGCCTCATTTGGATGTCCACTGCGTTTTGCTACGACCACGTTTGAAGTCAGCATAGCAACGTTTTATTGTTGTTTCTGATTGAGTCGAGTCCCCATAACACTTTTCAAGCCATTACTTCGTTTGAACGGTATTTTTTCCCATCAAAAATTAAAACACGAAATTGTTTTTGATCCATTAATTTGAAAATAACAATAGTAGTGTCACTCTTAGCACAATAACTCACACACTAATGAACATATTGTCATGAAATTTTAACAGCTATCTTTTGAAGGTTAGTATTAACTCAACATGAGGTGAATTCAAAAAAACTAGGGCCATATGTGTATTAGGCCCGGGACTTCTCAGCCCATGTGTTATTAAGTGCTTTGGATCGTGTTGCATGTTTTGTGGACATATAGGCATATTTTTGCCTATCAGATTCGAGCCTAGAAAATTTAGATTCGTCACTCCAAAGCTTATTTTTCCAAAATTGAAATGGCTTAGTTCAGGTGGCCTTTGGCAAACTTTTAAATGACCGAATTTTTATTTTTGTTTTTATCACAAATGACTTGTCAGTTGTAGACTGTCCTTCTAGAGCACTCTAATAATTTTTCAATTTACTAACTGTCCGACCTTTTGCTTACATCTGCAAAATAAGAACTCTTGATCTCTAAGTATCATTTTTCTTAAGCCATGGCTATTTAAACGCCTCTTGATGTTATCTAAACCAAACCTTTGTCTGGGAGAAAAGATGAAAAATTCGCCAAATGTTGTATGCTAAATTCATGGCCCCACCTGTATGTCTGAAGGGGGTTCCCTGTGATACTGTCCCATAGAGACAGCGCTTCCATATTCATTTATGTAGTTATCCGAAGTTGCAGCGATTTTATTGGATAAGTTTTCATTCAAAGTTTATTAAACTTGGCTAAATATATTCCTGGACTATCTAGAATTTTAAATATTCAAGTTAATGCTTCTTTCGATTGATAATATAAACCTGTGCTGGGTCTTATACTTATTAACTTTTTCCTGGCTTGTTTGGCTTCTCTTCTTCAATTGAGTTGCACTACTTTTGTGAAGTATCATAGACGTGGCAATAGTGACTTCGTTGCTCCAACACGAAATTCAAGCAATCACATGATGGCGGAATAATTGAAGAAACCATTTCCAAATAACACAAGGATCCAAGATTTTTTCATGGTTGTACCAGACGTTTAGAATATTTTTGACGATATTCGGAATTTCGCCATCACTGTAAATCTCCTAATGCGTGCTTACAGTAAGTATCTGGGCATATTATTAGACCCAAGCAAAAAATATCAACATTTTGCCTTTAGAGGTAGATTTCTTCGAACTTTTTTGAATGCAGAATATACATTTTTTTCAATATTTGGTGTGTGCACCTTTAGTTGCGATTAGTGCCTTTATTCTGGTGCGTGTTGTGATTCCACTCAAATATGATTTTTTCGGTGAGCTCCCTTTTGGTGGTGACAGAAATTTAGGAGCTCTCAGACGTTCTCTATCTAGTTCATGTCGGGAGAATTACCTGGCCAATCGCTCCAAAAATGTCGTTATACTTTTGGCTTTATGACATGGAGCTCCGTCATCATAAAAAAATGGCTTTTCACCAACAGAAAACCATTCTGTCAGTTGCTGCCTCATCTGCTTCATCGTATTTTCTACGACATAAAGTCGTCCAGTGCCTCTATCAGATATCACAGACCAAACCATTATTGACGGTGGATGTTTAACCGTTGAAACGATACATTCCGGTTTGTTCTGCTCGCCTGGTCTTCGTCTCACAAAATTGGACTTTTCCATCATGACCTGGAAACCCGATTCGTCTGAGAAGCAAACCTGAAAAACAAGATTATTAAACATTATTTCGCGTTCGAAAGATATATTTTCTTTATGGTAATCAGTAATTACCGAAAATTTGTAATATTACCTTTCTCCAGTCCTGAGCGGTAGAATTTTTATATTTTTTGGCCCATTCCAAACGCTTGTGGATTGTGCGAGTTGTTAACTTTGGCTTGCGGGCCGGCCTCCTTGCAACTAACCCCATTTCCTTCAATCTGCGCCGCACCGTTCTTTGCGAAACTGGTGTTGATATCTTCGATATTTGCTGGGTCAACAAATGTAGTGGCAGCTTTCTATTTTGGACATAAATAAACTTATTTTACGGTCAACACGTGGAGTTATCTTGCGGGGCCTACCGCAGTTACCTTGCATTCTTGGATCTAGTGTCATTCCCGAGTCCATTTTCTTCTTCAAGATTTTAACTGAACTTCTTGAAACTCCAACCAGCTCAGCTATTTTACTCTGAGTCAGACTGGGGCTCTTTAAGAGACCAAACGCTTGACCCACTTTCTTCGGCGAAAGATCCGACCATTTTTATAATAAGTTTTTAATTTTTATAATAAGTGAGTAAGTCTGCTGATGTAACTTGGCAAATATGCCAAATCATGACATTAAGACTTACCGTTTTATTTGATATTTTACTGATGTAAACAGCTTTTAAACATCCAATATTCAAAAAAGTCCTCACCTCACAATCACTCCCGAACGAATATAAACAGCAAATGACCCATAACAAACGGTTAAGCTCATGGCAATTACTACAAATTGGTCCACGTATAACAAACCAGTAAATTCAAGTAAAACACAAGCCTACTTCATAAGCATTTTGAATATTTTTGCCAAAAACTTGAATTTTTTCTTTTTGGGTCTAAAGGTACGATACCGTCAGGGTCATCCAAACTTGTCATCTGGATGACATGCTGACGTCAGAGAACTTTTGTAATTCGGTTGTCATCTGTGAGCGTGTCATCCGCTAGATGACACCCGATCACACAGTGTTATCCGAGTGACATTTTGTCCCAAAATGGATGACACGCTTGCTTTGTCATCCGGTTGACATGCCTGGATGACATAGCCAGATGACAGGCGATCACACGAGATGACACTAATGGCACGGATGACACCAATGACACTGATGACAATTTGTAATTAGTTGTTTGCGAAAAACGAAAACGTCTGTAAAATAAAAATAAAACAACAAAAAAGTGTCAGCGAAAAACGTGGAGGGAAAACTACAGTTCGTATGATTATATGGCGCTCATTGTTCGATGAATTTAATCTGCGATTCCTGTAATAATAGAAAAATAATCAACGACTTCAAACGGAATGAATAGAAGAAAAAGAAAAACAAATAATCACCCTTATCTGGATTTCAATATGCGGTAGTGGAGGATGTAATCCCAATAGGCGGGATATTGGTCGATGGACGGCCCGCTGCTGATTCGGTGTAGAGCTAATCTGCGGTAGCGAAATAGAAGTAGTCGGCATGGCGTTCGGGTCGGTGACATTTGTGACTGAGAGTAAATCAGTTGCATGATTCGACTCTCCAAATTGAAGGCGACGTCTTCTGGAAGTCTTTGCAAATGTGATGCGACCACTTCACCGAACACACAATGCCGATAATTTTGCCTACGTACTATATTTCCCAACACTTCAGCCACCAAATTCCGAAAGCTACCAGAATTGGATTTCGAGGACAACGATGGTGATGGCGTTCCCACTGACAACGACGTTTTCGTTGTTTCTTTTTTTTTTTTTTGCCTTTTTTTCAGCACTGGTGTTGGTTGTGCAGCTTCGAGCAATGGTTCAGCGTTAGATGAGGCCACGATGCTTTCGCAATTTCGCCTGTCCCTAGGCCTGATTTTCTGGCTCGAAATTTGCCCAAATGGGCTTTAAAATGACTACGAAGTGATTGCCATTTAAGACGCGCCTCGACATCGTCAACGCCCTCAATATTTACATTGACCGCCACCTGTTTCCAGGAATAAATTTTGGAGTTCGGAGTTTTGTAATCCTTCTGCCCACTATCCCAAAGGACAGGATTTATCTCAACTCTGTTTAACGGCCCCAGGAGAATAATATTTTTCTGCTCCTTTTTTTTCCTGAAACTGTGGGTGTTTTATTTTCAATATCGGATTCACCGTCGATGTCACTCATTTTATAACACAGAAACAAAACGAAAATTAACTTTTTCATCCATGGGACATTGTCATTCGGATGACACGCTGTCAAATAAATTTGGTCATCCAGTCCCAATAGCGATGACAAGCGATCACACATTCAACCAAATCAGTCATCTGGGTGACATTGAAATCGTGTCATCTGGTGTGTCATCCGCTTGACACGTTCAATGACATGCCGGATTGAACGGGATGACCACTTTAGGACAAATTCTACGTCATAGTGACGTCAGGATGTCATCCGGATGACGAGTTTGGATGACCGTCTTAATTATATGGCCAGGTACTGTAAAGTCAATAAATAAGACTGACCGACTGGAATTTTAAAGTCCTTTCCATGATTTGTCTTATTGGAAATTATTGTGTTGTGGTCGATCTGCGAGGCTACATTTTTCTGTGCAAATTTGTATGCTGCAATGAGGCTTCATGAGCTATCATCTGCCAATCTGTTGACGTCGAGATTGAAAATGAGACATACTCGTACACT